>CM060905.1:502571681-503911681 GCA_030737815.1 Allium fistulosum
GCTCTTCATACAACAAAATTTATTTTGAAAAAAAATTGATCCTTATATAACATGGACCTTATGTAAGTATAAGATGATTTTGAAAACATTTGATTTTGGAAATGAATTGGTTGACTTAAATTATATTGATTTGGAAATTGGATTTATTTTCTAAATCTATTATTTTGGAAACTTTGAAACTAAAGATATTTAATTTGAGAAGAAATAATTTGGTGAAATTATATATGATTTTGAAATTGAACTGATATTGAAACAAATTGAAATTTGAGAACCTTGTGCTACTAAATACTTGATTTGGGAGTTATCGAACTTATATAAAATTGATTTGTATGAGTATGAAATTGATTCGAAAACTATGGATTTGAAAAGGGTACTTGTAACGACCCGTATTTTTACGGATCGACAAGTTCGACAGAATCTGGAATTTTAGCATTTTTGAGCCATTTCAGATTTTAGGCAATATTTGGCTAAGTCCTAAGTCGTTCACGACTTAGCATAAGTCGTAAGTCGTATACGACTTAGGAGATAGTAGTGACCCAGGATTTGGAGTTAAGTCGTTTGAACGACTTAAGAGTTGGAATGTTTGGAGCCTAGGTCGTGTAGGAAGTAAGTCGTGGGATGGCTTAAATTGACTGACCGATTTAAGGAGTGTTGGGGTTAGGATGTGAGCGACCTAAGTCTAGCAGTTAAGTCGTTGCCTAGATAAGTCGAAGTCCCTGTTTAGTTATGAGCCGTAAACTGGGGGTTTTGATAAGTCGTAACTTGTGAACGACTTATGAGTGTTAAGTCGTAGATGACTTAAGTGTTTGTGGTTGAGTCGTATCGTTTAAGTCGTAGCCTATGTATTGAGTCGTAGACGACTTAGGAGTTGAGTCACAACCCAATTATCTGATGAGTCGTATCCCAGTTATCTGATGAGTCGTATCCCAGTAAGCTGTTGAGTCGCGCGTAGGTGATAACTCGCGCAAGTGGATGAGTCGTAGCCTTTGTGTTAAGTCGTATACGAGTTAGTAGTTGAGTCGTCTAACCAAGTAAGGCGCGTACGCATTTAAGTCGTAGACAGGGGGTCTGGTGAGTCGTAGGCGCATGCTATAAGTCGGAGACGACTTAGGAGATAGCTGTTTTGTAGTGAGTCATAGGCAGAAGTGTGTTAAGTCGTTGAAGCCAGAAGTTAAGTCGTAGGGTGTTGAGTCGTAAGTCGTAAACGACTCATGAGGGCAGACGAGTTAGGGGTTTCAGCTATAAATAGGAGAGTTTCTCTTCATTTTTGGGATCCGGATTTTGAAGCGACGAAGTGCTGCCATTTTGAGAGCTCGACTTCTACACTTCTTCACTTCTTTTCTCCACTCTAATCTAGTGCTTCCATCCATCCAAGTTGAAGATCAAATTGAAGATTCAAGAGCTTAGATTGAAGATCTTCATCTTTTGAAGTGAGATTTCATCGTTTGAAGCAGATTCATGATAGATCAAGCTTGATCCTTCGCTGTCCAGATCTGAAGCATGTTGATTTGGGTTTGTTTAGGTGATTTGGTGAGTGGTGATTATCTCTCACACGGATCCAAAGGAGTATATCGGATTGTTGGCTCGATTTGGTGTTAAAATAGTGATTTCTATGCATTTTCTTCATCCTAAGTGTAGATCTATGTAGATCCATTGTTCATGATGATGTTACATCCATTTTATCACATGTTAACCTATGCAAGTTCATTCATCAAGTTTGTAGAGATAATGTTCATGTTTTCATGCTTATTGGACTTTCAACTCTTTAATTACGAAAATGCCATTATTGTTATAATTGTCTACTTAGATCATATTTGAATGCTTGATTGTTTGGATTAATGTTTGATTTGATTGATTGATATGAATTAGATGATTGATTGTTTGATTTAGACCGAAGACGATTCAAAAGCTAAGGGAAAGGCTCTTGAATTGGGAAAGCCGCTCGTGGCATATGTAGCGGGATGATGAAGCTCTTATGCATAGATTTGGTGATGTGATGTTGAGATGAGGCTTCGCGAGGATGTGATGAAGCGAGGCAATCATGTGATGAAGACTTGGTCTAATCCAGACGGGATCATTCCAAGCATGTTGATAACTCGGTGATATGATTTGAGTTGAGGATAATGAATGGATATGAGAATAGTCGTCGAGGAGGATGACTAGGAGGCTTGGATAGCATCGTTGTTGAAGGTTCTAGCATGCTCTAAGCAAGAGTACGTTTGGGCAGATTCGATAGTCCCAACGACCAATTGTTGAAGGTCAAGTACTCTGGGCAGATTCGATAGTCCTAGGCACGGGTTGCGACGACGTGCGGGAGTTATGTCTAGAATCGGGGTTTCCATTAGCCCTTGACGGACGGCTGAAAGAATGTGCCGGTCATTCAATTAACGGTGATATCGAATCAATGATAACAGTGATAGCCAGAGTCATGGATGTTTGGTTGTATCATCATTCGGACTCAAGAGCGGTATTTTCTGGGTGCTTATCTGATTTAGGCCTTGGTACTTGGAAAACATCGCCCTTGACTCGAGTGATAGTAGCTTTACTTTAAATTGTATGCTCTGCTATGTTTGCTTCTGCTTAGTGTGTGTCTGGGGGCTATCACTGTAGAATGAGGTTGGAGTGGGAGGGTTGTATTCCTATTCCTTTTCCTTTATGCTCTTTTGGTATGTTGTTAGTTAATTTACTACTCACTAAGACTGTTGTCTGACTCAAGGCTTTATGTTTTAATTCTTATTGCCTTGGGCTGTTCGTCCATTTTGGGACGGGCAGACTAGGTAGCAGGTGACAGGTGTTGTTCTCTTCTCACGATGCTGATATCGAAGACGAGCTGGAGGGTTGCATTTTATCTTCTTATTATATGTACTGGATATTCCGCTGTTTTGTATTCTCTGAGAGATATGTAGTGAGGCTTGATGTATTGACTATGTGGATGCTTGTATTCAACTATTATGGAGTTTTATATGATGTCATTTTGTTCTGTAAAGCTTCACTATACATATGTTCTATTGTATTTTGTCCATGCGCTGTGAGTAATACGATAGATTCTGTTGTTTTAATCTTACCTTGACAATCGTCCATGGTCGCCTGGCACACTTTACAGCGCTCTATTTTTAGATTCGGTGCAGGGGTCATGGGCGGTCGTCACATTTGGTATCAGAGCCAGGTTAATCGATTTTACCCAACACTCGCTGTCGTAACTACGTATGAGAGACGTAATTGTATTTTGATGGATGATTACTATATATAATATAGTAGTTTAGCAGTAAGTTAGTCCTTTATGCAGTTGTTTCTCTAGATGTTCTAATCATTCCTTTTTATAGATATTGAGAATGAGTCGAAGAGGGAGACCAGCTGCTAGGGAGGGCCGAGCTGCTGAAGGGACTGCTGATTATGCAGCCATGTTCGAAGCTATGATGACTTCGATCATGAGAAGGATACCAGTTCCGGGGGCAGCAGTTGATGTTGGAATTCAGGTTCAGACTCTGAAACCAGTGGATTTTGCTAAGCTGTTCAAGGACTATACTGCTCTTGGAGGGAAGGTTTTCTTGGGAACAGAATCAACTATCGAAGTCCAGAGGTGGATGGATGCTTGTAGAAGGATCTTTGGTGATTTGGGAATTGATGATGCAACTAAGAGGAAGTTGGCATCAAGGCAGCTTCAAGGGAGAGCCTCTGATTGGTGGAACTCTATTACCATCAATACTGCGGAGGAAGAGATTACTTGGGAGCAATTCCAAGCTAGATTTGAAGCTAAGTTCATTTCTACAGCTCAGAAGTCTGTTCTGTTCAAGAGGTTTGTGGAGCTCAAGCAAGGTGGAAGATCAGTTCTTGAGTATGTTTCTGAGTTCAAAGCTTTGTCCAAGTATGCTCGGTCATATATTGTATCTGCTTATCAGAAGAATGAGAAGTTTGTGACCGGCTTGGATGGTTATCTTGGGAGACAGTTGGTGGATCATTTGGACGATTCATTTGAGAAGCTTGTGGAGAAAGCTCTTAGGCATGAGAGTCTGTTTCCGAAGGAAGGATCTGTTGTTGCTGTGGCCAGGGAAGAGTCTAAACCCCAGCAGGGTGGAAACAAGAAGAGGAATAAGCAGCAGCAGAAGGGTAAGGATGGCCAGAAGAAGCCGAAAGGCGAAGTGACTTGCTACAATTGTCAGCAGAAGGGCCATTTCTCGAAGGATTGTAAGAATCCGAAGGTGCCAATGAAGTGTCACAACTGTGACAAGCCAGGGCACATCAGGAAGAATTGTCCAGAACCGAGGAAGGACAAGCAGATTGTGCAAGCTTATGCTTTGGGAGCTGTTCCGTCGTCTTCAAAAGCTCCTACTGCTGAAGAGAAGGGAAAGAGTGTGGTTGTTCAAGGTACTCTTTTCCTATGTGGTGTTCCGGTTAGAGTTCTGTTTGATACTGGAGCGTCGCATTCGTTTGTTTGTAATGATCTCGTAGGCCGGTTAGGTTTGGAACCGGATATTGTTGATAGGCCATTGGTTGTGACTAATCCAGTTGGGGGTTCGTCTTGTTTGTGTATGTTATGCCGTGGTCTAGTTGTTTCGAGTCATGGTTGCTCTTTTGTTTGTGATTGCTTTGTTCTGAACTTTGCAGGGTTCGAAATTATCTTGGGTATGGACTGGCTTAGGAAGTATGCGGCAAAGGTTGATTGCGAAAGGCTGGAAGTGACAGTCGAGAATGTGGAGGGGCGAAAGGTTGTAATACGATGTAAGCATGAGGAAGGCGTCTTCATGAGCTTCATGTATTCGCTGGTTGTTTCACGGGATGGACTGTCATCGGTGCCAATCGCTAATGGATTCGAGGATGTCTTTGACGAAGTCAGAGGGTTGCCGCCGCATAGAGAGATCGAGTTTCGTATAGATCTAGTTGAAGGAGCCAGACCTGTTGTGATGCCTCTAAGGCGGATGGCGCCTAGGGAACAGCAAGAGTTGAGGGTGCAAGTTGATGATCTTTTACAGAAAGGATTCATTCGGCGTAGTGTGTCCGAGTGGGGTGCACTAGTTGTGTTTGCAACCAAGGCAGATGGGTCGTTGAGATTGTGTGTGGATTATCGTGAGCTGAATAAGGTAACTAAGAAGAACAAGTATCCATTGCCGAGAATAGATGACTTGTTTGATCAGCTTCACGAAGCCAAGGTGTTTTCTCAGATGGATTTGGCAACGGGATTTCACCAGTTGAGAGTGGCTAAGGATAGTGTGCCGAAGACTGCTTTTCGAACACCATCCGGTTTCTTTGAGTGGCTGGTAATGCCGTTTGGATTGACTAACGCGCCAGCATATTTTGTGGATCATATGAATAGAGTGTTCAGAGATCAGTTGAATAAGTTCGTACTTGTGTTCGTGGATGATATTCTGATTTATTCCAGAACGGAAGAGGAGCACAAGATGCACTTGCGTATGGTTTTGGAAATCTTGCGGAAACATCAGCTGAAGGCTAAGTTTTCGAAGTGTCACTTCTGGAAGAGTGAAGTGAGGTTCTTAGGCCATGTGATTTCTGGAAATGGAATAGCGGTTGATCCCGCTAAGGTGGCAGCAATCCAGGATTGGGTTAGACCTAAGAATGCATCTGATGTGAGAAGTTTTCTTGGATTAGCAGGATATTATCGACGGTTTATCAAAGACTTCTACAAGGTAGCTGCACCGTTAACAGGATTGACGAAAAAGAACCAAGTGTTCAGTTGGGATGCTAAGTGTGAGCAAGCTTTCGGAATCCTGAAAGAGAGATTGACGAGTGCTCCTGTTTTGACTATTCCAAGTGGGAATGATGAGATGGTGGTTTACAACGACGCATGTGGTACTGGACTTGGAGCAGTGCTGATGCAGAGGGATAAAGTTGTTGCGTATGCCAGTCGACAATTGAAGCCGCATGAAAGGAATTACCCGACTCATGATTTGGAGTTAGCAGCGATTGTATTTGCTCTGAAGATGTAGAGACATTATCTGTTGGGAGTTCGATTTGAGTTGTTCACGGATCATAAGTCATTGAAGTATCTTTTCTCCCAAAAGGATTTGAATCTTCGGCAGCAACGTTGGCTAGAGTTTTTGGCATTGTATGATTTTGGTATAGCTTATACTCCGGGAAAAGGTAACGCAGTGGCAGATACGTTAAGTCGAAGACATGCAGGAATGGGAGTCATGTTTTCAGAATGGAAGAATCTCGAGTATTTAGCTGGATTTGACTTCAGGCCTAGATGTGAATTGGAACCTGAGATGTTGGCAAACTTATCGATAAGACCGACTCTTGTGGGAAGGATTGGCGAGAGTCAAAAGCGAGATGATAAGCTTGTCAAGATTATCCGTGATTTGGAATCTGGATTGGAGCCAGAAAAGGATAAAGGATTCAAGGTCGATAGAGAAGGTTGGCTTCGAAAGCAAGGACGACTAGTTGTTCTCGATATAGATGAATTGAGGAGTGAAGTTCTGAAGGAAAGTCACCACTCAAAGTTGACAATTCATCCAGGTGGGAATAAGATGTATCGGGATATGAAGAGAACCTACTACTGGGAAGGCATGAAGAAGGATGTTGGAAATTTTATTTCCAAATGCATGAACTGCTAGTTGGTAAAGGCTGAACAGAAGAAGCCAAGTGGATTGCTTCAGCCGTTAGAAGTTCCTACATGGAAGTGGGAGCAAGTATCGATGGATTTTATTGATGGATTGCCTAGAACAAGAACGGGAAATGAAGGGATTTGGGTCATTGTGGATCGTCTGACCAAGAGTGCGAGGTTCATTCCTGTTCGATCGACTAGGACCGCATCAAAGTTGGCTGAGTTGTATGTTAAGTGGATAGTTCGATTTCATGGTATTCCGAAAAGTATAGTGAGCGATCGAGACCCATTGTTCACTAGTGGATTTTGGAAGAGCTTCCAGGAAGTTTTGGGAACCGAGTTGTGTTTGAGTACAGCTTATCACCCTCAAACAGATGGTCAGACTGAGAGAGTCAACCAAGTTTTGGAAGATCTTCTTAGAGCATGTGTTATGGACTTCGGAGGATCACCTTCATTTGGTGGAGTTTGCGTACAACAACAGTTACCAGTCAAGCATTGGTATGGCACCGTATGAGGCATTGTATGGGAGACCGTGTAACTCTCCAACATGTTGGTTGGAAACTGGAGAAAAGCTGATGCTTGGGCCAGAGATGATTCGGCAGACTTCAGATTGCATAGAGATCATTAGGCAACGAATGAAGGCAGCCCAAGACCGTCAGAAGAGTTATGCCGATAAACGTCGTAAGGATTTGGAATTTGACGTTGGTGATATGGTTTTTGTGAAGATTTCTCCATTGAAGAATGTTATTCGATTCGGGAAGAAAGGAAAATTGACTCCGAGATTTGTTGGACCATTCCCGATCATCGAGCGAATTGGAAAGCTCGCCTATAGATTAGAGTTACCGGAGAAGATGTCGAGTGTGCACAATGTTTTTCACGTATCGTATCTACGGAAGTATGTGCACGACTCGAGTACAGTGGTTTCTGCTGATAGCTGTGAAGACTTAGAAGTTGATCCAGTCGATAGAAGACCTCGTAAGCCGCTTCGTGTTGTTGAAACCGACACGAAACAGCTTAGGAGGAAGGTAGTTAAGTTGCTCAAGATACAATGGAGTGACGATGATAACGACTGTACGTGGGAGGTGGAAGAGAGGATGAAAGCAGCTCATCCTGAACTCTTTGAGGTATGGCCCTAAGGTGTCGTGTCATCTCGCGATATTGTAACTTGTTCTAATTTTAGAATTCTGTACGCTTAGCTAGAATTGGAAGCATGGTTTGCTGATTGTTATGGTTGGTAGGCGTACAGAATAGTCTTTGATTGCTTTGTTTGTTTGGAATTTCGGGGGCGAAATTCCTAAGGGGGAGAGAATGTAACGACCCGTATTTTTACGGATCGACAAGTTCGACAGAATCTGGAATTTTAGCATTTTTGAGCCATTTCAGATTTTAGGCAATATTTGGCTAAGTCCTAAGTCGTTCACGACTTAGCATAAGTCGTAAGTCGTATACGACTTAGGAGATAGTAGTGACCCAGGATTTGGAGTTAAGTCGTTTGAACGACTTAAGAGTAGGAATGTTTGGAGCCTAGGTCATGTAGGAAGTAAGTCGTGGGATGGCTTAAATTGACTGACCGATTTAAGGAGTGTTGGGGTTAGGATGTGAGCGACCTAAGTCTAGCAGTTAAGTCGTTGCCTAGATAAGTCGAAGTCCCTGTTTAGTTATGAGCCGTAAACTGGGGGTTTTGATAAGTCATAACTTGTGAACGACTTATGAGTGTTAAGTCATAGATGACTTAAGTGTTTGTGGTTGAGTCGTATCCTTTAAGTCGTAGCCTATGTATTGAGTCGTAGACAACTTAGGAGTTGAGTCGCAACCCAGTTATCTGATGAGTCGTATCCCAGTTATCTGATGAGTCGTATCCCAGCTATCTGATGAGTCGTATCCCAGTAAGCTGTTGAGTCGCGCGTAGGTGATAACTCGCGCAAGTGGATGAGTCGTAGCCTTTGTGTTAAGTCGTATACGAGTTAGTAGTTGAGTCGTCTAACCAAGTAAGGCGCGTACGCATTTAAGTCGTAGACAGGGGGTCTGGTGAGTCGTAGGCGCATGCTATAAGTCGGAGACGACTTAGGAGATAGTTGTTTTGTAGTGAGTCATAGGCAGAAGTGTGTTAAGTCGTTGAAGCCAGAAGTTAAGTCGTAGGGTGTTGAGTCGTAAGTCGTAAACGACCCATGAGGGCAGACGAGTTAGGGGTTTCAGCTATAAATAGGAGAGTTTCTCTTCATTTTTGGGATCCGGATTTTGAAGCGACGAAGTGCTGCCATTTTCAGAGCTCGACTTCTACACTTCTTCACTTCTTTTCTCCACTCTAATCTAGTGCTTCCATCCATCCAAGTTGAAGATCAAATTGAAGATTCAAGAGCTTAGATTGAAGATCTTCATCTTTTGAAGTGAGATTTCATCGTTTGAAGCGGATTCGTGATAGATCAAGCTTGATCCTTCGCTGTGCAGATCTGAAGCGTGTTGATTTGGGTTTGTTTAGGTGATTTGGTGAGTGGTGATTATCTCTCACACGGATCCAAAGGAGTATATCGGATTGTTGGCTCGATTTGGTGTTAAAATAGTGATTTCTATGCATTTTCTTCATCCTAAGTGTAGATCCATGTAGATCCATTGTTCATGATGATGTTACATCCATTTTATCACATGTTAACCTATGCAAGTTCATTCATCAAGTTTGTAGAGATAATGTTCATGTTTTCATGCTTATTGGACTTTCAACTCTTTAATTACGAAAATGCCATTATTGTTATAATTGTCTACTTAGATCATATTTGAATGCTTGATTGTTTGGATTAATGTTTGATTTGATTGATTGATATGAATTAGATGATTGATGGTTTGATTTAGACCGAAGACGATTCAAAAGCTAAGGGAAAGGCTCTTGAATTGGGAAAGCTGCTCGTGGCATATGTAGCGGGATGATGAAGCTCTTATGCATAGATTTGGTGATGTGATGTTGAGATGAGGCTTCGCGAGGATGTGATGAAGCGAGGAAATCATGTGATGAAGACTTGGTCTAATCCAGACGGGATCATTCCAAGCATGTTGATAACTCGGTGATATGATTCGAGTTGAGGATAATGAATGGATATGAGAATACTCGTCGAGGAGGATGACTAGGAGGCTTGGATAGCATCGTTGTTGAAGGTTCTAGCATGCTCTAAGCAAGAGTACGTTTGGGCAGATTCGATAGTCCCAACGACCAACTGTTGAAGGTCGAGTACTCTGGGCAGATTCGATAGTCCTAGGCACGGGTTGCGACGACGTGCGGGAGTTATGTCTAGAACCGGGGTTTCCATTAGCCCTTGACGGACGGCTGAAAGAATGTGCCGGTCATTCAATTAACGGTGATATCGAAGCAATGATAACAGTGATAGCCAGAGTCATGGATGTTTGGTTGTATCGTCATTCGGACTCAAGAGCGGTATTTTCTGGGTGCTTATCTGATTTAGGCCTTGGTACTTGGAAAACATCGCCCTTGACTCGAGTGATAGTAGCTTTACTTTAAATTGTATGCTCTGCTATGTTTGCTTCTGCTTAGTGTGTGTCTGGGGGCTATCACTGTAGAATGAGGTTGGAGTGGGAGGGTTGTATTCCTATTCCTTTTCCTTTATGCTCTTTTGGTATGTTGTTAGTTAATTTACTACTCACTAAGACTGTTGTCTGACTCAAGGATTTATGTTTTAATTCTTATTGCCTTGGGCTGTTCGTCCATTTTGGGACGGGCAGACTAGGTAGCAGGTGACAGGTGCTGTTCTCTTCTCACGATGCTGATATCGAAGACGAGCTGGAGGGTTGCATTTTATCTTATTATTATATGTACTGGATATTCCGCTGTTTTGTATTCTCTGAGGGATATGTAGTGAGGCTTGATGTATTGACTATGTGGATGCTTGTATTCAACTATTATGGAGTTTTATATGATGTCATTTTGTTCTGTAAAGCTTCACTATACATATGTTCTATTGTATTTTGTCCATGCGCTGTGAGTAATACGATAGATTCTGTTGTTTTAATCTTACCTTGACAATCGTCCATGGTCGCCTGACACACTTTACAGCGCTCTATTTTTAGATTCGGTGCAGGGGTCATGGGCGGTCGTCACAGTACTCAATTTGAAAAGTGAAATCTTATATAATTAAAGTCTATATAAGTATGATTTGATATACTTTTGATTTTGGAAAAGTATTTGATCTGAAAATTAAATCTTATATATAATGGATTATATATAAGTACGATATTTGAAAGTGATTTGAAAAGGTACTATATGATACATATTTTCGAAGTAAAGATATGGAAAGTGCCTTCTGCTTGATATCCGATTTGTGGCCACATCTTGGATTCATTCTAACGATATTATTCTCTCTGAATTTTGGTTTTCCGGATATGATACTCGAGTGTCCTTCGAATTCCATGGCGTTACCCATGGTCTTACGAACTCGACTGCATAGCGTAATTCGCAAGACAGTGATTGCTTAAAAGGTACGGATGTTTCCTGGGGGATCCAGGCGTAACCATTGTGTATCTACGATCTATGGTCGTGTTAGTGGCGTAATCCGCAATGCAGAGATTGCTTAAGGGGTATGGATGTTTCCTGGGGGATCCAGGCGTAACCATTTTTATGTATCCTGCGGTCCACCGTTTTGTTATCATGGCGAAATTCGCAAGGCAGTGAATGCTTAAAAGGTACGGATGTTTCCTGGGGGACCCAGGCGTAACCATTGTGTATCTGCGATCCATGATTTGTTTGTTTGTTTTTGTTTGGATTGTACTTTCCATATCTGTTTTTAAAAGTTTTCCAGTATTTTCACTGGGTGTTGAAACAAGTCTACTAAGTACCTGGAGAATTCTAGTTTTGCGCCTGATCAACGCACTACCAGAGTCTGCAGGAACGAGGATAAACTTGTTGAAACATCGAGTTATAAAAGTATTTTATTATAACAGTATTTTATTTTAAAAGTATTTCCAACAAAGAAATTTTGATTAATATTTGAAGTTGAAATTCTTATGGTTTGAATTAATTATTCGTGCCCGATACTATTCTTTTGAATCTACCTTATCTGCTCAGCTTTATTTATTCACTTATATTCTGTTTTTCCAAATCCTCCTTCTTTTCCTTGTTGACTATATCTTTTTTTAATGATTATTGATTTATTAAAGATGTTTGAAGAGTATTTTGAGATTTAAAACTAATAAATTTATAAATAATGGATTTAAGGTTTTCAAAGACTTTTAAATGGTATTTATAAAGGAAGCAAGAAATTTCATTGATGAATCTTTATAAAGTGTTAAAGATGATTGATTTGCAAATGAAGATTCAAATAAATATTTTAAGTAAAGTTATATGTGTTTCTTTGAATGTATAATTTTAAGGATATTAAATGATTTGGGAAATTTATTTTAGTAATATGCTTGAAAAATAAATTGGAATTGCTATTTGGAAGTCATGTTCTGGAATATTTACTTGATTACGAAGTACTAATAGTTGTATGTGATATATTTGTTTCATAGGAAGTGGAATTTTATAAATATTGATTGCAAAATAGTATTTATAAATAAAATGAATTTAATTGGAAATTTGAGAACTCAAGTTACGGGATTTTGAAATTGTTTTTCAAGTGATTAATGAAATATATAAGAAATTGAAAATAACTTATAAATATGAAAAATTTAGAAGATATAATTATTAAACATTTTGTTAACTGAAGTGAATAAGATAAACTTGTGTAACATTCAAATGCATTCTATAAAACATATATATAACTTACCAAAATGTTAAAGTTGAAAATGTTACAGAGGAATATGTAGTGGAATTATACAGGTAAAACTTAAGTAATGGAAGTGTTCAATGGAATTATTTCAAAATAAAAATTTTGATGTACAAGAAATGTTATAAACGTAAGTTAATATTGTGAAATAATTTATGTAAGTACATGAAAGAAAGAAAAAGACATTGTATGAATGAATGAAAATAAATAAAAAGGTAAATAATGATGTGAAAAGAAATCAATTGAATAAACGTAAATAATATGTCGAAATTATTGGTTGTTTTGGCTTATGGGGTGTTTTATTTTTGAAATATGATACATATATTGTAATTATTGATATTATTGTTTTTCCGGACCTCTCTATACAAAGGAGACTCTACCGAAATTTTTCAAAATTTAAGACTAAGATTTTTTTTGTTGAATTGGAGTTATTTTTTTTAATTTTTATTAAACTTAAATATGTAGGTTTAATTGTTTATAAATTGACTGTTTCAATAAAATATAACAAATTTTTGGATTCCTTTTTATTTCTTTTCGGGGACGAAAAGTTTTGAGTGGGGGAGATTGTAACGACCCGTATTTTTAAACATTTAAAAGTAGTAAATTAAATAAGATTTTTTGAATAAAATTGTTAGGAATAAAAAAAAATTAAGATTTTATTTATACAAATTTGATTTTAATACAAATTATGAGCTTAATTAAAATTTCTATTAATGTCATATGTTTGCAACAATATAAGGATGATAAAAAATGTTAGTGTGTATTTTATTAATATTGGTTTGAATGATATTTGTAATTGTCTGAATGTAAATTTCCAATTGATTGGAATAATAAATGTTAATAAGAAATAATAAATGTTCTTTATTAAAAAAAAGAACCATAAGTTTATTTATTTGAAATGTTTGGTAGCTTAAAGATTGATTGCAGAGATGAGAAACTATTATTTGGTAAGAAATGTATAATTTCTGTTTGTATCCAATAGTGCATAAATATGTTTCAATCACTGTTTGATAGGAAATAATTGTTTTATTTCTCATTACCTTTATTTTTTCCATTTTGAAATTCACCCTTGTAAACAATTGAAAATAATGTAATTGAATAATTTCAATTAATGATAGAGAGGACACCAAACTATAAATTAATAGGTGTAATTAAACGTAGCTTATGTTTTGTGAAAATATATAAGGAAAGTCGGTTCAATGAAAAGAACATTTATATCAAATAAAATGGATGTTTCATTTGTGAATGTAGGTTTAATTTCATTAAAATAAAGAATAGGATGATTGATTTAAAGAAGTAAATATGTGTATTTGAACTGTGTTTTAGCATATAGATGGATTACAAGAGTAGAAAAATAATTTATTTAAGTAAGTTATTTCTAGCTCTGCTGTATAAACAACAAATTTATAAACGTGTTTAAATGACTAAAGGAAACAATTATTCTATTTTTCATCCATTTTAGTTGACTGTTTTGAAATTTAACTTTATAAGTAATTGTAATTAATGTAATTGAAATATTTCAATTAGAGGGGAAGAAAACGTTGATTGCAATTAATAGATTTAATAAAAGAAACGCACCTTTTGTGTTAAATAGAATTGATGTTTTAATGGAAATAAAAGATCATTTTGGAAAACCAAATTGAACGTTTTCATTTTTATAGTAAGTAATTTTATTTATTATGCATAGATAAAAAAAACTAAATGCATACAAATTTGAATATTATTTGAGTTAATGAAGTTAATTTGGTTACGTTTCACAAATTGAATTTCAAAAAGGTTGTGCAATGTACATGGTCCATTCATTTCTTTTGTTATTAATTGTTGCATGTTTTGAGACGTATAAAAAATAAACTTTCATTTTAAGCAAGAATGATTTTGGATAAAAAAAATTGAATTTTAGAATAATATACACACACACACATTAATATTCAAACTTTTAAATATATCAGTGGATTCATGGTTTTGTAAATATTGTGGAATCAATTAGAAATTACCTTTTATTAACAGTTGTACATTAATTACATAAGTTCATATTTTTTTTTACATTTTATATATGGTTAAAACTTGTAAATTGGTTGCATTAATGTGACCGTTATAGTCATTAGAAAAGTAAAGCAAATCATTTTTATAGTGCACAGATAGATATATATTCATTTAATAATGAAATTGATTTGAGTAACTGTAACGACCACGAGAGTTACTTCGAGTCTCCACCCAAAATTCACGAGTCTCCTTCGAGTCATCTTCCCTAACCCAAAACTCTGACATGTACACCGCCGTGCACATGCACAATCCAACGCAGCGACTCCGATCATCTCTGATGATCTTTCCTCATCGGCGATCACATTCATATCCAAAATCGATCAACCAAAATACCAATACGAGCTCGAGATCGAATCGAGCATTCAAACGAAACCTGGAACAAAAATTCTCGAACTACCCAAAGTCTGGAAAATCTTCCTTACTCCTGCCTCCGATCATCGGAGTTGCTCAAACTCCAGTCACGACTTCGACATAACGCCTGCTTCCATCCTCCTGAGTCTTGTTGCACTCGATCCAACATAGGAACCGTGACGATCAAATATACCTAATCTACCCAAACTAGGGCTACAGATTTTAGTCTTCCACCACAACTACCATGATGATGAATTCGCCTTTCTGGTAATTTTTCTTGACTCTCCTATCACTTCCCTACTTCCAGTAACAAACCCGACCATTCCGTCCTCTTTAGATCATCTAAATCACTCAAAATACAAAATCTGTTCAATCTCAATCTACTCCCTCAATCTATTTCTAAAAATCGTGAATTTAGTTTTAAAAATCAAGTCTTCGATTAAGATTTCAGATTATATACCTGACTTAATAAATTAGGATGTTTGAATTTTACCTTATTCTAAGTTAACTCTGTTCTTCTTAAGTTTTTCAGAGACATTCAAGTTATTCTAACTTGATTAACATTTTAAACTTTACTTCATGATTTCATAAACAACTTTTGTTTGAACTCCTAATTCTAACAGAGATTAGTTTGGAAGAATGGGAATTTAGATTTAAATTTTAAATTGAGAATTTTAAACAGAGATGATCAACTGATACAACCAAACATACACATATTATCTTTATTCATATATACATGTAACTAGATCTAAAACAACATGCATTCATAATTTCAAACATGCACCACAATTTTACTTCAGATATTTTACCACACAAATCAAATTTATCTGTTTTTTTTTAAATCTAAGTTACTCACCTGTTTTGTTTTTGAAATAGCGTTTAAATCTTTAAAACTTGAGTGCCCCTGCTTTTGATTTGAAAACTTGAACTGTTTTAAAACTGGAAATTTGCATTGCCATTTGCTCTTGAACTTTAAACTTGAATTTACAGATGAATTTCTGCTTGCTTCTGTCTGCATTTCAGGTTGGAAAGAATTGCATGCAAGCTGAAATGATCCTGCTTCTCTGTTTTGATTTAAATTGCATGCTTTTGATTTTTGTTTCCAGATTGAAGAAAAGAGTTCAGGCTTTTGATTCACATTTTTGTTTTGAGGAGTAACACTCACTGATTTTTGTTTTGAAGAGTTTCTTATTCTATTTGTTTTCAGGTTTTGTTGATCTGAGATTACTTCATTTCTTTGTTTAGAAAGGAGGTTAGAAAAGAAAAGAAAATGGAGATGTATGTTTATATAAAGGCTGAAATTATCTAAAAATAAAAATAAAAGAAAAACAAGATTAAATGACACTTGTCATATACATTAGCTATTTACATTACACATGTTTCATTTAAGTTTTAATATGGTGACATTTGTCTTTTAAGTATTTAATACATAATTTTTATTTATTTTAAAATGTTAATAAAACTTTTATACTAGTTTACTATTTAAAAATACTTACCTAAATGTATATATGTATATAAATTACTTTAAAGAAAATGTAAATAAAACCAATTATATAAATTTAAAAGCTTTTTACTTAATTTATAAATTTACAAATACTTATTTATATATATAGATAACTTTTAAAGAAATAAAACAAACCTTTTATTTAAATTTAAACTTAAGCTTAAATCTATTTAAACAATTAAACATTTATTTTATGTATTTTAAAACCATATAGTTATTTGTTAAATAACTTTGAAAAGCTTAATATTAATTTAAATCATAATTTCCAAATTACCAAATATATATATATGAAATTTGAAAACATAATTTCATTTGTTAAATTCAAACCAACTCATCTATTTACAATATATACAATTATACATATATATTATAAATAGAAAATATTTTATTAAACTTTTAAAAGATAAATCACTAATTAAATATTTTATATAATTAGATTATTAAATTAATTCAAATTTTTATTAACAAATTATCAAATCAATTTAATTTCCAATGCAGATTATTAAATTGATACTGTCCAAATTCCCGGGATATCACATTCCTCCCCCCTTAAAATAATTTCGTCCCCGAAATTTAAACAAAGGTAATTTAATAATCTATTCAATATTTAACAAGCATATATTATCAACCATATGCTAACAACCATAGCAAACAATCATCCAAATAAACAAACAATTCTAACTATCCAGACAAAATTCTGGATAGAATTTCCTCGAGTTTCCCCAAGTATATATATATATACCGGAATACTCGCTCTACAAACAATCTAAACTACGAAGCTATAGAACTCCTACTCAACCAGATCTACACAACTAGACAGGATATCAGACTACAGACGAGTCTGACTCAACTACCAAATCCTCCTGAACTGCTGATTCCAAAACTAGAGATAGATCAAACACGTACTCCCTCAGAGATACGTAAAATACATTGAATTCCAGTTATCCAAACTGACAATTCAATCCAGTAGATCAAACTCTTATCCAAATCAGAACATAGAAAAGATCCAAAATAACTCGGAGCTAACTTCCTAGACTTACCTAATCTTATAGCTCCCTTTAATCAGAGAAAAACTTCACAACAACGAAGTCTCCAACTTCGAATTTCAAATTCCTTCGTCTCTTATCCACAAAATCTTCAGACGATCTCGGCTTCCTACAAATCCTTTCTGATCAGCTCAACCTTCGCCGATGCTTCTAGAAACAAACTAGACCAAAAATAACTCGACAAAATGATCCTCTCAAAATCTACCCATAATCCAAAACACAAATCTACTCACAACATCAGAAGACCGAACTAACTTCTCCTATCTGGAAAAGACAAACAGATGCACTCGCCAAACTACTTCCGCTGCACCATTCTGATCTGGAGTAGAATGAAAATGCTGATGAAGAACACAAGCACAACTGGACAACACATCCCAGAAAATCTCAGATAACTCAAGAGAATACTCAGACTATCGCAAGTCACTTTTGCGATCAACCCAGCCAACATGCAAAGAAACTGTTCTCTCTTTACCAATCAGAACAGCTTACACTTATCTATCCTATCTATCGAAGAAATGGATCCACTTTGCTGCTTCTGAACTCCACTTCAGAAAAACTGCTCAGTCAGAAAATTTCCTGTCAACACAAAGAATACTCCCGAGCTGCACTGCTGCCACAGATGCCAAAGACTTCTCAATCCAAATCTCTTCGAGAAACTCGGACCCAAACTAAACAGAATCACCATGCTGAACTCAGCCACAACACTGAAATATACACACTTCATTAACTTGTTCCAAAGAAAACATCTTCGGGAACATCCATATTCACTGCGTCTCATCACACAGCTACTATTACCTGAGGTATCAGGATACCATCACTCGCTTCTGTCTAACCGACAGATCCAAATCTACTCATCCAACTTCAAAGATAAACTCCGAACTATAATAGGTTTCCTTCAGAGATTGTGAAATCCTTACACAACTGTAAAGTTCACTCGAGAAAGACTGTAGACCCAACACCGTCCCGGCAAATACACTTCCAACCTCAACACTCAGACTCCTAATCCTAGATGATAAATTATTATCATCTCAACCAATCATTACAAATACCATATACATTTAAAATGATACTTTTTATATATAGAAAATATATCTGGGTAAAATTATTTCATCTACCTTTTTTAAAACAATATTGTGTCCGTTGGCCTGGTCAAGTGTTTAGAGATCCCTATCAATAACGTTAGCTACTCGTATTGACCAGAATCCATATACCACTCAACCGATCAATTAACACAATATAAAACCATTTTATATAACTAACAAATACGCGCTCTCGAATATATATATACACACTCAGACTCAAACAGGTTGCTGCAGATCCTGTCTCTAATGAACAATCCTTCCGAACCTAGGTATTCACTCAACCTAGTGTTCTGATATTCACTTAACCAAAAGCTTAGGCATTCGCTCAACCTATGCTCTGATACCACTGTAACGACCACGAGAGTTACTTCGAGTCTCCACCCAAAATTCACGAGTCTCCTTCGAGTCATCTTCCCTAACCCAAAACTCTGACATGTACACCGCCGTGCACATGCATAATCCAACGCAGCGACTCCGATCATCTCTGATGATCTTTCCTCATCGGCGATCACATTCATATCCAAAATCGATCAACCAAAATACCAATACGAGCTCGAGATCGAATCGAGCATTCAAACGAAACCTGGAACAAAAATTCTCGAACTACCCAAAGTCTGGAAAATCTTCCTTACTCCTGCCTCCGATCATCGGAGTTGCTCAAACTCCAGTCACGACTTCGACATAACGCCTGCTTAATATTTGTTTTCAGGTTTTGTTTTGAAGAGTTTCTTATTCTATTTGTTTTCAGGTTTTGTTGATCTGAGATTACTTCATTTCTTTGTTTAGAAAGGAGGTTAGAAAAGAAAAGAAAATGGAGATGTATGTTTATATAAAGGCTGAAATTATCTAAAAATAAAAATAAAAGAAAAACAAGATTAAATGACACTTGTCATATACATTAGCTATTTACATTAAACATGTTTTATTTAAGTTTTAATATGGTGACATTTGTCTTTTAAGTATTTAATACATAATTTTTATTTATTTTAAAATGTTAATAAAACTTTTATACTAGTTTACTATTTAAAAATACTTACCTAAATGTATATATGTATATAAATTACTTTAAAGAAAATGTAAATAAAACCAATTATATAAATTTAAAAGCTTTTTACTTAATTTATAAATTTACAAATACTTATTTATATATATAGATAACTTTTAAAGAAATAAAACAAACCTTTTATTTAAATTTAAACTTAAGCTTAAATCTATTTAAACAATTAAACATTTATTTTATGTATTTTAAAACCATATAGTTATTTGTTAAATAACTTTGAAAAGCTTAATATTAATTTAAATCATAATTTCCAAATTACCAAATATATATATATGAAATTTGAAAACATAATTTCATTTGTTAAATTCAAACCAACTCATCTATTTACAATATATACAATTATACATATATATTATAAATAGAAAATATTTTATTAAACTTTTAAAAGATAAATCACTAATTAAATATTTTATTTAATTAGATTATTAAATTAATTCAAATTTTTATTAACAAATTATCAAATCAATTTAATTTCCAATGCAGATTATTAAATTGATACTGTCCAAATTCCCGGGATATCACAGTAACGTAAATAAATATATAGATTGATTGGTTGATTAATTGATTGATTGATTGTTAATTGATTGATTGTGTTAATGTAGTATGCAAATATATTGACATAAAACGAATGTTTTAATATGAAATTAAATTATGTAAATATGTGTATATTTAGGTTTATTGATATGAATTAATTGGAGTAAGTTTTGGAATTTGGACCCCAAAGGTTTGTTTATAGGTTATATGTGGTCTCTTCATTTGCTTTACATTATTATCACCTCACATTCTCTCTCTTCCGTTTTCAAGTTCTTAACGTAGTCTCCACTTGTGCATCCATTTAATTATTAGCCTACTCATTCGTTTCTTATTAATTAGTAATAACCTCATTTGATTTATTTCTAATTAATAATTGCCTCATTCTTTTCATTTGTTTCTCCTTTATTCGTTTGCTCTTTTCAAATGCTTTACCTGAAGTTTTTCTTTTCTTTTCTATTTTTCCGTTTTTAATGTGAACATCAAATTAATATTCATGTCATCTAATTAGCATTTACTATTCTCCGTTTCTGAAGTTTATTTTACTTATGCATCATTAGTTCTTGTAGCTTCCTTTCATTGGCAATTCTTTCTCTTGAAACTTCATATTTAAAACGGAAGATTTATTTTATCTTTATTGATATATTTATTCCTTTACTTCACCTCTTTCAATACTACCATTTTAAGACTATTCATATTTTTACTTTATTTCAATTCCTAGTTTGTTTATATATACTCTATTAGCTTTTCATTTGTTTCCATCATCATTTCTGTAGCCTCATTTAATTTTTCAAATCTCATCTTTTGTAGCTTCATTTCTTCAAACAAACTTCCATCTCATTTTTTTTCCTCTCTTCATTTTCTTCCTTCTTCATTTTTTTCTTCTTCTTCAAATCTCCTTCTTCTCTTTTTTTTTTCTTTCAAAGCTTTTTCTTATTCTTATTCGTCAAATCTTCTTCTTCTTTTAAAGCTTCTTTTTTTACCTTCGTTTTCTTTTTCAATTCTTCATCTTCCTTGAATTTTTTTCTTTTTTTCCAAACATTCTTCTTTTTCCAAATCCTTTTCTTCAAATTCAGACCTATAGAAACTTCTCTGTCTCTTTCAAAAAATTTCTGTAAAAAAGAAGAAGATTAAAATAGCAAGGAAATAAATCAATAGGAGGAAGTAGTAGCGGATCCAAACCCGACTAAGAAAGGGAAATCCATAAGGTGAGTGTTTAAACCCACTCACGAAATACTAAAATTTTATTGCAAGTTAAACCAGGTCATATAGTGATAAAGTTTTGATTGTTGGTTTGGAATTTTTATTGGTATTTAGTTTGAATAGCTAAATTCCAATATGTGATGACTAATAATTACTATGACATGTTATTGAATTGGTTGATTTGTTGAATTGGTTGATTTGTTGAATTGATTGATTTGAATGTTGATTGTATGATGTGATGGATGCTATTGTGATTGAATGTGTATTTGTTCATTTATTTTGATATATCCTTGTTATCACCCTATAGTTTATTGTAATCATATAAATTTTCATATTTATTATTTGAGCACTGAATAAAGATATAAAACGGATGAATTTCATGTATTTACATGAGAGGAAAAAAAAACTAGTATGTTTAGACTTACCATTTGAACCATAAAAATGATTTTGGGAAATAAACTGTCGTTACCTTATTTGAAAGTTTCCAAAATTAAATTTTGAAACATTTGGAAGTTTCCATAAAATTGAATGTTGAAACTTTGAAACATTTTTATAAATCAAATCTCTTGAACTATGAAATTTAATTGGGAATTGTTCTGTAAATTTGTAAGTTACTAGAATGGATCTATTGTGAAATCTATTGTATTTTGAATATGGAAACAATAACATTTCCAGAAATTTGAACCTTCAAAATGTAGTTATTTGCATACCTTCTTACATCAAATTTTGATTTAGTTTGCATAAGAATTTTAGTTCTGACTCGAGTGTTTTGTGTTTTCCTTTACGCTCGGGTCAGACCGAGCGATACAGTATTTGAGACTCACCCTTGGAGTTTGGAGCTTCCTTTGGAGATCCAACTATCGCCTCAGCTTTCAGCTCTTCTAGTTGATTTGTTCAGAGAAGTCATCTGTTGTACTGGAGACTTCACTGCATTTGAGATATTCTGCTGTATTTTATTTCTAACTCTAATGTTTATATAGTAGCTTCATGAACTACTATTTTATCTATTCCGCTGCGTATTATTGTATTACTCTGTGTCTGTGATTCTGTGATTGATTTATTTACTGCATATGCTGAGTTTTGCCAAATTTAAATTAACAATCTGATATTTTAAATTATTCAAGTCAGACATGTGTGGATTTATTGTCGATTTGAATGGTTCAAAATAGCGGGATGTTACAATATATATACTTGTATGCATGTCTGTGTTTGGATTTAGGAGCCTTTGTTCTTGTTTTACAGATACAAAAACCTAATCAAAATTCAAATTCTCTTCCCCTAATCCTTATAAGCTACGTTGTATAAAGGAATTATGTATGAATTAACTAAATCTTAATTTTAAAAATATTTTTAAGAATGATTAGAAGGTAAGTTTTACTGGAAGGAAGAAGAATAGTAAAATCATTTTTTTTGTTCAAATTTTGATTGATTAAAATTTGGGTTTCGATTCCTTGATCCTGTTCGTTTAGACAAACCATGAATTTTAACATCAAAATTAAGATTTTTAGCGTGGTAGATCATGGGAAATTTCGAGTTGATCGGAAATTGTAAATTGGTCAAATTCTGATGATCGGAGCAATGATAAATCTCGTGATCGAAGCTGGAGCACGCTTGGTGGTGGGGGAACTTCGGAAAAATATTGATTGAATTTCTAAAGTGCCGTGGTGGCGCCACGGCATTGAACTAGGGTTTAACTACCATTTTTGTGGACTAAGTTCGAGTGGCTTCTGCATCGTCGCCAAGGAAATTGAGACGATCGGTCCAGGGGGAGAAGTAGCGTAGGTCAGTGGAGCAGCTATGGACGAAGCTGCGTGGTCATCGGTGGATGGTGGTGATCAGGCGAGATGTTTTTCGATGATAGTAGTTTGGTTCCAGTGGTTTCAAGTTACTCGATTTTGATACTCCAGTGATCTTGTCAATCTGGGTGGTCGAGCTGGGTGTCGATGTCGTCGAGGATTAGCTAAGGGGATTAGCGATGGTCGAAAGTGGTTCCGGCGACTGTGCACGTGCACGATTGCACGTTTGTGTCAGTATTGATTGTTGGAGAGTTACTCGAGTCGTTACTCGAGTTAAGGGGTCGATTGCTTCGGGATTGTGATCGAGTGCGTGAGATGGTTTCCTGATGCTTAAATCTATATTTAAGTTTAAACTAACTTACTGAAGAAGAAAAAAATGGGGGAAGAAGAAGAAGGAGTACAGGGATGGAACCCGGGGAAATAGGCAAGGTAACTCGGGTTTGACTCGAGTAAATCGGGTTTTAACCTGGGCTCGTTTTAATGCTAAATTTTTAACAGTATTAAATATAAACAGTTTTTACAAGATAAAGGTTTTGACTTAAATCAATGACAAGGAAATTGAGAATATGTTAAGTAATTTTTATCAGAAATTTAAGATCTAATGGAAATTGAAATTAAGAAATTGTTTCAAACTTTAGTTAATTTGTTTTCATTTTAAATCTTAAATTTAAAATGAAATTAAGAAAAAATTTGAAAGTAAATTGTTTTTAAATACCTTGTTAATGATAATTTGATCATTAATAAGAAGAATATTTTTATCTTTAAATAAATGAAGATCTAATGATTTTGTAATTATTAAATTAATTAAAATGGATAAATTAATGATTTGGATTAATCAAATAAGTAATTAAAGGTTTAAATTTATTAATTAAAGTTTGAGTTAATTAATTAAGGAACAAATAAATGTGTAAGTAAGAATCATAGATTAGAGTGGATAATTAATGCTTAGAAATTAATAAATTGTACTTAAGAATTCATTAAGTTACAATTAACACTTAATTAATTAACTAACTAGGAATTAATTAACGAGTTATTAATGGTTAATCAAATCTTAATCAATAATGATTAATATAAGTAAATTTCTTTAGAAAAGTAATTAAAGAAATTTTAATTGTTAATGAAGGTCATTAACTAAGATTGTTTAAATAATAAATTAATTGGATTAAATTAATTAATGATAATCATTTATGAAATTGTGCAAGTGTAACTACTTTATGGAAGTAATTAAGAAATTAATTGTTCATTGAAATTAATTAAGAATAATTAATTAAGGAATAATTATTAATTAAGGGTTAATTAATGATTAATTAAAGGACAATTTATCAAATGTTTGGTAATTAATTGATTATTAAATTACCATAACTAGCAAATTCATTCATAGAAATTTCTCTGATTTAAATTAATCAGATAATTAAATTAATCCTATTTATGGATATTTGAATTGTATTGAATGTTGAATAGTTGATATTTCCTGATCTGTGATGCTTTGTGATATATTCCGATTTGTGTGTGACCTGTAATGTAGTTATTTATCTGGGATGAATGTAATTTTATTATCTGCAATATATATATATATATACATATGTGATCTGTGATCTGTTAATAAAACATAAGCGTTATAGTTTATACCGCTTATCAAATATATGGTTGTATTTAATCTGTGATGATTTATTGATGTTGCACTACTGTGTGAAACCCCTGGACTACACCATACACACAAATATGGATTTCACGTGGAAATCAGTTAAGTCGCAGATTTTTTGACAATTTTCAAAGATTGAATTTGTGAATTCAAATAGTTTTGGAATTTGAATTGAGAGCTTTGCAAATGAGTTTCAAATGTAAAAGTTATTTTAAATAACTTAATAAAACTTGATATTTAATAATTTGACTTAAATTTGAATTCAATATTTGAAATTGAATTCAATATTTGAAATTGAATTCAATGATTTGGGAAACTAATTATTTTCAACTGATAAAAGCTCTCATATAAGAAATGGATTTCCAATTTGAATTAAAGGAATTTCAAGTTTGAATTGAAAATGGTTTTCCAAGTTACGAATAAATCTTTGGAAACGTGTTTTGAAAGCTATCAATTAAATCTTTGATTTAAAGATTTAATGAGTTAATCCAATTGAAATGGAAATTGATTTGGAAAATCTATGAACAGATCTTTGTGAAACTGAGTGAACTTTATGAGATAAATCTTTTTGTTTAAAAGATAAAAATGGTAATGTGTTTAAACCATTTGAAAGAGAAGTTTTGGGTAATAAGTTGTGACTTAACTGAAATCCCAATATCCATATGTTTTTAAATATTATGCTCATTATTCGGTTTAGCCGGGAGAGGACTTTGTGTCATATAACCCCTTCCGAATAATGATACGACATATATGGATAGCATTTGAAGACCGGTGGTGAAGACCGGATATTTTCGAAAACGAAAGGACAACTCGTCGAATGTCTCTGCATCGGCTGATATCCGATATAGAGATTTTATCACCCTTTGTGATGGGAAGTCCGGATGTGATTAGAAATTATCCGGATTTGCAAGGGCTTCTTTGGAAGTGCCTTCGGTTCTGTTCGAACCCGGAACAGACTTGTATGGTTGTATGTCTGACATTACACTTTGAGATATAAAGCTGATTTCTTACAAATACATTTTTGTTTGGTGGTGGAGATTTATTCTCTTAGCTTAACACCCTTCTCTGAGATGTACGAGCTCAGAGGTTATGTAGTTGAAGGTTATCAGTGATATATTCCCAATTTCGTAGTATGGCATGCTGAGTGTTGCTGATCATTTGTTGATCAAAGCATGGCTTTGTGAAAAAGCGTAGCTTTGTGGACGATACCTCATCGAGCCTCACAGACCGGAAATGGTCGAAACAGGAAAGATGCGGCAAGGTTTCAGGGGTAGCTCCCCTAGGGTATGTCCATTCCTTCTGGAAAAGGGTGGTATTATGGTATGGAGCCCTGATACTTACTCATGTGGACACTGTAGTATATTTATTACTGTGTGATGTGTTGGTGTAGAGGATCCTCGGATAAAGGTCCCAAAGGACCGGGGGTGGAATATCTCAGGTTTACTACCCGGGAAGGGGGTAACCGGCCTTGTGTTGGCAGAGAGCCAGGTGGTTCTCGGGGTGTCCCTCCAGAGGCGTTCCCATGTGGCATAGGAAGTTCCTTAGCCTGACCATTTGTTGGAAAATCCAAAGAAACAATACGAGCCTTCTACGGTTTTAGTTGTATAACCTGCTATGGAATGTGGCGGTAACCTGCTATTGAACATAGTAGCTATAGTAGGCATAGTTCGGAATGTCTATGCTGGCTAAGATTAATATTATACTTTTGAAATGGGTTTCTACACTATGCACTAGTAATAATATCGAATGATTTTGCGTAGTAAGCATTTTTGACTATCATAAGGAGAAATCTCCTTCAATTCTGCGTTTGCATTGTGTGTGTGGCGGGAGGCCTTATGGTAGTTTCATTTTTCAAAAAGCATTGCGGATTTCAATGTTTAAAGTTCTTTTGTGTTTGTTTTAAAGATAAACTGTTTTTGTTTACTCATACCAATCCCATGACTGACCCGGAGTTTATTGTTCCTTTCCTAAACTCTGGGTGCCCACAATTTTCCAAACGGGCAGTCTAGAGTTGGGGTTTTCAGATAGTCAGGTCTAGTAGACTAGTTGGAGCTAGTTCAGTTTTTGGAGATGATGACTAACGTTGCATATCTTTGTGAGATGGGATGGTGGTTCGAGCTTGATATTGGATTTGTTGGACTCATTCTCTTTTTCAGATCGTTTGGAGTTATCACTTCTGTTTTCCGATGTATCATTATTTATCTCTGATATTGTTGTATCATATTGATATCATTGTTGTATATCATTCTGGATATTGTATTCATTGGAGTTGTATATGATATCATTCATTTCTTTCTTCCGCTGTGTTGTTATACTTACTATGTTATAAGCTCCGGCATGACTCGAATTTCAACGATTGAATCTGCGACATTCGAGTACAAGTGAAGTACGGGTGTCGATTTTCGAACGCTGAAATTTGGATCGTGACAAAGTGGTATCAGAGCTAAGGTTGAACTTTAGCTATAGAGTATAACACATTAAGTAACTCATTAGAGATAGGGTGAAGTATACCCTAGAATGAGTAATTCCTCAGATATTCGTTCGAATGCCTTAGTAAATTCTCTTACTATCCACTGATAGTGAGTATGAGTGTAAGAAGAGGATGAGATAGGGGACAGGGGAATACGACTATAAATGGTCAATACCCTGTAACAACAAGGAAATAATCTTTTCTCTATCAATCTCTTTTGTTCAGCATTTTTTCTCAATTCTTTGATGGTTCCTGGTAGATCCAGGAAGAAGAGATTCGATATATTAATATGGGACATAAACTCTGGATGGACCAAAATTGTTTGTTTGGATGAATTGTTTGCTTTGTTTGCTGTGGTTGATAGGTATACCTTCATTTCTAAACTGAAAGTTTTGGAATTGTATCCATATATCTATCTATTCTTTGGGTCCCAATATATTCTACGAATGGTTAGTTATCCCTTCGAACTGACCGATGCCACTACATATTTCGTAGATCTGGATAACCCGAATATCTTGTGAAAAATTAAAAAGATTCGTTCTTGTATCTATTATTGGTATTCTGATTTGGTAAGCCAAATGCACTATAGATGCTCAGTTTAATTTGATGAAATATTCTTCATCTATCTTTGTGTCTCCTTGGCAAATTTCGAGGACGAAATTCTTTTAAGGGGGGAAGGTTGTAACGACCCCGGATTTTATATATATTTAAATTGATAATTAATTGAATTTTTTAATAAAAATTGTATAATTAATTGGTAAATTTATCCGAGTTTCCCCAAATTCAAATAAATTTGTGTTAAATTTAAATATTGTATATATATGTGAATATGTATGTATGGGATTTGAATTAAATTTTAAATAAATGGTTTATGTTAGAAATTAAAATAAATAAATAAATATAAATATAAGACAATAAATATTAAAGTAAAACAATAGTAATAAATTAAATTAGAAATAGAAATCAATATATAAAAGATAAATTATAATAAAAATATAAAGGAAAACATTAGCTCAAATTTTAACAACAAATTAAAATTTAGAAATTCATCTATATTACAAAATAAATAAATAAATATATATATATAGTTTTATTCTATATAAAGTAAAATATAAATCTTAATATCATATTAATAAATCAATACAAAATAATACAAATAAAATAGATACAAAAATAATAAAAGAAAAATAAAATAAAAATAGAAGTTCACTCATATTCTTAAGTAATAAAATAAACAAAAAGAAAATACAAACACTAATATATATTCATGTATGAACACTTGCAAAAGAATGAAACAAAAATATATACACATGGAAATAAAAGAAGACAAAGTAATAAATGCAAATCTCTTTAGCCACCAAAACAACATTTCAGCCACCACAATATTATATCAGCCTGCATAAGTTTGTAAGCAAATAAAAAGAAAGAAACAAAGTATATAAAATGAAGAGCTTGTAAAAGAAGCCACCAGACATGCATTGTACAAATGAAAAAAAAAATAAATAAATATTTAAGCTAAAAGATAGAAATAAATAAAAGTAATGAAATAAGTAAACACATGAATAAAACATGATAACATGTTAAAATAGAGATATAAATAAATATAAGATAAATTATATAGATTTGTAAAATAGAAGTAAACGTATGAATTAAATTCTAACAACATAAATATATTCAAGAATGAATCACGGCAAGAAAAAAATGTATTGAGTTGAAAAAGTGAACAAAAATAAATTTGTATACATTAGCTTGTAGTAGAAGACACTAGCATATAGATAAATAAACATAAATTGTACATGGCAATTAATGAAGCCATCACAACACAATCTATCAGCCTCCAATTTGAAATAAAAATTCCTGGCCAAAGTATAAACAAAATATTTCTAGTACATAACAAATAACATCATCACCTGTAAACTTGCTTTCTCACATATCAGCCTTCTCATTTCATTTCGTCCATCAAAACTGAGAAAACTAAAGTATATCATCTCAAATTTAAACTAAGATTCAACCAAAACAAACAAACTCAAATCAATACAACCAGATATCAAAGGAAATGGTTTCAGCAAGCTTGTTTCCTTCACCAAGCTCTGTTCTTCTTCCTCTGGAAACAATGTGAGTAAACATCACTTTTAAATCCTAATCTGTTTTATAACCTGATGCAAGTGATAAATCTTTATAGTTATGTTATGAAATGTTGGCATGAAAGTATATCAGTTATAGTTGATGTATATATATATTTGTATGCATGTTTGTGTTTGGATATAGGAGCCTCTGTTCTTGTTTTACAGATACAAAAACCTAATCAAAATTCAAATTCCTTCCCCTAATCCCTTATAAGCTACGTTGTATAAAGGAATTATGTTTGAATTAACTAAATCTTAATTTTAAAAATATTTTTAAGAATGATTAGAAGGTAAGTTTTACTGGAAGGAAGAAGAACAGTAAAATCATTTTTTTTGTTCAAATTTTGATTGATTAAAATTTGGGTTTCGATTCCTTGATCCTGTTCGTTTAGACAAACCATGAATTTTAAGATCAAAATTAAGATTTTTAGCGTGGTAGATCGTGGGAAATTTCGAGTTGATCGGAAATTGTAAATTGGTGAAATTTTGATGATCGGAGCAATGATAAATCTCGTGATCGAAGCTGGAGCACGCTTGGTGGTGGGGGAACTTCGGAAAAATATTGATTGAATTTCTAAAGTTCCGTGGTGGCACCACGGCATTGAACTAGGGTTTAACTAGTGTTTTTGTGGACTAAGTTCGAGTGGCTTCTGCTTCATCGCCAAGGAAATTGAGACGATCGGTCCAGGGTGAGTAGCGTAGGTCAGTGGAGCAGCTATGGACGAAGCTGCGTGGTCATCGGTGGATGGTGGTGATCAGGCGAGATGTTTTCCGATGATAGTAGTTTGGTTCTAGTGGTTTCAAGTTACTCGATTTTGATACTCCGGTGATCTTGTCAATCTGGGTGGTCGGGCTGGGTGGCAATGTCGTCGAGGATTAACTGAGGGGATCGGCGATGGTCGGAAGTGGTTCCGACGACTGTGCACGTGCACGATTGCACGTTTGTGTCAGTATTGATTGTTGGAGAGTTACTTGAGTCGTTACTCGAGTTAAGGGGTCGATTGCTTCGGGATTGTGATCGAGTGCTTGAGAGGGTTTTCTGATGCTTAAATCTATACTTAAGTTTAAACTAACTTACTGAAGAAGAAAAAAAAGGGGGAAGAAGAAGAAGGAGTACAGGGATGGAACCCGGGGAAATAGGCAAGGTAACTCGGGTTTGACTCGAGTAAATCGGGTTTTAACCTGGGCTCGTTTTAATGCTAAATTTTTAACAGTATTAAATATAAACAGTTTTTACAAGATAAAAGTTTTGACTTAAATAAATGACAAGGTAATTGAGAATATGTTAAGTAATTTTTATCAGAAATTTAAGATCTAATGGAAATTGAAATTAAGAAATTGTTTCAAACTTTAGTTAATTTGTTTTCATTTTAAATCTTAAATTTAAAATGAAATTAAGAAAAAATTTGAAAGTAAATTGTTTTTAAATACCTTGTTAATGATAATTTGATCATTAATAAGAAGAATATTTTTATCTTTAAATAAATGAAGATGTAATGGCTTTGTAATTATTAAATTAATTAAAATGGATAAATTAATGATTTGGATTAATCAAATAAGTAATTAAAGGTTTAAATTTATTAATTAAAGTTTGAGTTAATTAATTAAGGAACAAATAAATGTGTAATTAAGGATCATAGATTAGAGTGGATAATTAATGCTTAGAAATTAATAAATTGTACTTAAGAATTCATTAAGTTACAATTAACACTTAATTAATTAACTAACTAGGAATTAATTAACGAGTTATTAATGGTTAATCAAATCTTAATCAATAATGATTAATATAAGTAAATTTCTTTAGAAAAGTAATTAAAGAAATTTTAATTGTTAATGAAGGTCATTAACTAAGATTGTTTAAATAATAAATTAATTGGATTAAATTAATTAATGATAATCATTTATGAAATTGTGCAAGTGTAACTACTTTATGGAAGTAATTAAGAAATTAATTGTTCATTGAAATTAATTAAGAATAATTAATTAAGGAATAATTATTAATTAAGGGTTAATTAATGATTAATTAAAGGACAATTTATCAAATGTTTGGTAATTAATTGATTATTAAATTACCATAACTAGCAAATTCATTCATAGGAATTTATCTGATTTAAATTAATTAGATAATTAAATTAATCCTATTTATGGATATTTGAATTGTATTGAATGTTGAATAGTTGATATTCCCTGATCTGTGATGCTTTGTGATATATTCTGATTTGTGTGTGACCTGTAATGTAGTTATTTATCTGGGATGAATGTAATTTTATTATCTGCAATATATATATGTAACAACCTGATATTTTGGACCATTCAAATCGACAATAATCCACACATGTCAGACTTGAATAATGCAAAATAACATATTGTAATAAAATTTGGAGCAAATAAAATCATTCACAGAATCACAGACACAGAAATATCAGAATAACTCGCAGCGGAATTTAAAAATAACCATAGTGGTTCATGAAGCCACTAAAATACATAATCTCAAATCAAATACAAAATACATAGTCTGAAACCCAATATAGTTCTGAAACAAGTACAATAGAAATTCCAAATACACAAGTCTCTAAAACAAAAGCTGAAATAAGACCACTGAAACTGAAATAGGAAGATAACTAGATAAGCAGAATCTCCAGCGATTCCGAGCTCCAGAAAGTGAATCCAAAGCTGTGAATACTCAGGCTGACCCGAGCGTAAAATAAAACATAACACTCGAGTCAGGATATACATACTTATACAGTGTAAACCAACTCAAGTGAACTGTAGTAAAGGTACAAGTAACTTAGAAGATGCTTGGGACCGCCCATCCTCTAAGGATCCGTTAAAATATCTACTATGTAGTAATATTCGATATTATAATAGTGTCTAAAATAAGTAAAGTATAATCATATCGGAAAATAGCGTTAAGGGGATGGAGAACCTTAACGCGGTCGGATCTTAAAATCATAATCGTAGTAAAGCTCGATATGGTAGGTGACACGGCACAACTAGGCAATGCCAGGGTAGATATACCAATTACGCACACGGACTGATGGATACGCATAGCAGCCACTACCGTTCCACCTCGAACAACATTCCCAAATCGGAGGATGGCCATCTGGTCAAATCACAAGTAAGAGTATAATATCGAAGAAATGTGTCCGAGAAGAGGTGCTACCTCACTGGTCCGAGATCGCTCCTGTTTTAGCCACCTTATGCCAACTCACGGGAGTTGGGTCCACGTAACATACCTTAAGAACGTCGCCACCATCCTACTTCATTCTGGAATCTCCACCGCGTACACGGTTGTCAAAGTGGTTTTCGGTATCGACAAAGAGTATGTCCATATCCGATCTCGGTCTCTTTGCCAACCAATCGTTATTATAACCCGTGGTTATAGATTTAAAACAATTTATATCAAAATACTTCGAATTAAACCATTTAAAACCAAGACATTATTCTTTAAAAATCAAATATTAGATTCCCAAAATCTAACCCTTTCGGAGTTCACTTATTCACTTAAAACAATAACGTTAAAATTTTCAGCTTTCACGGCATTTAAAAAGTGTGGCGGTAAGTTATATTTGAAAACAGTTTTATTCAACAAAACAACATTTATAAACTGCTATAACAGTCAGTTTAAACAAAAATCATATTTCAGCCTACTGCAGTCCTTAACAAGTGCTACAGTAGCCCTTTTATTAGTTCAGGTTCAATTTTAGTTTCTGCTACAACAGCACTTACCAAGTACTATCATAGCTTTAGTTCATTTTAGTCTTTTGGTTCACTTATATAATCCACAGCACTTAACAAGTGCTACAGATTCTACCTAGTTCAGAACTTATAAAATCATACATTAAAAATGTCCATTTCAATCCTTTAACTAATTTATTTTCAAAGAGAAATTTTACAAGTTAAAACCCAAAACTTATAAATTTGCTTCTTACATTCATTTCAACATTTAAAATTTAACTCCAATTTAAAACTAAATTTCATTTCAATTTAATTAACTTAAGTTTCCATCTTTTCTTTTAGTCAAAATTTCAAATTTAAGTTTCGTTTTAAAATCAATATTCCTCCATTTATTTATATTTATCACATAGAAAAATCATTTCTATTTTTAAATAAATCACTTAAAAATTCGATTTAAATCAATTTAATATTATTACAATATTTAAATTATTTAAAAGTATCCAGAAAATACAGAAAAATAACCACGGGTCTGTATAATATTTTCTAGCCTAAGTCAAGTGATACGGATACTATATCATTTCAATCCGTAATTTACAAAGAAAAATCCGGGTTTTATCATTTCAAACCCGCAATCCCAAGTAAATAAAATTTAATTGAAAATCGTTCAGGCCTATCATTTCAGCCCATAACGATCTTCCCTTATTCTAAAGTCCGGTCGGGTATGTATCATTTCAACCCATAGTGATTCTATTCTACAGGGAACTTGCAGTGTGATTTAACAGAATAGAATAACAATAAAATAAGAACAGAATATAACAAATGATACGATATGCAGTTTTAACAATTAACATCAACTATAAATAAATCACAGGTAGTTATAACATCATTTATTTATTTATTTATTTCTACACATTCAGTTGCAGTCGTTTCACAATCATATAAGTATGAATATTCGTGTGAGATTTACTCACCTCTACGGAGCTGGAGATTCGATTCAGAAAGGAAAGACGATGTCTATCGAAAGCACGCGGATAGCACGATCAGTTGTTAGCGGATGCGCCAACTAGATTCAAACCAAAAGCACAATAAATAATCAAATCTAAAATTGCACGAATAACGAACTTTCAAATGACGCAAACAACCGAAAAACGAAACAAGTTGAAAATCGAAAGCAATAGCACGACCGCCTTTAAAATATAGATTATAACTTTAAATTTGCAAAGTGACAAAATATTTTTTTTTTTCAAAACAGGGGTTTGGAAAAATATATAACTTCAAATAGACTATAACTCCAACATTTCACAAAAGTAACAAACAGTTGTTGTTCAATCCCTCTTTTTTTTTTATAACAAGGGTCAGGGCAAAAATAGACAAGATACAAATACAGAGGTGACCAACCAAACTTGTACATTTAAATTTTAAACAAATGCTAGTGGAAAAATAGGCTCGGCTACCAAAACAAAGGGGAACCAAACAATTTCTTTTTCACTTCTCTGGTTCTCATACAAGGTCAGAGGCAACAAAATTAAAAATTAAAACAAAGTTTGGTCTGGCAATCCAACAAATGAAATGCAAAAGGTGACTAATAAAACCTTTTCACTGCTCTAATTCACAACAAGTTCGGTCTGACAACGATTGGTCTCGGCATGGATCTGGAGTGGCTGGCACGGTCTGGCCTCGGCTTGGAGTCGAACGGGCTGTGGTGGTTCGCGTGGGGTGGAGGCATGGTGACGTTGTGGTGGCGTATGGGGTAGGTTCGGTCGGTGACGTGGGTGGTCTGGCATGGGTTGGAGGCCTTGGGTGGGGCTGGTCTCGGCCAGGAGAGGTGGAGCGGGTGGTGGCGAATGGGTAGGGGTTTGTGGTGGTTCTCGGTCGTGACTGCGGTGGCGGCAGGTGGTGACGGGGATGACGTGGGCTTTCATATGATTTGGTATGGCATGGGGTCGGAAAAAGTGGGGTTCTTGGGGTCGGCGAAGGGGATCGTGATGTGGTAGTGTATGGGGTGGAGGCGGTAGGCCGGGCGTAGGGTCGCCACGTGGTGGTGAACTGGCAACTCGGTCTGGGTTGTGGAGTTGGAGGCGGCAAAGCATGGTACAGCAATGATAAAAAGGCAAGGTACAACAAATTTTTTTTGAAGATAAATGAAAAAAAAAGACGTGTCCACTACCTTGGTAAATGCTCACGAGATTTCCCAAGAGATTTGCAGAATAGAATATGATTTATGGTATTGAATATTTTTTTTGTTTGTGAACGAGGACTGAAAAGAAAAGAGCTGCTCACAAATACAGAGAGAAGGCAAAAGCAAGGTCTTGATCGGTTAGAGGAATTTAAGGCAAAAAATAATGTTGAACGAAACGTAAGGGTAGCAAATAAACTTTCTCACGTGAACTAGTAAATGCGAGATTTTTGAAATACCAACTGAAGTAACGCAAGGAAAAACTATGGACCGAGACAACAACGAACGGAAAAAAAATGTAATGCCCCAAGGTGACGTATCACTTTAAGAACGGATGTAAAACATATGTAACGAAATGTAAATTTTAAATTTTTCGTTTCACACAAATTACTACACTTTATATTTAAATCAATATTTCAAAATTGAAAAATTTTAATAAAATTTCGTTTAAAAAAATTTTGGGCTGTTACACTCTCCCCCACTCAAAGCTTTTCGTCCTCGAAAAGGAACAAAGAAGGAAAACAAAGAAAAATAAGACAGAATAGCAAAAGTACCTGAAATAAACAATTTCGGATTCGAAGCACGAATGCTCTCCTCCGTCTCCCAGGTGCAATCCCGTTCATCAGTGCTCCACTGCACTTTGACCAGGTTGACAGATTTTCTTCTTAGCTGCTTCGTACCTCGATCGACGATACGAAGTGGCTTCCTCTCAACAGTCAGATTTGGCTCAATATACAAACTATCAAGAGCAGAAGGTTGAATAATAAGAGATGGATCATGCAGATAGCGACGAAGATGAGATACATGAAAGACATTGTGTATTTCAGAAAATTTCTCGGGTAAATCCAGACGATAAGCAAGAGAGCCAATTCTTTCCAAAATGCGGAAAGGACCAACAAATCTAGGAGATAGCTTTCCTCTACGACCAAAACGAATAACATTCCTTAAGGGAGAGACCTTAAGGAAAACCAAATCACCAACAGCAAACTCTAAACTCCGTCTTCGACGATCAGCGTACTTCTTCTGTCTATCCTGAGCAATCCTCATCTTCCTCTTAATCTCTTCAACTCTCTCTGAAGCTTCCAAAACCATCTCAGGACCAAGAACCAAACGATTACCGGATTCAATCCAACAAGAAGGAGATCTACAAGGTCGTCCGTAAAGAGCAGAAAATGGAGATGTCTCAATACTGGCCTGATAACTATTGTTATAAGTGAATTCGACAAGATGGAGATGATCTTCCCAAGATCCTCCATAATCAAGCACACAAGCACGAAGAAGATCTTCTAAAATCTGATTCACCCTTTCCGTTTGACCGTCGGTCTGTGGATGGTAAGCAGTGCTCAGATTTAGATGAGTACCCAAAGAATCCTGAAAGGCTTTCCAAAACCTACTAGTAAAGATAGGATCACGATCACAAACGATACTGAGAGGAACACCATGGAGACGAACAATCTCCCTCATGTAAATCTCAGACAAACTAGAAGCTGAACGGGTAGACTTGACTGGAATAAAATGAGCTGATTTGGTCAATCTATCCACAATAACCCAGATACTCTCGTTACCCTTCCTAGTCCTCGGTAAACCATCAATGAAATCCATAGAAACTTGTTCCCACTTCCAATTGGGAATCTCAAGAGGCTACAATAATCCAGGAGTCTTCTGATGATCCGCCTTGACTTGCTGACAAGTCGCACACCTATTGACGAAAATGGAAATATCTCGCTTCATACCTTTCCACCAATATAACTTCTTCATGTCCTGATACGTCTTGGTCACGCCTGGATGAATAGAAAGTCTGGACTGATGATTCTCCCGAAGTAACTCCTGTCTCAATCCATCAACATTCGGGACACAAATCCTATTATTAATCCTCAATACACCCTTATCGTCAATCTGAGCTCCATTACCATCAAGACTACTACCTCCAACTCTGCTTCGAACACTCTCCTTAATCAATCTAAGCATCTAATCCTCATCTTGTCTCGCCATAATACGATCCACAAGAGGTGAAGAAACAACAATCTGACACAACAAAGCTTTCTTCCTACTTAAAGCATCTGCCACTACATTAGCCTTTCCCGGTGTATAGTTGATGTCGAGGTCATAAGAAGCAAGGAACTCTAACCACCTAACTTGTCTCTGATTCAAATCTTTCTGAGAGAAAATATACCTCAAAGACTAATGATCTATGAAAAGCTCGAACTTGGTACCCAACAGATGATGTCTCCAAAGCTTCAAAGCGAAAACAACTGCAAGCAACTCTAGATCATGGGCAGCATAATTTACTTCATGGGTCTTCAACTGTCTACTAGCATAAGCAATCACCCTACCATCCTGCATCAGAACAGCTCCCAAACCTTTTCGGCAAGCATCAGTGTATACCGTTAATCCCTCACATCCATTTGGAACGGTAAGCACAGGTGCGGAAGTAAGCTTGTCTTTTAACTCATTGAATGCGGCTTCACACTTATTACTCCAAATAAACTTAGCATTCTTCTGAGTTAAAGCAGTGAGAGGTGCAGCAATCCGAGCGAAATTCTCAATGAATCTCCGGTAATAACCGGCGAGGCCCAGAAAACTACGGATATCAGTAGGAGTCTTAGGAGTTTCCCAATCCTGCATAGAATAGGGAAAAAGAAGGATAATAGGAAAGATAGAGTAAATTGAAATGAAACAATGAAAGAGAAGGAAAGAAAGACTTACATTGATCACAGCGATCTTGACTGGATCAACTGAAACTCCATTACTAGAAACAATATGCCCGAGAAATCGGACTTCATCCTTCCAGAATTGGCACTTGGAAAATTTAGCTTTTAACTGATGCTTTCGAAGAGTCTCAAGAACAGATTTCAAATGTGACTCATGTTCTTCTTCAGACTTAGAGAAAATGAGGATATCATCCACAAAGACTAGAACAAATTTATTAAGCACATCACGGAAAACACGATTCATCAAGTCAACAAAGAAAGCGGGAGCATTAGTCAAACCAAAAGGCATGACTAACCATTCGAAGAATCCATTTTCAGTACGGAAAGCAGTCTTAGGAATACTTTCCTCAGAAACTCTGAGTTGGTGAAAACCTGTGGCAAGATCAAGCTGAGAGAAAACAGTAGCACCATAAAGCTGATCAAACATGTCATTGATGCGAGGCATTGGATATCTATTTTTCATAGTGAGTTTTTTCAACTCCCTATAATCAACACACATCCGAAGAGAACCATCGGACTTGGTGACAAAAACCACCGCAGCTCCCCATTCAGAAAAACTAGGTCTGATCAGACCTTTGGAAGATAGGTCCTCAATTTGCTTTCTTAACTCAACCTTCTCGTGGGGCGCCATTCTTCTAGGAGGAAGAACTATAGGTCGAGCTCCAGGAATGAGATCAATGCGGAAATCAATTTCCTGCTTGGGAGGTAAAGCAGTAACTTCCCCAAATACATCCGGATAGTTATTAACTACCCGAGTCGACTGTAGATCAACAGGAGAAGAATCCAATGAGTAGATAAAGCTACCAGCACAATCATGAGGCAGACTACACTGAATAACCAAAGAATTACCCTGATCATCCTTAAGAGAAACAATTCGGGATTTACAAGAGATATGGGCATCGTGATTCTTTAACCAATCATCTCCAAGCAGCAAATCAAAAGTATCAAAACCAAGAATATAGAAATCACCACTAAAACGATGATCGGAATGGTGGAGTTTCACATGTTTACAAATCTTATTAAGATTTGCGGGACCACCAATAGGGTTTGAAACACATAGAGGAACAGAAGCATACTCAGGAGAAAGGAGATGTTCAAACTTGTTACACAGATCATCAGAAATAAAACTATGCGAAGCCCCAGTATCAAATAAAACACGAACAGGATGATGAAATAAAGTAAAGGTGCCTTGAAGAGTACCTTGATCATCGCTAGGAGCAGGAGCAGGTGCAGCAGGTGATGAAGCAGATGTGACAGCAAATACACCAGATGGCTTTCCCTTCTGATATAAAGGGCAGTCCTTCCTAAAATGACCCGGCTGAAGACAAACATGACAAAGATCATTCCTGGTAACCTGGGGTGGAGGAACAGCAGCAACAGACGGATTAGGGCAACTATTGGCATAGTGTCCCTTCTGGTCACATTTGAAGCAAGTAATGGAGGAAAGATCAATAGGGTGTCTCTGGGAAGGAGCTGATGCTGAAGATCCCAAGCCCGCATGCTTGATCCAATTCTTCTTCTGCTGGTGGAAGTTGGGCTTTCTCTTCTTGGAATTTGCAGAGGAAGATTGTGAGACATGAACACCAGAAGTAGCAGGACCCTTGGAAGTAGGGTTCTCATAGCGAATAGCCATATCCATGAGCTCAGTAAAAGTGCCATGAACATGTGAAATAAGACGATCGTAGAACTCTGGGCGAGCTCCAGAAATGAACTTCTCATTCTTCTTTAGCTGAGTGTCGATAAGACCAGGACCAAATTTGGAAAGTTCATTGAACTTCCGTTCATACTCTGAAAAAGACATGGTACCCTGCTTGAGGTCCATGAATTCACGGTAAAGCTGAGATTTCCTGGCTTCGGGCATCCATTTTGCCACAAAAGCCTCCCTGGAAAGAAGATACAGAAAAACTGAACTTAAGATAGATTCAAAAGGAAAGGAAATGGGAAAAATTCAAGTTAATACAAAGGATACCTGAACTGCTCCCACGAAAGATCACCTTCGTTAGTGTGAGTCGTAACAGACTCCCACCAATCTAAGGCTGACTCTTGCAGCTGCCATGCTGCTAACTGACGCTTCTGGGCATCAGTGATCTCTAGACCAGTAAAAATTCTCTCCAAACTTCGTAGCCATTGCTGGGCTTCGATGATACTCTCTGAACCGGTAAACCTAGTGCCACCGAGCTGAGAGAATTCTTTGCAAAGAACAGTAAACTTAACGGGTGCAACAGGTGGAGGAACTGGGGCAATACCTCGACCCCTACCTCTAGCATTTCCACGATTCATCCTGGAAATATCAAGAATAAATTTAGGACAAGGTACAGAGAAGACAAAGATAAGTTAAGATAAAAACACGATAAGATCACTTGGATGAATATCCTAATAACAAAATTCCTAACAAGGTAGATACGGAAAGAAGGAAGTTTAGAAAATTTCTTCTTAAGACAAGAAAACTTTATATTAAAATAATCTTTGAAAAAAAATCATTTGAGAAATCATTTTAAAATCATTTTATACTTTGAAAATACGTTCACTCACAAGGAAATGATTCTGAGTTTGATTTCACTCATTCTAGGGTATTTCTACCCTATCTCTAATGAGTTTTTGCTCCATAGGCTAAGGTTTGCCTAAAACCTGGCTCTGATACCAAATGTAACGACCCGATATTTTGGACCATTCAAATCGACAATAATCCACACATGTCAGACTTGAATAATGCAAAATAACAGATTGTAATAAAATTTGGAGCAAATAAAATCATTCACAGAATCACAGACACAGAAATATCAGAATAACTCGCAGCGGAATTTAAAAATAACCATAGTGGTTCATGAAGCCACTAAAATACATAATCTCAAATCAAATACAAAATACATAGTCTGAAACCCAATATAGTTCTGAAACAAGTACAATAGAAATTCCAAATACACAAGTCTCTAAAACAAAAGCTGAAATAAGACCACTGAAACTGAAATAGGAAGATAACTAGATAAGCAGAATCTCCAGCGATTCCGAGCTCCAGAAAGTGAATCCAAAGCTGTGAATACTCAGACTGACCCGAGCGTAAAATAAAACATAACACTCGAGTCAGGATATACATACTTATACAGTGTAAACCAACTCAAGTGAACTGTAGTAAAGGTACAAGTAACTTAGAAGATGCTTGGGACCGCCCATCCTCTAAGGATCCGTTAAAATATCTACTATGTAGTAATATTCGATATTATAATAGTGTCTAAAATAAGTAATGTATAATCATATCGGAAAATAGCGTTAAGGGGATGGAGAACCTTAATGCGGTCGGATCTTAAAATCAAAATCGTAGTAAAGCTCGATATGGTAGGTGACACGGCACAACTAGGCAATGCCAGGGTAGATATACCAATTACGCACACGGACTAATGGATACGCATAGCAGCCACTACCGTTCCACCTCGAACAACATTCCCAAATCGGAGGATGGCCATCTGGTCAAATCACAAGTAAGAGTATAATATCGAAGAAATGTGTCCGAGAAGAGGTGCTACCTCACTGGTCCGAGATCGCTCCAGTTTTAGCCACCTTATGCCAACTCACCGGAGTTGGGTCCACATAACATACCTTAAGAACGTCGCCACCATCCTACTTCATTCTGGAATCTCCACCACGTACACGGTTGTCAAAGTGGTTTTCGGTATCGACAGAGAGAATGTCCATATTCGATCCCGGTCTCTTTGCAAACCAATCGTTATTATAACCCGTGGTTATAGATTTAAAACAATTTATATCAAAATACTTCGAATTAAACCATTTAAAACCAAGACATTATTCTTTAAAAATCAAATATTAGATTCCCAAAATCTAACCCTTTCGGAGTTCACTTATTCACTTAAAACAATAACGTTAAAATTTTCAGCTTTCACGGCATTTAAAAAGTGTGGCGGTAAGTTATATTTGAAAACAGTTTTATTCAACAAAACAACATTTATAAACTGCTATAACAGTCAGTTTAAACAAAAATCATATTTCAGCCTACTACAGTCCTTAACAAGTGCTATAGTAGCCCTTTTATTAGTTCAGGTTCAATTTTAGTTTCTGCTAAAACAGCACTTACCAAGTACTATCATAGCTTTAGTTCATTTTAGTCTTTTGGTTCACTTATATAATCCACAACACTTAACAAGTGCTACAGATTCTACCTAGTTCAGAACTTATAAAATCATACATTAAAAATGTCCATTTCGATCCTTTAACTAATTTATTTTCAAAGAGAAATTTTACAAGTTAAAACCCAAAACTTATAAATTTGCTTCTTACATTCATTTCAACATTTAAAATTTAACTCCAATTTAAAACTAAATTTCATTTCAATTTAATTAACTTAAGTTTCCATCTTTTCTTTTAGTCAAAATTTCAAATTTAAGTTTCGTTTTAAAATCAATATTCCTCCATTTATTTATATTTATCACATAGAAAAATCATTTCTATTTTTAAATAAATCACTTAAACATTCGATTTAAATCAATTAAATATTATTACAATATTTAAATATTTAAAAGTATCCAGAAAATACAGAAAAATAACTACGGGTCTGTATAATATTTTCTAGCCTAAGTCAAGTGATACGGATACTATATCATTTCAATCCGTAATTTACAAAGAAAAATCCGGGTTTTATCATTTCAAACCCGCAACCCAAGTAAATAAAATTTAATTGAAAATCGTTCAGGCCTATCATTTCAGCCCATAACGATCTTCCCTTATTCTAAAGTCCGGTTGGGTACGTATCATTTCAACCCATAGTGATTCTATTCTACAGGGAACTTGCAGTGTGATTTAACAGAATAGAATAACAATAAAATAAGAACAGAATATAACAGATGATACGATATGCAGTTTTAACAATTAACATCAACTATAAATAAATCACAGGTAGTTATAACATCATTTATTTATTTATTTATTTCTACACATTCAGTTGCGGTCGTTTCACAATCATATAAGTATGAATATTCGTGTGAGATTTACTCACCTCTACGGAGCTGGAGATTCGATTCAGAAAGGAAAGACGATGTCTATCGAAAGCACGCGGATAGCACGATCAGTTGTTAGCGGATGCGCCAACTAGATTCAAACCAAAAGCACAATAAATAATCAAATCTAAAATTGCATGAATAACGAACTTTCAAATGACGCAAACAACCGAAAAACGAAACAAGTTGAAAATCGAAAGCAATAGCACGACCGCCTTTAAAATATAGATTATAACTTTAAATTTGCAAAGTGACAAAATATTTTTTTTTTCAAAACAGGGGTTTGGAAAAATATATAACTTCAAATAGACTATAACTCCAACATTTCACAAAAGTAACAAACAGTTGTTGTTCAATCCCTCTTTTTTTTTTAAACAAGGGTCAGGGCAAAAATATACAAGATACAAATACAGAGGTGACCAACCAAACTTGTACATTTAAATTTTAAACAAATGCTAGTGGAAAAATAGGCTCGGCTACCAAAACAAAGGGGAACCAAACAAATTTTAAATTTTTTTTTTTTGTTGTTTGTGAACGAGGACTGAAAAGAAAAGAGCTGCTCACAAATACAGAGAGAAGGCAAAAGCAAGGTCTTGATCGGTTAGAGGAATTTAAGGCAAAAAATAATGTAGAACGAAACGTAAGGGTAGCAAATAAACTTTCTCACGTGAACTAGTAAATGCGAGATTTTTGAAATACCAACTGAAGTAACGCAAGGAAAAACTATGGACCGAGACAACAATGAACGGAAAAAAAAAATGTAATGCCCCGAGGTGACGTATCACTTTAAGAACGGATGTAAAACATATGTAACGAAATGTAAATTTTAAATTTTTCATTTCACACAAATTACTACACTTTATATTTAAATCAATATTTCGAAATTGAAAAATTTTAATAAAATTTCGTTTAAAAAAATTTTGGGCTGTTACAATATATCTGTGATCTGTGATCTGTGAATAAAAGATAAGCGTTATAGTTTATACCGCTTATCAAATATATGGTTGTATTTAATCTGTGATGATTTATTGATGTTGCACTACTGTGTGAAACCCTTGGACTACACCATACACACAAAAATATGGATTTCACGTGGAAATCAGTTAAGTCACAGATTTTTTGACAATTTTCAAAGATTGAATTTGTGAATTCAAATAGTTTTGGAATTTGAATTGAGAGCTTTGCAAATGAGTTGCAAATGTAAAAGTTATTTTAAATAACTTAATAAAACTTGATATTTAATAATTTGATTTTAATTTGAATTCAATATTTGAAATTGAATTCAATGATTTATGAAACTAATTGTTTTCAACTGATAAAAGCTCTCATATAAGAAATGGATTTCCAATTGGAATTAAAGGAATTTCAAGTTTGAATTGAAAATGGTTTTCCAAGTTACGAATAAATCTTTGGAAACGTGTTTTGAAAGCTATCAATTAAATCTTTGATTTAAAGATTTAATGAGTTAATCCAATTGAAATGGAAATTGATTTGGAAAATCTATGAACAGGTCTTTGTGAAACTGGGTGAACTTTGTGAGATAAATCATTTTGTTTAAAAGATAAAAATGGTAATGTGTAAACCATTTGAAAGAGAAGTTTTGGGTAATAAGTTGTGACTTAACTGAAATTCCAATATCCATATGTTTTTAAATATTACGCTCATTATTCGGTTTAGCCGGGAGAGGACTTTGTGTCATATAACCCCTTCCGAATAATGATACGACATATATGGATAGCATTTGAAGACCGGTGGTGAAGACCGGATATTTTCAAAAACGAAAGGACAACTCATCGAATGTCTCTGCATCGGCTGATCTTCGATATAGAGATTTTAGCACCCTTTGTGATGGGAAGTCCGGACGTGATTAGAAATTATCCGGATTTGCAAGGGCTTCTTTGGAAGTGCCTTCGGTTCTGTTCGAACCCGGAACAGACTTGTATGGTTGTATGTCTGACATTACACTTTGAGATATAAAGCTGATTTCTTTCAAATACATTTCTTTTTGGTGGCGGAGATTTATTCTCTTAGCTTAACACCCTTCTCTGAGACGTACGAGCTCAGAGGTTATGTAGTTGAAGGTTATCAGTGATATATTCCCAATTTGGTAGTGTGGCATGCTGAGTGCTGCTGATCATTTGTTGATCAAAGCATGGCTTTGTGAAAAAGCATAGCTTTGTGGACGATACCTCATTGAGCCTCACAGGCCGGAAATGGTCGAAACAGGAAAGATGCGGCAAGGTTTCAGGGGTAGCTCCCCTAGGGTATGTCCAGTCCTTCTGGAAAAGGGTGGTATTATGGTATGGAGCCCTGATACTTACTCATGTGGACACTGTAGTATATTTATTACTATGTGATGTGTTGGTGTAGAGGATCCTCGGATAAAGGTCCCAAAGGACCGGGGGTGGAATATCTCAGGTTTACTAACCGGGAAGGGGGTAACCGGCCTTGTGTTGGAAGAGAGCCAGGTGGTTCTCGGGGCGTCCCTCCAGAGGCGTTCCCATGTGGCATAGGAAGTTCCTTAGCCTGACCATTTGTTGGAAAATCCAAAGAAACAATACGAGCCTTATACGGTTTTAGTTGTATAACCTGCTATGGAATGTGGCGGTAACCTGCTATTGAACATAGTAGCTATAGTAGGCATAGTTCGGAATGTCTATGCTGGCTAAGATTAATATTATACTTTCGAAATGGGTTTCTACACTATGCACTAGTAATAATATCGAATGATTTTGCATAGTAAGCATTTTTGACTATCATAAGGAGAAATCTCCTCCAATTCTGCGTTTGCATTGTGTGTATGGCGGGAGGCCTTATGGTAGTTTCATTTTTCAAAAAGAATTGCGGATTTCAATGTTTAAAATTCTTTTGTGTTTGTTTTAAAGATAAACTGTTTTTGTTTACTCATACCAGTCCCATGACTGACCCGGAGTTTATTGTTCCTTTCCTAAACTCTGGGTGCCTACAATTTTCCACATGGGCAGTCTAGAGTTGGGGTTTTCAAATAGTCAGGTCTAGTAGACTAGTTGGAGCTAGTTCAGTTTTTGGAGATGACGACTGACGTTGCATATCTTTGTGAGATGGGATGGTGGTTCGAGCTTGATATTGGAGTTGTTAGACTCATTCTCTTTTTCAGATCGTTTAGAGTTATCACTTCTATTTTCCGCTGTATCATTATTTATCTTTGATATTGTTGTATCATATTGATATCATTGTTGTATATCATTCTGGATATTGTATTCATTAGAGTTGTATATGATATCATTCATTTCTTTCTTCCGCTGTGTTGTTATACTTACTGTGTTATAAGCTCCGGCATGACTCGAATTTCAACGATTGAATCTGCGGCATTCGAGTACAAGTGAAGTACGGGTGTCGATTTTCGAACGCTGAAATTTAGATCGTGACAGTTACAATATGCAAACAAGTAAATAAATTCTGGATATCCCATGCCCATTCATTCTGACTAACTGTCTCATTTATAGTTTCTAGGGTCATTATTAACCTCTTAGTTTTCATGGGCTTACTAATAACCTGTTTAATGTTTATGGACCCCTGTCCAGTTTCATAGTTTTCATGGGATCATTAAGAACCTATTGGCCCCTACCAATAACATCTTCGTTTCATGGGTTCTCCCTGAACCTATTGGTAACCCCAATAAATCCCTATTATCCTAGTTTTCATGGGTTGACTAGGAACCTATTGACATCTGTCAATAACTTAATCCAGATATAGTTTTCATGGGTTCACCACAAACCTATTGGCCCCTGCCAATAACTCAATCTAATCATAGTTTTCATGGGTTTACTATGAACATGTCTCCCTGACAACTTCTTTTATACATATTTTTCATGGGTTTGCTATGAACCTGTCTCCCTGACAACTTCTTTAATCAATATTTTATCATCCTATATTCTAGTCTTCCTGACCTCATGGATGCAATTCTACTCATTCAGGAGTTCACTTAATTTATACTCACTACTTGATCAACCTAGATGGTTATTCTGCCCTTTCCCAAAATACAGTTATGGGTCCATTACAATGTGAATATATACATATATGAAGAAGCAAACATATTAACTTGGTTAATCCTAATAACCTATTAATCAAATAAAACTTCTTCAAAATCCCTATACTTAAAATCATTTAAAAACTCTTTATTTATGCCATGGTTTTCCTTTTAATTGAGATTGGGTTATTTGTTTTGAAAACTAAGGTTTCGAAACCTTAAAACATTACTTTCGAAACCCCTGGATAACCTCCTTCGAAAGCATAGAAAAATTCCTTTCCAAACATTACGTATAAACCTTTCGAAGCTTTTTAAATCATCTCTTTCGAAACCAAAATATACCTTTCGAAAGTGTCAAAACATTACTTAATAATCCTTAGAAACATAGCTACGAAACCAATAAAAGTACCCTTTTCGAAACCATTGGGTTTACTCAAAAACATGTTTTGGGTCAAAGTGAATATATATGAAAGTATCTCTTTCGAAACCTTAATTCTTCATATAAAATTGTTTGGGGAAAGTTTGATGGCGTCGGCACCATCCCTTCGAAAGCTTCAAAACATTTAAGTAAAACATTGAAGGATAGCATCGAAACCCTATTTCAAAGCCACTGCCTTCGAAACCTTTGAACCCTTTCGAAAGCATTTAGGAAGTAGCTTATCATATGTTTAAAACAAAGGCTACCCTTCTAAAGCGTTGATGACTTCAATACACTCGAAAGGCAAAAGAACGGCAATAAGGCTTCGACTAGGTCGGAACCACCATTTTCGAAAGCATTATTTTATAAACAAGGAACTCATTCAAAAGCTTATACTTAAAATAAAAGATGGAAATCTTTTTCGAAAGCTATTTAGAAAAAAACCCTTTCGATAGCATATGTTTCGACTCCTTCGAAAGCTTTAGTAAAATAAAGGCAGGCGCTCACATTTTAAAACAAAGCAAAGGTATCGACCCTATCGGAAGCAATGCATTCGAGACCATGCCTTCTGCTTTTCTCTAATCCACTTCGTACCAATCTCATTGATACCATGTGTATTGGTTTCGGCCAAGGTTGGTTTGGACTGGGTCGAAGCGGAAATTGGAGTCGAAAGGCACTTCTGAAAAAGGCGGAACGCGCTTTTCTGGGTAAAACAGATTTATTGCTAATTAAAGCAAATACTTTCCAACTAACCTACCTACTTGTAAAAATGTGATTGGTTGCCACAACTTTTCAAATTCTTTACAAAAATAACTGCCGCTTAATTTCAGATCTAAACGAAGATTAATTTAACAAATAAGCCTTTCCATTAAGCAAAACAATTAAATCATTTAAGTCGTCCTTTCAAAATAATTTAATTCTCATAGTAAATCACTTAGTAAAAATCCCCAAAAATTATAGAAATTCACTTTTAATATGTTATCTAACATATCCAAATTTCAGACCCAAATTCTCAATATAATTTCTGAAATAAATTTATAAACCCAATTAACCATATTTTGCTTTGAAAATTCATAATAAATTCTCCATAACTTGGAAAACTATGAAAATTAAAATCCAACTCCAAAATTGTAACGATTCAGGTTTTGCCCGCTCGAAAATCAACATCCATACTTCACATTGTACTAGAATGCCGCAGATTCGACCGTTCAAATCCGATTCGCCGGAGCTATAACACAATTAAGTAAATAACACAACGGAAGAAAAGAATAATACATTGATATACAATATCTGATACAACAGAGTGATACAATGAATATCAATATACAACAAAGATATGATACAACAAATAGCAGCGGAAAAGAAAAGATAACATCAGCAGCGGACAATATCAATAGAAGTGATAACTCCAAAATGATCTTCAAACAAGAATGAATCCACAACTCCAAGATAAGCAACTCCGATGAATGAACTAGCTCTAGATAATATACTAAACCTGAATATCTGAAAAGAAACCCAACTCTAGACTGCTCGTGTGGAAAATTATGAGCACCCAGAGTTTAGGAAGGGAACAATAAACTCCGGATCAGTCATGGGACTGGTGTGAGCAACAAAAACAGTTTATCTTTAAACAATCAACAAAAGATTTTAAACATTGAAATCCGCAATGCTTTTGGAAAATGAAACTACCAAAAGGCCTCCCGCACACACACACAATGCAAACGCAGAATCGGAGGAGATTTCTCCTTATGATAGTCAAAGATGCTTACTACGCAAAACATTGGATATTATTATTATTAGTGCATAGTGCAGAAAACATTTCGAAAGTATAATATTAATCTTAGCCAGCATAGACATTCCGAACTATGCCTACTATAGCTACCATTTAAACAGTGGGGCGCCACCATAAGTAAATGGCAGGTTCTACAACTAATATCGTACAAGGTTCGTATTGTTTCTTTGGATTTTCCAACAAATGGTCAGGCTAAGGAACTTCCTTTCCTCCTGCCGAATGGGATCGCCTCTGGCTGGACGTCCCGAGAGACAAACTGCTCTCTGCCAAACAAGGCCGGGTTACTCCTGTAACAAGTAACTCACGAATATGCCACCTCCCGGTCCTTTGGGACCTTTATCCGAGCGCTCGATAACCAACATCACACATAATAAATAAAGTGTGTCCACATGAGTAAGTATCTGGGCTCCATACCATGATACCACCCCTTTCTAGAAGGAAATGACATACCCTAAAGGGCGCGACCCTCATAACCTTGCCGCAACATTCCTGTTTCGACCATTTCCGGTTTGTGAGGCCCTGACGAAGTCTCGTCCACAAAGCTACGCTTTTTCAAAAAGCCATGCTTTGGGTCAACAGATGATCAACCTATGATCACAAAGATAAATGATCAAACAAATGATCATATCACAAATGATCAAACACTGATCATCACACAGCAACACTCAGCATGTCACATTACCAAATTGGGAATATATCGCTGATAAATTTCAACTACATGACCTCTGAGCTCGTACGTCTCAGAGAAGGGTGTTAAGCTAAGAGAATAAATTCTCCGCCACCAAACAGAAATGTATTTGAAAGAAATCAGCTTTATATCTCAAAGTGTAATGTCAGACACACAATCCATACAAGTCTGTTCCGGGTTCGAACAGAACCGAAGGCACTTCTCACGAAGCCCTTGCAAATCCGGATAATTTCCAATCACGTCCGGACTTCCCGTCACTAAGGGTGATAAAACCTCTATACCGGGGATCAGCCGATGTAGAGTAACTCGACGGTAATCCTTCCGTTTTCAAAAATATCCGGTCTTCAACACCGGTCATCAAATGCGATCCATAACGACGTATCACATATTCGGAATGGGTTATATGACCCAAAGACCCTCTCCCGGCTAAATCGAATAGTGAGCGTAATATTTAAAAACATATGGATATGAGATTTCAATTAAGTCACAACTTATTACCCAAAACTTTCTTTTCAAATGGTTTCAATCGATTACCATTTCAAATCTTTAAACAAAAAGATTCAATCTTTACGGTTTAAACAGTTTCCACACTTTAATCCTTTAAACAAAAGATTTAATTCACAGATTTTCCAAATTAATTTCCATTTCAATTTGATTAACTCGTTAAACCTTTAAATCAAGATTTAACTTATAGCTTTCAAAACAATTTCATTTCAAATGGTTTAAACAAATCATCATTTTAAATCCGTTAAAGATAACAGATTCAAATCATAGCTTTTCAAAACAATTCATTCATAACTTGGAAAACCATTTTCAATTCAATATTGAAATTTCTTTAATTAAACTGGAATTTCATTTCTTATCTGAAAGCTTTTATTCCTTTAAAACAACAGTTTTTATTTCGGAAAATCTGATTCATTCATACGAGTTAAAGTCTTTGGGTTAAATCCAAATTCTCAAAATTATACTTTTAAATGGTTTAGATTCATACAAACACATTTATAACATTTTTAATCCCTAGTTTCAAATCATAGGATTCAATTTCAAACTTGAATTCAAATTTAAATCAAATTATTTAAATTTTCAAAACTCGATTAAGTTATTCAAAATAACTTTTATCTTTGAAATTCTATTTCAAAAGCTTTTCACTTTAAACCCGAATTTCCAATTTCAAAATCAATTGAAATTAAAATTTCAATTTTAAAAATGTTGAATTTAAATTATCTGTGACTTAACCGATTTCCACGTGAAATCCATATTTGTGTGTGTAAAAGTGTAGTCCAGGGGTTTAACACAATAGTGCAACATCAATCATCACAGATATATCGATAAGCGGTATAATCGATAACGCTTATCTTCATTCACAAATCACCGATATAATAAACTTATCGGTCACAAAGATTCACAATTATAATTCGATGTGGATTTCGGATAACCAACTGGAATCCGACTCCCTGTCGCATCGAAATTCAAGTGCCGTTTACGGGCAAGTTGTCAAATAAATTTAAACATTTAAATTCAACACTTTGAATCTAAATAACATTTATCACAGATAAATCATACACAATCATCATCTATATATCCAGAGCAATGTCATAGGAACATTACAGAATATCACCAAATAATTATCACAAATTAGAGATTCTATATATATACCTTTATCCATAAGCAATCATCTTAAATTCTTATTGTAATTAATTCAGATTTAATCAATTGCTTGAGAATTAATTACTTGACCCTGTTTAATAAATCATTAATTTAGTATCGATCAATTACTTGCTCCATTTATTCTTAATTATCAGAATCATCTATGTTTAACATCTTACCTTAATTTACATTTAATTATATTACTAATTTAAGTTTAAATACATAAATAGTTTATAGCATAACAAATTTAAGTTAACTAAATACATAACTTATTAAATCAATGTTTAAAGAATCCATTTACACTTGAATTTTACTTTAAGAAAAGTCTTAGACAAATTTGTTTAAATTTCAAAACTGAGCTTTTCAAAAACTTATAAAAGGAAACAGGGTTTTGATCCTACTTCGGGTCCTACCCGAGCTCCACTCGAATCCTGCTTCGAGACAAATCTGCTATTACTCGTCCCTGCCTCCAATTTCCCTTCTTCTACATTCCCCTTTAACTAAGTTTATATGCTAAGTTTTAAATAAACAGCCACGATGAAACTCACGCGATCTCGAGTTCTAACTCGAGCCAACGACCACCTACTCGAGAATCGCTTCGAGTCGATCTCGATTCAAACAAACTCAAACAAGCAACGATACCGCCATCGCCGTGCACGTGCACAACCTTTCTGGTGAACTCCGACCAACTCCATCGCCTCCCACACATCGAGCAACCCACCATCATCGAATCAAACACACCCGCGAACCCCCACTCGTCCATAGTCGAAATCGAGCACCACGACCCAGACTTCAATGAAACCAGACCTCCAAAATCGCCTCGTCCCCCCCTTCTCTGACCACCAGAGGCGGAACAACTCCGGCTACACCACAACAACACGCCAACCTTCCATTTCCTAAAGCATCACAACACTCGATCGAGCGAGGACCACGAACGAAGCAAAAATCTCTGGCATACTAAAATTAGGTTTAGAAATTTAGATTGATCGCCGCCAACACCTTCGTGGACGATGCCACCTTCGGCTATTTTTCCCACCACCGTAGCAGGCTCCTCTATCTCTCGACCAAACCACTGCGTTTCCGGTCAAATACAACGACCACGGCAACCCAATATGTTCAAAACAGTGAAGTAAAAACTGCTCTTCACTCCCTTGCTTAAAAATTCTAAATCTTGCTTTAAAAATCATGGTTTAGTATGTATTTTTACTTGATACATCTGGATTCTTAAAACAAGAAGTTCGATTTTTAAACTTATTGAAGTTAAGCTTTGTTCTTTGGTTTCCAAGGACACATACCTGTTAGTTTAACTTATATAAATATTAATATTTAGATTTCAACTAAACAATCAGTTTTTGTTTACATCTTAAGTTCTAACAAAGGTTAGGTCATGAAATGGAGATTTGTTTCTATCTACTTCAAAGCAACAGGTAACAGAGTGTAAATAAACGAACATGCCCAGACTTGCACAATCATACACATACAAGAATATGTATCATCTCAGAGAAGTAAAAAACATGCTTTATCTAAACTTAGGTTATGTTTTAAAATATATGTTACTCACCAGCTTTATGAAAAAGAACAGAGCACCCATGTTGAAACAGTTTGAACTTGAAAAACTGGAAAATGTTTTCCACTTTGATCTTCTTGCCTTGCTGTTGTCTGATGTTTAATTGTATTTGATGATGTAGAATGAAGTCTTGTTCAAGTTTATAAATGGAAGTTTTTATTCTTAGTCTTGTTTAGTTCGAACTGAAATGGGAATAGCTTCCAGGTTGAAGTTTTAAAACAATTTACAGGGTTAATATTTTTTTTTCCATTGTCAGAGATTTTTATAAAATGTGGAGGCTGAAAGAAGTTTTATGCAATTCGTATAGATTATGTTTGCTGCTAGGATATGCACATTTAATGCTATTAGTACTTGATGTTCCCTTTGATACTTATCCATATTTTATACACTTGCCTTAGACTTAAACTACAAGTTATAGGTATAATATATTTTTACTTTGTATTTTGCTTTTGTTTCCTTAAGTTTTGCAGGCATATATCCTATTCGAACATCAGTTTATATTTTGAAACATGATTGAAATGTGATCCTTTACTTTGTTTGTTTGACTATGCAAACTTCGGCTGGTATTTTTTTCTACTTGGTGGCTAAAGATTCATGGGTTAATTTCCTTTGCCTTATTTGATAAGCTACAGCCTTATCTTTTCTTTGTTTAATTTATATTATTATTTTTTTCTTTAAAATGGTGGCTGAAGTGATCTATCTTGTGCGTGCATTAATTGATGTTGTACCACTTATGTTTTCTTTTCACTTTCAGCTGTACAATATAACCTTTCTCGGCTGTACAAGTTGAATAAAATTTGTTGCTTCTTTTATAAGCTTTGTTATACATGTATTTAAAATTTCAAATTGACTCATATATGCCCGTATACATATATATTCACATATATACCATATTTATACAATATTTAAATTTAATTGATTTAATACAAATTTATTCGTCTCGGGGAAACTCGCAATTTATTTACCGTTTTATTTCACAAATTTAATTCAAAAATTCAATTAATTATAAATTTAAATATATATAAATTTTGGGGTCGTTACAGACTTCCCCCCTTAAAAGAATTTCGTCCTCGAAATTCACATGCACGAAAACAAAGACAGATGAAGAATGTTTCATCAAATCAAACTGAATATCTATTCTGCATTTGGCTTACCAAATCAGAATATCAATAATGTACACAAGAACGAATCTGTTGAATTCTTTCACACGATACTCGGGTTATCCAGATCTACGAAATATGGAGTGGCATCGGTCAGTTTGAAGTGATAACTAACCATTCGTAGAATATACTGGGACCCAAAGAATAGATAGGTATATGGATACAATTTCAAAATTTTTAGTTTTAAAACTAAAGTATACCTATCAACCATAGCAACCAAAGCAAACAAAGCAACAAATTCATCCATACAAATAATTTGGCCTATCTGGAGTTTATGTCCCATATTTATATATCGAATTTATTCCTGGATCTACCAGAAACTATCGAAGAATTGAGAAAAGATGACGAACAAAGAGATCGATAGAGAAAGGATAGACAAAAAGATTGCTTCCTTGTTGTTACAGGATATTGACCATTTATAGTCGTATTCCCCTGTCCCCTATCTCATCCTCTTCTTTCACTCATACTTACTATCAGTGGATAGCAAGAGAATTTACTGAGGCATACAGACAGATATCTGAGAATTACTCATTCTAGAGTTTACTTCACTCTATCTCTAATGAGCTACTTAACGTGTTATACTCCTGAGCTAAAGTTCAACCTTAGCTCTGATACCAAATGTAACGATAACGGAGACAGCGGCCACCGGTAGGCTTTGCAACCATCCCAGTCCCACCGTGGCTTACATTGGCACCTCGCATTTACTTTTACGGCCAGCCTCTCGACTGTCACGGCCTTCGCCTAACCAACCCATCCCTCTCAAGGACATGTAGGGGTAAGAGTCCCTCGTTCGCCACCAAACTGCGAAGCGAGAACCCCCTATCATGCTGTAATATAGCAAATGCGATCCATAACGACGTATCACATATTCGGAATGGGTTATATGACCCAAAGGTCCTCTCCCGGCTAAACCGAATAGTGAGCGTAATATTTAAAAACATATGGATATGAGATTTCAATTAAGTCACAACTTATTACCCAAAACTTTCTTTTCAAATGGTTTCAATCGATTACCATTTCAAATCTTTAAACAAAAAGATTCAATCTTTACGGTTTAAACAGTTTCCACACTTTAATCCTTTAAACAAAAGATTTAATTCACAGATTTTCCAAATTAATTTCCATTTCAATTTGATTAACTCGTTAAACCTTTAAATCAAGATTTAACTTATAGCTTTCAAAACAATTTCATTTCAAATGGTTTAAACAAATCATCATTTTAAATCCGTTAAAGATAACAGATTCAAATCATAGCTTTTCAAAACAATTCATTCATAACTTGGAAAACCATTTTCAATTCAATATTGAAATTTCTTTAATTAAACTGGAATTTCATTTCTTATCTGAAAGCTTTTATTCCTTTAAAACAACAGTTTTTATTTCGGAAAATCTGATTCATTCATACGAGTTAAAGTCTTTGGGTTAAATCCAAATTCTCAAAATTATACTTTTAAATGGTTTAGATTCATACAAACACATTTATAACATTTTTAATCCCTAGTTTCAAATCATAGGATTCAATTTCAAACTTGAATTCAAATTTAAATCAAATTATTTAAATTTTCAAAACTCGATTAAGTTATTCAAAATAACTTTTATCTTTGAAATTCTATTTCAAAAGCTTTTCACTTTAAACCCGAATTTCCAATTTCAAAATCAATTGAAATTAAAATTTCAATTTTAAAAATGTTGAATTTAAATTATCTGTGACTTAACCGATTTCCACGTGAAATCCATATTTGTGTGTGTAAAAGTGTAGTCTAGGGGTTTAACACAATAGTGCAACATCAATCATCACAGATATATCGATAAGCGGTATAATCGATAACGCTTATCTTCATTCACAAATCACCGATATAATAAACTTATCGGTCACAAAGATTCACAATTATAATTCAATGTGGGTTTCGGATAACCAACTGGAATCTGACTCCCTGTCGCATCGAAATTCAAGTGCCGTTTACGGGCAAGTTGTCAAATAAATTTAAACATTTAAATTCAACACTTTGAATCTAAATAACATTTATCACAGATAAATCATACACAATCATCATCTATATATCCAGAGCAATGTCATAGGAACATTACAGAATATCACCAAATAATTATCACAAATTAGAGATTCTATATATATACCTTTATCCATAAGCAATCATCTTAAATTCTTATTGTAATTAATTCAGATTTAATCAATTGCTTGAGAATTAATTACTTGACCCTGTTTAATAAATCATTAATTTAGTATCGATCAATTACTTGCTCCATTTATTCTTAATTATCAGAATCATCTATGTTTAACATCTTACCTTAATTTACATTTAATTATATTACTAATTTAAGTTTAAATACATAAATAGTTTATAGCATAACAAATTTAAGTTAACTAAATACATAACTTATTAAATCAATGTTTAAAGAATCCATTTACACTTGAATTTTACTTTAAGAAAAGTCTTAGACAAATTTGTTTAAATTTCAAAACTGAGCTTTTCAAAAACTTATAAAAGGAAACAGGGTTTTGATCCTACTTCGGGTCCTACCCGAGCTCCACTCGAATCCTGCTTCGAGACAAATCTGCTATTACTCGTCCCTGCCTCCAATTTCCCTTCTTCTACATTCCCCTTTAACTAAGTTTATATGCTAAGTTTTAAATAAACAGCCACGATGAAACTCACGCGATCTCGAGTTCTAACTCGAGCCAACGACCACCTACTCGAGAATCGCTTCGAGTCGATCTCAATTCAAACAAACTCAAACAAGCAACGATACCGCCATCGCCGTGCACGTGCACAACCTTTCTGGTGAACTCCGACCAACTCCATCGCCTCCCACACATCGAGCAACCCACCATCATCGAATCAAACACACCCGCGAACCCCCACTCGTCCATAGTCGAAATCGAGCACCACGACCCAGACTTCAATGAAACCAGACCTCCAAAATCGCCTCGTCCCCCCCTTCTCTGACCACCAGAGGCGGAACAACTCCGGCTACACCACAACAACACGCCAACCTTCCATTTCCTAAAGCATCACAACACTCGATCGAGCGAGGACCACGAACGAAGCAAAAATCTCTGGCATACTAAAATTAGGTTTAGAAATTTAGATTGATCGCCGCCAACACCTTCGTGGACGATGCCACCTTCGGCTATTTTTCCCACCACCGTAGCAGGCTCCTCTATCTCTCGACCAAACCACTGCGTTTCCGGTCAAATACAACGACCACGGCAACCCAATATGTTCAAAACAGTGAAGTAAAAACTGCTCTTCACTCCCTTGCTTAAAAATTCTAAATCTTGCTTTAAAAATCATGGTTTAGTATGTATTTTTACTTGATACATCTGGATTCTTAAAACAAGAAGTTCGATTTTTAAACTTATTGAAGTTAAGCTTTGTTCTTTGGTTTCCACGGACACATACCTGTTAGTTTAACTTATATAAATTTTAATATTTAGATTTCAACTAAACAATCAGTTTTTGTTTACATCTTAAGTTCTAACAAAGGTTAGGTCATGAAATGGAGATTTGTTTCTATCTACTTCAAAGCAACAGGTAACAGAGTGTAAATAAACGAACATGCCCAGACTTGCACAATCATACACATACAAGAATATGTATCATCTCAGAGGAAAAAAAACATGCTTTATCTAAACTTAGGTTATGTTTTAAAATATATGTTACTCACCAGCTTTATGAAAAAGAACAGAGCACCCATGTTGAAACAGTTTGAACTTGAAAAACTGGAAAATGTTTTCCACTTTGATCTTCTTGCCTTGCTGTTGTCTGATGTTTAATTGTATTTGATGATGTAGAATGAAGTCTTGTTCAAGTTTATAAATGGAAGTTTTTATTCTTAGTCTTGTTTAGTTCGAACTGAAATGGGAATAGCTTCCAGGTTGAAGTTTTAAAACAATTTATAGGGTTAATATTTTTTTTTCCATTGTTAGAGATTTTTATAAAATGTGGAGGCTGAAAGAAGTTTTATGCAATTCGTATAGATTATGTTTGCTGCTAGGATATGCACATTTAATGCTATTAGTACTTGATGTTCCCTTTGATACTTATCCATATTTTATGCACTTGCCTTAGACTTAAACTACAAGCTATAGGTATAATATATTTTTACTTTGTATTTTGCTTTTGTTTCCTTAAGTTTTGCAGGCATATATCCTATTCGAACATCAGTTTATATTTTGAAACATGATTGAAATGTGATCCTTTACTTTGTTTGTTTGACTATGCAAACTTCGGCTGGTATTTTTTTCTACTTGGTGGCTAAAGATTCATGGGTTAATTTCCTTTGCCTTATTTGATAAGCTACAGCCTTATCTTTTCTTTGTTCAATTTATATTATTATTTTTTTCTTTAAAATGGTGGCTGAAGTGATCTATCTTGTGCGTGCATTAATTGATGTTGTACCACTTATGTTTTCTTTTCACTTTCAACTGTACAATATAACCTTTCTCGGCTGTACAAGTTGAATAAAATTTGTTGCTTCTTTTATAAGCTTTGTTATACATGTATTTAAAATTTCAAATTGACTCATATATGCCCGTATACATATATATTCACATATATACCATATTTATACAATATTTAAATTTAATTGATTTAATACAAATTTATTCGTCTCGGGGAAACTCGCAATTTATTTACCGTTTTATTTCACAAATTTAATTCAAAAATTCAATTAATTATAAATTTAAATATATATAAATTTTGGGGTCGTTACAAAAATCATGTTTTACATAACATAAAATTTTCTCATGGCATTCAAAATCATTTACAATCGGTTTTACCCTAAAAACCGAATAAATCCATATATGAACAATTTGATTTAAATCAAACATATTATAAATCCAAGCATATCATCATCCAAATCATCATTAAAACGAATTTAATCTTAAACCCGAAAACAAATGATTATAAACAAAATAGAGATGGTATAAATTATTATTCACCTTAATTAGGATAAGGAGATTGGATTGAGATTAAGATTTATTCCTCTTGCTTTAATTCTTAGCTTGATTTGAATTTTCTATTCTCCTAGCAATGGCCGGCTCTAAGCTCTTCTTTTCTTACGTTTTTTAGTTTTGTGAAAATGAGGAAAATGAACGTGAATGATATAAGGAACGAGAATATATAAGGGTTATGGTAATAGGGTGCGGCTACTTCCCAATATGCCCTTGTGCAAATTAATTTGCTTAATAACCATTCTTAAGCCCATTTATTTAATTAAGCATGACTTTCTTATCATTTATTCAAATCCCAATCTCCTTATCATTATATTTTACATTATTCTATTTAATTTATCTAATTAAATCTTCTGAATAATGTTATCAAAAATTAGGGGTGTTACACCTAACTATAGGTATCTATCCTAGGTTGGAGTGTATATACATATAAGCCAACATGATAAAAACTAAACTGGTATAACTCAAACAAAGCAACCATAACAACCAAAACACATCATAAGGAAGTGCATACATCCAATCCTAGCATCCATACATCCATGCCTATGTCAACTATCTGGCTAAATCAACCATGCAAATAAACAACGACCTAACGAACGAACAAACCTACAAACTAACTAAAAGTGGAACTTGTTGGAAAGGAGCACTTGATAGGAAGCTCGGATTCTCTCCTCGAGCTCCATCATACTCCTATCCAAACATTTTCCTCGCCATACTAGAACCAACTTCGTTCCTTATTTTTATGTTATTACATCAAGTCTGAAGATGCGAATACACCGACGGAGTATTCTAAGCACCATCTCTACATTCATCTCATAAGTTGACTATGCTCTACCATAAATGTTGAACCATTAATATACGTTCGTAGAAGGGATGAACAAAAAATGTGCGAAACTCGCCTACTTTTCAAGAAGCCCACTCTAATGTGCTGACTTCCCTACTACTATACAACCAAGAAAGGCCAAACAACTTATGGCGCTGGCTTTCCCACATAACATATCTCAATAGTGAGTCTTTTACCTACCTTGCCACCCACTATGAACTCTTTATGCATGCCTATCCTATACAGTTTCCATTTCTTCGCATATCACTAAGGTGCCTCTAATCATATAATGTCCAGGTATAACTTAGATTTAAATAGGTTGCACTACTGGCATATCTCAATCATCAAATATCTTGCAACATGCTATGCCACTTGCTTCTTCGTCTTCGACCAATGGAAACGCTCTTCGTATTTTTTGACATACCCCACTAAATTCCTTCTTTAAGTCCATAGGCATGACAACACAGTAACGAATGGTGTCTTACCTTTAAGTGGACTAAAATTTAGGATTCATAGGTGAACCTCGCACACCATCATCGTTTAATTTATGGATATCAGAAATAAATGATGCCTTGATTTCAGTGAACATAATACTACTATAATGAACTCATAGACTAGATGGTGCACTTTTCACTTATTTTCACATGCATCGGGCACTAAAAATAAGTTATGAACAAAGATCACCATTGCGTAAAATTGACTTCATCGATGGATCTTTCAATCCAACTGATGACCGAAAAGAACTAATCTTATCCCTTAGTCAGTTTTCTTTCAAATCACCAAATATCGCCTTTCTTAAAATCGCCTTCGTACCTTTGTATGTGCAAGTCAAGACATTTACTTCATGTCTTAAAATCAAACAACATTAGATCCTTAAAAAATATTATTAACTCCACATGCTCGTGAAGTCCTAACATACTACTAGAGTACCTTATGTACATCGTTGTACTTCAAAAACACTTTACCTAGACAATATAGTCATCCTCTATCTACGATTGTCTTATACAAGCAATCTTTTATTATTTAACCTTTTAGGAAACTTTTTACTTAATTACGCATTCATGCTTCTCATGTTTTATATAAGCGTATCCCAACCCTTAACGTAAACATATATGTTAATTTCAAACAACATTGAACAATATATGTATAATAAATTTAAACTTGTTATTTTATTCTTAAGTATATATCATTTAAGTATTGTTTATTTTAAAAATACAATTTCTCTATTATCTCAAAATAGTATATTTTTATCAAATCAATAATATACTTCAAAAATCACTTTACTTCAAATATCTCAAAAATCACTGTTTATTCCAAAAAATAATAATTTTTATCAAATTTCCTTTAGAACAATAATATTATTATCACTTTACACCAAAACAATATTACTTTTTAAATCATTTTTTCTCACAACCACTTTATTATTATCAAGTTCAAAAATAACAACATTCTACATTACATTTTAAAAATCATTTTTTAGTTTTATTTACATCAAAAATATTAATAATTTAACCCAAAAATATTTATGGAATTTCTCCTTATTATCATTCTCAAAATACCTCATATTTGTATTGCTTACATAATAATAATATTTTTTTCCATAAACTCCATAAGATAGTCATATTAGCCTTCCAAAAATCATATTATATTTATTTAAATTCCACATTACTTTATAAATAATAATAAACTCTTGATTCAAAATAGATTTTTCCTAATTGTTATAGATTTTTTTTTCAAAATACATAAAAAATACCCTCATGAATTTTTCAGTACAAACCCCTAAATCACAAATCCATAATGTTCATTTCTAACAAGTTCTTAGCATACTGCCATATTGGCTATCCTACCTAGTTCACCATAATCAATTCAAACTTTATAAACTGTGTAATACTTTTCTAGCACCAATCAAATTTTAATTGAAAATATCGATAATATTTCAATTCGGTTTTAAATCAAAATAGTTGATCTCAAAATCTTCACAGAATTTGTAAGATTTGAAAACTATAAAATTTTCTATCAATTTTAATAAACATTTAACAAAATCAAAACACTTTTTTTAAACCGAATTCTTTAAATTCCACTTAAATAAATTTTCAAATTTTTTTACCTTAGACAGTCCTTATTTCATCATTTCATAAAAATTGTAAATCAAATTTATCTCATGTTAATCGCTTCGTATCAATTCCTAAGTCTCTTTATAAAACAAACAATATAATTTTAATTTCCAAAGTTAATCATTTTCAGCATCTCTTAAAATACCATTACCTAAAAACATTTAACATTCAAGACTCAATTTCTTATAGTTTAACCAATTCAATATTAATTACGCAAAATTATTTTTGGAATAACTTTGGTTATTTTTCTAACATACTTATACTTCGTGTTTATATCCTTATTTCATACAATTTATGTAACGACCCACTTTTTTGTATAGTTTAAGTGGCCAATAAACCACACATGACCCACTCAAATTGAACGAAAATGCGTATAGTCAGGGGAAAGAAAGAAGATAAGAAGAACTAATAACACAGAATCTCACCGCGGAACGAATGATCTATAATATATAACAAATCTTTACACAAAAACAAACTGTAATATATGTATATATAGACATCAATCAAAGCATACTAACCTATTTCAGCCCTGACAGTTATAACAACCTATCCTAACAATTACTGATAAATACAACAATTAATGCAATGGAAAAATAACCATGTACGTGAATATGTCTCTGGGTCTCCATCTCGTCTCCTAAAGCTCCAAACATCCAACTAAACCTAGAAATATGCTCGGTCTGGCCCGAGCATTATAGGAAAACAACGCCCGGGTCAGTCTGGTAGCATGAGAACTCAAATCACAAGGAATTTTTTTTATTATAACCTGTAAAATCCTTTAAAATCAAGGTATCTCATAATACCATGCCACACATAAACACGGACGGGTTTTTACCTTATGATAACCAAAACCTTATATCAAAAAGTCTAGTGATATTATAATAATGTCTATAGGTGAAAATAATAATAATCAAGTAGCCGTGATGCTTGTGAGTGTACATTACAACACTACTAGGTATATAATCAAAACCCGATAAGGTGCATTCGCTAATTTTGTAGGATTTCCATGGAGGTGCCCTCAGTACTTCGAGAATGGTCCTTTTGCACAAGGAATAGAGATATCCTTCCAAAGCAGCATACATCCCTAGTGATGTACCATAGGAAAAACATGGTCGGTCTCGCTAAGACCGAGTGCATCGCCCCATGCATGCATAATAACTGTAAGCGACGTCTAGGTGGAGCCGACTACACCCTATGGGTTTGCCAACCCTACTGGCCATGCCTCTTGTCTCTGGTTTTAGTAATTACTACTGATGAGGCTATGTCCGGCATTCCAACTCATGCACCACCACCAATGTAACACCCTGTGTTAAATTACAATTATATATGCAAATAATTTAATTAAGTTATATACGTTTGAAATTTTAAAACAAAGAAATGTTTGTATATGGGGCAACTAATTAATATTATTTGGGATACATATATATTTGTGTAACAAATAAATTAGAGAGGGAAATTGTGACGCCCCACCTCTATACCCACGCTAGCCAAGGACACTACGAGGTAATGCCGTCAACTAGCACGGAGAATAAGGCTATTGAGGAGCGACCATCTGTATAATTGCTTTGTGCGAGTACCGATATGCCAGATAAAAATATAATGCATATCATTTAAGGAGGAAATCCAACATACCGATACAAACTCAAAGCTACTACACAGTGGCTATATGGACTTCGGAAACAAATATAGAAATAAACATAACACAAATCAGTCACAGACAATTCATATCACAAAGGCGGAAATAGATATGAATATAACACATGAAAGTGTACATCAGAGTAGTGGTCAAATAAGATCCACAATAAGACAAAAGAATAGGTACAAGTGCAAGACAATAGAATATGTATACATCAAGGAGTCTAAATCTCAAATGTATACAACAAAAACTACCAAACTAGAGTAGTTAGGCAGAAGTCAGAAGATGGCTCCAGATAAGAAATCATGAGGAAGCACCTGTAAAATCTCAGTCTGACCCGAGTATTATTTAAGAAGAAAATAATAAACGGATCAGTCTAGCTATAAATATCAGATAAAGTGAGATAGGATATGAGATATGATAATAAAACGTATGAGAACAAAAAGGTGTCATACTAAGATAAGTATACATTAGAAATCCCACAAAAGTCATACAATATCTCAATAATCTCAAAATAGAGAAAAGAACGTCATATTCTTAATTTAATTCACCAAGCCACAAATAATGACAAACATATCAATGCCCATCGTAAATGCTGGTGAAACATAAATTCCAGAAATCAATATCCAGAAATCACAAAAGTTAACGACACACGAAACCCAGGAATCACTAAAAGGGGGAAGTCCGAGCACACGGACGAGAAGCTATCTCATGGAAGCTATCCATTTAATTTTCCGAACACACGGATGGGAAGCTATCCATTTAATTTTTCGAACACACGGATGGGAAGCTATCCATTTAATTTTCCGAACACACGGATGGGAAGCTATCCATTTAATTTTCCGAACACACGGATGGCCCGGAGGCCTTTGACACACTGACAAAGGGACATCGCACATTGCTAGTCTAAACCATAAAATGATCATCATCGATCATAAAGAAGTGTCGATTACACTAAGCTAGTAAATATAAGAGTTTAGCTTCATGTCCCATAACCACTTGCTTAACTTAAATATTTATGAACAAATTGTAGGTCTGCACTAGAAAATTGTCACAAGAGTTTCAATATGTGTGAATCGAAATCACACCAATGAGGTATAGACTAACCTTGAAGATAAAGAGATATGTGTGAATCGAAATCACACAAATGGTGTCTAGTCTAACCTCGCAAACAAAGAGACATCGCTCAATCGCTAGTCTAAACCATAAAAATGATCGTCATGATCATAAGGAAGTGTCAATCACACCAAGCTAGTAAATATATGAGTTTAGCTTCATGTCCCATAACCACTTGCTTAACTTAAATATTTACGAACAAGTTGTAAATCTCCACTAGGAAATTGTCACAAGAGTTTCAATATGTGTGAATCGGAATCACACCAATGAGGTATAGACTAACCTTGAAGATAAAGAGATATGTGTGAATCGAAATCACACAAATGGTGTCTAGTCTAACCTCGCAAACAAAGAGGCATCGCTCAATTGCTAGTCTAAACCACAAAAATGACCATCATGATCATAAGGAAGTGTCAATCACACCAAGCTGTAAATATATGAGTTTAGCTCCATGTCCCATAACCACTTGCTTAACTTAAATATTTACGAACAAGCTATAAATCTCCACTAGGAAATTGTCACAAGAGTTTCAATCGAACAAGTCCATCAATTAACTGACGAAGTAAACGCAAGCGTTTCATACCACTTGTTTTGCTAAGCCGTTTAATTATATTTTCTCATACGAATGAGGTAAAGGTTTGTATATACTATTAGATTAGAAAACGGTTTGATAAACGAGTTTGGTATTAAAAATAGAGTTGAAAACATTTTGATGAAAGGGTTTTGATATTTACTACTAGTATTAAAACCTTCAAATCTTTAGAGTGACAAGTCACAAAACGATTGTTGAAACAAATCGAATCACATAAAATTCACATTCGAAGACGTGAGAAAAATCCAAAGAAATCAATTCCCAAAACCATCAAAGTAAGAAGTTCTGTTGAATGTTTTTCGGATAAGATCCCCTACGAAGGGGGAGTACGGGGTTCGACTTAGTGAAGACAAGAGAGGCGAGCGACATTCTTAGAAATCCCGAGAAGAAGTCATCAATGAAGAAAATAAATGATAACGACAAATAGGATCATCACTAATCGATTTAAATTGAGAATTCAATCCAAAAAGGCAAACTGGACTGAAACAGCAGGTTCAGTCGACTGAACAGAGTTTTCAGTCGACTGACCCTATACCTGGAAATTTTCCAGGTTCAGAAACCTTTCTGTTTCCAGGTTCAGTCGACTGAACAGAGTTTTCAGTCGACTGAATCATGCCTGGAAACTTTCGGGTTCCAGGTTCAGTCGACTGAACAGAGAATTCAGTCGACTGAATCATGTCTGGGCTGTTTTTCAGCCTATACAAAATGAAGTGAAAACTCTTCCAAAACGCAACCGGACGAACATTGGCTCTAAGGGATTATGCCAAACAGCAACCCAGCCCTATATGCTCCTCGATGCATTACCAAAAGCATGGTCAAACATCCTCGATGCATAAACCCAAAAATCGGAATATACACAAAACCAATCCAAATCAAGAGCAAATGCACATGAAGAAGTGTTAGGAATTCATACCTAACAATCAAAGGTAATTATAAACATAGATGTGAGATAAAAATCTCACCTTTGACACAAGAACAAGGAAGGAGAAGCTTGAAATCAAAGGAGAGGCAACCCCTCTTCAATCCTAACTCAAGAAGCTCCAACTAAGATCAAAACAAGCATCTCCCAAATTTAGGTTTAGGAAATAAACTGAAATTGATAAGAGAATGAGTTGGAGAAGATGAAGAGGAGGCTTACCAATGGGTTCTCTTTGAATTTGGAGCAAGAACTTGATTTTGCAAGAGGAACTAGGGCATGGAGTTTTAATTTCCAATCTCTCCCACCATTTTTGCTTTGAAACTGAAATGAGGAGGAAGTGAGGGAGAATGGGGAGAAGTGGTTCAGATTTGGGGGTTAAGTTGGCAAAGGGGTTGAACCCAAACCCAAAGTGCAAATGGTCTAATTTTTGACTAGCTCCAAACATATCAAAGTTTATACTCAAAAAGGTTGCAAACAGCATTTTGGACTCAATGGAAGTGGTATCGAGTCCTAATTCGACTGTTTGCAAAAAGTATCTTTTCGGACTAAAATCCGACGAACGATGTTATGTTTAAATAAAATATTTAAATATAAAATCGACAAATATGCGGGTTGTTACAGAAATGATATAAATCAATTAATAGGGAAGATTAATTGACCTTTTTTTAAAAGGGAAATTAATATTCAATTAATTAGTAGAGGTGATTAATTGACAGGAACTGACAAGAAAGGGAACATATATTATAACAACTGATTGATATGATTAGAAACATATATGTTAGTGCAAGAGAATAAAATGGAGGAAGAGTAATTTATGCAAGTAATCAATTGTCAATTAATAAACATGGAGACTTATGGTAACATATATAATTAAGATTATGATTCAAAATTCAAAATTCAATTATAGAATATATGCATGCAATAATTATGGGAATAAAATGAATTAATAAGCATATATGTGACGAATTAATATGGTGTTGATTCACATATTAATTTGGTAAGAAATCATAGTGCAGGCAGGGATTAATTGGATAGTAAATTAATTCTAGGTATATATGAAATCTATTAATTGGGTGATTAATTAGGGAATCTTATTTAAAAGAAACGTCACATTTAAAATTATATGTTTCCATAGATTGAGAGAGAGAAAGGGAAAGTGATCAATGAAAAGATTGTTGGAGAATCAATTTGAAATAAAAATAAATGTAGAAGATTGTTGGAGAATCAATTTGAAATAGATTGAGTGTACGCTTTAGATTTTAGGGTTTTATATATAATGGTTAGCACTGATTTGAACCACTATAAATATAGGTGTAGAGCCTTATTTTTATTCTCGTTATTTTTCTCTTGCCTATAGAAGCTTTGCCATTTTTCTATCTCTTCTACACTTTCTTAATAACAAAATTTTAGATCTAATTCACACGAATTTAGATCTAAATAGAAAGAGAATAGAATTAATTAGGGAATTAGGAATTGGTTCAAATCAGAAGGCTATGTCAAAGGTAAAACCCTGGTTCTGAGTTTTATTTGCTATTTCTAATCCAAATCTCTTCCTTTTCTCTTTCAAATATTACAGATCTGTAAATATATCATTTTTAATTCCAAATAGGGATTACAAGGGAGGTGAATATAGATGTTAGGGACAGATCTGAAATAAAAATAGGGAGATTAGGAAAGCTAGCAATGTGAGTGGATTTATTTATATATCTTTTAAGTTTAAGATATATTATCGTTAAATTCCCGTTTAGATAATTTTATTCAATAATTAATCCTATTAATTTAATTATGCTGAGCTATAAGGAATTTACAGTTTTTTACAGTATTAGTATTTATTTACATATGTTTCTACATTTTGGATTTCTATGCAAGCGTCATTCTTCTTCTATTTTCTCCTCTTTCTTCACGTATGGATTAGAATAGATTAAACGTGAATATGGATTAAATAATTAAGAATACTAAAATGAAGGAAATAAGATGTAAATTAATAAAAGTTTGATGAATGGAATTATTGTAATAAATACGTTAAAATGAGAAAAGTTAATTAATCTAATAACTTGATTTGGGAGTAACTAAAAGGTTAATTGGTTGGTTTAGAAAATAGGATAGAATTATAATTTAATATTTAAAAGACAACAATGAACGTAATTGCTAGAATAAAAGAAAGAAAAAGAGAATTAGTGTAAAATAGAGAAACCACTGTATTTTACACTATTCCAAAATAGTAAAAGAAATATCTAGCAGTTACGGATTACTGTTTATAGTATTATATAATATTAAAATATGAAAATGGTTTCTAAATATATTTTTCATAACCAACCAAATAAAATAGAATTACTACATAGAATAGAAGATAATAAAGCAAAGTATGATATGAATCAAGTAAATTATTAGATAAGAACTTGAAGCTGTAAACGATAATGAACCTAGGTCATTCAATGCCCAGACTATTTAAGAAGATAGTTATTATGACAAGTGAATTATATAATATAAGTGAATAAAATAATATTCTATATCATAATAAAAGAAGGCAGATTAGAACAGAAAAGAAATGCTGGAATTATGTACGGACTATAAAAGAAGAGAAAATGACAATTACAGGTAGAATTATAACATAGGTTATAATTAAGTAACAAGAACGGAAAAGCTTATTTTGAGAATTTGAATAAATTAATGAGCAATAACAATGGTAGAAGCTTATTTAAATAATTTATATTAAGTCAATAATCAATAAAGCAGGAATGATAAAAGAGGCTTATTTTAATGAACTTAAGATTCATATTAAGTTAAATAAGCAAGATAATGATTGTCGCTCATACCAACAGCATTACCTATTAAATAAATGGAAATCTCACAATAGATAGAGGTGAGACAAGGGCAAGAATATGCTAATTAGGGTAAATAAGTAGCCAACGGAATAAGAAAGTAAACTAATCGAAAATTAAAAGATTAGACTTAGGGTCTAATAAAAGAATTGAGATGCGTTTGGAGCAGCCCAAAGGATGAAGCGTCTAATGAAGCAGTTCATCATGGATTTCAAAAATGGAGAAGCACGTCCAACTTAGTATTTTTGGTCTTCAAGGAAGTACGAGACTTCAAAGGGATGTGAGGGTACTCTAGGATGGCCCTTTGGGTTGGCCTAAAGAAGCTGCACCCCTGGAGGCAGGTCTGTAGGTGTTCCATCAAGAGAGTATGCCTTGACTGCGTTTGCATTGTAGGCCTAACGAAGCAGACCTTTGTAGGTAGTCAGAAGGGCTTGGTGTTCAGAGTAGGGTATTCGTATGTCCAGTACTTGCAAGTAAGTTTTAGGATAGTTGCATGCGGATATCGGCTAGCATTAAGACCAAGAGCGATTTCGAGAAAGACTGGAGTTAAACCAACATGCCAATGATTCTTTCACTATCGAGACAATGGATGAGGGGCACCGCCATTTGGATGTTAGATTGTTTGTAGTAGGGCACGACCACTTAACTCTTTGAGTCTTTTGGTTAGTTGAGGGGTGGTTGAGTGGGGCAATAGCCACGGTGAAAAAGAGACAGACCAACTAGAATATCTGTATTGTAGGCCTAATGAAGCAGTCCTTTACAGATATAGAAAATCCCCGACTGAATTCCGTACAACGTAGACCTTGTTGGCGGGATTCAGATAGTAGTCAAAACGATTACGTAGTCCTCAATGTACGCACTGGGTGGTACATTGTGGATGTTCGAGCACTGGCATAGACTAGTGCGGACGCGATTTATGTTTTCATAGTAAGTAGTGGAGCATCTGTATTGTATGCCTTACGAAGCAGTCCTTTACAGATGTAGCTACGGAACGCTCTCGAAGCAAGACGATGGAGCCCTTTTCGAGGAGGATACGGAAGGTACCATGGGTGGTAACCTAGGACCAATACGGTCATTGGGTATATAGCTACATATATGTATATATTAGTTATTAGGTTTTAATCTACTATGGAGTGGATGGGCACGGTTCACGAACAGAGGCGAGAGTATTGTAACCTAATGAACCTAATATAAGAGTAAATGGAAATAAAACGATATATGTAGAATTAAGCCTAAAAATATATAATTTATTCATTCACTAGAATTTTTGTTCTGACCCCCTCCTCATAACATCCTACAGGTTAGGTAGATGGCAAAGACTTCTCAGCTTTATGACACTTGCTTAGAAAGTGTTATTATTTAGGTGAGTATTTACTTTCTATTATATTTTAGTCAATCCCGCTGTGAGATAAATTATTGAGCTCTGATATATTTGTCTTTGCCTATTTGACTGATAACAGATACCCAACTCGAGCATCAGTGGGCTTGGGGGTTAGCATTTTACGAAAAATCCAGACCACTGGAATTTGGGTTGTTACATTCGGTATCAGAGCCTAGGTTTAGGATTCCTAGGTAGATAGTGAGTGAACGTATTTGTATTTTTGAATAAAATAGAAATATATTATGTACTAAAATCCAAATAGTCCCCAACCATAGATTTTAACATATAGAAAGTTTTTAGAAGTATATTTGTGCATAGTTTGCTAGTTGGGTTTGGGATGACCCAAGTATGTTGAGCCCTATGTTATTACTGATTTATAGCATACAAATAAGCCATGTTTTGAGAGGAAATTTGTACCCATATGTTATACGAAGTTGGGAAGTCCCCTAGGGATAGCGGGGAGAGTGTTTTTATTTTGGAAGGAATAAGAGGTTTTAGTAAAAAGAAAGTCCACTTTATGTCTAACCTAATAAAATGAAACTTTTGAATTGAAAAGTTGAAAAATATAATTGTTAATATATTTGAGGAAGTAAATATTGGATTTTTGAAAAAATAAGTGGTATGAAACTTAAATTGGTTTTTATATGATGTAAATTTTGTTAAGTGAAATTCGTTTTGAAGAATTATAGAGCATGTATAACTCGCTAGTTTCTTTGTAGCTAAACAATGATTTTAAATATAATAACCTAGAGTGTGTTAAGTATCGAAAACGTAGGTTACAACATTTATTGTTGTAATAAATGTTTTCAGTAAAAATAAAGGAAACATATACTATGACACTATTGTTATAGTAGGTGACTCCCAAAGTAAATGTTTTTACATAGCATACGGGATTTATTAATATTTATTTTAATTGAATCCATATATTAGTATTTTTGGGTTGTAGTAACGGTATTTTATGCAACATTTGTTTTCACCAAAATGAGTTTTGGAGATAATTTCTAAAGTGGTTTTTATGTACACTTATTATTTAATAACCACGTGAAAATATTTTCTAGTTATAAAAAAGTTTTAAAAATGAGTTCTTTTGAAAAATAATGTACGATAAATTAATGAATTTAGTAGGAAATATCTTATGTAAGTAAATATAGAGTAAACATACCTTAATCTATTGGAACGAAATGAATAATGATATAATTTTCTATGAATTACAAATAAAGATGTTTTGTGCAAGCTATAAGGAATACATGAAAGATATATACAATGTATGGAAAGCACCATATTTTGTATAGCCTATTTCGATAAAATATATAATAAATTCCTTATAATTTCACATAAACATGAAATCCTCCTTTAAAGGATTCATAGAAGGTTTTAGCATTAATGGTATCTCATAAGAGAAAGTAATTCTAATACATTAAGGTATAAAACCATTAAGTGTAGTAAGTTAGTAACTCCTTCAAGGTTAAGTAATTGGAAGAGTAGGAAAGTTAAGAGATTTTTGATAAATTAATTGTTCTTATTTACCCCAGTTTTAGTAAATTTGAAAATCTATAAAAAAAAAGAAGAAGGATATTTTGAAAACATTTGAGGACATTTTTTTAAAGTCAAGAAAAAAGAAAAATGTATTAAGAACAAGCAAGACATATTTAAAAAAAAGATGGTTTGGTGGAAAAGTAAATAAGTTTTTGGAAAGATAAAATTTAGAAGTTTTAATTTTTAAAGAAAATTTGATAAATACCAAACCAAATCAGACTTTTAAATATGGAGTGGATAGGAATCATTTCCTAGATGTAATGGGAAAAGTATAAGGTTATAGTAGTAATTACTCTTAGTAATAATAAAAGTTCCCGTAGGGTGTATAGGACACTAGTGAAAACCTAAAAATACTGCTTCATGTGTGTAGACTATAGAAGAATAGTGAAGTGATATTAGTAAGATAGTAAGACACACGTGGTTAGGAAAAGTAGACCTTAGTTCGGAAAAATGAAAGGTAAAGAGAAAATTTCCCCAAGCTTAGTTGGCTTTTTAGATAGAAACTGCATAGATTGAAACTCTTATCCATTGCAGTAAATGAGACTTAGAATAGAAGAGATGAATAGATCTTGTTCGTCATGAGTAACATAGCGTAAGTTGGTAACGAGTAATAGGCGGCAGGAGGATCATATGAGTTACTTGGATTCCTAGAGTAGGACCTTTCTGTGTCAGATTGGACATGGTCCTAGATCTCCTTGCCCTAGATGATAGCCGTGTTTAGTTGCTATATTAAAAGAAGGGTAAAAGCGGATAAAAGGTAACTAAAAGAAAAACAGTAAGATCTAAAGAAAGCAACAGAAACGTCAATAGAAATAAATGAGAATTGCAAAAGAAAAATACATCTTTCCCATAAATTAAGCTTGGGAAAAAATTTGAAAAGAAAATTCTTTCTTATGTAAACCATGCTTGGGAAAGAAAATACAGATTTTATAAGATAGCGGCATAAGCTCCAAGTACAGAGAGAGAGATACGCAAGAGTAAAACGGAGAAATGCGAAGTTTTTCCATTTTCTACCTTCTTTCTGACATAAGAAATCGAATTTGAAAAATTAGAATTTTCTAAAATTCGAAAATTAAAAGTTGTGTGTTAGATTTGGACGTTAAATTTGTTGAACCATGCTCCTATTCAGTAGGAGTGTGGGACAAATTGGATGAAAAATGTTTTGGGTTTTCAAAAGATTGCATTCATATAGAAATTGCAAGTATATTTAGGATGTGTGCATCATGTTTTAAAGGGAATTTCTAATGAAAAAGCATTCATATAGGAGGTACCGCATAGAAATTCATGTACATGCATATATCTTATGATGTATTGCACTTTGCACTATGCACGGATTGTTGCAAAATTGGACGTACACAAAATAGATGTGATTAATACGAGAAATTACATAATTGAACCCTTATCAAATTTCGGGGATGAAATTTCCTAAGGAGGGGAGAATGTAACACCCTGCGTTAAATTACAATTATATATGCAAATAATTTAATTAAGTTATATACGTTTGAAATTTTAAAACAAAGAAATGTTTGTAAATGGGGTAACTAATTAATATTATTTGGAATACATATGTATTTGTGTAACAAATAAATTAGAGAGAGAAATGATATAAAATCAATTAATAGGAAAGATTAAATGACGGTGTTTGTTTAAAAGGGAAATTAATATTCAATTAACTAGTAGAGGTGATTAATTGACAGTAACTGACAAGAAAGGGAACATATATTGTAGCGACTAATTGATATGATTAGAAACATATATGTTAGTGCAAGAGAATGAAATGGAGGAAGAGTAATTTATGCAAGTAATCTGTAACAACCCTGTATTTTTCAAATATTTTTTTTTTTTGATTTTTCCAGATTCAAAAGCTTTATTTATGAAAAGAATAAATTTTGTTATTTTAAATATAAACTTTGACTTTGATGTGGATTAGAATTCCAAATATGACTAATTTTAATATTTCCTGAAAATGTGAATTTTGGTCAATAGTCAAACTTTGACTTTTAAGTTTAAATTTTTAATAGTTTGAAATTATAAATTTTATCTTTTATTATGAAAATAGATTTAATAACTTGAACACTACTTTTCGTTTCGTTGAAAACGGAGTTAAAATGTAAAAGTTATGTACATTTCAATTTTTAGTATAATTTGTTTATTTGTGCAATTTTGCCTATTTTAAATTTTTTTAAATCATATTTTCTTTCTTATATTTTGTTTTAATATGTGTTAATATGTTTTTTATGTATGTTTTGTCTTTTTATGTTTTTAAATTGATAATAGTATTTTTCCAAAATTTACTGTATTTATTTTTCATTTTTAAAGGCTGTTTTCCTATTTTCTACTATTTTCTTCATTAAAAATTATATGTAAATTAAATTTTAAATATTTATTTTGTGAATATATTTTTATTTTATATATTATTTATGTTTAAAAATATATTGCAAGCTCATATGAATTTTCTAAAATTTTTTCTATTCAATTTCAAAATTTTCTAGTCTAGTTCACTGTTTTAACTATTTTCCTTAATTCTACTTTATATAATCAATAAATATTATATATATTTTTATATTTTATCAAATTTTCGAATTTTTAACTGGAATTTCTGTTATTATCAGAAATATAAACTTATAAAAATGAATTAAAGAAATTTGAAAGGCCTTAAACTTTCTATCTTCCTAAGGCCCTTTTATTTTCTAACCCTTCTACTTTTTAACCTAACTTTTCATTCAATTGGCAACATCTCCTCATTTCTTCAGCCGCCACTTTTTTTTTCTCTCATTCACGAAATTCCAAAGCTCCTAAACCCTAAAAAAAAATATGGCTTCCATTCTCCTCTTATCTTCTTCCTTTATCTCTTCTTTACTTCACAATTTCCATTGATTTTGCATTCCTCCTCTTCTAGCTTTGCTTGGCCTCTACCACCTTCATCTCCACCATCCTCTCCACCTTCAGCCCCACCACCATCTACAGCAGCACCTCCTCCTCCTCCACTGACCATGACAAGCCATGCCCATCCATTTAAGTTAGCACCACAAAATTGCACAAAAACCCTTCCAAACAATGCCTAAACCACATATGCTTCACCACCACCTTCATCTATCACCTTGGCCACCCCTAGAACCACCACCACCAGCAACTACATGACCTTTGGCTGCTGCTGCACCATCACCCTCCACTGTCCAGACCTGTACCATGCATGGCTGAGCCAAGCAATGACCAAGTCGAGCCTTGTTGTGACCAAAACTTCACCTATTTGCCTTGTCCATTGATATTCTTCATGTTGCATCTCCTACCCTTCACATCACTTCATGTTGCCATGCTTAGGTGTGCTAAACCTGACCTATATGATGCTAACCTGAGCCCAAACACATCATGGCGGAGCACTTGATCCCCTATGGTCAAGCATTTGAATGGTAAAGGCAAAGTCTTGTCTTTATTGCTTTGTATTTCAATTTGTTCAACATTGTTTTATGTTAAGTATATTCATGTGCTATATTGTTTTGTCTTGTTTGGGTATTGTTTACAAGATGATATCTTGGCTATTTTCTCCACTCAAATCAAAGGTCGTGCCTTCTGGATCCGTTGTGTCATTCTAATTGATATCTCCAGCATAAAAAGGTGAGTTATTCTCACCAGACAATATGTACCTATATAACTAGTAAATTGACACCCTGCGAATCTGTAGAAATATATTATCAAGTTTTATATGCTTATATTATTATCATATGATGTTCACACCTGTTATTATACCTGTTATATCATATGTTACTGTTATTTAATGTTATTCTGTTATTTATATCTGTTATCACCATTGCAAGTTCCCTGTAGATTAGAATCACTATGGGTTGAAATGATACATACCCGAACGGACTTTAGAATAGGGAAAACAGAAAAATAGGCACAGGGAAGAAGTTGCAAAAAAATTTAGTCCCAGGGACAACAAGTTTGTTTTTTAGTCTGAAGGACACTTTATAGTGTAAACAGAAAATGATAGTTACAACTATCATTCTGTGATTTACACTAAAAGTGTCCTTTAACCTAAAAAGCAAACTTCTTGTCCCTAAAACAAAAAAATTCTTCAACTTTTTCCTTAAGCCTAAAAACCCCTAGGGAAAAATCGTTATGGGCTGAAATGATAGGCCTGAACGATTTTTATTTAAAATTATTTTAACTTGGGATTGCGGGTTTGAAATGATAGAACCCGGATTTTTCTTTTTTTTAACTGCGGATTGAAATGATACATATCCGTATCACTTGACCTAAGTTAGAAAATTATATACAGGCCCGTGGTTATTTTATAAAGTGTTTTGGATATTTTTAAGTATTTTAAAAATTATAAATTTATGAAATTTGATTTAAATAGATTTTGAAATGTTTTAAAATAAAGAAATTATGATTTTTCTATGTGTTAAAAATGTAATTAATGAATGGTTTAACTGGATTTTTGAAATATAACTTAAGTTGGAAATTTGGAATTTTGGTTAAAAGTGATATTTAGGTTATATAAATAAAATGGATATTAAATTTTATTTGGAAATGGTAAATATGATAATTTGATTAAATTTGAATTTAAGTGATTTATTAAAGTATTATTGATTTTTCTATGAATTTAAGTGGTTAAATAAATGAATGTTTAAAAGTGATCTTTTAAAATATAACTTGACTTGGAAATGTGAAATTTGGTTTTAATTAATGGTTTAAGTTAATTAAATAAAATTGGAAATTTAGTTAAATTTGTGAAATGGTAATTTAAATTTGAAGTGTTAAGTTATTTGTTGAAATGTGAAGAATTGGAAACTTTTACACTTAAATTTATTAAGTAAATTGTTGAAAATTGGATTTAATTATAAGAAATTTATTGTGAAAAAGATACATGTTAAATGATATGTAAATGAACATTTTAAATGTTAAAATATGATTTTTAAAATGTTTATGTGTTTTAAATTGAAGTTATTTAATTGCTGGAAATACACTAACACCTGAAATCTACTTTTAATAGCATTCAGAAATGCTATAGCTTCTGTTTTGAACTAAAATTGTGTAAAAAGAGCTATTACAGCATTTCTGAAATGCTGTAGTTGCTGTAATTGAACTTATAGGCTAATATTGAACTCAGGCCTATTATAGCATTCTCTGGAAATGCTATAGTGGTCTGCAGTCTTTGCTGAAACCAAATTTAACCCTTGTTTTGAAATCTGAACTACCGCAGCACTTCTGAAATGCTGTCTTTTCTGTTTTGAACTATAATTCAACTAAAACTGAGTTTTAACAGCAGTTTTAAGTGCTGTCTTTGCTGAATTAAAAATGTATTCAAATATAACTTATAGCAGTTGTTTTAAATGCTGTGAAATGCTGAAATTTTAATAATTAGGGTTTTTGACTCAGTAAACGAACTCAGAATGATTTGAAACTTTGGAAATTGAATACTTGATTTGAAAATATAATAATTACACTTTTAAAAGGTTTAAATGAATTATTTTGATTGGAATATAAACTATTTAAAGGTGATTTGAAATGATAGTAAATGAACGATATCTTTGAATTTAAAAGGTATTTAAAGTTGAATATTTGGATTTGAACTGATAGGATATTTTATTTTATTAAAATGATTTGAAATGAAGTTTTGTAAGGATATGATATTTTATTATATTAAAATGATTTGAAATGAAGTTTTGAAATTATATGAAAATTTAAATATATGGAAATGGTTTGGAATTGATTTAATCTTTATTTTGATAAAGATATGGTTTGAAATGATATTTTATTTTGAAGTAAAGTATTGTTTTTAAAAGTTATAACCACGGGTTATAATAACGTTGGGTTGTTAAAGAGACCGGGATCAGATATGGACATACTCTCTGTCTTACCGAAAACTACTTTGGCAACTGTGTACGCGGTGGAGATTCCAGAATGAAGTAGGATGGTGGCGACGTTCTTAAGGTATGTTACGTAGACCCAACTCCCGTGAGTTGGCATAAGGTGGCTAAAACAGAAGCGATCTCGGACCAGTGAGGTAGCACCTCTTCTCGGACACATTTCTTCGATATTATACTCTTACTTGTGATTGAGTAGATGGCCATCCTCCGATTTGGGAGTGTTGTTCGAGGTGGAACGGTAGTGGCTGCTATGCGTATCCATCAGTCCGTGTGCGTAATTGGTATATCTACCCTGGCATTGCCTAGTTGTGCCGTGTCACCTACCATATCGAGCTTTACTACGATTATGATTTTAAGATCCGACCGCGTTAAGGTTCTCCATCCCCTTAACGCTATTTTCTATATGATTATACTTTACTTATTAGACATTATTATAATAGCGAATATTACTACATAGTAGATATTTTAACGGATCCTTAGAGGATGGGCGGTCCCAAGCATCTTCTAAGTTACTTGTACCTTTATTACAGTTCACTTGAGTTGGTTTACATTATATAAGTATATATTGTCCTGACTCGAGTGTTTTGTGTTTTGCTTTACGCTCGGGTCAGCCTGAGTATTCACAGATTTGGATTTCCACCTTCTGGAGATTTGAATCGCTGGAGATTATTTGCTAGTCTTGTTCTATCAACTTCGGTTCCGTTGTTCTATTCAGCCTGTACTTGGTTATTGTATTGAGACTTCTGCTGTACTTTATTTCTTATGTTGTATCTTATGTAACTCTGATATATTTTCATAGTAGCTTCATGAACTACTATTTCTTTTACTTCCGCTGCATTATTTTACTCTGTGTCTGTGATCTGTGATTATATTTATTTACTGTATATTCTGAGATTTGCCAAATTTTAATTACAACGCGGTATTTTGAGCAATTCAACTCCGACATGTGTGTCTGCCAATGCACTTGGAGGGTGTAACATGATAGGGGGTTCTCGCATTTGGTTTGGTAGCGAGCGGATGACTCTTACTCTTACATGTCCCTGCGGGGTTGGTGCAGTCGAGAGGCTGGCTGTAAAGGCAGAACACAGGTACTGCTGTATGCTACGGTGGGCGTTACCCCACTGACGCGGTCCGTTACAGTTGGTATCAGAGCTTTGGCTTTGAGGCAAAACTTAGAATGTATGGTAAATTTATTTACAGAATCACTTTCGTTCGAGTTTGAATCTCTTCCTTTTGATTCGATTTCCTTTGAATTTTGGAACGTTTCCTGCGGTTCCAAAATTCATTCTTGTCCCTCACTATTCATCTTCTTTTGATTTTGGAGTATCACATAACTCCACTTCGAATGATCTTTATAGTGAATTGGCGATCTCGCCAATATTCTAATTTTCTTGTAAAGGGGTGAAAATCCTTTACAGTCAGCATCGATTCACCAGAGATTTTATCTATCCTTGGTTTAGATGCTAATATCTTTTATTATTCCAAACTCTATCTCTTGAGATCGAACGTAGATTTATCCCAGAAAAATCCACATCGATCTTATTCTTTAAGTCACGGTTGACCCGGTTAAGGTTGTCCGCGATTTACCTAAGCTTACCCATCTCTCTACTCTGTTTAACCATCTTGTCTTTTGTTTCTAAACTATCTCCAAACATTTTGAATTGTACTTGTAAATCTATGTTTTGTTTTATATATGGTGTTGTTTGAGTTGTTGATGTTGATTTGGATTTCCGATCGATTCGTCTGATCAACGCTATCGATAGGATTTCTAAAACACTTTAACAGAACAAACTGACACGATATTATTTTAAATTTGGTTAATGAAATAAAATTTTGATATATAAGTAAATTTATGGAACTTAATAAATTGATTTAAATTGATAATTTGAAATGATAATACTTGATTTATCATTTATTGTTCTACAAATGAATTTATAAATAGTTGTTTATAAATTGGTTTGGGAACTGAAATGAATTTGAATCAAGAATTTGAGAATTCAAGTTTCCGATGGATTTCAAACCTTGTGTTTAAAAATTTTAAAAGGATATAATTTAAAGTATTTTTGAATAAAAATTTGTCTCTAAAGGATTTTAAAGTTTAAAAATTAAGTGCTCTTCTCTTTGTCGCTGGAAAATAATTTCGGTGATGACTGCAGCATCATCGACGTTCATTTTCGAGTTTTGAACTGAAGAGACCGTTCTGTAGTCTTACTACAGCTTTGTTTTGAAAGATTTAATTTATTTGAATTTATAAATATGATTTGATTTATAATATATATAGATATATGATTTAAATTGATTTGACATGTTATGTACATATATTTATTTATCTCTAACTGGTTTGAAGGAAACCGGAAAATTAATTCTTAAATTTCATCTTAAAGAATAATTTCAGTTATAAAAAGAAAAATTAAATTTTTTGAATAAATGATTCAAACTTGAGATAATTGAATTGGAAAGTTTTATTTGTATAATACAATTGCATTCAAATATAACTTACCTTAAAAAAATTTTAGAAGTTAACAATGTAATTGGATAATATACAATATAAAAAGGATTTTTTTAAATAAAATTTGAGTGGTTATAATAAATTTTATACACCTAAATTTTAGTTATAAAAGATTTACAGAGGTAAATAGTGAAAAAGGAATTTAAAGAGATTTTATTTAAATAACTTGATAATCAAATTTGATTTAATATGGAACCTTAAGTCTAACCTAGGAATTTTAATAATGGTTATTTCCTGAAATGAATATGTTGTATAATAAATAATGTATCTTTGAATAGATAAAATAAAATACATTGGAATTGGACATTTTGTAATAAAGTTTATTTAACTTGAATTCATAGTTTAATTGATGTCTAAATGAATAAATGTGTAAAGAAATTTGATTGTTATATTTTCTATGATAAATATTTTATTTATGAAATTGATATGTCTTGAAAAATGGATAATTATGATAGTTATAATGTATTTTAACATCGCTAAATTTGATAATTGAGAATTTGGTTTTCAAATGGAAATTTTAAGTGTAACTTATTGAAGGAATATCTATTTATGAAATGGGCATTTTAAATAAAGTGTTAGGTTATTTGTTAAATGAAGAGCTAAGTAAAATAGTGAGCTTTTGACTTAATAAACGAAGTATAGTTAAATTTGGATATTCCATTCATAAAAGTTTGTTTTAATAAGTCATAAGTTAAATGATATCCAAATGAATATTCTAGAATAAAACTGATTTGAAATATTAATATATCTACTGTAGCATTTTATAAGTGCTGCTGTTTTGAAAATACAATGTTTTGGAAGTTTTATAATTAAATGAACTTAGAAATGTTACAACTTTAAAATGAATATTATTTGACCTTGAATTAAAATGGTTTAAATGAAGATTATTTTTTTTAGGGTGTTATGATTTTCTAAGTATTATGTTTTTTTTTTTTAAAAAGAATAACTTGTCCAAAGTGTTATGATTTTAGCAGTGTGATTTCCAAATGATAAACATCCCTAAATTGTTATGATTTCAAAGCATTATGGTTTTAAATTTATTATCTGGTTTTGTTTTTTCCAAACTATCTTTTGGTTGTCCTTATTTCCCTTATCTTGTTACAGAATGGGAAGGCTATTGCTTATACCAGTCTATTTAGAAATCTTTCTGTAATCTATGATAATCTTTGTTACTCATCTGGATCTGAACACTGTTTTTCCATTCATAGACTGTCGGTCAAGTGAAAGGGAGATTCAGACTCTAGAGGATCTTTTTCGTGCTTATATTCTTGATTTGATCACCTCCATCTTGTTAAACTTACCTATAACAATAATTATCAGGTGTAATTCCAATCGTCTTATCATCTTGTCTTAATTCTATTTCATTCTATCTTTTTCTGTGCTTTCCCGTACCTCGTTCCTTTTCGGGGACGAAAAGTTTTGAGTGGGGGAGAGTGTAACAACCCTGTATTTTTCAAAAAAATTTTTTTGATTTTTCCAGATTCAAAAGCTTTATTTATGAAAAGAATAAATTTTGTTATTTTAAATATAAACTTTGACTTTGATGTGGATTAGAATTCCAAATATGACTAATTTTAATATTTCCTGAAAATGTGAATTTTGGTCAATAGTCAAACTTTGACTTTTAAGTTTAAATTTTTAATAGTTTGAAATTATAAATTTTATCTTTTATTATGAAAATAGATTTAATAACTTGAACACTACTTTTCGTTTCGTTGAAAACGGAGTTAAAATGTAAAAGTTATGTACATTTCAATTTTTAGTATAATTTGTTTATTTGTGCAATTTTGCCTATTTTAAATTTTTTTAAATCATATTTTCTTTCTTATATTTTGTTTTAATATGTGTTAATATGTTTTTTATGTATATTTTGTCTTTTTATGTTTTTAAATTGATAATAGTATTTTTCCAAAATTTACTGTATTTATTTTTCATTTTTAAAGGCTGTTTTCCTATTTTCTACTATTTTCTTCATTAAAAATTATATGTAAATTAAATTTTAAATATTTATTTTGTGAATATATTTTTATTTTATATATTATTTATGTTTAAAAATATATTGCAAGCTCATATGAATTTTCTAAAATTTTTTCTATTCAATTTCAAAATTTTCTAGTCTAGTTCACTGTTTTAACTATTTTTCTTAATTCTACTTTATATAATCAATAAATATTATATATATTTTTATATTTTCTCAAATTTTCGAATTTTTAACTGGAATTTCTGTTATTATCAGAAATATAAACTTATAAAAATGAATTAAAGAAATTTGAAAGGCCTTAAACTTTCTATCTTCCTAAGGCCCTTTTATTTTCTAACCCTTCTACTTTTTAACCTAACTTTTCATTCAATTGGCAACATCTCCTCATTTCTTCAGCCGCCACTTTTTTTTTCTCTCATTCACGAAATTCCAAAGCTCCTAAACCCTAAAAAAAATATGGCTTCCATTCTCCTCTTATCTTCTTCCTTTATCTCTTCTTTACTTCAGAATTTCCATTGATTTTGCCTTCCTCCTCTTCTAGCTTTGCTTGGCCTCTACCACCTTCATCTCCACCATCCTCTCCACCTTCAGCCCCACCACCATCTACAGCAGCACCTCCTCCTCCTCCACTGACCATGACAAGCCATGCCCATCCATTTAAGTTAGCACCACAAAATTGCACAAAAACCCTTCCAAACAATGCCTAAACCACATATGCTTCACCACCACCTTCATCTATCACCTTGGCCACCCCTAGAACCACCACCACCAGCAACTACATGACCTTTGGCTGCTGCTGCACCATCACCCTCCACTGTCCAGACCTGTACCATGCATGGCTGAGCCAAGCAATGACCAAGTCGAGCCTTGTTGTGACCAAAACTTCACCTATTTGCCTTGTCCATTGATATTCTTCATGTTGCATCTCCTACCCTTCACATCACTTCATGTTGCCATGCTTAGGTGTGCTAAACCTGACCTATATGATGCTAACCTGAGCCCAAACACATCATGGCTGAGCACTTGATCCTCTATGGTCAAGCATTTGAATGGTAAAGGCAAAGTCTTGTCTTTATTGCTTTGTATTTCAATTTGTTCAACATTGTTTTATGTTAAGTATATTCATGTGCTATATTGTTTTGTCTTGTTTGGGTATTGTTTACAAGATGATATCTTGGCTATTTTCTCCACTCAAATCAAAGGTCGTGCCTTCTGGATCCGTTGTGTCATTCTAATTGATATCTCCAGCATAAAAAGGTGAGTTATTCTCACCAGACAATATGTACCTATATAACTAGTAAATTGACACCCTGAGAATCTGTAGAAATATATTATCAAGTTTTATATGCTTATATTATTATCATATGATGTTCACACCTGTTATTATACCTGTTATATCATATGTTACTGTTATTTAATGTTATTCTGTTATTTATATCTGTTATCACCATTGCAAGTTCCATGTAGATTAGAATCACTATGGGTTGAAATGATACATACCCGAACGGACTTTAGAATAGGGAAAAATCGTTATGGGCTGAAATGATAGGCCTGAACGATTTTTATTTAAAATTATTTTAACTTGGGATTGCGGGTTTGAAATGATAGAACCCGGATTTTTCTTTTTTTTAACTGCGGATTGAAATGATACATATCCGTATCACTTGACCTAAGTTAGAAAATTATATACAGGCCCGTGGTTATTTTATAAAGTGTTTTGGATATTTTTAAGTATTTTAAAAATTATAAATTTATGAAATTTGATTTAAATAGATTTTGAAATGTTTTAAAATAAAGAAATTATGATTTTTCTATGTGTTAAAAATGTAATTAATGAATGGTTTAACTGGATTTTTGAAATATAACTTAAGTTGGAAATTTGGAATTTTGGTTAAAAGTGATATTTAGGTTATATAAATAAAATGGATATTAAATTTTATTTGGAAATGGTAAATATGATAATTTGATTAAATTTGAATTTAAGTGATTTATTAAAGTATTATTGATTTTTCTATGAATTTAAGTGGTTAAATAAATGAATGTTTAAAAGTGATCTTTTAAAATATAACTTGACTTGGAAATGTGAAATTTGGTTTTAATTAAAGGTTTAAGTTAATTAAATAAAATTGGAAATTTAGTTAAATTTGTGAAATGGTAATTTAAATTTGAAGTGTTAAGTTATTTGTTGAAATGTGAAGAATTGGAAACTTTTACACTTAAATTTATTAAGTAAATTGTTGAAAATTGGATTTAATTATAAGAAATTTATTGTGAAAAAGATACATGTTAAATGATATGTAAATGAACATTTTAAATGTTAAAATATGATTTTTAAAATGTTTATGTGTTTTAAATTGAAGTTATTTAATTGCTGGAAATACACTAACACCTGAAATCTACTTTTAATAGCATTCAGAAATGCTATAGATTCTGTTTTGAACTAAAATTGTGTAAAAAGAGCTATTACAGCATTTCTGAAATGCTGTAGTTGCTGTAATTGAACTTATAGGCTAATATTGAACTCAGGCCTATTATAGCATTCTCTGGAAATGCTATAGTGGTCTGCAGTCTTTGCTGAAACCAAATTTAACCCTTGTTTTGATATCTGAACTACCGCAGCACTTCTGAAATGCTGTCTTTTCTGTTTTGAACTATAATTCAACTAAAACTGAGTTTTAACAGCAGTTTTAAGTGCTGTCTTTGCTGAATTAAAAATGTATTCAAATATAACTTATAGCAGTTGTTTTAAATGCTGTGAAATGCTGAAATTTTAATAATTAGGGTTTTTGACTCAGTAAACGAACTCAGAATGGTTCGAAACTTTGGAAATTGAATACTTGATTTGAAAATATAATAATTACACTTTTAAAAGGTTTAAATGAATTATTTTGATTGGAATATAAACTATTTAAAGGTGATTTGAAATGATAGTAAATGAACGATATCTTTGAATTTAAAAGGTATTTAAAGTTGAATATTTGGATTTGAACTGATAGGATATTTTATTTTATTAAAATGATTTGAAATGAATTTTTGTAAGGATATGATATTTTATTATATTAAAATGATTTGAAATGAAGTTTTGAAATTATATGAAAATTTAAATATATGGAAATGGTTTGGAATTGATTTAATCTTTATTTTGATAAAGATATGGTTTGAAATGATATTTTATTTTGAAGTAAAGTATTGTTTTTAAAAGTTATAACCACGGGTTATAATAACGTTGGGTTGTTAAAGAGACCGGGATCGGATATGGACATACTCTCTGTCTTACCGAAAACCACTTTGGCAACTGTGTACGCGGTGGAGATTCCAGAATGAAGTAGGATGGTGGCGACGTTCTTAAGGTATGTTACGTAGACCCAACTCCCGTGAGTTGGCATAAGGTGGCTAAAACAGGAGCGATCTCGGACCAGTGAGGTAGCACCTCTTCTCGGACACATTTCTTCGATATTATACTCTTACTTGTGATTGATTAGATGGCCATCCTCCGATTTGGGAGTGTTGTTCGAGGTGGAACGGTAGTGGCTGCTATGCGTATCCATCAGTCCGTGTGCGTAATTGGTATATCTACCCTGGCATTGCCTAGTTGTGCCGTGTCACCTACCATATCGAGCTTTACTACGATTATGATTTTAAGATCCGACCGCGTTAAGGTTCTCCATCCCCTTAACGCTATTTTCTATATGATTATACTTTACTTATTAGACATTATTATAATAGCGAATATTACTACATAGTAGATATTTTAACGGATCCTTAGAGGATGGGCGGTCCCAAGCATCTTCTAAGTTACTTGTACCTTTATTACAGTTCACTTGAGTTGGTTTACATTATATAAGTATATATTGTCCTGACTCGAGTGTTTTGTGTTTTGCTTTACGCTCGGGTCAGCCTGAGTATTCACAGATTTGGATTTCCACCTTCTGGAGATTTGAATCGCTGGAGATTATTTGCTAGTCTTGTTCTATCAACTTCGGTTCCGTTGTTCTATTCAGCCTGTACTTGGTTATTGTATTGAGACTTCTGTTGTACTTTATTTCTTATGTTGTATCTTATGTAACTCTGATATATTTTCATAGTAGCTTCATGAACTACTATTTCTTTTACTTCCGCTGCATTATTTTACTCTGTGTTTGTGATCTGTGATTATATTTATTTACTGTATATTCTGAGATTTGCCAAATTTTAATTACAACGCGGTATTTTGAGCAATTCAACTCCGGCATGAGTGTCTACCTATACACTTATAATGGATGCGAATGGTTGAAAATATCGGGTCGTTACATAATCAATTGTCAATTAATAAACATGGAGACTTATGATAACATATATAATTAAGATTATGATTCAAAATCCAATTGTAGAATATATGCATGCAATAATTATGGGAATAAAGTAAATTAATATGCATATATGTGACGAATTAATATGGTATTGATTGACATATTAATTTTGTAAGAAATCACAGTGCAGGCAGGGATTAATTGGATAGTAAATTAATTCTAGGTATATATGAAATCTATTAATTGGGTGATTAATTGGGTAATCTTATTTAAAAGAAACGTCACATTTACAAAATATGTTTCCATAGATTGCAAGAGAGAAAGGGAAAGTGATCAATGAAAAGATTGTTGGAGAATCAATTTGAAATAAAAACAAACGCAGAAGAAAACATATTAATTTAATGTCCATAGACTGAGTGTACACTTTAGATTTTAGGGTTTTATATCTAATGGTTAGCACTGATTTGAACCACTATAAATATAGATGCAGAGCCTCATTTTTATTCTCATTATTTTTCTTTTGCCTACATAAGCTCTGCCATTTTTCTATCTCTTCTACACTTTCTTAGTAACAAAATTTTAGATCTAACTCACATGAATTTAGATCTAAATAGAAAGAGAATAGAATTAATTAGGGAATTAGGAATTGGTTTAAATCAGAAGGCTATGTCAAATGTAAAACCATAGATCTGAGTTTTATTTGCTATTTCTAATCCAAATCTCTTCCTTTTCTCTTTTAAATATTATAGATCTGTAAATATATCGTTTGTAATTCCGAATAGGGATTACAAGGGAGGTGAATATAGATGTTAGGGACAGATCTAAAATAAAAATAGGGAGATTTGGAAAGCTAGCAATGTGAGTGGATTTATTTATATATCTTTTAAGTTTAAGATATATTATCGTTAAATTCCCGTTTAGATAATTTTATTCAATAATTAATCCTATTAATTAAGTTATGCTGAACTATAAGGAATTTACAGTTTATTTATAGTATTGGTATTTATTTACATATGTTTCTACATTTTGGATTTCTATGCAAGCGTCATTTTTCTTCTATTTTCTCCTCTTTCTTCGCGTATGGATAAAAATAGATTAAACATGAATATGGATTAAATAATTAAGAATACTGAATTAAAGGAAATAAGATGTAAAATAATAAAAGTTTAAGGAATGGAATTACTGTAATAAATTACGTTAAAATGAGAAAAGTTAATTACTCTAATAACTGGATTTGGGAGTAACTAAAAAGTTAATTGGTTGGTTTAGAAAATAGGATACAACTATAATTTAATATTTAAAAGACAACAATGAACATAATTGCTATAATAAAAGTAAGAAAAAGAGAATTAGTGTAAAATAGAGAAACCACTGTATTTTTGCACTATTCCAAAATAGTGAAAGAAATATTTAGCAGTTACGGATTATCGTTTATAGTATTATATAATATTACAATATGGAAATGGATTTTTAAATATAGTTTTCATAACCAACCTAATAAAGTAGAATTACTTCCTAGAATAGAAGATAATAAAGAAAAGTATGACATAAATCAAGTAAATTAGTAGATAAGAACTTGAAGCTGTAAACGATAATGAACCTAAGCCTGGATTCACTACGCAAACTATTTAAGAAGATAGTTATTATGATAAGTTAATTATATAGTATAAGAGAATACAAGAACATTCTATATCATAATAAAAGAAGGCAGATTATCTAATAATTTGAGACTTTGAATAAATTAATGAGCAATACCAATGGTAGAAGCTTATTTAAAGTAAGAAGAATGGAAAAGCTTATTTTGAGACTTTGAATAAATTAATGAGCAATACCAATGGTAGAAGATTATTTAAATAATTTATATTAAGTCAATAAGCAAATAAAGCAGGAATGATAAAAGAGGCTTATTTTAATGAACTTAAGATTTATATCAAGTTAAATAAGCAAGATAATGAATGTAGCTCATACCAACAGCATTCCCTATTAAATAAATGGAAATCTCATAATAGATAGAGGTGAGACAAGGGCAAGAATATGATAATTAAGGTAAATATGTAGCCAACAGAATAAGAAAGTAAACTAAACGCAAATTAAAAGATTAGACTTAGGGTCTAATAAAAGAATTGAGATGCGTTTGGAGAAGCCCAAAGGATAAAGCGTCTAATGAAGCAGTTCATCATGGATTTCAGAAATGGAGAAGCACGTCCAACTTAGTATTTTTGGTCTTCAAGGAAGTACGAGACTTCAACAGGACGTGAGGATACTCTAGGATGGCCCTCTGGATAGGCCAAACGAAGCTGCACCCCTGGAGGCAGGTCTGTAGGTGTTCCATCAAGAGAGTATGCCTTGACTGCATTTGCATTGTAGGCCTAACGAAGCAGACCTTTGTAGGCAGTCAAAAGGGCTAGGTGTTTGGAGTAGGGTATTCGTATGTCCAGTACTTGCAAGTAAGTTTAAGGATAGTTGCATGCAGATATCGGCCAACATCAAGACCAAGAGCGATTTCGAGAAAGACTAGAGTTAAACCAACAGGCCAATGATTCTTTCACTATCGAGACATTGGATGGGCGCATCGCCATTTGGATGTTAGATTGTTTGTAGTAGGGCACGACCACTTAACTCTTTAGGAGTCTTTCGGTTAGTTGAGGGGTGGCTGCGTGGAGCCATAGCCACGATGAAAAAGAGACAGACCAACTAGACTATCTGTATTGTAGGCCTAACGAAGCAGTCCTTTACAGATATAGAAAATCCTCGACTGAATTCCGTACAAGGTAAACCTTGTTGGCGGGATTCGGAAAGTAGACAAAATGATTACATAGTCCTCAATGTACGCACTGGGTGGTACATTGTGGATGTCCGAGTACTAGCATAGACTAGTGCGGACGCGATTTATGTTTTCATAGTAAGTAGTGGAGCATCTGTATTGTAGGCCTTACAAAGCAGTCCTTTACAGATGTAGCTACGGAATGCTCACGGAGCAAGACGATGGAGTATCTGTATTGTAGGCCTTACGAAGCAGTCCTTTACAGTTATAGCTATGGAGCAAGACGATGGAGCATCTGTATTGTAGGCCTTACGAAGCAGTCCTTTACAGATGCAGTTACGGAACGCTCTCGAAGCTAGACGATGGAGCCCTTTTCGAGGAGGATACGGAAGGTACCATGGGTGGTACCTAGGACCAATATGATCATTGGGCATATAGCTACATATATGTATATATTAGTTATTAGGTTTTAATCTACTATGGAGTGGATGGGCACGGTTCACGAACTGAGGCGAGAGTATCATTAATTTAAAATCACATTTCAAATATTTATAAAAATATTCAAATACTTATCCCATCGGTATAAGTATATTCATAAACCATTTCTTTCAAAAATACTTGAAAACGTTTAAAAATAGATATGGAAAGCACCGTACAATATCAATCATGGATTGCAGTTTGCTCAATGGTTACGTCGCTATCTCAGCGAATCCACAGTAAAATGTAGGTAATCCCTGCCCCTAGAATTTCGCCATGAAAATCAACCATTTCTATCCAAATCTTTCTATCTTATAAATATCTCCGAATCTATTTTTAAAGTTTCTTTATAAATCTCCAATCTATTTATAAAGCATTCTTTCTAAATCTCAAAAACCCATTTATAAAACTTCTCCTTTTCAGTTCTTTAAAACTCATTTATAAATCCTTTTATGAATATCCAAAGCCATTTATATAACTCTTCCCATATTTAAACAACTTATTTAATAATCTCTTTAAATAAATAAGGTTCCCTTAATAAACCATAAAGTATTTAAAATTACTTAAAATAATAAGTTATTATTAAAGGTCCATCTATTTCAATTTAATTAAATCTCATTTAAAATAATAACTTTACAATTTCCTTAATAATATATTAAATTAATTTTAAGCACTGTTATTGTATTAATAAGTTAACTTCAAAACAATATTAATATAATAATTAATTAACTTTAAAACGTTATTAATACAATAATCAATTAACTTTAAAATAATACTAATATGAAAATTAATTAACCTATGAATAAAATTAAATAACTTAAATCAATATAATTAAATAACTTTAATTTAAATTTATAGTATAGTTAAATCATTTTAAATTAATAGTTAAAATATAAATTAAAAACATTTTTTAAATAATAATGAAATAACTTTAAAATGATAATTATATATTCTTAAATAACTTTAAGAAATAACTTTTAAGAATCATATTAGTAAAATGATTAACTTTAAATCATTTTTAAAAACAATTATTGATTGTTATTTTTTAAAACAATATTAATAAGTAATCAATATCCTTGAAAATCTTATTAATATTATTCTTAAAATAACTTTTGATTCAAAAATAAACTTTCAAATTTAGGGAGAGGCTTAGCAACTCCAATGGTACTTAATTAAGTCACCATTTATTCCATTAAACTATCCAAGTTATAATCAAGGTATTTACATAACATCAGATATGTAAATTAAATTCAAAATTAACAATTGATTATGAATACAACAGTTATCCAATACTAATCAATTGGAATGTAATTAAGTGTCCACAAATGTAATATCATAATGGTTTAATTTCTACTAATCATATGTCCAATTTAACCTACCTAGTTAATAATAGCAGAATGGTGATTTATTCTGCTAAACTGTTGTCCATTTAATTTAATTAGCGAAATAGTGTTTTATTCTGCTAAGCAGATGTCCAATTTAACTCAACAGTATTTTATTTGGCCAAATAAACATCAATATTTAAGGTATATAAATTTAAACAACGGTATTATTAAAATAACGTAATTTAAACCCAGTCTGTTTAAATATGTCATAAATTTTTACAAGTGCAAAGGTACCAACATGTTAGACTAAAATGTTGTACTCGTCCATACGAGTACAATGCAAAAATCCTTGTGTTAATCGGATTTAAAACGAACATGTTATGGCATTTCAAAGGTTTGAGCATAATAATATAATTAAATTTATATTTAAACAAGAATTTCTCGCCATAAAAAAAGGGCCCAGCCCATCACCTTCAAACCCGACCTGCATTCACTATGAATAGGATCTTCTTCCCCAAACTCAATTCCATACCCTGTACATGTCTCTTTGTGCACGTGCACACCTCTCTACCACCCGAATCCACGAACAAGCACCGCCATCGCCCACTCGTCTCAACGGCACAAATGCCTCACCCTTCGATCACCTATAGTGAAACCCGATCATCCAAAGCTGAAGTGAAATACTCGTCCAGGTCCAAGAACGCGCGACCCTTTTTCCCTCCGATCCCTACCAAAAACTCACCGTGGATGCACCTCTCCACCCCGAACCCAAATCCAAGCTCCAAATCTTCAATCGATGCTCAAATCGAAAGCAAATCCGGACCATTGTTTCCGACGAATGACAATCGTCATCATGGAATGCCGTCAAACTTACACCAAAAATTCTACTCCACGATACGAACTCAACGATGCATACGGCGTCGAGTAATTCTTTTCGGATCACGAGATTTTTTTTTTGAAATTTAGAAACATTTTTAACCTCTTTTAGAAATATGGCAATAACTCGCTCGATTTTAAATGAAATAGAGTGTGACTAATTTTAAAAAAAACTAGAGATCGATAAGAACAACTTTTATTTGGGACACACGGGCTAAATCTCAATGGATTGACGAAATTTGATTTTTGAAGTGGGAAAGTGAGTTGTTTTTTCTTTACTGACAAATTAAATGAGAATGGACGAAGAAGATCCAAAAACTCTCTATGTACGTGCATACATACATACATACATACATACATACATACATACATACATACATACATATACATATATATACATATACATACATACATACATACATACATACATACATACATACATATATATATCTGTGTGTATGCCAAGCAAAATTCCTACATTTAAGCTAATTAAACCAACTTCATAAATGAAGGCTTAAATCAATGGTGAAATGACCCTCCTATTTCTACCTTAATTTCATAAGGATTTTTTTTTACTTGCTGAATACTTGTTCAAATGAACTTGGTTTAAATTTGTCAAGGTCATTTTTTTTCAACCAATGCTCTAGATTTAAGTTTTCTACCAATATAAATATATCAGTTCAGCCATAGAAATGTACACATTTATATGATGATATATGTGTTCCTCTTGTTTAAAATCAGAGTTTATTACTATTATTATTATTATTATTTTTGACAAGAGCCAGTCTGTCTGATTTGAATTTGAAATGGATCTATAAAATGAATTTTGATATTTACATTATATAAGCAGATCTTGTTCATATTGATTCATGCTTGGATTTGATTATGCTGACTATGTTTAAGACAATCTTAGGATACAAAAGTATATTCATTTATTTTTCTTTTGCATAGTTCAAATGTATGTTACTTGCCTAAATACCAGAAAATGATATCTACATTTATCATTTTCTATTTTATGTATTTTCTTTGAAGCCTCTCTAGCTCTTGACTTCTACAATTTGACATATCATGAGCAATTCATTTATATTACTGATTTCTAAGTTTTCTGTAATAAAGTTGCTATATTTTTTTTGAATAACCACTTCGATTCAAGTGAACAAGATTTTTGATTCAAAATTCCTCTTCAAATAATAATACCAATCAGTTTCAATATATATTCTCCACTTTACATTTCGAGGAGGTTTTAGCCTGCTTTAACAAAAAGATGTAAAATACTTTTTGATTTCAAATTGCAGACCAACATGCTCAACCAAGACCCCATTCTTTTGAAGCTGGTTGAACCATATGGCTGTGCTAATCCAACACTTGTCTATGGTAATTTGAAATGCTATTCAGTTTCCAAGTTCTATAAGCTTCCTTCAGAAAAATTCCATAAAGCATCACACATAAATTAACTTGAGTTCTTTTGCAAAATACTTCACTAAATTAACTAAATGTCTGAAATATATTTCTGATTGGAAGTCAAGTTTACACTTCATAGCTCAATGATTTTTAAAATGATTCAAACCTGGCTACATCAGGATATATATTTTGTATGAAAATTACTTAAATGTATATGCACTTCTCCTTCAGATTTTCAAACTTTACCATATAACAAAAGTTAACTGACCACAACAGATTTAATCAAACAAGGCAATTCATTACATATTCAAACATAATTTTCTTTCATGAATACATGCAAGTAAAATCACCATAGGCTCTTATTAAAACTAGCTAGCATGTTCATTCACTTCTTCTCCTTAGCCATAACTTCAATTCCTACTTAATTCCAGCATTACCTGAAAGAGCATTAGTGACTGCCTCATTTTTAAAATGAGACACCCCCATATGCCATGAGCAAACAAGGGTCAGATCTATGATCTGGTATGAATAACTTCATCATATTCATGATATTAAGAAATTGAAGGATGCATGAGTTTTTAGCCAGTTACTTGAGTAACTTATCCAAACACCTACATTCTATGATACAAGTTAGATTATCATGCAAGTGCAATAACTTCATAAGTCAACTAATTACACAATCATAATCATACAATCATTTACACCAATCTCCAGTACTTAGATGCTCTAGAGTAACCACGTTTCCATTTCAACAAATCTGAGTAACACTCATATCTTTTGCTTTCTTGTTTAGGAGTTACCTATGGGTATATACATGTCAATTTAGGTTTCAGCCTCATCTGCTATTAAGGAATCACTGGGACACATTGCAATAAATTAATTCACATTATTGCACAAAGATCTCAGGGCTTAAACAAACCATGTGCCAACTTGCATACTTCAAATATAACAAGCATTCCAGCAGCCTTCTTGGCTCATTATTCCTAGTTTATTTACTAGAAGCATTTGTTTGATTTTATCATCAGATATCTAGATGAAAAATGCCACTGCATACATGAAAGCACCCCATACATCTTACAAGCATGTTTTCCAGAAACAAATAGACAATTATTTTTAATGATGTTGTCAAGAGATATCTGGGTCTTAAATCCATACAAGAATCTTTACAACTATAAACAGAGATATGGCATGTTAGGATTATTTTGATCTGCAAGTAACTATGGTTGAACCAGATTCACAATCTAGCTTAACCATAATTTTGACTTGTGGGTTTTATTATTATTATTTTTTCTTGATCAGGGGTTCAGCACTCAAGTACACCCCTAATACACTGTTCTAAGCCTCAGCACTTATACATAGTATAATGCAGCTCATAATTTTTTTTCTTCTATTAAAATTTTCATGCCACAGATCTATATTAGTTGTAAATATTCTTGCCTATATTTTTAAGGTTTTATGCTTTAACTTTTCTGGGTGTAATGAAATAGTGAGTTGCACATCCAAAAACAAACATCACAATAGATCAAAGATCACCCAAAAACATCCATAATAAAATCATGACAGATCCAAAAACATCCAAAGAACATTGATAAAACCATATTCAGTCAAAACTAAAATAAGCAAATAACTAAATTAGAATTGGCTGCCTCATTTCAGGTCTTAATGCCATGAATTTGGTGAGATTACTCACCTAAATATCTCCCTCTAATTAATCCAGAAAATCCTTGAGAAATATTTTCTCCCTTCCCTCTAAATGTTTTCTTTCTTATTTTTTTTTAAGTGTGTCGGGTAAACTGATTCCCCTGGCTACAACTATACATTTATAAGCATTTTACTAGGGTTTTAACAAACAGAATTCCATTTTTGTCCTGACCAATATCATGCATTTTGCATTTATATTTTAACATTTCAGTTACCCCAGCCATATTTCTTTTATTAGAGGCAACTTTTTCTTTTTCCTACTTTTTCAAAAAATGTCCAGTCTACCTAAATCATGTTAAAGGTGTGACCATGTATATTTGTTTATTTTTGTGAATCCCCATTTTCCTATTTTCTGCCCATACATGATATACTTACTTATTTTACATTTCATGCTATTTTAATGTTATCATTATCTTCTTACTCAGTTTCAATTTCTTCTCACATAAAATATACATATGTATAGGTGTATAATTATTTGTTTTATTTAATTCCCCCCTGTTTCACAGAAAACATGTTTTAAGCACATACTTCATTTTTAATTTTGGTTATGCTTCAGTTATATTCCAATGTCCTGAATAAAGAATTTTAATCCTTTATTTTAAATAGGATTTTTTCTATTTTTTTTTTCCAGAAAATCTTTAATTTCAATGTATATAGAAGACATATTTAATTTAATCATATTCCAAGATCACATCTGGAATGCTTCCTTACTTTATTCATTTATTTCATTATTATCAATATATTATTATATTTTTTTTCTAGAGAATTTCTAAATCTCTTTCTTGTGCCATTTCCAATGTGCATGTGCACACATATCCCTGCACATTATTTAATTTAGGAACTTCATCAACATTTGATCCTACATATATATATCATATATATATATATATATTTACAGAATTGTTTTAATTTTTCCCTCTAAATTTTTGGGGCATTTCATTCACCCTTCCTTTTAGGAATTGTGTCCTCACAATTTTTTTTTCCTAGCACTTGTAACAAACATTTACTGATTTCAGCAACATTTATTAAGCATATGCATAAACAAGCATATTCAATCATATCAACCATGCATATTAAACTTTCCAGAAATTAAAAATTACCTTTAATTTGCAAAAAGCTTAGGGTAATCCATCCTAATCTTATCCTCTAGCTCCCATGTACAATCATTAGGATCAACACTCCATTGGACCTTCACCAGTTTCAAAGTTTTGATCCTCAATTTCTTTTCTTCTTTAGCTAAAATCCCCACTGGTTCTTTTTCATAAACCATATTAGGATTTATTTGAATTTGGGTAGGCTTTTCCAGAATTTCTTCTTTATCATGTATCCACCTTCTAAGTTGTGACACATGAAAGACATTATGCATTGCTTTCATTTCCTCTGGTAATTCCAATTTGTATGCTAAAGAACCCATTCTTTCCAGAATTTTATAGGGTCCAACATACCTTGGTGTGAGTTTACCTTGTTTACCAAATCTCAAGACTTTCTTCATAGGTGAAATCTTGATGAAAACAAAGTCTCCCACTTCATATTCCACTTGCTTTCTCTTCCTGTCTGCAAATTTCTTTTGTCTGTCTTGAGCTGCTGCTATTCTTTTTCTTATTAACCCAATTTTCTCTGTAATTTCTTTTACATAATCAGGTCCTAGAATAGCTCTTTCTCCAGTCTCTACCCAGCATATAGGTGATAAACATGGCTTGCCATATAAGGCTTCAAATGGTGCCATCCCTATGGTGCTTTGGTAACTGTTATTGTATGTGAATTCAGCTAAATGGAGGTGGTCTTCCCAGTTGCCTCCAAAGTCCAGTGCACATGCTCTCAACAAGTCCTCTAAGACTTTGTTTACCACTTCAGTTTGTCCATCTGATTGTGGATGGTAGGCAGTGCTTAAGCACAATTCACTCCCCATGGCCTCTTGAAAACTTTTCCAAAACCTTGAGGTGAAGATGGTATCCCTATCACTCACAATGGTTTTGGGTATGCCATGCAACCTTACTACCTCTTTCATGAATATTTGAGCCAATTTTGGAGCATTTCTTTCTGATTTAACTGGGATAAAATGTGCTACCTTAGTTATCCTATCCACTATTACCCATATACTTGTGTTTCCCCTTTTAGATCTAGGCAGACCATCTATGAAATCCATAGATATATCCTCCCACTTCCACTGTGGTATACTAAGGGGTTGCAGCAGTCCTGATGGCCTTTGTGTCTCTGCCTTGACTTGTTGGCAAGTCATGCACTTTGCAACATGTCTGGCCACATCTGACTTCATCCCCTTCCACCAAAGATTTCTTTTCAAATTTTGATACATCTTGGTGCTACCTGGGTGTATGGAGTACTTACTCCTATGGTATTCATTTAATATTTCCTCCTTCAATTCTATATTTTCTAGAACACATATCCTATTTTTGTTCCTTAAATAACCATTTTTATCAACTTGATAATTTACTACTTCTTCCCCTTTTGATAAGAGCATTTTCTTTTCCACCATGTTTAGGTCTTGTTCCTGCATTTTCCCAACCTTAAGAAATAAATCTGATTGCAGAGATATCATACTTAATTTCCCTTTACCTTCATCTTCTTCAATGGGTATCATTTGTACCTCATTGTTTTCCTCAATTTCCAAATCAGTAAGTATCGACAAATCCTTAAACTCTTCCATCATCAACATGGCTACTTTGGCATGTTGTCTACTCAAGGCATCTACAACTTTATTTGCCTTGCCTGGTGTATAAAGTATTTCTAGATCATAGGCAGCTAGGAACTCCACCCATCTATGTTGCCTCATGTTCAAATCTTTTTGTGAGAATAAATATTTCAATGCCTTATGATCAGTGTACAAAATGAATTTGGCACCTAACAAATAATGTCTCCAAAGTTTCAAAGCATACACAACTGCTGCTAGTTCAAGATCATGGGTTGCATACCCAGTGTACATCAAAATGTAAGTGCATATAATATGCTCATACTAAACTTATTTTTTACAAAATAAAACTTTTAAAATATTCTTGAAAAATTACTTCTTACAAAAGTTTCCTATATTTGAAACTTAAATATGGTTGGTTATTTCAATTTACTAAACAAACTTCAACTTCTACCTCTTTCCCTAAAATCTTAAACACTGTTATTTCTTTCTTTTAGGGAAAACATTTAAATTAATTTCATCTAATTTAATTACTTTAATTGGAGTATGTCATAACTTAAACATGCCTAACTAGGTCCTAGAATCTTTAAAAAAATGCTTAAGTACCTTCATTACGCACCATCAACATCACATTATATCCTATCGACTTAAAGGTACTGCTTTTCTTCTTATTCATCCCTATTCCACAATTTACTCCATTGCTACTTGGCATATAAACCCTTTTTTAGCAATTCACTATGGAGTAAATTGCAATAAACGTGATGGATTTATCTTTCACCGCAAACTATTTAAATGTCAACAGTTATTTAACTCGTGGTTGTTTACTTCTGTTAGGCATAAGCAAAAAACTACATCTACAAGTCAAAATATATGTGTGTGGCATAAAAATAATATATATATATAATAAAAATTACAAATACACTATCTCATATGCCCTAATTTAGTAGTAATCATCTAACATAAGCTCCGGTACCATATGTAACAACCCGTCATCTATGACGCCTCGATTCAAACATTAAATGACAGGGACATAATAGACCTCGCAGATGACAAATTGTTCTGAAGTAAAATATATAATAAATCACAGAGCTATCTATAATATTCCGCACTTTCTAAAACCCAAAGTAGAAGGAATAAAAATATAATAATCAATAATACAATTTCAGACAAATAAAAAAATGTAATATCAAATAAATTCCAACTACAACATCTCTCTATATTGGTAACAAAAATAGTATAATGTTTAGGAATAAATAAAATATAGTAGATGGTTAATGGATAAATTTACGGGTCTCCACCGTACCATCACGCCTCCAAGTCACCACCACTCCTCTTTATCGACCTATCAGAGTATAACTAAAAAAAAGAAATAATAGTGGGGTCAGACATATTTTTGGTGAGTGAAATGTATTATATAAGTGTATAATACTAATTAGCTAGTCAATCAACACTTATGCTCGAAAACCATACGTTAGCCTATGTCATATGCATCCAACAAGTCATCTAAACACAATAATATACTATAGTGACATCGTAAGCTAAGGTATAGCTCAAAATATCTATTGGGTCTAATCATATACTGAAACACTATATCACGATTAAGGCCAAAGTCCCAACTCGCTATCACCACAAAAATATGCACACGACCAAGCCCAAAGTCCCAGCTCATATGCCACAAATGTATGCACATGACCAAGCCCAAAGTCTCAGCTCGTATGCCAAAAATGTATGCAAACGACCTGGCCCAAAGACCCAGCTCAAATGTCAAAAATAAATGCAAATAACTGAGCCAAAGTCCCAGCTCGAATGCCGAAAACTTATGCAAATGACCAAGCCCAAAGTCCAGCTCGAATGCCAAAAATGTATGCAAATTACGAAGCCCAAAGTCCTAGCTTGAATGCCAACAACAAGCCCAAAGTCCCGGCTCGAATGCCAAAAACAATCCTAAAGTCCTAGCTCGAATGCCTAAAATATATGCAAACGACCGAGTCCAAAGTCCTAACTCGAATGCCAAAATTGTATGCGACTATTGTGGTCAAGTCCATGTTAGACATTAGCCTAACGATCAGCGACGCTATTGAATCAAGCCCAAAACTTATCATTGCCCCAACATTTATTAAGCTACTAGATCAAGCCTTAACTCATCATCGAAAAACATCATTAGTACAACCGAGGACTACTTTCCATACCTAAAATGTCCTAGTAGATACCCAATATAACGAAATCCACTAAAATAAGACACTTTTTGAAGTAGCTCAAAACATAGCAACATCATACTAAAGTGTTCCTTGTCTTGCCATAATCCTGATGCTGCCAACCACGCATGAAACTGATTTTGTATGCGAGAGTTATGAGCGTTTAAAGATTAAGGGCAGTTATTTAATTTTATTTTAATTAGCGTATTGTTAAATATATATATATATATAAATTTCCTTTCACGCATTTTCTACACTGCAGCTCTTCCATTCACGCTAAACCCTTAGCCACCCCATTCATCACGCTACCACACTTACCACCGACCTCCGACACAAGATCCAACAATGTCGCCAAGTTTCACTTGCTAATGCCGACCTACCGCCACTTTCCTTTTCACCTTCGGCCACCCTAATCGTGACCTAGCCGACTCCAACTCTTTGCTAGATTTCGACGATTACAACCACCTGGGTTCGATCAAAACCTGGCATGGTGCTCCCCTCGATCTCCTCTTCACATCCATGCCCTCCGATCGTCGTAACGTCGTTGTTTATCCTTTGGATCAAAATGAACAGTTCACGTTTATTGTAACTTTCGATGCTTTCTGATCAATTCGTATATCTAATCGACAAAGAAACACCACCAGTGGATTCATGTCATCGAGAACTACAATTTTATATACAATATGCCTAATTCGGAACAACTTTGCGTTATGCGCTTTTTAATTAGAGAGTGAATACACAAATATGATGGATATCACTCACCGATCAGCGGTGCATCTTCTCTTATCTGAGGTGAACCATTTTCCGTTTTCACTATCAAGAAATTTCTCGCCTTGAAAACGTCAAATTTCTCATTAGCTTCGATTTATTTGTATAGCTCTTTTCATAGTGATCAATTCTATATATTTATTGGTTTAATTTTGATTTGATTCTGTGGATTTAGAATTGATTTTTTTAGATATATATGAAAAAGAAAATAGAGATTGGAGTTAAGATGTTTAGGTTAAAATGTGAGTAGAGAATTGGTTCTATTTATAGGCCGAAATAACTCAAATTTAGACTAAATTTTGAAATTAATATATTACGAAACTGACACTAGTTTTGATTTCTTCTAATTTCTAGCCCGTTCGATCAAATTCGGCAGGTTATATATATTTTCTGACTGAAAATTGCATTTGAAGGCAATGAAATAGGTCCCGAAGTCTAATTCCATCTTTTGTAAAAAATTACTATTTTCCTGTCATGTGAAATTACGATATTACCATTTTTAGTTTAATTAGCTAATGACGTAAAATTAAAAGGTGTTACACCGACTAGATGGTCTTGGTGGAAAGTCGTACCTACCTCAACCACTTCAGTTGGAAGAATATTGATACCATTAACCTTCTTTTAAATCAAAAGGTCAAGGAGTATAATCTCCAGCACTACGCAGTGTCATTGCAAAAAATGAAAAGCATAGCCTGGGCTTATCATTAAGGGGAGAAAGCGGGACAGGTATAGGCAGTTTAGTTGGAATGGGGCTATTAGGTTTATTACAAAATACAAAATCCACTGTAGTATGGGATATCACATTCGAATTAGCAACAGAGGGCAAAAACACAACACTAGATAAGTCTTGCACAAGAACAGGTGGGATCATATCAGATTTTAGGGAAATAGCGGGTACAGAAATGCCACTAACGAGAGCTACACTATATATATCATTGACCATGTCAATAAAATCTAGGATGGACATACAAGCAACATACACAATTACAAAAGGTGGAGAACCTGACGTGACATCAGATTAAGCAAGGCGTGGAGACAGAGGAGGTAGGGCAGCAAAGATGCAGCCAGATCTCAGTTGTTATTATCTTTTACGTTAAATAATAAAAATTAATAATGAATACTGCGACTTAAATGGTACAGATATGTTACTACTACTATGCATTGGTAAACCATAAACCAAAATATTAATTTACCAATTGCTTTATTTGGTAACAGATTAACCTTTTTATGGCCAAACATATCAATAATTAATATGTTCATTCATTTAAGGAATGTTGATCATGTTGTTTATAATCAATTGTAGATATATAAAAACAATACATCTTGTGCAAGTTATCAAGTATTAGATGATATAGAGCAACTTATCAAGCAAGTATGAAATCTCGAGAGCACAAATAACGAACTCAGGGGCCAGGTACAGGAGTTATAGGATGAGATGAGCTTGGTGAGAGATTTTCTACAAGGGATGAGTAGGAGGCAAGGAGCAAACGATACTGGACCTTCTTCGTTGTAGCCCAGTACATGAGTTTGGATATGTATATTATTGGAGTTGGATATGTATATTATTGGAGTTGGATATGTATGTTATGTATGCGTAAGGTTCAGATATGATGTATGGCTTGATACTATATGGCATTTGTCTTTTAGAATTACCTAAGTATGTATATGGATTGTGACATTATTCTTTTTATATGTGTTTGTTATTATTTGCTTATGATGTGTATGGTTGTTGTTAATTGCATATGTTGATATATAATTGTCTAAGATGAGGGTGGTTCTATTAACACCTCGGTTTTTTCCTTTCCCACCCTAGTGAAAAAGAATAAAGATTTGTGACCAAAATATCCACAAAAAGAAAGGAGAATAAGAAGAAATAAAGACACATAATTTATTATCTATGAATTAATTATCTATTTCTATCATACTAAAATACCATCGCTATTTCAGGTTGAAAATAATATTGTACATTTTTCCGCTATTCCCATATCGACATCTGAGATCTAACATCAAAATTTATGAGATTTCCATTGATGTGCACGTAAATGTGCATATTTTTACCACCATATTTAATCTATTTTAAATTAAATAAATGATCATATCGGGCATTTTAACTTGTTTGAACCAAAATTCATATTATTTTCAAATCGTCACATATTCATCTTCATCCAAAGGCAAAATGGTCATTTTTGTGCATATATTAATTTGAGAAAATTTAATTGGAAATTTCTATATTTTTGTATAGGAATTTGGCTTCATATACAAGTGGTTTCATGAAGATGTATGCATGCACAAGAGTGAAGATAAAGAAATGAAGATGAAAATAATTCAAAGGCATGATAATGGAGGACCCCACCTACCTTAATGTACAAATTAGAGGCTAATGCACATGCTTATGGAATTAATGGCTTCATGTACATTTAAGTGAGGGATTATTGAAGCTAATGATAACTTGGCCACCACACTTCCTACAAGGGCATTTTGGGCATTCCCCAAAAATATGAATTAGGGTTTAACACTTGTAAAATACCCCATATCTTCATGTAAACCTCTCTCCTTCCTTAGTCTCTCTTTAGTTTAGTTTAGGCTCAAAATAAAAAGACAAGCTCTCTTTCTCTTTTCATTGCTACTTAACCATTTCTACTTCATGTAACTTTCCTTTTTTTATGCAATATAATTATTGTTTCCTTTTAAGTACATGTTCATTTCCTTTCATGCTAGTAGTGTAGATTTTCTTTTATGCAATTAGAATAGTTTTCTTTCATTTAGCTTTCATTTTGCTTTCTTTTCGCTTTCATGTTGCAAGCTACATTTGTTAATCAAATGACAAATATGAGAGGCTAAACCCCTTCAATTTAGGGGTAATGAAGCTCTCTAATTATGTAGTTTCAATTATTTGTTAATTCATGCTCTCTTTTTGTGCTTAATGATGATCAATGAAGTGTTTTATTTGTTGTTCTTGCTTTGAATTTGATAGCCTATATTGTTGACACCAAATAGGCTATGCTTAAACAATCACTAACACAAATGCCTCTTCATCAAAATATGATTATGGCATAAGAAAGTGATTTGAAATTAAAATTTGATGGTCTATATTTCTAATCAATAGTTAACAGGCCATACTTAAAATAAATTTCATTTTCATTTTCATTGTCAAGTTTCATGAAAGTTAATAAGTGGTTTAAGGGGTGTGTTAAAGTTTGATGGCTTATGTTGGCTAACTAATAGCACAAATATGCCATACTTATGATAGGCACATCAATTAAAGCACTAATGACCATAAAAGAGAGATCATGATTTCATATGTGTTGAACTACATGATCTAGAGAGTGGATTTATTCTCTAAATTGTCATTTAACCCTTATATTTGCATCTCTTTTCTTCTAGTTAGTTAGCTAATTTTCTAATTCTCTAGCTTAACTTTCATTCGACTTTGGTTTAATTTGATTGAATAGAATTTTAAAATCATCAATTCCCTACGGATCGACCCGTATTCGCCATGTACTACAAGTGTACATCGTGCGCTTGCGGTTATTTTTATTATAAAATTCGTTCGGCTATTTTCTAACTCGATAGACATTTAGCCGTTCGAACAAGTTTTTGGCGCCGTTGCCGGGGAATTGTTTTGATTTTGATTTTCTATTCTTCGAATTATTTTTGTTTGATTTTCGTGTGTTTGTTTTGTGTGTTTGTACATTTAAAAAAGTTTGTGTGTTTGCGTGCATTTTGATTTTTGTTGTTTGTAGTTTGCTAGTTTCTTTTTCATTAGCATTTGCATTTTCTATACAAAAAAAAGCATACACAATTTCAAAAAAAAATTCATTTCATTTCCATTTCTCACATTTATATTTCCTTTTCTTTGATTACATTTTAAAAAAAAATAGCAGTGTGCACACTGTTGTGCAGGTGGAATTCTCTGTTCACAACCATTCTCTGTTCATCTACAAAAAAAATTTCTGTCATTCTATGTTCCTCCTTCACACTCTTCAATTCATTCATCCACTTCCCAACCACTACAACATCATCACGGTTCCTTTCAACTGTGCAGTTCACCAAGCACATAAAACATCACTTCATTACCATCACTAACCTCTATGAACACTTTGTTTCACATGACATTTTCCTTACCATTCATTGATACCACTGCCTTGCGATACATCCCACAACCATTTTCCCAAAAACTCATTTACTACTGCTCATACCTCTCCACTACATCATACTGTCAACCTCCACTTGCATACATATCCTACCACACTCCTTTATCACAAGCATCCCTTCCATCCGCAGCCAACTTACATTCCATACCCCAGTTCTGCCTCATCAACTCCATACGACCACTACAAACTGCTTACTCACCACATACCCCTCTGACTTCATCTCCTCCACTGACATCATGACTTGCTACATACCAAATTGAAATACCAAACTGACACCCATTGCTACAAACAACTTCATACGACAATTCACCGTTAAACACACACCCAACTGCCTTACTGCTTTCAGACAAGAAAACACACCCAACTGCTCACCAATCAACCACACACTCACCAGCGATATCACTTCTGAACTCCTCAACCATACTGCAGCTTCAACTAACATTCCCGACCAGTACTCCAAACTCTAACATCACACACTGTCATATCCACTTGACTGCTCCAACCTGACTACTCTTCATCAAACTAAACTCATTTTCTTCACTTCATATCTACAGTTCTCCTCTGACCATCACTACCACAGTACCGTATCCCAAACAACAATCCATACCACCATCTGTCACCTGTGCTACTGCTCTCCAAAACTCCACTGTTCGACCACACAATCATTCCTCACAAATGATCAATTCCTTTTGTACACTGCATTTTCAAAACTGCACTTGAACCAACCAGTCGCCATCATCCAAAAATTCGCAACTTCCTATGCCTATCCACTGTTGATCATTTCTGCCTATCTCTATCTTTTCTACCCAAAATTGCTACATTTCAAACTGCCATACCAGTCAGGCATAAAACTCATTTGCCTCTAATAGCATCCTCCACTGTACAGACTGCCACTACCTGCCCATTACTGTCACAACACATCATCAATACAGTTCAACCTCTGCCTCCATTCACAACCAATCTGTCATCTATTTCTCAAGTCATCCAAGCCATTACATTATTCATTTCCCCATCCACGGCAAACTTCTGAAACATCTCTTATCACTGCCTTGGTTCCATTGCCGTGGTTCATCACCACCTCCTCCCAAGAGAAACCAACCAATAAAAAAACAAGAACAGCAAATCACCTCAAACAAATCAAACAACAGTTCAACTCACCTTCAACAACCTCTGACTCTTCTTCGACTTTGACAACTCCTCCAATTTTAATCGACAACCTGCCTTCGACCATTTGGTTGAATCGCCTACCACCCTCGAAGTCACGACCAAACCAATTAACTCGCGAACCCAAAACCACGAAAAACCCATCAAATTCGGTTGTGGAGTTTTAAAAATTTCGAATTGAATTGAAGTGGTAAGCCGTGATTTTTGATTTTTTTTTGATTTGAGGTCTCGTTTGTTTTAAAAGAGAAGTATTGAAGTTGATTTGAGGTCTCGTTGTTCATTTTAAAAGTTCACTTATTTTGGGTCGGGCTTGTTTGTAGGCTGCGTCCATTTTTCTTATTATTTGTTTATATTGTTTTAATTTCTTTTCCTTTTAATTTTTTTTAAGTAAAACATCACTTTTAAGTTTCCTTTTCAAAAAATATAGAAAAAACAAAAAAAAACCGTTATATATATTTTGTTTTTATTTCAGGTTGCCAAAGTAGAATTGCAGAAGGAGCAGAAGTGCTTGCTAAAATAAATTGCTTACGTGCTGAGCTTGCCAAAAAAACTGCTTGCTTATTTATATTTTTCTCTTTATTTGCCTTGCATTGTATATATCTATTGTTTTTGTTTGTCTTGCAGTGTTGTTTGCTTACATTTAAAAAAAAACCAAAAAAAACATTTGTAGTTGCATTGTTAATACACGTTTATTTTCTGCTTTGCATTTCATCCTAGATTTTGATTAATAATAACGATTAGATATCGATAACTTTTAATTGTATATTGACAAGTTTTCTTCTTTGAACAATTTAATTTTTTGGTGTTTAGGTTACGACAGAGTAATAACCATTTATAAATATTACGGTGATTCGTAAATATTATAGTGGTTGTTCCTCTGAAGGTACTTAAACCTTCGGCTGCATTGCTACGGTGATTCGTGGTGCACCGATAACTCCTACCCGTTACCTGGTTGAGAATTATCTTGTTGATCCAAGACAATGTGTGATTATACAATTTTGGGTTAACTTAGGATAAATCATTTGTAATTAACCTTGCATTCATTTAGTTGCATTAGTTCATGCATATTTAAAAAAAAATCAAAATCCAAAACTAAAAAAAATTGTAAATATTTCTTAACTTAGTTTGTTTTTCTTTTCTTCTGAAAATTCTTAAATCAAAATTCCAAAAATCCAAAAAAAATTATTACTTAGTTTTTTTTAGAAAATCAAAAATCCAAAAATTTTAGAAAAACCAAAATCCAAAAAAAATTATAAAACCTTTTCAAAAACAAAGAAAAAAATTGAAAACCCAAAAAAAACAAAACAAAAATCAATTTCCCTTTTGAAAAATAAATTCTTTTTGTAAATATTTCTCCTTTATAAAAAAACAAAAAAAAACGAAGAATATTCTTGAAAATGTCCGAGTTTCCCCACTTACGTGAATTTTACAATAGTTGTGAAAATCAATATAATCCATATGATTTCACTCCAAATTTGTATGGATATTTTAACGACAACTATTCTTTAAACAATTCAAATTTTGAACAACAAAGTTTTCAGAACGATGACCAACCCTCGAATCTTGAAAATAGCATTTCATCTCTACTTGAAATCTCTACACAACAAAATCAAATGATAAATGATTTGTGTAATTCATATTTGTGTAACAACTCGAGTCAAGGATTTCAAAATTTGAATTCAATTCAAAATTCAAACGATTTCGAGTATAACCCATGCCAATTCAATTTTGAACTCCAAAATGAATTTCAAAATCAAAACGAAAATGTGATCCACTTTTCAAATAATTTTGGCAATAGGAATAATCTCGACTATGATGCAAGTGAAAATTTTTGTTCTCAACAAATCCAAATCGAAAATCCTCAAGCTAATAATTATAAATTGGATTTTTTTGAACAAATGAACGAAATTTACGATGATCACACGGATTTGTTGTTTGAAACTTATATGAAACAGCGTGAACAACAAAACCAAATCCCAACATGTGACGAGTTAAGTAATAATCCATCTTTTACCCAAATCGACGATTTTCAAATAACAACTTTTGAAATTGAAAATAATAATCTTAATGAAGTTATTAAAAACACGGTAATTGATTTGGATTTCAATTCTTTTGAGGGTGTGGAACCAAATTTAAAATTCGATCTTCCTTTCTCGATTTCGAAAATTTGAATACAACAACTTTGGATTTTGAACTTGAGATACACAATGAAGTTGTTGATAATCCAACAAAGGAAGACGAATTTAATGAACACGAATTTTTGGACTTTTCGATGACGAGTTGTTAAATTCCGACAGGGAAGATTTAAATCATCACTTTGATTTTGAAATCAATAATTCTAAAGAATTTTTCAATGAAGAGTTTGTATTTCAATTTGGTGAAAATAAACTTGAACTTCAACCAATTGTTTTATCGACCCCAAAAATCATCGAAAATAAAACAACTCGTATGATTTTTAATAAAACGACATTCGTTTTTCCAAATCCACATTCAACTTTGAAATCTTTTACGATTTGGTTTTCCGAGCTTAAGCTGTGTCTCGCATATTTGACGAGACAAATGAATCGATCTTTGGAAGACCGTTTCATTTACTTTTTGATGATATACTTTCTGATCTCGTGTAAATATCGTTAATTTTTATTTAAATAAAGGTCATGTTTTTGTTTTTGTTTTTCTCCTTTCACTTGGGTTGATTGTGGGGACACAGTCAAAATCAAGTGTGGGGGGGAGTCTCATCATCATTTTCGATTTTTCATGATTTATTTATTTTTATTTTCTTTCCAAAATTTTAAAAAAAAATCTCAATTTTTTTTGAGCATTTTGATTTATTTTTAAAGAAACACAATAGGATAAATATATGGTTTTGGTTTATTAAATTGAAATTTTTGAAATTTAATTTGTCTTAACAAAAATAAAAATAAAGTTTGATTACAAATAAAAATGGTTTAACTAGTATATAGGAAGATTCATACGTGATAATTATGAAATATATCCTAACAGAAAATCTTTGTTTTAAAAAGTGGTTGATTTAAAGTAAAGGATATAACATTTTTTTTGTCTTCTAAGTTAAATGATGCTAAGATGATTTTGCGAAACTCTCTCTCTAAAAAAACAAAAACACAAAAAAGAAATTCTTGTATATATTTATATATTTTCTTAATAAACACCTAAAGTCATGTGTTCACACTCATGTGTTCACACTCATGTGTTCACTCGCCATGCTCTGTACCCTTCTCACATAAGCCCGAAAGGCAATGCACGATCAGTATATCTGGCCTTAGTTTATCTGAGTTAGGTGTGTGTATATAAAAATTATTTTACTAATAAGGCCTACAGTCAATAAGTGTTCACACTTGTGTGTTCACTCGCCACGCTCTATATTCCCCTCACATCAGTCCGCAAGGCAGTGTATGGGTAATATATCTGGCCTCAGTTTATATGAGTTAGTCATATGTAAATATTGTTAATATCCATAAAATTTTCAAAAATAAAATAAAATAAGAGAGAGTAAGCAAATGAAATCCTAGCACTATTTTTAACTTATTTGACTTGACTTGTTATTGAAAAGAAATGAATATACCACTTTGATAAACTTTGATAATCAACTAAGGATCCATTTTATAATTACACTTTGTTATCAACCGAAACAACGAGTTAAACTATAGTCTATTTGTTATGATAACTTAATTTTTGTTGGAAATTTTGACGAGTAAATGACTTAAATTTTCAAGATAAAAATCAAAACCTATATTTAACTTATGTGTGTTAATTTAAAAGTAAATCCTTCATTGTAAATATTTTCAAAAACTCGCATTCATCTCTTTGTAAATAAATCTTGCATTTTGTAAATATTTTCATCCTGCATTTGGATTTTGTGGGTAGTATCCGCTGAAAACCCTCACGAGACAACACTCGTCCTACTGGGGACACCTAGAGGTTTAAAGGCTTGTTGCATACGCTCAATGCATTCATGCTCCCTACGAAAACGGATTTATCTTAGTTTTAGTTTATTCGAGGATGAATAAAAAGATAAGTGTGGGGGTATTTGATGTGCACGTTAATGTGCATATTTTTACCACCATATTTAATCTATTTAAATTAAATAAATGATCATATCGGGCATTTTAACTTGTTTAAACCAAAATTCATATTATTTTCAAATCGTCACACATTCATCTTAATCCAAAGACAAAATGGTCATTTTTGTACATATATTAATTTGAGAAAATTTAATTGGAAATTTCTATATTTTTTTATAGAAATTTAGCTTCATATATAAGTAGTTTCATGAAGATGTATGCATGCACAAGAGTGAAGATAAAGAAATGAAGATGGAAATAATTCAAAGGCATGATAATGGAGGACCCCACCTACCCACCTACCTTAATGTACAAATTAGAGGCTAATGCACATGCTTATGGAATTAATGGCTTCATGTACATTTAAGTGAGGGATTATTGAAGCTAATGATAACTTGGCCACCACACTTCCTACAAGGGCATTTTGGGCATTCCCCAAAAATATGAATTAGGGTTTAACACTTGTATAAATACCCCATATCTTCATGTAACCCTCTCTCCTTCCTTAGTCTCTCTTTAGTTTAGTTTAGGCTTAAAATAAAAAGACAAGCTCTCTTTCTCTTTTCATGGCTACTTAGCCATTTCTACTTCATGTAACTTTCCTTTTTTTATGGAATGTAATTATTGTTTCCTTTTAATTACATGTTCATTTCCTTTCATGCTAGTAGTGTAGATTTTCTTTTATGCAATTAGAATAGTTTTCTTTCATTTTGCTTTCATTTTGCTTTCTTTTTGCTTTCATGTTGCAAGCTACATTTGTTAATCAAATGACAAATATGAGAGGCTAAACCCCTTCAATTTAGGGGTAATGAAGCTCTCTAATTATGTAGCTTCAACTATTTGTTAATTCATTCTCTCTTTTTTTGCTTAATGATGATCAATGAAGTGTTTTATTTGTTGTTCTTACTTTGAATTTGATAGCCTATATTGTTGACACCAAATAGGCTATGCTTAAACAATCACTAACACAAATGCCTCTTCATTAAAATATGATTATGGCATAAGAAAGTGATTTGAAATTAAAATTTGATGGTCTATATTTCTAATCAATAGTTAATAGGCCATACTTAAAATATATTTCATTTTCATTGTCAAGTTTCATGAAAGTTAATAAGTGGTTTAAGGGTTGTGTCAAAGTTTGATGGCTTATGTTGGCTAACTAATAGCACAAATATGCCATACTTATGATAGGCACATCAATTAAAGCACTAATGACCATAAAAGAGAGATCATGATTTCATATGTGTTGAACTACATGATCTAGAGAGTGGATTTATTCTCTAAATTGTCATTTAACCCTTATATTTGCATCTCTTTTCTTCTAGTTAGTTAGCTAATTTTCTAATTCTCTAGCTTAACTTTCATTCGAATTTGGTTTAATTTGATTGAATAGAATTTTAAAATCATCAATTCCCTACGGATCGAACCGTATTCGCCACGTACTACAAGTGTACGCCGTGCGCTTGCGGTTATTTTTATTATAAAATTCATTCGGCTATTTTCTAACTCGATAGACATTTTTCCATTCGAACATCCATCTATAATTATTTCCAATTCAAATAAGATAATAATAATAAAATAAATGAAGGTTAAAATCAAAATTAATAAACCCTAAAGATGTCAATTAAAATTAGTTTTTCAGCAAATATAAGCTTCATATAAAATTCATGTGAAAAAGTGTAATATTTCATTAAATTCTTTTTTTCAAGACAAGGGTAATTTGGGTATAAAATAGGGTAGAAAATGGAATATGTGGGGTGTCATTCTTTTTCGTAAACTAGAGGGGCGAGAAAAGAAAAAATGGGGGTGTTAATAGAATTACCCCTAAGATGATATATATTATTAATATTACCAGTTTGACACATGCATTTTGACTTTATATAATATTTTGTTGCATTTTGTAATGGATGGAAGCATATACAACAAAATGCTATCAATTATATCCAGATTGGCGTAAGTATGCGCTAAAGCTTGTTATATGCATTTCATAAAGGCATCTCTGTGGAATCACTAAAGTTTGCTACATGCATTTTAAAAAGGTTTCATTATGGCGTCGTAAAATTACGTTTTGAACTTATTAAATAAGATGAAGTGGCATAGTTAATAAACACATAGCAAAGGCATCGCTAAACTCTCATGTCGCTATGGCGTCACTAAATGTCCAATGATGTCCATTGTTAGCGCTTCGTTAATTTTTTTCATATGATCAACGTTCCATCGACATATTTGCCATTGCTATGACATCACTAATATAAATAGTGACGCCTTAGTGATGCCAATTTACCATTGAAAACCTGTAATTCAAGTGTAGTGATTAGTTGAATACTATGAGTCTCGGTTATGTTACTCAAAAGTGTGAACTCGGTTTTTAGTGATATTTGAAGTAAATAAATATTAAAGACTATGAGGACTTTGTTGAAGTACAGTAGTGGATACAAGTTTTGTATCTTATTAATCATGTAGGTGAAACTTTACTTCTAACCTTTTTTAAGCGGGACATGTAAGTAGTGATATATTATACAAATTATGTCTTTTCGACATCCGTATGTCAGTTAGATGCTTATAGTTCAGTCACTGGTCAATAATCTAACAATTTTGGTAGTTAATTGCAAATTTTAATCTTAGAAGTCACATGATTCAATTCGATAACATTTATTAACTAGACAAATAAATTGGATCAGTGACTTATGACTTCATGATAAACTCCAATTATGATGATACTAATCTTCTTTGCTGGATGAGACAAAACCCTTCTTAGTTAGTATTTCACTTCATGTTCCCCATGACATATACCGAACTATGGGCGTAACATGATCTTGTATTAATATATTGTACATAATTGACCATAACCAAAGTAAGGTCTTTGCTGATAAGATTCACAATACTCTCAAGGTGTGTAGTTAAAGCGCTTAGTGGTTCTATAGCGGTGGAGGTGCAAAAGGTTATAGTAGGGATAAAGCGGAAAATAATGGAGGGTAAAAAGCTTCATTAAATAGAAAAAATAATATTTAAAGTTAATTTATTCTCATTCTCATATCAATCATGAGGAAAAAGAAATGTTGTTTAATCTTGTATAACAAACCGAAGAATATCATGATTTATACAGTCCAAATTTGGTAACTACAATAGATTTCTAACTTATATAAGCAATCATACCTTCAAATTAGGTATTTGCCCTAACATTGTTGATTTGGTTTAATAGAGAACTAATCAAATTAACATTTCTATATTAATATTGCTAAAGCGGGTTCTAAAAAGTTTTGATTTAGTAGGTGTAGCAAAAAAAATAGGGCTTAAATTTGATCTACTGTTTAACAATGCTAAATTGAAAAGTGTAGCGGTCTAAGAGCACTATGCGCTATAACGAGAAATTTGTAGGGTTCCAACTACACAGCTCCCAGTCAAAAGATTACTGCATATTGTCATATGATATCTTCTATTTGACTTAGATACAATAACTTATAGAAAACTCTCGGTCAGTTGTTCTGTAATCATTCCAAATAACTACAAATACGTAATATATTGGTGCTCTCAAAAGTCGTGAGTAAATCACTATTCATCGTATGTGTAGCATTACATACTTTAGTCTTTCTAGCACATTGATACAACATTCTTGAAATATCAAACGACTATGAATGTTTAAGCAGAATTGTTAACTTTATTTGTATGATCCAACACTCATGGTTATGAACTCTATCGTAATTGCTACTGATTAAACACTTTGTCTTAAGGATTTTTGTTTATATGTTATAGTATACTCTTAACATTATGTCTTTTCAAATATCATAGAAATAAAGAACCAAAAGCATATTTTTATTTTGAAAAAATATTTCTCATAAGGGTTAGGTCACATAATTAATTTATATAATTATACTTAGTGTATACTCTCAACTTTATCACTGTTATTCAGTATTTGAACCGAGCAACTCCCAAGTGAATCTGAACATCAATGCAGAGACACGATTATTCACAAACTTAGGGACCAACTCGAAATGATCATGGAAAGGACCCCTAGAAGTTTGAAGTCCAAATGTGGAAAGCAAAAGAATTCGGTACCGAGATGAAGTGCTCCATACCATCGATGTTTTGCCTATGGAGCTTTTGGTACTTATGCTACAAACAAAGAGTAGAGTGCTATGGTAATCATGTTGGAGTTTATTTCTGAAGAAGCAAGTGAACAACTCCAAAGCTATGATTAAAAGGACAAGTCCCATATGAAGCTACTCATGTCAATGCCGACATGATCTTATTGGTAAGATTGTGTTCAAAGTTTGAATACTCGAAGATACGAACTAGTGCAAAAGAAAGGCCACATGTCACGGGAGCCAAATCATCTTGGTACAAACACATTCGGTGCTGACATGATTTCTTCTATGAGATAGCCCTTTCTTCCCTCCTACTTTCTTGGATCTGGAATCTTACCCGGTCTTTCGTGATTATAAAATTCTACTGAACAATTCTGCTATAAATAGAAGCATTATAGCTGCTGGAAAAGGACTTTACACTCTCGTTGGCCTCCACCTTTCCATCTTCTATTCTCTTTACATCCCTTGTCATTTTGAGCATACCTTTATTTTTCTAGATTTAAAAACGAACTGCAAAACCCTTGTACTTGTGGCAAACCATATTCTAATAAAATTAAAGTGGACATAGGCCATATAATTTGTTGAACTAACATAAAACTTGTTGTGTTCTTTACTATTTTTGCTGATATTCATAGATTTATCTCATTTCTAGTTGATTGTTGGTGTTGTGCCAATTTTTAGTTTAACTTTTTTGTTCGCATGAGTTTTCTTAGGAGTAGAACTAGCTTATTACTTTGGATTAGAGCAAATAGAAGTTAGATCTAGAACTTTATTATTGCAGATCTGAAGTAATGACCCCTAGAGGATCTGGAAAATCTGGAGCTATAGTAAGTGGAGAAGATGAAGCTTCACGGCATAATGAAGAGACTAACCAACCAATGGCTACTTTGCGAGGACCACTTAACCCGCAAGATATGGCGACGAAGGTTGAATTTGATAGGTTGACAGATGAATTGAATTAGAGGATGGTGGATAGTTAGAAAGAGCTCCTTGATATAATGGATGTAAGTATTGCTTGTTAACCCAGCAATTCCAAAGGCATAAGAAAAGCTGGAAAGGTGCATCATCTTTAAATTCTGGAGAAGAAAATTCATCTTCATCTTATCATAACAGAAGAGACGAGAAAAAATAATGAAGGAAAAGGCCATTGGGACATCAAGGAAGACGATTGGAGGAAGTGATTGATTATTAGCCAATGTCGGAGTGATCGGTACCGACATGAATCAGGTCCGTATGGAGATGAATGATGGAGGTCTCGGAGCATAACAACTAGATGTCATCAACTTGTTGAATAGTGAAGATGATTTGAAGGATACTGGCAATGATGTTGGCCATAATGCTAGTACGCAGAATGTTGCTACTCAAATGAACACCAGAGAATCAGCTATCATCATAGAAGATTCGGAGGAATGGCTCTCTTAAAGATAGGAGAACCTAGACGTCATCGAACGAACCGACAGCATTTGCAGAGTCAAATACTCGGGGCTATTTTTGATGGTCGCCTTCTGGATGATCAAGCAAGTCAAGAATATATTGCAGATACTGTAAGGAGAGTGATAAATGAAAATCCATGGAGAAAGAACGAGGAATTGGGCTTAGCATTCAGTAGGACCCTATTCACCTAATAATATCTTACCGAAAGAATATCCTAGAAAGTTCATTATGCCAATGATGTTGTCAAATAACGAGACAACAAATCCTAAACAGCGTCCATTGAAATACGAGTTGTACATGGATGGTGCTAAAGTGACCAATGCAATAAGGTGTAGATGTTTTTCCATATTCTTGGATGGAGTAACTATAATGTGGCTTACTCGGCTCGCGCCGAAATATATATCTACCATTAATCAATTAGCATAGAAGTTTATGGAGCAGGTTAGGCTCCACACCGCTCAATCAAAGGACAATGTCCTTATTGAGCATTCATCACAGTGTTAGAGAGGTCCTAAAGGATTTTCTGAGCAAATTCAGCGCTGTTGTAATGGAAGTAAGCAATCTAAAGGAGGATATCATGTTAATGGCACTAGTCCGAGGGATGCACCTGGATATAGACTTTAGCAAGTGGTTGAAGATGAAACAACCATCCACCATGGAGGAATAAAATCAAAAGGTGACCTAGTATTTGCACTAGGATGATGCAGATATGGTCGTTGGAAAGGTTGGAGGGAGAAAATCTACTAAAGATTTGTAAAGGAACGTCTCTATTAAGCAATGCGGTGAGAGTGCCGTCAACATTGCGGTGAATGTAGGAACTAATAACATCAATCAAAAAAGAAGAAATCAAGGCGCTGGAGGTTAAAAAAAGGATACCAAAAAGCGTTTAAGATACTGGAAGTCGTGAGATTATACTCCCCTAACCGATACTGTTGAGAATATCTACCTTGCCACCAAGGTATGTAGAACTATAAAATACCATCTTGGAGGGAGGCAACTAATGCTGAACGGTGCTTGGGGAAGTATTGCCGCTTCCATGACATTCATAGGCATAATACCAATGACCATTGTCATTTGAGAGACGTAATTGAAGCAATTGAAGAATTGATACAGAAGAAAAAGTTGTAGCAATATGTGAAAAACATGTAGGATGGCTAGCAGAATGCAGGACCTTAGGGGTATAGCTCTCAGAGGGATCGATCTAGACCCAGTAGAGAGGGGCCATGGTGATCATATGGTAGAATTATAATTAATATAATAATTGGAGGACCTTATCTAGTGTAGAAGAGCTGAATGAGATGGAGTGGTATGGGACGTGGTTAAAGCACGTGCCGTTGGAAAGTTATATTGCCGTCGAAGATAGAGCTTCTACGAAACAACTAAAGTTGATGAGTGATGATATTTTTTTGAGATAGAGATATTGATAGGGTGCAAACATCAACACTTGACCCCATGGTGATTACAGTCGTGATAGGGCCAGCAACCGTGCATCAAGTTCTGATAGATAATGGAAGCTCGGTTAATACTTGTTCAAGAAGATGCTTGACCAAATGAAGATAAGTATAAAGGACATAAAGCCATGTAAATCCAGCATTCAAAGATTTGGGCAAAAGATCCCACTGGATGTATTGGCTTGTCTATGGAATTGGGTGAAGATGACCGCAAGTCTATGTGAGTGCAGACCTTCGTGATTGTAGAAAAATTTTCGTCTTATAATGTTTTTTAGGGCCGACCGGCCCTTGCTAGCTTCAAAGTAGTGCAGGCCCCATCATGATTGATGATGAAGTTCCATGAGGAAAATGGGGTTGGAGCTATTCAAAGTGACTAGAGTGTAGGTCAAGAATGTTATGTCGCTAAGCTCAGAGAGGCAAAGTTACATAAGAAAGGAAAAAATGCTAAGAAAGCTCTCTGCATCAAGACCACAGATGCATAGCAATTACCGTCTAAGCGTTGGCTCAGGTCTCATAGCAAGTTCAACAAGCCTATGGACTTCCAAATGAGCCAGAGGATGTAAGGGAGGCACTAGCAGAGCTGATGATCAACATCCTAATTGATATGAATGATCCTACTTGGGTCCTTAAGATCAGGACCTAGCTTAGTGCCAAAATGAGAAAGGAATTGGTAGGGTTTCTCTGGTCAAACCTGAATGTGTTTGCCTAGACACATTCTAATATGTGTAGAATATCACTGGAGGTAGTGTAACGGCCCGGAAATTTCGAACCCGAAATTTCCAGATAGTTAGAAGAAAAAGAAAAGAGATAGAAGAAGAAAACAGAAAATACCAAAACACAGAAACCTCACATTCGCAGCGGATCAAAATATAATATCCCATAAATAACAATATTACAAAAGAACTGTAGCAATACACTTATACATTTATATATCAGAGTTGCACTATTACACAACACAGGACAATTTGAAAACATGTCTCAGATAATCAACAATAATATATACAACGGATATCACTCTATACGTTCCTGCCATCCAGCTTGTCTCCTGAACTCCAGAACGTCCTTACCTGAAAATCTGTAATACTCGGTCTGACCCGAGCATTACCACAAAGTAACACCCGGGTCAGGCTGGAAACCAGCGTGAGTAAACTCATCTAACATGAAATTTCAATTCATAGAACTTATTTAAACCCGGGGTAACTCGTACTTTACCATAAGTAAACAACTTATATAGTCAACACTTATTTTCACAAAACAATATCTAAGTATCCAACTTAGTTAAATGGTACATATTATCCAAACCGGCCTATTGATTTCACATATCAAACTATAACGAATTATAGAAGATTTCAAATCGAAGTGGTTTCGGATATTAACTAATACCCGACTCCTGTCTCTTCGAATCCAATGTCATCTTAACCCAAGTTATTCAAATGAAATACAATTCAAACTTTAAATACAGGGTGTCACCTTTACACAGTAATTCATGATAGATACCCACATTATCACAGTTTAAACCAAACATATCATATCATATAACATCACATATCAGAGATATCATCTATCTAAGGCATACAATATTATTCAATCATTCATAAGCAAGATAAATTAGTCACACCATTCCTAATTAATTTAAATAAATTAAATTAATTACTTAATCACCCTTTAAATCCTGCTTACATAATCATTAATTAATTTCCTTTAATTACTTACATTAAGAAATTATCTTTTAAGTAATTAATCTCTAATTACTTAATTTTTTTTTCCTTGATTACAAATTAATTAATCTCTAATTAATTAACTCATAATTAATTAAATTAATTCACTTCCCTTTAAAATCATTAATTAATTAATTACTCTTAAATTGCTTTATCTAATTAATTCTTAATCATCCCAGATCTTAATCATCCTTTAATCACCCATCTTAATTATCCCTAATTAATTAATTAACCTTTAATTTCACATAAATAAATTAACCTTAAGTTAATTACATAAAGTGATTATCCTTTAATTAATTACACAAATTAATAAATTCTTTAATTACTTCTCTCGAGTAATTAACCCGTAATTACTTCATTAATTATCTCTTAATTATTAATTAATAAACCTAATTCTCAATTATTAATTTAAGAACTTAATTACAGATTACTTAATCCTCAATTACCAGTTGATAAACTATTTAATTAATCCTTAATTAACTGTTAACCCATCTTTAATTAACAGATAATCAATCCTAAATTATCATTTGATTAATCCTTAATTACAATTGATTTATCAATTTATTTACCATTTAACAACTTCTTAATTAAATTTATTAAAAACAATCATTTAGCTTGATAATTTAAAGTTATCAAACACAACTTTAAATAACTTAAATATTTATCAGTTTATAATTTAAACTGATTTGAATTTGAATCTAAAACTTGTCTTTATGTAAATTCTTAAAATTACTTTCAAAACTCGATTTTTAAAATCATTTTAAAATCTTCTTAAAACTGTTTAAGAGTTGCCACTTCGGGTCACACCCGTTGTTTACTCGAGTCAATCCCGAGTTCCCTTCTTCCATTTTCTTTTACTTAGATTAAAATTTTAAAAACAGAATTGATAAAACACTCGCACGCACACGAGAGCAAACCCGAGCCCATCATCACTTTTTCCGAGCTTCGACCCGAGGCAAACTACTTCGTTCCCAAAACTCAAACCACCATATACACGTGAAACTTTGTGCACATGTACACGAGTTCGCCCACGTTCTGATCAACTTCGATGTCACCTACCAGTCTCCTACGACCCAAACTATCGCCTCGACCACCCAGTTCAACGTAAAACCCCACAAATCAAAATCGAGACTTCGAGCACAGCAGGTACCCAATTTTTGATCGCAAAAATCCATCACGTACCGCCACCTCAGGCCATCAGAGACCTCGCAATCACGGCCTGACCTTCGCTAATCAACCACGCATTGAATCCCTCTTCTCCGATCACCTCCGGTCCCTCGATGCTGACGAACCATCCACGAATTCAACAGCAAACCAGACTGGACCTTAAACCCTACAACCGAGTCAATTAACTTCCACGATCATCAAAAAAAATCAGTGACTATTTTTCTGGTAAACTCCACCACCTGAACTTCCCCTAAAATCAATTTCGAAGCTCGATTTCCGGTTGATCATCGAGAATTGGCGAAAAACGTGATTACGTTCAACTCACGACACCCCATCATCTACGCCACTAAAAATTGAAGCAAGACCACCAAAAATCATAATTCACCAAGACGAATCAAATTATATAAGTGAACCCTAGAATTAAAATAGTTGATTTTCCTGATATGTTTTATTTTCACTGTAAATTCTTTCTTCCCAGAAAACACTTACTAATTACACTTATAATTATTTTTAAAAATAAGAGTTAGTTAATACAAACATATTTCCTGTATACATCTTAACTTAAAAGAGAATGAGGGAAAAGATTTTGATTTTTGATCTTGTTTAAAACCTGTTAAACTTAGAACAGAGGCATACATACTAGTACACAGACATGCACATCATACATATATACATGCAAGCATACTTTCTATCACAACTTACAGGTCATCACATGCAAACCAAGATATAACAAATTCCATATTCTAAAGGGTAGTTTACTCACCTTTATATAGTTAGAACAGAAAATAGGACTTTGCTTTTTGAACTGGAACTTGAATGTTGATCATTGAACTGCTGTTTGATTTAGATTTGTAACTTGATTTGTGATGCAACTTGAATTGGAAACTGATCCGAGATTTTAATTAAAGCCTGATCCTTGTATTGCATTTCCCAGGTTAAAAACTGAAGCTTTGAACTGTTTTTGATTTATTGTTTGAACAGGGAAGGTTTGAAGCAGTTTTATTTTGAAAACATGAATGCTTGGTGGTCTGAACTTAGTTGAGTTGCTCTTGCTTTCAACCTGAGATGATTCCCGAATCACTGCTTGCTAATGTTTGAGATGCATTCGAATTGTTTCCAGATTTGAGATTTCCAGCTTTAAAATTACTTTGAATATGTTTTTGCTTTGATTTATTTTCTGATTTGTATTTATTTTTCTCAGGGTTTTGATTCTTAGTTTGAGAATGAAGATGGGAAAAAAATGAAAAGGAAAGATATATGTTTTTATAAGTTTAATTAGGATTTATTAAAAATAAAAGAAAATAAAGATAAAAATAGTGACACTTGTTCAATTCTTGTTTCAAGATAATTACACTTGTTAAGTTGAATATGTTAAATATTAACACTTGTAAATTCCTTTGCATGAGAAAATGTGTATACATTATTTATTTATATTGTACTCCTTATCTTATAAACACATTTATGTATATTCTTTTAATGGTATTTTCTATTTATATAATCACATCCCTTTGTTATATTTATACAACTTAAAAAGAAAAAGTTTTAATACTAATTTATTAATAAAAATCATACACATATGTTAATATTTTGAATCCAAATATTTATAAGATATTTTATATTAAAATTTAAATTCAAATATAAGTTCAAATTCAAATTAAAATTCAAATTTAATTAAAAATCAACTCAAACATATATATTTAAACAAACACAAATTTAATTTGTAAATAATAATTTTATTAAAAATTCATTTATATATAAAAACAACACATTATTATTATTGTTTTGAAAACACAGTTTCACCAATTTTAAATAATTTATAAAGGAGATTATTACATTTATTCATTCAATTTATCAATTAGTATTTTCAAGAGTTAAATCAAATAACTTATCCAATTATCCGATGCTCGAAAATCCGGGTTATCACATTCCTCCCCCCTTTAAATCTTTTCGTCCTCGAAAAGGAACGAAGCCAGAATTTATTTAAAATTCTTAATATCAGTTAAATTTTCTCTTTGAACCATTTTTAAAACACCTTAAAAATCTTTATAATATTACTAAATTAGTTTTTATAAAAATACTTTTATAACTCGATGTCTTAACAAGTCAATCCTTGTTCTTACAGAAATTCGGTCATACGTTGCTCAGGCGTAGAACTGAAAATCTATAAGATCTTAGCAGACCCGTTTTCAACACCCAGTGAAAATACTTGGAAAATAATTTATTGAAAATATAGAAAACATTTTTGGAAATAGAGGAAACATCTTTGGTGAGAATGCTCTGGAAATCATCACTCCCATCCATGGTCACAGTTACATCACGGGTTACGTTGCCATCGCAGCAAAAGTCCATGTAACTGATAACAGCATGGAACCCACAACAGATCGCAGTTACATTCCAGGGTTACGTTGCCATCGTAGCAAAAGTCCATGTAACTGTTGGCTCTCAGCGGCACACACGATTTCGCTGTCAAAATGAAACTTCTCCCACATAGGTCGCAGTCTACCGATATAAAATCAAACGCAGACTGTTGGCTCTCAGCGGCACAAACGACTTTCGCTATGTTACCATAGTGTCACAGTCTACCGATATAAAATCAAACGTAGACAGTTGGCTCTCAGCGGCACACATGACTTTCGCTATGGTCTGCAGTAGATCGCAGTGACATTGAGTTAAATTGTTGTCACAGCATAACTCAAATGCCTCTGTGGGCACCAGCCCCTCGACTTTCGCTACATAAATAATCCTCAGGAACTAGTTTTGTCCGGACTCCTCACAGGATCAACTTTAGAAACCCCCCTTGGGGCTCAAGGCAGTACCACCCAGTGGTACTCCTGAGAAGTTCATTTCAAGGAAGCGCCTTTTTCCCCAGAGCTATTCTCAAAACACTTTATACTATATACTTATAGTATCTTCAAATCATACCCTTTATGATTTATCAAAATCTCCTTTACACAAAATCGATTACCAAAATCGATAATTCTCAAACTAGGCTTTTCAAAATCCAAAATTGATTTTCCAAAAATCAAAAGCCTTTTCCAAATTATATAGGTTCCCAAAACCTTTTCCAAAATCATTCTCATAAAATTCTTTATATATATATATATAGATATAGATATAACTTTGAAAATCTTTGGATCATTTCAAACTTTGTATAAAACCTCTTTTATACTTCAAATATTTCAAAAACCCTTTTCTTTTAGCAATAGATTCAACAAGGAAAGATTTACCTTATATAACAAGGATATATAACTTTATTTTATTCTAAATCAAATATTCACATTTAATAAATCTTTTATAAAGTTATTAACCATATTTCTTTTCAAAAACCATTTTACATTTCTTATCCACAAATCTTCAATATCAATTTCATTCAAATCCGTACGATGTACACATATCATCCGTACACAATATCAATCTGATCGCTCAATCGATCACACAATTTCACTTCCGAACTAGTATCGTCCACCCGACTTCCTAGTGCGGACTCAGATCTGGTTTCTTGATCAGAAACCGTCATTCTCCTTGCATAATGTAACATCCCGTATTTTTAAGCTATTGAATTTGAACATTTAATTCATTTTAAATGTTAATGTGGATTCTTAATTGATATTAAAATGAATAGATTCAGATTCAATCAATGAAATAAGCTATAAATTTTAATTATAGCAATTCTGGTTGAATTTGAATAATGGAAAATAATAATTAAATATTCGGGATTGGGATAAAAAGGTGGATTTGGGTGTAAATAGCTATAAAAATGGTGTTTAAATGTATTTTAAGTTCAATTGGTTATAAATAATATTGTTGGATTTTTAGATGAATTTAAAAGTGATAAATTAATATTTGAGATTTTATATTAATTTTAAAAATGAATTTAATATTATTAAAATGCAAATTAATCAGATTTTTGTCCGGAATGAGCCAGAATGATTTTTAACGTGTTTATAAATTTTATATGATTTATTGTTAAGTTAATAAAATTTTAAAAATGAAATTTTAAGCGTTTCTGATAATTTCAGAAAATCGCCTGATTTAATAGACGAGTAAAATAGCCTTCCGGGGCACAGTCTTGGAATTCGACGAAACCAGTTCCATTGGATCCGTAATAGTTAATTATTATCGGATTCCAATTTTCGTAGCAATCGGAGTTGTCGTGTGACCGTGGCAGCTCGAAACGCATCGAAATCGATTTAACCGATTTAATTTTAAATTGATCGTTTAATTCCGTATCGCGCGCATACGATCAAATTAGCTTACGGAACCTATCCCATCGTGTCCGGAACGGGGAAAACCCCCAGGATAGCCTGTCGGAACGTGAGAATTGGAGGTCGTTTGCTTAACGGTTAAGTTGAGATATTTTATTTATTAAATAATATTAAACAAGCATATAAATTCACGTTATTATCAAAACCCTAGTCTATCTCCTACAGCCGCCGTTTATATTCTTTCAATGGCTGAGAAGCTTCTTCGTTCATCTCTTATTATCGATCAATCCACACAATAATTTCAAAAACTCTCAACTAAGAAAGTGAAGAACGTAGTGAGATCTACATATCCTACGGTTGATTTTAGTGATCGTTCAACAAATTTCTTCGAATTGGCTCTTGAAGGTGGGGTTTTCACGTACGGGTTTCTACTCCTAGGCGTGACCGAGTTGGATAAACGTTGGGCCGAAGGTGGCTATCGGGGATGGCTTCGAGATGGAGGTGAAATGATTGGAAATAGTGGAGATTTGAGGGTGCGGCATAAAGAGGATAATTTCGGTGATGGGTTTACTTTACGTGATGAAGATGCTTCAACTGGACGGAGCTTTCGCGTGGAAGAAACGCATGCAGGTATGGGTTTGGTAGCTAGAGGTGCGGCCCATAATAAAAATAAAATTTAATTTAAAAGAAATTGTTTCCAAATTGATATTAAACTTTAAAAATTCATAACTATTGTGTACTTTATCAGATTTCAACGAAACAGGAAACACCGGGATCGCAGAGACGAGCACTACGTGATGGTGCAGATCCGGAGTCATTCCGGGCAAGTCGAAATTTGGGTTAAATCGGACATCGTCCGGTTTAATTTAAATTTCGAACGCTCGCCGAAACTCAAAGTGAGTTTTTCTCACTCACATCTGGATGCTATGCATTTTAAATAGTTAATATTTAAATATCTGTGTGGATGGCTGAATATAATTGTTATTATCAGTCTGGATTGATATTTATATTGGGATGTGCTAATATTTGTGGATGCAGGGAGAAACAGGTTGGAGGGATCCAACTGGATTCCTCACAATTGTAGCAATTATTTTATAATTGTTAGTGAATACCTGTTTATATGATGTGATTGATAAACCTGGAAATTTAGTTGTTCTGTGACATTGTTGTATAAAGTATAATCACAGAATTTAATTATAAATGGATAAATTGTGTTTTTACGAAATAAAATGAATTGTTAAATTTAAAATTTCAAAGAATAAAAATTTGAAATCGGATTTGAAAGGAAAAATGTAAATTGGGCCAAATTGGGATTTTGAATATAATGGGAAGTTTTTGAAATGTTTAAATGGAAAGTGTTTCCCTGGGAAAACCAAGTAAATGTTTATAAAAAGATTTTATTTTAACTAAGGTTAAGTTTTAAATCGTTTTAAAAGTATTTTTAAGAAATCGTTATTTTTAAAGGAATAAATTTATAATTTTTAATACCGTAATAATTTGGGAGTATATTAGCAATTATTTTACAAATGGATTTATTTAAAAAGTTGGTTTTAGCTTAAGTTGTTAAAGTTAGTATTTTTCTTCTTATAACGCTATTTTGAATTTAGTTAAACTAAAACCCTTATTTTTAAATCAAAGTTTATGTATTAATAACTAGTTTTCTTCACATATTTTAAATTTATATTTTGAGTAAACAAATAGAAGTAATTTTCATATTTTAAAGTATATTTCAGTATAAAGTATTTTAACTATTTTAAATGCAAATTGTTTTATACTTGGTTATTCCCGATGGGAATAAAGGGTAAAAGATTTACCTTGTAAAGGAAGAATGGAAAATTGTTTCAAATGAGTTTTGAAAATGTGAAAATATATCTTTGAAAGATATTAGAAGAAAATAAATAATATGGAGATTATTTATTGTGTGATGGATGTGTATGGATGTTTGTGAACATCAATTGATAGTTAAATCACCGACTATCAATATTGGCCAAAAGCGCTAATCGTTTCGAAGAGACCGGATCGAGTTTTCGTATACCGGGATTCTAGGTCTGGAGACTCGAAAACCACTTCGATCCGGTTTGTACGTTTCGCGAAAACGATTTCGGAGTCGAAGATGGAGCAGTGAAGAGCAAGGGCTAGTCGCTACTAATCCTGAGGATATTTCCAAAATGGATGTAGTAGGAGTAGTGCCTTCGGTTCCGTTCGGACCCGGGACGGACTTGTATGGACGAATGCTTTCGTGACATCGTCAGGTGGACGATGGGCATTCTAAGGGATATGTTCTGAAAGGTATCGTTTAGCCTCGAACCTCATCAACCGGGAATGACTGAAAATCAGGGGTTATGCAGCAAGGCTTCGTGGGTAGCTCCCACTGAAGGGTAAGGTCATCCCTGTCTAGATGTCCCTTTTTATTTCGGCTTAGTGGTGCGGTTGCTGATCCCAACCGTGGGGTGATTTTATTCGGGATCATCCAGTAAGGGATGGTTCCGGCCTTGTGTTGCAGGGGAGCGGGCGTACTCCTCGGTACTGTGATCTAGGCCACGTACTGTGACAGGTGGTACCCCAGTGCCTAGTCATTCGTTGGAAATCCATTCTCCCTACGAGCCTGTACGGTTTTGATTGTGCCCAACTATTGTTGAAATGTGAGATGCAAGCATTTCAGCTAGATTCTATTTTACTTTCTATAGACACTATTATAATATCAGAGGATTTTAATATAAAAGTGTTTTAGCTATCGTAAGGTAAAAACCCGACATGTTTATTTGTGGCGTGGTCTTACGAGATGCTTTTGTTTTCAAAGGATTTTTGAAACTTTAATAATCAGTTTGGATGTATTTATGATGCGCTGGTATTCCAGACTGACTCGGGTGTTATTTTATTATAATGCTCGGGTCAGACCGAGTATTTTACAGGATAGGTTGCTATGGAGCTCAGGAGAGGAGCTGGAGTTCGAGACGTATTTCTCGTACTTGTATTATTCCGCTGCTGTGATTGTTGTATTGACTGATTGACTGGATATTGATGATGGTATTGATATACTCTGATGATGATGTATTGTATATAAACAGATATAGTTTCATTTTGTGTAAAGATCTGTTCTATATATTATATTTTATCCGCTGCGACTGTGAGGTTCTGATTTTGTTTAGTTCTTTCTTCTTCTATCTATTTTTCTTCTTCTTCTACCTCTTCTTTTTACCCAAATGGTCCGGTTTTTCGTGTTAGAAAAACTCGGGTTATTACAGTGGTATCAGAGCATAGGTTGGCGACAACCTAGGCTTTGGTGGGAAAATTACTCATTTTTAAATAGAGTCGGAAGTACTCTATAATGAGTTGAGTGTAATAATAGCTATGAGAGCGTACTTGTTAGTGGATATAAAATTGTTTTTGTACTGTGTTGACTTATCGGTTGAGTGTTTATGAATTCTGATCGGTGCGGGAAGTACAACCGTATCGATAGGGGTTTCTAAACTCTTAAACAAGATAAACCGACATAGTATTGTTTTTAAAGCGGGTAAATGAAATAATTTTACCCAAAATTGTATTTTGATATAAAAGGAAATAGTTTTCTAAATTTTATATATTGGATGTTTGTTTGGTTGTTTCTTCTATAATCAAATAAGAAATTAAAACATGATCTAAAATTTGAAATGATATATATAAGAAAATAAGAAGTTAAAATATTAAAATGGTTTATAACCAAATGGAATTAACTGGATATGTTTTAAATAAGAAAAGTAAAAATTAAAATTTGATTTAAACTAGAATTTTGACCCCGGAAATTTTGAAAGGGATTTCAAATGGAATTAAACAAAGTTTTGGGAGTTTGACTTTGTGGAAATGTTAGAAATGTTTTCAAAAGCATTTGTAAGAATGGAGTATATTTTGGGGAAATATTTTTGAATAGAAATTGTTTTGAGGTGAATATTGGAAGTGGAAAGCATTGAACTCACCTCAGTCGCTGGAAAATAATCCTGATGATGCTGGCCACATCATTAGAATTCATTTTCGAGTTTCTAAAGTGATGGATTGCTACCGAAATAGTTGATTATGACATTGTTTGGACTTGTTTGAGAAACAAGTGATTTTAGAATTTTCAAAAAGGAAAATTGTTTGGTAAAAGCAGATTGTTTTGGAAATTGGTATTTGATTTGAATATCAAAGAGAAATGTGTTGATTTTTATTTCAAATTGGTTTTGAAATAAATCCGGGTAAATTGAATTCTGGGAATTCTATTTTAAAATAAAAATGTGAAAGTTGAAATGATTCAACTATATAACTTATAAAGGAAAGTTGATTTAAAGAAGAATTGAGTATATATGGAATGTAAATTTACTTCGAATAAATGAAGGTGAATGGAATATATTTGGATTTAACTTATGATAAGTTAAATAAAATTGAGAATTTGAAATTGAATTAAACCTAAATGAATTGAAATGAAATTGAATTGGACATAACGGTGAAATGTAAATGCTTATGATTGTGCAAATGAATTCATATTCTTAAGTTATTAAGTGTTATAATTTGACATTGTGATTATAAAAATGGATTAAAATAAGTAATATAAACTTATAAATAAATAAGTTGGAGAACTTGAGAATGGAAGATTTTATTTTAACTCAAGTAAAATGGAATTATAATCACAAATGGAAATAATAAATGGAATGGTGAATTCAAACTTAATTTTAAATGGAATGCAAGGTAAGGTGAAGCAATTATAAAATATAAAAGAGGTAAGTGAACTGAAGTTAGTAAATAAGTTGAACTTGGATATGGAGAATTAAGATTAAATTGAATTTGGTTTAACTTCGACTAAGGTGGAATTAAGCTGAATATTAAAATTTCTGTTGTGTTATGAATAAGAATGAATGTAATTAAATTCTTATTTAAGGTAGTAAAGGGAATGGTATAAACTCAGGTTGGCTAAATAAAACGTAGATAAATTTGGATTAATTCTGGAAAGGAATTAAATTGAAAATATATATAATCTAGTTAACCTTGAATTAAAATGGGATAAGAATTGAGTTTAATGGAAGTTTAATTTAGTTGAAGTGATGTTGAATGAAGTAAATGCTTACTCAATTAAATCCAAAATGATTGTTTGGAAATAAATCTTGTGTAAACTAAATTAAATGGAATTTGTATTGCTATAAATAGGATTTTGATAGTTGGTCAAAGTTTGAAAGGTAAATAAAATCCAGTTTTGGGATGGAATTTAAGTTTGGTAATAAGTGTTGAGAGTGTGAATGAATAATGGAATTAGCTTATAATAGTGATGGTTTGAATTGTAAATAAAATTCAAATGAGAGAAATAATTTAAATGGTCTCTTTGTTAATAAAATAAATTTGTACATGGATTGGATAAATAAACAAAGAGCATTAAAGTCGTAAATAAATTGAAATTTGATTGAGTGAGGATCAATTGGAAATCAAATAAAATTGATATAAGAAGATGATGGAAATTTTGTGGAAGAACTTAAGCAACTTGGAGAAAACAAAATGGTTGTGGATGAGCTTTATTAAGTAAATCTGAATGAAATTTTTAGATAATAAAACTGAAAAACAAGTGAAATGAGTTTTAATTAATTATTGAGATGAAATAAGGATGTATGGGTTGTAAACAATCCAGAATGAACCAAATTAATATAAACTTGAATTTGGTTAATGGAAATAAAGATGTAAGGAAAATGTAATTTAACAATTGCATTGGGAAGAGAAAATATTTGGTTTGTGAACCTTGTAATGGAATAAAATTGATATGAATTCAAGTTGGAAATAATTTTAAATGGTTATAAGCTTAAGTGGTGATTATTTTGCTTGAATGACATGAAATTGGCATGTATTCGAAATTGAGTTGTTTAATAAGCAATTGAAATTGATTTTTGAATAAGTTAATATGGATTGAAATCTAATTTAAAGAATTAGTATATGAATGCAAGTATATTGGTTTAAAATGGTAAATGGAATTGATTTTGAATTAATTGGAAATGGATTGAAATATTATTAAGTAATTTTGCATATGGATAGAAATGAATTGGAAGAGATAAATTTGGATTGTATGTAGTGAACTTGAATTTAAAGCATTCAAGTGAAATAAAATGAAGGTTGGACTTGAATAAGAAATTAAAAGATGATTGAAATCTTTAGATTGTTGGTAAAATATGGTTAACATTGTTACATTATGAAATTGCTTGGTTTGGTTATGAAATGATTAGGTTTGGCTTGCATTTACATGGGAAATGTTGTTAAAATGCTCATATCCTGAAACTGATGAGTTTGTTGAGTTAAGTACAGGTACGGGAGGCGTTCGAGAGAGTTGGAGCGCGTATATGCGTTATATTAGCCGCTTGCTATTAAAATTTGCTAAAAGGTACGCCTACGCCAATATAATTGGGAAAATGATATATATTTTGTGATATATTTTGGTTTCCGGCCATGTGAGCCGATGTATATATATTTGTGTATCCTGCGATATCGCAGAAGCTCCTCCGTACAAAGGAGACTTTGCCAAAAATTTTCAAAAATTTTGGGAGTTAGAAAATTTTTGGGGTTTTTGGGAAAATTTATTAATAAGTAAAGTTATTTTGAAAGCGAGTGTTAAGATAAAGGCTTTAGAGTAAATAAAGCAAATGATTTTGAAATGGAGTTGAAACCTTTTTGGAAAGTGAATATAAGCTTTTAACTAAGCAAATTGGGAAGTAAATGGGTTGGAGAGTATTTTCTACCCTAGCAAATTTCGGGGACGAAATTTTTATAAGGGGGGAGGAATGTAACATCCCGTATTTTTAAGCTATCGAATTTGAACATTTAATTCATTTTAAATGTTAATGTGGATTCTTAATTGATATTAAAATGAATAGATTCAGATTCAATCAATGAAATAAGCTATAAATTTTAATTATAGCAATTCTGGTTGAATTTGAATAATGGAAAATAATAATTAAATATTCGGGATTGGGATAAAAAGGTGGATTTGGGTGTAAATAGCTATAAAAATGGTGTTTAAATGTATTTTAAGTTCAATTGGTTATAAATAATATTGTTGGATTTTTAGATGAATTTAAAAGTGATAAATTAATATTTGAGATTTTATATTAATTTTAAAAATGAATTTAATATTATTAAAATGCAAATTAATCAGATTTTTGTCCGGAATGAGCCAGAATGATTTTTAACGTGTTTATAAATTTTATATGATTTATTGTTAAGTTAATAAAATTTTAAAAATGAAATTTTAAGCGTTTCTGATAATTTCAGAAAATCGCCTGATTTAATAGACGAGTAAAATAGCCTTCCGGGGCACAGTCTTGGAATTCGACGAAACCAGTTCCATTGGATCCGTAATAGTTAATTATTATCGGATTCCAATTTTTGTAGCAATCGGAGTTGTCGTGTGACCGTGGCAGCTCGAAACGCATCGAAATCGATTTAACCGATTTAATTTTAAATTGATCGTTTAATTCCGTATCGCGCGCATACGATCAAATTAGCTTACGGAACCTGTCCCATCGTGTCCGGAACGGGGAAAACCCCCAGGATAGCCTGTCGGAACGTGAGAATTGGAGGTCGTTTGCTTAACGGTTAAGTTGAGATATTTTATTTATTAAATAATATTAAACAAGCATATAAATTCACGTTATTATCAAAACCCTAGTCTATCTCCTACAGCCGCCGTTTATATTCTTTCAATGGCTGAGAAGCTTCTTCGTTCATCTCTTATTATCGATCAATCCACACAATAATTTCAAAAACTCTCAACTAAGAAAGTGAAGAACGTAGTGAGATCTACATATCCTACGGTTGATTTTAGTGATCGTTCAACAAATTTCTTCGAATTGGCTCTTGAAGGTGGGGTTTTCACGTACGGGTTTCTACTCCTAGGCGTGACCGAGTTGGATAAACGTTGGGCCGAAGGTGGCTATCGGGGATGGCTTCGAGATGGAGGTGAAATGATTGGAAATAGTGGAGATTTGAGGGTGCGGCATAAAGAGGATAATTTCGGTGATGGGTTTACTTTACGTGATGAAGATGCTTCAACTGGACGGAGCTTTCGCGTGGAAGAAACGCATGCAGGTATGGGTTTGGTAGCTAGAGGTGCGGCCCATAATAAAAATAAAATTTAATTTAAAAGAAATTGTTTCCAAATTGATATTAAACTTTAAAAATTCATAACTATTGTGTACTTTATCAGATTTCAACGAAACAGGAAACACCGGGATCGCAGAGACGAGCACTACGTGATGGTGCAGATCCGGAGTCATTCCGGGCAAGTCGAAATTTGGGTTAAATCGGACATCGTCCGGTTTAATTTAAATTTCGAACGCTCGCCGAAACTCAAAGTGAGTTTTTCTCACTCACATCTGGATGCTATGCATTTTAAATAGTTAATATTTAAATATCTGTGTGGATGGCTGAATATAATTGTTATTATCAGTCTGGATTGATATTTATATTGGGATGTGCTAATATTTGTGGATGCAGGGAGAAACAGGTTGGAGGGATCCAACTGGATTCCTCACAATTGTAGCAATTATTTTATAATTGTTAGTGAATACCTGTTTATATGATGTGATTGATAAACCTGGAAATTTAGTTGTTCTGTGACATTGTTGTATAAAGTATAATCACAGAATTTAATTATAAATGGATAAATTGTGTTTTTACGAAATAAAATGAATTGTTAAATTTAAAATTTCAAAGAATAAAAATTTGAAATCGGATTTGAAAGGAAAAATGTAAATTGGGCCAAATTGGGATTTTGAATATAATGGGAAGTTTTTGAAATGTTTAAATGGAAAGTGTTTCCCTGGGAAAACCAAGTAAATGTTTATAAAAAGATTTTATTTTAACTAAGGTTAAGTTTTAAATCGTTTTAAAAGTATTTTTAAGAAATCGTTATTTTTAAAGGAATAAATTTATAATTTTTAATACCGTAATAATTTGGGAGTATATTAGCAATTATTTTACAAATGGATTTATTTAAAAAGTTGGTTTTAGCTTAAGTTGTTAAAGTTAGTATTTTTCTTCTTATAACGCTATTTTGAATTTAGTTAAACTAAAACCCTTATTTTTAAATCAAAGTTTATGTATTAATAACTAGTTTTCTTCACATATTTTAAATTTATATTTTGAGTAAACAAATAGAAGTAATTTTCATATTTTAAAGTATATTTCAGTATAAAGTATTTTAACTATTTTAAATGCAAATTGTTTTATACTTGGTTATTCCCGATGGGAATAAAGGGTAAAAGATTTACCTTGTAAAGGAAGAATGGAAAATTGTTTCAAATGAGTTTTGAAAATGTGAAAATATATCTTTGAAAGATATTAGAAGAAAATAAATAATATGGAGATTATTTATTGTGTGATGGATGTGTATGGATGTTTGTGAACATCAATTGATAGTTAAATCACCGACTATCAATATTGGCCAAAAGCGCTAATCGTTTCGAAGAGACCGGGATCGAGTTTCCGTATACCGGGATTCTAGGTCTGGAGACTCGAAAACCACTTCGATCCGGTTTGTACGTTTCGCGAAAACGATTTCGGAGTCGAAGATGGAGCAGTGAAGAGCAAGGGCTAGTCGCTACTAATCCTGAGGATATTTCCAAAATGGATGTAGTAGGAGTAGTGCCTTCGGTTCCGTTCGGACCCGGGACGGACTTGTATGGACGAATGCTTTCGTGACATCGTCAGGTGGACGATGGGCATTCTAAGGGATATGTTCTGAAAGGTATCGTTTAGCCTCGAACCTCATCAACCGGGAATGACTGAAAATCAGGGGTTATGCAGCAAGGCTTCGTGGGTAGCTCCCACTGGAGGGTAAGGTCATCCCTGTCTAGATGTCCCTTTTTATTTCGGCTTAGTGGTGCGGTTGCTGATCCCAACCGTGGGGTGATTTTATTCGGGATCATCCAGTAAGGGATGGTTCCGGCCTTGTGTTGCAGGGGAGCGGGCGTACTCCTCGGTACTGTGATCTAGGCCACGTACTGTGACAGGTGGTACCCCAGTGCCTAGTCATTCGTTGGAAATCCATTCTCCCTACGAGCCTGTACGGTTTTGATTGTGCCCAACTATTGTTGAAATGTGAGATGCAAGCATTTCAGCTAGATTCTATTTTACTTTCTATAGACACTATTATAATATCAGAGGATTTTAATATAAAAGTGTTTTAGCTATCGTAAGGTAAAAACCCGACATGTTTATTTGTGGCGTGGTCTTACGAGATGCTTTTGTTTTCAAAGGATTTTTGAAACTTTAATAATCAGTTTGGATGTATTTATGATGCGCTGGTATTCCAGACTGACTCGGGTGTTATTTTATTATAATGCTCGGGTCAGACCGAGTATTTTACAGGATAGGTTGCTATGGAGCTCAGGAGAGGAGCTGGAGTTCGAGACGTATTTCTCGTACTTGTATTATTCCGCTGCTGTGATTGTTGTATTGACTGATTGACTGGATATTGATGATGGTATTGATATACTCTGATGATGATGTATTGTATATAAACAGATATAGTTTCATTTTGTGTAAAGATCTGTTCTATATATTATATTTTATCCGCTGCGACTGTGAGGTTCTGATTTTGTTTAGTTCTTTCTTCTTCTATCTATTTTTCTTCTTCTTCTACCTCTTCTTTTTACCCAAATGGTCCGGTTTTTCGTGTTAGAAAAACTCGGGTTATTACACATAGTCACAACTATGATAGAGAATATCCAGAACCAATCAAAAATCCATATCCAGGTTCGCCGTCGAAAATCGAGTGAAAAATCCCAACTCGGATCGATAATACTATCTCGAAATTCTGTGTTCGAATCTGGATCAAATCACTATGCGAATAGAATAATATACGTACATCCTACGTATTTATCTTTATTGGTTATTATCCAAATCAATTCTCTTTTCTATTCACATTTCCTTTAATTCCATTCACTTATTCTCAATTGCTTCATTACCAATTGAGTTATTACTTCAATTATAAATAGTTTGAACTCTGACCTATTTAAATTTTAAAAATAGCTTGAAAAAGTTTAAAATATATAAGTAGTTGAAAAATAGTTATTAGTTTGTAAAATAGCTGTAAAATAGTTAAGTAGGTATAAAATAGTTAGATGATTGCAAAATAGTTTTTAAAATAGTGATTAGATATAAATAACTGAAAAATAGTAATTAGTTTATAAGACAATTTCAAAATAGTTAAATAGTTCTAAAATAATTGTAAAATAAGTATAGGATAGTTTGGGGTTTAAGAAGAAAGATTGTATAGTAAATAGTTTGGAAAAATATATTTGTATTAAAACAATTTATTTTGGAAATAATCCAGAGCCAAACTGTTTAATTTCTCAATTTCCATTTCCAATTAATTTCCCATCAATTCAATTTAAATTCCAATTTCATTTAAATTGACTCAATACTTCAATTTCTATTGAAATTGATTTAATCCCAATTCAAGTTGAATTAACCTTAATTCCTTTCTAAATTTAAATCAAATTCCATTTGATTTTTAATCTTATTCAACTTTAATTACTATTTCAAATTATTCAAATTAATTTAGACTAAATTCAAATTGAATCCACTTCAATTTCAGATCATTTCAATTCTAATTTACCATTTGAATTTTAAAACTTATATATTTTCAATCACCATTCTAATTAATTCAAATCAATTCAGTTTGAACTAATTCAATTTAAATCTCAATTTTAAACTATCTCGAATTATATAAATTCGAGTTAAATATTTTTTTTTTAATGTTGATTTAATCTCTTAAGTCAAATTAATCCTTACTTTTAAATCAACCTTTATTTTTAATTTGACAACTTAAATCTTTAAACCATTTAATTCTGAATCCAAATTCCAAAATTCCATTTTAAAATTATCTTTACTTAACCTATTATAAAGTTCAAATAAGGATTCAAAAATAATTAAATTTCAGATTCTAATTTATTATCCATTTTCAATTTCCAGATCTCAAACCCATTTTGAGATCACTCATAACTCCCATTTAAAATCAACCATTTAACTTTCCAAGTTAAATTTAAATTTCATCTTGAAATTTCCAATTCAAGTTATTTATTCAACTTATTTAACTTCCTTCAAGTTAAATTTACTTAATCCGGTCAACTTTTCACAATTTGAATTCCCATTCAAATTGTAAACTTCAGATTAATAGTCTTTCCCCTTTTAAGTTTAAAAACTTACTTTACTTTGGGTTTTACATCACATTCCAATTTAAAACTCAACACTAAGTGTTTATTTCAAATCATCATTGGTATTATGTATATTCCTCATATATACATTTTCTTTACACACCAAGTTATACTTTAAATTTTAAACCATTCTTGGTTTTTAATTTCAAAACAAATTTCTTTAAAACAATCTCAAGTTTTATGGACTTAGATTTAAAACTTCACAATTTTAAATTATCTTCAATTCCAATTTAAAAGTTATACTCACTTAAATGTTTACTTCCCTAAACATTTCATTTTGCTAAATCATTAACAACATTCATTATTAAACACAATTACCATTTATGATAATAACCAAGATTATCATATCTGGAAACCAATTCATTATTACCTTTATTCTTGATAACATTTCTACAAATTCAAGATTTTAATTTTAGTTTGAATTCGTTTCAAACTTATCTTTATTCAATTTTAATTTGGCTTTATTTCTATTACCACTTAATTTAATTCCAATATTTTAACAACCAATTACCTTAATATTTATTAGAAAGAAATATCATTTTATATATCAAAATATATTCTTATATAAAATCATTTAAAATCCTTATATAAGAAAATAACAATTACGCTCTCATATATATATATATATACACTCAACTCGTTCTAGGGTACCATTGACCCTATCCTTAACGAGTAATCCCAACAGAGCCAAGGTTCTCGCTTAACCTTTAGCTCTGATACCAAATGTAACGGCCCGGAAATTTCGAACCCGAAATTTCCAGATAGTTAGTGTAACGACCCAGAATTTTGAACGAATTAAATTGAAAATATTTAATTAATTTTAAATATTTGAACGATGATTTAATTTGAATCCCGAATATAATTCAGAATTTGGCGATTAAATTTTATGATTTAATCTATTGAACTGGATAAAAATTTGAGTCTTCAGTTTTAAGCTGATTAAAAATAATATGAAGACTTAGAGAATTCGTATTGATAATTCTGAAGGTAATAGAACTTTCAGAATTGAATTTGAAAACTGTTCTGTTCAGTTTGGAATTTAATTGTTCGAATCGATATTTGAAAATAGCGTTCCGAGGCGCAGTCTCGGAATTCGACGAAACCAGTTCCATTGGGTCCGGAATATTGTATTATTGTCGGATTTCCAATTTCGTACTTTTCGGAGTTGTTATGAGAGCATACGGCGTGTAAACGCATTGAGATTTAATCGATTTCAATTTAAATTTAAATTTAAATTTTGGTCAAACGTCAACACGTTATTTTCCTTTAAACACGCACCGTTGTCTCTGCCTAAAATCGCGCGGAAGAACACGAAAGAAATCGTGATAACCATGCCGTCTTCAATTTTTAAATATCTCGTCCTCATCTCTTTTCAGTTTTTTAAAGTTAAACGAAAAATAAAAATGGCAGCCGAATCCTTTACCTTTTATCTTCCACATTCAAAACAAGATGATGCCGAGCCTTCATCTCTAAGTTATTCAATTCCCTCCTCTCGTTTAAACTAATGGTCGCGAACAAAAAAGAACAAAAAATGGAAAATTGCGATTTAATCGCGACTGCGTGGAGGGGATCGACGACTGGCGAAGTCGTGTCAGTCGCTTGCAAATTGGGAGACGCGGTGGTTAGCCGTGGATGGTTTGTCAACGATTGGTGAACGAGGCGTAGAAATTCGATTGCGATTTGGTTAATGGAGTGTGTGCTCGCGACTAGGGCGGCGGGTGCGGCGTCAGAAGGCGACATCGGAGAGGAGGCAACGGCAGTGGGCGAAGTTGTGAGTTGCAATTTTCTGGGGGGACTCGCGATTCAAGCTCACGCAGGGAGGTTTGGAAGGCGTCGCGATGTAGGAGGCGACGTCGCGAGGTCAGAAGTAGGCGGCACTCGAGTGGCGATAGCGCGCAGGGGTTCATCGTCGTCGGGGTCGTTCGAGCATGGTGACTCAGCGGCAAGTTCGACTGGAGGCTACAGTCGATGGCACCGCGAGATTCGTCGAGGCTGGGGATTGTTCGAATTTCGATTTTCAGTAAGGTAATCAATTTTATTTTGCTTTTCGGTTAAAATTGAAATTCATATGTGTATATAACAATGATGATTTTAGTTATAAAAAATATATATGCGGATTTTTAGATTATAGATTACAGAAAGAAAACAAATGGAAAAGAAATAAAAATGATGAAATGAAATTTTTATAAATTAAAAATGCAATGAAGTTTAAAGGAAAATTTGGTTTTAAAATTTAGATATGATAGGGTTAAATTATTTTGTTTAGGAGAAATTAGTTTAAAAGTAAAGAATAAATGTATTGTTCAATTGATTAACTAAAACTATTTAGATTACTAGAGGAAAATATATATATAGGAGATTTATTTTTAAATATAAAATTTTGAGTTAAATAAAGTTATTTATTGATTTGGTATCAAAATAAAATGACCGGCGAATCGAAATTTTCAAATGAAAAGTTATTATTCGATTTGTTCCAATATTAATGAATTTGTATAATGTTTATACAAGGTCGAATACAATGAAGAAAATTAAATCTGGAAAGGGAAAATGGATTGCAAAATAAAAGCTAAGGTGAGATTTTCTCACTCGAAGGAAAATTTATTATACAGTTATTTATTGACTGATTGATTGCTATTGGATGTGCTATTAGATATGATAGGATATATCTATATATATATATAGCAATATATACATATTGGCATATGTATATATTGGATTGATGATTTCCCGCCTCGTATAGCGGATGAGACCCTATTGCGCCGTTAGTAAGCGGATTTATAAAAACCTATATACCGCGATAATTCCGTACTGGAGCGGAATTGGTATTGTGCTAACGTATTTGGATGCAGGGAAACAGGTTGGAGGGATCCAACTGGATTCCTCAACTGTATTTATTTATTTACAGATGTTGATATATATTCTGTTATCATGTGATGATATATGATGTTTGATGTTGTGATGGACTAATTGATGCGTTGCATCATTGGATTCAAATTTTGAAATTTAAAAATAACGATGTTGATTTTAAAAGTGAAATTTTAAAAGTGATCTTTGAAAATATACGTTTATTTAAATTGTTGAATTGATTTACTTTAAATAGATAAACGTTAAAACTTTAAAGTTATAAAAGTTAAGATTTTGTGAATTTTAACAAAAAAGTAATTTCTTTGAAATAAAGAGTTAAGAAATTTATAAAATGGATTAAGTTGGGATTTTTGAATAACTATAAAACGATTTGTATAAAAAGATTTATAAAAATTGATATTTTATAAATCAAATATTGGAATTATAAAACGAGTATTTTATAAGTGTTAAAAAGAAGTATGAATAGATTTCACAAGTAAATGAAATTAATAGATATAAATTGTGAAGTTATGAAATGGATGAAACTGTAGAATAAAAGATTTATAAGAGATTAACTTATAAATTGGATTTTTACCTTTAGATGGAATATTTATCGAATTATGAATAAAGGAGATTTATTAAATTGAAGTCGTTGGAAAATAGAAATAGAATTTATAAACGTTGTTTTATAAATTCGAAATCGATAGAATTTGATAAATTAAATGTAGAAGATTTTTTTAAAGAAGATATATTCGCGATTTTGGATAGCGAAATTTTGTTGAAATAAAATGTGTAGAAAATAGTGAAATGTAATTAGTGGAGTATATTCACGATTTTGGATAGTGAATATATTGTTAAGTAAAATGGATAGTTTTGGAAAAGCGATATTGTAAAATAAAGAAATTGTTTTAAAAGATGTTTTAAAACGTGTTGAGTATCGAATACATAGATTTCAACATTTTTATTGTTGAAATAGACGTTTTCGAAAAATAAGGAAATGGTGGACTATAACACACTGTTGTTATAGTAAATGATTTCCGAAAAGAAATATTTGGTATAGTATTGGGATTTGTATATATCTATCTAAATTTCGAATCCCTATACTAGTGATTTTGAGTCGTCGTAACGATGTTTTACGTAACATTCGTTTTGACTCAAATAAAAATTTTGAAAGAGAATGACTTCCTTAAAGAATGAGATATATACTTAATTTTGATTTTAAGTATATCGAATATTTTCAAATGTTGAAAATAAATAGACTTGTGAAAATACTTATTTCTAAATAAGTATGGAATTGCTTTTCCAATGTGAAGTGAACGTTTTGAGAATTTATCCTTGTAAAGATAAATTGAAATTGAATATTGAAAACGATTTGAAAAACGAATATCAGTAGATATTCGAAAGTATAAATTCGATACGGAATTTATAAAAGAAAGCGAAGTTATTTAAAAATAAATATTGATTTATTTTTGAAAAGTGGAAATTAATTTGAAATTGTTTTCAAATGGGTAAGTGTGGAAAATTTTATATCTAGTGAAGATATTTTTGAAGATGAAATAATTTGGAAAATTATTTGGAATCTGATGATGTTGCGCATCTTTATTGATAGTTAAATAACCGACTATCAAAAATTACCTTTAGATAGGTATTTGTTGTGAATTGGATGAATTTGAATGCCACACTTATTTTTAAATATTTCGCTCACTATTCGGGTTAGCCGGGAAAGGACCATGGGGTCGTATAACCCATTCCGAATATGTGATACGTCGTTATGAATCGCATTCGAAGACCGGTGTTGAAGACCGGATATTTTTGAAAACAGAAGGATTACCGTCGAGTTACTCTACATCGACTGATCTTCGATTTAGAGGTTTTATCACCCTTAGTGACGGGAAGTCCGGACGTGATTAGAAAATTATCCGGAAGTGCAAGGGCTTCGTGAGAAGTGCCTTCGGTTCTGTTCGATCCCGGAACAGACTTATATGGATTGTGTGTCTGACGTTACAATTTGAGATATAAAGCTGATTTCTTTCAAATACATTTCTGTTGGTGGCGGAGAATTTACTCTCTTAGCTTAACACCCTTCTCTGAGACGTACGAGCTCAGAGGTTATGTAGTTGAAATTTATCAGCGATATATCCCAATTTGGTAACGTGGCATACTGAGTGTTGCTGTGAAATGATCAGTGTTTGATCATTTGCGATATGATCATTTGTTTGATCTTATATCTTTGTGATCATAGGTTGATCATTTTTGTTGACCCGAAGCAGGGCTTTTTGAGAAAGCGTAGCTTTGTGGATGAGACTTCGTCGAGCCTCACACCCCGGAAATGGTCGAAACAGGACGAATGCAGCAAGGTTCTAGGGAGTAGCGCCCCTTAGTGTATGTCATTCTTTCTGGATAAAGGTGGTATCATGGTATGGAGCCCAGATACTTAACCTCTGTGGTTACTGCATTATTATTATCTATGTGGTTTGTTGGAAATCGGGGATCCTCGGGAAGATCGGTGACGATCGGGGGATGGCATACGCGTGTCAGTAGTTACCTATTTTTGCAGAGGTAACCCGGCCTTGTGTTGGCAGAGATCCGGTTAGGTTCTCGGGTCGTCTATTCCAGGGACGTACCCATCGTGGATAGGAAGTTCCTTAGCCTGACCATTTGTTGGAAATCCAAAGAAACAATACGAGACTTGTACGGTTTTAGTTGTAGAACCTATCATTCACTTATGGTGGCGCCCCACTGTTTGGATGGTAGCTATAGTAGGCATAGTTCGAAATGTCTATGCTGGCTAAGATTTATATTATACTTTCGAAATGTTTTCTACACTATGCACTAATAATAATATCAAAAATGATTTGATTTTGCATAGTAAGCATCTTTGACTATCATAAGAAGAAATCTCCTCCAATTCTGCGTTTGCATTGTGTGTGTGGTGGGAGGTCTTATGGTAGTTTCATTTTCCAAAAGCATTTCGAATTTGACATTAAAGTTTTCCTGTTGTTTATTTTAAAGATAGATAACTGTTTTGCGATCTCACACCAGTCACCATGACTGACTCGGAGTTTATTGTTTCCCTTCTAAACTCTGGGTGCCCACCAATTTCCACACGGGCAGCCTAGAGTTATATTATCAAGATATTCTGGATATTCTGGAGCTTGGAGATAAGCTGGAGGGCGAGACGTAGTATTTGTATCTGATAGTATTTGTTCCGCTGTATACTCTGTATGAGGACAAGTTATATAACTGTCCATTGTTGTATATTGACTCTGATGATTGATGTATGTATAAAATGATATAGTTCTTTGTTTTAAAGGTTATTCATTTATCTATTATATATTGTTCCGCTGCGATATGTGAGATTCTGATATTGTCTCTGTTCTGTGTTTCTATTGATGTCGTTCTGATGTTTTCTGTTGTTCTTCTTCTTTCTTTCTTCTCTTTTTCTTCTATCTCCTTCTTCTTCTACTTTTTCTTTTTTTTAAAACCCTCACTATTGGAGTTTCCGGCACTCGATTGCTCGGCAGTCGATAAAGTGAGTATCGATGTCGAATTTTCGAAAGTCGAAAATTTCGGGATGTGACAGTTAGAAGAAAAAGAAAAGAGATAGAAGAAGAAAACAGAAAATACCAAAACACAGAAACCTCACATTCGCAGCGGATCAAAATATAATATCCCATAAATAACAATATTACAAAAGAACTGTAGCAATACACTTATACATTTATATATCAGAGTTGCACTATTACACAACACAGGACAATTTGAAAACATGTCTCAGATAATCAACAATAATATATACAACGGATATCACTCTATACGTTCCTGCCATCCAGCTTGTCTCCTGAACTCCAGAACGTCCTTACCTGAAAATCTGTAATACTCGGTCTGACCCGAGCATTACCACAAAGTAACACCCGGGTCAGGCTGGAAACCAGCGTGAGTAAACTCATCTAACATGAAATTTCAATTCATAGAACTTATTTAAACCCGGGGTAACTCGTACTTTACCATAAGTAAACAACTTATATAGTCAACACTTATTTTCACAAAACAATATCTAAGTATCCAACTTAGTTAAATGGTACGTATTATCCAAACCGGCCTATTGATTTCACATATCAAACTATAACGAATTATAGAAGATTTCAAATCGAAGTGGTTTCGGATATTAACTAATACCCGACTCCTGTCTCTTCGTATCCAATGTCATCTTAACCCAAGTTATTCAAATGAAATACAATTCAAACTTTAAATACAGGGTGTCACCTTTACACAGTAATTCATGATAGATACCCACATTATCACAGTTTAAACCAAACATATCATATCATATAACATCACATATCAGAGATATCATCTATCTAAGGCATACAATATTATTCAATCATTCATAAGCAAGATAAATTAGTCACACCATTCCTAATTAATTTAAATAAATTAAATTAATTACTTAATCACCCTTTAAATCCTGCTTACATAATCATTAATTAATTTCCTTTAATTACTTACATTAAGAAATTATCTTTTAAGTAATTAATCTCTAATTACTTAATTTTTTTTCCTTGATTACAAATTAATTAATCTCTAATTAATTAACTCATAATTAATTAAATTAATTCACTTCCCTTTAAAATCATTAATTAATTAATTACTCTTAAATTGCTTTATCTAATTAATTCTTAATCATCCCAGATCTTAATCATCCTTTAATCACCCATCTTAATTATCCCTAATTAATTAATTAACCTTTAATTTCACATAAATAAATTAACCTTAAGTTAATTACATAAAGTGATTATCCTTTAATTAATTACACAAATTAATAAATTCTTTAATTACTTCTCTCGAGTAATTAACCCGTAATTACTTCATTAATTATCTCTTAATTTTTAATTAATAAACCTAATTCTCAATTATTAATTTAAGAACTTAATTACAGATTACTTAATCCTCAATTACCAGTTGATAAACTATTTAATTAATCCTTAATTAACTGTTAACCCATCTTTAATTAACAGATAATCAATCCTAAATTATCATTTGATTAATCCTTAATTACAATTGATTTATCAATTTATTTACCATTTAACAACTTCTTAATTAAATTTATTAAAAACAATCATTTAGCTTGATAATTTAAAGTTATCAAACACAACTTTAAATAACTTAAATATTTATCAGTTTATAATTTAAACTGATTTGAATTTGAATCTAAAACTTGTCCTTATGTAAATTCTTAAAATTACTTTCAAAACTCGATTTTTAAAATCATTTTAAAATCTTCTTAAAACTGTTTAAGAGTTGCCACTTCGGGTCACACCCGTTGTTTACTCGAGTCAATCCCGAGTTCCCTTCTTCCATTTTCTTTTACTTAGATTAAAATTTTAAAAACAGAATTGATAAAACACTCGCACGCACACGAGAGCAAACCCGAGCCCATCATCACTTTTTCCGAGCTTCGACCCGAGGCAAACTACTTCGTTCCCAAAACTCAAACCACCAGATACACGTGAAACTTTGTGCACGTGTACACGAGTTCGCCCACGTTCTGATCAACTTCGATGTCACCTACCAGTCTCCTACGACCCAAACTATCTCCCCGACCACCCAGTTCAACGTAAAACCCCACAAATCAAAATCGAGACTTCGAGCACAGCAGGTACCCAATTTTTGATCGCAAAAATCCATCACGTACCGCCACCTCAGGACATCAGAGACCTCGCAATCACGGCCTGACCTTCGCTAATCAACCACGCATTGAATCCCTCTTCTCCGATCACCTCCGGTCCCTCGATGCTGACGAACCATCCACGAATTCAACAGCAAACCAGACTGGACCTTAAACCCTACAACCGATTCAATTAACTTCCACGATCATCAAAAAAAATCAGTAACTATTTTTCTGGTAAACTCCACCACCTGAACTTCCCCTGACATCAATTTCGAAGCTCGATTTCCGGTTGATCATCGAGAATTGGCGAAAAACGTGATTATGTTCAACTCACGATACCCCATCATCTACGCCACTAAAAATTGAAGCAAGACCACCAAAAATCATAATTCACCAAGACGAGTCAAATTATATAAGTGAACCCTGGAATTAAAATAGTTGATTTTCCTGATATATTTTATTTTCACTGTAAATTCTTTCTTCCCAGAAAACACTTACGAATTACACTATAATTATTTTTAAAAATAAGAGTTAGTTAATACAAACATATTTCCTGTATACATCTTAACTTAAAAGAGAATGAAGGAAAAGATTTTGATTTTTGATCTTGTTTAAAACCTGTTAAACTTAGAACAGAGGCATACATACTAGTACACAGACATGCACATCATACATATATACATGCAAGCATACTTTCTATCACAACTTACAGGTCATCACATGCAAACCAAGATATAACAAATTCCATATTCTAAAGGGTAGTTTACTCACCTTTATATAGTTAGAACAGAAAATAGGACTTTGCTTTTTGAACTGGAACTTGAATGTTGATCATTGAACTGCTGTTTGATTTAGATTTGTAACTTGATTTGTGATGCAACTTGAATTGGAAACTGATCCGAGATTTTAATTAAATCCTGATCCTTGTATTGCATTTCCCAGGTTAAAAACTGAAGCTTTGAACTGTTTTTGATTTATTGTTTGAACAGGGAAGGTTTGAAGCAGTTTTATTTCGAAAACATGAATGCTTGGTGGTCTGAACTTAGTTGAGTTGCTCTTGCTTTCATCCTGAGATGATTCCCGAATCACTGCTTGCTAATGTTTGAGATGCATTCGAATTGTTTCCAGATTTGAGATTTCCAGCTTTAAAATTACTTTGAATATGTTTTTGCTTTGATTTATTTTCTTGTTTGTATTTATTTTTCTCATGGTTTTGATTCTTAGTTTGAGAATGAAGATGGGAAAAAAATGAAAAGGAAAGATATATGTTTTTATAAGTTTAATTAGGATTTATTAAAAATAAAAGAAAATAAAGATAAAAATAGTGACACTTATTCAATTCTTGTTTCAAGATAATTACACTTGTTAAGTTGAATATGTTAAATATTAACACTTGTAAATTCCTTTGCATGAGAAAATGTTTATACATTATTTATTTATATTGTACTCCTTATCTTATAAACACATTTATGTATATTCTTTTAATTGTATTTTCTATTTATATAATCACATCCCATTGTTATATTTATACAACTTAAAAAGAAAAAGTTTTAATACTAATTTATTAATAAAAATCATACACATATGTTAATATTTTGAATCCAAATATTTATAAGGTATTTTATATCAAAATTTAAATTCAAATATAAGTTCAAATTCAAATTAAAATTCAAATTTAATTAAAAATCAACTCAAACATATATATTTAAACAAACACAAATTTAATTTGTAAATAATAATTTTATTAAAAATTCATTTATATATAAAAACAACACATTATTATTATTGTTTTGAAAACACAGTTTCACCAATTTTAAATAATTTATAAAGGAGATTATTACATTTATTCGTTCAATTTATCAATTAGTATTTTGAAGAGTTAAATCAAATAACTTATCCAATTATCTGATGCTCGAAAATCCGGGTTATCACAGGTAGCGTGCTACGCATTGGATGTGGATCCAAGATGCCATCCTATAAAGCAAATGAGACGCATTCTGGATCCGGAGCGATTCACTGCATTGAAAGAAGAAGTGGATAAGCTAAAGGAAAATGGCTTCATCCGTGATGCCTTATCCTTTAATGGGTATCAAATCCCAAGTTGGTCAAGAAGCCAAATGGAAAATGGTGGACATGCATAAATTATTCAGACTTGAATAAAATGTGCCCAAAGGACAGCTTTCCGCCGCCGAATACAAACCAACTTGTGGACTCGACGGCGAGCACGAACTGTTATACTTCATGGATACGTATTTCGGCTACAATCAAATAGTGATGCACGTTCCACATCAAGAGCACACGAGTTTCATCACTAATCTGGGCTTGTCCTACTATTGAGTGACGTCATTTGGTTTGAAGAACTTCGGAGATACTTACCAACGATTGGTAAATAAGATGTTTGAAAATCAGACCGGGCGAACGATGGAGGTTTATATGGATGATACGCTAGTGAAGTCACAATGATTGATGGACCATATAGATGACCTCTCTGAAATACTTGATGTATTTCGGAAGTACTGAATGAAGCTCAATCCGTTGAAGCGTTCTTTCTAAGTCACGTCGAGCAAATATCTGTGTTTCATAGTGGACTAAAGTGGCATCGAAGCTAATCCAGAGCAGATTCAAGTGTTAAAAGATGCTGCTACCTCGAAAACAAGAAGAGAGATGCAGATCTTGAACGGGAAATTCACAGCGTTGAGTTGATTCTTCTCAAAGGCGATGGACAAGTACATACTGTTCTTTGATTCCTTCGAGAAAGAGAAAGAAAAGTTGTTTGGACCAAGGAATGACAGGAAACTTTCTAGAAATTTCTAAAATATATGCATAAACCATCAATCTTGTCGAAGCCTTTGGGAGGAGAATATCTACTCATTTACTTATCGATATCCACTCATGCATTGAGTGCAACTTTGGTACATAAGAAATAAAAGATCCAAAGGCCCATATACTATATCAGTAAACAGTTTACTGGAGTAGAAAAGAACTGCCCGAAGTTGGAAAAACTAGCTGTTAATCCAAAAAATGGATCAACACCCAGAAATCATATGAAAGCAACAGTTTTAGTGAAAATAAAGGAAAAAGCGGAAAAGTAAAAGAAGACACAATTTTTTTTATAGTAGTTCATCGCAATCTCCGACCTTTGTCCACTTTAATTTTTTACTAGTTATTCTCTCTCTGGATTATAACTAGTTATATCGGATCTGACCATAATCTAGTAGATCTCAGATTTACAATGATATTTCTAGAGGGTTTGAGAGTCACTAGTACTAAAGATTTGCTGATTTAAGTCCTAAAACAACAAATAGTAGCTTCCTAGGTGACATTAATGGAGGAGAGGTTAGATGTGAAGAAGGGGAAGAAGTCTCTAATAGCAGAGATATCTGATCCCCTTTTGGTTGCGGGTAAGCTTGTATTTATTGAGAAACAGATGGAATGGAGCCAAGGGCCCAATGGCATTGAAGTCCTGAAGTCGGCTTGGAGTAGTATAAGAGAACACAAGACCCCTCGAGCCAAAAAGACAATTCAGTACCGAGTTAAACAACTCAACACTGAGTTGTTTTTACTCGAGCTTTTCGGACTTCGAGCTTGGGGTTGTCTTTTCATCTTTGTAGTGAGTTATTCCAAGTCTTTTCCTTTAGCATTGAGTTGATTTCAGTTATCTCCTATTGATTCTGCTTTCTTCAATGTTTACTATTTAGTCTTCAAAATAGTTAGTAAAATCCTTGAAAAACCACTTGACTATGAATTGAAGAAGTAGTACAAGTGTTGCATGAAGTTTTTGGGATGAGATGAATTGGCAAAATAACTCGGTACCGAGTTAAATGACTCGGCAACGAGTTAAGGACTTAGCCAATTCCCCCTCCCTCCAAAACTCTTGAGTCTAATTCTCTTGCCCTTCTGATCGTACTTCAAAGTCTATGAATCTTTTCGTTCTTGATTTGATCTTCTAAATCCAGTTGAAATTTGCTTTGGCTCAAAAGCGGGTTAACATTTGCTCACCAAAGTACGCCTTTCGAATGTAAGGTGTGCTTTGCTTAAGAACAAGTTCCAATAATCATTCTTCGATGGTTGAGCTCTTCAGTTATCCATTGAGCTTAACCTATGTAAATCTTTCAGTTCCTTCGAATTCTCTAGCGAGTCAGAGGTTGATCTATACCTCTTATATTTTTTGGACTCCAGTCCTTGCCTAAGTTTTGTTTTTACAACATTATCATTTTGATTTCATTCAGAGTTTTTACACCACATATTAAAATTGTCTGATGTTCATTCAGGATTTATCTATTTTGTTCTAATTCTAAGGCTTTCAAAACCTTTTACCAAACCTGTATTCGTTCTAAGGTTCGATCTCCATGGATCGTTTTGCATTCAATTAAACGTGCGATCACTTTGGATCCTTGCTAAGTCTGCTTGCTCTTCGGCAAAGGGACTCAATGGCCAAGCAAGCTCATCCGCTCTATCTCTTCGGTGAGGGGGCTTAATTTTCATACAAGTCCATCCACTTGCTCTCTGACAAGGGAGCTTGCACCCTGCACTCCTCTCCCATCTCTCTGGATGGAACTTAAAGCGATCGATATCGTACAACTCCATCCACTCGCACTCCGACAAGGGGACTTGCACCGTACACTCATGTCCCGTCTTTCTGGACGGGACTTCAAGCGATCAATTTTAGTCATCACATTCATGTGGGTTTTTCAAAATTCAAATATTTAAATCAAATCAAAGAAAATTAGCAGAAATCCTAAGTGTTCATCCCAGACATTAGACTCCGAGCGTGCTTAGAGACCAATCTAGGCCTCGTACACGTGTAAGCAGTCCGAGGTTATTATCGTCCTAAGTAGTCATCTCAGGCATCTGACTCAGACGTGTCTAGAGACCATTTGGAATCTCGTATAAGTGTGAGTGGCTTGGGATTATTATTGTCTTTATTGCTTAATACGAAAAGTAAAAAGCAAAAGAAGAAACAAAAAAGCAAAGTGTAGGAATCAGATTCGACTCCCGTTCATCCCCACATGGGATTTTGAGTCTTGGACCAGATCCCTGGTTGTATCTTGATGCATTCATTGCAGATGGTGGTTGCTACAGCCGTACCATTATAGTTCGGTTCCTCACATATTATTGCAGTTGGTTGCTTCGAGCCAGTTCTTCTATCAGATTACGAAGGTGTCGGCACTTGTTTGCTCCATGTCCATCCAGCTCAAGGAAGATGTGAAACTTTTCAAATATTTTCTCTCGATTAGTAGGTTCGCTTCTAGCAGGCTTCTGATAGGGGATTTGTCCCCTAGTGTCTAGATATATCCTCTTCGAGGTCTTAGCCGGATAAGTGTATGAAGAGAATTTCAGCTCCCTCCTTTGTCATTTCGGTTCCCTAAAGTCATCATCATCTCTTCTTTTTCCTTTTTCATTCTCGTTTCCCATTTCGGATAGTCCCCTGTCATCCACCGTCTTAATTTCAGCATCCTTAGCTTCAGTGTCTTCTTGATGCAAATATCTCTCAGCTTCATGATAGAATTATGTAAGATCCATCAGTGGATCCCTTTCTAGTGCAACCTTGAAGTCAGTCTTGCTTACGACTCTAGATACTGCCATCAATAAAATTAAAGATGGATTTGGCTTATCGACTGCGGCAGCTATTGCATTGAATCTTGTCAAATAGCTTCACAAGGTATCTCCAAGCCTTTTTTTTCATGCTTGATAGCATCATCACATTCTTCGATCGCGAGACGTGAACTCTGAATTGTCTCAATAACTTACTCACCAAGTCGGTCCACATGCTAATAAACCCATTCTCCAACTGTCTACACCACATCGTCGCCAAGTTTGTTAAGTATAATGAAAAGCACCGTCCCATTACCTCCTCTGAAGCACCCAGCACCTCCATATGTCAGATGTAACTCATTAGATGAATCGTCGGATCTGATTTTCCATCATACATTTCCGGTGTGGGAAGCTTGAAATCGAAGGATTTCTCACGTTTCAGATATTATAAGTGAATGGATTCCTATTTACATCCTCCAAACAATGGTTTGGGGGTCCACCTCCAATTATTCTCCATGCCAATTTAGCAATTCGGTTTCACCATCAAATGAAGGCCTTTGACCAAAAACGATGGTCTGCCATTGTTCCTGTAGGGGAGCTCCGACACATACTATGGTGCGTACTCCACTTGCTGCACATTAGAGTTTTGACCTGCTCTTCTTGTTTCATTCTACCATCCGTTCTTACGGAGAGGTTTTGGCACATACTCTTCTAGTCGTTGTCCATTTACATTCTGATTTGCATTTCTAGCTCCAAAATCACTTGCTCCTGGCATTCCAGCATGTTCCAAGTTCACAGTAGTGTTGCCCAAGGTATAATTGTCTCGATATCGGGTTGACTCGGGTCAGTACCGAGTTATACTATTGGTAGGGGCATCATTCTAGTTTGTTCCGCTCTAACTCCAGATGTTCCTTCATTAGCTCCTAGCACTTGGTTTTTAATTCCGGCAGCTCTAGCCAATCCTTTCTGGCCCATTCTTTGGAAAAATCCTTCAAGAATTTCCTATTGTTGAGTCATTAATCCGTCTTACATCTCCTTTATCATTTTCTCCATCTCTTCTTTGGTCACATAGATGGATTGATGAGAATTTGAGGACATCTTCTGGCTGCCCCATGCTCTGGTTGACTTTTTCCAACCTTAGATCGAGTGTTAAGTCTCTTCATCTTCTCCAAATTTCAAATTCAAGCTTCGAGTATGATTTAATTCTGAAATTTATAATATAATTGTTCAATATTTTGGTCAGTCAAATACTTGTTGTCAAATATTTGCTCTATTTAGCTGGCAAATATTTGACAGAGCTATGCTATTGAAGTTTATTCATTTTATCGATTTATTTTATTATTTTATTTTGTTAAATTAGTATTATAAATGTTATTTTATTTATCCAGCAAGCTTTTTTGGTATGTTTTAATTTCTTTGTTATATTTGATGATTTTAGCTTGTCAATATTTCAATGTCAAATATTTGCCTTATTTTTATGGCAAATAGTTGACATATTTTTGTTGTTGCAATTTGTATATTTTGTGCATCTATTTTTGTTTTATGAATGTGATTTGGTTCTTTGTCTCTTAGTGAAAGCACCAAAATGTTAACTCAAAAAAGGATCAACATCCAAAAATTAGATGAAAGTACTAGTTATAGTAAAAATAAAGGAGAAAATGGAAAAGTAAATGGAGATACAAGAATTTTTATAGTGGTTCGGCATAATCTCCATCCTACATCCACTTTAATCTTTTATTAGTTATTCTCTCTCTGGATTACAACTAGTTATATTGGATTTGACCACAATCTAGTAGATCTCGGATTTACAATAAAGCTTCTAGAGTGTTTGAGAGTCACTAATACTAGGGATTTGCTGATCTAAGTCCTAGAACGATAAATAGTAGCTTCCTAGGTAACCCTAATAGAGGAGAGTTAAATGTGAAGAAGAGGAAGAAGTCTCAAATGGCAGAGAGATCCGATCCTCTTTTGGTTGAAGGTAGGCTAGCATTTATAGAGAAATGGATGGAACGGAGATAGAGGCCCGTTGGCATTAAAGTCTTGGAGACGGGCTGGAGTAGCACAAGAGAGCACAAGACCTCCCGAGCCAAAAAGACAACTTGGTACCGAGTTAAACAACACAGCAACGAGTTGTTTTTACTCGAGCTTTTCGGTCTTTGAGCTTTGGGTCGTCTTTTCTTCTTCGTAGTAAGTTGTTTCAAGTCGTTTTCCTTTAGCTTTGAGTTGATTCTAGCTATTTCCTATTGATTCTGCTTTTTACAATGTCTGCTCTTCAATCTTCAAAATAGTTCATCATATCCTTGAAAAACCACTTGATCATGAATTAAAGAAGTAGTACAAGTGTTGCATGAAGTTTTATGGATGAGATTAATTGTCAAACAACTCGGTACCAAGTTAAATGACTAAGCACCGAGTTCAAGACTTAGCCAATTTTCTCCCCAAAAATCTTAAGTTTAATTCTCTTGCTCTTCAATCATACTTCGAAGTCTGTGAATCCTTCCGTTCTTGTTTTGATCTTCTAAATACAGTTGAAACCTACTTTGGCTAAAAAGTAGTTTAACACTAGCATACCGCTTGTTGATCGCCTCAAGGAGACTATGACAATACTTCCAGGCTAACCCAATAAATGTACTTATTGATCAACCACTAAGACAAGTGTTGCATCAACCTAAGATGTCTGGGAACTATTGAAATGGAACATTAAGCTGAGCCAATATAATATACCATACTATCTAAGAAAGGCAATATGGGGACAGGCATTGGCGATTTCAATGTTGAACTCACTATATGAGATGGAAAATAAGAAGATGATATGGTCCGAGTTTTCCAGTAGAAGTTGTATGTAGATGGTGCTTCCAATGAACAAAGTTATAGGGTAGGAGTATGTCTCGTGACCACAAAAGGACGAGTAATATGCTGCATCTTAAAGCTAGAGTTCCCGGTGACAAACATCAAAGCTGAATATGAAGCGTTGATTCCGATACTCAATAGAGCAAAAGAACTGGAGGTCAAGACATTGCATATATTCGGCGACTCCCAGTTGGTGGTCTGCCAAGTCAAGAAGGAATTTCAGCTAAGGAAGCAAGACTTTCCCCTTACCCGACGAACACATTGGAATTATTGAATGATATCCAACATTACACAATAACACACTTTCCCCAAGAGGAGAATACAAGAAGCTGATTCGCTAGGCAAACTAATAATCTCTGGGGATGCACAACTGATGGGATTGGTTCAAGTAGAATCTTATCAGCTCCAAGCATCGACCTGATGGATGTCGACTGGATCTTGGAGATCGAAGAGGAAACATAATCGTAGATGACTTCGATTAAAGATTATTTGTTGAAGGGAATTCACCCGAATGGCAAGAATAAATGGCCAAAGCTTTTTTGTAAAGTGTCACGATTTATAATATAAGGACTGCTGTATAGGAGAGGTTCCTTAACCCCCACTATGTATGCGAAGTAAGCTTTGTGATCACATTAGGGGACATACATTAATAAAGAAGATACTTTGCTATGAATAATTTTGGCCAATGATCAACCAAGATGTAGTTGATTATACCAAATGTCATGATAGGTGCCAAAGGTTTGCAAAGGTACTAAAATCTCCATAAACAAAGCTTACGCATATGATTAGCCCGTGGCCGTTTGTTGTATGGAGAATTGATATTATCGATGTGCTACCAATGTCGAAGGGTGGAGCTAAGTACGCCATTGTAGCTGTGGACTATTTTATAAAGTATGCTAAAGCAAAACTGCTAGCCATGATCACAGCAAAGAAAGTGATCGACTTTGTAGTGAAAAACATCCTGTATATGCAGATTTGGAGTTCTACAAAAAATATTTACTGATAACGGAACTCAATTCAAAAGTACTGAGTTCAAAGACTTCTTTAACGGGTATCTAATTACAAAGAGCTTCTCAACACTAGCACGTCCACAAGAGAATGAACATGTGGAGGTGGTGAAAAAAATCATCAAATCCATCCTAAAGAAATGATTGGCAAAAGCCAAGGGCAATTGGGTAGATGAATTAACCCTAGCACTGTTGGCTTACCGAACAATCTGTAAGTCTACGATCGGACAGACTCCATTTTCTTTGACCTATGGAGCCAATGCTATGATTCCAATAGAACTAGAAGTTCCTTTCCACCAAAGAAAACACTATGATCCTAAGATGATCTTGGAACTCTTATTTGAGTTCCTCGATTTGGTCGATGAAAATAGGAAGAAGCTAAACAGAGGGTAGCTGCTTAATAGAAAAGAGTAGCATGACACTTCAGCTCCAAGGTCATAAATTGTACCTTTGAGGTATGGGACCTTATTTTGAAATGAGTCCTCCTTGCTATGGGGGTGCTTGGTATGAATTGGGAAGGTCCTTATTTGATTGAATAGAAACTTGGAGATGGCACTTACAAGCTAGCAACGGTTGATGAAATCCCAATTCCGTGGGCGTAGAGTATATAAAATTTATGACACTATTTCACTTAGAATTATTCATTTTATTTTCTGCGAATACGCCACCTTAGTAAACTGAAGGAAATGTAATAAGACAGGACTTGCCATTTCCTTTATTTATAAATAAAGCTAGCTTTTGGAACTAATGGAATTGTGTTCTTGTAAGCTGAACCTTATGATGCATGATTAGTGGTTTAATCGATACCCGAAGATAGGTACCGATTGACTCCTTTGACTCATTAACGGGTCAGAAGAGTACAATCACATAACGGTCGATCGGGCGATTCGCCCTTATTCCTTCAATCTTTGACTAATACCCGAAGATAGGCAAAGTCAATGAGGGATGCTTGAAGTTTGGCAACTGAAACACTAGTTCCCAGAGATAGGAACTGGTGTGCAGTCAAAGCTTTCACAACTATGTTTACGGCCTAGTAAGACGTGTCCGGTTGAAGATCAACGCTCAAAGGTAAGCGAGATCGCAAGGTGATACTTAGAGTTAAGCATCAAAAACATCGATCCTTAGAGATATGCATCGATGAATGATCAAACTATCTACAACCCTAACCACACTTACGACCTGGTAAACCATGCCCGACCGATAATAAGTGATGAAGGTCATAGAACAAATTTGATCAGCACTTGGAGATGGGCGAGATCAAAGTTTGATGTCCATGGATAGGCACCCAAATGTTGTTTCCCAAAGATAGAAAACGACACAAAGCCAGATGCTACTCCAACCACAACCTTGCTTATGGTCAGATTGAACTTGCCCCAAAATAAGCATGGTTGATCACAAAGTAGGCCGAATGAATAAAAAAATTTGTTTACCCAACAAAGAAATACTTTGGCAATGATAAAAGGAACCATATAATGACATATTACTAAATAATTGCAAAAATTTGCTTATATGTGCAGAGCTACAGTAAATAATGGCATTGTGCAGACATAGGCATGTACAATATAAATGATCAAGCATCATAGATAATTAAATATATGTAGGCAATAGTATATATACAGATGAAATAAAAGTGTTAATATGTAAATATGATAAAGATTGTATAGAGAAACAATCTTTTATTTACATTCACTTTTTACATACAAGGATCGCAGGTCCTGCTCCCATACAACGTCGGCCGATATGAAAAGAAAAACATAATACATCAAAAAAATAATGAAGATGCATTCACAAAAGCCTAAGATAAACGTCTGTTTTTTCTTCCTACGCTTGTTGTTCCCTTTAGAATCATCCTTCACCTGGCATGCTTTTTCGGACCCTTCATGTCCTTAGACTTCACTTTTTCTAAAGTGCTACCCTCGAAATGTGTAGTCTCTCCTTTGGTGGTTACAATATAGGGTCCTCCGGCTTTCCAATGGTAGAGTAAGAGGATTTTGATAATCACCGATGCCAAAGCTAGAAGGAGGAGTTGGTACAATTGGCTCTGTAGTCACAGAGGTTGATATAGTAGATATAACGCTAGGACTCAATCATTGAGTTGCCGGCGATGGAGGAGTATTAATTGGGTTTTTAACCAAGTAGAAATCACAAGGGATTAGAATGCTGAAACGAGAACAGAATGACTTGAAACTTGGCAGAGATACTTAGAAGGACAAGAGAAAAGGCTTAAGAAAGTATAAGCCAAGAATAAGCTAACTGGCTAACTTGAGCCGAGTCAACCCACCTTGACTCGGTACCGAGTTTAAATGCTATGTCATGGCATCCTTATATTTTTAGCAAGTGGTCCCTAGTCTTCCTAAGTATGTTCAAGAAGTTTCGTAGAGTTCTATTGAGCTAATCATGAGAAATGAAGACGTGACAGTCCAAACTGCAGGATAATCCAGTCATGGAAGAACAATAATCAAAACTCATCGATAACCTACCAAATTACATGGTAGATATCGGGACGAAGTAAGGAGCTCGGAACAAAAGGATTTAGCCAAAATTTGGCCAAGGGTTAGACGTCGCCTCGAGTTAAGAGCTTGACTCGGTATCGAGTCTAAACCTTAATTCGGATCGTCACAATATTTATTGTGCTATCTTGGGCCAGTCCCTGGATTTCTCTGGTAGCGGGCTTCTGATCCAACATGACACTACCACTATAAATACAAACCATAGAACAACCAAGAAAGGATCTGGATTCTACAATCACTACGCGGGATTTCCATCTATTGTTCGACTCTTTCCTCTACACCATAGTCACCAAGGCAGCTACTCTGGGCAATTCTAGGACTTAAAATCAGTCTAACCCCTGTACTTTTGACTAATTCTTTCTCAATTACCTTGTAATCTCATTCAAGCTAGATCAAACCAATAATCAAAGTTATAAAGTGGACGTAGGCTTAGCAAACAGTCGAACCACTATAAAAATCTCCATGTCTCATTTAGTTTTCGGCTATTTTCCATTATATTTACTTTATTTTAATAGGGCTAGTGCTTTCACATTATACTCTAGGGTGTCGATCCATTTTTTGGGTTAACATTTTGGTGCTTTCACTGAGAACAAAGAACCTAGGCTTGGATCTAGCTATCTACTTTGGATTGGATAGATCCAGAGGTTAGATCAAGAAAGTTTGCTTGAAGAAGGTTAGAGATTTGCTATTCTAATGGCTCCAAAGAGGAAGATAACATCTGGAAGATCTATTGGGACAACACTGGTGTTGATGAAACCAATCTCATGCAAACAGAAATGAACAACACTAACAATCATCGAACAGAGGTTAATGCTGGAAACCTAGCACTAGGTGCTTCTGCTCAACGGGAGTTGTAACCAGAGGAGAGCTTAACCACATGGTTAATCAACTTAACCAAAAGATGGGATGATAGTCAAAAGGCTCTTGTGGACAAGGTCGATGCTTTGTTGGTGCTACAACCACCAACTGCCCTAAGGACTAGGCCAAAAACTACAGAGGCTATGGAACAGGAGAATTCCTTCATCTTAGGCTTGAACAGGAGGGATGACAAGCAAAAATAAAAGGAGATAGTTGGTGGAGAAATAGGAATTGTTATTGAAGGTAATGGAAGTACCCCTCCTAGTGGAGGACAACCTACCGCAAACCCTAATCTTGGAGTGAATGCTCCATAAGGGAATATGGCAATGCTTCTCTTTGATTCTGAAGATGATATGCAATTTGATGCTAAAGGACTGGAATTGAATGTTGACATAGGTTGGAAAATGAGGGAAAGGAAGTTCAAACTACCGCTATAAAGCCAACCGTGCACCAACGGAATTCTGTAGGAGTGGTTCTCCGGGAGAATGGAGAAACTGGACTTCAGCTGACAAACCAAGGCCGTTTGTAGAGTCAAATGCTTGGCGTAGCCCCTGACAGTCGACCTATGGACTACCGGATGAGTGAGGCATTCATTGCGGACATGGTCAAACTCTTGATGAAAGAAAGTAAGGGTAGGAAGGACGACGATTAAGGTTCTGCACAAAGCCAAATTCCGTTTACTGAATACATTTTAAGGAAAGAGTACCCCCAGAAGTTTACAATGCGTACTATGCCATCTTATAACGGAACGATGGACCCCAAACACACTTGTACAAGTACATTTGGCATATGGATAGAGCTAAGGCAACAGATGTTGTCCGCTGTAGATGTTTCTCTATCTTCCTGGAAGGTTTCGCTTCTATGTAGTTTACCATACTCCCACCAAGATCCATTTCTACCTATGACGACTTGGCAAGGAAATTCTTGGAACAGTTCAGACTTTACACGGCATGGCCAAAAGATGTAATGTCTTTATCTGGCCTTTTCCAGGGACCAAATGATTCACTAAAAACCTTTACGAATCGGTTTAATATGGCAGTTACTGAAGTGAGCAATCCTAACGAAGATATGGTATTCATGGCTTTAGTCTGAGCTATCCATCCAGATACAGACTTTGGAAGATCAATTAAGATGAAACAACTAACCACCATCAAGGAGTTTAACCAAAAGGTGAGCCATTATCTGAAATTGGAAGAGGCAGGCGCGTTCGAAGGCAAAACCACCCATGTGCAACTAAAGGTGATAGTTTAGAGCAAGGTAGTGGTCAACCAGGATGGAAACAATTTTGGAGCCACAACAGGAAATGCAGGGAAAGATGGAAATCGAAAAAGGAAGAACGAGAACACTAGTAGGTGTAACGGGAATGAAAAGCAGATAAGGAACTTAAGACCCGAGGACTATACGCCATAGAATGATAGCTTGGAGAACATCTACCTTGCAACTCAGGGAACTAAGCGATACAACAAGCCTCTAAGGAAAGAAGAATCTGAACGGCAAAAGCAATCAGGGAAGTTCTACTACTTCCATGAGACTCACTAGCATAACACAAATGAATACTAACATCTGAAGGACTTAATCGAGGAACTAATAAGGAACAATAGGCTCCAACAGTACATGAAGAAACCGCAAAACTATGACCAACCAACTAGACCCTAAGTTCCGAGCAATCAAGGAAATCGGGTCGGACCCAGTGGAGAAGGAACTTGCTAGACTGATCAAAGACTCGTACTGAGTATTATTTCTGGAGGATCTCACCCAGCACAGAAGAGCTGGGGCAAGATGGAGCGGTACACTAGTTCACTAAAGCGTGCTCCTAAGGAAACCTGTTTTGCAATTGAGGATGGCACTCCAGCCAAGTATCAAAGGACACTCAATGATGACATAGTGTTTCAAAACTGAGACACTGAAGGAGTAAAAGCACCGACTCTCGACCCGATGGTAGTGACAGTTGGAATTGGACCGGTAGTTGTACATCGAGTCTTGGTGGATCGTGGAGGTTTTGTTAACATCTTGTTTCGACATACATTCGATCAGATGAAGATCGGTTTGAAGGACGTGTCTGCTTGCCGAATAAAAATGCAGGGCTTTACGGGAGAACCAAGACAACCAGTCGAGACGATTGACTTGCTTGTGGAGCTTGAAGAAGGAGAATGAAGGGCAGTCCTTATCCAAACCTTCCCAATCATGGATGAAATGTCAGCTTACAACACTTTTTTCGGTCGACTGGCCTTTGCTGATTTCAGGATCGCTTTGGCTCTGTGGTGCCTTACCATGAAATTCCGACGGAGAATGGGGTTGGAGTTATAAAGGGAGATCAAAGCGTTACTAGAGAATGTTATGTCGCTGAGTTATGTGAATTGAAATGAAAGGAAAAGGGAAAGAATATAGGGAAGTCTCTCAATATTCATGAATCATCAGCATAGCAATTACAGAACCGCCCCTGGCTCGGGGACCATAACCATTTCGACGGGGCTTTGGACCCTAGGAAGAAGAGTTCAAGGGAGGAACGAGCAGCATCGGTAGAGATTACGGTGTCAGTCCCTTTTGAAATGGATGACCCAACTCGAGTCTTATAAATAGGGTCATAATTTGGGATCAAAAGCAACAAGAATTGATCAAATTTCTTCATGCCAATCTGGATGTGTTCGCTTGGATGCATTCCGATATGTGTGGGATATCGCTGGAGATAGCGTGTCATGCACTTAATATTGATCCTAAATTCAGCCTAATAAGGCAGAAGAGACGCATTCTGGGTCCGGAGCGATCCACTGCATTGAAGGAAGAAGTGGATAAGCTATTGGCCAACGGCTTTATCCATGACGCAACATATCTTGAATGGGTACCGAACCCTGTACTAGTCAAGAAATCGAATGGGAAGTGGTGGACTTATGTCAACTACTCAGACTTGAACAAAGCTTGCCTGAAGGATAGCTTTTCGATACCCAGAATTGACCAATTAGTTGATGGAACCGCAGGACACAAGCTGCTCTCATTCATGGACACCTGCTCAGGATATAAAAAGATTATGATGCATGAGCCCGATCAGGAGAACACCAACTTCAATACTGACTTGGGGCTGTACTGTTATTGCATGATGTCGTTCGGCTTAAAGAATGCTGGTGCTACTTACCAAAGATTAGTGAATGCAATGTTCAAGAATCGGATAGAACGAACGATGAAGGTATATGTAGATGACATGTTTGTGAAGTCGCGGGTGTTAGGTAATCATTTGGATGATCTCTTGGAGATGTTTGAAATCCTTCGCAAATACGGGATGAAACTAAAACCACTGAAGTGCCCTTTTGGCATAGCTTCCGGAATGTTCCTTGGATTTATTGTTAATGCTAGGGGCAGTGAAGCTATTCTAGAATAGATAGTCGTCCTATGGAATTTCACGGCCCCCTCAACAAAGAAGGAATTACAAAGCTTGAATGGGAAAATTGGAGCACTAAGTCGATCCATTTCTAAAGCAAAAGATAAGCGTATACCATTCTTCGACGCACTGAAGAAAGGTAAGAAGAACTTCGAGTGGAATTAGGATTGTCAAACGGCTTTCGAAGAATTACTATGACACATGGAGACTCCACCGGTCCTATCCAAGCCGGTGGAAAGAGAAGACTTGTTCATCTACTTGGCAATGTTCCATCATGCTCTAAGTGCAGCGCTTGTATGAGAGGAAGCTAGGATCTAACGGCCCATCTACTACATCAGTAAACGCTTAATATAGATGAATGAGACTATCCGAAGATGGAAAAATTGGCGTATTGCTTACTGGTAGCTTCGAGGAAGTTGCGACCGTACTTTCAAGCTTATCCAGTTAAAGTGTTGACAGATCAACCTATAAACAAGTACTTTATCGACCCGAGACCACTTCAACATGAGTTCTAAAGTGGAATATTGAATTAAGCCTATATAACGTGACTTATCATCCCCGAAGGGCAACTAACGGACAAGCGTTGGCTGATTTTATCATGGAATTCAGCACCGGAGATAGAGAAGAGTAGGAGACAAAGGAAGAGGTATCACAATGGAAGCTGTTCGTCGATGGCACATTAAACGAATTCTGCTCGGGAGCGGGAGTTGTGCTTGAGACTCACAAAGGACAATCAATTTGCTATACCTTAAAACTGGAGCTCCTTACTACTAACAACAAGGTGAGTATGAGGCATTGATAGTGGGATTGAAGATTATGAAGGAACTGGGAATAAAAGTTGTGCATATCTACAACAGCTCTTAGCTAGTCGTTTGTCCAGTAAAGAGGGAATATCAAGCTAAACTGGAAAATATCACTCCTTACTTGTCAAAAGCATGGGAACTGCTCAACGAAATTGAACACTACACCATAACCCATATTCCCAGGGAGAAGAACGTGATGACTGATTATTTAACCAATCTGGCCAGTTTTAGAGAGGCATAACCAATGGGATTTGTTCTAGTTGAAGTGTTAACAGCTCCAAGCATAGATCAGATGGATGAAGGTTGGGTTCTGGAGACCATGGAAGAGGAAGAATCGTTGATGACGCCAATCAAGGATTATCTGCTCAAAGGAATACTCCTTAAAAACCGAAATGAATGAAAGAAGCTCCTTCGAAAGACAATGCGGTTCGTACTGCAAGATGGAGTGCTATATAGGAAAGGCTTTTCCATGCCCGCTAAGGTGTGTAACCAAAGACGAAGCCATAAAGATTCTGATGGAGGTCCACGAAGGAAGCTACAGCGACCACACTGGGGGCCAGACACTGGAAAAGAAGGTTTTACGTTATAGATATTTCCAGCCCACAATCCACCGAGACACAGCAGACTATGCCAAAAGCTGTGATCAATACCAGAGATTTTCAAAGATCCCGAGAACCCCATCCTTGGAACTTATACACATAGTCAGCCCTTGGCCATTTGCAATCTAGGAAATCGACTAATCAGTGTATTACCAATAACCAGATGAGGAACCAAATATGTTATTGTTGCATTTGATTACTTTACCAAATGGGCTGAAGTGGAATGGCTCGCCACCATTACCACTAATAAAGTAATTAACTTTGTACCAAAAACATTATTTGCAGGTTTGGAGTACCGTAAAAAATCATTATGGACAACAAAAAACTCAGTTCGAGAGTGCTGAATTCAAGGCTTCTACAAGCATTATTGGAACGAGAAGAGTTTTTCACGGTAGCACACCCGCAGATCATCAAATCCACGGCTAAGAAATGGCTTACAAAAGCCAAAAGGAATTGGGTTGATGAACTTCCGCTTGCACTATAGGCTTATAGGATGACTCATAAAATTACAGTCGGGAACTCACCATTTGCCTTGGCATATAGTTCAGAAGCGATGATTCCGATGGAACTGGAAGTCCCCACTAATCGAAGATGAAACTTCAATCAAAGTGAAATGAGCAGCTCTTATTCGAGTCAGTGAGTCAGATCGATGGAAAGTGGGTGGAAGCTAAGCTAAGGACCGCTCCTCACCAAAAGCAAGTGGCATGGCACTTTAACACCAAAGTTCGCTACCGTACCTTTGAAGTCGGGGATCTCATCCTGAAACAAATCTTCCTTTATATAGGGGAACTTGGCGCAAATTGGAAAGGACCCTACGTTATCGGCCAAAATTTAGAGATGGAACATTCAAGCTAACAATGGTCGATGGAATTCCGATTCCCCATGCTTGGAATAGTGACTTGCTGCGGCACTATTTTATTTAGTACTTATCTATGTATTTCCTATTCCCACAAATAAGCCACCCAAGATACCGAGGGCATTATAAATATGCAAGATTTGCTTTTTTATTTATTTTATTAGTAAAATTATTTCGCTTCTTGAACAAATGGAACCGCATTCATGAAAGCAACCTACTGAGTCGACGGTATCAAATCGACTCAAACCGTTGGATCGACGGGGAAAATCGATCCCAGCCTTTTGAGAACCGGTGTTGCTCTGGCAACATCGAGAAGGCCCAACCCTCATATGGATCCATAACCCTCGCCTCAGTTCTTGGACTGATGGAACCGCGTCCAAGTAAACATCCATTCTTTTGCCACTTGAATTGATGGAACTTCGTTCAAGTGCACTCCATTTCTTTTCTTCTTAGACCAATGGAACTACGTCCAAATAAGCCTCCACTCTCTTGCCACTTGAACCGATGGAGCTGTGTTCGAGTGTGCTCCATTTGTTCACTTTTTGGACCTATGGAACCATGTCCAAGTAAGCATCCATTATGTTGCTGCTTGAACCGATGGAACTACGTTCAAGTACGCTCCACTCTATCACTTCTTGTGCCAATGGAACTGCGTCAAAATAAGTAACTATTCCTTCGCTTCTTGAACCAATGGAACCGCGTTCAAGTGAGCTCCGAATCATTGATGTTACCCCAGAGATATCGTCAGCTTGTCAAAATCTCCTAAGTACCGATGTTGCTCTGGCAACATCAAAAAATTTATCAGTTACAGAATTGGTAGATTTCAATCCGCACCTCCTAAAACTCAACATTTCCCCGATATCAGCAGTGTTGAAGGAAATCCAAGGGATTGAGCTATCCTTAGGTCTCTAGAAGTAGAAACTGATATGCGGATAGAACCTCATACCAAACTTGGAGAAAATCAACCACAATTAAAGTACAGGGTGCTCAGAATCGAGCATTCAAACTACAAGTTCCCAAAGATAGGAGCTGCAATACATTGTAGATCAGGGGCAACCAAAGTGCTGCCCGGAGCATCCGGTCTCATGTCAGGTGTTCGGAGTAACAGGCCATATGGACTGAAGGGCACACAACACACTAACACTTGGTCAAAATGAAAATTATTCCACAGTTCTCTTACACCGAACAGAGAATTTTGGTGACCACAACATAACTAGGTAAAGTAGTACACTGAACAACTACAAGTTACACTACATATACCATTTACTTGCATGGAATTATGGTAAATAAACACATCACATCACACAGTATAGTAGTATATAATATGGAAATTGCAAGACAAGTAATCATATTATATACATACACTATGGTATGTAAACAAGCACAGTACAAAGAATATAAATTATACAGAAGAGATTATAGTGGAAATGAGTCCTCTCATTACTTATATCATTTCATATACAATATCAAACATCAGGGGCCATACCCGCACAATATTGGCCTGTTTCAGACATCAAAAAGCAAAAGTACAGATGTTACTAATGCTACAACAAAAGGAAAAAGACGCAAAGTACAGACTCTGCACTTGTACCTACTCAGACACCACAAAAAGACAATGAGCTTGTCTCTCTGCTTCAAGGTCAGCTTCAGCCTTAGAAAGGGAGGCCTGTACTCATTTTAGCTCGGAGGAAGATTCATCTCGGGCAGCTAAAAGTGAAGAAATTTGGCTTTTTAATTCAGCATTTTCCTCCTGAAGTTTGGAGGATCCAGAAGAAAGTTTGGAGGCGTACTCGATAAGAGAAACCCAGTTCCCGGAAATCTGTAACAAGAAAGAGATATAGGTTAACAATTAGAAAGATCCAGTGATAATAAAATTGATTAGTTAAAAAAAACTTGCCAGAAGCTGTTGCTCTAAGAGCGTTGGTTTTCCACCAAGTTTGGATTAAAAAGTGGTGGAGAAGAGGAAGTGAAGGGTTCCAACTAAAGGATAGACTTAACCAGATCGCCAAAATCAGATGGCAAAGAAGTAGAAGACGATCATCCTGGAAGAGTGTGAGACTTAGAAGGAGTCCCAAAAAGAGCAACCTGCATCTGTGCCAATATAGTTGGTGAATCAGAAATTGAGATAGGCGGAATGGGAGCAGGAGAAGGAGGAGTTGACCCCACAGTATTTTCTGGAGCCTCAATAACTAGGCTTGCTGGAGCTTTCTTTGGAGAACTGTCTTCTTCTCCCTTATCAAGGTCGATAATCTTTGTCATCTTGGTTAGAGGGGCCTCACCAGGAGGCGTCGTTTGCCTTCTTTTCAAGGATTTCTTGGAGCTAGCAAAACACTCCATAACTTCTGAGACATCTGTAGATGAGGAAGGAGGAGAAACTTCCCTTAAAGGCACCACAACCTTGGGAGGAACTATAACGATTACTAGAAAAAAAAATGAATCAGATAAAGTAAGTTTGAGAATTCTGTGGAAAGAGGACACCAAATTGATGAGATACCTGAAGCATCAGAACCGATTGGAGACAATGAAGTAAAAAGTGATCAGCATTACCCGAAGAATAGAAACGGCTACCCCGGGTGGTGAGCATGATGGCAGGCGGAGTACCAAGAATCTTTTGGCCAGTTGCCAATAAAGAGTGCTTCCTTAAATTTGGAAGGGTCAAAAGCGACAACCTGCTCCTAAGATGTTTTGGATCTGCAGCCAATGAATTGATAATTTTCCGATCTGCATCGATGAGTGCTTTAAAAGAATCACCTGAGAAAGATTAAAGGATAGTAAGAAAGAAACATATGGGAAAGCAAAGACGATATTGGTATAAACTTACAAGGAGAAGCGAAGGCCCCGTGGACATCAGAAAAGCACTTAACAAAAAAGAATTGGTTTTCCCAATCCTTAAATTTGTTAATACCATTCGATATCAGTTTCTTGTACACGTTCACCCTGTAAATCTGCTTATTGGACTTGCTTAACCTTGCCAATTTGCTCAAAGAAGTTAAAATTTCAGGACTAAGCAACGGAAGTCCAGATTACAGCGCTAGTATTTCAAGAGACAGGAGATAGGTATACACATTAGGTGAAAGCTGTATCGGAGCAACTCCAATGTAAGACAAGAAGGAAAGCAGAAATGCAGGAAATGGGAGGAAACTGCCATGCTATAAGTGGATGGAAGTAAATACAAAGTACCCCACCAGAGGGTTGTCAATAGTGTCAGTAGGGCTAGGAGGAATGGCTTCAGTCCCAGTGATGCCAAACTCTTTCAAGATGGCATCAACGTCACTCTGAGATTCGATGAGGGAATGCTTGGCAACAGCTTTAACTTTTGGGGAGCTCATTGTTCTACTAGGTGAAAACATTCTAATTAAAAACATTTAACCAATTATAGATTTAAGTGTCTATTAAGAGAATGAAAGTAGACAAATCTATTCAGATAAATTAAAAATGAAAACATATGCAAGGTTAGGATAAGCTTTCGATAATGCCGAAAGGTCATGGCTAGAGCCTTCGGAAAAAAAAAATAATGGTTGTCACTAATATCATAAAAAGAGCTGATCCAAGATATTAAAATACAATTTTGAGATTAAAGGACTTCAACCCTATCGGAGGCATGTAACTGAAAGGTTCAAAACCCTTAGTACTGCTGAAAGCTCTAGGTCAGAAGATCTAATCATGATGTTGCCTAACCTTCCGATCATAATGGTAAGGTAATGCTGAAACATCTTCCGGCGTCATCAAAAGGTATAGAAGAAGTAAAGCTAATCTTTACCGTCCCCAAACTCTTTCGAAGGGACAAGGGAGTTATTTTGCATCACCCAATTGTGTGTTAGTGGGGCCCAGATCGCAATATCGGATTTGAGAAAATCCGTACCCGATAATAAATGCCATTTCAAAGTTTTCTCGAGAAACAAGGAAGACAAACCTGATGGCAAAATCGTCCTCGTCTAAAATTAAATTAGCTCGATTTCAAAGCATAACATAACATTGCTGATTGATAAAATCTATCTTGAAGGTTAAGGATTGAATTCAAGTGTTTTGGGCATAAAATTTAAACTCTACAAAAAGGGGAATTTTTCTGCGGCAAACACCGCCAATCTGGGATCCAAAACTATGGATAAAGTTTATCCAAAAACCGATTTAAGAGAAAAAAAGAATTTCCAGGAAAAACCCAGTTCAATTTTGAACTCGGGAAACTGAAAATATGATTAGAAACTGGTAACGGAGAGAATGAAACTAAAACTTATAAAGTAAATTCAAAGAGTACCTTGCTGTAGCGAGTTGAGATCTGGAAAATTTTTGGGAATTCCTTTACTTGTTTGTGGTGATTTTTATTTCAGGTAAGAATGGAAGAAAAAGAGGAAGCGGATTATATAGAGGAAAGTCGCCCAAATTCTTGACCGTCGGATCAGACTTAGGTGGACGTCCTGGATCAACGCGGGAAAAGCAAGAGGTGGAGAATTTTGAAGCTTTCAGTAAAGATGACTTGGAAAATCAAGAGCATCCCTTCCAATGGGGGGGCAAATGTTCCACTAAAAATTAACCTTCCGGCTAGGACTAAGGACCCCTGGACAAGCAAGAAAAAGAAGAGCGTAGCTCAAACCTCTCGGAACTTCCGAAGGGATGAAACCATTGAAGTTCACTGACCTAAAACCTTACGAAATGTCGAATGATTCCGCCTCCAGCATCCAAGGAATTCAAAGGAGAAGAAAGAGTCAAAGCAAGTAAAAGCCACTATTTAATGACCTTTTCGAAAGCACATCAAACCTCCCAAACAGGTTGAGAAATATACAAGACATCTTTCAACAATGCCGAAAGGTTTGTAAGGGAGATAGTGATCATGAATCAGCACCAAGCAAAGAAGCAACCTTCCGACAAGACCGAAAGGTTCATGGCAGCATAAGTAAGGAAAACCCTTTGGCTGCATCGAAAGGTTTGCACTGTGCATAAAGGGTAACCTTCTGGCTCAACCGAAGGCATAAAGCTGAAAGGAGAGCCACCTACATCTATAAATAGGACCTAAAGGCCATAGTTTTGGGACCGACTTTTTTTTCTCTCCCACCTCATTCTTAAAATATGAAAGTAAATGTGTTGTAACCCTAATCAAGAATGGATTTGGGGATTTGTAAAAGCTAAAATTGATTAATAAAAGGGAAAGTTTCACATTTTGTAAAATCTCTTATTATCTAGTTTAATTCTTTGTTATATTGATTCATATTTTCAGGATTAACTCAATTAAGAGGTTCAGGCTGACAGGGTTAGAAAGTTATTTGATCAAGTTGTAACTTCGACCTTTAGAATTCATCAATTTTTCTACTCCAACCTTTCAGTGAAGACTACAGCTAATCAAATTAATAAGAGTGGTAACCCTTCGGAGTCTTTGGTTTTCGGGGCTGGATTCTTCAACTAAATTTATAGGTCCTTCAATATTTACAATACAAAACCTTCTGCCGATGTTACCTGAGTGGTCAAACCTTTCAGTGGAGTCTGAATTCAGGAGAATAAAGTTTAATCCAACAGTAGACATTCACATACCTTTCGGAAAATCCTAACCAGTCTTCGAATAGGAAGTTAAACCTTTCGAAAAGGGCGAAAACCCTTATACGTCATCCAAGGACTTGCTATTTATACTACTGCTAATAAGATCAATCATCACAAACCTTTCTGAAGCACTAAAGATCAAATTGAAAGGGATAAGACCGGTAAGTAATCATATGTAACACAAAGGAAAGCTTTATATGACACCTTGAAAGATCTTTCGAAGTCAAAAGTTCTTTATCTAGAAGACCAGTTTTACCAACCACACCAAAAGGTTTAGGTCGAAAATCAGCAATCATTGAGTTGAAGTATCTTTCAGGGTGTTAACCATAAATTTGGTTAACACAACCTCTCGTACTCGGCCTCACGTTCATCATTAAGGTTCATCGATTCATTTTCAAAATTTTCTTGAATGGTACTAACTTCCAACGTGCTGTCGAATGGTTCATTCAATTGATTTTCTAAATTAAAGATGTTAAGATCGATGGTCATGTTACCAAAAAAAAAATTTCATTGAACCGTTTCAACAATTAATTAAAGCATTTGAAGTTGCTAAGAAAGGTCGTCCTAGAATCAAAGGAATTTGGCTCGTCGGATTGTTTATAGGTTGAGTTTCAAGGACAATGAAATCGACAGGGAATATGAATTCCCCCACTCTAATGAGTACGTCCTTGATTGCTCCTATCGGTTTCTTTACAGAACGATCGACCAATAGAAGGGTAACCTTAGTCGGTTTAAGCTCACCTAGACCTAGTTGCTTGTAAACTAAATATGGGAGCAAGTTTATGCTAGCACCTAGGTCTAACAAACATTTGTTGATTCTCTTTTCCTCTATTGTACATGAGATCATGGGGCAACCGGGATCTTTGTATTTAATGGGAATGGATTGAGACAAGACTTCGCTTAGACCAGCGACTAAAAAGACTTTCTTTGGCACTTGAATGTGTCGTTTTTGAGTACACAAGTCCTTTAAAAATTTGGCATAGGTCGGGACTTGTTGGAGGATATCTAAGAGTGGAACTTTGACTTGTTTAAAGATTTCTAATATCTTTTCCATTTGTTCCGAATGTTTCTTAGGTCGAAGTCAATATGGGAATGGGATTCGAAACTCAGTCGGACGGTCTTCTTGAGTTGGAAAAGAATTAGACTCAGAATTCGGTTTAAGGTTCGATTCGATGTTAGGATCGGAATCATTTGTCGTTTTCAAAGAGTCGAGAGGGATATCCGATAAGTCGTTTGGATTGACAACTTGATTATCAATTTGCTTACCGGATCGCAAAGTGGTGATTGAATTCATTCGATTTAAATTACTGTCTTGAACGACATGAGCTTGGTTCGAGTTTGTGTTTTGATTTCTAGGGTTTGGAACAGGTTGACTCGGGAAAGTGCCTCTTTCCTATTCACTCACGGAAGTGGCTAACTGACTTATTTGCATTTCGAGTTTAGCTATCGATTGACTCGTATTTTGCGCGTACAAATTTAACAAATTTTACGATAGCATTGTCATGTTAGCCAAGGCTTCAATACTTTTTTCAAGGGAGGTCATTCGTTTGTCATCTTGAGGAACGAAAGATTGTTATGCTTGGTTTTGAGAAGGAGGCACGAAATTTTGTTGAAGTTGTTTCAGTAGAAAAGGGGGATTTGAATTTGAAGCGTTGTTTGGAAATGATTGAAAAGATGGTCGAACTGCATTCGTGTTTGAATTGTTTTGGTTCCAAGCGAAGTTACGATGATTTCTCCAACCGGGATTGTATGTTGGAAAAAACATATCGTTCTTAACATTATTGTTGTAGGCATTTTCGCCCACTACATGATGAATATGAGGAGTCAAGGGCAAATCGTCATTGTTTCGGAACAGACTCAAACTAGTTTGGAGGTATTCTCGAGATCAAGATATGGACATAGGTCAAAATCGCATCTCAATCTGAGCTACGGATTGAGAGATATGATCATCTTAAAATTTGTCCACCACCGTCTCATGGGGCCAACATCGAGATGCTCTACCCCCATTCAAGGTCGACAGTCCAACAGCAATCCAGGATCCCCGGTCCGATGATCGAACCAAAACTTTAATTCGGCGCTTGCTTGGAGTCGGGGCTTGAAAATATCGAGTTTGCTTGGAGTCGGCCCGATGACCGAACCAAAACTTTGGTTCGGCGCTTGCTTAGAGTCGAGCCTTGAAAATATGGAGTCTGCTTGGAGTCGGTTGGATTACCGAACCAAAACTTTGGTTCGACGCTTGCTTGGAGTCGGGGTTTGAAAATCTCTGGTCTGCTTGGAGTCGGCTTGATAACCGAACAAAACCTTTGGTTCGGTGCTTGCTTGGAGTCGGGCCTTGAAAATCTAGAGTCTGCTTGGAGTCGGCATGATAACCGAACCAAAACTTTGGTTCGGCGCTTGCTTGGAAATGGGCTTTGAAAATCTGGAGTCTGCTTGGAGTTGGCCTGATGACCGAACCAAGACTTTGGTTCGGCACTTGCTTAGAGTCAAGCCTTGAAAATCTGGAGTCTGCTTGGAGTCGGCTGGATTAACGAACCAAAACTTTGGTTCGGCGCTTGCTTGGAGTCGGGGCTTGAAAATCTCGAGTCTGCTTGGAGTCGGTCCGCTGACTGAACCAAAACTTTGGTTCGTCGCTTGCTTGGAGTCGGGCCTTGAAAATCTGGAGTCTGCTTGGAGTCGGTCCGATGACCAAATCAAAACTTTTGTTCGGCGGTTGCTTGGAGTCGGACCTTGAAAATATGGAGTCTGCTTGGAGTCTGTCCGTTGACCGAACCAAATCTTTGGTTCGGTGGTTGCTTGTAGTCAGGCATGAGAAATTTAAGGATGTACTTGGAGTCGGCTGGGAGTAATGCTGCTTGGAGTCGGGTGAAGGTTTGCTTGGGGCTCAATTCGGGTATAACTGATCTAAAAAAAAGTTGGAAATTTTCATCATGGCACGACGATACTTCGGAGATTTCTTCATGATGCGTTCCAGGGTTCTTGTAGGTGTATGGCGGTCGTCACAAGTGGAATAGCTTAACAATCTTGTAAGGAATGTTGAACCAAATCTTGAAGAAAGGAAGGTTGACCTAAATTTCAAATACTATATATTCAGCTGTCACTCCTCATATCTTCATTCTATAAATAACAAGCACGTGACATCAAAAAAAGGAGATGCTGAAGAGCGAAGCTTTCAGCAACAATGGCAGACAACTTCGAGAGGGAAAAATCTTAGTTCTAATAGCATGTTTGCTTGTATTCAAAGCTTATACTTGTAATCAGAGATGAAAGGGATAATAAAAGAGAAACAGTGGACGTGGGCACATTCAGGTTGAACCACTATAAATTCTATATCTTTTTACATTTAAGTCCTTTACATATTCTTTATTGCAAATTTCTGATTTTCTACCTTAAACATCCGCAACTAATTTTCATCAAACAATAGCTAAATACTACAAACAATATTTACAGGTCTGCAACGATTTGAGTGTTTGTCCATTTTTTGTGCATACATTTTGGTGCTTTCACTGAGAACTGAACTTTCCTTTTTTTAAAAGAAATTATCTCTTTCTTACTTTTCTTTTTATTTTGAAACCTACTATTTCTAATCTTATGACTAGAGATTATCGTTTTTTCTCTTAGGAAACTCTCTCCCTTTTTCTAAGATCTGAAATTTATGTTTCTTTTCAGATCTACCCCGACTGTTTTACATAAAACGAAAAATACTGCTTTTCTCTTCAGATCTGAACATCTATTTTACTACATAGAGAAATTCTTTTGTCCGCTTTTTAGATCTTAATTTTACTATCCACAGACACTGTTTATTAGCAAAAAAATGTCATCTTTTAGACATGAAATCCTTAGATATTACTTTTAAAATTCCGGATCCACAAACACATGTCCCTTGACCAAAAAGAAACATGTACCCATTCTTTGGATCTAAAATCAAGTCACCTCTCTTTTCTCATTTGGAATCCAAAAACATGGTTTCTTGGCATCAGAAACTCCTTTTCCCTCTGTTTAGATCTGGATCATTATTTTCTTTCACAAAAGAAAATCTGTTTCTAGTCTTGAGATCTGAAATTGCATTTTTTTAATAAAAGTTATACCTTTTTCTTTTTAGATCTAAATTCACTGTCTCCTTGGCATGAGAGATTCTCTTTTTCTTACTTTCCCAGTTTGAGATTATTATTTCTTGGATTAAAATACTCTATATCTCCCAGATCTAAAACCGTTACTTTAGCAAAATCTGTTTCTCTTTTCAGATCTGCAATCGCTATTCCTTAAAGATAAAAAAAATTATATCTTTCATTTCTCTTATTTCAGATCTACAAATGCTACTCCTTAACCAACAAGAAACATGTATTCACTTCTTAGATCGAAAATCACTATATCTTCTTTCAGATCTGCAAACACTATTTCTCAACCAAAGAGAAACATGTATTTATTTCTTAGATCTGAAATCGTTTTATCTTCTTTTTTGCATTTCAGATCAAAAAACACTGTTTTGACTAAAAGAAACACTTAGTCATATTTCAGATCTAAAATCAAATCTTATTCTCTTTCCATCCGAAAGCATTGCTTCTTTAACATAAGAAAACTATCTTCCTCTTTTGTATAAGAGGAATCTATTCCCCTAGTAAAATATAAAATTACGGTTCTAAGAAAATCCTTTTCTCCCTCCAAACTCGAAATCCTTTCTCTTGATCTAAATTCATTGTCTCTTTGAAATTAGAGTTTTTCTCCTTTTCTTTTTTCAAGTTTGTAATCACCATTTCGCGAATTGAGAAGCTATACCTCTTATCTCAAGATTCTCTCTTTATTTTAAGAGTTGGACCATCAACCCTTTGAAGCAACAAAACCTCCCAATCCTTTCTGAAAATTGAATTATCTCTTTTGAAAAGTACAAACTCTGCAGGAAGGGAAGGAGAACAACTTTCCGATATGCCGCCTAAAGTGAGAGAACTCTACTGCAAAGAGTGCAACAGCTATCCAGATATGAAAAAGCAGGAAGACTAGTCTAATAACCTCCCAGTGCTAAAAATTATCGGACGTAAATTCGACATGGTTGTGATTGAAATCAGCAAACACTTCACTACTTAACATAAAGCTTTATTGGATAATCTCTTGGCATGCTCAGGGCAGACAGAAGTATTCGACCTCAACGTCATAATACAAGGAAAGTCCCAATCTAGAGAATACAGGGGGTGTTCCACATAACCAAATGAACCCCAAGCACAGCCCTTTTTCCATCCAGCATCAAATCAAAGTACTACAATTGGGATCCCACTGATGGATCGAAATATCACAACTTGAAGACCGAAGTCATGATGATTGAATACTCAAAGTCTAGATATGACAAGCACGACACTTCGTCACTCCTATCATGCATGAAGGCATCACCAATCCAACGCGTACCGGACATGATTCAAATAATGTCAATAGCTCTCCTTACCTAGGGACATGTTCAACAAATATGAAAAGAGAAGGAGATAAGACCAAGAGTTACTAGTCCACCCTCCCAAAAAACAAAAACTTTTGAGTGCCCACTATAAACCTTTATAAGGGGCTAACCCGGCCTCCTAGACGCTTGCCAAGATCTCCACACTTGTTGATAAACGGGGGACACAAAGGAGGTACTATATAATTACTTTTCTTTCATTCTAATCAATATTAAGCTATTGTAGTGCTCTACCATCTACTCTTGGATCTCCATCCTTGGAAAAAGGTGAAGGAAGGATTCGTAAATCCGTTGCATGTGTTGATCGACCCGAGGGTTCTTACACGCTAAATGAAGTAAAGTCAAAAAAATCAAACTAACCCCTACATCTATGCATGACTTCTCCATTGGGTCAACAAGGCTCATAAAGATGAAGAAACATCACTATCAGGAGTTCAAATAGATGGTCACCCAGGGAAGCTAGCACAGCTTGCAGTACAAATGCTATAGCAAAATGGAAGAGATACAACTCTCTGCCTCTGGAGCACGAATGATCACTGATCAGAGAGAAGCCATCCATTTGATTATGGTGTTTCCTCAAAGGGTAAGGAAGAGGACGCGATGGAAACGACATCTCCCGAGAACTTAGACTACATAATATTTTATACAGAAAGGCTTTGAAAGATTGAGCTCTAGCAATTCCAACATATTTGGGCCGTAGTAGAAAGGCGAGAGAATCCAGAACCACCACCACTACTCCTCATATCACAATTCAACATGAATCAGCAATATATATAGTAAACCGCTAGGATATTGCAGTCACCAATCAAGATAGTAGCTTCACCACTCCATCATGATCCAATAATTAAAAAACACAATTCAAATTGATTAAGAACTAAGGGTAGCAGGATGCACACTAGGGACATCCACTATAAGTCCACCAAACTAGCCGGAGTCAACTTGACAAAATGACTAGACCAATGACCGCTAGGAGGCAGCACTAAAATGCCAAACAAGAATCTTGGCCCAGTAAAACTCCCGTTATCAAATAGAGTAATTGTAGAAAATCCTTATGAGGAGCTCTCCGATCACACAATATGCTCGCATAAACATGTCATACACATGACAACAGACGGTCCTGCAAAGGAGGTACCATAACAAATCTCTTCTTTCGTTTTAATCTAACTCGGTTGTTGTCATTTCAGGACAATGTCATCGGCTCCTAGGTTCCACAGAGTCTTACCAAAATACCAAACGAGAATTGCTATCCAAGAGAACATCTTAAACCAGGAATACTACATAACTTGGTAATTTGCACTTCTTTTGAAGCGATAGGTTTGGTCTAAACTACTCTTTCCCTTTGACCGAGACAAGAGACTAATGCATTTACTTAACACATATGCAGTTATATTCACTTAACACATATGCAGTTATATTCACTTAACACCTATGCTGTTATAACCACTACTCTTTTATGATTAGCAACCCGGATCACAAGCATGTGTTGGCAGCAGTGAAAATATGATAGCCATGACTAAGGGCACTAGCCTAGGTAGTTCACCGCTGACAACCGCCGCTTTCCCTGACAATGACATACCAGTCGAGCGTCCGGGCATAAATCTAGCTTGAGTAACTCAAAGAATAAATGCATTCGAAGCCTAGTGTTGATTATCTCATAACAGGAGTTGCCCCATGCCAATAGGCAGGTTGAAGCTATCAACAAAGTCTTGCAAACACTAGTTAAGGAAAAAACTAGATAAATCCAAAGGAGCGTGGGTTGACGAACTACCCACGGCACTGTGGGCCTACCAAGCCTCCTACAAAACAGCAACATGACATATTCTATTTGCTCTAAGCATATAGGGCTGAGGCCATGCTTTTGGTCGAAATAGTTGTTCCTTCACATCGTAGGACACATTATAATCCGAAAGAAAACGAGGAGCTTCTCAGCATGTCCTTAGACCTGATTGAAGAAAGAATGAATGAAAACGAGGAGCTTCTCAGCATGTCCTTAGACCTGATTGAAGAAAGAATGAATAACACCGCTCTTAAGACCGTCGCAAACAGACGGAAAGTGGTAAAACAACAAATCTAAGGTGAAGCCCCAAGAGTTACGAGAGGGAGATATTGTTCTCAAGCAAGTCTCTCGCCGTCCAGGTGCACTAAATCCATTTTGGGAAGGACCATTTGTTGTTCATAAGGATCTCCACAACGGAGCTTACATTCCGTCGATAGTTGACGGAAAAGGTGTTTGGGAAAGCAAGTAAACTCCAGCATCTCCGCCATTACTTCTCTCAGCTTGTAAAAAGCATGTATCACCTGAAGCAATAAAAGAAAGACAGTGGACGTAGGCATATTCTGGCCAAACCACTGTAAAAATTGATGTTTTTCTCGATTGTTTGTTTGATATTTTTCCTATTGTGATCAATCGCAAGCTCTCACCGGTGGTAGTGAAAGCAAGATAACCATGACTAAGAGCACGAAAGTAGCTTGGGTAGTTCATTGCTGACGATCAATCCCCCAGCCAGCAATGATAAACCGACTATAAGTCACGGATTAGGCATGATTATAGCCTAGGCAATTTATCATTGGCGTTCGGCTCGTCGGCAACTGCGAACCGATAATAAATCCCACGATTAAGGCATGGCTGTAGCCAGGGATAGTTCGTAGTTGACGATCGACACCTATAATAGCCGAGCCACAGTAAATCGAATAATACTCACGATACAGACCATAATGGCCCGGGTAGTTACTGTGTGTGAATCCCAGCTCTAAATCTTAAGTACGACAGTCGCAAAAGTTACACTCCCTCGGAACATAGGTTGGGCTGACAAACCATATGTCACCAGAATCCACAATCAGGGCAAGTAACTTACGTGCCACAAATCTTAAGTTTAGAAGGACTCTCTTGACAGAGAATATAGTTCGTTGTACTTAAACTAGAAGCTTCTAAAAATTTCTTTTAGTCTTGTGGCATTGCATACAGATAGTAGAAATATAAATTCCACTCTACCAAGCACAGTAGGATATTCATTCGCTTCCACTCCACCAGCGGAAACGGAGCATCGACTCAACTCCATCAGAGATATTGGAACATCAATCCAACATTTCCACAAGAATTAGAATATCCCTTCCAGCCAATTTCGCTCAAGAAACTGTAAGGATTCTCCCAAAGCTGAGCACACTTATGGAACCTGAGAAAAAATCAGTGCAAAGATATGACTAACTTTTGTAAGATAAGCTAAATTCGATAAAAAATACTTGGGGGCATAGCACCACCTCATCCCTTGATTATACACATACACTACCACTCAGCTTGGTAATAGCATATTGAAATCATGACCTTAAGTTTACAAGTTTAAAACCTATTCATGATATAAGGCAGCATGTTGTGAGAAGCAACCAAGTGCACTATACTGGGGGCAAACCCAGACAAATAATGAGCGCTACTGGCCGACTTTTGACAACGTCGCTAGAGGGTGCTCTGGAGGATGTGATGAGTATTTGAGGACTGCCACGTCCCCAAAATTACTCTCTAAACCTTAGTAATAGGGAATCACTTCGAATGATAAGGACCTCTCTAAACAGAAGTGATTCGATCTCTAACCTTCCGAATGTAATTAATTCATATCAAAGTCTATTTTAACACAAATAGCTTGATACCTTTACTTAATAGATCAATCTCGAGAACACGTGGGATGACTTTAACACATATCTATGGTAAAATTCCAAATAAAAATGTATTAATAGTCTTTAACTAATTCTAAGGCGAGGATGAAAGTCCTTGACCACACTAGGCTCGAAAGGACCCTAAACTTGTAGGTAAAGTCAATAGAATAGGACGATCCTCTACTGCCAAAGACAATGGGACATTTGAATTAAAAGATTGATTCTACCTGATAAACAAGAAATAATAAACCAATACTAATCAAGGTTTCCAATGTCCAAAGATTATTCCAGCCAAACACCACATACTGGGGGCTGCCAACATCAGCACTTGGCATAACTCAAACCAGCAATAATGAATCACTCTTGCCCACAATCAGAGTATGCTTTCCAATCGAGCCATCCACAACTAACATTTTGCCACGACCATGACTTCGCATGAGAATAATGAAGTACTCCTAGTATGGAAATTCCTCGCAGACCCTAGACCAAAAAGCCAATGTTGCTCTCTTAAAGATTGGTTTAATTATAGTCTTGTGTTAGTGCCAAACCAGAATTTTGACTCGGTCACAATCGCTAGACACCAAACACGAGCTTACGATTGGCATAGGCGGTGCACCAGAACATTGTTTCGACGTTGGACCATGCAACCTACCAACACTTTCATTCGACCCCGTTTTGCACCTCTGTCCGGCCTCTTTTCATGTACCAGACCAAGTGGTTTGGCTATCATCTTCCACTCTCTAACCAAATTGTTTCGGTCCAATAAACTCCACCAACCCAATTTCGTGGTTTGACTATCCTTGCTCCTTCACCAAGCTTCTCAATAATCTAATACTTATCTGTCAAAACTTACCAACAATCTAGTCTGTATAAGTACACTGAGGATTATCAAACCAAGCTATCGAAGAAGTTGGTAAAACTGATCATCACTTTACCAGACTGTATGCCGCACAAACCAATTACACCTTATCAGGTATGAGGATTCCAACCAAAATTTATATAAAATATACATATCTTTGCACAAACGTCCAAGCAGAAGATACAAAACATAGGCTAGGGAAGTTATAACCAACATTCACTCGATAACACTCTGCATCATCTCCTACATACAAAGACCCTTCAACAGAGATTATTACTATATCAAATTCATCAATGATTGATCTTGTCAAAGCATGCACAAGAGTAGAGAAAAGATTAGTAGAGAAATACACAAACTTGGCGATCACATGAGATGGTCAGGATAGCTTGACTCAACCACATAATGAACATAACTGGAGTACCATATCATAGATCCAAAGTCGATAATGCAAAGTATACATCAGTTGGTCCGCATATTGTATGAAGCCAAGACGTAGGGAACCGAAAGTCCAAGAAAAATTGCATCCTGTCGGATGAAGACTAATCAAAGATGGCTTCAAAAATTTAGCAAGTCCTCCTCAGAATGAACAAAGTACCACATCAAACTAGCAATAGGAGGCTTATCGAAAAATCATAGGCGAAGATGAGATATGGATATTCAGACAATATAACCATTACAAGACTAAGAAGATAGTCTTGGATTAAACTAAGCACACTTTGTATTCACGAAGTATGCTTTGGGGGGCAAATGTTGTGGGCAATTTCGTACACTACATGGTGAATATGAGGAGTCAGGGGCAAAATCGTCGTTGTTCTGGAACAGACTCAAACTAGTTTCGAGCTATTCTCGAGATCAAGATATGGACATTGGTCGAAATCGCGTCTCAATCCGAGCTACAGATTGAGAGATATGATCATCTTAAGATTTGTCCACCACCGTCTCGTGGGGCCGATACCAAGACGCTCAACCGCCATTCAAGGTCGATGGTCCAACAGCAATGCAGGATCCTCGGTCCGATGATCGAACCAAAACTTTGGTTAGGCGCTTGCTTGGAGTCGGGGCTTGAAAATATCGAGTTTTCTTGGAGTCGGCCCGATGACCGAACCAAAACTTTGGTTCGGCGCTTGCTTAGAGTCGAGCCTTGAAAATATGGAGTCTGCTTGGAGTCGGTTGGATTACCGAACCAAAACTTTGGTTCGGCGCTTGCTTGGAGTCGGGGCTTGAAAATCTCGAGTCTGCTTGGAGTCGGCCTAATGACCGAACAAAACCTTTGGTTCGATGCTTGCTTGGAGTCGGGCCATGAAAATCTGGAGTCTACTTGGAGTCGGCTGGATTAACAAACCAAAACTTTGGTTCGGCGCTTGTTTGGAGTCGGGGCTTGAAAATATCGAGTATGCTTGGAGTCGTCCTCGATGACCGAACCAAAACTTTGGTTCGGCACTTGCTTGGAGTTGGACCTTGAAAATCTGGAGTTTGCTTGGAGTCGGTCCGGTGATCGAACCAAAACTTTTGTTTGGCGGTTGCTTGGAGTTAGACCTTGAAAATATGGAGTCTGTCCGATTTCCAAACCAAATCTTTGGTTCAGTGGTTGCTTGGAGTCAGGCATGAGAAATTTAAGGGTTTACTTTGAGTCAGCTGGGAGTAATGCTGCTTGGAGTCGGGTGAAGGTTTGCTTGGGGCTCAACCGAGGTATAACTGATCTAAAAAAAGTTGGAAATTTACGTCATAGCATGATGATACTTTAGGGATTTCCTCATGACGCGTTCCAGGGTTCTTGGAGGTGTATGGCGGTCGTCACAAGTGAAATAGTTTAACAATCATGTAAGGAATGTTGAACCAAATCTTGGAGGAAGGAAGGTTGACCCAAATTTCAAATACTATATACTCAGTTGCCTCTCCTCATATTTTCATTCTATAAATACCAAGCACATGGCATCAAAAAAAGAAGATGCTGAAGAGCGAAGCTTTCATCAACAATGGTAGACAATTTTGAGAGAGAAAAATCTTAGTTCTAATAGCATGTTTACTCGTATTCAAAGCTTGTACTTGTAATCAGAAATGAAAGAGATAATAAAAGAGGAACGGTGGATGTAGGCACATTCAGGTCGAGCCACTATAAATTATGTGTCTTTTTACATTTAAGTCCTTTACATATTCTTTATTGCAAATTACTGATTTTCTACCTTAAACATCTGCAACTAATTTTCATCAAACAGTAGCTATATACTACAAACAATATTTACAGCTCTACAATAACGATTTGAGTGTTTGTCCATTTTTTGTGCAAACATTTATTAAAAGCATTAATTTGTTCTAACGAGTGAGGACATTGATCGGCAATGTGATTTGGATCATTGCATTTGTAACACTTGACTTGAGAAGCTTGGTTCATTTGATTTAACGAAAGGACATTATCGAATTTGGTTATCATCGCGTCGATTTTCGCTTCTAAGGCTAAAGAGGATCCTATCGATTGAGTGCTTGATCTAGAATAGGTTGATTTCTCGTTAGATCGTTCCCATTGAGATGATTTTTCGGCGAGATTTTAAAGAAATTGCCAAGCTGCATCATGATCTTGTGCTAGAAAATTTCCTTGGCACGTTGATTCGAGCATGGTTCGAGAGCTGTTTTCAAGTCCATCGTATAAAATTTGACAAAGAGTTCATTTTTCGAAATTATGGTGTGGACATTTGATTAAAAGTTCTTTAATTCTCTCAAAATATTTTGACAAGAATTCACTCTCGAATTGATGAAAATTTACAATTTCATTTCGAACTTTTGTTGTTTTTTCCAAGGGGTATAACTTTTTTTAGGAAGGTTGTCACAAATTCATCCCAAGTTTTGATTGAATTTGAAGGCAAGCTATACAACCATTTCTCGGCATAATCGGTAAGTGCAAATGGAATTTACCTAAGTTTGATTCCATCGTCACATAGTTGTTGAAGTTTAATAGTTGCACAGACTTGTTCAAATTTGGTTAAAAAGATATAAGGATCATCGCGTTCAAAATTGCCAAATTTTGGAAGTGTATTATGATTCGAATGAATTTCAAAGTGATTACCCGTTTGGGCGGGCAAAGTGATGCAATAAGGGATAGAAACTCGATCGGGGAAGATTCTATCCATAAGAGCTCGAGGGGGATTTTCGTTAGCCATGGTTGAGGGAATGTTTGTTCGAACTAGACGGTTCGTTGAAGAGTCACGAGTCCAACGATTTGTAGAAGTGCCACGAGTCCAACGATTTGTAGAAGTGCCACGAGTCCAAATACTCATGCACTAGTGAGAAGAATAAGGGAGGAGAAGAAATAAAAGAGTGAAAAGCAAGGTTGGGAAGAGAATAGAAGAGAAATTTTACAAAAGGAGAATTGTTTTGAATTTTTATAAAAGAAAAGTTCAAAAAAAAATTACAAAAGGAAAAGTAAAATTCTTTTTTTCTAAAAAAAACGTTTAAATGAAATTCTTTGTTTTTGTTTTTTGTTTTTTTTTCTTTTTTTAAAAATAAAAAAAAAGGAAAGTAATTTATTTCACAAATGGATTTTTTTTTTGGATTTTTGACTTTTTTTTAAATATGCATGAACTAATGCAACTAAATGAATGCAAAAGACTTAATTACAAATTTTCTGTCCTTAGTAGCTCTTAACCCAAAATTGTATAATCACACTTTGTCTTCAATCAACAAAAATATTTCTTAGCCAGGTAACGGGCAAGGATTATCGGTGCACCACGAATCACCGTAGCAATGCAACCGAAGGTTTAAGTACCTTCAGAGGAACAACCAGTATAATATTTACGAATCACCGTAAATTTATAATTGGTTATTACTATGCCATAGCCTAGACACCAAGAAATAAACTTGTTCAAAGAAGACAATTATCAAGATACAATTAAGCCCTAAGTGAGCTCGCGACACCCTTAATTCGAATGTCTAACATTTATTATTAGTCAAATTCTATGATGAAATGCAATTTGTGGGCTAAGGAAAGGGTGATGAAATCCCCCACCTTATGTGGATTTAGGTATTGCCCTTAGAAAAGAAAATTAAGATGAGATGAATGTAAAGCAGAAATTAAACGTGAATTTACAATGCAAATACAAATGAAATTTGTTTTTGTTTTTGATTTTTGGATTTTTGAAATTTTTTTATATCAATGCAAATGCAAGCAACCAACTATGCAAGTAAAATAAAACTAGAGATGAAAGCACGATACCAGAGCATGCAGATTATTAGCAAATTTTATTTTAAGCGGTAATTTTTTTAGCGCAATTAGCAAGAAAATCAAAGCAATTATTTTTGGCAAGCGTTTTTCCTTTGAATTTCTGCTTCTGCAACCTGAAAATAAAATAAAGATATATATACATATTTTTTTTTAAAATATATAAGGATGGAACTTAAAACAATTTAAAATAAAATAGACAAAAATTTTTTAAAGAATAAGACAAAGCAAAACTAAAAAAAAATTGAGCAAACTCTTTTTCTTTTGATTTTTAATAGGGATGGAACAAAAAAACTTTAAAAACAAAAAAAAATAAGACAATATAAACATAAACAAAAAAATTTTACTCAGCCTAAAATGCCAAACCTAGCCCATTAAGAAGAGAATTGCGATCCCCTTCCCTCTAATACAATGAAATCGCTTCATTTTCTTTTTTAAACGAAACAGTCGAATCGACTGCAAAAAGGAAATTCAAAACAAAACACTCAAAATCAAAATTAAAAAGGAAATTGTAGCGATTTTGGGTTCAAGTGGTGGGCGGAGGGTTCGGTAGGTCGCAAGTGCAATTGGGATGTTTGGTTTTCGTGGTGATTGATTTGTGAAATCAAGTCGTTGCGATGAGGGTAGTGGGTGGTCACGATTGCAGTGGGGTGATCTGAATTTTCGATTTGGGTGAAGTTGTGATTGGGCTGTTGAGAAGGAGAGTTGGTGAATGGATGAAGTTTGGCAATGCTGAGTGAAGTTAGAGGAGGGTGGTTGGCATAATTGGTTTTCCGGAATAGTGAAGAGGGAGAGAGTGGTTTGCAGGATGAGTTTGGATGGTCGGTGAGTGGAAGCTGTTGTGTGTATGAAGTGAAGTTTATTTGGGTAGTGATGTATAATAATGGTGAGAATTGTGAATGACTGTGGTGTGCAGAGGTGGAGATTATGGAGTGAAAGAAACTGTTGCGGGGAGAATGATGAAATGATGAGGTAATGAAGGTTGTAGGGTGCAAGGAAGGTTGCAGTTGTGTTTGGGTTGAGGATGAACTTGTATGTGTGATGTAGAAGGCAAAAGTTGGCTGTGAGGTTGTGACAAATGTATAGCAGTGCAATGCAATAGGAAGTGTGGTGTGTACAAGGCAGTGGAGTGGAATTTGTTTGGCTATGGAATTGTATATGGCAGTTTTTGATGTAGGGGGATGGTGATGTATAGGTTTGTTTGGTTGTGAAGAATGTGGAGGAGAACAAAACAGAATGTAATGCAAAACAGAGAGTGAATGTTTGTAAACAAAGATATAAACTGTCAAAGAATTTTTTTTATGATTCCAATGTGTTCCTTAAACACAGTTTGGAAAACAGAAACTTACATTCAAATGCAAATGCACAGTGACAGAGAATGAAATGTGTGTGTAGTGAATGAAAGATGTAACAGAAAGTGGAAAATAGGCACGAGGAAAAATTTTGAAAAAAAATTAGGTTGAAGGACAACAAGTTTCATTTGTAGGCTGAAGGACAATGCTAAATACAACTAGCGTTTTGTACAGTGTAAAGCTGAATATAATGCTAGTTATAACTAGCATTTTGTATAGTGTAAAAGCTGAAAATAATGATAGTTATAACTAGCATTGTCCTTCAGTCTGATTTTCTTTTAAAGTTTGTCTTTCAGCCCAAAAGTGAAACTTGGTGTCCTTCAGCCTAATTTTTTTTAAGGTTTGTCCTTACGCCTAATTCCCTCTAACAGAAATACTCAAAGAAACAGTGAGTAATTTAGAATACAAAAATGAAACACAAAATGTTTTTTTTGTTTTTTTAAGAAATGCAATGTAAGTATGAAAACAAAATGCGACAAGAATGAAATGTAAACAATACTAATTTTAGAAAATAGAAATGCAATGCAATAGGAATGAAATGTAAGTTGGACTAGAAAACAGAAATGAAATGCAAACAGAGTGTAGAAACAAGCAATGCAATGTACACAGTTTCAAACAGAACTAATAAAATGTAAACACTTGTTTTTTAAATTGAAGAAGAAAATGCAAAACAAAAGAAAATTAATTCGAAGAGTAAAATAAAATAAAACTGCTTTCCCCGGCAACGGCACGAAAAACTTGTTCGTCGACCAATTTTCTATCGGTTTAGAAAATGGCCGATCGAATTTAAATTAAAATAACCGCAAGCGCACGGCGTACGATTGTAGTACGTATGCGAGTACGGTTGACCGCAGGGAAAGAATTAAATTTAAAATTACTCAATTAAATTAAACCGAATGATGAGATTGGTTTAAAAACTAAATATGCTAAAACTAAGCAAAAATTGAGATTAAAAACTATGTGATTAAAAATCAATTTAGAGGCAAATGCACTTTCCTATTCTCATGAAAATCAACACAAAATAAATTATGACCTCTTTTTTTATCTAAGTAAGATTAGTGATGTATTTATCAGAAGTATAGTCTATTTGTGTTATTAATTAACACAACTTAAACCATCAAACTATAATACACATATAATCCTACTTTTTTAAACTCTCATGAAAAATGACATAAAGATTGAAACTAAAATCTATTTTAAGCATGATCTATTTACTATTAATTAGTAACATAGATCATCAAATTTTGATTATAATTTCACTTCATTGCTATAATCATATTTAGATGAAAATGCAATTTGTGAATAATGTGATAAGCATAGCCTATTTGTTATGAGCAAAATAGGCTATCAAATTCAACATAAAACACAAAATCACATAAATATCCATTTTCTCATGAAGTACAAAAGAGATCATAAAATAGAAAATTATGTTGAATCTACATGATTAAGAGAAAGCTTCATTACCCCTAAATTGTAGGGATTTAGCCTCTCATTTGTGTTATCATTTCAACACATAGAGATTTCAACATTAAAAAAGAAAAGAAGTAGAAACTAAACAAAGGAAGAAAATGAGATTAACTACTAAACAACTTGCATAAAAATAAAACTACACTACTTGCATGAATGTAAATCTAATCTACTAACAATTAAAAGAAGAGAGCATAGAAATAAATATGAACTAAAAGTAAATAAAATCATGTAGAAAAGAGAAGGAACAAGAGGCTTAGGAAGGCATTTTTATTTCATGAAACTTTGAAGCTACAATTTGCATGCTAATTTCCTAAGTAATTAAAAGAGAAAGAAGATCCTTTACATGTACATAAGAAGGCTATTTATACATGCACAAAACCCTAATTCAATTTTTAGGGGGCTTCCCAAAATTCCCTTTAGGTAGTGTGGCCACCAAGTAACCATTAGCCTCTAATTAATCCATCATCAAGTTTGCATGAAGCTTTAACCTCCACTTAGTTGTCCATTAGCTTTTAATTTAGATTTAGGTAAGTGGGTAGGTGGGGTTCTCCATGATCATGAGTTTGAATTATTTCCATCTTCATTCCTTTGTATTCTCTTGTGCATGCATATATTCCATGAAAACCTCTTCCATTTGAATCCAAATTCCTATAAAAATCATAAAAAATGTCCAAGTAAAAATTCTCAAATTAACACATGACAAAAATTACCATTTTGCCCATGTATAAAGATGAGTATATGATGACTTGAAAATAATTGAATTTTGATTTAAACATGTTAAAATACCTTATTATGACATTTATTTAAATAAAAATAGATAAAATATGGATGTAAATATATGCACATTTAGGTGCACATTTGGGTGCACATTAGAGAGGCTGATATGGTGGTTACCGGAGGCTGAGTTGATGGGAGTTATTGCGAAAGAGTTTGAGGTTGAGAACGTGGCCGAGAAGATTCAGAGACAGATCTTGGACGATCGCGAGAATCGCATGGCCTCTTCCCCAAGTCGTGATGTTCTTTCTCCACTGCCTGATGTCTCCTTCTATCCTCCTCCTCTTGATGTTCTCTAATCCTTTTTTTTATTTTATTTTCCTCCTCTGTCTCCCCGTATGCACTTGGGCATTGTGATTAGGGACCCAAGGTGGATGAGCGGCTCTACTAAAGCCCGAATGGAGATGGTCCATAGGTCTCTTTCCATTGTACTCTAAAAGAAGAAGAAGGTTTATCAGGACTAACGCACTGGTTTAAGGATGAATGTATAATGTTTGTGTTCATGACCCTAGAAGAGTGTGAAGTGCCGATATCCTAAGTATTCTATGGATCATGCTCGGGGATTTGTAAAGTTGAGGTTTCATCGACCTTAGCTAAGAGATCCCTAAGTGGAAAGCTGAACTCTTTGGGACTCTTTTTGAAGATGTCCCTGATTGGGATGTCCAGATCACCCAGAGAGCCAAAAATATTTTTTAAGGAGCCTGTAGGAGGAGTTGCTTCGACAGTCAGTGTCAAGCTTGGACCAAGTTGTTACCTGGGAGGACTTAACGATTATTCTATTCGGAAGGGACATAGGGGAACTTCAGTGCCTTTAGGGGATGTCTCCCGATATGATTCGCCCTCTCCTATATCGAAATCTTTATCATTGTCTTTCTCTTTGTCGTCCTCCTTGTCTCCTCCTCCTTCTTCTTTCCTTTTTTTCTACTTCCTCTCCCTTTCTCACTTTCTCCCTTCTTCCTCCTTCTCCTCTCTCTCTCCATCTTTTTCCTCCACTACTCTATCTCTGCCTTTCGCCGATGTTTACTTTGCATTCTTAGCCTTCATTGTCCCATTGACTATGGTCGTCAGAATCGCAAGTGGGAGCAGAAGCCCGGGTGGCTGTTTGAGATCTCTTAGAAGGAAGTTCAAGAGGAACGGAAAGTCTTTCAAGATGTAGAAGGTTGTACTGAGGAAGCCTTCCATTTGTAAGAAGGTAATGGTGGTGCGATACTTGACATTAACTCCTTTCATAGTTTTCAAGGTGCGAGAATGTGCATCGGTGGCACCTTGGTCAGGAAGATCTGTGAAGAGGACGAGAAAAAGTTAGGCACTTGGACGAAATAATTCCAAGTATGTAAAGGACAGTATAGTAGAAGCCTTAAGTTTAGACAACCCAATCTGATTTAAGTCGACAAGACAACGAACAAAGAAATATTCACTCTTGGAATAAGAATGCTTATTGTGGAGCACTTAATAACTTTGCAACAACATCAAACTTCGACAATCGGTAGGAAAGGTGTATGGACTCTCTTCTTGAAGCTTAAAAGGTGTGTCAGCTCCGAAAAGATTAGAGGTCACTGTAGCTGCATCATGAATAAGATATATAAAGAATTCAGTAAGGCATATCTATTAGGATGCACCTGAGTTGGAGCCAACATAATCTTTTGTCAGAAGAATTGAAGAAATCCATTGAATAGTGGGATGGCTCCACCTGAACACATATACTTGTTGTTAGCGGTATATCCCAGAGGAGGATTTTGTGCCCACTGATCAATCATTGGTAATATAACGTCACTCTCTAGGATTCTGTGACAGATGCAGATAGTTCAAAGTATTTCCACAGTCAACAACAATGGAGACTGATTCGGAGGGTTGTTCAAAATCATTAGGGAACGATGTTCGTTCAATGATGGAGGCTGATCTTGAAAAAGGTCGTTGGGATAATTTCTTGATTAATCTCGACTGTAATTGAGCGTTTTACTCCAGATGGGGTAAATGTCGATGCTTGGGAAGAAGAAGAGCCATCCTTAGGACGAGCTGAGGGTGCAAAACTAACGTTGAAACGAGGAGATCGTCGAGTCATTATGAATTGGAAATCTTGACAGCGAACACGGTCAAGTATGTTTTGTTTTAGAAGTTACTTTATGTAAAACCCATGTAGCCGATGTCAGCATGTGTTAACCAATTAGATCTTCACATCGACTGAGGAAATGTTAAGTGTCAATCTATGTAGTGTGCATCCTATGTTCAAAGCACGGCGCACTGATCACTCTGTATAGATAGCCCGCTCATGCAGGCAAATGATGTAACATTCCTCACTTAGAGGCCCAAAACTAATGGCTACGGATGCTGCAGTCATCCATAGTTATTAATCCCCGGCGACCAAATACGGTAATGTTAGATATGTTGATATAACAGAAACACATGGATATGAAGATATTTTAAAAGCATATAACAAATTTCTCATTCCATTTCAAATCATTTCAAATTCATTACATAATCCCAAATTTCGAGAAGCACGTTTAGAGAAAATATAATTATTACAACATACGCCAAGAGTGATATATAAAGATGCCCCCTTGGATGATCAGAGTATATATATAGGAAATTAAACAACTTTACCTTTACATCCAAACACAGCGGAATCAAAATGAAAAGAACTCCTAATAACTAGCTTACCTCCTGCTCATCTCTGGAAGCTTATTCGTCAACTTAGTACCTGAAATACCTCAACTCTCAAACTACTCAAAGTTAATTGAGCACCCGAGAGTTTAATTGAAAACATAAACTTCGAGTCGGACTTAAAGCCTGGTATGAATAATAACCTACCATCTCAAACCATTTAGATATCTATTGAGACCACGCCGCTTAGCAGAACGGGTTTTCCCCTCACTAGTACTTATCAAAAACTTATGACAACCATATACTATGCTCCTGCATCCACAATGGTTAAAAACATAGCAATTTAAAATATTATGATGATATGTAAACAAGTAAATCATTCTGGATTTCCCATCTCCATTCATTTGACTATTGTCATGGTTATAGTTTTCAGGGTTACTATTAACCTATTAGTTTTCATGGGCTCACTAATAACCTAACTAAAGTTTATGGACTATCTGTCTAGTCTCATAGTTTTCATGGGATCACTAAGAACCTATTAGCCCATGCCAATAACTTCATTTAATTATTTCATGGGTTCTCCCTGAACCTATTGGTATCTCCAATAACTTCCCTCATATCATAGTTTTCATGGGTTGCCTATGAACCTATTGACTTCTGTTACTAACTCAATCCAGATATAATTTTCATAGGTTCACTACAAACCTCTTGACCCCTGCCAATTACCCTCTTTAAACAAAGTTTTCATGGGTTCACTATGAACTTGTCTAAACTGACAACTTCTTAATTGGTCTTTGAGCATCATATATCCTGGTCTTCCTGAACTCCTGGATGCAATTCTACTTATTCGGGAGTTAACTTAATTTATATTCACTACTGGGTCAACCTAGCTGGTTATTCTGCACTTACTCCCCAAAATATAGTTATGGGTCCATTACATAGTGAATACATTTATAGAAGAAGCATACACAAAATAATACCAAATCTTTGGTTTAATATCTTTGAAATCATTTCCCCATGGAAATTTGGTTAATCCTTTTAACCCATTAGTTATATCAAGGCAAGCTTCTTCAAAAAATCCAATTTAAAAGCATTTAAAAGCTCTTTTATAGTGCCATGGGTTTTCCATTTAAAAATTGAGATTGGGTTCTTTGTTTTGAAAACTAAGGCTTACGAAACCTTAGAGCTTTACTTTCGAAACAATTGAAAAACCTCTTTCAAAAGCATTCAATTCTTTTTTAAAAAACACTAAGCATATGCCTTTCGAAACACTTTAAAACATATCTTTCGAAATCATCAAAACATACCTTTCGAGAGTATTAAAGCATCACTTGCTTATTTTTAAAATCATAGCTTCGAAACCAATTGAAAGTACCCCTTTCTAAACCATTGGGTTTAATCTTAAACATATCTTTTGGGTCAAAGTGAATACAAACGAAAGTACCTCTTTCAAAACCAATAAAAAGAGTTTGGGGAAAAATAGATGGCTGCGGAACCATCCTTTCGAAAGCTTTAATCATTTATGTAAAACATTTGGAAGGTATAGCTCAAAACCCCTTTCGAAGCCATTGCCTTCGAAACCTTTATGTGGCTACCGGAGCCCTTTCGAAAGCTTTGGGAAGTGGCTTATTACATTAATAAAACAAAAGCTACCTTTCGAACTCGTTGATGACCTCAATCCCTTCGAAAGGCATAGAGACGGCAGTAGGGTTTCTACTGGGTTCAAACTACACTTTCGAAAGCATTGATTTGAAAACAAGACAACTCATTCGAAAGCCACCCTTTCGAAACAAAAAATGCAGAAACTTCTTCGAAAGCTATATTAAACCCTTTCGAAAGCATTCTTTTGAAAATAAGGCAAGTGGCATTTCTTTAGTAAAACAAAAGACCTTCGAAGGCTATTAAAATTGGTCTCGACCCCTTCAAAAGCACTGTTTCGACTCCATACCTTCCGCCTTTCTCCAATCCACTACGTATCAAAGCATTAATACCATGTGCATTGGTTTCGACTTAGATGGGGGCGAAGGTACGTGGTCGAAAGGTCACTACTGGAAGTGGCGAAACCATGCTTCTGAACAAAAACTGTATTGTTGCCTTTTTAGGTAAATGGTTTTCAACTAACTTGCCTATTTGTAAAACTTTAATTGGTTGCCATAAACTTTAAAAAAAATCTTTTTCTAAAATACTGCCGAATTTATTTCAGATTTAATTAAAACGGTTAGCAAAGAAGCCTTCCCTTAATCAAAACAATTAAAACATATAAGTCCTCTAACTAAATCAATTTAATCTCCATAGTAAATTTCTTAGGAAAAATCCTGAAAAATCGTAGAAATTCACTTTTAATAAGTTATATAACATATATAAATTTCAGACCCAAATTCCTTCATATAATTACCGAAATTAATTTCTAAACCTAATTATTCATATTCTCCTTTGAAAATTCATAATAAATTATCCACAGCTTGGATAATCACGAAAAATTTAACCCATCTCCAAAATAATGTTTTACATAACATATTGAATCCTCATGGCATTTGTAACCCAATATAAATGATTTTAGCCTTAAAATTGAATAAAACATTTACCAAACAAACTTGTTTGAATATAACATATCATGAAATCCAAGCATATCATCATCAAAAATCATCATAGTGGATTTAAACTTAAACCCAAAATCAAATGATCTATAAAACCAAAAATAGAGATGGTTTAGATTTTTTTCTCCTTGATTAGGATAAGGAACTTGAGATTTGATATTCGATTAATTCTTCGTGTGCTTGATTGCTTAGCTTTAATCGATTTTTCCCCTTTTCTTTCCTTAGGTTATGGCCAGCTTGAGCTTTTGATTTACGTTTTTGAATAATGAATTATGAACGTGTAAAGGCATGGATACAAAGTTTTAAGGGTAATGGGATTTTGTTGGCCGAAAATCCCTATAATGCCCTAGCCTTATGTTCTCACTAATTAACATATAAAACCGCTCATAAGTCCATTCTTTTAAGGTTTTGTTTAATTAAGCTCGGCCTCTATTGAATTTCAAATCTCAATCCCCTTATCACACTAATATTTACATTATTCTATTTAATTTATCTAATTAAATCTTCTGAATAATATTATTAAAAATTAGGGGTGTTACAGGCTCTCCTCCTTAAAGAATTTCATCCTCAAAATTTAGTAAGGACTAAATACTAGACATAGCAATCATCTGTAATAGCTCCTAACTACCATACTAGCATACCTGACTAGCAACAGTCTATATAAAGTGAATTTAGAACATACCCTCACAGCAGATCAGGATAAGTATCTCTAATCATGTCTTCTATCTCCCAACTACAGTCCTTCTCGTTGTCGCTCCACTGAACTTTCACCAACTTGACTGTCTTGTTCCTTAATCTTTTCTCATCTCTCGCTACAACCCGAACTGGTTGTCTAACAAAAGTCAAATTCGGGTCTACTATTAACTCTTCCAACTCTGTCAGAGGATAGTAGTCTCTGGATCATGCACATACTTGCGAAGATGAGACTCATGAAATACATTACGGACGCCTGCCATACTGCTCGACAACTCTACTCGGTATGCGAGCTTTCTGATCCTCTTTATAACTTGGAATGGACCAACATATCTCGGTGCCACTTTCCTTGACTTTCCGAATCGTACCACAACCTTCATTGGTGATTCCTTAATGAAAACCCTATCTCCAACCGAGAATTCTAGGTCTTTTCGCCTCTTATTTGCATAACTCTTCTGTCTGGACTGAGCTTCCTTCATCCTTTCTGGGATTAACTTAATCTTCTCTGTCGCCTCTCTAACCAGATCTAGCCCCAAGACTAATCTGTCTCCAGTTTCTAACCAACATGCTGGTGGTTTACATGGCCTTCCATACAAAGCTTCAAAAGACGCCATTCCTATACTAGTCTGATAACCATTAGTATAGGAAAACTCCATTAAGTGTAGATGATCTTCCAAAGGTCCACCAAAATCCAATACACAAGCTCTTAAAAAATCCTCGGGTACTTTATTGACTCTCTCTATCTGCCCATCCATCTGAGGGTGATACGCAGTACTCTTCTTAAGCTTGGTACTTAATACACCCTGTATGCTATCCCAGAATTCACTAGTAAACAAAGCATCTCGGTCACTGACTAAACTACTAGGAATTCCATGTAGTCTAACTATGTTCTTCATGAACAACTTAGCTAAAATAGGTGCCGTTCTAGTTGACTTAACTGGAATGAAATGGGCACTCTTGGTCAACCTGTCCACTATGACCCATATACTTTCATTTCCTCTATTCGACCTTGGCAACTCATCTATAAAATCCATGGATATCGAATCCCATTTCCAAACTGGTATCTCCAAAGGTTGAAGCAACCTACTCGGCTTTTGATGTTCGGCCTTCACTTGTTGACAGTTTGCACACTGCCTAACCCACAAGCCAACATCTCTCTTCATACCTTCCAAATAGAAGCTCCTCTTTATGCCTTGATACATCTTGGTTCCTCCATGATGAATCGTAAATTTGGATCGATGACATTCCTAAAGAACTTCTTTCCTTAAGTCCTCAACATTCGGAACACACAACCGTCCCTTCTTTCTTGACCATCCTCCCTGGTCAAGACTAAAATCCTTTAGATCATCGGTCTCAGTTCCCACCTTAAACCTTCTAATCCTCTCGGCTAATAATGGATCCTCTCTCTACTTAGAAGCAATCCTTTCGATCAACACTGGTCAAATTTCTAAAAAAGACAACATAGCGGTGCTCTGACTAGAACTAGCAGTCGATCTTAACAGCACACTACAAGTAGTCAAAGCTTCTAAATCTTTCCATTCTGCCAACATAACTAACACCACATTCTGATGTCTTCTGCTAAGAGCATCCACTGCTTTATTTCCTTTCCCAGGTGTATACTCTATACTAAAATCATAAGCAGATAAAACTCCAGCCACCTCTACTGTCTCATATTCAACTCCTTCTGTGAGAATAAATATCTTAAGGACTTATGATCTGTGTATAGCTCAAATCTCTCCTCTAAGAGATAATGTCTCCAAAGCTTCAATGCGAAGATCACTGTAGCCAACTCCAAATCATGAGTAGGATATCTAACTTCATGCGGTCTAAGCTGTTGCGAAGCGTAGGCAATAACTTTACCTTTCTGCATCAACACAGCTCCTAATCCAGTCCCACATGCATCGGTATACACCACCAAACCTTGGTTTCCATCTGGAACTACTAACACATGTGCGTAGGTCAACAAATGCTTTAACTTAAGGAATGCTTCCTCACATTTGTCGGACCAGACAAACTTCACGTCCTTTCTGGTCAAATTAGTTAAAGGCGCTTCTATCTGCAAGAAATCCTTAATGAATCTCCGGTAATAACCAGCAAGTCCAAGAAAACTTTTAATCTCAGTCACCGTCTCTGGTCTCTTCTAGTTATTAACAACTTCAATCTTATCTGGATCGACTGACAAGCCTTTCTCTGAAACCACGTGACCAAGAAACTTAACCTCTTTCTTTCAAAAATGACACTTGGAAAATTTTGCTTTCAGCTGATGCTGCCTCAACGTCTCAAGCACTACTCTAAGATGATCTTCATGCTCTCTTTCATCCTTAGAGTATACTAAAATGTCATCTATAAACACCAACACAAACCTGTCCAAGTACTCTCGGAAAACTCGGTTCATCATATCCACGAAGAAAGCTGGTGTGTTCGTTTACTCGAATGGCATTACTAACCATTCGTACGAACCATACCTATTTTGGAACGTTGTCAATGGAATACTGTCCTCTACCACTCTTAGCTGATGGAAACCTGTCGCCAAATCCAATTGGGAAAATACTCTGGCTCCACACAACTGATCAAATAGATCGCCAATTCTCGGCAAAGGATACTTATTCTTAATCATCCTCTCGTTTAGCTTACGATAGTCGATACACATCCTAAACGACCCATCCCGTTTCTTTACAAACACCACGGCCGCTTCCCGAGGCGAACTGCTTGGTCTAATAAAATTTCTCCCTTCTAGATCCACTAACTACACCTTCAATTCTTTCATCTCGGTCGGTGTCATCCTGCTAGGTGGTCTACTGACAGGTTCAGCTCCTGGTATAAGATCTATCCGAAATTCAACAGCTTGTTTCGGTGGTAGTCCTGTAACCGGCTTAAAAAAATCTGCAAACTCTCTGGTTACCCGAACCTAACTTAACTCTTCTTCTACTTCCATATCTCTCAACAAAGCATAAGCATTTCTATCAAAATTCTCCACTGAGAATATGATTCGGTTATGACTATTAGGGTGTCTCAACGATATTTCCCTATCCTGGAAAATATCCTAGCCTCGTATTTACCCAACCAATCCATACCCAAAATATGAAATCAAAAACATACAAACTGCATGCAAACTTATGACCTAACAAACCAAGTTCTAACTATTCACATATCATCCCTAGAGTTGCATACCCTCCTATCGGATTTGCAACCCTTAAGGAAGTAACGAGGTATATGGGTTCTAAGCATAACCTATCAACCAAACACTGAGATATAAATGAATGTGATGCACCGGTATCAAAAAGTACCCTAACTGGTATACTCTGAATCAAAAGCGTACCTTCCATCATAGTCTTTCCCTTCTCGGTAGTAGTTGGCCTAGCTGATGATGGTCCAACAACAAAAACTTTTCCCTTGCCCGCCTTGACTGGTTCTGGACACTGATTCTTATAATGCCCAACCTGGTCACAGTTAAAGCACTTCACGCTCTTCTTTTCTGCAGCCTTCTTTCCCTTGCCTGTCCGGCATTCATGTGCATAATGACCCTTCTTATCACAATTGAAACAAACTAAATCAGCCTTTGCTTTCTTGGCAGCCTCTCCCTTCTTCTTAAAGAACTTCCTCTTCTTCCCCTGAGAACCCTGGATTTCAACTGGCTTTTCCTTCCCACAAATAGCAATCATTTCCTCATGTCGGATTGCCATCTCCATAACAACATTACAAGGATCACAAATATGTGGTAGTGTCACCCTAGCAATCTCGGGTCTCAATCCCCGAATACACTTCTCATTCCTCTTGATGATGGTGTCAATAGTAGCATACCCATATTTGGATAGCTTTTCAAACTTAGTAGCATACTCAACTACCGACATCTCTCCCAGCACCAAATCCATAAACTTTCTCAACAATGCCGACTTATCAACTTCAAACTAAAATCTCTGCTCGAATCTCCTTCGAAATTATGCCTAAGTCAACTATTCCGCAGGAACTTCGATAGTAACACTGTTCCACCAATGAAGCGCTGCTCCCTGCAACTGTCTAGAGGCTAGTCTCCTCTTTTTCTCATCATTTAATCCTAAATCAACGAAGATCCTCTCACAATGCAACAACTAATTTTCAACTTCTATAGCGTCGTCCGTTCCCATAAACGACTTCCCATCAAGACTGGTGTAATCTCTGCTTAACGTAGCATAGTTATTCCCAATTGTAGCCACGAGATTAGCTCCTCCAATATTCTCGACTACTCCAGCCGCTGCTCCAGCTTGCACCAGGCTGACGAAGAACTAATACATTATCCCCGTATCTACTGGCGGATTTCTAGCACCTACATTAGCATCTGCATTTTGATTAACATTTGCCTGTCGACCCGAGTTCCTCCTAGTGGGTCGAACATTTCCGTTTGTTGTGGTGCTTCCTCCACCAAGATTTCCTCTTCCGTTTCCTGCCTCCATATCTTCTTTCTCGTAAATCTTCTTACGAGCCTTAGTAAGATACAAAAAAACGGTCTAAAGAGAAGGGAATACGTACTTATATACATATATGTATATCAAATACAAGTATGTTACTATAGCTTTAACCTAAACCCGGATCTTATTTTCTGATTCATTGGATTATGTTTTGAAAAAATCTTTTAGGCTTAAATTTCTTTTAAGTTTTCATAAACCTAGGCTTCGATACCAACTTGTAACATCCCCTACTTGGAGGCCCAAAACTAACGGCTACGGATGCTACAGTCATCCATAGTTAGTAATCCTCGGCGACCAAATACAGTAATATTAGATATGTTGATATAACAGAAACACATGGATATGAAGAAATTTTAAAACCATATAACAAATTTCTCATTCCATTTCAAATCATTTCGAATTCATTACATAATCACAAATTTCGAGAACCACGTTTAGAGAAAATATAATTATTACAACATACGCCAAGAGCGACATATGAAGATGTTGGATGATCAGAGTATATATATAGGCAATTAAACAACTTTGCCTTTACATCCAAACACAGCGGAATCAAAATGAAAAGAACTCCTAATAACTAGCTTGCCTCCTGCTCGTCTCCGGAAGCTTATTCGTCAACTAAGTACTTGAAATACCTCAACTGTCAAACTACTCAAAGTTAGTTGAGCACCCGAGAGTTTAAGGGGAAATATAAACTTTGAGTCAGACATAAAGCCTGGTATGAATAATAACCTACCATCTCAAACCATTTAGATATCCAATGAGACTACACCACTTAGTGGAACGGGTTTTCTCCTCACTAGTATCGTATCAAAACTAATGATAACCATATACTGTGCTCCTGCATCCACAATGGTTTAAAACATAGCAATTTAAAATATTATGATGATATGCAAACAAGTAAATCATTCTGGATTTCCCATCCCCATTCATTAGACTATTTGTCATAGTTATAGTATCTAGGGTTACTATTAACCTATTAGTTTTCATGGGCTCACTAATAACCTGACTATCTATGGACTATCTGTCCAGTCTCGTAGTTTTCATGGGATCACAAAGAACCTATTGGCCCCTGCCAATAACTACATTTAATCATTTCATAGGTTCTCCCTGAACCTACTTGTATCTCCAATAACTTCCCTCATATCACAGCTTTCATGGGTTGACTATGAACTTATTGACTTCTGTCAATAACTCAATCCAGATACAGTTTTCATGGGTTCACTACAAACCTATTGGCCTTTCCAATAACTCTCTTTAAACATAGTATTATTAGGTTCGCTATGTACCTGTCTAAACTGACAACCTGGATGCAATTATACTCATTCAGAAGCTAACTTAATTTATATTCACTACTGGGTCAACCTAGTTGGTTATTCTGCCCTTACTCCCCAAAATACAATTATGGGCCCATTACATAGTGAACACATTTACAGAAGAAGCATATACAAAATAATACCAACATCTTTGGTTTAATATCTTTGAAATCATTACCCCTTGGAAATTTGGTTAATCCTTTTAACCCATTATTTATATCAAGGCAAGCTTCTTCAAAAACTCCAATTTAAAAGCATTTAAAAGCTCTTTTATAGTGCTATGGGTTTTTCCTTTTAGAAACTAAGTTTGGGTTCTATGTTTTGAAAACTAAGGCTTACGAAACTTTAGACCTTTACTTTCGAAACCATTGAAAAACCTCTTTCGAAAGCATTCAATTCTTCTTTTCAAAACACTAAGCATATTCCTTTCAAAACACTTTAAAACATATTCTTCAAAACCATCAAAACACACCTTTCGATAGCATTAAAGCATCACTTGCTTATTTATAAAAGCATAGCTTCGAAACCAATCGAAAGTACTTTTTTTGAAACCATTGGGTTTAATCTTAAACATATCTTTTGGGTCCAAGTGAATACGAATGAAAGTACCCCTTTCGAAACCATTAAAAAGAGTTTGGGGAAAAACCGATGGCTTCGGAACCATCTTTTCGAAAGCTTAGTCATTTAAGTAAAACATTTGGAAGGATAGCTTCGAAATCCCTTTCGAAGCCATTGCCTTCGAAACCTTTATGTGGCTACTGGATCCCTTTCGAAAGCTTTGGGAAGTGGCTTATTAAATTTATAAAACAAAAGCTACCTTTCGAATTCGTTGATGACCTCGTCCCTTCGAAAGGCATAGAGACGGCCACAGGGTTTCGACTAGGTTCAAACTACCCTTTCGAAAGCATTGATTTAAAAACAAGGCAACTCATTCGAAAGCTACCATTTCGAAACCAAAAGGCACCAACTTCTTTGAAAGCTATACTAAACCCTTTCAAAAGTATTCTTTTGAAAATAAGGCAAGTGGCATTTCTTTGGATAGTAAAACAAAAGACCTTTGAAAGCTATTAAAATTGGTCTCGACCCCTTCGAAAGCACCGTTTCGTCTCCATACCTTCCGCCTTTCTCCAATCCAGTACGTATCAAAGCATTAATACCATGTGTATTGGTTTCGACTTAGATGGGGGCGAAGGTATGTGGTCGAAAGGTCACTACTGGAAGTGGAGAAACCATGCTTCTGAAAAAAAACTGTATTATTGCCTTTTTAGGTAAATGGTTTTCAACTAACTTTCCTATTTGTAAAACTTTAATTGGTCGCCATAAACTTTAAAAAAGAATCTTTTCCTAAAATACTACCGAATTTATTTCAGATTTAATTAAAACGGTTAGCAAAGAAGCCCTTCCCTTAATCCAAACAATCAAAACATATAAGTCCTCTAACTAAACTAATTTAATTTCTATAGTAAATTTCTTCGAAAAATCCCCAAAAATTGTAGAAATTCACTTTTAATATGTTATCTAACATATATAAATTTCGAACCCAAATTCCTTCATATAATTACCGAAATTAATTTCTAAAATTATTCATACTCCTTTGAAAATTCATAATAAATTATCCATAGCTTGGATAATCATGAAAAATTTAACCCATCTTCAAAATAATGTTTTACATAACATATTGAATCCTCATGGCATTTGTAACCCAATATAAATGATTTTAGCCTTAAAATTGAATAATACATTTATCAAACAAACTTGTTTGAATATAACATATCATGAAACCTAAGCATATCATCATCAAAAATCATCATAGTGGATTTAAACTTAAATCCAAAATCAAAAGATCTATAAAACCAAAAATAGAGATGGTTTAGATTATTATTCACCTTTATTAGGAAAAGGAACTTGAAATTTGATCTTTGATTGGTCCCCCTTTGTAACATACCGGAATTTTCGACTTTCGAAAATTCGACATCGATACTCACTTTATCGACTGCCGAGACATCGAATGCCGGAAACCCGAAAAGTTATGGTTTTAAAAAGAAGAAAAAAGTAGAAGAAGAAGAAAAGAGTAGAAGAAGAAGAGAAGAGCAACAGAACAACAATAGAAACAGAAACAATATCAGAATCTCACATATCGCAGCGGAATAATATATAATAGATGAATCAATATTCTTTAAATCAAAGAACTATATCATTTTATACATTACATCAATCATCAGAGTCAATATACAACTCAATACAACAATGGACAGTTATATAAACTTGTCCTCATACAGAATACACAGCGGAATAAATACTATCAGATACAAATACTACGTCTCGCCATCCAGCTTGCTTCCGAAGCTCCAGAATATCCTGATAACATAACTCTAGACTGCCCGTGTGGAAATTGGTGGGCACCTAGAGTTTAGAAGGGAAACAATAAACTCCGAGTCAGTCATGGTGACTGGTGTGAGATCGTAAAACAGTTTATCTTTAAAATAAACAACAGGAAAACTTTAATGTCAATTCGCAATGCTTTTGGAAAATGAAACTACCATAAGGCCTCCTGCCATACACACAATGCAAACGCAGAATTGGAGAAGATTTCTCCTTATGATAGTCAAAGATGCTTACTACGCAAAATCAAATCATTTTTTATATTATTATTAGTGCATAGTGTAGAAATCATTTCGAAAGTATAATATTAATCTTAGCCAGCATACGACCAGTATCGTATGCCTACTATAGCTACCATCTAAACAGTGGTGACCACCGTACGTAAATGGCAGGTTCTACAACTAATACCGTACAAATCTCGTATTGGAGTTTGGATTTCCAACAAATGGTCAGGCTAAGGAACTTCCTATCCACGATGGGTACGTCCCTGGAATAGACGACCCGAGAACCTAACCAGATCTCTGCAAACACAAGGCCGGGATACCTCTGCAAAAATAGGTAACTACTGACACGCGTATGCCATCCCCCGATCGTAACCGATCTTCCCGAGGATCCCCGATTTCCAACAAACCACATCAAAATAATAATGCAGCAACCACATAGGTTAAGTATCTGGGCTCCATACCATGATACCACCTCTATCCAGAAGGAATGACATACACTAAGGGGCGCTACTCCCTAGAACCTTGCTGCATCCTTCCTGTTTTGACCATTTCCGGGGTGTGAGGCTCGACGAAGTCTCGTCCACAAAGCTACGCTTTCTACAAAGCTATGCTTCGGGTCAAACAAATGATCAACCTATGATCACAAAGATATAAGATCAAACAAATGATCATATCGCAAATGATCAAACACTGATCATTTCACAGCAACACTTAGTATGCCACGTTACCAAATTGGGAGTATATCGCTGATAAATTTCAACTACATAACCTATGAGCTCGTACGTCTCAGAGAAGGGTGTTAAGCTAAGAGAATAAATTCTCCGCCACCAACAGAAATGTATTTGAAAGAAATCAGCTTTATATCTCAAATTGTAACGTCAGACACACAATCCATACAAGTCTGTTTCGGGATCGAACAGAACCGAAGGCACTTCTCACGAAGCCCTTGCACATCCGGATAATTTTCTAATCACGTCCAGACTTCCCGTCACTAAGGGTGATAAAACCTCTAAATCGGAGATCAGCCGATGTAGAGTAACTCGAAGGTAATCCTTCCGTTTTCAAAAGTATCCGGTCTTCAACACCGGTCATCAAATGCAATTCATTACGACGTATCACATATTCGGAATGGGTTATACGACCCCATGGTCCTTTCCCGGCTAACCCGAATAGTGAGCGCTTATTTAAAAATAAGTGTGGCATTCAAATTCATCCAATTCACAACAAATACCATTCAAGGTAATTATTGATAGTCGGTTATTTAACTATCAATAAAGATGCGCAACATCATCAGATTCCAAATAATTTTCCCAAATTATTTTATCTTCAAAAATATCTTTACTAGATATGAAATTTCCACACTTTCAAAAATAAATCAATATTTATTTTTAAACAACTTCCCTTTCTTTTATAAATTCCATATTGAATTTATATTTTTGAATATCTACTGATATTCGATTTTCAAATCATTTTCAATATTCAATTTCAATTTATCTTTAAGAAGATAAAATCTCAAAACGTTTCATTTCATTTTGGAAAAGCATTTCCATACTTATTTAAAAATAAGTATTTCACAAATCTATTTATTTTCAACATTTGAAAATATTCGATATACTTAAATCAATATTAAGTATATATTCATTCTTTAAGGAAATCATAAATTTTAACATCTATTTGAGTCAAAAACGAATGTTGCGTAAAACATCGTTACGACGACTCGAAATCACTAGTATAGGGATTCGGATTTTAAGATAGATATATAAATCCCAATACTACATAAAACATTTCCTTTCGGAAATCATTTACTATAACAACAATGTTATAGTCCACAATTTCCTTATATTTCTCGAAAACGTCTATTTCAACAATAAATGTTGAAATCTATGATTTCGATATTCAACCTGTTTTAAAACATCTTTCAAAACAATTACTTCATTTCAATTATCACTTTTCCAAAACCATATCCATTTTACTTAACAATATATTCACTGTCCAAAATCGTGAATATATTTCACTAATTACATTTCACTATTTTCTACACGTTTTATTTCAATAATAATTCGCTATCCAAAATCGCGAATATATCTCCTTTAACAACCTTCTATATTTAATTTATCAAATTCAATTGATCTCGAATTTATAAAACAACGTTTATAAATTCTATTTCTATTTTCTAACAACTTCAATTTAATAAATCTCCTTTATTAACAATTCGATTCATAACTCAAATCTTATACCAACAATCCATATTATAAGTTAAATACTTATAATTCCTTTATTTTACAAAATCGTTTCCATTTATAAGTTCACAATTTATAAATTCCATTTATTTATAAATTCTTAAAAATTCATTTTAACGCTTATAAAAACTCGTTTTATAATACCAACATTTTAAAGTTATAAATATCAATCTTGTACAACTTTTACATACATCGTTTTTAATAATTCAAAAATTCCAATTAAAACCATTTTATAAATTTCTTAACTATTTATTTCAAAAGAAATTACCTTTTGGTTATAATTCACAAATCTTAACTTTTATAACTTTAAAGTTTGAACGTTTATTCATTTAAAATAAGTCACTTCAAAAATTTAATAAAACGTATAATTTCAAAGATTACTTTAAAAATCCTTTTAAAGTAAAAGTCGTTATTTTTAAACTTCAAAACTTGAATCCGATGATGCAACAGCATCAATTAGTCAATCACAACATCAAACATCATATATCAACATATGATAACAGCATATACAACAAATATCTGCAAATAATAATATTGGTGAGGAATCCAGTTGGATCCCTCCAACCTGTTTCCCTGCATCCACAGACGTTAGCACAATACCAATTCCACTTCGAGGTGGAATATCGCGGTATATGGGTTTTATAAAAATAATCCGCTTACTAACGGCGCAATAGGGTCTCATCCGCTATACGAGGCGGGAAATCAATCAATCCAATATATACATATGTCAATATGTATATATTGCTATATATAGATATATATCCTACTATATCTAATATCACATCCAATAGCAATCAAATCAATCAATAAATAACTGAAAATTCCACTTTCATTTTGAGTGAGAAAAATCTCACCTTGGATTTTATTTTGCAATCCATTCCAAATCCAGGTTCATTTTTCTTCGTTGTATTCGACCTTGTATAAACAATTATACAATTTTTATTAATATTCGAATTAATCGAACAACTCAATTTCTACTTGATAAGTTTCAATTATACAATGATTTTAATTTTAAAAATTGAAATTTGACTTTTAAACTAATTCCTTTTAACAAAAATATTTTCTTTGAAATAGATTTCATTTTAACTGAAAATTTTCCCCTTCAACTTGTATATGTAAATATTCAAAACAGAAGTATTTTTATGCTTTACTGTAAAATTCCTTTTTGAATCTAAATACATACATATATATGTATTTTAAAATCTAGTGAAATAGAAATCTTTTTCCTGTACAATTTAACTTCATATTCAAATTTAAATTGTACTGAGTGAATTTTATATACCTCACTGTAAATGTTTTATTTTGAATCTACATATATATATATATGTGTGTGTGTGTATATATACACAGGTGTTTTTATGAGATTTATAAATAACAGAAATTCACTTTTAATACCTCACTGGAAATCGCAGATTACACCACTTAGACGAACTCGTCTCCGGCCTTGACTTCGACATCGAGAATTCCTAACTGCCGTGACCCTATCATCAACTCGAGATTCCACGACGACTCACCCCTACGGCCTTCAATCGATCGCCATCATCTCTTCGCAAGATCGAACTCACGAGCCACTGAAAAACAGCGCGTCTCCTTTGCTTCCAAAATCACGGCTTGCCCCACTTGTTCGAACGCGAATCGAATTCGCTCGGTTCCCCAATTCGCAATCCTTCGAACCCTAGGTGCGTCGCCCCTTCATCGCGATGCCCCCCATCATCATCGCCATCTGCCACTCGACGCTGCCCCTTCCAGATCGCTGCCGCTTTTGAAATCGCGACAGATCCTTTCACCTCCATCGCGTGCTCGAGCGCGAGCGCCTGCCGCTGCCCCAGTCGTGAGCGCGAGCCTTCATCGCAATCTTTATCCTCAGGCTTCGGCCATAATTTTTATTCGTGAAGAATGAAAAGGGATACGAGAATGAAGTGAGGAGATATAATTTAAAACAGAGGAAGCATGATGGGTTACACGATCATTTCGTGATATTAGGCACGATTTGAGGAAGGGTGTCGTGCTGATGTGACCACATATTTTAAATTTAAATTTATATTGAATTCTTTTTAAAAATTTCAACGCGTTAATGTGTCGTGTGCTCACGTACCAGCACTGAAAAATACGAAAATTGAAATCCGACAATAATTCAATATTACGGACCCAATGGAACTGGTTTCGTCGAATTCCGAGACTGTTTGAAAAATGACTATTTTTAAATATCGATTCAAACAACTAAATTCAAAACTGAGCAAAACAGTTTAAATTTCAATTCTGAAGCTGCTGTTATCTTCAGTGTTATCAATATAAATTTTACAAGCGTTTGAAATATTTTTCTTCAGCTTAAAATTGAAGATTCAAATTTTTATTCAACTATCAATAGATTAAATTTTAAAGTTTAATCGCAAATTTTAAAAGTTATATCGGGGATTCAAATTAAATTACCGTTCAAATATTTAAAATTAATTAATATTCTCAATTTAATTTGTTTAAAATTCTGGGTCGTTACAAACTTCCCTCCTTAAAAGAATTTCGTCCCGAAATTACAAGTTAGGAAGAAAAAGTCCTTAACTTCTCTACTATTTTTCACAATCTAAATAGTTTTATCAATTTATCAAAACAAATCTTCCTACTAAAGATTCGTTATTTATTCAACTAAATTTCTAACTTCAATTATAAGTTTCAAACAACTTTGTTTTCTTAACAATTCAAATTTAAATTCAAATTTAAACTTTAAACTTTCAAAATTTTCTCAAAAATTTTCTAACATTCGAAATTTCCGAAAAATTTCGCCAGCGTCTCCTTTGCGCGGCTAATACGGCACGACTACAAAACGTCCCTACGGACTCTCAGATTTCAAAAAGAAAAAGAAAAAGAAAAAGCCAAGCGGCTAGACAAGAAAATCATTAAATCTCATATTTGAAATTCAAATACATACCTTTTGTCGAGCAATTCAAATTAATCTTTGAAAATCAAATCCAATTTCCTTTTATAACACCTGTATGTCCTACTAGCCATAATATCTAGTTACAATATTCAAATCATTTTGCAAATTCTATTATAAAATTTTCAATATAAACTGCTTATACATTTTTACTTCACTGTTGAAGTTACATATCTATTATCATTCAATTTTGCATTTCAAATTTCATTTGAATTCAATTCACAATTCCAATCTAATTTGGATTCAATTTAACTTCTGAATATTGAATTTATCAATTATCTTTCATTTACAACTATACTATTTTAAATTAGTTCCAGTTACTAATTCATCACAAATTCTAATTCATTTATTCAAATTTGTCTTCACATTCAGTTTCAATTCCAGTTTTATTCACTTTTGTTCGCTCCCAAAATTTATTTACAATTCACTATTTTGGTTTATAACCACTTATATTAAACTGGATTTCAATTCGAATTCAATTTACATTCATGTACTTGCAATTACAAATTGATTCATTCATTCACAATTTTATTTTCATAATTCAATACTCAATTCCAGAGTCTTTTCAACCTTTTCAAAACCATTTTTGAAAATAATTCAAATTTATCTTTTGAATTTCCAAAACAAAACCCAAGTTTTCCAAACAACTTCCATTTAAAACAATTTGGCAGCAATTCCTCTTTTGGAAACCCGAAAATGAACACCGATAGTGTCGCGATCACCAATCGGAATTATTTTCCAGCGACCGAAAAGAGTTTAGAGCTTTCATCTCTCAAAATACTTTTCAAAACCATTGAAATTCATTTTCAAATCAAAAAGAAATTTAAACTTTCCAAATCACCAAAATTTTCAAATTCCTTTCAAAACATTTCCAAATACTCCTCTGGAATTCCGTTTCAAATTATAAGTCACATTTATAATTTATATTCTCAAATTTCATTTGTATATGGATTAATTTCTTAACTTTGGAGTTACGATTTCAGTTTCTTATTCAGTTTCAATAGTAATGATAACATTTCAATATCATCACTTTCCTAACAACCATGCAACCATATACTGTAATAATTTACAGAAAATTATTTCTTTTCTATACAAAAATAGTTTTGGGCAAAATTATTTCATTCACCCTATTTTAAAACAATACTGTGTCAGTTTATCTTGTTAAGAGTTTAGAAACCCCTATCGATTACAGTTAGCTAGACTGCACCGACCAGAATTCATAAATAATCAACCGATAAGTCAACACAATACAAAACAATTTCATATTCACTAACAAATACGCACTCGTATCTATTATTACACTCAAACTCATTCTAGAGTACTGCTGACTCTATCTCTAATGAGTAACACCCAACAGAGCAGGGTTGTCGCTTAACCATATGCTCTGATACCAAATGTAACATACCGGAATTTTCGACTTTCGAAAATTCGACATCGATACTCACTTTATCGACTGCCGAGACATCGAATGCCGGAAACCCGAAAAGTTATGGTTTTAAAAAGAAGAAAAAAGTAGAAGAAGAAGAAAAGAGTAGAAGAAGAAGAGAAGAACAACAGAACAACAATAGAAACAGAAACAATATCAGAATCTCACAAATCGCAGCGGAATAATATATAATAGATGAATCAATATTCTTTAAATCAAAGAACTATATCATTTTATACATTACATCAATCATCAGAGTCAATATACAACTCAATACAACAATGGACAGTTATATAAACTTGTCCTCATACAGAATACACAGTGAAATAAATACTATCAGATACAAATACTACGTCTCGCCATCCAGCTTGCTTCCAAAGCTCCAGAATATCCAGAATATCCTGATAACATAACTCTAGACTGCCCGTGTGGAAATTGGTGGGCACCCAGAGTTTAGAAGGGAAACAATAAACTCCGAGTCAGTCATGGTGACTGGTGTGAGATCGTAAAACAGTTTATCTTTAAAATAAACAACAGGAAAACTTTAATGTCAATTCGCAATGCTTTGGGAAAATGAAACTACCATAAGGCCTCCTGCCACACACACAATGCAAACGCAGAATTGGAGAAGATTTCTCCTTATGATAGTCAAAGATGCTTACTACGCAAAATCAAATCATTTTTTATATTATTATTAGTGCATAGTGTAGAAATCATTTCGAAAGTATAATATTAATCTTAGCCAGCATACGACCAGTATCGTATGCCTACTATAGCTACCATCTAAACAGTGGTGACCACCGTACGTAAATGGCAGGTTCTACAACTAATACCGTACAAATCTCGTATTGGAGTTTGGATTTCCAACAAATGGTCAGGCTAAGGAACTTCCTATCCACGATGGGTACGTCCCTGGAATAGACGACCCGAGAACCTAACCGGATCTCTGCCAACACAAGGCCGGGTTACCTCTGCAAAAATAGGTAACTACTGACACGCGTATGCCATCCCCCGATCGTAACCGATCTTCCCGAGGATCCCTGATTTCCAACAAACCACATCAAAATAATAATGCAGCAACCACATAGGTTAAGTATCTGGGCTCCATACCATGATACCACCTCTATCCAGAAGGAATGACATACACTAAGGGGCGCTACTCCCTAGAACCTTGCTGCATCCTTCCTGTTTTGACCATTTCCGGGGTGTGAGGCTCGACGAAGTCTCGTCCACAAAGCTACGCTTTCTACAAAGCCATGCTTCAGGTCAAACAAATGATCAACCTATGATCACAAAGATATAAGATCAAACAAATGATCATATCGCAAATGATCAAACACTGATCATTTCACAGCAACACTCAGTATGCCACGTTACCAAATTGGGAGTATATCGCTGATAAATTTCAACTACATAACCTCTGAGCTCGTACGTCTCAGAGAAGGGTGTTAAGCTAAGAGAATAAATTCTCCGCCACCAACAGAAATGTATTTGAAAGAAATCAGCTTTATATCTCAAATTGTAACGTCAGACACACAATCCATACAAGTCTGTTCCGGGATCGAACAGAACCGAAGGCACTTCTCACGAAGCCCTTGCACATCCAGATAATTTTCTAATCACGTCCAGACTTCCCGTCACTAAGGGTGATAAAACCTCTAAATCGGAGATCAGCCGATGTAGAGTAACTCGACGGTAATCCTTCCGTTTTCAAAAATATCCGGTCTTCAACACCGGTCATCAAATGCAATTCATAACGACGTATCACATATTCGGAATGGGTTATACGACCCCATGGTCCTTTCCCGGCTAACCCGAATAGTGAGCGCTTATTTAAAAATAAGTGTGGCATTCAAATTCATCCAATTCACAACAAATACCATTCAAGGTAATTATTGATAGTCGGTTATTTAACTATCAATAAAGATGCGCAACATCATCAGATTCCGAATAATTTTCCCAAATTATTTTATCTTCAAAAATATCTTTACTAGATATGAAATTTCCACACTTTCAAAAATAAATCAATATTTATTTTTAAACAACTTCCCTTTCTTTTATAAATTCCATATTGAATTTATATTTTCGAATATCTACTGATATTCGATTTTCAAATCATTTTCAATATTCAATTTCAATTTATCTTTAAGAAGATAAAATCTCAAAACGTTTCATTTCATTTTGGAAAAGCATTTCCATACTTATTTAAAAATAAGTATTTCACAAATCAATTTATTTTCAACATTTGAAAATATTCGATATACTTAAATCAATATTAAGTATATATTCATTCTTTAAGGAAATCATAAATTTTAACATCTATTTGAGTCAAAAACGAATGTTGCGTAAAACATCGTTACGACGACTCGAAATCACTAGTATAGGGATTCGGATTTTAAGATAGATATATAAATCCCAATACTACATAAAACATTTCCTTTCGGAAATCATTTACTATAACAACAATGTTATAGTCCACAATTTCCTTATATTTCTCGAAAACGTCTATTTCAACAATAAATGTTGAAATCTATGATTTCGATATTCATCCTGTTTTAAAACATCTTTCAAAACAATTACTTCATTTCAATTATCACTTTTCCAAAACCATATCCATTTTACTTAACAATATATTCACTGTCCAAAATCGTGAATATATTTCACTAATTACATTTCACTATTTTCTACACGTTTTATTTCAATAATAATTCGCTATCCAAAATCGCGAATATATCTCCTTTAACAACCTTCTATATTTAATTTATCAAATTCAATTTATCTCGAATTTATAAAACAACGTTTATAAATTCTATTTCTATTTTCTAACAACTTCAATTTAATAAATCTCCTTTATTAACAATTCGATTCATAACTCAAATCTTATACCAACAATCCATATTATAAGTTAAATACTTATAATTCCTTTATTTTACAAAATCGTTTCCATTTATAAGTTCACAATTTATAAATTCCATTTATTTATAAATTCTTAAAAATTCATTTTAACGCTTATAAAAACTCGTTTTATAATACCAACATTTTAAAGTTATAAATATCAATCTTGTACATCTTTTACATACATCGTTTTTAATAATTCAAAAATTCCAATTAAAACCATTTTATAAATTTCTTAACTATTTATTTCAAAAGAAATTACCTTTTGGTTATAATTCACAAATCTTAACTTTTATAACTTTAAAGTTTGAACGTTTATTCATTTAAAATAAGTCACTTCAAAAATTTAATATAACGTATAATTTCAAAGATTACTTTAAAAATCCTTTTAAAGTAAAAGTCGTTATTTTTAAACTTCAAAACTTGAATCCGATGATGCAACAGCATCAATTAGTCAATCACAACATCAAACATCATATATCAACATATGATAACAGCATATACAACAAATATCTGCAAATAATAATATTGGTGAGGAATCCAGTTGGATCCCTCCAACCTGTTTCCCTGCATCCACAGACGTTAGCACAATACCAATTCCACTTCGAGGTGGAATATCGCGGTATATGGGTTTTATAAAAATAATCCGCTTACTAACGGCGCAATAGGGTCTCATCCGCTATACGAGGCGGGAAATCAATCAATCCAATATATACATATGCCAATATGTATATATTGCTATATATAGATATATATCCTACTATATCTAATATCACATCCAATAGCAATCAAATCAATCAATAAATAACTGAAAATTCCACTTTCATTTTGAGTGAGAAAAATCTCACCTTGGATTTTATTTTGCAATCCATTCCAAATCCAGGTTCATTTTTCTTCGTTGTATTCGACCTTGTATAAACAATTATACAATTTTTATTAATATTCGAATTAATCGAACAACTCAATTTCTACTTGATAAGTTTCAATTATACAATGATTTTAATTTTAAAAATTGAAATTTGACTTTTAAACTAATTCCTTTTAACAAAAATATTTTCTTTGAAATAGATTTCATTTTAACTGAAAATTTTCCCCTTCAACTTGTATATGTAAATATTCAAAACAGAAGTATTTTTATGCTTTACTGTAAAATTCCTTTTTGAATCTAAATACATACATATATATGTATTTTAAAATCTAGTGAAATAGAAATCTTTTTCCTGTACAATTTAACTTCATATTCAAATTTAAATTGTACTGAGTGAATTTTATATACCTCACTGTAAATGTTTTATTTTGAATCTACATATATATATATATGTGTGTGTGTGTCTATATACACAGGTGTTTTTATGAGATTTATAAATAACAGAAATTCACTTTTAATACCTCACTGGAAATCGCAGATTACACCACTTAGACGAACTCGTCTCCGGCCTTGACTTCGACATCGAGAATTCCTAACTGCCGTGACCCTATCATCAACTCGAGATTCCACGACGACTCACCCCTACGGCCTTCAATCGATCGCCATCATCTCTTCGCAAGATCGAACTCACGAGCCACTGAAAAACAGCGCGTCTCCTTTGCTTCCAAAATCACGGCTTGCCCCACTTGTTCGAACGCGAATCGAATTCGCTCGGTTCCCCAATTCGCAATCCTTCGAACCCTAGGTGCATCGCCCCTTCATCGCGATGCCCCCCATCATCATCGCCATCTGCCACTCGACGCTGCCCCTTCCAGATCGCTGCCGCTTTCGAAATCGCGATAGATCCTTTCACCTCCATCGCGTGCTCGAGCGCGAGCACCTGCCGCTGCCCCAGTCGTGAGCGCGAGCCTTCATCGCAATCTTTATCCTCGGGCTTCGGCCATAATTTTTATTCGTGAAGAATGAAAAGGGATACGAGAATGAAGTGAGGAGATATAATTTAAAACAGAGGAAGCATGATGGGTTACACGATCATTTCGTGATATTAGGCATGATTTGAGGAAGGGTGTCGTGCTGATGTGACCACATATTTTAAATTTAAATTTATATTGAATTCTTTTTAAAAATTTCAACGCGTTAATGTGTCGTGTGCTCACGTACCAGCACCGAAAAATACGAAAATTGAAATCCGACAATAATTCAATATTACGGACCCAATGGAACTGGTTTCGTCGAATTCCGAGACTGTTTGAAAAATGACTATTTTTAAATATCGATTCAAACAACTAAATTCAAAACTGAGCAAAACAGTTTAAATTTCAATTCTGAAGCTGCTGTTATCTTCAGTGTTATCAATATAAATTTTACAAGCGTTTGAAATATTTTTCTTCAGCTTAAAATTGAAGATTCAAATTTTTATTCAACTATCAATAGATTAAATTTTAAAGTTTAATCGCAAATTTTCAAAGTTATATCGGGGATTCAAATTAAATTACCGTTCAAATATTTAAAATTAATTAAATATTCTCAATTTAATTTGTTTAAAATTCTGGGTCGTTACACCCTTGCTTGATTGCTTAGCTTTAATTGATTTTTCCCCTTTTCTTTCCTTAGGTTATGGCCGGCTTGAGCTTTTAATTTATGTTTTTGAATAACAAATTATGAACATGTAATGGCATGGAAACAAAGTTTTAAGGGTAATGGGATTATGGTGGCCACAAATCCCCCTAATGCCTTTGCGTTATGTTCTTACTAATTAACATATAAAACCGTTCATAAACCTATTCTTTTAGGGTTTTGTTTAATTACCTCTATTGAATTTTCAAATCTCAATCCCCTTATCACACTAATATTTACATTATTCTATTTAATTTATATAACTAAATCTCCTGAGTAATGTTATTGAAAATTAGGGGTGTTACAAATGAGCTCCTCCACGTGATGGAACTATGTGTCGAATCTTATCAATTATCGTGGAGTGAACGATAACAAAACCATTATCCGAAGCGTCACATAGCCTTCTTTGCAGGAGCACAAGACCGTGCTATGATTTGGAGTATTGGATTATATGGCTTGTATGATCTATTCAAATGCCGATAGGCGTTCGATGTGACAATTCTTCAGAACTATCTCTGTAACACCCATAAAAATAATGATAATTAATAAATAATTAATAAGGCTTCAAAAATGGAATTTGAACAAACGTTGGAATCTTGTCACGAAATTTGCACCATTGCATTAGTGAAGATTTTTTGAGCAACTATCATCTTTGTAGTTTTGCGATCGGAGCTCAAACGAAAAAGTTATTAGGGTTTCAAGTTCTAGAGCTAAAATAATTAAAAATGAAAAAAGGAAATAAATTATAATAAATGTGGGACACCACGGCCGACCCCTTTTATTGAGCCAGTCAACCGCTAGTGGTCGACTGATTATAGAAGGGCGGTCGTTCGGTTGGGGTACGATGGCTACGGTTTGAACCTTAGCCAACATTCCAGATTTAATTATTTTAATCTAACGGTTACGAATGATCATGTTCCTATAAATAAAGGCCTAACCTCTCACTTCTCTTCTGATATTTTCTTATCTAAGCAGTGAAGTTCTGTCATTTTCTCTTCTCCGCTAATTCTAAAGATTATGAAATATTATATATAAATGTATAATTAGAGAAGGGTAGAAAATAAAAGAGAAGAAGATAAGAAGCGAATCAATACCGTGAAAAAAGGTAATTTTTATTATTATAAATCTATTTTTCCTTAAACCCTAAATTTCTTCCTAGATCTATAATTCTAATAGTATGTATACACTTGTTATACATATTCTTTTGGATTAGAGAGGAAAAGGAATCAAGCAAAGGATTGGATTTAGATTTGAAGATTTGGAAAGCTTAAAAGGTGAGTGAGAAATTATGTAATTTACTTATATTGGAATTTATTTCTTTGGCTTTTTATTTAATTATTATGCCTAAATAAGAATCTAAAGAGTTGTAGGTTCGAATTAAACGCATAGAACATTGCCTACATATTCTGCAATTAAGAAAAATTGAATAGGAATGTTATTTATACCCAGATATGGTAATCGGTCCCCAAGTTATTAAAAATTTGATATTGATAAGGTATAGAATTTATTCCAGATCTACAATTGGGTTGTAAAGGTGTTAGTATAGTTTAGATTAACCCTAATTTTATTGGAATATGAATTATGTATGTTAATTTGTTGGAAATAGTATCCATGCAATCTCCATAAATTTGTCTAATTTCCTATATGCATAGAAAAAGTGTAGTGTTTGAATTGAAAAGGAATATACATAAAAAAGGAAAGAGATTTGTAAAGTATGGATATTCTTTTCGTAGTTTACATTGTCTATTTCAATAAAAAAAGAAAATAAATAATTCGTTGTAATTTCAAACGAAGCAAACCTCTTATTCTAGTTTAATCTATGGAAAGTTTTACCCAAAAACCTTATTGGAAGGATAATTCTAATGGATTAGAAATATGGAAAGGTATATTCTAGTTAGGGATTAATAAAAATATATATACATGTATTACCGCGTTTAACGTTCAAATATATATATAGCGTAATTTATGACTATATACGTACTAATTATTAAAAGTGTAATAATTAACGAATTTGGATTTATGGACATTAATTACAAATTTAATGGACAATAAATTTATAATTAATGAGTGTTAAAAAGGAATTAAATAAGAACTAATTAGACAGATTAGTATGGCATTTATGAGGAAATTGAATAATAAGTGGATTTTGAAATTGGTAAATGATTAAAGGAATTAAATGAGGATTGACTAGAGATTGTCAAATTTCGACATTAATAAATAATTAATATGGGTAACAGACATTAAAAGGAAACCAAAACCTAAGCTTATAAATTAAGGATAATAAATTAGTGAATAAGTAAGTAGTAATGCTATTAATTATACATAGAAAACAATATAATTTTCACAGTTGAAAATTTTATAGCTACAATTATACATTTAAAACAAACGTGAATTAGTGGGCTTAGCCCACACTTAAGATTTAGGTAATAGGTTTGGTTTATTAGGTTGGGATGTGAGGTCAGTAGAGTTACACAACTGAAGTCTACCCTTCACTCAGAGGCTACCAGCAGTTGAGGATACTTACTGCTGATGCATGACATCTTCAACCATAGGACCTATGGAAAAGGTATATACGTTGTGGATAGGTATGGAAAATATACTGAGGGTTTGCCTAGGATTTGAAGTATTAAATTGCCCAGTACCATTTAGGAAATGGGGTATGCTTTGTATCCAATAAGTGGTAGTCAGAAACTGAAGGGGGTATTTTCCTTGACTTACATAGGTTAGTCTAAACGAGATTTCGGCTGTGGGAGGTCGGCGGGCTATGCTAGTGCTGTAGTTGGGCCAGTATTTAGTAGTAAGACTGTCATATAAGCTTTGACCGTCAACAGACCTGCATAATCGATAGCAAAGACTTGGGTTATGCCCTAATGGATTTCACTTTCTACTAGTCTAGAATCTATATGAAATATACAAAGACCTTAAAGTTTTATTTAATTATTTGTTTGTCGTTTGTTTGGTGGAGGTGGGCTAGTTAACCCTTAGATGAGTCTTTGAGTTGCATTAGTAATATGAAAATTAAATTATATATTATATTACAAAGCTGTATATAGGAGTCATCAGTCACTGTAGCTAGAACCGACAGAGTAGCATTGACGATATGAAGGGCCCACTTCATGTTTAAGAAGTATTAAGTGACCGGGGTTTTAGGTATATATATATATCTATTTTTTTTTGAAAACCCAGGAAAACTCGGCGGGCCGGTAAACTCCTAAGGAGGCTATAATAAAGCGTCCGCTGATCCAAGCCCTCATACCCCATGGTAAATTTATATAGGATAGGGAAGCGCATGGTAGGAATATCTGTGTGTGTGTGTTTTGATATATTTGGTACATATACATATAATGATACCATGAAGAAGATCGGGTTAGGCATATCGTACGCGCACGTAAGACTTAATGGATTAGCCATATAGTTGACACGATACATATGATACAACTACAACTGTCGACTCTAGAGTAGCATTCCTGTATATGCTTCTAGTCATTGTAGCTGGTCTACCTAAAATCATATAGTTTTGAAGGAGATCATATTTGTCTGCACTTGCATTGTTTTTGTAGTTTCACTGTGTTGATGATGCTTTGACCGTTGAACTTGGTTGATCATCTGCACGCTTGGTCTTGCAGTCTGGAGTACTTGATATATGCCCTTTTCCTTGTTTACTCAAGTCTGCATTAATCTCCGGTACGATGTTGTATTTGTTTTGATCTTTGATTTCTGGCCTTGGCTTCTTGATGCAGTCTTCATTGATATTGTTAACTTGGGTATGACGTTGGCACTGGTTCGTGACTATGTGCAGTTGGTTGAGTCTTTGATATTGGTATGGAGTACATTGCCTGAGTCACTTGTATCTGCTGTTACTTGTTGTTCGATCTACTTGACTTCGACTTTGGTTATGATGCTTGCATTCATCTTGCAGGCTGGTTCATTGTTTTAATTATTCCTCTGTTGCCTTATCCTTGGTACGCTGTCCAGTTCATGTTGTTGGCATTGATTTGTGTCAATTAATTCACTTCCACTCGAGTCTGTGCCTTTCTGCTCGAATCTGATACATTGCATTAATGCTTTGTATCCAATTGCATTTGGTCATCGTGCTTTACTGGTGACCTTATTTTGTTTAGAGTTGTTTGTAGAGGCGAGGCAGTACACGCGTGCGTGTACTGCAGCCCTAGGAGGATTGACAGATTTGGTTGATATTTCGATTGTTAAATTATTTCATTGGTTCAATTCAATATTTTGAAGTTGTATTTGAAATGGTTCACTTCGATTTGAGTTGTATCCGTTGGCTTTTGGATTCATTGATCTTCTGAGTATTTCATAGACTGGATTGGCGAGGCAGTACACGTTAGCGTGTACTGCAGCCAATCAGCATCGTTGTTTTTAAATTGACATTTCAATTGTTTAAATTGATTTGGATTGCTGATTTGTTGTTTAACACTGTTCAGTGTTATATCTGCTGTTATTCGATTCTTTTATCGAGGAGTCGGATATATGAGATTTATGTGACTGTCGTCTATTTGATGTTGATTACTATTGCTTCTATGCACTAATAACTGAGTTTGAATTAGACTGACCCGTGTATTATTTTCTTTTGAATGTAATACTCGGGTCAGACCCGAGTTATTTCAGGTTGTAGATTTTCTTCTTTGAGTTGCTGTTCAGGATATGAAGACTTTTCAAATCTTTTGAAGTTGTCTCTGTTATTTTGTAGTAGTCGTGTCATTGTATAGAACGATATGTATTCATGTATATTAGTTGATAATGTACTTGTATATATAACTTCTAGAGTCGACAGTTGTAGTTGTAGTTGTATATATAACTATTATGAACTATCGTAGTTTGTTTTATATTGATAATTGGGTGTGTCGATGGGAGTAAATAAATAATAGATGAAAAATAAAAAAGTATATACCACTCCTATCGAGATCACCAATATTAGTGTAAGGCCAACTACGGATGGTCGCTCCTATCCAGCCTTATTCTTCGTAATAATAGACAGTATTTCTTTTAATACTCTTTGTTATTATGAGCATAGAGGTGGGGCGTCACAGTTGGTATCAGAGCTTGGGGTTTATGGACATAATATAAAACTTAACTCGGAAGGAACATATGTTACAACTATTGGTCGATGTTTTATTGTGCTGGAGTCAAAACTAAAGTTTTGAAAGTTGGATGAAATTTTTAAATAACTTTATTTAAAAATAATAGTGAAATTGTGTTCTGATGATTTGATTGATTTGTGTTCTGTTTATCAGAGTGCGCAGCGGAAACAGTGAAACTGTCTTCGCTGAGTATAACTGATAATCTTTTTTTGATTAAAAAATCAAAATACGAAATTGATATGAATTTCATTTGTTGTTTACATAGCTGTAATTATTTTGTTTCTTTGAGAATTTCGAATCCGAATTGAGGATTCGAAGAAATTGCAGATATGTGATTTTTGTTGAAATTTCCGCTGGCTTTCTTTTGTACTAATCATCTAGTGATTAGATTTTTGCTGTTTTGAATTATCTTCATTGAAGATACATTTGAATGATTTCTTTGTTCATTTTGTAGTACGTGCAAAAATTTGAATTGCACGTTATTGCATTTATTTTACGTTGAACCGATGCTCGGTTATGATACGTATTTTGTTGCCGTTATTTTTATAACGGACTTTTTACACCAATGCTGAATTTTTGAGGCACGGTGTTTTGTTGACAATTTTAATGAATGAAAATTCACTGATGTCACATTTTGATGTGAATTCTTTTGATGAGATATTTGATGTTTTAAAATTTACTGTCACCTTGGCTTCAGTAACCGTCAAGTTTTAAAAGTGGATTTTCAAGCGGTTATTCCGCAATACTGATTTGTGACCGTTTTTACGGTATTTTGAGAAGTACAATTTCCTTATCGAAATTGTTACTAATATTGCTGCTTTAATCACGTGATTGGAAACTCGTTTTAAAAAATGAAAATTGTTTTATAAATTTTTAACGGTTTGCGTTTTCAAAAGGATGAGAAAGCGACTTAAACGATTCAGCAAAATCGAGGATTATGACCCCTTTCTTTTACTGTTTCGCTTAACTCCGAACTTGTCCAGTTGAGAAGGTGAATTGTTATTTTTACAAAATAAATAAAAATTGTTTTCAAAAATTTAACAGTTTACGCTTTCAAAAGAATGAGGAAGCGATTTAAACGTTTCAGCAAAATCGAGGACTATGACCCCTTTCTTTTACTGATTCGCTTAATTCCGGACTTGTCCGTTTGAGAATGTGAAATGTATTTTTACAAAATACACAATTTTGCACTTTCAAGGAAACGATGAAGAGAATCAAACGATTTAGTAAAACACGTGGTATGGGACATGTGCGTTTGCTATTTCGGTTAATTCCGGACTCGTTAATTGAAATATTTGATGATTTTGTGTGCTTTCGAGCCACTCTGCGGACCTTCGGGTCATTTGTTGGGCTTTCGAGCCACTCTACGGACCTTCGGGTCGTTTGTTGGGCTTTCGGGCCACTCTGCGGACCTTCGGGTCAAATACCAGTACTAGACCTTCGGGTCACTCTGCGTACCTCCGGGTCAATCTGATGGGCGCCAAAATTATGTTGAGTACTTGGTAGGCTTCGGCCACTCTGAGATGCACGTGCGGCGAATTAAAAACTCGCCATCTGATGGGATCGATCCAAGCTTTTATGTTGATTTTCTAGTCTTCTTAATTGATTTCTAGATATTTGTTGCTTCCAATTATCTGCAGGTAATTGGATATTTGTTGATATGAGTTCTGATTATCGTTTTTGATAATCAGATATTTGTTGTTTCTAATTATCGCTTGTGATAATTAGATATTTGTTGATATGAGTTCTGATTATCGTTTTTGATAATCGGATAATTGTTGCTTTGAGATTTAATTATCGCCTTAGATAATTAAATATTTGTTGATTTTAGATTTAATTATCGCTTGAGATAATTAAATATTTGTTGATTTGAGATTTAATTATCGCTTTAGATAATTAAATATTTGTTGCTTTGAGATTTAATTATCGCTTTAGATAATTAAATATTTGTTGATTTTGGATTTAATTATCGCTGTTAGATAATTAAATATTTGTTGATTTGAGATTTAATTATCGCTTTTGATAATTAAATATTTGCTGGTTTGAGATTTAATTATCGCTTTAGATAATTAAATATTTGTTGATTTTAGATTTAATTATCGCTTGAGATAATTAAATATTTGTTGATTTGAGATTTAATTATCGCTTTTGATAATTAAATATTTGTTGCTTTGAGAATTAATTATCGCTTTAGATAATTAAATGGTTGCTGATTTCGAATTTAATTATCGCTTTAGATAATTAAATATTTGTTGCTTTGAGATTTAATTATCGCTTTAGATAATTAAATGTTTGCTGATTTCGAATTTAATTATCGCTTTAGATAATTAAATATTTGTTGCTTTGAGATTTAATTATCGCTTTAGATAATTAAATGTTTGCTGATTTCGAATTTAATTATCGCTTTAGATAATTAAATATTTGTTGCTTTGAGATTTAATTATCGCTTTAGATAATTAAATACTTGTTGATTTTAGATTTAATTACCGTTTGGGATAATTAAATATTTGTTGAATTTGAAATTTGATTATCGTTTTTGATAATCGAATATTTGTTGAATTTGAAATTTGATTATCGCTTGTGATAATCGAATATTTGTTGATTTGAGAAATTTGATTATCGTTTTTGATAATCAGATATTTGTTGTTTCTAATTATCGCTTGTGATAATTGGATATTTGTTGATATGAGTTCTGATTATCGTTTTTGATAATCGAATATTTGTTGCTTTTAATTATCACTTTAGATAATTAAATATTTGTTGATTTGAGATTTAATTATCGTCTTTGATAATTAAATATTTGTTGATTTGAGATTTAATTATCGTCTTTGATAATTAAATATTTGTTGATTTGAGGTTTAATTATCGCCTTTGATAATTAAATATTAGTTGATTTTAGATTTAATTATCGCTGTTAGATAATTAAATATTTGTTGATATGAGATTTATTTATCGCTTTTGATAATTAAATATTTGCTGGTTTGAGATTTAATTATTGCTTTTAATAATTGAATAATTGTTGAATTTGAGAAATTTGCTTATCGCTTGTGATAATCGAATATTTGTTGATTTGAGAAATTTGATTATCGTTTTTTATAATTGAATATTTGTTTTCTGACTATCGTTTGAGACAATCAGATATTTGATTTGTCTTCTGATTATCGTTTAAGATAAGTAAATATTTGCGATTTGAAAATGCAATTATCGTTTTTGATGATTGAATAATTGCGACCTTTGAGATTTGAGCTTCGTCTTTTTCTCTGGCGATTCAGGTGAGTAATTTGATTTACTCACATTCAATTCGTGCTCTGTATGGGATTTCTGCTCTGTTTTTCCTTCTCTTTTAGTTGCTGGAACTCGATTGTTCTTGCTTTTGTTAGTCGTCTGATTTTGATCCCTAATTCCCACGAGGTTGATTCTTTTGATTTGAAGCAGTCGAACCTTTCGATTTCTTATCTAATATTTCCCCGCTGACACTTGCTTTGCTTATACATTCGACATTGCCATGCTCTTTTGGTTGTTACCTTTTTATTCATTTATTCCCTATGATTGCGTGGACGCAATTTTTATAAGGAGAGGAGTATGTAACAACCCGGTATTGCGTACCGATTATTTATCATCTCTGGACGGTTTTCTTTCCTATTCGATTGCTGTTTGGAAAATTTTTAGAAACCAGTTTGAAACTCGTTTGAAAATTTTGTTAAGTGTTTTAAATCAGTTTCAAACACTAGTGTAAATTTGATTAAGGAATTAGGTGGGCTTTAAAAATCATCTCGGCCCATGCTTTGTGATGCTGTGATTTTATTAAGGGTTGATAACCCGTCCCCCACTTTGACTCCCATTCGAAAAACCCTAAAACCAAATTGAACGAGAAAAAAAAATGGAGGCGTTCGTTCGTTCTTCAAATTCAAGTAGGCTCGATGTTTTCATTCGTCTTCGTCTCCCAAAAGTAAATGTCGGCTTCAAGATTTCTTCACTCTCGCTCACCCCTCCCCGTCAAAGGTTAGAGCTTCGAACAAATTGGGGCTTCGGGATTTTAAATCGCGGCCATGGCTACTCAATCGAAGGCGATCGATTCTCTGGCGACTTGGACTTTGGCTTCGACAGCTCCAAAACATCGTGGCTAAGGTGAGTGATATTCGTCACTCACATCTAATTCGAACCCCATGATTTTTCTGTTTCTTTTCTTCGTATAAATTTGTTGCTGCTTAACATGACTTTGGTCACTTGAGTTTCGGCTGTTAAATTGTGGTTCGATATTGTTGTTTTCTCTGATGTTTCATGCGGTTTTGATCACTCGATTTATCATAGCCATTCGAATTTGGGATGATTCTGACTTGGTTCATTTTCTTGCTTTTTCACGGCTTGTTGTTACTGCTCCGTGAATTTCTTGCTTTAACTTGCTATGTTGTTCATGACATCTCTGACTTCTTCAATTTTGACACTTTCGTATATTTGATTTTGTTCGATGAAAATGTTGTTCGAATATTTTGAAACTGCTATGGCTTCGACCTTAACTTGAAACGTCATTGACCTTTTAGTGTCTGTGACTTTCTCTGGTAGACTTCGACTTTGCTTCTGGTTCATTTCTTGTGTCCACGACTTCGCCGTTGCCATTTTTGGCTCGACGTGACGCTGTAGTTGTTACTGCATTCGGATTGTTTCATTGTGGCACTTACTTGCACTGTCACTTGTTCATATTGCTGGTTCATTGTAGTATGTAGTTTAGTTGGCTGATGGGTTGGTTTCACTTGAGTCCGGTTCCATGCTTTGTGTACTTTGATAGTTACACTTTATGTCCCTTAGCTTGAGTCTTTGGCTTCACTGTGCATATATAGGCTTGTCTGCATTATGGTCCACTGGCCTTTGTTTTCACTGGTGCATCCTTGTTCACTGGTACATTAGCTTTGTGTGCTTCATCTCTTACCTGATGCACTTGCAATGCTGTTGGGTTGCTTTGGGATTGATCTTGATTAGTTTGTGACTTTGGCATTTGTACAGTTTCACTATAAAGTTGCTCATGTAGACTTGAACATTGTGTTTTAGAGTAGCATTCCTGTATATGCTTCTAGTCATTGTAGCTGGTCTACCTGAAATCATATAGTTTTGAAGGAGATCATATTTGTCTGCACTTGCATTGTTTTTTTAGTTTCACTGTGTTGATGATGCTTTGACCGTTGAACTTGGTTGATCATCTGCACGCTTGGTCTTGCAGTCTGGAGTACTTGATATATGCCCTTTTCCTTGTTTACTCAAGTCTGCATTAATCTCCGGTACGATGTTGTATTTGTTTTGATCTTTGATTTCTGGCCTTGGCTTCTTGATGCAGTCTTCATTGATATTGTTAACTTGGGTATGACGTTGGCACTGGTTCGTGACTATGTGCAGTTGGTTGAGTCTTTGATATTGGTATGGAGTACATTGCCTGAGTCACTTGTATCTGCTGTTACTTGTTGTTCGATCTACTTGACTTCGACTTTGGTTATGATGCTTGCATTCATCTTGCAGGCTGGTTCATTGTTTTAATTATTCCTCTGTTGCCTTATCCTTGGTACGCTGTCCAGTTCATGTTGTTGGCATTGATTTGTGTCAATTAATTCACTTCCACTCGAGTCTGTGCCTTTCTGCTCGAATCTGATACATTGCATTAATGCTTTGTATCCAATTGCATTTGGTCATCGTGCTTTACTGGTGACCTTATTTTGTTTAGAGTTGTTTGTAGAGGCGAGGCAGTACACGCGTGCGTGTACTGCAGCCCTAGGAGGATTGACAGATTTGGTTGATATTTCGATTGTTAAATTATTTCATTGGTTCAATTCAATATTTTGAAGTTGTATTTGAAATGGTTCACTTCGATTTGAGTTGTATCCGTTGGCTTTTGGATTCATTGATCTTCTGAGTATTTCATAGACTGGATTGGCGAGGCAGTACACGTTAGCGTGTACTGCAGCCAATCAGCATCGTTGTTTTTAAATTGACATTTCAATTGTTTAAATTGATTTGGATTGCTGATTTGTTGTTTAACACTGTTCAGTGTTATATCTGTTGTTATTCAATTCTTTTATCGAGGAGTCGGATATATGAGATTTCTGTGACTGTCGTCTATTTGATGTTGATTACTATTGCTTCTATGCACTAATAACTGAGTTTGAATTAGACTGACCCGTGTATTATTTTCTTTTGAATGTAATACTCGGGTCAGACCCGAGTTATTTCAGGTTGTAGATTTTCTTCTTTGAGTTGCTGTTCAGGATATGAAGACTTTTCAAATCTTTTGAAGTTGTCTCTGTTATTTTGTAGTAGTCGTGTCATTGTATAGAACGATATGTATTCATGTATATTAGTTGATAATGTACTTGTATATATAACTTCTAGAGTCGACAGTTGTAGTTGTATCATATGTATCGTGTCAACTATATTGTAACTGACATCGGTTATATATATATGAGATTTTTGTTAATCTGTGTTCCGCATTTATATTATCTGTGTTATTGTTATATCTATTGTCCTAAACTATTATGAACTATCGTAGTTTGTTTTATACTGATAATTGGGTGTGTCGATGGGAGTAAATAAATAATAGATGAAAAATAAAAAAGTATATACCACTCCTATCGAGATCACCAATATTAGTGTAAGGCCAACTACGGATGGTCGCTCCTATCCAGCCTTATTCTTCGTAATAATAGACAGTATTTCTTTTAATACTCTTTGTTATTATGAGCATAGAGGTGGGGCGTCACATACACCATGTACTTTACACGATTGGCAGAAAAATTGAATGTAAAATAATTGGTTTGTTAGATTAGATTGATTGCACGCTATGTTACATGGTTCAACCCTTGAGAAATTTCAGGGACAAAATTCTTTTAAGAAGGGAGAATGTAATACCCCATAAAATTAATCATAATTAATAAATAATTAATAAGACTTTAAAATTAGAATTTGAGGAATGTTGGAATTTGGTCACAAAACTTGCACCATTGTGTTCCTGGCGATTTTTTGAGCAACTTTCATATTTGGAGTTTCACAGTCGGAGCTCAAACAAAAAAGTTATTAGCATTTGAAGTTTCCAGAGAAAAAATAATTAAAAATGAATAAAGGAAATAAATTACAATAAATGCAAAACCCCATGATCGATCCCCTTTATTGGGTCGATCGACCATTAGCGGTCGATCGCTTATAGAGGGTGGTCAACTGTCGGGGTATGACGGCTAGGGTTTGAACCATACCCAACGACCCGGATTTAAATGTTTTAATCTAACAATTACGATTTATTCGTTCGCTTATAAGTAATGGCCTAAACTCTCACTTCTCTTCTCATATTTTCTTATCCAAGCACGAAGCTCTGTCATTTTCTCTTCTCCACTATTCTAAAAATTATAAAATATTATTTATAAATATATAATTGGAGAAGGGTAGAAAATAAAAGAGAAGAAGAGAATGAGCAAATCAATACTACAGAAAAAGTAATTTTTATTATTATAAATATATTTTCCCCTAAACCCCAAAGCTCTTCACAGATCTGTAATTCTAATAGTATGTGTATATTTTGTTATACATTTTTTTTGGATTAGAGGGAAAAGGAATTAAGTAATGGATTGGATTCAAATTTGAAGATTTGGAAAGCTTAAAAGACGAGTGAGAAATTATTTATTTTGTTTATAACATTGAAATTTATTTCATTGGATTTTTTTTAATTATTATTCCTAAATAAAAAGCTAAAGAGTTGTAGGCTCGAATTAAACGCATAAAACATTGTCTACATATTCTGCAATTGAGGAAAATGGATTAGGAACGTTATTTACACCCAGATCTGGAAACCAGTCCCCGAGTTATTGACAGTTTGATATTAATAAGGTGTACAACATATTTTAGATCTACAAATGGGTTGTAAAGATGTTAGTATAATTTAGATTTGCCCTAATTTTATTGGAATATGAATTTATATGTCTTAATTTGTTGGAAATATTATCCGTATAACCTCTATAAATTTGTCTAATTTCTTAAATGCATAAAAAAAAGTGGAGTGTTTGAACTGACAAGGAATAAGCAAAAAAGACATGTAAAGTTTGGATATTCTTTCCATAGTTTACACTGTCTATTTCAATAAAAAAGAAAATAAATAATTTCTTATAATTTCAAACGAAGAAAATCTCTTATTTTTAGGTTAATCTATGGAATGTTATAACGGAAAACTTTTTGGAAGGATAATTCTAATGGATTAAAAATATGGAAAGGAATATTCTAGTTAGGGATTAATAACTAGAAACTAAAATAAAAATATATATACACATATAACCACGCTTAACGTTCAATATTTATATATATGTATGTATGTATGTATGTATGTATGTATGTATGTATGTATGTATGTATGTATGTATGTATAAATGTATATATATAGTGTAATTTACGACCATATACTTAATAATTATGGATTTGGATTTATGGACATTAATTACAAATTTAACGGGCAATAAATTTTTAATTAATAGGAGTTAAAAAGGAATTAAATAAGGATCGATTAGAGAGATTAACATAGTACTTATGAAGAAATTGAATGATAAGTGGATTCTGAAATTGGTAAATTGATTAAAGGAATTAAATGTGGATTAATTAGAGATTATCTAATTTAGACATTAATGACTCATTAATACGGGTAACAGACATTTATTAGACATTAAAAGGAAACCAAAGCCTAAGCGTGTAAATTAGGGATAATAACGTAGCGAATAAGTATTAATACTATCAACTATACGTAGAAAGCAATATAATTTTCATAGTAGAAAATTATATAGCATAAATTATACATTTTAAACAAACGTGAATTAGTGAGCTTAGCCGAACACTTAGGCTTTGGGTGGTAGGTTTGATTCAGTAGGTTAGAAAGCGAGGTCAGTAGAGTTACACAACAGAAGTATGACCTTCAATCAGAGGCTACCAGTATTTGTGTACACTTGCTACTGATGTGGGACATCTCCAATCATAGGACCCGTAAGAAAGGGATATACGTTGCGAATAGGTAATGGATAATATACCGTGGATTCGCCTAGGATTTTAAGTATTAAATGGCCCAGTACCATTTGGCAAATTGGGTCAACTTCATATCCAATAAGAGGTAGTAAGTAACTAAAAGAGGCATTTTCCTTGAGTTACTTAAGTTAGTCTATACAGGATTTCGGCTATAGGAGGTTGGCGGGTTATGTCAGTGTTGTTGTTAGACCGGTATTTAGTAGGAGGGTTGGAATATACACTTTGACCACCAATGGTCCCGTGCGGTCGATAACAAAGACTCGAGTTATGCCCTGAAGGATTTAACTTTCTACTAGTATAGAATCCATATGGGATACACAAAGACCTTAAAATTTTATTTAATTTTTTTTTTTTGCAGAGGTGGGCTAGTTAACCCTTAGATGAGTCTTTGAGTTTTATTAGTAATACGAAAATTAAACTATATATTATATTATAAAGCAGTAAATAACAGTCATCGGACTCTGCAGCTAGAACCGATAGACAAGCGTTGACGATGTGAAGGGCCCGCTTCATGTTTAAGAAATATTAATTGGCTAGGGTTTTGGGTAGATGTGTGCGTATGTGTATGTTTAGATATATTTGGTACACATCTCTACTTACTAATAATGATAATTCAATGAACTAGGATCAACCATGTCTTTTTGAAATTCTCAAACTACCCTTCACATGTCGCCCCCTTTACCATCCGCTTGCTAGCCCACGAAAACAAAGTCAGCCCCATTTCCTAATCCTCCACTACTTCAACTACATCGATGCAATCCTCCACTACTGCAACTACATCAGTCGATTGTCCACTAACCGAAATCAATTCTACACCGACGGCGATTTCTACGTCTTCTCCAACGAGCCGCATCCATTACAATTTGTAATTAATTAATTAATTAATTATATTGCTGTGTTATTATTATATGCTTCTATTGCCATCGGATGATTAGCAATGCAACATAATTATGCTTCTATGAATTATTATGGGTTTCTGAACCACCCGCTTCTCCATTTTCCAGTTTTGCAACAGATAGTCTTCTCTTTTTAAAATTTGCACGCACGATAATAACCTGCCTTTACTGAAATAGCAGTTGGAATGAAATTTTAGGTACTATAATATACACAGGTTTGTTTTAACACTGGACCAAAAATCGAGTGATCAAAATTTATAACACAGGTGGATTGCTGAGTCAACGCATTGCTTCATCTCAAATTTTGGATGCTGCACATAATCTACAATATCAAATAGCACATATCTCTACTATTAATAAAGAGAATTCAATAGATAGAATTTTCATGGTATCCTTTTGAAATTCCAAAAATACCCTATTCTATCAACGGAATCTCATTATCGGTGAACTATCTCTACCACCGTTCTCTTCGCGACCACCCATTAACGGATTTCATTATCAATTTGCAACCAACACCATCAACAACTATTTGAAATAAAAGCGTTGTGACCATCAAAGATTTTGCACTTATATCACAAATCCATCCATTAATTTTTTTTAAATAAAAACCAAATATTTTTAGCTATTAGATGCAGGTATCGTGCAATTTATACTAGTATATATAATGATACTTTGAAGAATATCAGGTTAGGCATATCGTACACGCACATAAGACTTAACATATTAGCCATAAATAATAGACATAACACTTAAATGGAAATCAATCGACATAAATTAATGGTATGAGTAAAGTTTGTAATTTTCCAATCAACAGAATGTTAATTTTACAGCCCTCCTCATAACAACCCATAGGCTAGGTTTAGAAGGACAGGCTACTGGAGCAAGACGTGAACTGTAGATGGTGAAGTCTTCTTATTCATGCTCGGTGCTGACAAGGCAATCAAATATCCAAGAAATAATATTCTAAGGTAGCATCCTTAGTCAATACGTATGTTATATTATATTTTTTAATTCCATGGTGAGTTTATGTTTATCGTACTCTGATATACTTACAAGTTACCAAAACCAATGATCTGTGCTCTAATGGACTTGAGTATCAATTTAGTTGAAATTGGGGTCTATTAGGTGTGAGTTGTTACATTTGGTATCAGAGCTTAAGTTAGTCGATCATAGGAATCAGGATACGCTGAGAGAACATATTTGTATTTTTACCTATAATTATATATAAATTATACGCCTAACTCTATAAATTCCAGCTATAGAAGTAGTTGCGATCATATCTCCAAATGATTGGCGAGGTGACTATGAGTTGGAAAAAATATGAAGCTAAATATATCCTCCTACCCCGATTACCCCACGGGGCGAAGATCATATCATAATAAGTGGACCGAGAAGAGCATGAGCACGACATATAGAAGAATCACAGAGACTGGATGGTACTTGACTCATTTGTTGAGTGTAGATTGCCCTGTGATTTTGGATTTTAATGGATTGTCGATTGAAGATGCACATTTCATCTAGGGAAATGGGGTATAGAAGGATAAGAACGCCCAATAATATGGATAGAAATAGCATTGGGAATATATATATATGATTAGTAATCTAGTTAAAAATAATATAGTAGATAAATAATAAGATAGGAAGAATGGAAAAATTCCCTGGATATGTACTAATTGCACGTACACTTTACACAGATGCTTAGATAGATGTTGCAATTACTCGTGTCTTTTAGAAGTCCCCAACTTATGCTACGAAAATATCTGACAAAGGTGGAAGCGGAGATAGCATGAGTATAGAAAAATAATAGGATGAAAATTATCTTTGTCTACTCTACTTTTCATTTTTTAAAGTTATAGAAGATGTTTTTGAAAAAAATATGGTTTGGTATGACAATTGGTTTAAACGTTGTAAATGTTTTGGGTTAAAATCCAACTTTTAAAAGAAGTAAATCTATATTGTTAAAAAGGTAAAATCGGTTAGAAAAGGAAAATTTTTATTGTTCCTTTTTGGAACCAAGTAGTTTTTGAATTTTATTAAAAGATTTCTAAGTTCATATTTTTAAAGTTAAAGGTTTTGGATCAAGTATTTCATGATTGTGAAGTTTTAATTTTATGAAGAATAGTGAGAACCAAATCAAGTTTTTAATATAGAGTAGATAGATATCGCTACTAAGATAAGACCGGGTAAAGGTTTATGCTATGAATAAAGAGCCACAAATGCTCATAGGATAGCAACAAGGAATCCCCGTTAAATATAAGGAATGTTGGTATGAACCTAGGAATATTTTATTAGAGATGTGTGGAAGCCATGAGAAGAACCCGCAAAGGAATAGGGAATGGTACCAAAGTATAATTTTGCGAGTCCCATGGTATACTCGCATGAACTGTAACGACCCGATATTTTGGACCATTCGCATCGACAATAATCCACACATGTCTGACTTGAATAATTCAAAATATCAGATTGTAATTTAAACTTGGCAAAACTCAGCATATGCAGTAAATAAATCAATCACAGAATCACAGACACAGAGTAATACAATAATACGCAGCGGAATAGATAAAATAGTAGTTCATGAAGCTACTATATAAACATCAGAGTTAGAAATAAAATACAACAGAATATCTCAAATACAGTGAAGTCTTCAGTACAACAGATGACTTCTCTGAACAAATCAACTAGAAGAGCTAAAGGCTAAGGCGATAGTTGGATCTCCAAAGGAAGCTCCAAACTCCAAGGGTGAGTCTCAAATGCTGTATCACTCGGTCTGACCCGAGCGTAAAGTAAAACACAAAACACTCGAGTCAGGATTAACATTCTTATATCAATAAATCCAACTCAAGTGAATATCAACTGAAATACAAGTAACTTAAAGGATGTTTGGGATAACCATCCTCTAAGGATCCGTGGAACTATCTACAAGGTAGAAATATACACTATAACACCGTGGTCATTTCAATTAAATTTATACTTCAAAAACCAAATATCATTTCATTTCAAATATATCTATTTTACAAATAGTATATATATAGGTTAAATAATTTATAAAGTAAAGTATTTATAATTTCCTCAAGTCTCACAAATCGATTTAAATTAACTCAAATTCCAAATTCAAATTTATTCAAAGCTCAATTCATCAATTCAATTCAGTTCTAAAGATACCATTTAACTTTTTTCAATATATTTCAAAGCTTTAATATTCAACATTTTAAAGTTCAAATTAACAGTTTCATATAGATCTTGATTTAACTTTATTATTATTTAATCAGGGAATATTCACTTAATAAATTCAATATCATTTAACTAGCCTTAAATTTCATTTTCTACTAAATATTTCCTTAAATTTATTTAAACAAGAAATATTCATTAAATTATTTAAATCAAACTCAAGTTATAAATCATATCTTAAATCCCAATTCCGATAAGTTTTAAATTGGTTTAATTAAATAAAATTCTTTATTTAATACAATTTCAACTAAATTCAAATTATCTTCCCAACCTTAACTTATTCAAATTATTACCAAAATCTATTTTGAAATATAATTTTAAATACTCAACCATATTATATGTATTTAATCAATCATTCCCATTTACATATAACAATTTAAGGCTCAACATTTATTAAAACCATATATTTCTTTCCAAAACCATAGAATTCATTTTCAAAATATTTATATATATGGACCAACGGTGTCTGTATATATTTTTATCATATGGTTAAGTGATACGGATAATTATCATTTCAATCCGAAATTTAAATATATACGGGTAGAAATCATTTCGACCCGTAATCCCAATTTCAATACAAATGAAAATCGCTTGGATTTATCATTTCAACCCATAACGATTTTCTCCTATTCTAAAGTTCGTTCGGGTATGTATCATTTCAACCCATAGTGAATTCTATACTAACAGGGAACTTGCAGAGTGATAACAGATAATATAAAATATAACAACAGGCATATATCATCAATATAAATAACAGATACTGGTGTCAGATGTCATAGGTGCACATATACAGATAATATTAATAACAGGCATATAAATACTAGATACTGGTGTCAGATGTCACAGGTGAACATATACAGATAATAGCATATATAACAATTTAAATAACTACAGCATCATATTTCAATTGTCGTTTCAATTGAAATCAAATTTAATAAATAAAAGAACGTTAATCGTGAGTGATTGCTCACCTTTCGAGGCTAGAGGAGTTTGATACACAGTAAGCTATGAAATTCCAAGCAACGCTAGATGGACACGATTTGACGAAGAAAGACAGGCACGACGGACTAGGCTGATAATGGGAAATCGAAGAGAACGATTGAATCAGTTGATATAAATTGAACTAAATATGTATGAAATCAATATTTAGTTTAAAACAAATAAATAAAATAAATCATCATATATACATAAGATTGAAATAAATACTTGTATATTATATTGACCCAAGTTTCAAACCAATATCCAAACATCATCTAAAAAAAAATCTGGGAAAAATATTATTAACACAGTTAGATAACTAATATATTATATATATAAGAAATTTTTTGAAACATGTATAAATTATTTTTAAGTCAGCACTGATTATAAAACAACACATATTATATTATATTTTTCTTTTGTAAATATATATAAACATATTATAATATTCAAAATCATTATACCCTTCAGCAAAAGAAGACTGTAACTATACATAACTTGTACTTAAATACGTATTGCAGATAAAATATATAAAATCAAGTAGACCCTATACATTTTAAATATAAACCAACTCATACACAAATGTATATATAACTATGTATATAAATATGTAAAACTAAACACACAGAAAATATTACCAAATATATACCTAACAGCAATATACACTTAAACCAACACTTATAAATATAACTTATATACTCAGTAAACATATATACATATAGAGTTGTAAATGTATACTCCCTTATATATAATATAATATATGTATATATATATCCAAACTAATATATATAACTTACCTAACGTAATATATATAACATTCGTGTGTGTGTACAGGCTGTCAAACATTGTCACTTTATATGTACATAAAATGAAAAATGGCAGTGCCAAGTCTCTACTCAAAACAAGCTGTCAAAATAAATGATTAAGAAAACAACTTATATAGTTTATATTTAAACAAACAATATACTACCCGTACATAAAATCGAACTCACACAATATATGTATATATACTTTTAAAAATGTAAGTTACCCAAATATCAACACTAACGTATGTAAATTTATTACTGTTAAACAGATATGCCTATACATATTCAACAACATATATTATATTCCATAATCAAACTATATATACAAACAAATGAAAACTTGGTAAACGTATAAGTTCTCATCTTCTGTTTTTAAAAAAAAATTCAAAACCAAATTAAAACAATATATATAACAAGGAGGAAACTCACGGCAAGAGGTGAATGCATGCTGGGCTTGCTTGGTGGAAGGGTTCGGCTCCGTTGGGTGATCTGCGATGGAGGGTGCTGGAGCAATGGAACGTGGCTAGGAGGAAGCTACCAGGGAGCATAGGTTTGAGGCCATCGGAAAAAGAAGAAGGTGGTGAGGTTCGAATGTGGATATGGGTTGACAAGGCTGCGGGTTGTTTTTGGAAAAAGGGGGATGCAGGCTGCTGAGGTCAGGGAGATGAGGGCGGGTTTGGTGGCCGTAAGCCGTGATATGGGGTGAGGCAAATGGGTCGAGAGGTGAGGAAGGAGAAGATGTTGGCGTGGGGAGTGGGATGGTCGCATAGAGTTGTACACAATATTGCTTGGAGGGGGAAAATGTGGCTTGCCAGGGAAGGTTGGGCAATAATTTGAAGTGGAAACAAAAAATACAGAGGGGCAGAAGAGAAGGACCATGAACGTACCTTTTTCTCGGTTGGAATGAACCGTGATTGAATGAGCATTGGGGCAAAGTAAAGGCAAGAATGAATAAAGATAAAGTGGAAGTGAAAGAGAATGCAACATTTTTAAAAAAAAGTAGCTACAGGAAAGAAAAATATGGACAATGAAATGAACGTGTAAATTGAAACGCATGGAATAATTAAATATTGAAACGTACATGCCTTTCAAATTTCTTCAAAGTGATACAAAAAGAATGGCTACGAATAGAAAGGAATAAGAATAGCCCGTGAATAAAATTTGCGGCCACTCACTCGAATTCAGCAATTAATAAAAGGAAACGGCTATTTGATTTGAACCAGTGGGTAAGAGAATAGACACAAGAAAGCCAAAAGTTTTAAAACGTGAACCGGTATGACAAATCGTTTCACAGCTTTCGCTGCGTACCAGAATTTCAAAACACAGATATGAATATACCGTAGAGATCAGCACGACGAGACGATCAAAACGGTATATAGATATTGGTGGTACGATCATCCGATCAAAAGTCGGAAATCGGTACCGAAAATGCTGCTATTTTCCCAGAAATAAGATAAACGGAGCAATAGAAGTCCAAATTTGGAAAAACGAATTTCGCAGTCTGATTCAGAATGATCTGAATAAATTTTCTCCTGTTGACATATTTTGGTTTCGGAAAACTTTTAAATTCACTGTTATTAACCGGTTTGATTTGAAATGAAATTTCATAGGAAAATAAACTTCAATATTATCAGATGAAAATTTTCCAGTTGCTATATTAAAATAGACGTATTCCAAATAATAAATTTTTAATTTCAAATTTTATTGTTTAAAATTTCACAAATTTCCAGTTAAATATACTTTTAAAACCATTAAATTTTGCGGGTCGTTACACTCTCCCCCACTCAAAACTTTTCGTCCCCGAAAAGGAAGGAGGTAGGAGAATAAAACAACCAGAAATAAAAGTAGATTGAAAGTCAATATTAAACAATTAATTTGAACTATATAAATTTTACTTAAATTTGAAAACTTCATTTGCAATTCAATTGTCTTATATACTTTAAAACTTTTTCAAGACCCATTTGCAAAATTTCTTACTTCCTTACAATTACCATTTATATGCTTAAATAACAACTTTATAAATATATGAAAACTATTTGAAATCAATTATTTACATTATTACTTATATTTACAAAGAAGCTATTTGAAAACATTAAATCCATAATTCATAATTTATTAATTTTTTTTTTCTCAAGATACTTTTCAAATATTATTAATAATCAATAATTATTTACTTTAAATATGTTTTATCTAATTAATAACCTCAACATATTTATAACACTAAAATTTCTATTAAACCATGTAGTCTATAATTAAACAATACTTAAAAGAATATAGTCAACAAGGAAAAGAAGGAGGATTTGGAAACAGAATATAGGTGAATAAATAAAGCTGAGCAGAAAAGGTAGATTCAAAAGATTAGTATCGGGCATGAATAATAAATTCAAACCATTAGAATTTCAATTTCGAATTATTAATACAAAATTTCTTTGTTGGAAATACTTTTATAATGAAATATATATTTTTTTACGAAACAAATTTCATTTCGAAAATACTTTTATAACTCGATGTTTCAACAAGTTTATCCTTGTTCCTGTAGACTCTGGCAGTGCGTTGATCAGGCGCAAAGCTAGAATTCTCCAAGTACTTAGTAGACTTGTTTCAACACCCAGTGAAAATACTGGAAAAACTTTAAAACAGATATGGAAAGTACAATCCAAACAAAAACGAATCAAATCATGGATCGCAGATACACAATGGTTACGCCTGGGTCCCCTAGAAAACATCCGTACCTTTTAAGCATTCACTGCCTTGCGAATTTCGCCATGCAACAAAACGGTGGACCGCAGGATACATAAAAATGGTTACGCCTAGATCCCCCAGGAAACATCCATACCTTTTAAGCAATCTCTGCCTTGCGGATTACGCCACTAACACGACCATAGATCGTAGATACACAATGGTTATGCCTGGATCCCCTAGGAAACATCCGTACCTTTTAAGCAATCACTGCCTTACGAATTACGCTATGCAGTCGAGTTCGTAAGACCATGGGTAACGCCATGGAATTCGAAGGACACTCGAGTATCATATCCGGAAAACCAAAAATCAGAGAGAATAATATCGATAGAATGAATCCAAGATGTGGCCACAAATCAGATATCAAGCAGAAGGCACTTTCCATATCTTTACTTCGAAAATATGTATCATATAGTACCTTTCAAATCAATTTCAAATATCATACTTATATAAAGTCCATTATATATAAGATTTCATTTTCAAATCAAATACTTTCCAAAATCAATAGTATATCAAATCACACTTATATAGACTTCAATTATATAAGATTTCACTTTTCAAATTGAGTGCCTTTTCAAATCCATAGTTTTTGAGTCAATTTCATACTCATACAAATCAATTTTATATAAGTTTGACAACTCCTAAATCAAGTGTTTAGTAACGTAAGGTTCTCAAATTTTAATTTGTTTCAATATCAGTTCAATCTCAAAATCATATACAATTTCACCAAATTATTTCTTCTCAAATTAATTATCTTTAGTTTCAAAGTTTCCAAAATAATAGATTTAGAAAATAAATCCAAATTTCCAAATCAGAAATTTAAGCCAACCAATTCATTTCCAAAATCAATTGTTTTCAAAATCATCTTATACTTACGTAAGGTCTATCTTATATAAGGATCAAATTTTTCAAAATAAATTTCGCTGTATGAAGAGCCATATGGGGTTGAATATCTTTGCTTTTATGGGTTATATATCTTTGTAATTTAAATTGGAAATTTTCTTTTAGTAAGCAAAGATATTTTAACATGACAGCTTCAATTTCAGCGTCAAAGTATATCAATGATATTAGAATATAAGATGTACATACGTCATCATTTCGCAGAATCACATTTGGTCGCTCGCTCAATCACACAAGTTCGCTTTCGAACTAGTATTGTCCATTCGACTTCCCTAATGCGGATTTCGATATGGTTTCTCGACTAGAAGCCATCAGTCTCCTTGTATAGCCATATACTATGATAGAGAATTCTAGAATTTAGCCCAAAATCCATATCAAATATTCGCCATCAAAAATCGAATGAAAAATCCTAACACGAAATGGTGTAATTCACCTCGAACTTGTGTACTCAAACTTGGATCAATTTAATTATGCGAATAAAACAGCATACGTACAACTATATTAGTTTCATAAAGATGTTACTAAGTTAAAACATTTAACTAAACTTTATTCAAAATATTTTGAAGATCAAATTCTTTTCGAAACATTTCAAATCTAAATTTCATATTAGAAAAATTTAAAATTGCCTTATTCATTTACTTAACAAAACAGTTTCAACTTATTTAAATCATATTACTACAGACCTTAACAAACATACCAAACTTATATACTTTTCAAAATTTCTTAGCTTTGAAAAGATAACCTTGATTTGGAAGTGCTCGAACCTTCGAAATAGTTGAAGAAATCATTTTCAAATTCAAGAGTTGGAAATCAACAACAAATCAGTAAATCAATTTTAATAGATAGGTTTATATCAAATCCGAAACTCGAGGAACGAACACCGGCTTACTTCAAATCATTTCAAATATACATATATCTTTCGAATATCAAATCTTACTTCGAAATTTGAAATCAAAATGGTTTCACAAAATCACTCGCATAGCAATGCTATTAAAGTGGCCTTTCCCTCACTCTGAAACTCGAAAATCAATGTCGATGATGCGTGCACTCATCACCGAAATTATTTTCCAGCGACATAAGTGAGTTCTGGACTTCTATTTACTCAAACTTCTTTTGAAATTTCTTCGAAACTCATTAAAAACTTATTAAAATCATTTGAAACATTTCTTATTCGGAAAATACTTCTAAATCATATTATTATTATATATTTCAAAATCTTAAAACCAATTTCAAAACACCGGGGTTCAATTCTCGAATTTCAAATTTTTAAAATCCTTCAGTTATAAATCATTTTTAGATAAATCAAATTTCTTATATAGTTTTTCAAAATTACAAATCCTTTCGAAACCTCAAATTCTTATTTTAAAAGGGTTTATAATCTTTATCGAAAACATTACACTTTTATATATAGAATATAATAATTTAGATATATAAAACAATTTCTAAAATATAAACAAGCTTGATTTTTCAAAGGATGGTTCAAGAATGGATTTCAAAACAAAGATAGAAATTCAACTTAGAGGGACTCTAATCAAATTGGATTCTGATTCGAAGATAAGTTCGAATGAAAATGAGATAATCAATTACAAAACAAATAAGGGATATACTTATATAAATCGCGGGCGACCCTAACCGGTCAACCGTGATTTCAAAATAATATCAGTGCAAAATTCTGAGGCAAATCGACATTCGATCGCCAGAGATAGAATTCGACATAACAAGAGATAGCAGCATCTAAACCGAGGGATATATAAATCTCCGGTGAATCAATGCCAATTGTAAAGGAGTTTCACCCCTTTACACAACATTCAAAGATCGGCGGGATCGCCTATTCTTATAGAGATTATTCGAAGTGGAGTTATGGGATACTCCAGAATCAAAAGAATACCAATAGAGAGAGACAAGAATGAATTTTGGAACCGTAGGGAACGTTCCAAAGTTCAAAGGAAATCGAGTCAAAAGGAAGAGATTAAACTCAAACGAAAGTGATTCTGTAAATAAATTTACAATATATGTTAAGTTTCGCCTAGAGCCAAAGCTCTGATACCAACTGTAACGACCCAATATTTTGGACCATTCGCATCGACAATAATCCACACATGTCTGACTTGAATAATTCAAAATATCAGATTGTAATTTAAACTTGGCAAAACTCAGCATATGTAGTAAATAAATCAATCACAGACACAGAGTAATACAATAATACGCAGCGGAATAGATAAAATAGTAGTTCATGAAGATACTATATAAACATCAGAGTTAGAAATAAAATACAACAGAATATCTCAAATACAGTGAAGTCTTCAGTACAACAGATGACTTCTCTGAACAAATCAACTAGAAGAGCTAAAGGCTGAGGCGATAGTTGGATCTCCAAAGGAAGCTCCAAACTCCAAGGGTGAGTCTCAAATGCTGTATCACTCGGTCTGACCCGAGCGTACAGTAAAACACAAAACACTCGAGTCAGGATTAACATTCTTATATCAATAAATCCAACTCAAGTGAATATCAACTGAAATACAAGTAACTTAAAGGATGTTTGGGATAACCATCCTCTAAGGATCCGTGGAACTATCTACAAGGTAGAAATATACACTATAACACCGTGGTCATTTCAATTAAATTTATACTTCAAAACCCAAATATCATTTCATTTCAAATATATCTATTTTACAAATAGTATATATATAGGTTAAATAATTTATAAAGTAAAGTATTTATAATTTCCTCAAGTCTCACAAATCGATTTAAATTAACTCAAATTCCAAATTCAAATTTATTCAAAGCTCAATTCATCAATTCAATTCAGTTCTAAAGATACCATTTAACTTTTTTCAATATATTTCAAAGCTTTAATATTCAACATTTTAAAGTTCAAATTAACAGTTTCATATAGATCTTGATTTAACTTTATTATTATTTAATCAGGGAATATTCACTTAATAAATTCAATATCATTTAACTAGCCTTAAATTTCATTTTCTACTAAATATTTCCTTAAATTTATTTAAACAAGAAATATTCATTAAATTATTTAAATCAAACTCAAGTTATAAATCATATCTTAAATCCCAATTCCGATAAGTTTTAAATTGGTTTAATTAAATAAAATTCTTTATTTAATACAATTTCAACTAAATTCAAATTATCTTCCCAACCTTAACTTATTCAAATTATTACCAAAATCTATTTTGAAATATAATTTTAAATACTCAACCATATTATATGTATTTAATCAATCATTCCCATTTACATATAACAATTTAAGGCTCAACATTTATTAAAACCATATATTTCTTTCCAAAACCATAGAATTCATTTTCAAAATATTTATATATATGGACCAACGGTGTCTGTATATATTTTTATCATATGGTTAAGTGATACGGATAATTATCATTTCAATCCGAAATTTAAATATATACGGGTAGAAATCATTTCGACCCGTAATCCCAATTTCAATACAAATGAAAATCGCTTGGATTTATCATTTCAACCCATAACGATTTTCTCCTATTCTAAAGTTCGTTCGGGTATGTATCATTTCAACCCATAGTGAATTCTATACTAACAGGGAACTTGCAGAGTGATAACAGATAATATAAAATATAACAACAGGCATATATCATCAATATAAATAACAGATACTGGTGTCAGATGTCATAGGTGCACATATACAGATAATATTAATAACAGGCATATAAATACTAGATACTGGTGTCAGATGTCACAGGTGAACATATACAGATAATAGCATATATAACAATTTAAATAACTACAGCATCATATTTCAATTGTCGTTTCAATTGAAATCAAATTTAATAAATAAAAGAACGTTAATCGTGAGTGATTGCTCACCTTTCGAGGCTAGAGGAGTTTGATACACAGTAAGCTATGAAATTCCAAGCAACGCTAGATGGACACGATTTGACGAAGAAAGACAGGCACGACGGACTAGGCTGATAATGGGAAATCGAAGAGAACGATTGAATCAGTTGATATAAATTGAACTAAATATGTATGAAATCAATATTTAGTTTAAAACAAATAAATAAAATAAATCATCATATATACATAAGATTGAAATAAATACTTGTATATTATATTGACCCAAGTTTCAAACCAATATCCAAACATCATCTAAAAAAAAATCTGGGAAAAATATTATTAACACAGTTAGATAACTAATATATTATATATATAAGAAATTTTTTGAAACATGTATAAATTATTTTTAAGTCAGCACTGATTATAAAACAACACATATTATATTATATTTTTCTTTTGTAAATATATATAAACATATTATAATATTCAAAATCATTATACCCTTCAGCAAAAGAAGACTGTAACTATACATAACTTGTACTTAAATACGTATTGCAGATAAAATATATAAAATCAAGTAGACCCTATACATTTTAAATATAAACCAACTCATACACAAATGTATATATAACTATGTATATAAATATGTAAAACTAAACACACAGAAAATATTACCAAATATATACCTAACAGCAATATACACTTAAACCAACACTTATAAATATAACTTATATACTCAGTAAACATATATACATATAGAGTTGTAAATGTATACTCCCTTATATATAATATAATATATGTATATATATATCCAAACTAATATATATAACTTACCTAACGTAATATATATAACATTCGTGTGTGTGTACAGGCTGTCAAACATTGTCACTTTATATGTACATAAAATGAAAAATGGCAGTGCCAAGTCTCTACTCAAAACAAGCTGTCAAAATAAATGATTAAGAAAACAACTTATATAGTTTATATTTAAACAAACAATATACTACCCGTACATAAAATCGAACTCACACAATATATGTATATATACTTTTAAAAATGTAAGTTACCCAAATATCAACACTAACGTATGTAAATTTATTACTGTTAAACAGATATGCCTATACATATTCAACAACATATATTATATTCCATAATCAAACTATATATACAAACAAATGAAAACTTGGTAAACGTATAAGTTCTCATCTTCTGTTTTTAAAAAAAAATTCAAAACCAAATTAAAACAATATATATAACAAGGAGGAAACTCACGGCAAGAGGTGAATGCATGCTGGGCTTGCTTGGTGGAAGGGTTCGGCTCCGTTGGGTGATCTGCGATGGAGGGTGCTGGAGCAATGGAACGTGGCTAGGAGGAAGCTGCCAGGGAGCATAGGTTTGAGGCCATCGGAAAAAGAAGAAGGTGGTGAGGTTCGAATGTGGATATGGGTTGACAAGGCTGCGGGTTGTTTTTGGAAAAAGGGGGATGCAGGCTGCTGAGGTCAGGGAGATGAGGGCGGGTTTGGTGGCCGTAAGCCGTGATATGGGGTGAGGCAAATGGGTCGAGAGGTGAGGAAGGAGAAGATTTTGATTTTAAAAGTATATTTAACTGGAAATTATATTTAACTGGAACCATTAAATTTTGCGGGTCGTTACATGAACGATCATGGATATAAAGTAAGTAAAAACCAAATTTGAGGGTGTTGTTAAGAGATTTTGATTGGGAGAAGATAGTGGTATAATTGAAGTAATGGATGGACCGCATTTATTAGGAGCAAAGAAAGTGAGTTAAGGAAGGTAGTTGATGGTTGAATGGAATATTAGGAATTTCAATCTCAATTTAGTAAGGAGTGTTAGGGCCACAACATTATCAACACCAGTTGATGATGAATGACAGCTTACAGAAAATTTTCCTTTAGGGTTTTTGGGTTGTAATCGCTAGTTGTCTCCCTTAGATTATTAGAAAAGCGTATAATATGGTATGAGATATATTCATGCTTTATTATTATGTTGATTGAATGGATGGGATTAGACCTCTATATAAATATAAATATATTGAAATAAAATGTAAATAAGGAAAACTCGTAAGGACACTTTACTAGCGATAAAAATTGTAGGTAAAACTAGAAGTTTATAAACTAAATTAGGAAATTAAGTTAGCGACTAGAAAATTAAATATACTTATATCCTAAAACTTCAGAATTTTAGAAAAAAATAAATTTTAGCAGACAAATGACAGAGATAGATTATTGCAGAATCACGGGTCACTATCCCTATTCCTTAAAAGCCAAAATTTATAAATGTGTTTGTAGGAAGTTCGTTGTTTTAAAGTAAAAATAAAAAAGGTTTCCCAAATCTAGGATTAACTACACAATACTATAACCAATCATATCCATTAACCATTAACTAAGACCCAATTACGTTAAAATGTGGTTTGATTTATTTTAAAAATAGAGCGACAAATGTTTTGTTTGAAAGTTTTGGAAATTTTTGTTTAAATGCTTTTGAAAAGTTGGTTTCGAAGTATTTGAAATTATGAAATGATGGTGGTATATTTAGAAGTGATGTAACAACCCGCATATTTGTCGATTTTATATTTAAATATTTTATTTAAATATTTCATCGTTCGTCGGATTGAAGTCCGAAAAGCTACTTTTTGCAAACAGTCGAATTAGGACTCGAGACCACCTCCATTGAGTTCAAAACGTCGTTTGCGATCTTTTTGAGTGTAAGCTTTGATATGTTTGGAGCTAGTAAAAAATTTGACCATTTGCACTTTGGGTTTGGTTTTGGGTTCAGCCCCTGTGCCAACTTAACCCCCAAATCTGAACCACTCCTCCCCATTCTCCCTCACTTCCTCCTCATTTCAGTCTCAAAGCAAAAATGGTGGGAGAGATGGGAAATTAGAATTCCCAAGCCCTAGTTTCCACTTGCAAACCAAGTTCTAGCTCCATATTCAAAGAGACACCATTGGTAAGCTTCATCTCCTTCTTCTCCAACTCTTTCTCTTTCCAATTTCAGTTTATTTCCTAAACCTAAATTTGGGAAATGCTTGTTTTGATCTTAGTTGGAGCTTCTTGTGTTGAGAGTGAAGAGTAATTGCTCTTGACATTGCTTCAAAGCTTCTTCTTCATTTGTTTGGGTTCAAAGGTGAGATTTTTATCTCACATCTATGTTTATAATTATATTCGATTGTTAGGTATGAATTCCTAACACTTATTCTTGTGCAATTGCTTTTGGTTTGGATTGATTTGGTGAATATTCCAATTTTTAGTGTTTTGAGTTCAATTCTTTAAAAATCAAAACTTTGATCTTTGATCATGATTTTTGTGATGCATTGAAGAGCTTATAAGGCCGGGTAGTCGATAGGCGTAAACCCTTAGCGCCGTTGCTCGACCGATTGCATTTCGGAAGTGTTTGGCATTCATTTGATTGGCATGGGAGTGCTGGAAACAGGCTCCGGTCGACCGACCTCAGAGTCCGGTCGACCGACCTGCTACTCTAGCATCTCCCTGCCTCTGTTTGGAAGTGCGGATTACAGGCTTTGGCCGACCGACCTCAGGGTCCGGTCGACCGACCTGCTACCCGTGCACTTCTGTCTCTGGTCCGGTCAGCCGACTCAGGGAGTCCGGTTGACCGACCTGCTCCTATTTGCCAGTTTTGCCTATATTTCCTATTTTTGTTTGAACTTCCAACTTTAATCGATTCGTGTGGTCTCCTATTTGTTGTTATCATCTCTAAGACTTTGATGACTCCTCTTTCGGGATGGTACCTTGTTAGGTCGCTCGACCCTATCTCCCTTAGGTCGTTAGACCTCATTTTATCTTCACTAGGTCGTACCCCGTACAACTCTGCGTAAGCAATCTTATCCGAAAGCCATTTAACCGAACTTCTTACTTTGATGGTTTTTGGGAATTGATTTCTTTGAACTTTACTCACGTCTCCGAACGTGAATTTTTATGATTGATTGTTTCTACAATCACTTCTATGATTTGTCACTTCAAAATATAAAGGTTTTCTATACTAGTATTAAATATCAAAACTCTTTCATCAAAACGATTTCAACTCTATTTTCAATATCAAACTCGTTTATAAAACTGTTTTTCAATCTACTAGTATATACAAACCTTTACCTCATTCGTTTGCGAAAATATAATTAAACGGCTTAGCAAAACAAGTGGTATGAAACGCTTGCGTTTACTTCGTCGGTTAATTTTTGGACTTGTTCGATAGAAACTCTCTTGTGACACTTTTCTAGTGCAGATCTACAATTTGTTCGTAAATATTTGAGTTAAGCAAGTGGTTATGGGACATGAAGCTAAACTCTTATATTTACTAGCTTAGTGCAATCGACACTTCCTTATGATCATGACGATCATTCTTGTGATTTAGACTAGCAATGTGCGATGTCTCTTTGATTTGGTCCATCGGACGTCACGCTGTACGACGTCGTTGTTCCGTTTTATCGTGATTTGGTTCATCGGACGTTACGCTGTACGACGTCGTTGTTCCATTTCACTACGTGTTGGTTCATCGGACGTTACGCTGTACGACGTCGTTGATCCTTTTCTTTTTATGGTGATTTGGTTCATCGGACGTTACGCTGTACGACGTCGTTGTTCCATTTCACTACGTGTTGGTTCATCGGACGTTACGCTGTACGACGTCGTTGATCCTTTTCTTTTTATGGTGATTTGGTTCATCGGACGTTACGCTGTACGACGTCGTTGTTCCATTTCACTACGTGTTGGTTCATCGGACGTTACGCTGTACGACGTCGTTGTTCCTTTTCTTTTTATGGTGATTTGGCTCATCGGACGTTACGCTGTACGACGTCGTTGTTCCATTTCACTACGTGTTGGTACATCGGATGTTACGATGTACGACATCGTTGTTCCTTTTCTTTTTTATTGTGTTTTGGTTCATCGGACGTTACGCTGTACGACGTCGTTGTTCCATTTTGCTATGCTTTGGTTCACCGGATGTTACGCTGTACGACATCGTTGTTCCTTTTATTTGTGCTTTGGTTCATCGGACGTTACGCTGTACGACGTCGTTGTTCCTATTTATTTTTGTCTCTGGATCATCGGACGTTACGCTGTACGACGTCGTTGCTTCGGATTATTTGATTTCTGGATATTGATTTCTGGAATTTTATGTTTTACCAGCATTTACGATGGGCATTGATATGTATGTCATTTATTGTGGCTTGGTGAATTAAATAGAGAATATGACATTCTTTTTAATCTTTGAGAAGATTCTTGTGATATTGATTAATCTCTTATTGATTTTCAATCACGTACTTATCACAGTATGGTATTATGGTTATGATACGTTTTTGTCATACCTCTTATTCTATATCACTTTATCTGATATTTATAGCAAGACTGATCCGTTTATTATTTTCTTCTTAAATAATACTCGGGTCAGACTGAGATTTTACAGGTGCTTCCTCATGACTTCTTATCTGGAGCCATCTTCTGACTTTTGGCTAACTACTTTAGCTTAGTAGTTTTTGGTTGTACACATTTGAGATGTAGACTCCATGTTGTATAACTAATCTTTTGTCTAGCACTTGTATCTATTCTTTTGTGTTATTGTGGATCTTATTTGACCACTACTCTGATATACACTTTTAGGTGTTATATTCATATCTATTTCCGCCTTTGTGATATGAACTGTCTGTGACTGATTTATGTTATGTTTATTTCTATGTTTGTTTCCGAAGAATATATATAGCCACCGTGTGATAGCTTTGTGTTTGTATCGGTATGTCGGATTTCCTCCTTGAAAGATATGCATTCCATTCTATCTGACATATCGGTGCTCGCACAAAGAAGTTACACGGATGGTCGCTCCTCAACAGCCTTATTCTCCATGCTAATTGACAGCACTACATCGTAGTGTTCTTGGTTAGCGTGGGTATAGAGGTGGGGCGTTACAAGTGATATGAAATATTTTCAAAAAGAGATTTGAAAATTTAATGATTGTTTGATAAATAGTTTTGGAAATGTCTTAGAAGTAATTTAAAAAGTGGTGGAATGTTTTAGAAAACAAAATGGAGGATAAATTTTGTATAAAGGAATTGCAAGTAATTTGAAAAAGTTGGTGTAAGTTTTAAAAAGTTGAGTTCTAATGTTTGGAAGCTTTTGTTCAAATGCTTTTGGGAATAAAATCTAAATAAATAAAATATGGTGTTTAAATGCTTTTGGGAATTCGATTTTTTAAATCGTTTTGCAAGTTGGAAATTCTTTTGGAAATTGTGTTTAAAAGTTTACTTTTGGAAATGAGAAAATTTCTGATTTTCGAATGCCACATATTAGCGTAAGGAGCATCGATGTGTTAGTAAGTATAAGTTTTACTGTCCGATAAGAGTGACAATAAACAAAACATAGACAATAATAAGGAAAAAGACTGTTTTACTTTGGAATTTCTATTTTCATACCTTGTTGATAATAAAACGAAACTTGCACTTAGGAAAATTACGCTTTACCATCCAAAAATAAACCTCCTAATGCAAATTGTACTTTGAAAATTTAGAAAAATATTGGGAGTGGAAGAGAAGGTTCCAAGTTACAACAGAATAGGTGTCCAAGAGAAGGGTGGAAATGTAAGATTTTTCATCTAAATTCCTTTTCCAACATAGGAGTACAGATTCAGAAACTGAATTTTCAAACTTTTTGGATGTTAAAAGTTGTGTGCTAGGTTTTAGATGGTAGGGATTGAATGCAATTGAACCACACTCCTACTCGTGGGAGTGCGGAAATTTTTATGCGAAAAAGAATTTTTGAAAATTTGCGTACATATAGGACTGCCAGTATATCTAGGTTGTTTGCATCATATTTTTAAATAATGCATTCATATGAGAGATGCTAATTTAGAATCAGTTTGCATACATGTTTTATATGTTGTGATACACCATGCACTTTACACGTTTGACTGCAAAATTGGTTGTACACTAATTGATTTGTTAGTTTAGATTGATTGTGCACTATGTTACATGATTCAACCCTTGAGAAATTTCAGGGATAAAGTTATTTTAAGAGGGAGAATGTAACACACCGTAAAATTAATGATAATTAATAAATAATTAACAAGGCTTCAAAAATGCAATTTGAGCAAACGTTGGAATTTGGTCGCGAAATTTGCACCATTACATTCTTGATGATTTTCTGAGCAAATTTCATATTTGGAGTTTCGCGATCAGAGCTCATACGAAAAAGTTATTTGCATTAAAGTTTCGGAGCGAAAATTAAAAATGAATAAAGGAAATAAATTATAATAAATGCCGAACCCCACGGTCGACCCTCTTTATTGGACCGGTTGACCGCTAGCGGTCGACTGGTTATAGAGGTGCGGTCGACCTGTCAGGATATGACGGCTGGGGTTTGAACCTTGGTCAATGGCCAGATTTAATTATTTTAATTAACGGTTACGATTAAGTCATGCACCTATAAATAAAGGCCTAACCCCTCATTTCTCTTCTCATATTTTCTTATCCAAGCAACGAAGCTCTGCCATTTTCTCATCTCTACTTCTAAGAATTATAAAATATTATATATAAATATATAAACAGAGATGAGTAGAAAATAAAAGAGAAGGACCGAATTAATACTGCGGAAAATGGTAATTTTTATAATTATAAATCTATTTTCCCATAAACCTCAAATCTCTTCTCATATCTGTAATTCTAATAGTATGTATACACTTTGTTATATATATTCTTTTGGATTAGAAAGTAAAAGGAGTCAAGTAAAGTATTGGATTCAGATTTGGAGATTTGAAAAGCTTAAAAGGTGAGTGAGAAATTATGTAATTTATATAAAATTGAAATTTATTTCGTTGGATTTTTATTTAATTATTGTATCTAAATAAAAATCTAAAGATCTGTAGGCTCAAATTAAATGCATAAAACATTGCCTACATAATCTACAATTGAGGAAAATTGAAAAGGAACATTATTTACATCCATATCTGGAAATAAGTCCCCAAGTTATTAAAAGTTTTATATTGATAAGGTGTAGAATTTATTCCAGATCTATAATTGGGTTGTAATGATGTTAATATAATTTAGATATGCCTTAAGTTTATTGGAATATGAATTTCTGTGTTTTAATTTGTTGGAAATATTATCCGTGTAACCTCCATAAATATGTCAAATTATTAGATGCATGGAAAAAGTGCAGCATTTGAATTGATAAGGAATATACACAAAAATGGAAAGAGATGTATAAATTGTGGATATTCTTTCCGTAGTTCACGATGGCTATTTCAATAAAAAATAATAATAATTCCTTGTAATTTCAACCGAAACAAATCTCTTATTTTTGGTTAATCTATGGAAAGTTATAATGGAAAACATTTTTGGTAGGATAAATCTAACAGATTAAAAATATTAAAAGGAATATTCTAGATAGGGATTAATAATTAGAAACAAAAATAAATATATATATATATATACACACACATAAAACCACGCTTAACATTCAAAAATAAAAATATATACAAATAGCGTAATTTATGACCATATACGTATTAGTTATTAAAAGGGTAATAATTAATGGATTTGGATTTATGGACATCAATAACAAATTTAGCGGGTAATAAATTTGTAATTAGTGGGAGTTAAAAAGGAATTCAATAGGAACCGTTAGAGAGATTAATATGACATTTATGAGGAAATTGAATAATAAGTGGATTTTGAAATTGGTAAATGAATTAAAGGAATTAAATGAAGATTAATTAGAGATTGTCTAATTTAGACATTAATGACTAATTAATACGGGTAATAGATATTTATTAGACATTAAAAGGAAACCAAAGCCTAAGCATATGAATTAGGGATAATAATGTAGCGAATATAAGTAAGTATTAATACTATTAATTATATGTAGAAAGCAATATAATTTTCATAGTAGGAAATTATATAGCTTCAACTATACATTTAAAACAAACGTGGTTTAGTGGGCTTAGCTCAACACTTAGGCTTTGGATGGTAGGTTTGGTTTAGTAGATTGGGATGCGAGGTCAGTAGAGTTACATAACAGAAGTCTGCCCTTCACTCAGAAGATATCAGTAGTTGTGTACACTTACTATTGATGTGGGACACCTCCAATCATAGGACCCATGGGAAAGGGATATACGTTGCAAATAGGTAAGGGATGATATACCCGAGGGTTTGTCTAGGATTTGAAATATTAAATGGTCTAGTACTATTTGGGAAATGGAGTCTGCTTCATATCCAATAAGGGTTAGTAAGTAACTAAAAGGGGCATTTTCCTTAAATTACTTAGGTTGGTATAAACGGGATTTCAGCCGTGGAAGTTCGGTGGGCTATGTTAGTGTTGTTGTTGGACCAGTGTTTAATAGTAGGGCTAGCATATATGATTTGACCACCAGTGGTTCCTCGCGATCGATAGTAAAGACTCGGGTCATGCCTTGATGGATTTCACTTCCTACCAGTATACAATCCATATGGAATACGCAAAGACCTTAAAGTTTTACTTAATTGTTTGTTTTTTGTTTTGCGGAGGTAGGCTAGTTAACCTTAGATGAGTCTTCGAGTTGCATTTGTAATACGCCAATTAAATTATATATTATATTATAAAGCCATATATAGGAGTCATCAGTTTTTGTAGCTAAAACCGATAGGCTAGCGCTGCAAATGGCCCGCTTCGTGTTTAAAAAGTAGTGGTCAGGGTTTTGGATAGATAGGTTTCTTTATACACACACGGCACACACACACATTCGGCACACATATATATAGCAATGCCTTGAAGAAGATGAGGTTAGGTATATCGTACGGGCACTTAAGACTTAACGCATTAGCCTTAATTAATAGACATAACACTTAAATGGAAATCAATCGGTATAAATTAATGGTATGAGTAAAGTATATAATTTTTCAATCATCGGAACATTGTTCTGACTCCCCCTCCTCATAACAACCCATAAGTTAGGTTTAGAATGACAAGTTACTAGAGCAAGATGGGAAGTGCAAATGGTGAAGTCTTTTTATTCATGCACAACATTGATAAGGCAATTAGATATCCAAGGAATAACATTCTGAGGCAGCAGCCTTAGTTAAAACGTATGTTATATTATATTTTTCAATTCTACCGTGAGTTTATATTTGTCGTACTCTGATATACTTGTGTTATTTACAAGTTACCAAAACCAACGATTCATGCCCTAATAAACTTGAGTTTCGAATTAGTCGAAATTTGGATCCATTAAGGTATTGTTATAGTCTCACTGAAGCCTAATTATCATTTCATGTCCAACCAAGACTCGATGAAGCTAACCATAACACTTTGTATGTATAGAAACTTAGTGCCATTACAAGATTAGAGCCTACCAAAGGAAAGCTCGGAGCATAAACTATAATAACACAAGGCCAACATCAAGGAGAAGAGCAACCGATGACAACTTGAAAGTGCTTGGTGTCGACTTTGTGTAAGGCCCGCGATTTCCCGAGGCAACTTGGACCTTGACTTGGAATGGGATGTTGGCATTGTTGTCGGCCACGAATCAAAAGCGACAACCGCGCCTTAGCCACAATTGAATGACGGCACCAGGACTCGGCCTCGACATCACCTACTGCAGCGACTATGGCGGCAAAGTTCGAGGACCTACCTTGTCTCAATCGGGATCTGAAAGTTGAAGAACGAATGAACTAGGGTCGAATTGTTCGAGATGGTGATGGAGATAGCTTGAAGTGGTGATGGTAACGGTCGTCAGCGGAAGGAAGTGACGGTGGCCTGGTGTTGAAGTCGAGATGAACAGCGGTGATGGAAAAGCTATAGTTTGCAAGGTAAGACGAGTTGGGATTAGGCAAATAACAGTAAATTGAAAAGGCTCTAAGTCCCAAAATTATATAGTGCTGATTAGCACTAAGAAAACATCTTGGTATCGATCTCAAAAGTGATCGGTACTTACATGATTTAAAAAAGAAAGAAGGAGATGTCATACGTGGTTGAGTCATTTCTGCGATCTCCAAGATGACGGAAGTCTCCACCTGATTGTAAGGAAAGAAATGGTACGCTAGCTATTTAAAGTGACGAACAGTTATCTTCAAAATAGATACGACACTTCAAAGATGACTGTTGGCTACCTGGAGATCTTTAATTATGCAACTAAGATGATATCACCTGTCTTGATCCAAAGCGTGCTTTGTTCTCATAGAAGCATGCTTTGGGGGGCAAGTGTTATCCAGTATTCAAATCGAGCAGCTCTCAAGTGAATTTGAACGTCGATACAGAGACATGATTGTTCACAAACTTAGGGACCAACTCGAAATGGTCATGGGAAGGACCTTTAGAAGTTTGAAATCCAAATGTGTGAAGTAAAAAAAATTCGATACCAATATGAAGTGCTTTGTACCAAGATGTTGTGCCAGTGGAATTTTTGGTACTTATGTTATAATCAAGGAGTAGATGCTAAGGTGATCATGTTGGAGTCTATCTCTGAAGAAGTAGGTAAACAACTCCAAAGCTGTGACTCATGTCGATGTCGACATGATCTGATGGGCAAGATTGTGTTCAAAGTTTGAATCCTCGAAGATATGAACTAGTGTAAAAGAAAGGTCACAGGTCACAAGAGCCAAATCATCTCGGTAAAGACATGAATTCATGTCGAAACTGAAATGATTTCTTCTATAAGATGACATGTTCTTCCCTCCTACTTTATTGGATGTATTATCTTACATGTTCTTTCGCGATCTAGTGACTCTGAACAATTCTGCTATAAATAGAAGCATTATAGCTACTGGAAAATGACAATACACTGTGTTTCGCCTCCAGCTTCTTCATCTTCTATTCTCTTCACATCCTTTGTCACTTTGAGCCTATCTTTACTGTTCTAGATGTGAAAATGAATTGCAAAGCCTTGTATTTGTGACAAACCAAATTCTAATAAGATTAAAGTGGACGCAGGTCATAGAATTTGTCGAACTACTATAAAACTTATTGTGTTTTTTACTATTTTTGCTGATATTCATAAATCTATCTCGTTTTTAATTGATTGGAGGTGTTGTGTCAACTTTTGGTTCTGCCATCACTGACATCGTTCTTTGATCAATTCGACTCCTTTGGTCCAAACAAATTGCCATACTGCCATGCGACCCCAATCTTACACATACACACTCGAACAAGCATTTAATCACACAAATTAGATTCATATATACATAATAAATCATTCCTAAACCACTACCAACTCTAGTATGTCCATGTTTCAAAAACTTAAATCTATGTTGTATTCATTCATGGGTCTTAAACAATCATCATAATATTGAACAAGTTTTCTAATAATCGCTACAATGTTATACATGGCTTACTGGCCAACTAAAAACACCGTGGTAGTCAACCAACTATTATAAGCATACGCAACTAGAATTTTCTATTGCCAGTTGATTCATATTAACATCATTTAAATCAAGAAACATTTTGGTGTTGTTTTCCATGTTAAATTTGTTTCTAACGGTCTAATATTTTTTGCTACTTTATTCTTAATTGATTGGCCAAAGTACCAACATAGCGTTTCCTAAAACTATTGAAAATACTGTAATATCAGCAACATTGTAATTCAAAACTACCATAGATTGTTTATGAAAATAGTCTGCGTGTTTTATCTTCATTTTAAAATGACATGACGTTTTTGGAGCAGTGTATATGTTTTGATAAGGTGAAGAGATTGGGTTGTGTTTATGTTGTGACGATTAAATATTCATAAACATGGTCAATGTTTAAACGTTGAGTAAGTCGGTTTTATTAAATCTTATTGGTAGCATAGGTGCAATGTTTATCTGGGAACGCTACAGGTTGGGGTTGCTCTAACATTATCCAATTTTATATACGTATTTTTTCCACGCTGGATAAATAACCAGCCAATCCTGCTTTGTCCATTTTTTTGCTCGTTGGTACGGTGTAATTTTCACTTTCGATTTCTTGATTTTCCTGTTTATTTTCACCTACCCTGGACATTCGTTTTCGGATGCATTTTTCTTTTCGTAAAAGAAGCAGACTTTATGACAAGAATATAGAAAAGCATTACCTTTTCTGTTTATACTGGAATAGCGACAGTGTTAATATGATACAGCATATTTCCATTACAACGAAACATTTCAACTTAAAGCCTGAGGTTCAAATTTTACTTTAATTTTCGTTTTTTAACAAGATAAATATGTGAGAAAATCAGCAGGGACCGCTCTTGCAAACTAAGCACAGCCATATGATATATCTGCCAAATTATTCAACACAAGTTGCAGGCCTGGTCCACTTTCTATGCATGCTCATGCATGGTAGCTATATATATATATATATATATATATATATATATATATATATATTTATGTTTATGTAATAAAAGCATTTTCAATGGTTAATGATGTATTAAATTACCTTACCTCAGTAATTTCAAAAGTACACACATTCTGCAAAAGTAAAACAATAGATTGGTCAGTTTTGAGTATCACAATTTAGAAAGATAACATGATATTGTTAACTCCTGTTTAAACTCAATTTATGTTTTCTGTAGACACGAATTTAGCTTATAATGCCTGCATGTGCCCCAATATGAAATGTTCACACAAAACATAAAAGTTGATTGAATTGGAATTCTTGCACACAACCAGCTCATTTTCTTTTATAGTGTACAGAGGGGACAGCAAAGAATCCACCATGATTTCATTTGCTGATCTAATAAACTGATATACATTCATCAACGTAGCCCTATTAGCTACTTAATCTTGTTTATAATATGACAAAATCATGTATGTATGAAAGTAATATTAGTACCACATCATTGCAAGTTGATATAAAGACAAGAGCAAAGAGTCTCTGCACTGTTTTTCTTAAGCTACAAAACCTTCAAAACTTTAAATTTTGTACAAATAGTATGGTATAACCTTTTGTATAATATAATCAGTGTACTTGTTAATTGTAGCTTGTTGTACCATACCATAAATATTATTTTGGTTATTGTTATAACTGATTCTCTTGCCAACTGTCCTCATTGTGTTGGTAAGATGTCTGAAACATTTATTTCAACAAACAAAATACTTTTTGAATTTAAATAGTAGTGACATTGTTTAAACATGCACTTCTGAAATCACTAAAGTAACATAAAACAGCATACATATAATTTGAATTTAGAAAGCAGACGGAAACAATAATTCTCTTCATTTAGTAGCTTCTGAATCTCTGAAATGTACTTTAAGAACTGAAGTAAACTTGCAACCACTCTTTTGACCATGACAAGTTGAAAATTGCACTACAATGTTCAATATATTCTGCGCTGGATGTCTTTTTATTCTACTGTAATCATTCATTGCTCATTAGGTAGAATTAATGGGAGTAACATATATTGCTTTATGTTGTTTTGATGTCTGCACTATACATTCAAGGTTTTTGTGGTCTACATTAACCACAAACCCACACCCACCCACAAAAAATAAAAAAAACAAAAATAAATAAATAAATAAAAACAGTATGCACATACATAAGTATTGAAACAATTTGAATCATCTTCAATCTACAATGACAAAAAACCCATAAATAAATCACAAACTAATTCAGTGTGATGATCTTGAAACAACACGATCCATATCAACAATTTTCCAATACATCAACAAATCTAAATACACCACAAGGAATTCCCCCAAAAAAGAATGAACATGATACTACATAGTTCCCATAACTGAATTATGAACTGGAACTGAACAAATCATGTCTAGAAGCGTTTAACTTTTAATATCCCTTGAAAAGGAAAAATCTTGGTTCGCTGTAAATGTTTAATCCAAATACTCGTTTTCAAGAACCGGTTGAGTGCGAGACCCTAAAGCAACTGGTGCTTGTGCTGGTCCTACACGTGCCATTTGCAACGATTCACCGGCTTCTGATCTTTGTTCCATTTCAGCTACTTGTTTATTCTTCCAATATCGATAACAACATATTACTAACAATGACAGTAGAACTAGACCAATAAATCCACAGACAACACCAACCACTATTTTCCAAATCCTAGACTTTTCATGATGTCTTTCAACACTAGGACTTGGTGAAGGAGATGGTGCAAGCTCAGTGGTGTTCACTACAATAGAAAAATGACCTTGTCTATACGTAGAGCATACATTTTCCGATACCAAATCTCTAAACTCGGGTAAGCCATCCAAATCAAACCAAACACACTTAGGAATAAAGCCACTAGGAATAGACTTAACCGCTTGAAAATTGATAGTAATTGGGGACTTTGAAGCTATAACATCGAGCTCATTCAAGTTGGTAGCACTTAAGTTAGCGGCATTGTAAGCTAACAAGCCTATAACCGGGGTTATGTATGTAAAACCTTGCAATGGGTAGTAATGAGAAGACCGATTTCCTAAGTTGTGGTACACAAACGCTAGCCTCATTACATAAGGTTGAACCATGACTCCTATAGGGATTTCAAATTCTTTGAATGTTTTGACTCCCCTCTTAAGCAAACTTCCACATTTTAGTCTGATGATGGAAAGCTTAATGCCGGTTAAATTTGAAGGGGGGTTTGCATCGTACATTTTTCCGGTACGTGGATGATCAAAAGCTCTATATGCATAGTCTTGTAGTAAAGAATCTAGCTGTCTTGATTGGGTAGTAGATGGATTGAGTATTTGGGGTTTACATTGATATGGAAATGAAATTGTGATATATGTAATAATGGTAAGAATATAATGAGTTTTCCAAATGTACTTCATTGATGAATGATCTTGAAGGGTAAATCCTTCTGTATTCTTAATCAAGTATTGGAAAAGGGATCTTTACAAATTTTGACAACATGCCAAGTTCAGATGACAGATGAAAGTAGTACATTGAGCTCAGAAACATAAAATATGGAAATTTCTCCTAAGGTACCTGAACTTTTTCTCCACTTCAAATCTTCAATAATGCTGCTTCTTTCCCACTCCCTCTTCCAGTAAACCCAACCAGAAACCTTAAAATAACCCAAAAAAGGCTACTTTCTCAAGATTCAAACCCAAGCTCGAGAATTTAACATATGAACCCCTGAATTCGAACTTAAATAAGCGAAGAAGCTTCAAACCAGCTCAAAATCACTAAAACTTGGCCTAAAATCTTCAGACTAGTACAAAGTCCTAACAATGCAAGTCATTTAACACAATAATTGAAGAACCCAGGAAGTGAAATTTGTTAACAAAGATAAGATACGGGATATTTTAAAGGAGAGCTATCTTTTAATTATTTATATATACGTAAATAGAAATAATAAGAAGAGGAGGAAAATCACGAGAAATGGAGAATAAAAACACTCCCATAAACCTCACTGGCATATGATGTGAAAAGACTTTAAAGCCCTTTTATAATGTCACCGTCAAGCTTTAACGGCGGTTAATCGCTGCTTTTGCTTTGGAGAATTTTGCTTTTTGGCCCTCTTTTGCAACGTCCGGATTCTTTGGAGGCCCTCTTTAAGGTGTGCAATTTGAAAGATTGTAGGGCTGTTTTCATAATTATTTGCTGCCTACTTCCGGAACGCACTTTGACAACAGTGGACGCGTTTCTAGATATGCTCTGCATTATTCGTCAAATTAGGTCCAGCTGCAGATATAAATTCTCGATCTCTAACCGTACGATCAACAGATAAGTGCTTTTGGACCAAAAATGAAGTTCAATATGAGAGGTTGATCGACTAAGATGTTTGATTGCTGATACTACCGTAAACCGACAAATAACTATTTAACTATTTAATTTGGTAAGGAACGGTTAAAAGAACTCCAAAACTAAAAAGAGTCAAGGCTATGTCTCGTTTGCAGTTTTTAGTTTTCATTTTTGGTTCGAAACACGTGTACATAAAATCAATTTAAAAAATTAAGCTAGTATATAAAATAAAAAATAAATTTAGTTTGTTTTTCGTCTTTTGAGAAATAACTAAAGAACAGAAAACAATTCGTTACATCCGTCATCCCTCCATCCCCTCCATCGTCGTAATGGTCTAAAATTTTAAATTCCTTTTTTGTTATCCTATATTTTGTTATGAATGTTGAAAACGCAAAACGCAAAATACAAAGGTGAAACATATCAGGCTTTAAAGTACATTTTTATTTTGATTTTTCTGTTTTGCGTTTTTAACATGAATTACAAAACATAAATAGAATAGGCAGGAAAATTTAATATTTTTAAGGCATTACAATGATGGTGTGACAACGGGGAGGTTGGATTATTTTTTGCGCTTTTGTTATTTCTGAAACACGGAAAACAAATAAATTTATCTTCTATTTTGTACGTTAGCTACATTTTTCAAATTGGTTGTCTTTCGGAATACATGTGTCATGCTCATTTTTGTTTGAACAGAAATCTAAAATTAGAAACAACAAATTAAATGGAGCTTTATTTTTCAATATTTTTAAAAATGTTATCTATTACTTTAAAACTCAGATATTCTATAAAATAAATAAATACAACTACAGTTATCCATAATTTTTCATGGGCAACGATTCAATTATATTGGACTTCAAATGATGAAGGAATTGTCGCTAGACTCAAAGTCGATCAAGTGCAAAGCACCTCAAAAGGAAAAAGAAATATTGACTAAGTAAATCGATCTGTATCGATCAATAAATGAAACGGTGTCCACTAATCGAAATTCATAATATCAATGAAAAGTTAAGGGAGATTGGCTTTGGAGCATGAAGGAAAGTTAAAGCATGAAGTAACTGATGGAATCGAGTCAGTCAAAAGTGGGTGAAATTGGTGGGTTTCAAAAAATATATTCATATTTTGGATTGCAGTGGGCCTATGAAGTCTAATGGGCAGTACTGGATCCAATCTAGATTGTTTAAATAAAATCCAATTTTATTTTGTGACGACCCATTTTTCTGACTCGTGAAACGACATTTAATACATCCATGGTATTGATGTGTCATTGCTCATGCGTCCGAAAGACAAGTTGTTATGGGAAAAAATAAAGAACAGAACAAGACAGAATAGAAAAACTCACAACGCAATGGTTACATATAATACAAAATGATATAGTGCAAAAAGATACTCCTTACATGGAGTTATCAAAGTTATACAAAAGTACTACACCGAACAGGCTGTCAGCTATACATTCTGACTTTACATTTTTTGGATACCAAATATACCAACTTAATCATCCAACGGAAATAAATAACTAGATAACTAAGGAGTTGCCTGCTTGATCATCATCTTCAAAGAGCTCTAAAGAAAACCCTGGTGTTCCGGACTACTTAAATATAATTGAGCAGCGGAGAATTTAGGGAAAATAAGCAACTCGGGTCAGACAATATGTCTGGTATGAGTAAAACTGTGAAACAAAAAGGAAACGTATTTAACAATAATATGTGGGACCACGCCGCTAATGCGAAACGGGTTTTCTCCCACATAAAAAACAACTAAACATAACAAATGACTAGGAGGGTGCATCCCCCTTATAAGAAGTATACTTATAGAAATATATTTGAAAACCCTGGGAACTCCAAGCCGGACCCCGCCAGTCCTTACCGAGAATCCGAGCATTTCACATCTAAATGCGCAAAACCGAATACAATGTAGATGAGATGCGAAAATACCCTAATGGGAGCAACCTCATATAATTTGGCTCCAAAAAACACACGCTTTGATTTAGTCATTTCCGACAAAGGATAACAAAGCTCAACGGAGCAACAAATCGTCTTAGAATGATGAAAATCAAGAAGCTGAAGTAACCGATGGCCGGGATACCAACTATCGAGGATATAAAATGATAGTATATGAAAATTAAGTCTTGTATACCCATCACCACTCGTCAATTTCAAACTTGTACTATTCCTTGGTAACAATAATGCTGGACAAATCAAAGTAGTGTTACCTCAAAGTCATGTCCTACTGTAACGACCCGTATTTTTACGGATCGAAAAGTTCGTTAAAATCTGGAATTGTCAGCATTTTTAAGTCGTTTCAGATTTTGGCAGAATTTTGCCTAAGTCCTAAGTCGTAGCCGACTTAGGAGTTTTGGATGAGTTAGCGAGTTAAGGCAGTTAGGTCGGCAACGACTTAGAGCGTAGAGAAGTTAGGTCGGTTGGACGAGTTAGCAAGTTAAACCCAGTAGTTAATGACCTAGGGATGAGCGACCTAGTGGTTCCGAGTTAGCATTGTTAGGTCGGCAACGACCTAAGGAGTTTGGAGATAGCTGAGTAGCGACCTAGTGTCTTGGTATGACCTATAGGTTAGCGACTTAGGGAGTATACGACCTATGGGAGTTAAGTCGTACGAGTTAAGTCGTAAGTCGTAACATGTTTTAGGTCGTGTGAAGACTCAAGGTGTTAGGTCGCTGGGTTTCTGCCTGAGTGATAGGTCGTGAGCGACTTAGTAGTTGTTAAGCCGCGAGCGACTTAAGAGTTGATCTGTTTTAAGTCGTAGACGACTTAGTAGTTGAGTCGTAGCCCCAGTTATTTGTTAAGTCGTAGCCTACTAGTTAAGTCGCGTGCTTGAGATTTCCTTAAGTCGTAGGTTGGCATAGCAGTTAAGTCGTAGGTCGTATGGGGTGCTAAGTCATAGGTAGGTATTTCTGTTAAGTCGTAAGTTGCTATAGCTTAGGTTGTTAAGTCTTTAGGTCGGAGGGGTCTTAGGTCGTAAGTCGGAGACGACTTAGGAGATAGCCGAGTTACGACTTAGTAAATTTTCAGCTATAAATAGGAGGGGTTTTTCTCACTTTTTGGGATCCGGATTTTGAAGCGACGAAGTGCTGCCATTTTGAGAGCTCGACTTCTACACTTCTTCACTTCTTTTCTCCACTCTAATCTAGTGCTTCCTTTCATCCAAGTTGAAGATCAAATTGAAGATTCAAGAGCATAGATTGAAGATCTTCATCCTTTGAAGAGAGATTTCTTCGTTTGAAGCGGATTCGTGATAGATCAAGCTTGATCCTTCGCTGTCCAGATCTGAAGCGTGTTGATTTGAGGTTGTTTAGGTGATTTGGTGAGTGGTGATTATCTCTCACACGGATCCAAAGGAGTAGATCGGATTGTTGGCTTGATTTGGTGTTAAAATAGTGATTTCTATGCATTTTTGTAAATCTAAGTATAGATCCATGTAGATCCATTGTTCATGATGATTTGACAAGCATTTTTGTACATGATTAACCTATGCAAGTTCATTCATCAAGTTGTAGAGATAATTCCCATGTTTCATGCTTGTTAGACTTTCAACTCTTTAATTACGAAATTGCCATTATTGTTATAATTGTCCATTTTGCTTATATTTGAATGCTTAATTACTTGGATTGATGTTTGACATGATTGATTGCTGTGAATTAGATAATTGTTGATTGGTTTTAGACAAGATGGTCGAAGATGATTCGAAAGCTAAGGGAAAGGCTCTTGAATTGGAAAAGCTGCTCGTGGCATATATAGCGGATGATGAAGCTCTTATGCATAGATTCGATGATGATGATGTTGAGATGAGACTTTGCGAGGATGTGATGAAGCGAAGTATGATATGAGATAGTCTTGGTCTAATCCTGACGGGATCATTCCAAGCACGTTGGTAACTCGGTGATATGATTCGAGTTAAGGGTAATGGATGCTTGAGAGGCGCTTGAGCTAGTATGGAAATAGTCGTCAAGGAGGATGACTAGGAGGCTTGGATAGCATCGTTGTTGAAGGTTCTAGCATGCTCTAAGCAAGAGTACGTTTGGGCAGATTCGATAGTCCCAACGGCCAACTGTTGATGGTCGAGTACTCTGGGCAGATTCGATAGTCCTAGGCACGGGCTGCGACGACGTGCGGGAGTTATGTCTAGAACCGGGGTTTCCATTAGCCCTTGACGGACGGTTGAAAGAATGGGCCGGTCATTTAATTAACGGTGATATCAAAGCAATGATAACAGTGATAGCCAGCGTCATGGATGTTTGATTGTATCGTCATTCGGTCTCAAGAGCGGTATTTTCTGGGTGCTTATCTGATCTTGGTTTAGGCCTTGGGGGTTTGTACTTGGAAATCATCACCCTTGACTCGAGTGATAATTACTTTACTTAAAATTGTATGCTCTGCTTGTTTGCTTCTGCTTAGTGTGTGTCTGGGGCTATACTGTAGAATGAGGTTGGAGTGGGAGGGTTGTATTCCTATTCCTTTTTCCTTTATACTCTTTTGGTATGTTGTTAGTTAATTTACTACTCACTAAGACTGTTGTCTGACTCAAGGCTTTATGTTTTAATTCTTATTGCCTTGGGTTGTTCGTCCATTTTGGGACGGGCAGACTAGGTAGCAGGTGACAGGTGCTGTTCTAGCTTTCCACGGTGTTGATATCGAAGACGAGCAGGAGTATTGCATATTGTTTCTTTCTTACTATATGTACTGGATGTTCCGCTGCTTTGTAATCTCTGAGTGTTGTAGTGAGGCTTGTTGTATTGACTATTCAGATGCTTGTATTCAACTATTATGAAGTTTTATATGATGAGATTCTATTCTGTAAAGCTTCACTATACATATGTTCTATTGTATTTTATCCATGCGCTGTGAGAACTACGATAGATTCTGTTGTTTTAAATTTACCTTGACAATCGTCCATGGTCGCCTGACACACTTTACAGCGCACTATCTCTAGATTCCGTGCGGGGGTCATGGGCGGTCATCACATTTGGTATCAGAGCATTGGTTAATCAATTTTACCCAACGCTCGCTGACGTAACTACGTATGAGAGACGTAATTGTATTTTGATGGATGATTACTATATATAATATAGTAGCTTAGTAGAGTTTGAGTCCTTTATGCAATTGTTTCTCTAGATGTTCTGATCATTTCTTTTTATAGATATTGAGAATGAGTCGAAGAGGGAGACCAGCTGCTAGGGAAGGCCATGCTACTGAAGGGGCTGCTGATTATGCTGCTATGTTCGAAGCTATGATGACTTCGATCATGAGAAGGATGCCAGCTCCAGGACCATCGGTGGATGTTGGAGTTCAAGTTCAAACTCCAAAGCCGGTGGATTTTGCTAAGTTGTGTAAGGACTATACTGCTCTTGGTGGGAAGATTTTCTTGGGAACAGAGTCAACTATCGAAGTCCAGAGATGGATAGATGCTTGTAGAAGGATCTTTGGTGATTTGGGAATTGATGATGCAACTAAGAGGAAGTTGGCATCGAGACAGCTTCAAGGGAGAGCCTCTGATTGGTGGAACTCTATTACCATCAATACTGCGGAGGAAGAGATTACTTGGGAGCAATTCCAAGCTAGATTTGAAGCTAAGTTCATTTCTACAGCTCAGAAGTCTGTTCTGTTCAAGAAGTTTGTGGAGCTCAAGCAAGGTGGAAGATCTGTTCTTGAGTATGTTTCTGAGTTTGAAGCTTTGTCCAAGTATGCCCGGTCATATATCGAATCTGCATATCAGAAGAATGAGAAGTTTGTGACATGCTTGGACAGCTATCTTGGGAGGCAGTTGGTGGATCATCTGGATGATTCGTTTGAGAAGCTTGTGGAGAAAGGTCTCAGGCATGAGAGTTTGTTTCCTAAGGAAGGATCTGTTGTTGTTGTGACCAGGGAAGAGTCTAAACCCCAGCAGGGTGGAAACAAGAAGAGGAAGCAGCAACAGCAGAAGGGTAAGGATGGACAGAAGAAGCAGAAAGGTGAGGTGACTTGCTACAATTGTCAACAGAAGGGCCATTTCTCGAAGGATTGTAAGAATCCTAAGGTGCCGATGAAGTGTCACAACTGTGACAAGCCGGGGCATTTCAGGAAGAATTGTCCAGAACCGAGGAGGGACAAGCAGATTGTGCAAGCTTATGCTTTGGGAGCTGTTCCGTCGTCTTCGAAAGCTCCTACCGCTGAAGAGAAGGGAAAGAGTGTGGTGGTTCAAGGTACTCTTTTCCTATGTGGTGTTTCAGTTAGAGTTCTGTTTGATACTGGAGCATCGCATTCGTTTGTTTGTAGTGAACTCGTAGGCCGGTTAGGTTTGGAACCGGATATTGTTGATAGGCCATTGGTTGTGACTAATCCAGTTGGGGGTTCGTCTTGTTTGTGTATGTTATGCCGTGGTCTGATTGTATCGAGTCATGGTTGCTCTTTTGCTTGTGATTGTTTTGTTCTGAACATTGCGGGGTTCGGAATTATTTTGGGTATGGACTGGCTTAGGAAGTATGCGGCTAAGGTTGATTGCGAAAGGTTGGAAGTGATAGTCGAGAATGTGGAGGGGCGAAAGGTTGTGATACGATGTAAGCATGAAGAAGGCGTCTTCATGAGCTTCATGTATTCGCTAGTTGTTCCACGGGATGGACTGTCATTAGTGCCAATCGCGAATGGATTCGAGGATGTCTTTGACGAAGTCAAAGGGTTGCCACCGCATAGAGAGATCGAGTTTCGTATAGATCTAGTTGAAGGAGCCAGACCTGTTGTGATGCCTCTTAGGCGGATGGCGCCTAGGGAACAGCAAGAGTTGAGGGTGCAAGTTGATGATCTTTTGCAGAAAGGATTCATTCGGCGTAGTGTGTCCGAGTGGGTGCACCAGCTGTGTTTGCAACCAAGGCAGATGGGTCGTTGAGATTGTGTGTGGATTATCGTGAGATGAATAAGGTGACTAAGAAGAACAAGTATCCATTGCCGAGAATAGATGACTTGTTTAATCAGCTTCACGAAGCCAAGGTGTTTTCTCAAATGGATTTGGCGACGGGATTTCACCAGTTGAGAGTGGCTAAGGATAGTGTGCCGAAGACTGCTTTTCGGACACCATCGGGTTTCTTTGAGTGGCTGGTAATGCCGTTTGGGTTGACTAACGCGCCAGCATATTTTGTGGATCTTATGAATAGAGTGTTCAGAGATCAGTTGAACAAGTTCGTACTTGTGTTCGTGGATGATATTCTGATTTATTCCAGAACTGAAGAAGAGCACAAGACGCACTTGCGTATTGTTTTGGAAATCTTGCGAAAACATCAACTGAAGGCTAAGTTTTCGAAGTGTCACTTCTGGAAGAGTGAAGTGAGGTTCTTAGGCCATGTGATTTCTGGAAGTGGAATAGCGGTTGATCCCGCTAAGGTGGCAGCAATCCAGGATTGGGTTAGACCTAAGAATGCATCTGATGTGAGAAGTTTTCTTGGATTAGCAGGATATTATCGACGGTTTATCAAAGACTTCTCCAAGATAGCTGCACCGTTAACAGGATTGACAAAGAAGAACCTAGTGTTCAGTTGGGATGCTAAGTGTGAGCAAGCTTTCGGAATCCTGAAAGAGAGATTGACGAGTGCTCCTGTTCTGACTATTCCTAGTGGGAATGATGAGATGGTGGTTTACACCGACGCATGTGGTACTGGACTTGGAGCAGTGCTGATGCAGAGGGATAAAGTTGTTGCGTATGCAAGTCAACAACTGAAGCCGCATGAAAGGAATTACCCGACTCATGATTTGGAGTTAGCGGCGATTGTATTTGCTCTAAAGATGTGGAGACATTATCTGTTGGGAGTTCGATTCGAGTTGTTTACGGATCATAAGTCGTTGAAGTATCTTTTCTCTCAAAAGGATTTGAATCTTCGGCAGCAACGTTGGCTAGAGTTTTTGGCATCATATGATTTTGGTATAGCTTATACTCCGGGAAAAGGTAACGCGGTGGCAGATGCGTTAAGTCGAAGACATGCAGGATTGGGAGCCATGTTTTCAGAATGGAAGAGTCTCGAGTATTTAGCCGGATTTGACTTCAGGCCTAGATGCGAATTGGAACGTGAGATGTTGGCAAACTTATCGATAAGACCTTCTCTTGTGGAAAGGGTTGGCGAGAGCCAAAAGCGAGACGGTAAGCTTGTCGAGATTATCCGTGATTTGGAATCTGGATTGGAACCAGAAAAGGATAAAGGATTCGAGGTCGATCGAGAGGGTTGGCTTCGGAAGCAAGGACGACTAGTTGTTCCCGATATAGATGAATTGAGGAGTGAAGTTCTGAAGGAAAGTCATCACTCGAAGTTGACAATTCATCCAGGTGGAAATAAGATGTATCGGGATATGAAGAGAACCTACTACTGGGAAGGCATGAAGAAGGATGTTGGAAATTTTATTTCCAAGTGTATGAATTGCCAGTTGGTAAAAGCCGAACAGAAGAAGCCTAGTGGATTGCTTCAGCCATTAGAAGTTCCTGCATGGAAGTGGGAGCAAGTATCGATGGATTTTATTGATGGGCTACCTAGAACCAGGACGGGAAATGAAGGGATTTGGGTCATTGTGGATCGTCTGACCAAGAGTGCGAGATTCATTCATGTTCGATCGACTAGGACTGCATCAAAGTTGGCTGAGTTGTATGTTAAGTGGATAGTTCGATTCCATTGTATTCCAAAGAGTATAGCGAGCGATCGAGATCCATTGTTCACTAGTGGATTTTGGAAGAGCTTCCAGGAAGTTTTGGGAACCGAGTTGTGTTTGAGTACAGCTTATCACCCTCAGACAGATGGTCAGACCGAGAGAGTCAACCGAGTTTTGGAAGATCTTCTTAGAGCTTGTGTTTTGGATTTCGGAGGATCATGGGAAGACCACCTTCATTTAGTGGAGTTTTCGTATAACAACAGTTACCAGTCAAGCATTGGTATGGCACCGTATGAGGCATTGTATGGAAGACCGTGTAACTCTCCGACATGCTGGATAGAGACTGGAGAAAAGCTGATGCTTGGGCCAGAGATAATTCGACAGACTACGGAGTGCATAGAGATCATTCGGCAACGAATGAAGGCAGCCCAAGACCGTCAGAAGAGTTATGCCGATAAGCGTCGAAAGGATTTGGAATTCGACGTAGGAGATATGGTTTTTGTGAAGATATCTCCACTGAAGAATGTTATTCGATTCGGGAAGAAAGGAAAATTGACTCCGAGATTTGTTGGACCATTCCCGATCATCGAGCGAATTGGAAAGCTCGCCTAAAGATTGGAGTTGCCGGAGAAGATGTCGGGTGTGCACAATGTTTTTCATGTATCGTATCTACGGAAGTATGTGCACGACTCGAATACGGTAGTTTCTGTTGATAGCTGTGAAGATTTCGAAGTTGACCCAGTCGATAGAAGACCTCGTAAGCCGCTTCGTGTTGTTGAAACCAACATGAAACAACTTAGGAGAAAGGTAGTTAAGTTGCTCAAGATACAATGGAGTGATGATGATAACGACTGTACGTGGGAGGTGGAAGAGAGGATGAAGGCAGCTCATCCTGAACTCTTCAAGGTATGGCCCTAAGGTGTCGTGTCATCTAACGATATTGTAACTTGTTCTAGTGTTAGAATTCTGTACGCTAAGCTAGAATTGGATGCATGGTTTGTTGATTGCTATGGATGGTAGGCGTACAAAATAGTCTTTGATTGCTTTGTTTGCTTGGAATTTCGGGGGCGAAATTCCTAAGGGGGAGAGAATGTAACGACCCGTATTTTTACGGATCGAAAAGTTCGTTAAAATCTGGAATTGTCAGCATTTTTAAGTCGTTTCAGATTTTGGCAAAATTTTGCCTAAGTCCTAAGTCGTAGCCGACTTAGGAGTTTTGGACGAGTTAGCGAGTTAAGGCAGTTAGGTCGGCAATGACTTAGAGCGTAGAGAAGTTAGGTCGGTTGGACGAGTTAGCAAGTTAAACCCAGTAGTTAACGACCTAGGGATGAGCGACCTAGTGGTTCCGAGTTAGCATTGTTAGGTCGGCAACGACCTAAGGAGTTTGGAGATAGCTGAGTAGCGACCTAGTGTCTTGGTATGACCTATAGGTTAGCGACTTAGGGAGTATACGACCTATGGGAGTTAAGTCGTACGAGTTAAGTCGTAAGTCGTAACATGTTTTAGGTCGCGTGAAGACTCAAGGTGTTAGGTCGCTGGGTTTCTGCCTGAGTGATAGGTCGTGAGCGACTTAGTAGTTGTTAAGCCGCGAGCGACTTAAGAGTTGATCTGTTTTAAGTCGTAGACGACTTAGTAGTTGAGTCGTAGCCCCAGTTATTTGTTAAGTCGTAGCCTACTATTTAAGTCGCGCGTTTGAGATTTCCTTAAGTCGTAGGTTGGCATAACAGTTAAGTCGTAGGTCGTATGGGGTGCTAAGTCGTAGGTAGGTATTTCTGTTAAGTCGTAAGTCGCTATAGCTTAGGTTGTTAAGTCTTTAGGTCGGAGGGGTCTTAGGTCGTAAGTCGGAGACGACTTAGGAGATAGCCGAGTTACGACTTAGTAAATTTTCAGCTATAAATAGGAGGGGTTTTTCTCACTTTTTGGGATCCGGATTTTGAAGCGACGAAGTGCTGCCATTTTGAGAGCTCGACTTCTACACTTCTTCACTTCTTTTCTCCACTCTAATCTAGTGCTTCCTTTCATCCAAGTTGAAGATCAAATTGAAGATTCAAGAGCATAGATTGAAGATCTTCATCCTTTGAAGAGAGATTTCTTCGTTTGAAGCGGATTCGTGATAGATCAAGCTTGATCCTTCGCTGTCCAGATCTGAAGCATGTTGATTTGAGGTTGTTTAGGTGATTTGGTGAGTGGTGATTATCTCTCACACGGATCCAAAGGAGTAGATCGGATTGTTGGCTTGATTTGGTGTTAAAATAGTGATTTCTATGCATTTTTGTAAATCTAAGTATAGATCCATGTAGATCCATTGTTCATGATGATTTGACAAGCATTTTTGTACATGATTAACCTATGCAAGTTCATTCATCAAGTTGTAGAGATAATTCCCATGTTTCATGCTTGTTAGACTTTCAACTCTTTAATTACGAAATTGCCATTATTGTTATAATTGTCCATTTTGCTTATATTTGAATGCTTAATTACTTGGATTGATGTTTGACATGATTGATTGCTGTGAATTAGATAATTGTTGATTGGTTTTAGACAAGATGGTCGAAGATGATTCGAAAGCTAAGGGAAAGGCTCTTGAATTGGAAAAGCTGCTCGTGGCATATATAGCGGATGATGAAGCTCTTATGCATAGATTCGATGATGATGATGTTGAGATGAGACTTTGCGAGGATGTGATGAAGCGAAGTATGATATGAGATAGTCTTGGTCTAATCCTGACGGGATCATTCCAAGCACGTTGGTAACTCGGTGATATGATTCGAGTTAAGGGTAATGGATGCTTGAGAGGCGCTTAAGCTAGTATGGAAATAGTCGTCAAGGAGGATGACTAGGAGGCTTGGATAGCATCGTTGTTGAAGGTTCTAGCATGCTCTAAGCAAGAGTACGTTTGGGCAGATTCGATAGTCCCAACGGCCAACTATTGATGGTCGAGTACTCTGGGCAGATTCGATAGTCCTAGGCACGGGCTGCGACGACGTGCGGGAGTTATGTCTAGAACCGGGGTTTCCATTAGCCCTTGACAGACGGCTGAAAGAATGTGCCGGTCATTCAATTAACGGTGATATCGAAGCAATGATAACAGTGATAGCCAGAGTCATGGATGTTTGATTGTATCGTCATTCGGTCTCAAGAGCGGTATTTTCTGGGTGCTTATCTGATCTTGGTTTAGGCCTTGGGGGTTTGTACTTGGAAAACATCGCCCTTGACTCGAGTGATAATTACTTTACTTAAAATTGTATGCTCTGCTTGTTTGCTTCTGCTTAGTGTGTGTCTGGGGCTATACTGTAGAATGAGGTTGGAGTGGGAGGGTTGTATTCCTATTCCTTTTTCCTTTATACTCTTCTGGTATGTTGTTAGTTAATTTACTGCTCACTAAGACTGTTGTCTGACTCAAGGCTTTATGTTTTAATTCTTATTGCCTTGGGCTGTTCGTCCATTTTGTGACGGGCAGACTAGGTAGCAGGTGACAGGTGCTGTTCTAGCTTTCCACGGTGTTGATATCGAAGACGAGCAGGAGTATTGCATATTGTTTCTTTCTTACTATATGTACTGGATGTTCCGCTGCTTTGTAATCTCTGAGTGTTGTAGTGAGGCTTGTTGTATTGACTATTCAGATGCTTGTATTCAACTATTATGAAGTTTTATATGATGAGATTCTATTCTGTAAAGCTTCACTATACATATGTGCTTTTGTATTTTATCCATGCGCTGTGAGAACTACGATAGATTCTGTTGTTTTAAATTTACCTTGAAAATCGTCCATGGTCGCCTGACACACTTTACAGCGCACTATCTCTAGATTCCGTGCGGGGGTCATGGGCGTTCGTCACACCTACGACCATACTTAACTTTCGAAATAGGGACAAGTCTACCTCATCGACATTTAGTGTTAAGTTTGCAAATAAATCATTTTCATATAAGTGATATGCTTTATGGAACTTAATTCAGTTCCATAACTGAATCAAACGTTTACTTTTAAAACAGAATTCGTGTTTGGCTTCACATTACAAGTATTAGCTTTAAAACACTTTTTAAAAGAGTTTACTAACTTAAAAACATCATTATAAAAAGGATTTAATTACTTAAACACATCCTTATTATATTGATTAACTAAATTTTAAAAGTTCATTAATTCAGTTGATGAATTTACTTCAATAGCCTTTAATCCAAAAGAAGTTAATCAATTTTAAACACCATTAATTTAATTAAAAATTAATTATAATTAATTAAATTAAATAATTAATTAATTTATTATCATTAATTAAAATGAATAATAAAGTCAAAACATCTTTGTTACTTTGATAAATTCACTTTGAAACTTTATTAATTAAGCTGATAAATTAACTTCAAATGCCTTTAATTGAAATGGATAAATTACCTTTAAAACATTTTTAATTCAATTAACTAGTAATATTTTAAATAAAATTAATTAATGAATAATTAAATCTCATATTTAAAAATGATTTATTAATTATAAACATCATTGAAGGGAAGATTAATTAAAGTTAAAACAAGTTGATTAACTTAAAAAGCCGTTGATTAAAAAGATTAATTAATTTAAAAACATCATTAATTCATTGATTAATTAACTTTAATCCATCATTATTAAAAGATTAATTATTCTAAAACATCATTAAATAAAATGATTAATTGATTTAAACAATCATTAACCAAGTAATTAGCTAAATTTAAAACACATCATTAACCAAGTAATTAGTCAATCTTAATCCTTATTAATTAAATAATTAATCAATTAAATTAAATAATCATTAGTAAAATAATTAATTATTTTTGAAAACATCATTAATCAAAAACTTTCTTAACTTGTAAATAATTCCAAGAACGATAATGAAACCAAATAGTTTCGATAAAGTGAACTTTTCCGTAAGTGCCGATATAACGACTATCTCTATACGGCAGTTCGAAAATCAAGTATATGTCATTGCAATACATCCAAACATCACATAGTAAGGGTATGAACATATATACATGGTGATTTATAATAACACAACATATTTCAAACATTTGCTCACAATATAATTAACTTTAGCGACCAACCTATCATATCACTTACTACATGCAAACTAACTTCCAAATGCGGCAACTTTTTACAACATGAACCAAACCAACTACCAAACCATCACTACATGTATACAACAAGAATTCATAGGTAAATAATATGAGCATTAAAATAGTTTAGAAACTTTGGTTGTAAGGGTGGAGTTTTGCTCACAAAAATGCTTGCTAACTTAACCAAACTTGCACTAACTCTTAAATGCGACTAGATCTAGGCTATACTATGCAAATGGCTAAACTTTGTGGATCTTAGAGTGAATGTTGGGTTCGGCCATGAGCTGTTTTGGGCTCGGCCTAGGTTGATTTGAGGGGCATGGGTACTTGTTTGAATGGTTATGTGATTTAGAAGAGCAAGGAACTAGTTTTAAGTGGATGGAGAAAGTTTAAAAGTGGAAAAATTAGTGTTTTAAACTATGAACAAGAAGATGGTGGCCATGACTATATGTTTGCACAAAAAATGGACAAACACCTCGAAGTCGTTTGATTTAATTGATTTTATGTTGTTCTTAGTGATTTGGGTGATTTATGCAAATATATGAAAAGCAGGGACTAAACTATAAAAAACACGCAGATTTATAGTGGTTCAGCCAGAATGTGCCTACGTCCACTTTATATGTTATTTCTCTTTTCTTGTTTAGATTACAAGTACAAAGCTTTGATACAAGTAAAAGAAAGTTGTTTGAAAGTTCTCTCCGTGCTTGAGCTCTCAAACTTGTCCTCATTGTTGTACCCCTGCCCCTCTATTTATAGAGGGAGGTTGGGGGCAGGGGCCTTGGATGTATATAGCAGCTGGCGGGCCTGGGCTGATGTAATCTGGCCTGGTGGAGCTGGTCCGGTTGTCCTTGGTTCGGTGGTAGGAGATGAGTGGACCGGTGTACCTTTGGTTCGGTGGTAGGAGTATGGTGGACCGGTGTACCTTGGTTCGGTGGTAGGTGTATGGTGGACCGGTGTCCTTTGGTTCGGTGGTAGGAGTATGGTGGACCGGTGTACCTTGGTTCGGTGGTAGGTGTATGGTGGACCGGCGTCCTTTGGTTCGGTGGTAGGTGTATGGTGGACCGACGTCCTTTGGTTCGATGGTAGGTGTATGGTGGACCGGTGTCCTTTGGTTCGGCAGCGAGGAGATGAGTGGATCGGTGTACTTTGGTTCGGCGGCGAGGAGATGAGTGGACCGGTGGCCTACTCTTCCTGGATCGGTGGTGTGTAAGAAATGTACCCAATAATTGCCCCCCAAAGTAGGGCATATTCCTGTATATGGCGTGCTTTGTTTTAGCGTGGTTATTTCCATCCGGTCTCTGACGCCGAGCCATCCGGTTTGCTTATAAATAGGGACCACATGCCTTCGTTATTTCTCACTAACCGAGCCAAATCTTTTGCCGAATCAAACTCTCGTTTTCGCCCAATCAAAGTGCTAGCCGAACCAGGTGAGACCTCTTTGCCGCCGAATGAATTTTTTTTTTTGTACTACCGAATGGGCTTTAGGGTTCTGAGTATCGAATGACACTCTTTCACTTGAATTGCCGAATGGAGATGGGTGTTTGGACCACCGAATGAAACTGAGAGTTGGGATGCCGAATGAGTTCTTGGTTCTGAGTACCAAATGACACTCTTACACTTGAATTGCCGAATGGAGATGGGTGTTTGGACCACCGAATGAAGCTGAGAGTTGGGATGTCGAATGAGTTCTTGGTTCTGAGTACCAAATGACACTCTTACACATGAATTGCCGAATGGAGATGGGTGTTTGGACCACCGAATGAAACTGAGAGTTGGGATGCCGAATGAAACTCGTATTTCGAATTACAAGTGAGATTTCAAACTATACTGTTCATATGTTTTAACGATGTACTTTCTTATGTCTGCAGATAAATGTCTAAAAGAGTGGAAACCCGATCAGAGAAGAAAAAATCTCAGGATAGAGAAGAGCCTTCCTCAGTGCCCCTGGCTCAACCAGGACCTGCCCGCCATGGGCCCACCCCGAGATCATTGGTGGATGGATACGGTCCTCAGGAACTTCTTAACTTGCCTCCTGATTGCTTCCCTAGCTTACTCAAGGGCGAGCAACTTGATGTTATATCTCGCTCTTTCGGGGTCGACCGAGCACGCATGTTATTGCCGGATGCGGGAGTGATGCCGTATGATCCTCCCGAAGGATATTTTGCCTACAGCAGATACCATTGCATGTGTGGTGCCATCCCGCCTCTCAACGCCTGGGTAGTCAGCTTTCTCACATATCTAAAGGTAGCTCCATTCCAGCTTCAGCCCAACTCTTATGCCATTCTGGTGAGTCTCTTCGTCAACTTCCAGAGGAGATATGGGCGTCCTCCTTCCAACCGGGAGATCCGGTATTTGTACAACTTGAGAGGCTACAAGAAGGGGTCTCCCTACATCAGCTTGGAATCGGCCGTATCCTTTAAGCCGGTCCTGGATTTATACTCCAAGTACAGCATGTTCAAGAAGGAATGGTTTTTTGTCAGGGATGACTTCGTTTCTGTTCGGCGCTTTACCTCCGGATGTAAGTCAAAGCTTTATTTTTAATTCTCGTTCTGGTTGCAATGCTCCTTCTTATGTGTTTTTATTTCTTGCTAGCGACAGGTGGTTTTGCGGTCGTGGAGAATGATCGCCTGGTTCAGACGGCAGCAGAAATAGAAGCTATTACTGGGAGAGATAGGTCGGCTGCTTACCTGATCAGGAACGCTACACTTTTGGAGTACAACTCGATCCTTCCACAGCAGTCCGTGGTCAAGCAGAGGGACACGGCTGACGAGAAGGCTGCCCAAGCTAAAGAAGGGGCCGAGTCGAAGAGCAGTAAAAGGAGGCCCTTTCCGAAACACCCGGTTGCCGGGGGGAAGAAGCTCAAAAAGTCTGACGGTCCCTCTCCCAGCACATGTCCAGATATCCCGGAGGAGGGAGATGTGGAGGAGGAGAAAGGCGAAGATGGAGGAGAAGGCGCTGGAGGTGGCGACGGTGTCGGGGCTTTGTCTTCTGGGCAAGTAGGCGAGATGCAAGAGTGGACGGATGACGCTTTCCGCCAAGCCTTCGAAGGTTTGGAGGGGACGGAGAAGTCCAAGAGAGCCGATAAAGTTGGGACCGACGTTGATTTATCTTCCGGGAGCGCCTCTACTGAAGCAACTTCGGCGGTTCAAGGTGAATTTCTCTTTACTCTTTTAATTCTTGAATGATGGCTTAATACATATTGGTGACACTTGGTTTTCATATCAGGAGCGGGTAAAACGGCCAAGACCTTAGATCTTCGGCACAGGCTTGAACAATACAAGCTCTCCAAAGCTTCCGCCAAGCCGAAGCCTTCTACTAACCATCCGGGAGACATAGTCGGCTATCGTCCTCTTCTCGGAGTTATCGAAGAAGATCTACAGAAGAGGAAGAGGAGTCGATCTTCGTCTGAACCTCTTCTTGAACCCCCGGCCCCACTCCAGCCTATTCACGACGTTACAGAGGAGGATACCGAACTTATGCCCTCTCCCCATCCGTCTGAGAACCCAACCGTCATCCCAATAGATCATCCTAGCTTAGCACGCAATCCGTTTGCGGGTCATCCGGACCTGGACCCGGCATCTCATGACATCTCTTTTGATGAGGTTACTGGCGAGCACCTTCTTCCTCGCAATCCTATGGTAAGGGTGCTTGATGAGGCCAAGTCCCTGGACCTTGATTTGCTTACTACTCGGGTTGTCGCTATGGGGAACGAAGCTAAAGCAAATATCGACCGGGTTGCTGAGGAGACCAGGAAGTTGATGGGGCATCATGCCCGACTGGTCAAGGCCGGGGAGGAAATTGGGAGTGCCAACATAAGACTGCGGTTAGTGGTTTCCGACCAGGCCAAGCAACTCGCTGATCAGGCCATCCAGATCTCTCAGCACGAGGCCGCCTCCGGACGTCTAAAGAAAACTATGGAAGAGGCAAGCCGGGCCGAACTGCGGAAGATGGAGGCTACTTGCAAGGAACAGATCGATATGGCCATTGCCACGGTGGACGAGGTTCGGAAAGCGGATCTTGAGCAGATAGAGGAGTTATCTGGGAAGCTTGAGGCTGCAAAGCTTGCTCAAGCCAAGTTGAGGGAGGAGATGGAGGCGATGCGGAAATCCCTTCAGGCTGACTGCTCGAGATACCAATTGGAGAGAGATGCTGTCGTCGTAAGGTTGTCGGATTCCGAGGCCCGGACGAGGGAGTTTGAAGAGAATGAGGGGCTGATGGAGGGGATGCTCCAGGATATGTACTTCCGTACTTGGAGGCAGGGTAACTTGTCCTGGATGGATGATTACCCCTGGGTTATGGCTAGGATCTATCTCAGGGCTCTTGAGGAGGCCCAGGCTGAGGCAGATAAGGAGGGTGGTATGGCCTTTAGGATGGATGCTGTTACTGCCCAGTTTACCAAGGAGGAGAAGGTGGCGGTGAAGGAGGGCATGCGGTTGCTTGCAGCTGAGGAGGCAGGTGTGCAAGTGGAGGATGATGATCAAGTTGATCAAGGAGCAGATGCTGGTAAGCCTTCCTTTCTAGTCTTTCCGTTAACTTGGTTGCTTTTCGCTAATGAATTCTTTCTCTGACCGGACAAGTGGGCAACAGGACAAGGATAAGACTCCGACGTAGCCGGCTCCTTGATTCGACCTGGAAAGTTTTTTTTGACTTGACATGGTTGTATATGTTAGTCTTAAAACAGTAAAGTAACTCTTAGGTTGTAATTTTTGCTACTTGTAATAAATAGCTCTATTCTTGACGTGTAATTCTTTAACTTAAGCTGATTCTGTTGTCATTTGAGTGTTTTTGCTATTTTGACATGTTGTATGAGAAATATAGCTATGCATATTCTTGTAATTAAATTATGTTTGATGTCAGGTTCTTGTTTAAAACATAATTTCATGACTTGCAATGTTAGCGTGAGGTGTGAATAAATTACAGTCATGTGTTTACACATGAAAGAAGGAAATACCGCCCTTTATATTTTGCTTGTGGATGGCAGCTTTGAATATCCTGTGTGACCGAGTAAGGGACGTGGTCCAGTATCTTGCTGTGAGTATCCGCTTCTATTAGTGAATGTCTCCTGTTCTGTGTCCTGTACTTCAGGGATTGTTACAGAGGATAGGAGAAAAATTTCTTAAGTAAAATTGAAATATGTGAAAAAGTAAAACTTCCAATCACGGAAGGCCTTCGATGTGCTTAAGTTCGTGGCAAACGGGCTTTGTAGTCACTTTCCCTAGCTGTGGGTCTTGGAGACATTCGTCACCCATCTTACGCCTCCGCAGGGAGTTAATTCTTTTTTGCCACAGCCGCACTTAAGACACATCGAAGCCGAGATCGCGCACAGTAACTACCCGGGCCATTATGGCCCGTAATCATGGGTATTATTCGATTTACTATGGTCGGCTAGCGTGGGTGTCGATCGTCAACCGTGAACTGCCCCTGGCTGGCCACACCTTATATTGGGGCTTATAGTCGGTTCACAGTTGCCGGCGAGCCGAACACCGTAATGAGCTGCCTCGGCTATAGTCGGCCTTCTCGGTGGCTTATAATCGGCTCATTACAGTTGGCTTTAAGGGCCGTCGCGAGCAATGAGTTAACCCGCAGCAAAGGGATGCCAGAGCAAAAGTGTCTCATTGGCGAGGGCATAGATTCGCATAGTACCTGTTAGGTCTTGTCCAGGTGAAGTTGCGTTGTGGAGTGCTTTGAGTGGAAATGCTATAGGATTTTGTTCAACAGAAAAGGATAAAGTTAACAAGCAACCAAGATATAAAGGAACAAGTTAAAAAAGAGACAAGGTTTTTTAAAGTGGTTCGGCACGAAAAGGCCTACGTCCACTAATTCTCTTTGTTAATTCATTTCATATGGGCAATACAAGTTAAGAAAAGTATCGACGCAGGTGTTGGATGTTCCATGCCCTCTGGAACACCTCTCCGTCCACTGTTGACAAAATATAAGCTCCATTGTGGAGATCTTTATGAATTACATATGGTCCATCCCAGATTGGATCTAGTGCTCCGGGGCGAGGGAAAATTCGCTTGAGGACAAGATCCCCTTCTTGTAAGGTACGGTGCTTGACTTTGGAGTTGTATTGTGCTGCCACTTTTTGCTTGTGGGCCGCTGCTTTAAGGACTGCATCATTTCTTCTCTCCTCAACTAGATCCAAAGACATGTGAAGGAGTTCTTCGTTCTCTTCTGGGTTATAGTGGATCCTACGGTGGGAAGGCACAATGGTTTCAACTGGGAGCATAGCCTCCGATCCGTATGCCAAAGAGAAAGGAGTATGCCCCGTTGATGTTCTGAAGGATGTGCGATAGGCCCACAGTGCCGTAGGGAGTCCATCCACCCAAGCGCCCTTTGACTTTTCAAGTTTCTTTTTTATTAGAGTTTTCAGAATTTTGTTGACGGATTCGACTTGTCTGTTTGCCTGGGGATACGCTACGGATGAGAAGCTTTTGTGAATTCCGTGCTCTCGGCACCAGTTGGCGAATTCCTCGCCGTCAAACTGAAGTCCATTGTCTGATATGATTTTGAGTGGGACTCCGTACCTGCACAGAACATTTTTTATCAAGAAGTTAATAACTTTTGCTGAAGATACTTTATTCAGAGGTTTCGCTTCCACCCATTTGGTGGAATAGTCGACTGCCACTATAGCATATTTGGCCCTGCCTCGGCCCATTGGTAGCTCGCCGATTAAGTCAATTCCCCATATTGCGAAGGGCCAAGGGCTGGTCATTTGAGTAATCTCAGTTGTTGGTAGCCACGGAATCTTAGCAAACTTCTGGCATCAGTCACACTTTTTGACGAAATCTAAGGCGTCCTTGCTTAAGGTGGGCCAGAAATATCCATATCGGAGTATCTTTTTTGCTAATGTTTGCCCTCCGGTGTGATCTCCGCAGCTTCCTGATGAATGTTGGATAAGATTTCCTTGGCTTCCCTCCCAACGACACACCTTAATAACGGGTTAGAGAATCCGCGCCGATAGAGGATGTCTTCTTGTATTGTGTAGCGGGAAGCTTTCCTCAAGATTTTCTTGACTTCGTTACGCCCGTTGGGTAGTGTGCCGCTTTGTAGGTAGTCTCGGATGGGAGTCATCCAAGTTGCTTCTTCGGTTGCAGCTACCAGATTCACTTGCTCAAAACTTGGGGTCAGTTGCTTTGAGATGGTTATTGCTCCGAAGATGGTGCTGTCTCTCACACTTGCTTGCTTTGCCAATTCGTCGGCCTCTTGGTTCTCTTCCCGAGGGATGTGTTTGACTAAGTAGTGGTCCAATCGGCTGAGAAGTAATTTGGTCTTCTTTAAATATGTTATGAGTCGTTCTTCTCGAGCTTGGAATTCTCCTAGTATTTGATTAACAATAAGTTGAGAATCACTATGAAGACACAAAGAATTAGCTCCGATTTCTATGGCAAGTTCTAATCCAGCTATCACTGCTTCATATTCTGCATCGTTGTTGGTGGTAGCGAACCCCAACCTTATAGCATAGTGCAGCTTATTTCCCCGGGGAGTGATTATTACCACACCTGCCCCCGAGCCTTGTTCGTTTGATGCACCATTCACAAAGAGATTCCACTTGATGTCTTCTGCTATTTCCGATTGCTCCTTATCTTCGTTGGTAGTGAATTCTGCAATGAAATCAGCCATGGCTTGTCCCTTGATGGCGGTGCGAGGATGATAGGTGATATCATACTGACTTAGTTCAATGCACCATTTAAGTAGTCGCCCAGAAGTGTCGGGACGATGGAGTACCTGCCTCAGTGGTTGATTGGTCAGAACTTTGATGGGATGGGATTGGAAGTAGTGACGCAGTTTCTGTGATGTGATTAGTAAACAGTATGCTAGCTTCTCAAGTTTAGGATATCTGACTTCTGCCCCCGTAAACCTCTTACTTACGAAGTAAACTGGCCGCTGCGTGCGGTTGTCTTCCCTTACCAAAGCAGCGCTTAGGGCGTGAGATGACACAGCAAGGTATAGGTATAACTCTTCGCCTTCGCTTGGAGTCGAGAGTACCGGTGGTTTCTGGAGGTGTTCGATTAAGTTAAGGAAAGCGGTTAAGCATTCGTCAGTCCATTCGAACTTTCCTTTGTCTTTCTTTAGAGTTTCGAAGAAGGGGACGCACTTGTCCGTTGCTTTGGAGATGAATCGGCTTAGGGCGGCCACTTTTCCATTCAGGCTTTGCATTTCCTTTCGAGTGGAAGGTATCTTGATATCCCTTAGCGCTCGGACTTGTTCTGGGTTTGCTTCAATCCCTCTGGCATGGACGACGAATCCTAAGAACTTTCCTGATGATACTCCGAAGGAGCATTTTAGAGGATTCAACTTCATTCCATACTGGCGAAGTACTTGAAACATCTCGCCTAGGTGGCTTACGTGATCATCGGCTTTCCTTGACTTTACCAGCATGTCATCCACGTATACTTCCATAGTTTGCCCTATTAGCCCTGCAAACATCTTGTTGACGGGGCGCTGGTAGGTGGCTCCTGCATTTTTAAGTCCGAAAGGCTTTACCTTATAGCAGTATAAACCCGGTCAGTGATGAAACTAGTGTGGTCTTGATCGGGAGCATGCATAGGAATTTGGTTATATCCTGAGTATGCGTCCATAAAAGATAAGAGCTCGTGCCCGGCTGTGCTGTCTACAAGTTGGTCGATTCGGGGAAGTGGGAAGCAATCCTTTGGGCAGGCGTCGTTTAGGTTGGAGAAGTCAATGCATGTTCGCCACTTCCCATTAGCCTTCTTTACCAGCACCGGGTTAGTGATCCATTCCGGGTAGATGGCTTCTCGTATGAATTCATTGGCGAGTAGATTATTTACTTCTTCATCGAGGGCTGCTGATCGCTCTGCCCCCATACTTCTCTTTCTTTGTTTTACGGGCGCCTTGGTAGGATCAATGTTTAGTACGTGGCATGCTACGTAGGGGGAGATTCCGGTCATGTCAGCGTGTGACCATGCGAATACATCCAAGTTGTGGCGGAGAAAGTCGATGAGTTGCTCCTTCAACTCTGCTTTTAGTTGGGACCCAATTTTCAATAGTCTACTCGAGTCGTGCTTGTCTACAGATACAAACTCCATAGCCTCTACAGGCTCGGCGGTGGCCTCCTCCTCTTTGTCCTTGGGGTCCAATTCATTGAAAGGGTCGCTGGTATATCGAAGAGGAGGGGCTTTCTTTAGTTGCTACGCTTCTAGACTTTTCGTGCAGAGGGCAACCTCTACACCCTTCCCTTTATCCTTCCTGAGGTTGTTGCGAAGTTCATTCACATAGCAGTCTCGAGCAACATCCTGGTCCCCTTCTACTTCCCCTACTCCATTGTCCGTTGGAAATTTCATCTTTAGGCACCATGGGGCTAGGACAATTTGGAAGTCAGACAAGGCTGGCCTTCCTAAGAAGGCGTTGTAGGCCGAGTGGTTTTCTATTAGCACAAACGTCTGTTTTCGTACAACAGAGCAGGGATGGCTTCCAATTTCAACAAAGAGGTCCAGTTGCCCGAGGGGCATCTTCGCATCTCCAGTGAAACCGTGTAGTGGTTTATTGCAGGGAGATACATCCTTCATTGATAGTTTCATTTTGTCGAATGCATGTTTGAACATGATATTTACTGAGCTTCCGGTGTCTACTAGAATTCGGTAAACTTCGGCGGGACCGAGCCGGGCAGAGATAACCATGGGATCCATGTGAGGGTATCGCCTTCCTTCTAGGTCACGCTTACCGAATGTGATGTCATCACTTTCTTTCCGCTTCGGGTGGCGCTCTTCTATAACCGAATTGACACAGTCTTTATTGTCTCTAAGCGACTTTCCATATCTTTCCATCTCCTTCCAGCTTCTGTCTGCGATGTGCGGTCCTCCTGAGATGGTATGGACCACTATTTTCTCTTGACTAGAGCCGCTAGTGTTGCGGTTTCCTCTGCCGATCTCCGGTGAGGGCAGCCTTGGGTTCTCATTGGCAGGAGCTGGAGTCCTGTCCTGACCTTTTACATAGCGTTCCATTTTCTTCCTTCTGATGTGTTCTTCAATCAAGTCCCGGAGATGATGGAACTCATTGGTATCATGCCCATGAGATTCGTGGAAGCGGCAGAACTTTCTAGACTTCTGCGCGTTATCTGATTCCTTCTTGTATGGTAGGCGTTTGTATCTAACTTCGCCTTGGGTGGCAAGGAAGATGTTTTCGACGGTTTCGTTCAAAGGAGTGTAAGTGTTGAATCTTGGTCCTGGACGATATAGGCGCTTTTCTCCTTTCTTGCCCCCAGCATTGTCTCTGGAATCATTTCTTCGAACGTCCCTTGCCACAGCAGGCGCGTTGCTGTGAGTTGCCTTATTTTGCTGTCCTGACTGCCCCTCAACGGCAGCATCCTCAAGCTTCATATATTTCCCGGCTTTATGGAAGAAATCGGGTAAAGTGGCTGGTTTTTCTTTTGTCAACCTTCTAGCAAATTTAGTGTCCGGATGCACACCACTACAGAGGGCCATTAGGATAAGCTTCTCATCGACATCTTGGACTGCGGCCGCTGGGGCATTGAATCGGGTTAAGTATTGCTGCAGTTTCTCTCCAGGTTTCTGTTTTACGCTGGATAAGGAATAAGCGTCCTTAGGTTGTTCCACATGAATGCGGAACTGACTGATAAACTTTTCTTTCAACATTTCCCACGAGCTGATGGATCCCTGGGGTAGATGGAAGAACCAGGAGGTAACGAGGTCTGGTAAGAATAGTGGAAAGCATTTGCACAGTACTCCCTCTGTCGCTCCACTCATGAGCATATGTTGTGTGTATCTCTGTAAGTGTACAACGGGGTCGGAGGTTCCTTTGTAAGGTTCCATTGTTGGCATCTTTCATTCTCGGGGGGTGATAGCAATTTCGATATTGCGGGCGAAAGGGCTGGTTACCCTAGCGCCTATCCCTCGATCTCTTTGCTCCCGTTGGACGCACTCTCTAAATAAGCGTGCCATCCTTTCATCAGAATTTGGAGCAGATAGAAATGAGTTTGGTTCTGTTCTGTAGGATTGATTCCGTCCAGATGACCTGTAGGGATGGTATCGTCTATCATTCCTCATATTTTCTAGTGGCTGCCTTTGGTCTTCCGGGAGCATGCTAGGGTCAGCTACAGTTGGCCCTTGCCTTGATCTTCCCCTGCTGGGTTCTGATCTAAGCACTTCCTCAGGTCCAACTTCGAGCTGGACTCTAGCTCGGCCCCGTTCACTGGCGTTTCCGTGGTTAGGCAGTATGACAGGCTCAGCTACAGTTGACCTCCGCCCGGTACCTCCCCCGTTGGGTTCGGTTCCAAGCATTTCCTCAGGTCTAACTTCGGGCTGTGCTCGATCTCGGCTCCTACCATGGCTGCTTCTGCCGTTAGCTCCTTCGAAGAAGGAAGATCTTTGTTGTCTTTGAGATCCTCCAGATTGGGACTCGCCCCATGATTCAGTGTTGCGGTTGGACTCTTCAGCATCCCTTAAGCGTGACATGAGATGGTCCACCAAGGCTTCCTGCTGGGACGTGAAGCGGTTAGTTACTTCAATCACAACCCTGTCTAAATCTGCCCTAGTAATTGCTGCGGGCTGTTATGTGGCAGGAGTGGTCGGATTAGCCTGTCCTTCATTTGGTACTGCTGCTAGAGGAGGACGATTTACTTGATCCGTGACCGCTGGATCTGGAAGACTGCTGGATGCGATGTTTTTTCCTTTGTTAACATCTTTTTTCTGCTTGGGAGGCATGTTTTGCAAACGATGAATGATGCTGTTAGGAAAAGGGTTAAGTGGAAGAAGCTGAAGCTTCGAGCTTCTAGTTCTCAGTGAAAGCACCAAAAATGTTTGCACAAAAAATGGACAAACACCTCGAAGTCGTTTGATTTAATTGATTTTATGTTGTTCTTAGTGATTTGGGTGATTTATGCAAATATATGAAAAGCAGGGACTAAACTGTAAAAAACATGCAGATTTATAGTGGTTCAGCCAGAATGTGTCTACGTCCACTTTATATGTTATTTCTCTTTTCTTGTTTAGATTACAAGTACAAAGCTTTGATACAAGTAAAAGAAAGTTGTTTGAAAGTTCTCTCCGTGCTTGAGCTCTCAAACTTGTCCTCATTGTTGTACCCCTGCCCCTCTATTTATAGAGGGAGGTTGGGGGCATGGGCCTTGGATGTATATAGCAGCTGGCGGGCCTGGGCTGATGTAATCTGGCCTGGTGGAGCTGGTCCGGTTGTCCTTGGTTCGGTGGTAGGAGATGAGTGGACCAGTGTACCTTTGGTTCGATGGTAGGAGTATGGTGGACCGGTGTACCTTGGTTCGGTGGTAGGTGTATGGTGGACCGGCGTCCTTTGGTTCGGTGGTAGGAGTATGGTGGACCGGTGTACCTTGGTTCGGTGGTAGGTGTATAGTGGACCAACGTCCTTTGGTTCGGTGGTAGGTGTATGGTGGACCGGCGTCCTTTGGTTCGGTGGTAGGTGTATGGTGGACCGGTGTCCTTTGGTTCGGCAGCGAGGAGATGAGTGGATCGGTGTACTTTGGTTCGACAGCGAGGAGATGAGTGGACCGGTGGCCTACTCTTCCTGGATCGGTGGTGTGTAGGAAATGTACCCAACACTATATGAATGAAGATGTGTTGGGAAAATAAAAAGTAGGAATGTGAAATAGAAATACGTGAAGAGGAGGTGGTATTTATAGCCATGAGAAGTTGTAAAAAGACTAAACTAACCTTTAGCAATATAATATATGTACATGTCATGTACATAACAACCATCATACCCCCTCTCCATCACTAGCACAGGCTGCCCCCTTCTACTCCGTAAATCATGAAAACAAATCCATGTGTGTACTTAAGGTATGGATGGGTTTTGTGTATATATATACAAATATATATATGTGTGTGTGTGTATATACATAAGTTTTCATTTTAATCATAATTTGTCATATCATGCTTAAGTAAGAACAAATACATGTTAATGTTTTTAAGTATGCTTTATTAATACTAATTTCATCATATAAAAGTGTGTACATTGTTGCACAAGGATGCACAATGTTCCCGATAACATTTCGGTGTTGAAAAGTCGAAATTTCGAAAAACACTTTTCGGTCACATTTTCTGTTTTTATTTGAAGTAACTATTTTAGTAAACATACTTTGAAAATGATTTTAACATCATTAATTATTATTTAAAAGATTCTTATTTGGTTATTAAAACCCATTATTTAAATATTTAAATATGATTTAAATATTCAGATATAAAGTGATTAATTTACAAGTCGTTACGCTCTCCTTCCTTTAAAAGAATTTCATCCTCGAAATTATTACGGAGTGGAAGAAGTAATAACCAACGTAAGAAAATTGATTTACTTACTTGGTTTTCAGTAAATCTGATTAGTTATATTTTACTTAGTCATATTATTTCTATCGTAAACACATGCAATACAAACACTATAACCACCATATACAATCAGGTAACATGGTGCAACCAAAAGCAATGTAACAAACATATGCAGCAAAACATAGAGAATATTCTGTAATAAATACTATGCATCCAACATTTTTCAAAAATACTTTCAAAATTTAGAAATAAACGCCCGGGTTTTATATTCAAAATATTATAAAATTTTATTTTCGAATTCCTCAAAAAGAGAAGTAAATCAAAAATCAAAATCAAAAATATCAAAGAGGGGGTCCTCCTAATAAAACATGTTAAACTCTAGAATCAAAACAATATGGAGCTTCCAGTGGTATTCTGGTTCCTCCTAAAACAACAACTAGAGCAAACAATCTATTTATTTCTTTCCCAAAATTTTCCAAAATCACATTTCCGAAAGCACCGAGATTTAAGTCCTAATAAACAACAATTCAAAAACCTTGGTTTATAAATTTTAATTTTATATACTATGGTATATAAGATCACATAATCAATCAATCAAATTCAATTAAATCAAATCAATCAAAATCCTAAAATGAATCTAACACTCAACATTATTTAAAATGTCAAATGACTAACAAATAAATCTTAACTTAGGTTCAAAGCTTTCTTGATTGCCTAAGAATATAAATAATTTCCTAAGCATACCATTTTGCTCATCAGCCTTTGGTTATTGCTTAGAGGATTACCTATGCTCCTTCAAAAAAAATTAAAAATCACTTTCTAAAATTATTAATTTATTAATTATACCAATATTTTTAAATCACTTAAATTTGCATTTAGTAATTTATTCAACACCAAATCATTTATGAATTATTTCATAAATTTTCACCTAAGTTTAAAAATATTTTATAAAGTCATTTCTTTATAAAATATTAAATAATAACTTATTCCACTATATTTACTTGTATAATACTCTTCTAAATCCTAAGAACATAAACAAAACATAAAATTTATTTTTCTTTTCACAATTTAGGTGAAGATCTAATCAAAATTTGGGTCTTTCAAAACTAAGTCAACCTCTTGATCTCTTAAACTTAAAGTGCTAAAATGGACGATGTTTATAGGTTGATCCCAAACAACAAATAGTTTACACCACTTACATGTTTTAAACAAAAGCTATGATTTTTTAATAAAAGAATGTCTATTAAAACTTTCTTATCCAATCTAACCCATTTAAGTCTATGTTAAATTATCCCTGATCTCATCTAAGGGTAATGATCCATTTATCAACACAATCTCTTATCTAAATTACTTTTTATTTTAAAATCAATTCCCTACTAAGGGAACTTAAAGATTAAATACCTAGTTATAAATTTCAAAACTCATCTTTGAAAGCATACTATATATATTTCTTTTATGAAATAACTTCAAACAATTTGTTTACTAAAACTCACTTCGGATTCGTTTGGATTTGAACTCATTTCGATCGCACAATGATAAAGAGAATAATTTACTAAATATTCCATAACATTCATCTAATCAACATCTAATCGTCACTTAGAAGATTATTTAAATTACCACAAAAAACTAAGCGAAATCTTTTCCTCTGAATTATTCAAAGAACAAGCATCCTACTTAAAATTTCTTTTCCAAAATATTTATACTTTAGAAGTATTTTCAAATAATACCGCTGTTACTTTTCTAAAAAAATTGAAATCATTTGAAACAGTTTTGGGATTTAAATTTTCCAAAAACTCTTTAAAATGTCCTTTTTAAGAGACAAATATATAATACTAAGTGTATTAAAACAAGGGTAAAAAACAAATGTCATTTAAAACATGGTTTACCATAAACCTGAAATAATTTACACTTAGCTTTGTTTATAAACAATTCTATTTAAAAGTTCTCATTGAAAAACCATCATTTATTAATTTAAAAGGAATATTTATTATCTCAAAAGAAAATAAAACAATTTAAATACCTTTATAATTTTAAAATAATGTTAATCGTCCTAGGGGTTGATTTATAAAATTCTTTTTCAAATCTAAAACAATATTAATTATCTCGAAAGATAATTAATAAAATTCAGAATTTCCTTTGATAAACAAATCAATTATCTTTAGTTAATTACTTCCAAAACACTTTCATCAAATCGATTAATTTGCTTTAGATTCATTTATTAAATCAATTAGCTAACTTAAAATATTATTTATCAAACGATTTATTAAATCCAAATAATCATTAATAAAAATGGATAATTAGTCTCAACTATGATTAACTAAAATGATTTATAAAATTTATATACTATTTATCAAAACAATTAATTAGATTCAAAATGATCATTAGTTAAAATGATTAATTACATTTTAAATATCATTGATTAAAATGATTTAGTTAAATTCAAAGATCATTAATTAAGATGATTAACTAAATTTCAAAACACTATTATTTAAAAAAAAAATTAAATTTAACCAGTCATTGATTAAAATGGTTAACTAAAGTTCAATATCACTAATTAAATTTATCTAATTAAATTCAAATCTCATTAATAAAAAAGATTTATAAATTTCAAACATCATTAGTTAAAATGATTAATTACTTTAAAATATCATCAATCAAAATGATTAATGAAACATCTACCTTTTTGATAACACAAACTTAAGCTCAGACACATATACACGGGTTTAGGGGACGATATTCAATAAATGACGGTATAGCGAAAATCGCTATAACAACACTCAAACAGTTTAAATGGAATATCAAAATTAATTTCCATTAAATAATCAATCAAACAAATATAACTATCATCCAAGAAATCAACAATAGTTTATAGCATCACATATATGATATAGTAAGTTTGGGTGTTAGTTGAACTCATATTTAAATAATTCTCCTTTATTATAACTAAATTGTCTCATATATTTATCCTCAAAATGTATAATTCTACCATTTAGGTTATATTAAACAACTTTTTTTATTAAAAGTTTACTTTCAGCTTAACACTATTAAAGATGACTTTTAACTTAACCCTTTCACCAATCACCTTATAGTCAAACTATGAAACTTAATTCACAAGGGGTTCGTTCTCAAGGTTCTCTAATTCCTATTTACCTAACATATACCTTACTAAATAAAATTTCTTATGAACTATTCAATAATAGTTAATGCTCAAATTGGACGAGCATAACTATAACAAATTCCAATGATGATAATAAAATATTATCATCTCCCAACAAATTCTTATCAATATAACTATACTAGTTTTTAAAAAATCATTCTTGTATATTAAAATATGTTCCTAGGTAAAATTATTTCATTTACCATTTTAAAACAATACTGTATCAGTAGGTTTGTTCAAGTGTTTAGGAATCCCTATCGATAATGCAGATCAGATGCATCGACCAAAATTCATATACCACTCAACGGATCAAACAACACAATATAAAATAGTTTTATAACATTAACAAATACACACTCAATATATATATATATATATATTTATACTCTCAGATTTATCCTAGGAAATTACTAGTCCTATCCTTAGAGAGTTTACGCCACCAGGGCTTAGGGGTTCGCTAAACCTAAGCTCGGATATCAACTGTGACGACCCATCTTTTTGACTCCTAGAACGACACTTAATACATCTATGGTATTCATATGTCGTTGCTCAAGCGTCCGAAAGACAAGTTGTCATGGGGAAAAATAAAGAACGGAACAAAACAAAATAGAAAAACTCACAACGGAATGGTTACATATGATATAAAATGATATAATACAAAAGACTACTCCTTACATGGAGTTATCAGAGTTATACAAAAGTACTACACCAAACAGATTGGCAGTTATACATTCTGACTTTACATTTTTCAGATACCAAATATACCAACTTAATCATACAACGGAAATTAATAACTGGATAACTAAGGAGTCGCCTTCTCGATCACCATCTTCAAAGAGCTCCAAAGAAAACCCTACTATTCTCGGACTACTAAAATATAATCGAGTACTAGAGAGTTTAGGGAAAATAAACAACATGGTCAGATAATATGTCTGGTATGAGTAAAACTATGAAACAAAAGGGAAACATATTTAAAAATAATATATGGGACCACGCCACTAATGTAGAATGGGTTTTCTCCCACAAAATAACAACCAAACATAAGAATGGAAAAGAATAATAGGAAACAAATCCAAACATAGATGATGGGCCAAAATAGTATAAATATCCAGACTTGGAAGAATGGAAATAGTCTGAACAAAATCCAAACTGGACAGAATGGATAAAACAAGATAACATCCCAAACTTGATAGAATGGACAAAACCTATAATTAAACATCGTGAAGAGTGGTTGACTCTTCCCATTACAATTAAAATAAAGCAATTCGAAGGTTCGAATCAAATAAGGAAAGGAATTTTTTAACAAATTACTAGGAGGGTGTATCCTCCTTAAAAGAAGTATACCTCTAGAAATATACTTGAAAACCCCGGGAACTCTAAGCCGGACCCCGCCAATCCTTACCGAGAATTCGAGCATTTCACATCTAAATGCGCAAAATCGAATCCAATCTAGATGAGATGTGAAAATACCCTAATGGGAGAAAACCCACATAACTTGGCCCCCAAAAACACGCCTTTTGATTTAGTCATTTCCGATAAAGGATAACAAAGCTTATTTATCGGGTTTTTAATCCAGCAGAATTCGAAAGGAGTTAGAACATTTAGATTAAGCTAGAACGACTTGAAACTTGACCGAAAGACCTAAAAGAGCATCACAAAAGTGTCCAAGAAGTATGGGCTAAAATAGCCTTACCTTTTGGATCGGCATTGATCCGATCCAATTGGATCGGTACCGATCCGAATTGGTGAATCGTGGGATCTTCAAACCTCTTGCATCATGATCCTATCCTTCTACTAAGCTTACCCGTCAAGCTTGGTAACATTCCAAGCAACCAGTTCAAGAAATGAAGACTCATCTAATCTATTAAAATGTTTACCCACTTTTGGACCAGAGCAAATTAAAATGGACCTACAAAACTCATACGGACTAGATTGACTTAAAATTTAAAGGGAACACTTAGAAGATATAAAAGAAGCCTCAAACCAAAAACCAACTCAATTGGCCAAGCCAATTTGGATTGGTACCAATCCAAAGTTTGGATCAGATTCGACCCAACTAAGGTGGGCCCCACCACCTGAAATTCATTGTGTGAGTCCCACACACCCTCTAGAAGGTATCCTACAAAGTTTCATCTGATTCTGATAAGTATCGAGCGAGTTATGGATGGATCTCCTCCAAATTGAGCTAATTTGACGGATCAGGTCCGACCTACCTAGAATAGGCTCCACCTCATGAGATTCGAATTTGAGGCTCTTGTACTCATGTACATTGCATTTATGAAGTTTCATGTCATTTGGTTAAGTATTGAACGAGTTATGGATGGATCTCCTACGACCTAGAAGAAGAGATTCAAAAATAAGCTAAGTATTTGGATCACCGCCGATCCGACTCAATTGGATAGGTACCGATCCAAATACTTAGCTCAAATCCTCATGAGATCCGAATTGGATGCTCTCCTACTCATTTACATTGCATGTATGAAGTTTGTGTCCTTTGTTTAAGTATTGAGTGAGATATGGATGGATCTCCTATGACCTAGAAGAAGAGATTCAAAAATAAGCTAAGTATTTGATTCACCACCGACCCGACTCAATTGGATAGGAACAGATCAAAATACTTAGCTTGGATCCTTATGAGATTCGATTTGAAGGCTCTCCTACTCATATACATTGTATGTATGAAGTTTGATGTCATTTAGTTAAGTATCGAGTGAGTTATTAGATGATCCATGAAGATGGATGATCAAACGAACTCCAAACGACCTGATATTCGGACAAGATGCAAAATTATAGGATATAAAGACAACCAAACTGAGAAGACTCAGAAATTCACCAAGTATTCGGATAGATACCAATCCGACCCCAACGGGTATGCACCGATCCAAATACTTAGCTCAGATCACCACCAAACTTTTTGGGCTCCTTCTGCATGATGAATACATGCTTCTGGCAAAGCGGCCCTGGCCCAAGTGCTCTCCAAATCCTATAAATACCATCCCATTTGCAATGGAAAAGGGATCTCCTCGGATCTCTGCTGAAACTCTGTCATGGTTTCTTCACTCTTCTTCTCCCTCAGATTTAACTTAGGAGAGAAGAATCATATTGTAATCCAAACTCTTTTGTAACAATAGTGGATTAATAAAAGCTATAAGTGGACGTAGGCTTCATTAACAGCCGAACCACTATAAAAATCTCCTGTCTCTTTACTTTTTCTGCGATTTACTATTTCTTTTTCTATTTTATTTGCCTTGATCAACAAGGCTTGTGCTTTTACACTAAATCCAGGATGTTGATCCAGTTTTTGGGTTAAAATTTTTGGTGCTTTCACTGAAAACCCAACTCAGGCTTAGATCTAGCTATCTACTTTTGATCAGATAGGTTCAGAAGTTAGATCCTCAATCTTTGCTTAGAAGATTTGCTGTTGAGAATCAATGGCACCAAGGAGAAAGAGAATTACCTCCGAAAGATCCATAAGAGCTACCATTGCTGGAGAAGAAACAAACCATCAGCAAATTGAAGTCAACAACCTTAACAACTTGCTATTAGGAGCCAACTCTGGAGATCAGGTTCCAGGATCCTTCACATAGAATGAAGTTGTGACTATGGGAGAATTTAACAAGATGGTTAATGAAATCAACCATTAAATGGCAAATGGTCAAAAGGCTCTTATGGAAAAGATAGATGCTCTCTTAGCACTCCAATCACTAAACTACTCCCAAAACGGTGCCTTAAGCCATGGCTGCTACGGAGCAAGAGCATTCTTCTGTTTCTGGCTTGAATGAAAGAAATAGAAGGCAAAAGCAAAAGGAAGCAATGGGCGGAGCTCCAAGAATCATGATGGAAGAAAATGTTAATACTCCACCTACTGCAAAAGCACCTGCTACAAACCCGAACTTAGGAGTGGAAATCCCACGGGAGGATATCATGGCTCTTTCCGACTCGAAAGATGACAAACAGTTTGAGGAAGACAAATTGGATGAAAATGCCAACATGCAAAACGCTAGAAGAAGCTCTAAAACCCGTGCCGCAGCACAGTGCCAAGCAATAGACGAGGAACTGCTACTCAAACGGTACTCCTAGAGGCAGGAGAACTAAGAAGATATGATACAAACCGAGATCGATTACAAGGCTAAGCTCCCGTGGTATATTGTGAACACTCCCAAATGGTCAGCTTCCAATCCCGTCATGGAGCTCCCATCATTGAATCACGAATGGACGTCGTTAAAAATCATCAAAAATTGTCAAAATGGTCGTTGAAAAACTCACTTCAGGGCTGACTCGAAGTCGAACACGCGTAATCATCCATTTGACTCGAAGAAAACCTAGAAAATTCTTGCCCAAAATCAGACTCGAGTAAAACCGAGATTTTCTCCAAGCAAACATGCTAATGTCTCCAAGCATCGTTCGTCACCAACCCAGCACTTCAAATTCTATGACTCCAAGCGATCCATGTGCTAACTCCAAGCAAATGGAAAATTTTCTCGAGTTGGACTCCAAGTAAAATACCACCGATCCATCAACACCGATCCATCTTCTTTTGCGCATAATTCAAACATGCGATCTCCAATGCCTTAAAATTTGGAATCCAACCTTATGGGGCCTTCCTTAACACCCTAGACTGATCTTACCTAGTTTGAAAAATTCTAGGGATCGTCACTGATCCATGGCCCCATCCTAAATATGACTAGCATATTGACGAAGCGAGGGTGACGGATGTTGTCTACTTCAAGGTCCTTAGGAATCATTAAAGGATGAAAAAACCTACAACCCAAAAAGAATTCTATGAGAAGGAAAACTAGTTCTAGATACTAGTAGTAGTGCAATTTACAAAAGACAAACTCAGCAATTTGCCAAAGAACATACCAAATGGTGAAGGAGCTACAGGACCTCAGGGACCTTCTACCCAAGCAAGGCCACTAAAACCCAGTAGAAAAGCGCCCCAGCTAACTAGTGAAATCAGACGAAAGAATGATTATCAAATTACACTTTTGCAAGGTAGCTACTAGGGAATGGGGCAGCAACCTAAAGTGATGCCTTCTCATCATTCCTTGTCCGCTTTCCTTTTCCAAATGAGCTGTAGCAGGACATTGGGGGCACTGCAAACAACATGGTGAAAGAAATGCTTCTATGCCCTCGACGAGTCAAGTCGATCCCCCTTTTGAGAACTGGCATTGCTCTAGTAGCATCGAGAAGGCTTGTCCAAAGGATCGTCGAAAAAATAGATCCAACCCCGTAGTCTCTAGGAACCGATAAAATTGTGTTCCCGTGAGCCGAATCCCAAAATTCCCTTTGAAGGCGATAAATTATCGCTCCAAGGTAGTCTGGTCGTCAGACTCCGACCATAAAAAACCCTTCACGAACGTGAAGGTCTTCCACGAACTAAAGCATTGTGAAGGTAAACCGGTAGATCAGCGGTCATCTGATCCAAAAAAACCCTTCGCGAATGTGAAGGTCTTTCACGAACTAAAGCCTCATGAAGGTAAATTGGTAGATCAGCGATCAACTAATCCAAAAAAACCCTTCGCGAAGGTGAAGGTCTTTCACGAACTAAAGGGTCATGAAGGCGAACCGGTGGATCAGCGGTCATCTGATCCAAAAAATACTTTGCGAACGTGAAGGTCTTTCACGAACTAAAGCATCATGAAGGCGAACCGGTAGATCAGCGGTGATCTGATCCAAAAATCTTCCACGAACTAAAGCGTCGTAAAGGCGAACCGGTGGATCAGTGGTCATTTGATCCAAAAAAACCCTTCACGAACGTAAAGGTCTTTCACGAACTAAAGCCTCGTGAAGGTAATCCGGTAGATCAACAGTCATCTAATCCAAAAAGCCCTTCGCGAACGTGAAGATCTTTCATGAACTAAAGCGTCGTAAAGGCAAACCGGTGGATCAGCGGTCATCTGATCCAAAAATCTTTCACGAACTAAAGCATCGCAAAGGTGAATAGAAGACCAGCAGTCATTTGATCCAGAGCTCCCCGGAGTCAACGAAGTCATCCTCCGGAGCCAACGAAGTCATTCTCCGGAGCCATAAATCAACAATCATATCGGTCACTCGGCAATATTAATGGAATCACTTCCAATGACCGATGAAACAAATAGTACTGAATTCTAGAGCTTCAAAGTCGCTCAAAGGAACTAAGCCAAAACTGAACCAACCTTGTGGTTAATCAGAGGCTGACTCAAATCAAGCCAAGATTTGGAACCTGGAAGAACCAACTATTTCGGATACCTAACATATAAGTCTCCGAAGATAGGGGCTTTAGCATGTTTAATCGTTTAGAAGACACGACCACACGCACTGGATCAGGGACAACCATACAAGTTGTGAAGAAACCCTAGATACAGTTCAAACGCACAAACAGACCTGTGGCATGGGGGCACTACACACTTAAATAGTCAAAAGAAGGCACAGACTAATCATACCATAGTTCTGTTATGCCAGGTCGAAAATTCTGGCATTCTGACAACTAAGGACTTAACGACCTAGCTAGTGCAACAAACGAAATAGTAGCATAATCCTTGCTTACTTCTTCTCAACTCCTCCTTTACCACCCTTAGTGACCAACTTCTCCTCCACTTAGACCGTATGCTAGTTGAAGACCCATTCTCTGGAGGCATTTTAGACCAAAAGCTAAGAGTCTTTCCCTGAACTACCACAGGCTCTGTCTTCATATCCATCTGCACGCGGTCAGTTGTAGATCTCTACACCATGGCGACCTGATCTGTTTGGTCGTGCACATCCTCCAAAAACATGAAAGGATCGTCCAAGCCATGGTTATCAGATCCAAGTACTATAAGCCGCACACCTATAAGCCGGACATCGCTTGTTAAGCCATGGAACCACGCTCTTGAAGCATGAACTCCACATGTTGCCCGAAGACTGGCGACATCGAGAAGGTCTTAATCGTTCTGGATCGACGGGTCATATCGATCCCATAAGGCGCGCACCCATAAGTCACGCATCGCTCCTTGAGCCATGGAACCATGCTCTCGAAGCATAAACTCCTCACATTGCCCAAAGATTGGCGATGTTGAGAAGTCCTTAAACCGCTCCGGATTGATGGTCGTATTGATCTCCAAAGCAGTGCATTTTGTAAGACGCGCACTCTCCAAAGCCGTGCATTTTGTAAGCTGCACAAACACTGCTCAATGTTGCTCCGACATCATCACCGGACCGTCAAAATTTTCTAAGTATCAGTGTTGTCTTGATAACACCAAGAAACTTGTTTATTGTAGGATTAATATGGATCGATCCCTACCACCCAAAAGGATTGACATTGCCTCAGTAATGCCATAAAGTTCTCAAACCAAGATATCAACAAAGAATTCCAATCTTTGAACAAAATGTCTAAAGTTAAGACATCGAAGTCATGAGTCCTAGAGACAGGATCTACGACACAACTTTGACCGGGGGCATCTAAAGAGCCGCCCAAAACATCAAGTCTCCCATTAAGTGTTTAGAATAATCAGCACTGTGGACTGAGGGGCACATAACACATTAACACTTGGTTAGGTTAAAGAATCGCTCCAACTTGCAATAAAACAAGAAAATTACCGTCGTCCAGAGACAGACGATGATGGAAGGTATTTCCAGAATCAATCATTAATGCACCAGTTTCCAAAGACAGAAGCAGGTGCTCGACTGAGGTCTCAAACCCCAACTTGTAGAAAACCAGCTGTTATCCGAAGACAGACAATGGCAAGGAGAGAACGCTCGAAATCGATTAGCTAAATCATTGATTCTTGAAGATTGGAACCAACAAATAAGGTTGATATCCGAAATAATTCTATCAGCCTAACATAACACATATGGCCTAAAACAAGCAAGATTAAGTGTCACAGATTCAATACAAACACTACCGAACTTTACCAGTCCGTGATCAGGATAGAAAGAGCGCGAGCGTACTAAGGGGAAATGTAAAGACTCACCCCCACAACATCTACTTTTCTATAAGTGCTTGGAATTTAGCATTTGGGAATAACGGGTTCCGCAAATGGAAGTCGGTTTACAAAAAAAATCGACCGAAGGAAATTTGACTCTACACAAGAACAACAATGGAATTGGTTAAACAATGACCCTGTACTGCCAAAGGAAGCATTAAATGGTTATAAATAAAGCAAAGTAACGGAGATGCCTAAGACTCTCATCCTTCCATAAAATGGCATATCCTGGAGTTAAGCAACGTTACGAAAACTACCACATTGGGTTAAAGGAATCTTCTCAACACTACAGGATTAGATGAATGATTCAAGCCTTACCAACATGACTTTAACACTACCCGAAGATAGGCGACACTAAGAAAACTCTTCTACAATCCAACCATCGAAGTGCTAGTTTCCGAAGACCGAAACTAGTACCGATTGGATTAAAAACACCACTGGGTTGGTGGAAAAAATCGATCCCAACCTCCTGAGTGTCACTGTTGCTGGTACAACGCTGAGGCCTTTTCACACTTCATAAGTACAGGTGTTGCCCTGGCAATGCCGGGAAACTTTCTATTCCCTTAGTACTAACATTGCCGAGGAATTTTGTTATTCATTAAGTACCGTTGTTGCCCGGGTAATGCCAGGAAAACTTTAATCTACAAGGTTAATAAGAAACACGCACCACAGTGAACCATCAATGCACTAACTTCCAGAAATAGAAGTTGGCTCTTGACTGAGTTCTACCCTTGTTTTTGGGAATGTACTATTGCCCGAAGATAGGCAACAATAGAAAGGCATAACCTTTCATAGGTCAATCAGATGGTTCAACCTGACATCGCAGAAATCAACCACTGTATGGGAATAAAGCTGCGTAGAAAAGAAATCCTAGGATTGAATTTCTCGTGTGCTAATTTCTAAGGATGAAAGTTGGTGCACAATCGAATTTCTAGAATTCAACTTAGAAAGAATTTAGATACATCCAAAAAATAGGTAGCCTCGAGGAAATATTGCTTAGAACCAAGCTGCTAGGTAATCAATTCCTAAAGACAGGAGTTGACATATGAAAAAAACTTCCGTGATAACATTAGCAACCAAGAAAAGCATGCATGGCCAAGGACAAGCGGGAACAATCATAGAAGGTCGAAAATAAAATCCTCGAGCTTCCTCAATTCTAGAATGGGATTGAGAGCTAGACTAGGGGCAATTGAACAATTCGCCCCACACCTTTCTATCTCTGCAAGCATCTAAATACAAGCTTTCGACATATCTAGTCCCGCAAATAGGGATAGGCACACAAATCCTCAGTCTAAACCATGGAATTGGTTAGCTAACAGTTTCGTTCTGCCAAATATATATTTCTAACAGCAAATTGTGGGTAAGGGAAATGAAGGATTCAATTTTTAAAAATTAACCGTCGCTCAGAGTCTGGCGATAATGAGAAGGATTAATGACTTACTTAGGTCTAACTAGATCATTTGATCCCATCTTGCTAGAATATGCCATCGCCTGAAGATTGGTGATGCTAAGAAGAGAACCATAAAATGAAATTATCAATAAATTGGCTTTCAGAAACCGAAGCAAAAGCTTAATCGAGTCTTTAATCCTACCTTCTGGAACTTTTCGTTATCCAAAGATCCACAACATCAAGGAAAATGACATGGGGTTAAGTCATCCGTATATGAGTTTCCGAAGACAGAGACCAACACATGATTAGGATCTCAATGCCGGACTCAGAAGATTTTACTTTAGCAAAAGATGCCGGAAACGCATCTTTCTAATGCATACCGACATAATTACAAAACTCAGATCTTGGGATCAAGCAACAAAGTCTCTAACTGTCGAAGATAGGTGCTATCATGTCAATTAAACTGGGGCAATCGAACTTATTGCTCAGGATACCTAGTCACCCAAAAAATGTTAGTTCGATAGTCAAAGTAATCAGCCCTACGAATTGGGGCATATACACCAACGCTTTGTCGAATGAACTCGACTGAAATTAAACAAGAACAATCACGGAACTGGCTAGACCAGTCTACCTTATAGTTCTAGAAAAAGCAATTCTCAACACTAAGGAATTAAGTCAATAATCCCTGGAAACAAAGGCTAGTGTGTGCAGATTGAATCCCAAGAACCACAAAGGAAGGATATTCACGATCAAATAACTCATGCACTAGTTTCCAAATACTAAAGTTATGCCTGATCGAGCTTCAAATACAACTCTACAAGAGCAACCTTCTAATTTAGCCATACTCAATCTTCCCAAAACAATGGGAATAAAGGGCGAAACCTAAGCTGCAAAGGATCCAACTCCTGAAGGAATGGAAGTTCCTCCGCTAGACTAAAGATTGGATGACCAGAAAGTCATTTTCAACAATGAAACTTGGTGTTCAACATTGTCAGCGTGTTATCTATGCAAATGGGCCCGGTGTCCCGAGCATCACAAACGGACCATCCTGCATAGATAGCTCACTCGTGTCAAAATAACAAGTCACGTCGTACTTTAATCTTTCTTGAAACTTGACCGTTATCGAAGAGAAATCGAAGATGGAACCGTCATCTATAGCGACGAGGGAATATTTTCTCTCAAGATCACTAGAAGTATGGAAATGGGAAAAGCAATATGATGGAATCATCCATTATATCCAATTTTGGAATAAATTGTCACGCTAGAATTCAAAACGACGATAGATACTTAACCAAGTCCTCGAAAAGAGACAGTTGAAGACGGAAAGCAAGACATGGCTCTGGAATGATGCACACTCGTCTGAAGCAAAACGAAATGAAGTAAAGTGTTTAAGATCGGGTCGGTTAGGCACTTAAGTAAGAAAAATATTTTTTTGCTGAGAATTTGCTAAGTATTCAGATAGGTACCGATCAGATCCAATTAGATCGGTACCGACCTGAAATCTTCATCCAAAACGCCCCACTCCTCTGACATGTTCTACCCGATGTACGTGTGCACTCCGAAGATTATCAAGTTAAGATTGCTTCGTAATCACGAGAGATGAAGATCCGTATTGAAAGCTGAATGGCTAACCAACACTTCACGGATAACTTCTCAGGACAGTTCAAGATGATTCATAATGGTCCATGAAATAGAAACCCAGAGATAATCAATTCCAGAGCACACCTTATTTTTAAAGAAAGTGTACTCTGGGGGAAAATTTTAACTGGGTTTTAACCCAGCAGTATTCATAAGGAGTTATAACATTTAGATTAAGCTAGAACAGCTTGAAAATTGACTGAAAGACCTAAAAGAGGATCACAAAAGTCTATAAGAAGTATGGGCTAAAAATAGCCTAACTTTCTGGGTCGGCACCGATCCGATCCAATTGGATCAATACCGATCTGAACTTGCGAATCGTAGGATCTTCAAACCTCTTGCATCATGATCCTATTATTCTACTAACCTCACCCATCAAGTTTGATAACATTCCAAGCAAACTAGTTCAAGAAATGAAGACTCATCTAATCTATTCAAATGTTTACCCGCTTTGGACCAGAGCAACTTAAAATGAACCTACAAAACTCATACGGACTCAGATTGACTTGAAATTTTGAGCGAACACTTAGAAGATATAAAAGAAGCCTCAAACTAAAAACCAACCCAATTGTCCAAGCCAATTTGGATCGGTTTGGATCCAAAGTTTGGATCGGATTCGACCTAACTAAGGTCGACCCCACCACCTAAAATTCATTTTCTATGTCCCACGCACCCTCTGGAAGGTACCTGCAAAGTTTTGTCTGATTTTGACAATTATTGTGCGAGTTATGGATGGATCTCCTCCAAATTGAGATAGTTTGATGTATTAGGTCCGACCCACCTAGGATGGGCCCCACCTCACGAGGTCCAAATTGGAGGCTCTCCCTACTAATGTACATTGCATTTATGATGTTTTGTGTCATTTGGTTAAGTATTGAGTGAGTTATGGATTGATTTCCTATGACCTAAAAGAAGAGATTCAAAAATAAACTAAGTATTTGGATCACCGTTGATCCGACTCAATTGGATAGGTGCCGATCAAAATACTTGGCTCAGATCCTTATGAGATCCGAATTGGAGGCTCTTCTACTCATGTAAATTGCATGTATGAAGCTTTGTGTCATTTGGTTAAGTATTGAGTGAGTTATGGATGGATCTCCTACGACCTAGAAGAAGAGATTCGAAAATAAGCTAAGTATCAGGATCACCGCCGATCCGACTCAATTGGATAAGTACCGATATAAATACATAGCTCATATCCTCATGCGATTCGATTTGGAGGCTCTCCTACTCGTGTAAATTATATGTAAGAAGTTTGATGTCATTTGGTTAAGTATGGAATAAGTTATGGATGGATCTCCTACAAACGGATGGATTAGATGATCCATGAAGATGGATGATCAAACGAACTCCAAACGGCTTAATATTCGAACAAGGCACTCAATTATACGATATAAGGACAACCAAACTAATAAGACACAAAAATTCACCAAGTATTCAGATAGGTACCGATCCAACCCCATCGGATAGGTACCGATCCAAATACTTAGCTCGGATCACCACCAAACTTTTTGGGCTCCTTTTGCATGATGAATACAGGCTCTTGGCAAAGAAGCTCTGGCCCAATTGCTCTCCAAATCCTATAAATACGATCCCATCTTCAATGGAAAAGGGATCTCCTCAGTTCTCAACTAAAACTCTGCCATGGTTTCTTCACTCTTCTTCTCCCTTACAACAACCATTAAAGGGCAACTGAGATCCTTTCGATTGTCTCTAACAAGAGTTGCTTAATCTAACTTAGGAGATAAGAATCGTATTGTAATCCAAACTTCTTTGTAATAGCAGTTAGTCAATAAAAGCAATAAAGTGGATGTAGGCTTCGTTAACATCTAAACCACTATAAAAATCTCACGCCTCTTTACTTTTTATGCGATTTACTATTGCTTTTTCTATTTTATTTGCCTTGATCAGAAGGGCTGGTGCTTTCACACTCAATCTAGGGTGTTGATCCATTTTTTGGGTTAACAAAGCTCAACGGAGCAACAAATCGTCTTAGAATGACGAAAATCAAGAAGATTAAGTAACCTATAGTCGAGATACCAACTGTCGAGGATATAAAATGACCGTATATGGAAATTAAGTCTTGTATACCCATTACCACTCGTAGATTTCAAAATTGTACTATTCCTTGGTTAACAATAATGTTGGATAAGTCAATGTAGTGTTACCTCAAAGTCATGTCCTACAACTATTCTTAACATTCGAAATAGGGACAAGTCTACCTCATCAACATTTAGTATTGAGTACACAAATAAATTGTTTCCATATAAGTGATATCACTTTACTGAACTTAATTCAGTTCCATAGCTGAATCAAACGTTTACTTTTAAAATCGAATTCGTGCTTGGCTTCACATTACAAGTATTAGCTTTGAAATACTTTGTTAAAAGAGTCTACTAACTTTAAAAAATCATTATAAAAAGGATTTAATTACTTAAACACATCCTTATTGTATTGATTAATTAACTTTAAAAGTTCATTAATTCAGTTGATGAATTTACTTCAATAGCCTTTAATCCAAAAGAAGTTAAACACCATTAATTTACTTAAAAATTAATACAATTAATTAAATTAAATAAATAATTTATTATGTTTAACTAAAATGAATAACAAAGTCAAAACATCCTTATTACCTTGATAATTCACTTTGAAACATCATTACTTAAGCTAATAAATAAACTTCAAATGCCTTTAATTAAAAAGGATAAATTACCTTTAAACATCATTAATTCAATTAATTAGAAATACATAAATATAATTAATTAAATTAATTAATAAATAATTAAATATCATTATTTAAAAATGATTTATTAATTATAAACATTATTAAAAGGAAGATTAATTAAAGTTAAAACAAGTTGATTAACTTGAAAAGTCGTTAATTAAAAAGATTAATTAATTTAAAAACACCATTAATTCATTAATTAATTAACTTCAATCCATCATTATTAAAGGATTAATTATTTTTAAACATCATTAAATAAAATGATTAACTAATTTAAACAATCATTAACCAAGTAATTAGTTAAATTTAAAACACATCATTAACTAAGTAATCAGTTAACTTAATCCTTATTAATTAAATTAACTAAATTAAATAATAATTATTAAAATAATTAATTATTTTTGAAAATTTATTAATCAAAAACTTGCTTAACTTGTAAATAATTCTAAGCACGATAATGAAACCAAATAGTTTCGATAAAGTGAACTTTTCCGTAAGTGCCGATATAGCGACTATCGCTATACGGCAGTTCGGAAATCAAGTATATGTCATTGCAATACATCCAAACATCACATAGCAAGGGTATGAACATATATACAGGGTGATTTACAATAATACAACATATATTAAACATTTTCTAGCATAATAATTAACTTTAGCCACTAACTTTTCATATCACTTACTACATGCAAACTAACTTCTAAACAAGACAACTGTTTGCAACATGAACCAAAGCAACTACCAAAACATCACTACACATATACAACAAGCATTCATAGGTCAGTAATATGAGTATTAATATAATTTAGAAACTTTGGTTATAAGGGTGGAGTTTTACTCACAAAAAGGCTTGCTAACTTAATCAAACTTGCACCAACTCTTGAATGCGACTAGATCTTGGCTCTACTATGCAAATGGCTCAACTTTGTGGACCTTGGAGTGAATGTTGGGCTTGGCCATGGTCTGTTTTGGGCTCGGCCTATTTTAGGGGCATGGGTACTTGTTTGTATGGTTATGTGATTTAGAAGAGTAGGGAACTAGATTTAAGTGGATGGAAGAAGTTTAAAAATGGAAAAACTAGTGTTTTAAGCTATGAATAAGAAGATGGTGGCCATGACTATGTGAATGAAGATGTGCTAGGAAAATGAAGAGTAGGAATGTAAAGTAGAAATATGTGAAGAGGAGGTGGTATTTATAGGCATGAGAAGTCGTAAAAAGACTAAACTAACCTTTAGTAAAATAATATATGTACATGTCATGTACATGACAACCACCCCTCCCCCTCTCCATTACTAGCACATGTTGCCCCCCTTTAATCCCCAAAGCCATGTGTGTACTTAAGGTATGGATGGGTTTTGTATAAATATAAATGTGTGTGTATATATACATAAGCTTTTATCTTAATCATAATTTGTCACATCATGCTTAAGTAAGAATAAATATATCTTAATTTTTCTAAGTATGCTTTATTGATACTAATTCTATCATAAAAAGTGTGTACATTTCTGCATAAGGATGCACAACATTACCGACAATATTTCGCTGTCGAAAAGTTGAAATTTCGGAAAATGCTTTTCGATCACATTTTCTGCTTTTATTTGAACTAACTATTTTAGTAAACAGACTTTGAAAATGATTTTAAAATCATTAATCATTATTTAAAAGATGTTTATTTGGTTATTAAAATCCATTATTTAAATATTTAAAATTTGTTTAAATGTTCAAATATAAAGTGATTAATTTATAGGTCGTTACATATTTAATTTTCTGATTTAATTAGTTAACGATCTAATTAAATAATGTTATATATATATATAATTTATGAGTTTATCATTACATTCTCAATGTGTATAATGTGCACGTGGAACATGATAATGTGTATCTGTAACAACCGCACCTCCGGACACACTAATCCAAAGCGTAAAAGTAACGTTTGAACTCATGTCGTGCTAAGAAATACTGGACGTTATGTTTTTTTGTAAGGTACGGAGATAAATATAACTTTAAAACATTCTATACATTTAGAGCTCACAATAGAAGGAACAAAGCACAAATACTTAAATAACTCAAATCATTACTGTCTTAAATAACATTGTTCCATGTAAGAAACGTCTAAATAAAGTCTCTGAACACAAATATAGTATATGCTTGATTGACAAGTACAATAAGATACATAAGGAATGAGTATATATATATATATATTCAAAGTGCATGGTCAACTCCTCCATGCATCTTATCCCAATCGTACCACCTGATACCTATCATTATGTAATAGGTACAAAGATGAAAAAAAATAAAGGGGATTATATAAGGTATATTGAGTGAGCAATATCATTAGCAGTATGGTGTTAATAGACAATTAAATTATCATTTATAATCTACACCGTCTAATGATGTTCATTTGTATGTGTACGTTATATCTGACAAATTATCCAGTTAGTGTGATAGAGGACAACTGTAATGGCCCGCCTTTTCAACCCTTGAAAGTCGGTCATCTACAGTATTAGAATGCCAAACTTCCAAGTGTCGGAAAAGCATATTGTTAGGGTGAAATAAAAAGAAAAAGAATAAGGGAAATAGAATCTCATAGTGGAATGATATTATATAATATAATAAAGACAGTAAAAGTTGTCACTCTAAAATACAAGGTATATCAGAGTTAAAAACAAACCTCATCAGCCTGGATGGTTATAACTTCCTGACCTTATAATTGTCAATGGGTATATATATAATAATACAGCGAAAAATAAAAATACTATTGCAGGTGAACATCTAGTTTTACTCAATAAGCCTCATGTTCCACCAACGAAAACTTGGAAAAACTCGGTTTGATCCGAAACATTATAATAAAATAACACCCAGAAAGTATGGAAAACCATCATGAAAAAACTCAAGAAATATGGTGAACGTATAATAATTCCATGAGACTATGCCGTTAACACGGAATGAGTTTTACCTCACAAGAACAACATCCATTGATGAAAGAATGGAAACAAATTAGAATAAAACCCAAACTTGAAAGAATGGACACAGATAATTAAACATCAAGAAGAGCTCTAGATACTTCTCGATGCAATTAAGAAAGCGGTTTAAAGATTTGAATCAAATATGGAAAGTGAATTTTTCCAACAATGACTAGGAGAATGCACCCCCTTTATCGATATTATACCTCTAAAAAATATACTTGAGAGGATCATATAATCTATGACTCCCTTGTAAATCTCTAAGCTGAACTCCTCCAACCTTACCTAGAATCTGAGTATTTCACATCTCCGTGTGCATACCATCGAAAGCAATCTAGAGTAGAGGTGATAATACTCTAATGGAAGCAACCCCACATAGCATAGCCACCATTCGCTCTTTCTATTTAGTCTTTAAATGCTCAAATGAGCAACAAATCATCTTAGTTTGATGAAACGTAAAAACATAGCGAAATCGATAGTCAAGAAATCAACTATCGGAGATAATAAAGATGATCATATATGGAAATTAAATCTCTTACACTTATCACAACTCGTCGATCCTGAATTAGCACTACCTCGTGGAAAACAATGAAGCCGGACAAGTAAAGGGAGTGTTGCTTCCCACCTTATCACGACAGCATTCTTAACCTTAAGAATAGCAAAAGTTTCTTCAACATTTAGTAAAGTGTAAGACTAAATATTTTCTATAAATGAATCAAACTTTAAATCCATTTAACCCATACTTGTGCTTGATTGTCACATCACAAATATTTGCAAAATCACTTTAAAACCACTCTTTTAAAAATATTATTTTTGATGTGCTAATTATATTTCTATGTGTATCAATAAAAGAGTCAAAAACAAATGTCATTAAAACATTGTTTACTGTAAACCCAAAATAATTAACACTTGATTTTATTTCTAAAAATTCCTCTTTAAAGATTTTCTTATTTATAAACTATCATTTATAACTTTAAAACAACATTTATTATCCTGAAAGATAATAAATCAATTTAAAATGCTTTTATAAATTTAAATAAATCTTAATCATCCGGAAAGAAATTTAATTTAGAACGGGGTTAAAATATTATTATAAATTTAAAACCATATTAATTATCCCAAAAGAAATTAATCGAATTTAGAATCATTTTATATATTTAAAACAACTTTAATTATCTTAAAAGATAATTAACCAAATTTATAACCTTTTTATAAATTTAGAAACAACATTAATTATCCGAAAGATAATTAATCAAATTTATAATCTTGTTATAAATTAAGAACAACATTAAATATCTCAAAGGAAAATAAATCAAATTTCTGATCTTTTTATAAATTTAAAACAAAACCAATAATCCTAAAAAATAATTAATCAAATTTATAACGTTTTTATAAATTAAAAAAAACATTAATTATCCCGATAGATAATTAATCAAATTTATAACTCTTTCTATAAATTTTAAACAAACATTTATCCTTTATTTAAAAATTCTCAAAAACACGTGAAAATGTAGTTTAAACAACTTTCAAAGTGCAAAAAGGCGACCAAACATTTATTTTATAGAAATACAAGCACAATTTCAACACACGCAAAGGTGTTTAAGGATATGGTATTTTCATAAGTGATAGTATAACGAGAATCACTATAACGACACTTACACAAATCAAACAGTATGCCACAAATATTTCAACCAAACGTCAATATAAGTAACATAAGAATATAAGTAGCATGCATATAGTAGTAAATTAATAATGGTGAGAAACCCCTTAAGCTCTCTACAAAAGTCCCATGTAAATAACATATATATGTGTATTTCAAAGTATTCCATAGAGACCTATTCATATACACTTCGACTTCCTCTTACTTTTGTTCCTGCAACACAATGGTTATTTATGTCATCTGTAACAACCCGGAGTTTTATAACAATAAATTATCGTCAAATGATGATTAAATTGTTCGTGAATTGCTATTTGGAATTTTATTCAGTTGAAGTTCTTTTATTGATTGGTTAAGGAATTTTGTGGGCTTTAAATTGAATCTAGCCCAAGTTCTATTGTGTTGCCGAGATGGTTATCAGTGTCGTTCGTTCCCCGACCCATTCATTTTTGAGTGAAACCCCAAACAAGCTAAACGAAGAAAAGAAAATAAATGGTGGCTCGTACTCGTCTTCTTTCTGAAATTAGGGCTCGAGATTTTTGAAGCCGCGGATATGATATGTCGATTGTCGATGCTTCCCTTTCTTTCGTCGATCAGTGGATCGTTCGCGGCTCCTCCTCCGAGTCGATCTCATCTTTGCTTCGATTCAGGTGAGTGAATTTCTTTCACTCACATCAAGATTCGATTCTTTGGCTTGCCGTTCGATTATTTTCGAATGCCTGTGATTTTCCCTGACTTGTTCATATGTGTATATTTGATGATTATTTGGTTTCCACGGTATTGATTTTGAACTTGTTGTTACCGTGATTACCATGGCTTTGATTTCTGATTTTTGTGTTCGATTCCTTGATACTTATGGCTTGAATTGCCTTGCTCATCATGGTTTTGATTTTTGATGGTTCGACTTGTTTAACGGCGGCTTTGACACTTTTGTTCGAAAGTGATTTTTGTTTGACTTTAGCCATACAGGTCACTGTCCCTGGCAACGTTTGTTCATTTTCACCTGACTTCGGTTTGTGATGTTGTTTATGAGATGATTTTGGGCTTTCAAGGTGGAACTTGCTGTTGTGATTTCTTTTGTGACTTCGGTTACTTCAAATATGTGATTTTTATCACTTGGCACCTTCTGTCAACATTATAATTTGTTGCATTAGTTTTATAACTACTGTATATAAGTAGTTTATGTGTTAAGCTTGTCACCAATCTTGTGCTTTCATGTGCTTGATGTTCACTTATTGTTCGAGACTGTTTGCATTACTCTGTACCCTATTTGAGCTGAGCATTTCAACTTGTTCAGGTTTCATTTGATTCCTGTATAAACTGCTTGGTGTCTTTTGCAGCATTATTCACTTGATTCTGAACAGTTCTGGTTGGTTGTTGTTTTCTGGTTATCTTGGCGCTGTTGTATCTCGTGACCATCACGACTTACTTTGCCATCGACTTCGGTCACTCAATTTGTGTCTGTGATTCCCTAACTTTGTAGTATCTTCTGCTTGAACATAATTGTACACTGAGATTGTTCATCTCGGCTGTGCTTGCTTATTCCTGTTGTTTTGAATTGTGATACAATTGTATCCACAGCTAATTCTTGCATTGTATAATGCTTGGTTGGCAACTTGATCTCATTTGCATATGATGCTTAGTTCTTTGATCCCTGTAGTCTATAGTTCCATGTTGCCACCTCCATTGTATTAAGTCCGGTCTTTGTCCCACCTTCATTTGAGGGCATTTGGTCCATACTTGAGATTCTGGCGTGCATGTTCATATGGGTTTGCTTTGTGGTACACAGTACTGCATCTCTGATTATGCTGCAGCCATTTTTACTGCATATATATATGGCCTTGTACCACTTGATTGCATTTGGATTTGTTTTTCGAATTCACTTGAGTTGAATCCAGCTTGTAGCTCGGGTTTGACCTTGTACTCGGATGTAAACTTTCATTGTGCATTCGTGTATAATTCGTTCCTTTTGATTTGAGTTAGTATCAGTTGTTTTTGGTTCATTTATATTGACCTCTGCAGTTTTGATTGCTCTTAGTATTCACTGATGTGATGATTTCACGTACTGTAGTGGCGAGGCAATGCACGCGTGCGTGTACTGCAGCCACACAGAACTTTGATTTGATTGATCATTTTGAGATTTGTCTAATTATCTATTTGATAATTAGATTCTGAGTTTCTAATTATTTATTTAATAATTGGATTTTGTTGTTAATTGTTGCTTAAGAAATTCTGGAGTTTTCATATTATCTTCATCGATAATCTTTTTATTTATCTTGTTGATGATTTGGAATTGCTGATTTGTTGTTTAACACTGTTTAGTGTTATATCTGCCATTATCCGATTCTCTTATTGAGGAGTCGGATATATGAGATTTCTGTGACTGTCGTCTATTTTCTATTTAATTATTATTGCTTCTGTGCATTAATAACTGAGTTTGAATTAGACTGACCCATGTATTATTTTCTTTTGAATTTAATACTCGGGTCAGACCTAGTTATTACAGGTTGTAGATATTCTGCTTTGGGTTGCTGCTTGAGATATGAAGTCTTTTCATATCTTTTGAAGTGATCTTCGTCATTTTGTAGTAGTCAGTGTACTGATTTAGGTCGATATGTATTCATGTATATTAGTCGATAATGTACTTGTATATATAATTTCCAGAGTCGACAGTTGTAGTTGTATCATATGTATTGTGTCAAATGTATTGTAATTGACATCAGTTATATATATATGAGACTTTTGTTATCTGTGTTCCGCATTTTTAGCATCTGTGTTATTATTATATATATTGTCCTAAACTATTATGAACCATCGTAGTTCGTTTTATACTGGAATTGGGTATGTCGAAGGGAGTAAATAAATAAGTGATGAAAAATAAAAATATATACCACTCCTATCGAGGTAACCAATACTAGTGTAAGGCCCAACTACGGATGGCCGCTCCTATCCAGCCTTATTCTTCATAATAACAGACAGTATTTCTTTTAATACTCTTTATTATTGTGAGCATAGAGGTGGGGCGTCACAGTTGGTATCAGAGCTTGGGGTTTATGGACATAATATAAAACATAACTTTGATGGAACATGTGTTACAACTATTTGTCGATGTTTTTAGTTGTGCTTTGAGTCAAAACTAAAGTTTTGAAATTATGATGAAATTTTTAAATATGTTTATTTAAAAATAAAAAGTGAAATTGTGTTTTGATGATTGAATAATTTGTGTTCTGTTATCAGAGTGCGCAGCGGAAACAGTGAGACTGTCTTCGCTGAATACAGCTGATAATCTTTTTGATTTAAAAATCAAAATATGAAATTGAAATAAATTACATTTGTTGTTTACATAGCTGTGTTTATTTTGTTTCTTTGAAAATTTCGAATCCGATTTGAGGATTCGAAGCGATTGCAGTTATGTGATTTTGTTGAGATTTTTGCTAGTTTTCTTTTATGCTAATCATATATTGATTAGATTTTGCTGTTTTGAATTATCTTCATTAAAGATACATTCGAATGATTTCTTTGTTCATTTTGTAGTACGTGCAAATTTGAGTTGCACGTTACTGCATTTATTTTACGTTGAACCGGTGTTTGGTTTAAACGTATTCTGTTGCCGTTATTCTATAACGGGATTTTTACACCGATGTTAAGTTTTTGAAGCACGGTGTTTTGTTGGCAATTTTAATAAATGAAAATTCACCGGTATTACATTTTGATGTGAATTATTTTGATGAGATTTTGACGTATAAAAATTACTGTCGCTTTGGCTTCAGTAACCGTCAAATTTTAAAGTGGATTTTCAAGCGGTTATTCTACAATGCTGATTTTGAGATTTGTTATTACGATGTTTTGGGAAGTGCAATTTCCTTTTCGAAATTTCTACTGATGTTGCTACTTTAATCACGTGTTTGAAAATTGTTTTAAAATTCTTTACAGTTTACGCTTTCAAAAGAATGAGGAAGCGATTTAAACGCTTCAGCAAAATTGAGGACTATGAACCCTCACTTTTACTGTTTCGCTTAATTCCGGACTTGTCCGTTTGAGAACGTAAAATGTTAATTATATAAAATACAAAAATTTTACAGTTTGTGCTTTCAAAAGAATGAGGAAGCGATTTAAACGATTCAGCAAAATCGAGGACTACGAACCCTTTCTTTTACTGTTTCGCTTAATTCCGGACTTGACCGTTTGAGAATGTAAAATGTATTCTTACGAAATACACAATTTTGCACTTTCAAGGAAACGATGAAGAGAATCAAACGATTTAGTAAAACACGTGGTATGGGACATGTGCGTTTGCTATTTCGGTTAATTCCGGACTCGTTACTTGAAACATCTGATGTTTTGATGATTCTGATGATTTTGTGTGCTTTCGAGCCACTATGTTGGACCTTCGGGTCATTTGTTGGGCTTTCGGGCCACTCTAATGGACCTTCGGGTCAAATACCAGTACTAGACCTTCGGGTCACTCTGCGGACCTTCGGGTCATTTGTTGGGCGCCAAAATTATGTTGAGTACTTGGTAGGCTTCGGCCATTTGTTGATGCACGTGTGGCGTAGCTAAAAACTCGCCATCTGATGGGATCGATCCAAGCTTTTATGTTGATTTTCTAGTCTTCTTAATTGATTTCTAGATATTTGTTGTTTCCAATTATCTGCAGGTAATTGGATATTTGTTGTTTCTGATTATCGTTTTTGATAATCAGATATTTGTTGTTTCTGATTATCGTTTGAGATAATTAGATATTTGTTGATTTGAGATTTCTGATTATCGTTTTTGATAATTGGATATTTGTTGTTTCTGATTATCGTTTTTGATAATCAGATATTTGTTGTTTCTGATTATCGTTTGAGATAATTAGATATTTGTTGATTTGAGATTTCTGATTATCGTTTTTGATAATTGGATATTTGTTGTTTCTGATTATCGTTTTTGATAATCAGATATTTGTTGTTTCTGATTATCGTTTGAGATAATTAGATATTTGTTGATTTGAGATTTCTAATTATTGTTTTTGATAATTGGATATTTATTGTTTCTGATTATCGTTTTTGATAATCGGATATTAGTTGTTTCTGATTATCGTTTGAGATAATTAGATATTTGTTGATTTGAGATTTCTGATTATCGTTTTTGATAATTGGATATTTGTTGTTTCTGATTATCGTTTTTGATAATCGAATATTTGTTGTGTCTGATTATCGTTTGAGATAATTAGATATTTATTGATTTGAGATTTCTGATTATCGTTTTTGATAATTGGATATTTGTTGTTTCTGATTATCGTTTTTGATAATCAGATATTTGTTGTTTCTGATTATCGTTTGAGATAATTAGATATTTGTTGATTTGAGATTTCTGATTATCATTTTTGATAATTAGATATTTGTTGATTTGAGATTTCTGGTTATCGTTTTTGATAATTAGATATTTGTTGATTTGAGATTTCTGGTTATCGTTTTTGATAATTAGATATTTGTTGATTTGAGATTTCTGGTTATCGTTTTTGATAATTAGATATTTGTTGATTTGAGATTTCTGGTTATCGTTTTTGATAATTAGATATTTGTTGAATTGAGATTTCTGGTTATCGTTTTTGATAATTAGATATTTGTTGATTTGAGATTTCTGATTATCGTTTTTTGATAATTAGATATTTGTTGATTTGAGATTTCTGGTTATCGTTCTTGATAATTAGATATTTGTGTTTTCTGATTATTGTTTTAACAATTGGATATTTGCTAATTTTAATGATTATGAGATTTTCTAGTCTCTGATTGAGTCTAGATTATGTTGATTACATTGAATTGCTGTTTCCTATCTATCACTGCTGATAGTTAGAGTTTGTTGATTATGAAGTTCGTGTTTTTTAGTTAATTGTTGGATAACTAGATATTTGCAGTTTTGCGATTTGTGATTTGTGTTTTCTAATTATCTTTGCTGATAATTAGATTTTTGCTGTTTTCTAATTATCGTATCGATAATTAGATATTGCTGTTTTTGTGGTTTCTGTATTCTAATCATCTAATTGAAAATTAGATATTGCTGGTAACTGTATTTATTTAGTTTTGCTGTTTTCTGATTATCTATTTGATAATTAGAGTTTGTTGAGAACTTGTGAATTTCGTTTATGGAATTAAAAGATTTCTTTGGTATTTGTGTTCTCGATCTTTATTTTTCTAGCTTAACCAGTTTATGTTAGAAAAATAATTGTTATTGACGACTGTAATTATGAAAATTGTGGGGACGTAATTTTTATAAGGAGGGGAGTCTGTAACAACCCGGAGTTTTATAACAATAAATTATCGTCAAATGATGATTAAATTGTTCGTGAATTGCTATTTGGAATTTTATTCAGTTGAAGTTCTTTTATTGATTGGTTAAGGAATTTTGTGGGCTTTAAATTGAATCTAGCCCAAGTTCTATTGTGTTGCCGAGATGGTTATCAGTGTCGTTCGTTCCCCGACCCATTCATTTTTGAGTGAAACCCTAAACAAGCTAAACGAAGAAAATAAAATAAATGGCGGCTCGTACTCGTCTTCTTTCTGAAATTAGGGCTCGAGATTTTTGAAGCCGCGGATATGATATGTCGATTGTCGATGCTTCCCTTTCTTTCATCGATCAGTGGATCGTTCGCGGCTCCTCCTCCGAGTCGAGCTCATCTTTGCTTCGATTCAGGTGAGTGAATTTCTTTCACTCACATCAAGATTCGATTCTTTGGCTTGCCGTTCGATTATTTTCGAATGCCTGTGATTTTCCCTGACTTGTTCATATGCGTATATTTGATGATTATTTGGTTTCCACGGTATTGATTTTGAACTTGTTGTCACCGTGATTGCCATGGCTTTGATTTCTGATTTTTGTGTTCGATTCCTTGATACTTATGGCTTGAATTGCCTTGCTCATCATGGTTTCGATTTTTGATGGTTCGACTTGTTTAACGTCGGCTTTGACACTTTTGTTCGAAAGTGATTTTTGTTTGACTTTAGCCATACAGTTCACTGTCCCTGGCAACGTTTGTTCATTTTCACCTGACTTCGGTTTGTGATGTTGTTTATGAGATGATTTTGGGCTTTCAAGGTGGAACTTGCTGTTGTGATTTCTTTTGTGACTTCGGTTACTTCAAATATGTGATTTTTATCACTTGGCACCTTCTGTCAACATTATAATTTGTTGCATTAGTTTTATAACTACTGTATATGAGTAGTTTATGTGTTAAGCTTGTCACCAATCTTGTGCTTTCATGTGCTTGATGTTCACTTATTGTTCGAGACTGTTTGCATTACTCTGTACCCTATTTGAGCTGAGCATTTTGACTTGTTCAGGTTTCATTTGATTCCTGTATAAACTGCTTGGTGTCTTTTGCAGCATTATTCACTTGATTCTGAACAGTTCTGGTTGGTTGTTGTTTTCTGGTTATCTTGGCGCTGTTGTATCTCGTGACCATCACGACTTACTTTGCCATCGACTTCGGTCACTCAATTTGTGTCTGTGATTCCCTAACTTTGTAGTATCTTCTGCTTGAACATAATTGTACACTGAGATTGTTCATCTCGGCTGTGCTTGCTTATTCCTGTTGTTTTGAATTGTGATACAATTGTATCCATAGCTAATTCTTGCATTGTATGATGCTTGGTTGGCAACTTGATCTCATTTGCATATGATGCTTAGTTCTTTGATCCTGTAGTCTATAGTTCCATGTTTCCACCTCCATTATATTAAGTCTGGTCTTTGTCCCACCTTCATTTGAGGGCATTTGGTCCAGACTTGAGATTCTGGCGTGCATTTTCATATGGGTTTGCTTTGTGGTACACAGTACTGCATCTTTGATTATGCTGCAGCCATTTTTACTGCATATATATATGGCCTTGTACCACTTGATTGCATTTGGATTTGTTTTTCGAATTCACTTGAGTTGAATCCAGCTTGTAGCTCGGGTTTGACCTTGTACTCGGATGTAAACTTTCATTGTGCATTCGTGTGTAATTCGTTTCTTTTTTATTCGAGTTAGTGCCAGTTGTTTTTGGTTCATTTATATTGACCTCTGCAGTTTTGATTGCTCTTAGTATTCACTGATGTGATGATTTCACGTACTGTAGTGGCGAGGCAGTGCACGCGTGCGTGTACTGCAGCCACACAGAACTTTGATTTGATTGATCATTTTGAGATTTGTCTAATTATCTATTTGATAATTCGATTCTGAGTTTCTAATTATTTATTTAATAATTGTATTTTGTTGTTAATTGCTGTTTAAGAAATTCTGGAGTTTTCATATTATCTTCATCGATAATCTTTTTATTTATCTTGTTGATGATTTGGAATTGCTGATTTGTTGTTTAACACTGTTTAGTGTTATATCTGCCGTTATCCGATTCTCTTATCGAGGAGTCGGATATACGAGATTTCTGTGACTGTCATCTATTTGCTATTTAATTATTATTGCTTTTGTGCATTAATAACTGAGTTTGAATTAGACTGACCCATGTATTATTTTCTTTTGAATTTAATACTCGGGTCAGACTGAGTTATTACAGGTTGTAGATATTCTACTTTGGGTCGCTGCTTGAGCTATGAAGTCTTTTCATATCTTTTGAAGTGATCTTCGTCATTTTGTAGTAGTCAGTGTACTGATTTAGGTCGATATGTATTCATGTATATTAGTCGATAATGTACTTGTATATATAATTTCTAGAGTCGACAGTTGTAGTTGTATCATATGTATTGTGTCAAATGTATTGTAACTGACATCAGTTATATATATATATATATGAGACTTTTGTTATCTGTGTTCCGCATTTTTAGCATCTGTGTTATTATTATATATATTGTCCTAAACTATTATGAACCATCGTAGTTCGTTTTATACTGGAATTGGGTATGTCGAAGGGAGTAAATAAATAAGTGATGAAAAATAAAAATATATACCACTCCTATCGAGGTAACCAATACTAGTGTAAGGCCCAACTACGGATGGCCGCTCCTATCCAGCCTTATTCTTCGTAATAACAGACAGTATTTCTTTTAATACTCTTTGTTATTGTGAGCATAGAGGTGGGGCGTCACATCATCTGTTTCCAAGCGGGAATCAAATCCAAATAAATAATCTAAGAATAATATATAAACTATCATCCAAATATTCAACGGTAATCTATAGCAACACAGATATCATATAGTTTATTTAGAGGTGAGTAAACTCACCAAAATTCCAATTGGCGCTTTCTCGTTCTGGTTTTATTTAAAATCGAACAACGTTCGATTTCATCTCAAAATCCTATGAGCTTTAAATTTAAGGAATCCAACTACATTGCATAGGTGACATTGATATGAGATCAATGCAAAAGACCGCATCCAAATCTGATCTAGTATGAGTGAGATATTGAATTCATAAGGTTTGGTCTTAAATATTAATTAATTATTTAATTAACAAACTAATCACCTTTAATTATCTCACCCAAATCATCTTCCCAAATCAAGTATCACTATGCATGAAATGTTAGTGCATAAGAAACCCACCATGCCACTCCTTCTCTCAACCTTCCCTCGCACAATACTTGATGAGATGAAAAACCGACAACTCCGACGAACTCCACCTTCCATCCTCTCCGCGACCATCACTAAAATATCATGCTTGGCTCAGCTAACAAAAAGCGACCTGGACAATGATGCCTCTACAAGAAAATGAATGCAACACCAAACGATGATCGAGCTTGCCGAATTTTTAGGAAAGTGTGTTTCGCGAATGGAAATTCAAGGCACCAGTGATGAAGCCTATCTCCGCCTAAATCATTTTTAAATCGAAACTCTAGATATGCTGCCTAAACGTCTATCACCACAAACCTAGACTGCACCCATCAATACCCATATGGATTCGAACTACATGCTTATACGAACTCAATGGAACTAGTTTCATGATTTTTAATGGTCAATAACTCTTGATTTTATTTTTTGAAGATGGTGGCCATTTTCATTTTAATTTACAGGAAAAGAAATAGAAGAAAGAGGGGAAAAGAAAAGTAAAGAGTGTTGAATAATCTAAGTTTTGAAACTTGCTTATTTTTACAATTTCCGGCACTTCCCCATACATAATTTCATTCGCATACGAATGCGAATGACAAAATAAAAATACGGTCGCGCTCAACAATGCTATACGATCCCAAAACAACAATAAAATACACTGGTTATTTTATTCTATGAAATTTCAAAGATACCATCATTTACCGAAAAATATGTCAAATGGAAATTTAGGTATTTTCCAAATTGAAATTTGTGGAAAAATCCTAAATTCATTTAAAAATACCTCACTAAAAATCAAGTCATTTTATTAACAATTAATTTTCTTATTATTTACTCGAACTAATTTTTATTGTAAATCAATTTGCAAAATGAATTCACCATTATTATTTATTACTTCAAAGGAGTTAAATAAGGCTATTAAATTCATTTAATTAATATTTTAATTCATAATTTAAATATTTAAAAAGTCCTTATATTTGAATATAAGTTGTTTATATTTTAAAAACCAATCATTTAAATATTTAAATTAATTAAATATTCAAAATCAAACGATAAAATTTCAGGATGTTACGTTCTCCCATCTTAAGAGAATTTCGCCATTGAAATTCTCAAAAAAAGAAAATATCCTCTTACCCTTAGGCTTTAATAACTTATTAAATAAAACAAGTTATCCAACTTTTAAAATTCCTTATGTTATGAAACATTTTGGTAGCACCTCCTTTGCGCGGCTGATCTGGAGAAATTACAATTCATCACAGCTGGCCCTAATCAATAAAGAAAACAAAAGCTTAGTGACCTCCCATATTTTGGGGCATAAAATCATCAATTTCTAAATCTACTACATACCACTTTTGCATTTGATTTTTAGCAAGCAACTTACTATCTCGATTCGAATGAAGTTGTACAAGAAATAAAATAGTAATCTCTTGCTTCCCTATACCTGTCATGTATTTACATAATTCAAAATAGAATAATGCTGACGTAGTAAATAACTAGCAATTTCTATCATAAGCACAAGCTACATCAAAAATATAACAACCATATTCAACAAGACAATATGATGCAACTCTAATATGACATAAGGCCACATACAACCGAAAGCAATATAACAACCATATGCAACAAAAATATAGAAAATATTATGTAATAAAATAATACACATCCAATCTTTTCAAAAGATAAATTTAGAACTAAATGCCTAGGATATTATATTCAAAATATACTTTTTTAAATTCCTCTAAAGAGAAATAAATCAAAACCAAAATCAATTACGACAAGGAAGTGGTTCTTCCTATCGAAGCGTGATATAACTCTAAAATCAAAACAACACAGAGCACCTAGTGGTATTCCAGTTCCTCCTAAAACAATAACTAGAGTAAATTAATATACCTAGTGAGTCTTCCAAATCGGAATACTTCCAATCTCCCGACTTTAGTCATAACAAAATATTTGAAAAACCACTTCATAAAAGCTTCTTTCAAATATCTTGAAATAATAATACTTCACCAAAATTTTCAAAATAATAATAATAATATTATTTCTATCACAAATTCTTTCGAAAACATTTTTTCAAAAGCACCGGGATTTAATTCCTAATAAACAACAACTTAAAAATCCATTGTTCATAAAATCATACTTTATAAACCATAGTATATAGAATCACATTATCAATCAAGTCAAATTCCATAAAGGAATAAACTAATAGTTAAAATTATTTAAAATGTTAAATGACTAACAAACAGGATTTAGAATTTTGCTTAGGTTCACAACTTTCTCAGTCATCTAAGAATATGTGTAATTTCCTAAGCATACCATTACGCTCGTCAACCTTTGGTTATTGCTCAGAAAATTACCTAAGCCCGCTCAAACAAAATTGAATGTCACTCCCTATATTTCCCTAAGCCACCACATAGCATGCAAATGTACTTAACTCCGTATGATGTATATAAATCATCCGTACGCAATATCTAATCTGACCACTTGCTTGAATAAAGAAACTTTACTTCTAAACTAATATTGCTCAATATACCTCCTTAGTATGGACTCTGATCATGTTCCTTGATTAGAAACATCTGTTCTCCTTAAATAGCCATGTACTATGATAAAAAACCTCGGTATCATATCGAGAATCCAATGACAAGAATCAAGTGAGAAATCCCTTTTTGGACTAGTGTGAATCACCTCAATGTCATGTATTCGAACCCTAGATCAAGAACCTTGCAAATAAAATAAACTATGTATAACTTACATACATAATTTAATTTGTTTCTTAGCCACACCAATCTCTTTCTAAATCGCTTTCATTTTTATTTATAGTATTTCATATAATACAAAAATTATTTATGAATTACTTCTTAAATTTTCATTTAATTTTATAAACATGTTAGTTTATAAAACATTAAACTAAAAACTTACATCACTTTTATTTACTTGTCTAATACTCTTTTACATCCTAAATGTTCGTATATACAAAATATCAAATTTTCATTTTATTTATTTTTATTTTTCAAAATTCAAAAGGAGGCCTAAATAAAATATGGGTCTTAAAACCGAGTCGACTAACTCGACATTTTTACCATAGAGTATTATGAGGAAATGTGCTTATGGGTTGGCTCAATAACATCAAATAGTTTGCATAACTTAGATGTTTTAAACAAAAGCTATGGATTTAATAAAATAATGTTTATTAAAACCTTCCTATCTGCCTTAACCCTTTTGGAACTTGTGTTAAATTATCTCTTTTCTATCTAAGTATTTCAAATTTCATTTATCAAAACAATTTTTCATTAAAATACCTTTTATTTAAAATCAATTCCCTTTAAGGAAACTTAAGAACTAAATACCCATTTTTTATTTCAAAAACCCCTTTTTGAAAACATATTACGTATATTTCTATATAAAATAACTTCAACAATTTATTTACTAAAATTCACTTTAGGTTCATTCGGATTTGAACTCATTTCGATCACACAATGGCAAAGAGTTACTAAGTGCACAACAACAGTCGCCAAAGAAAACATTCGATCATCACTTAGAAGATTATTTAGATTACCATAAAAATAATCGGGACGTTTTCCCCGAATTATTCAAAGAAAATGCATTCCACTTAATATTCCTCTTTCAAAATATTTATACTTATAAATACTTCCAAGTAATACTACTATTACTTTTCTCAGAATCCTTTTGAAATTATTTCAAGCAACTCGAGGATTTAAATGCAAAAATCCTTTTTAAAACACAATTTTATTAACCAAATTTATATAAAATTATCTTATATTATAATAATTCTCCTTTATAATAATAAAAAGTTCTCATTATCTTATAACGATCTTATCTTTCCATTTAGATTATAAAAAACAACTTTTATAAAAAGAAGATTTTAAACTTAACATTATAATCGAAGACCTTATAGTCAAATTGTAAAACTTAATTCACAACAGAATCATTTTTACGCACTCACAATTATCAAACAATAAACACTCAAAAACTGGTCGAGCATAAATTAAAATTCAACAAACAATAGTCAATGGCCCTGAACTATCTGAGAATGAAAAATCAAACAATAATGATAATAAAGAAATATTATAATTAATAAATAACACACCATAAATAACTATATAAATTTGAAAATTATTTCTTTAAATATATAAAATATATAGTCCTAGGTAAAACATTTCATTTACCAAATTTTCAAAAATCAATATAATATCTATTTTCCTTGTTCAAGTTTTTTGAAATCTTATCGACGCCATGACATCCCACATTACGACCAGGATTCAAAATTCAAACTCAACAGACCAATTAACACGATATCTTATTATAGCAATAACAAATACGCTTTCATATCTCAAACTCATTTTAGGATGTTAATTATCCAATTTCTAATGGATTTACCCCAGCAAAGCCAAGGTTCTCGCTTAAACTTCAGCCCTAATACCAAATGTAACGAACCACCTTTGCGACCTTGAAAGTCAGCACTTAATACATCCACGATATTAGAATACCAAACATCCAAGTGCCGAAAAGGCATATTGTTACGGTAAAATAAAAAGGAAAAGAATAGGAGGAAATATAATCTCATAGTGGAACAATAATATATAATATAACAAAGACAGTAAAAGTATTCGCTCTAAATTACAAGGTATATCAGAGTAAAAAACAAGCTTCATCAGCCTAGACAGTTATAACTTCCTGGCCTTACAATTGCCGATGGGTATATATATAATAATACCATGGAAATAAATATACTACGGTAGGTGAACATCCAGATCTACTCCATGTCCCACCAACGACCACTTGAAAAAACTCAGTCTAACCCAAGTATTATAATAAAATAACTCTAGGGGATCAGTCTAGAAAACTAGCATGAGAAAACTCAAGAAATATGGTGAACATATAATAATTCTATGAGACCATGCCGTTAAACACAGAACGAGTTTTACCTTATAAGAACAACATCCATATATGAAAGAATGGAAACAAATTAGAATAAAACCCAACTTGAAAGAATGGATATAAATAATTAAACATCTAGAAGACTCTAGGCGCTTGTCGATGAAATTAAGAAAATGATTCAAATATTTGAATCAAATAAGAAAAGAAAAATTTTCCAACTATAACTAGGAGGGTGCACTCCCCTTACCGAAACCATACCTATAGAAAATATACTTGAGAGGGTCATATACTCTGTGACTCTCTCGAAAACCTCTAAGCTGGACCCTACCAACCTTACCGAGAATCCAAATATTTCAATCTCTGTGCGCATATCGTCGAAATCAAGTTAGAGTAGATGTGACAATACCCTGATGGGAGCAACTCTACATAGCTTACCCTCCCACTCGCTCTTTGATTTAGTCATTTTCGATAAAGGATATCAATGCTCAAATGAGTAACAAATCGTCTTAGATTGACGAAACATAAAAAGATAGCGGAATCAAAAACGATAGTCAAGAAATAAAGTATCGGGGATAACAAAAATGATCTATGGAAATTAAATCTCTTAAACTTATCACAGCCCGTTGACCCTAAACTAGCACTACTCCGGGGAAAACAATGAAGCTAGACAAGTAGCGGCAGTGTTGCTTCCCGCCTTGTTACGACAACATTCTTAACTTTAAGAATAGCAGGAGTACCTTTAATGTTTAGTGCTAAGTGTAAGACTAAATATTTTCTATAAACGAATCAATCTTTAAAATTCATTTGACTCACACTTATGCTTGATTGTCACATCACAAATCTTTACTACTGATAATGATAATTCTATGAACTAATTTCAACCATGTCTTTTTAAATTACCCAAAATACCCTTCGTCTCGAAATACTTGGACTGTTGTCATGAAACCATAAATCAAAAGCCATTCGGTTATCAAGTGTGTGTTCGGCTGTTCCTTGAAAATATATTTCTTGGCAGATGATAACGCCTTATATATACAACATTTGCATAGCTGGGTTAGTGGTATACCATTCAGCAGAAAAGTGTTCCTTACATTAAGACATGGCTAACGTGTGTACATGGACTCCTGCCATAATGCGAATTTGCCAAACACATGATATATCAAATTTGACCCGTCAAAAGGGTCGGGTCATAGTGGTTTGGGCCAAAATTGACCCGACCCATTTAATATATTTGTCAAAAGAGAAAAATGATCCAATCCATTTCTTATCAGGGTTGACCCGTTTAACCCACTTAAGAAAACCTCCAATATCCTACCAAATAAAAGAGAAAAATACAGTTTCACATACAACGGTACATAACGCAAATAGCTTCATTCATTGATATTGCGCAAATATATCATGAAACACCATAGATGGAGCTAATAGTGCAAAAGTATAACATTGAGACTGTTTAAACTACCAGAGTACTTAATAAAATCATCAAATAACATCTAAAAGTGCAAGTAGGAAACATGTACAACTTGTATTTGTAAAAACACTTTAAAAACACTCTTTTAAAAATGTTATTTTTAAAGAGCTAATTATATTTCTAAGTGTACTAAAAAATGAAGGATAAAAAACAAGTGGAACTAAAAGATTGTTTACTATAAACCCAAAATAATTTACACTTAGTTTTATTTTTAAACATTCCTTTTTAAATATTTTCTTATTTATAAACTATTAATTATAACTTTAAAACGACATTTATTATCTATGAAGATAATAAAACAATTTAAAATGCTTTTATAAATTTTAAACAATGTTAATCATCCTAAAAGAAATTTAATTTAGAATGATGTTAATTTTTTTTAACTCTTTTATAAATTTAAAACCACACTAATTATCTTGTATGAAATTAATCAAATTTACAGTATTTTTATATATTCAAAACAACATTAATTATCCCGAAAGATAATTAATTAAATTTATACACTTTTTGTAAATTTAAAAACAACATTAATTATGCCAAAAGATAATTAATCAAATTTATAATCTTTTTATAAATTTAGAACAATATTAATTATCCCAAAGGAAAATAAATAAAAATTATAAATTTTTATAAATTTAAAACAATATTAATTATCCCGAAAGATAATTAATCACATGTATAACCTTTTCATAAATTTTTAAAAACATTAATTTTCTCTAAAGATAATTACTCAAATTTATAGCTCCTTTTATAAATTTTAAACAATACTTGTCCTTTATTTCAAAATTCTCAAAAACATTTGAAAATATAGTTTAAACAACCTTCAAAGTGCATGTAACGACCTAGAATTTAATCGCTATTTAAATGAATATTTAATTATACTTTAAATAATTAATAAATGGATTTTTAATAATAAATAAAAATAATTTAAATAATAATTAATGATGATAAAATCATTTTCAAAATTTGTTTAAAAATATATTTAGTTCATAGAGAAAGAGAAAATGTTACCGAAAATTATTTTTCGAAATATCGATTTTTTGTTAGTTAAAAGTTCTGCTAAATGTCATAACAATATGTTAAACACACATGCACACATTATAAACCATTTAAACATGTGTACATGTACACATATATTCATGTACATGTTTCTTCTTAAGTGTATACATATATATATATATAAGAATAAAAGAAGATATTTAAAAATGGAAAAACCTATTTATATGTATGTATAAAGTGCTTCTTCTTCAACGTAAGCATACATGACATGGTGTGAATAGCATAAAGTAAGGGGGAAGGTGGTATGGACGGTTTTGAAGGGAAAGGAGGGGTATGGTGTGCATGCATATGTATATATTTAATATAAATCACTTTATATTATTTAAATAAAATCCTAAGCCTATAAATACCACTACTCTTTCATGTTTCTCATTTTACAACACTTGTTTTCATTTAAAAAATTCCTAAGAGCTTGGATAAACAGTTCCATGGCTTCTCTTCATATTCTCTAGCTTGAGAAAAAAATCACTTCTTTTGGCTAAAATCTCCTCTTTTATTCACAAAACCATTTCTACAAACCGTTCAACATCTCCTCTTCCAAAATACAACTCTCCATCACCTAAAACCATTAGGACCGAGCCCGAACATCCCAAGTCCGTAACCAACAAGGCCTATGCCGAGCCCAAACCCAATTGGTCGAGCCTAATTTAGGTGTTTGAGGGTCCAAAAGTTTCAAATTGCAACAATCTTAAGCGTTTTCAAGTTTCGGCAAAAGTTTGCTTTGATTCAGAAAAATTTCAGTGAGTAAAACTTTGTTTTTGGAAAAGAAATTAACTTTATTTTGATGGACTATATGTTATGGTGATTGTTATGTCGAATTATCATGTCGTTTTGATGACATATGATGATATGTTTATGTTTGAACTTGAATTTAGTGATTGGTTGATATGTTTGGATATGTAAATGGATATGGATATGTGATATTGGGTATAATATTATGGTAGTCTGTTTATGAAAATAAAACCATGTGTATATGAGGCAAATGTTGTGAAGTTTGCACTTTGAAAAGTCGCAAAGGACTTGAGATCCGATTTGAAAATGAAACATATTTTCTAGCTTTGGATTTTTAAAAATGTTCTTTCAAGTTCTTACCCTTGTTTAAAGTTTTCAAAACTTTCCCATTTGTGTTTTCAAAGATGTAGTAGTTAGAGTTAAGGTGAAGATTTCACTTAGAAATCAATTCTAGCGAACTAAGTTTATAGCGATAGTCGCTATGGATGCAGTTCGGAAAATTTCTTGATTTCAAGTTTTAAGTGTTTTCTTTTGGATTGTTTTTTAAAACTCATTTTAAATTAATTAAGTCAAAAGTTTATTTATTTTTTAATTATTTATTTATTTAATTTAAATTAATTTGGGTAATTATTATTTCATTATTTAATTAAGTAGTTAGGTTAATAATTAGTTTAACAATTTGTTAACCAAGTTAATTATTTTTAATTAAGAAAGTTATAAATAATAACTAATTAAGATAAAAGAAAATAAAATTTTATTTAATCAAGTTTATTTGTTTTAATTAATTATTTAATTGGAGATAATTTTTTAATTAAGTATTATTTAATTAAAGGTTAATTATCTACTTAATTAAAGTTTAAATTATTAAATAAATGTTATTTAATTAAAGTACAATTAAGGTTTAATTATAAATAAAATTAGGATTGATAATGGTTTAATTTTGAATTAATTAAGGACTAATCAAGGTTTAATCGAGTTTTAAACTTATGACTCAATTTAAGTTTATTTATTTTAAAGTTTCTTTTAAATCTCTATCGGTTATTTATTTTAACCACTTTTCTTGTTTAAATAAATTGTTTAAAAACCAAAGGATCTCTTGTCCCTACTATTAAGTAGCCAAATGAATTAACGCAGTTGTCATAAAACATTGACATGTTTTATTGGAAGTAAGTCGACTTCTACTTACCACCAATACCGCACTTCGGGAACGTGATAAATACAAGGGGAATTAATTTCGATAAGCAGGTCATGATAATCTAAGCATATGGAACGTATGTTCATATGTAAATCTTTACACCTTGATAGTGGGATAGTCCACTATAAACAACTTGACCATTTAAAATTATTGAATGTTGGTTTGGAGAGACCGGGATCAGAAATTAGTTGTTATTCGAAAACCACTTCGAACCAACATAAGCGTTCAAATTGGAAATAGTAAGGAAAATGTCCAAAATGAAGACTTTGAAGTGCAAGGGCTGTTTGCTACTAACATTGAGGGTGATTTTGAAATGGGTGTAGTGGAAATAGTGCCTTCGATTCGTTCATCTCCTGAACGACTTGTATGGATGAATGCTGACATTGTGTCAACATATGAAAGGCAATGTTAGCATTCCAAGTGGAAATGCTATAATAAAGGTAAATGTAACCGTAGGCCCCATCAACCGAGAATGACTAAAACATGGGAGATGCAGCAAGGCTAGGTGGGTCGCTCCAATGCAGATAAGGTCATCCCCATCTAGAGTCCCTACTATTGACTCATTTATGTTTTGGTACGGTTGCTGATCCCAACTAAGGGGTGATCTTATTCGGTAGTATCCACTATAGGATAGACCGGTCTTGTGTTGGCAGGGGTCGATAGGTTCAACCTCGGTGCTATTTTATCTAGAGATGAATCGTAACGGGTGGCACCACAGTAGCCCAGACACTATATGGAATCCATTCTCTGATATGTGCCGTACATTTTTAGTTGTACCGAAATATGTTGAAATGTGAGATGCAAGCATTTTAGCTATGTTCTATTTTACTTGAAACCCTAGACATTATCATAATATCAATGGATTTCTATATAAAGTGTTTTGGTTATCGTAACGTAAAAACTCATTTGTGTTTATGTGCGGTGTGGTCTTATGACTTTGATTTCAAAGTGTTTTATAATGTAAGAATCAAGTTGTTTGAGTTTACTCACACTAGACCCATGTTTGACCCTGAGTTTTATTTTCTTTTCCTAAAACTCTTGGGTACTCAAATTTATATGAGTAGCCAAGTGACCTAAGTTTCTTACGGAAGCATTTTGAAGGAGCTGGAGCAGGTGGCTTCACCGTAGGTTATTATATTTATTTCCGCTATGTTTATGTATGATCTATGTTTTTTGTGATGGGCAGGCAGTATAACTGTCCAGTTGAAATTGTATTGTAAGGACTCTAATTTTATTATTATTATGGGAATGACTCTGTCATACCCTATGTTATCGATTATATGTTGTTCTGAATCATAGTGAGATTCTATGATTGTTTAGCTTCTTCTTATCTTTCTTTTTCTTCAACCGTTAATGTCTCGTTATTCGGTTCAAGAAAAGCTGTCGTTTCATTGTTGTACCAAACCCTAGTTTGAGAAAACACTTAGGCTTTTGGTTAGGGTCAACCTCGAGAGTGCATATTTGAAATTTTTATTCATATACCTATATACATGTATATATCTCTAATAGATAGATCGGTTTGATAGGTTTGATCAGTACACTTCTTTTAAGATTTATCTCGTCCAAGTATTCTACGAATTATCTTACTATATCAAGGTAGTAAGACATGAGTAACAGAGGAAGATGAGGAAGGGGAGCAGGTTGTACCACCACTACAAATGGTCAAACCCCAAATCCTGGAGGAGTTCGGATTGCCGAAGAGGCAGCGCCGGAGCAGCCAAGATAGAATTTTGCAACCTTATGCAAGGATTACTCCAATCTGGGAGGAAAACCATTTAAAGGAGCTGAGTCTATCATGGAGGTGCAGGCTTGGTTGTGATCTTGCGAGAAGATTTTTAAAGGTCTTGGTTTGTCAGATGAGCAGAAAAGGTTCTTAGTAGCGTGGCCACTACAAGGGGGAGCAGCAGCTTAGTGGGTCCCTCTTACTGCAAATATTCTAGAAGATGAGTTTTCGTGGGCCTGATTTAAAGAAGTTTTTGAGGATCAATTCTTACCGGCAGCTGGAAGGACTTGGATGTACCACAACTTTATGGAGTTGAAGCAAGGAGATTTATCCATGGCAGAATATGAGACTAAGTTTAATGAGCTGTCTTATTTTGGATCAGAAATGATCAACACCCCATTGAAAAAGAATGAGATGTTTCTCTTGGGTATGAGGGAGGAGTACCATGAGAGGACGACTGTTCATGTTAAAGGTAGTTTTGTGGATTTAGTTGACATGGCTCTGAGGTACGAGGCCTTAGAAAAGAAGAAGCCTACCCCAGTAGCACCTAGTGGGAATACCGGTGGGAATGGCTCTAACAAGAGGAAGTTTAGTCCAAACTGGAAGAATCAAGGAAAAGGAAAACATGGAGAAGGTCAAGGAGGCAAGTTTAGGAATATTAGTTCTTATATTTGCAAGCAGAGAGGTCATATTTCAAGGTCTTGTCCAAACCATGAAGCTCCGAAGCAGCACAATGGACCCATCTCTCCAATGGTCCTGAAGTCGCTTTGTTTCAATTGCCATCAACCGCGCCATTTGATTAAGTACTACCCACTCATGAAGAAGGTGCGGCAGCCTAAGGTGTACGCCATTAAGAATGAATCGTCTACTTCAACGGACGTGAAAGGGAAAGGCATCCTTGAAGGTACCTTACTGATTAATGGTATTTTTGTTCGAGCATTATTTGATACCGGTGCCTCGCATAGTTTTATATCTTGTGAATCGGTAGGTAAATTTCATCTTGTTCCTAATATTGTAGAAAACCCTAAATGTGTGTCTAACCCCATAGGTGGCGTAACACATTTAAACATGATTCGTGATAATGTGTCAATTTCCTACCTTTCTCATCACTCTTATTGCGACCCATATGTTTTAGACTTTAAGGGATTTGATATTATTCTTGGTATGGATTGGTTATCAAAATATGAAGCTGTTTTAGATTGTAATGAAAGAACTGTATCATTAGTAACCAATTTGAGAAGAATTCTAAAGTACCCTATAAGGGACTCGGTATTAATATGTGTAGTTTCTTATATGCCCCGGAGACGTCCCAAGAAAATTTAAGGTCTATTGAAGTTGTTAAGAATTTTATAGATGTATTCGAAGAAGTTAAAAGTTTACTCCTACACCAAGAGATTGAGTTTCACATTGATTTGGTCCTTGGTGCAAGGCCTGTGCTTCTACCTAAGCGAAGGATGACTCCAAGGGAGAGAGAGGAGTTGGTAAGTCAAACCCAGGACCTGTTGAGGAGAGGATTGATTAAATGCAACCATTTAAGTTGGGGATCTGCTTTGGTTTTTGCGGCTTAGTCTGATGGATCTTTAAGGTTATGCATGGACTATATGAAGTGGAATAAGCTGACCATTAGGAATAAGTATCCCTTACCCCGCATCAATGATCTTTTTGATTAACTTCATGGAGCTATGGTATTTTCTCAAATGGATCTAGTTATTGGATTCCATCAATTGAGGGTTGCTGAAGATAGTATACCCTTAACTGTTTTTAGATGCCCTGATTGTTTCTTTGAATGGTTGGTTATGCCTTTCGGGCTAGCCAATGCATCAGCGTATTTTGTAGATCTCATGAACCATGTTTTCCGAGATGTTCTTAATAAGTTTGTGTCAGTTTTCATCGATGACATCCTTATCTACTCCAAATCCGAGGAGGAGCATAAATATCATTTGGAGGTAGTGTTGGAGACATTGAGGAGACACGTCCTAAAGGCAAAATTTTCTAAGTGCCATTTTTGGAAATCAGAAGTAAGATTCTTAGGACATGTTGTGATAGGAGAAGGTATTTAAGTGGATACAGTGAAAGTGGAGGCTGTTCAGGAATGGAAGCGACCACAGACTCCTACCGAGGTTTGCAGTTTCTTAGGATTGACTGGGTACGATAGAAGGTTTGTTTAGGATTACTCTAAGATATCCTCCCTTTTGACTAAGTTGACTAAGAAGGAGGATAAATTTGTATGGACCCCTAAGTGTGAAGAGGCATTTCTGGAATTGATGAAAAGATTGACCGGTGCACCACTTTTGGCTGTTCTAAATGGAAATAGTGGGTTCACAGTTTACAAGGATGCGTGTGGAGTAGAACTTGGTGCGGTTCTGATGCAGCATGGTAGGGTGATTGCGTAGGCAAGTAGACAGTTGAAGCCTCACGAGAAGAACTATGCTACACATAGAGTTATTGGCTATTGTCTTTGCATTTAAAATGTGGAGGCACAACTTGTTGGGTAAGGATCCTTCTATTCCTCTTAGTTTGTTTCTAATCTTTAGAGATTTGAGGAATATGTTTTCTTTCTTTAATTAGGTGAAAAATTTGATCTCTTCACGGATCATAAATCACTAAAGTATCTTTTTACTCAGAAGGATCTAAACCTGAGGTAACAAAGATGGTTAGAGTTTCCGGTGGCATATGACTTGGATATTCTCTATATGCCGGAAAAGGCTAATGTGGTGGCAGATGCCTTGATTAGGAGTGCTGTATGACTCACTTGGAGGTTACCCCGACACTACAGGAAAGGATTATGAGGAATCACGGAAAGGATGAGATACTGGAAGGATTAATTCAAGGAGTCAAAGGAGGTAGATGTTCGTATTTTGAGATGGATGGTCGAGGTACTTTAAGGATGAACAGACGATTGTGTGTCCCAGATATGGATGGGCCGAGGCAAGAAGTTTTGTCAGAATGCCACAAATATAAGTTAGGTATTCATCCACGAGTTCATAAAATGTATAAGGACATGAAAAGAGTATTTTGGTGGCTGGGAATGAAGAAGGACATTTCCGCCTTTGTTAGCAGGTGTTCGTGCTGTCAACAAATCAAAGATGATCATCAGAAGATAGCCGGATTATTGCAACCTTTGGAGATTCCTAATTGGAAATGGGAAATGATATCAATGGATTTTATCCATGGTTTTCCCAGAACCAGAAAAGGAAATGATGGAATATGGGTTATCGTGGATCGACTAACGAAGAGCGTGCATTTTATTCCAGTGAAATCAACAGGGACCGCTGCTTCTTTAGCAGAATTTTTTTGAGGAGATAGTCAGGTTGCATGGAGTTCCTGTGAGTATTGTAAGTGATCGAGACCCTATTTTTACTACTCAATTTTGGGAAGCATTGCAAACAACCCTTGGAATAAGGTTGAGCTTAAGCACAACTTATCACCCCTAAACCGACGGACAAACGGAGCGGGTGAATCAGATTCTAGAGGATCTCTTAAGGGCTTATATTCTGTATTTTGGTGTATCTTGGGAGGATCATTTGCATTTGGTTGAGTTCTCCTATAATAATAGCTTCCAAGCAAGCATCGAAATGGCACCGTATGAAGCCCTATATGGAAGACCGTGCAAGTCACCAGCATGTTGGGTTGAGATGGGTGATAGATTAGTTCTTGGACCGGACATGATCCAAGAGGCTACAGAGAAAGTTGCGATGATTAAGAAAAGGATGAAGGAGGCTCAAGATCGCCAAAAGAGTTATGCGGGTAAGAGGCGAAGGGATTTGGAATTTATGATTGGAGACTTGGTGTTCGTAAAGATTTCACCATTAAGAGGAGCTGTTAGATTAAGAAAAGCTAGGAAGTTAGCTCTAAGGTATGTTGGACCTTTCCGTATTCTAGAGAGGATTGGATCGATTGCTTATAAGGTCGAGTTGCTAGAAAGATTGGCAGGAGTTCATAATATGTTCCACGTATCTCATTTGAGGAAATATGTTCATGACCCATCCCTTATTGTGGAGCCATCAGTTTAAGAGGAATTAGAGATAGAATCGAATCTGATGGTGGTTAGACATCCAGTTTATGCCATGGATCAGGATGAAAAGAGGTTGCGTAATAAGGTGGTGTGACTAGTTAAGATTCAGTGGAGCGAGGATCCTAAAGACTGCACTTGGGAGATGGTGGCTCGTATGAGAGAAGCCTATCCCGAGTTGATGTCAGGATAACTAGTTGTAGATTGTATATATAGTGTATGTTTGTTTGCTATGAATACTAGTGTATGTATTTGTATATGTTTTATGATATGAATATATAGTTTTTTTCATAAGTTGACTTATCTCCTTGATTGCTAATTTCGAGATGAAATTCTTTTAAGGGGGAAGAGTGTAATGACCCGGAATTTAATCGCTATTTAAATGAATATTAAGTTATATTTTAAATAATTAATAAATGTAGTTTTATTAATAAATAAAAATAATTTAAATAATTATTAATGATGATAAAATCATTTATCAAAATTTGTTTACCAATATATATAGTTCATAGAGAAAGAGAAAATATGACCGGAAATTATTTTTCAAAATATCGATTTTTCATTAGTTAAAAGTTTTGTTAAATGTCATAACACTATATTAAACACACATGCACATATTATAAACCATTTAAAAATGTGTACATGTACACATATATTCATGTACATGTTTCTTCTTAAGTATGTATATATATAAGAATAAAAGAAGATATCTAAAAAAGGAAAGAAAATATGTATATATATGTATAAAGTGCTTCTTTTTCAACATAAGTACACATGACATGGTGTGAATAGTGGAAAGTAAGTGGGAAGGTGGTATGGACGATTTTGAAGGGAACGGAGGGGTATGGTGTGCAAGTATATGTATATATTTAATATAAATCACGTTATATTATTTAAATAAAATCCTAAGCATATAAACACCACTACTTTCATGTTTCTCAGTTTACAACCCTTCTCTTCATTTCAAAAATTCCTAAGAGCTTAGATAAACACTTCCATGGCTTCTCTTCATAATCTCTAGTTTGAGAAAAAATCACTTCTTTTGGCTAAAATCTCCTCTTTTATTCACAAAACCATTTCTACAAACCATTCAACATCTCCTCTTCCAAAATATAACACTACCACCCAAAACCATTACAGCCGAGCCCAAACATCCCAAGTCCATAACCAACAAGGCCTAAGCCAAGCCCAAACCCAATTGGCCGAGCCCAATTCAAGTGTTCGAGGGTCCAAAATTTTCAAATTTGCAACATTCTTAAGCGTTTTCAAGTTCCGAAAAAAGTTTGCTTTAATTTAGAAATATTTCGGTGAGTAAAACTTTTGTTTTTGGAAAAGAAATTAACTTTATTTTGATGGACTATATGTTGTGAAAAAATGGTGATTGTTATGTTGAATTATCATGTCGTACTGATGACATATGATGAAATGTTTATGTTTGAACTTGGATTTGGTGATTGGTTGATATGTTTGGATATGTATATGGATGTTGATATGTGATATTGGATATAATATTATGGTAGTATGTTTATGAAAATAAAACCATATGTAAATGTTGTGAAGTTTGCACCTTGAAAAGTCGCAAAGGACTTGAGATCCGATTTGAAAATGAAAGCTATTTTCTAGCTTTAGATTTTTGAAAATGTTCTTTCAAGTTTTTACCTTTGTTTTAAGTTTTCAAAACTTTCCCATTTGTGTTTTCAAATATGTTGTAGCTATAGTTAAGGTGAAGATTTCACCTAGAAATTAATTCTAGCAAACAGAGTTTATAGCGATAGTCGCTATGGATGTAGTTCGGAAAATTTCACGATTTCAAGTCTTAAGTGTTTTCTTTAGGATTGTTTTTGAAAACTCATTTTGAATTAATTAACTAGGTAAATATTTTAATTTTTTAATTATTTAATATTTTATTTATTTAGTTTAAATTAAATTAATTTGGATAATTATTATTTAATTAAGTAATTAGGTTAAGTGCGTAATTAGAGTTTAACAAATTATTAACCAAGTTAAATTTTTTTAATTAAGTAAGTTATATATAATGATTAATTAAGATAAAAGAAAATAAATTTTTATTTAATCAATTTTATTTATTTTAATTAATTATTTAATTAGATTTAATTATTTAATTAATTATTATTTAATTAAAGGTTAATTATCCACTTAATTAAGGTTTAAATTCTTAAATAAATGTTGTTTAATTAAAGTAAAATTAAGGTTTAATTATACTTAAAATTAGGATTGATAATGATTTAATTAAGGACTAATTAAGGTTTAATTGAGTTTTAAACTTATGATTCAATTTAAGTTTATTTATTTTAAAGTTTTAAATCTCTATCGGTTATTTATTTTAACTACTTTTCTTGTTTAAATAAACTGTTTAAAAATCAAAGGATCTCTTGTCCCTAATAATAAGTAGCCAAATGAATTAAAGGAGTTGTAATAAAACGTTGACACGTTTTATTGAAAGTAAGTCGACTTGTACTTATCATTGGTACCGCACTTTAGGAACGTGATGAATACATGGGATTAACTTCGATAAGAGGGTCATGATAATCTAAGCATATGGAATGTATGTTCATATGTAAATCTTTACACGTTGATAGTGGTATAGTCCATTACAAACAACTTGACCATTTAAAAATATCGAATGTTGGTTTTGAGAGACCGGGTTTAGATATTAGTTGTTTTCCGAAAACACTTCGAACCAACATAAGCGTTTGAATTGGAAATAGTAAGGCAAATGTCCAAGATGAAGACTTTGAAGTGCAAGGGCTGCTTGTTGCTAACCTTAAGGGTGATTCTAAAATGGGTGTACTGGAGATAGTGCCTTCGGTTCGTTCATCTCCTAAACGACTTGTATGGATGAGTGCTGACATTATGTCAATTTATGGAAGGCAATGTTAGCATTCCAAGTGGAAATGCTATAATAAAGGTAAACGTAGCCTCATGCCTCATCAACCGGGAATGACTAAATAGGGAGATGCAGCAAGGGTAGGTAGGTCACTCCCATGAGGGTAAGGTCGTCCCCATCTTGAGTCCCTACTATTAACTCATTAGTGCTTCGGTATGGTTGCTGATCCCAACCAAGGGTGAGCATATTTGGCACCATCCAGTAAAGGGTAGGCCGGCCTTGTGTTGGTAGGGGTTGTTAGGTTCGACCTCTGTGTTATTTTATCTAAAGATGCACCGTGACGAGTGGTACCCCAGTAGCCTAGTCATTACATGGAATCCATTCTCCAATAAGTGTCGTACGTTTTTAATGGTACCCAAATATGTTGAAATGTGAGATGCAAGCATTTCATCTATGTTCTATTTTACTTGAAACCGTAGACATTATCATAATATCACTGGATTTCTATATAAAGTGTTTATGTGCAGTTGGTCTTACAAGATACCTTTGATTTCAAAGTGTTTTATAAAGTAAGAATTAAGTTGTTTGAGTTTACACATCTAGACTCATTTCTGACCTGGAGTTTTATTTTCTTTTCCTAAAACACTTGGGAATTCAAATTTGTATGAGTAGCCAAGTGATCCAGGTTTCTTAAGGAAGCATTTTGAAGGAGTTGGAGTAGGTGGCTTCATCGTAGCTTATTATATTTATTTCCGCTGTGTTTATGTATGATCTATGTATTTTGTGATGGGCAGGCAGTATAACTGTCCAGTTGAAATTGTATTGCAATGACTCTGATGTTTATTATTATGGGAATGACTTTGTAATATCCTATGTTATCTATTATATGCTGTTCTAATTCATGGTGAGATTCTGTGATTGTTTAGTTTCCTATTATCTTTCTTTTTCTTCTACCCTTAATGGCTTGTCTTTCGGTTTAAGAAAGGTGGTCGTTACAGTGCAAAAACATGATCAAACATTTATTTTGTGAAAATATAAGCACAAATTCAATACGTAGGTTTAAGGAGATGATATTTCATAAGTGACAATATAGCGATAATCGCTATAACGACACATACACAGATCAAATAGTTTGTCACAAATATTTTAACCAAACATCAATATAAGCAGCATAAGAATATAAGTAAGATGCATATAAGAATAAATTAATAATAGCGAGAAACCCCTATGGGTCTCTCTATAGAAGTCTCATGTAAACCACATATATGTATGTGTGTTATCTCGCCTTTTGATGAGGTAGTATATGGACTAACCCGACGAGTTAAAATTCAAAGTTATCATTGTAGGACGCCCAGAGAGATGACTATGAAGCCCAAAAACTAAAGTACAACCAAGATCACAACACAAATACCAAACCACCATAAAAATTCAAAGACACAAAGCCCTATAATGTGGGGTCAGTACCGACCCATCAAAACTCCACCTATGGAGTTATCTTCTGCGTACTACCCCTACTTGGTGTTAGAAAACCATTTCCAGTATTGTCTTGTTGATGCAATGAAATTCACAATCAATCTCCACGAACTCCTGAATTAGCAACTTTGTTCCTCCACAACTCCGCCATCTGGACTTAGAAACTAGCTATTATCGATGCAAACAACTATGGAATCACGAAGCTAACCACAAGACGAGCCAAAGCGAAGAGTTCAAGACGGCCAGCTTGGCCATTTTAGGAGTCGATATCGACCCCTAACCTTGGAATTGTACAACCCATGCGAAAGTGATGACATGGCACCCTATTTTCATGTGGAACTGGTCTATAGCAAGGAGAATGGCTTGGAGATCTTTTGTGCGAGATTTTAATCACCCTACCTCTATGAATAGAGGGGTATGGCTTATTTTTAAGGATCTTTTGGGCTCTAGCTCTATCCTAATCCATATTCTCGTACTTTTGAATATCTGAGTGTCTGAGTTGTATTGATACCTAAGAACTTCTGTCCCCATGTCAAAAGATAAGTAATAAAATCATTAAGTGGACGTCAGCCAGAGTTTGTTGAACCACTATAAATCTCTGTGTTCATTTCTTACTCATTTTAATTTGTTTTCTTAACTTTTTATTCTCTTCTACTTTCTATTGAGTGTTTGTGCTAATTTTGGTTCAAAAAATGTGTACTTCAAAGTGTTCCGTAGTGACCTATTCGCTACATATACACTTCGACTTCCTTTTGCTTTTGTTCTTGACAACACAATGTTATTTATGTTATCCACTTCCAAGCAAATCTAAACAAATAATCAAACAACAATATATAAACTACCATCCAAGCATTCAACAATAATCTATGACAAAATAGATATCATCTAGTTTATTCAGAGGTGAGTGCACTCACCAAAATTTCAGTTTATGCTTTTGCGTTCCAGTTTGATCTAAAATCGAACAACATTCGATTTTAGCTCAAAATCCTATGAGCTCCAAATTCAAAGAATTTAACTCCATTGCATAGATAACATTGATATGAGTCCAATGCAAAGACCACATCCAAATCCAACCTCGTATAAGTGAGATATTGAATTTATAAGATTTGTCATTATATATTAATTAATTATTTAGTTAATAAACTAATCACCCTTAATTATCTCACCCAGATCATTTTCCCGAATAAAGTATCATTATGCATGAAATGTCAGTGCACAAGAAACCCAGCATGCCACTCCTCTCCACCTTCCCTCATATGATACTTGACGAAACGAAGAACCATGAACTCCAACGAACTCCACCTTCCGTACTCTCACGACCATCACCATAATATCATGTTCATCCTAGAAAACGAAAAAGTGACTTGGAGCATGATGTCGCTACAGGAAAATGAACACAACCCCAAACGATGATCGAGCTTGCGAATTTTTGAGGGGAAGTGTGTTTTGTGAAGGGAAATTAAACGACACAAACGAAGAAGCCTATTTCCACCTAAATCATCCTTAAATCAAAACCCTAGCTACGCTGCCTAAACGTTGATTACCACAAATCGACCACACCCAACAATACCCATATGGATTCGAAGTACATGCTTAAACGAACTCAACGAAACTAATTTCGTGATTTTTATAGGTCTAGAACTCTTGATTTTATTTTTTGAAGATGGTAGCCAATTTCACTTTGGTTTATAGGAAAAGAAATAGAAGAGAAGTGGGGAAAAAGAAAAGTCAAGAGTGTTGAATAATCTAAGTTTTGAAGTTTTTTATTTTACAATTTTCGGCACTTCGCAAGCAAGAATTTCGTTCATGTACGAACCGCAAACGAAAAAATAAAAATTCGGTCGCACTCAACAATGTTATACGATCCCAAAACAACAATAAATACATTGGTCATCTTATTCTATGAAATTTTAAAAATACCATCGTTTGCCAAAAATACGTCAAACATAAATTTAAGTATTTTCCAAATTAAATATTATGGAAAAATCTTATAAATTCATTTAAAAATATGTCATTAAAAATCAAGTTGTTTTAATAACAATTTATTTTCTTATTATTCATTCAAACATTTTATATTGTAAATCAATTTACATAATAAGTTCACCATTATTATATATCAATTAAAATTAGTTAAATAAGGCTACTAAATCCACTTAATTAATATTTTAATTAACAATTCAAATATTTAAATAATATCTATCTTTAAATATAAGTTATTTATATTTTAAAGAACTAATTATTTAAATATTTAAAATTAATTAAATATTCAAAATTAAAATGATAAAATTCTAGGATGTCGCATTCTTCTTCCTTAAAAGAATTTTGTCCCCGAAATTCCCAAAGAAAGAAAATGTCCTCATGCCCTTAGGCTTTAAAAACTTATTAATTAAAAAAAGTTATCAAACTTTTAAAGTCCATTATGATATGAAATTTTTTGGGAACACCACCTTTGCGCGGCTGATTCGAAAAAACTACAACTCGCGACAACTGGCCCAAATCAAAAGAAAACAAAAGCCAAGTGGCCTCCCATATCTGGGGCATAATCATCAATCGATTACCAATTTCTAAATCTACTACATACCTCTTTTGCGCTTGATTTTTAGCAAGCAACTTACTATCTCGATGCTAATGCAGATGTGCATGAAATCAAATAGTAATCTCTCACTTCATATACATGTCTTGTATTTACATAATTCAAAATAGAATCGTACTGACATAAGAGCAATAACTAGCAATTTCTATCATAAGCACAAGCAACATCAAAAATATAACAACCATATTCAATAAGGAAATATGATGCAACTAATAAAAATGATGCAACTCTAGTATGACATAAAGCCACATACAACAAAAAGAAATATGACAACCATATGCAATAAAAGTACAGAGAGTACTTTATAATAAAATAATACACATCCAATCTTTTCAAAAGATAAATTTAGAACTAAATTCCTAGGATTATATAATCAAAATATGTTTTTAAATTCCTTTAAAGAGAAATAAATCAAAACCAAAATCAATTATTAAAAGGAGGGGCCTCCTTCTACAGAAGCATGGTATAACTCTAGAATCAAAACAACAAGGAGCATCTAGTGGTATTCTGGTTCCTCCTAAAACAACAATTAGAGTAAATAAATATACTTGGCGAGTCTTCTAAATAGGAAAACTCCCAATCGCCCAACTTTAGTCGTAACAAAATATTTGAAAAACAACTTCATAAAAACTCTTTTCAAATACCTTGAAATAATAGTACTTCACCAAAGTTTTAAAAAATATATTATTATTTCTTTCTAGAATTCTTTTGAAATCACTTTTTTAAAAGTAGCAGGATTTACGTCCTAGTAAACATCAACTTAAAAATCCTTCATTGATAAAACATAATTTGTAAACCATAGTATATAAAAGCACACTATCAATCAAGTCAAATTCCACAAAGGAATAAACTAACACTTAACATTATTTAAAATGTTAAATGACTAACAAATAGGATTTATAATTTTGCTTAGGTTCACAACTTTCTCAATCGTCCAAGGATATAAATAATATCCTAAACGTACTATTATGCTCTTCGGACTTTGGTTATTGCTTAGAAGATTATCTAAGCTTCCTCAAATAAAATTGAAAGTCACTCCCCAAACTTCCCTAAGCGACAACATAACATGCAAATATTCTTAAGTCCATAAAGTCTAGTGGATCGTGTCTAATATGACTTGTATATTAGTGTGTGAGTGTATACCAATATATGAGCTAAATATAACAATATAACAAAGTATAAAAAGAAAAGTACAAAAAGCGAGCACACCAAAGTTTTTATACTGGTTCGAACCTCTCATCCTACGTCCAGTCCCCAAGCTCCCCTTCGGTATTTCACTAAACAATAACCCTTGCTTCGCCTGGAGGAATAGGCTGATACAAAAGTGTTCCTTTGACAATCTTGTGTTCAATACAACATGGATATTGACTGCTAGTACAATTCTTTCTATAATCTACTTTGAATGATAATGAGTATGAGTTGCTTGGATTTATAGGAAATAATCTAACCAAAATATATAGGCTTTGGTTGAAAGTGATTGAGAATATTAAGTCAATGATAGCATAAGGGAATATAAATATAGAAGTTAGAAAATAGTAAATCAAGTTAAATTAAAATCTCAATCGATTGAAGTATTTATAGAATCAAAGAGTTATATTTGTAAAGTTATGACTTCTTCAAAGATTACTCTTTGATTAATGATTGCAATTGTTGAAGGAGGGAGAAGTTTGTTCAAAACAGAAGGAAGCATCTATTCAAGAACGACAGTTGTAGTTTTCTGTTTACAGCCCAAGACAGTTCACAAACGTTTATCATAATATCACAGACGTCTGTTGATTTCTGAAAATAATAAACAGGGAATTGTCACTGATGTTTGTGATAAAGTTACAGACATCTATCGTATGGTGAATTATAAAATCAGAGTAGTTTGTTTGTAAAAGTTATCAATATGAAATTGTGTGTATTTTAATCACTCAAGGATATTGTACAACATATATCTATGATTATAATACAATAATATGACCTTAATTTTAAACATATGATCCATCTTTCTTTAATGATATATGAGCCATGATTTTTTTGTGCACCGTGATCCTCTTCTAATATATATACCTGTAATATGATAAGATATATCCTGCATATGTGATTGTATAGTTAATGTCATTGAAATCACATAATAGAGGTTCTAACATCCCCCCCTTTTGGTGATGACAACTATACAATAGTTAGTAATAAGTAATGAAAATGTAACTCCCCCTGAACGTTATCTCCCCATATGTATATGCACATTTATCTCCCCTTTGGCATTATCAAAAAATAAGAATAGAAGAAATGAACTAAAAATAAAGCCATAAAAACCATGATGAAATAGTTAGGGAAATAACAATATCAGTACTAGTACGAACGAACAACAAAGAACAGAAAATAAACCATCCTAAAACCATAAGGAACAGTCACTAATAGTCATGATAATTGTAATTAAAGAAATCATCATAATTATCAGAATAGTCATGGTAAATGGACAAAGTAGAATGATAAATTTCTGGCCATTGCATAAATTCTTCATTTTCTTGAATAGACAAACCTTGAAATGTCAAAAGATTCATCTATTGTGGCGTTGAAGGATCGGGCCAAAACATATCATCACCATCTTCTTATTCTTATTCTGGCTCTTTCTGTATAATAGTCTTTCCATGATCTTTTTGAAAACTGCCTCCATAAGAAGATGATCTATAAGGACGGTACACAGAAGTCTTTGCTAAAGGAGGTGTGTTGGAGAAGGAGAGGAGGATGATCTAGAATATGATCTGCCACGAACTTTTCTCATAACTTTGCCCAAAGTGGAAATGATCTTTTCTAAAATTTTCTCCATTTTAGTCATTCATGTGGAAAAAGATCATTCCAAGCCAACCATTTTATTGTGCAAAGATTTTTGATTTTTCTCCAAAGATTTTTGATTGACCGTGATCAATTTTTGATTTCGAAGCGTTAAATCACGGATGGATTCATTTTGAGTCAGTTTAGTGCGAGCTTCGTAATATCTGAGTTAGAATGATATTCGGTAGTGTGGTAGAACCATATTATTGTAGAGGACGAGGTGATTGAGCTTGTTGTGGAGGAGAAGGTGATTGAGCTTGTTATGGAGAAACTGGATGCATTTGTTGTTGTTACTGCTAAGTCCATTAAGCTAGAGACATGATTGGAGGTGGTCTTTCGGGAAACATTAAGGATAAAAACCTTATACCACTTTCTTTGATAGGAATTTCTTCGAAATGAGAAATATAAGAAGGTACTCCGAGATCTTGTAAAAGACGCATAATGTATAGAGCATATATAATTGTGCACTAGTGGTGAGACTAAAAACTTTTGTACTAAATAATGTAGGCACTAAGTAAAACTGTGATAATATATGCATGTACATACTAGCTCAAATTCTAATATATATACACAAGTGTTTTTATTTCATCATGAATAAATTAAACCCAATTTATTTGAATTCCACCAAATATAGCATATAGGGCTTTGTGGCCATTACATATATTTGCTCATGACTTCCTAATCGGGGAATTATCGTATTAACTATCATACGATTTAATAATCTAGCTTTTGGTCGTAGATAAATAGATTTCCATTATGGCATTCTATCTTCCCAAATTTGGTGTGTAACTTCGTCATGTGGTAGATTTCTATGGTCGGGAATTTCCTCTATATCAAGTCCAGTAGTGGAACAATCGAGTAAACAACCAATGGTGTTCACACTATTTTTCAAAACATGACCGTACATACTAATCCATAACCAACCATATTCATTTTCGGGTGTCCAAATATCATTACTGCATAAGTTTGCATAGAAAGAAAGTTGGCCAATTGATCAATTTGTACCTCATTTTCATCGAAATTGATTAACTCTCGACAGTCGGAGGCGATGGTAAGTTCTTGTAGACCATATTCTCCAAATTTGCATAATCGGTAGAACGGTCCAAAATGAAGTCTCTTTTGCTTTAGCTCTTCAAATCTTTTGTTAGCGATTGGACTACGTCGAAGCCATCTTGAATATGGGCATCAGTGATAAGATGAGTTTGAGAAGAAGAAGATTGGCCTCTATTTGATCTCTTGTTAACTAGATTCTTGCTTTGGGGGCCATTTTTAACAAATTAGGGTTTTGGGAAGCTAGGATTTTTGAGTTTGAGTTTTAGAATTGAAATAGATTAGGTAATAGTTGAAGAGTTGGGTGAGAAAAACACATATGAAGTGCCTTTTATAACAGTCGAAACTCGGCTAAGACGTTTGAGGAAGAGTGACAAACGTCTACGATCACTCAGGATTGTTTCCTCGAGAAAGTAAACAGACGTCTGTCTTGTCTTGACAAACATCTGAGAGAAGTATAATTGTATTTTTTATTTTTAATTGAATCATAGAATCAGCATAATTAATGATTATAATCAATAAAAATACAACAATTGTATATTATATGGTTTATATATATATATATGTAGAATTAATCATCTGCCAAAGAATTTTTGAATTTGGGTTGATCCTAAGAATTTGTGTTAGTTTGCTTATCTTGAGGCTTAAGTGGAGACCAATTGAGTGAGCCGGAGTATTAGTCCAGTATTAGTTTGATGGCCATGCCTTCCATAAATTTCCTGGAGTAATGTTACAAGTTTTTATAGGAGTTTCTATTAAACAAGGAGATTTTTTGTGTAAGCAATTTTTTTGTAAATGACTATAAATTGCTAGAATACATTTTTCGAAAAAGTTAAGATGAGATCCTTGACATCGTTGCTCGTAATACATTTCTCGTTGAACTCCCATCATTTCTTATTGATAATGATACATTGCATCAACTTCAGCATTGAGAGATGTTGATTCAAGATCAATCGCTTGTTTAGCTTTCTTTTCCTTAGGAGAGAAGCCGATGTGATACATAGGTGATGCCATAATATTTAGTGAGGCCGATCGAATTTACAGAGGTGTGGTTTTTGTTGGTGATACATAGATGTCATTTGATGAATGTGAGCTAAAGTCAATAGTTGAATAAGTGGAGTTGTGATCAGAAGACATGTTTAGTTTTTGTAAATTTGGAATAATATTTCTATAATTATGTTTCTTTAATCATGTATAAATAGATTGTATAGTCTATTTATAGTTAGAACTTTGTATGGATAGAACTGTTTTAACCATAAATTTGCTAACAGTTTTTTGTTATGGTTGTTAAAAGATTGACTGAAACAAATTCAAGTTAAAATTTTATATAAAGAAATAATGTTCAAAATTATATAATGATGAATAAATGTGACATATATTAATTAATTATTTCATTAATTGAACATGTACCAAGGTCTTGTCTAAGATTTATAAAAGTTGATTCACATAGCAGTTTGGTGAAAATATCGGCAATTTGATTCTCAATGTTAACAAATTTATGAGAAATAATTCCTTTTCTACCTTATCTCTTAAAAAATAATGACGAATGTCAATATGTTTTGTATGAGAATGGTTAATTGGATTCTTAGATAAATTTATGGCATTGGTATTATCATAATATATAGGAAAGTTAGTTATAATTATACCAAAATCTCGAAGTGTTTATTGCATATAAATTACTTATGCACATGCTAATGTTATTAAGATATACTTGGCTTCACGTGTCGAGAGAGAAACATATTTTTTCGTTTTACCGAACCACGAAACCAGAGATTGATCGATGAAATTGTAGAATACAATAGCCTACAATTTTTGTTTGATGATAATAAACATATATTAATATACAGATATTAAATGTATTGGATATAATACTATTCGATATAAAATTCAATCACAACTGTAAGAATAGAATACACAGATATTCATTGAACAATAAACAAATATTTTATTCAAACAATTGTTTTTATTACAATATCAAATAGTACATATTTTTAGCTCTAACTATTTTGAATATATACAACTCAACACTGCTTTACATATTTTGTACAAGATTACATGTTGATCAATTCACTAAATGTCACACTCTTTTGCTATCTTCAAACTTCAGTATATGTCCAGTCTTCTGAGTACCTTTCACGTATAATTCAAAAGTAGTAGTCTGGAAAATAATGTCAACTTGAACTGAAAACAAAAATATTTTTTAAATATTATCGCCTTATGTAATTTGGGTTGTTTTTCTTTCTTTTTCGCTGGCAGGGACATTCAATCTCAAGAGCCTACATATACACATGTGTACATGTACACATGTGTATTGGCTCAGCATCTCAAGAATCATAGTGCAGACCCATGAAAATATTCTAATGGAACCAGACTACAATAATAACAAAGAATAACAATATGTTCAGTTTCAACATGTATATAAAATTTAGTTTCAAATGCAACCAGACTTCAAAGGGCACAAGGAAAGCACTTGAATAGCAAGAATAACAATCAAGTTCAGTTTCAACATGTATATGAAAATATACAATATGTTCAAGCAATCAGGCATCTAGGCATTGGAGCATACAACAGCTCAACTAGACCGGTCTCACATATACAAATGTATGCATATATGCATATATATGTACACACATATATCAGTTCAGGTATGAAGGCATCAAGTTTATCAATCCATCAAACATTGAATATAATACAAGGAGATGGACATGGAACTCAACCAGCAACTAGCACAAAGTCTTTATGGCCAGAGAATACAAGTGCACAAGGACATGTGAGCATAAGGTCAAACCCAAGCTAAGACTGGATTCAACTCTGGTGCAATGCAAAAACAAACAACACAGCAATATGTTCAAGCAATTAGGCATTCAGGCATTCGGGCATGGATATGCAAGCATTCAGGCATGAACACATACACAACATGTAACCAGACTTCAGAGAATACAAGTGCTTATGGCCAGAGAATAAAAGTGCACCAAATACAAGCAAAGTCAGAATGCAAGCACTCGGATGGACAGAGCATTACCATAGCAATCACACATATACATACATACATATATGTATGTATGTATATACATGGAGACATCAGATCAAACTTAAGCAAAGGCAACATGAGCATATAAATTAAGAAAATCATGGCATATTGCTAATTATCAGTAGCAGTTTGAACAAAGTTAAGGAAATTCAATCAGAGGTCACATATTTTAGAAAATGAATCAGCGAATGACAAATTGTATAAGTCGTAGAGGATATCATGATGAACAAGTCAGACTTCAGGAAGTCAAGATTAACCCAAAATCAACATATATATCTCAAATTCAAATGCCAAGCTGTAATCAAGGATGATCAAGTCAGAGATGAATAAGTCGTACTTCAGAGACCGTTCGATCAGGAATCAACGCAAGTACTAAAATCATGAAGAATTCAAATCAAAACAATACAAACGAAAATTTAGGGATTTTATCCTTATTTAAACCCAAATCTTCATTGGAAGAATACATCAAGTCGAGTTACTAGCAAGATAATTAAAAACAGCAAATTTAAAATCATACCAAAGCCATAACTGAAGAAGTGCTCGACTCAATTGAAGCGACCGAGTGTAATCAAAGCTAAGGAATCGATTGATGAAGCAAACCAAAGTGAAATCATCACTTTAATTGATCAATTTGAATCGGAGTGTTCAATCAGAAGGAACCCTAATTTCAAAAGAAGGGATAAAAGGAAATCAGCCACATTGAAAAGAAGAAGGATATCTCGTTTTTGGACCGCACAAATTGTTATGGTCCGTGTTCTCTTTTATTTTGAATTATAGTGTATTTAGGGTTTCTGTTTTTATTTTTTATTTTCACTTTTAAAATTTTGTAAATTTCTAGTTGTGTAACTAGGTACAAACTACAGGGCGTAGTTTGAGAATTCGCAGCTTAGTGGCTGAGTTGTGGCAGGGTTTTGAGCTTAGAGTTAGGTTAATTGAGTTAGCGGGTATCGCAAGTTTGCGTATATTTTAAGCGTCTGATTACTTAATTTCTAGTAGAAACCTTGGGGACAGCACGTAAGCAGGTTTTTTCCGAAGCTGGGTAAAACTATGTGTTATCTTTACTGCATTAGTTTCTGCTTTTGTTTTTATTTCCGCATTAATTTCTAGTAGACCCTATTCACCCCCCCATGGTGAAAACAATCCTACAAGTGGTATTGGAGCTAGGATCAAAAACCATTTTCTATTTAATAAAAAAATGATTTTTCAATGGCTTCTTTTAATAATGCTTTTGCAGAAGGTCGGCCCATAGCTAGACCACCCATGTTTAGTGGTGAATATGCCTATTGGAAAACTAGAATGAAATTTTTTTCAAAACCATAGATGCATGGAATATTGTTGAAACGGGATAAAGCACACCAAAAGCAATGGTAGATAATCAAGAATTTGATAAACCTATGGATCAATGGACAGATCTTGAAAATAAACTGCAAATTGCTAATGCTAAAGCTATGAATTCTATTATTTGCTCATTTGATCAAATTGAATTTAACCGAGTCTCACATTGTCTAACTGCGCAGGAAATCTGGCACACGCTTGAAGTGACTCATGAAGGAACCTCCCAGGTTAAAGAATCTCGCCTTGCCATGCTTAGTAGCGAGTATGAGAACTTCACAATGGCAAAGGATGAAAGTGTCAAATAAATGTATGGACGACTTTCTAACCTTGTATACAAATCAAAATCCCTAGGAAGACCATACACAGAACTGGAGATAGTCCGAAAGATCCTCAGAATTCTTCCATGAAATTTTGAAGCAAAGGCGACTGCCATCCGAGAATCAAAGGATCTGAAATAGGTTAAAGTTGAAAAACCTATCGGAAACCTCACCACTTATGAGCTAGAAATCAAATTCAAGGAAGAACGTGAAGGAGGAGATACACGAAAGAAATCAGTTGCTCTCAAAGGAATGATGGAAAGTGAAGATGATGATGGTGATAATGAAGGTGCAGCTGAATTGGCACTAATAATAAAGAGATTCGAAAGGTGGAACCGCAAATATGGAAATCCAGTCCTAAATCAACAACTGAAGAGCAGAATCGTCAAAGTTCTAGACAACTCAGAAAAGAAGGAGGTCATTTGTCGTAAGTGCAATAAACTTGGTCATATCAAGCCAAATTGTCCTCAAAATTGATTCACTAAAGGAAAGAAACCGAAAAGGAGAAGTTTTGTAGCAACTTGGGATGAAAGTGATGAAGATGATGATGAAAGTGTTAGCACCAAAATTGGTCACTAACCTCGTAGAGAAAGATTGTGTAGAGAAATAAGTGATGAAGGTAAATTAAACAAAGAAGACAATGCTAATTTAACTGCAGAAAGTAAGAACACCAAATTTATAGTGGTTCAGCGTAATTGCCTACGTCCACTTTGAGGTTAAACTTTATTGATCTTCTTAATAGTCGATTACAAATACAATTCGTGAATCAAATGCTTGAATGAAGTTGTTAAGTAGAGAAGATGAGTCTCAAAGATGGCAGAGTCTCCCCAGTCTTCTCCCAAAAAGATCCCCTTTTCACTGTGACCCTGCCCCTCTATTTATAGACAAATATGGGCTGGACTTCCCAAGTGGGCTTGATGGCCGAACACTCTAGCCCGAGTACAGTGGTCGCTGCATGCCGAACCAGGTATGCCGAACACCATAATGCCGAACGATCCTTTCTATGCGAACGGTATGTTTGATGTGTGGGAAGTGCAGGATGGTTGTCAGTCGAAGCCGAACGTGTCTCTGTCCGAAGCTCTTGGCCGAACAATGCTCCCTAACCGAATGATGCATCTTGGTCGAACGATAGTGTCATGTTGTGCAGTTACGCACACTGAACGTCTTCTGGATGCCGACTACTTCTGTCGCCGAGTACTCCTATCGCCGAGTTCTACTGGGCACCGAATACTATCTGATGCTGAGCACTACCTGATGCCGAGTGCCATCTGATGCCGAGCGCTAGTTGATACCGAGTGCTATTTGGTGCCGAACACTGCCTGATGCCGAGTATTACCTGATACCGAGCACTAGTTGATGCCGAGTACTACAGATGCCGAGTACTATAGATGCCGAGTACCTGCCAATGCCGAGTGCTCAGTTGCCTGGTCAAATCTCCAGGAAACACTTGCCCCCCAAAGTGTATCACGTGATCGAACGTGATGCGCTTTGAATCTAGTCTAACTTTCCTTGGAGATGCCTTCTCGAGAATATGTATGACGAGCGTGGTATGGACGCCGAACGATACGTTCGAAGCCGGACAATCCTCATGTGCTGAGTGACACCTCGCTTTGAAGCCTAACGCTAAGACTTTGACCGGTTCCACCGGATATAGCCTTTTCAACTTCTATCTTCCCCCTATAAAACCAAGCATCCTTCCTCCGTTTTCCTTTTACACCTTCATTTCTGTCACTCCCCAAAGACTTGCAAATTCTCGCCAGCCTATCAGACTTAAAGCCTAATCAATCTTTCTTCAATTTCGATCTTCGAACTAGGTACTATCCCTTCCACGATTAAATTGCTTCAACATGAGATTTAGGTTTGTATGCAGCCGAGAGGGTCATGTGGAAAACTGGATATCCATACGGTTGTATGACGTGTGGCGAGTAGGAATGGCTCGCACATTGGAGTTGTCGGACAATGCATGGTAGTTAGGCCTAGTTCCTTCATGTCGAACGAGACTGGAAGAAAAGAAAGATGGGGTGTCGAACGGCATAATCTTCGCCGAGCGACCTGTTCTTGTTGTTCGGCGCAGATAGAGAAGGAGAAGGGTGGAACTGTAAGCGTGGGTGGAGTGCCGAACGATCATGAATGCCGGACAATACTCGGGCCTAACAAACCTAAACGCCGAACCATATTTCAGCCGAACGGTATCAAGGCTGAACAATACTTAAATGCCGAACCATATCAAGGTCGAACAATATAAATATTGAACAACTGACATGCCGAACTATACTTAGGTCGAACACTCCAAATGCCGAACAAAACCTAGACCGAACAATACGATTGCCGAACACCATTTCAATGCCGAACAGTATACATGTTGAACAACTAACATGCCGAACTATACTTAGGCCGAACATTTATTAACCTTGCCTATTCATATAGCAAGAACAAGGACCTGGATCTAAGCACACTATCACATGAAACTGACCCGGATCATTAACTCCCTAGCTTTAATAGACATAAATCTGAACTTAGATTAACATTCGTTTTCTGAATTCGAAACTGCAATCACCACAAGGCGGGCTTCTTGAGACGGTCAGCGATGACGGTCTCCGAAGGCGATGATTCGATGCTTATTTTTATATCTTTGAAATCTCCAGATTCTTATTGCTTGTACATGATTGCTTGCACTAGTTCACAAATCATGTGGGGGGGGGGGAATTCGTGTTGTTAATTCTAACGTTCAACGTTTTTTAAGTATAGTTCTCTCAGGCACTTAGCCAGATTCACTATTTATTGAGGATGTCAAGAAAGTCTAGCTCCGCCACTATATCTGACAGGCCTGGGCCGTCATCAAGGCGAGAAGCCGCTGATACTTCTAATCCATCGACTTCTCCTGCTCATAACTTAGCACCCGATGTCCTGGAGGCAACAATTCTACTAGACAATCCGATCGATTCACAGGCTTCGAAGATCAATGAAGCCGCACTCCAACGGATATGTTCCATCCACGAGATTCCTTTCGTCGATGTGCTAGTCCCTTCGCGACATGATCGTCCTCACCTGCCCCCAGTCGGATATACCACTTGCAACAAGTTCATGTGTTGGATGGGCAGCGTGCCTCCGTTTAACTTATTTCTTCGGGATGTGTTACAGTACATCGACATTGCCCCGTCGCAGCTGCACCCGAACGGTCACGCGTTTCTACATGGGACCTACCTACTCTTCATGGCTGTCTTCTCCAGACCTCCAACTCCTGGCGACATCAGATACATCTATATGGTTAAGAGGCGGAAAGACAGCCCTTCCTTCATGTTCCTCGAGCCGTACCACAAATGCCAAATCTTGACAGGAGCATGCAGTAAATTTGCCCTGTACAAACAGGAATGGTTCTACGTGCGTTGCCCTCCTGGTTTTGCGAGGAGATGGGTTGAAGGCAGTAAGTCTCTTTGCTGAGTCATCATTCGCCTTTAATTGGAGTCATGCTTTTCCTAACTCCTCGTTTCATCTTTTTAGGTATCAACCCGCATCCGGAGGGTCGAGGATATTCTGAGGCCGTTGAGGCCATTAGAGCTCTTCCTGCAGCGGAACGAGACATTCGAACCATCATTTCAAATGAATCATTGTCAAGGTTCGGCTTGCTAGCCCTAGGTCGTCGGATTAGCCTCCCGGAGGGCGTCTCCATTCCCAAGCCAGCATCCGGTAAAGGGAAGAAACAGGCCGGATCGTCATCTCGCCGCACTCCCGATACGCACGAAGAAGGTGAGCGTAAAGAGGACGAAGCTCCTGAGACCCAAGGCGAGAATGTGGGTCCCGCTTGGAATCCGGCGGTCAAAGTTCATGATATTGAAACGTCATCCTCTCCTTCGAAGGGAAAGAAGAGGTTAAAATACAATATTCGGAAGGAGAAAGTTGGCGGCACTTCAAAAGATATGCCTATCCCGTCAGAGAAAGAGGCTTCCTCACAGCACCTGGAGAGTTCTCTAAGGGGTTTGTCGAATCTTTCTATCCCCGACGACATACTTAATTACGGGTTTGACGATCCTGAAGCCCTCAAGTTTTCTTCGCCCGCTAGAGGCAATGCGGGAGTTCAACTCCCAGTCCAGGGAGACAATACTCCGATTAGTAAAGATAAAAGAACTGGTCTGTAAGGGGGAACACTAGGACACACACGCACATACGCATTCCATCATACACTTCAAGTTTTTTTTATCTCCCGGATTTTTCTTAATTCGTTGCTATCTCCATTCTTTGCAGGTGAAATGGGGCGTTCTCACGGATTCGATCGCCTTCATGGCTCTTCCATATTCCATCATTCTGGACGGGACTCAGGTTCAGGCAGACGCAGGGACAGAGATGATTATGAAGATAGGGACAATCGTCCCCGCGAGTCGTCTCACCGTAAGAAGGCATATTCTCAATCTTCACAGTCCCGCGATCCTCTTCCTCCAACTGAGCCGGATAAAGAGAAGTCTTCACAGAAGGGTTACCAATCTGATGTTCCTCGAGAACAACACTCCGGTTCATCGAGTACAAGGCAAGTTCGGGAGCAACGAAAAAGAGCGGAACTTCCAAAGCCTCCTCCCCCTACTCCCACGGTTGATCCAACTGTAGCGAAAAGATGGTCGATCTTAAGGCCAAGTTCCAAAAATTTGCTTTGACGGTCTGAAGTTCCTCCCGGCTATTCACCATATTCCTGGGCACGTGAAGCAGAGTGCCATTGCCTGCAATAACGACGTCTATGTTCAACATGACGCGTTTGTACACCTGGTTGAAAAGATCTCGGAGGTGTCCGTTGAGCGTCAATATGAGATTGATCGCCTTAAATTGGAGGCTGGCTGCGACAAGAACATCATCAAGCACCAAGACGAAGAGCTCGCTTCGTATAAGTCGAAGCTAGAAGCCGCTGAACAAAGCGCAAAAGATACTGCTGAGGCAGTTACTTGTTTAGAGATGGCTCACAAGAAGGAGCATGATGAAGCAGTCCAGCGCAGCGGTGCCCTTGCCCTAGAAAAAGATTCCGTTCAAAAAGAAAGGGACGTGCTCGCCATACAAGTCAGAGAGCTGAAAGAATTACTTTCCAAGGAAAAGGAGGACAAGGTAGTTGCTCAAGAAGAATCACAACGATACTGTGATGAAATCGTTGCTACTCGTCTCCTGAAAACGAAGCTCGATGACGAACTTGCTGGGGTTGAGAAAATGAAGGACGAAGCCCGTGAGGAGGGCAAAAGAAAAGCTGCGGAGGAGATTGACTCTCGCCTCGAGGCGGCCGCGGAAGCCGGCAGGGAAGAGGTCAAATGCATGTTTGACCTGTTGATTGCTGAGTATGGAGCCTGCGTCCTTATGCATCGTGACTTAACATTCTTGGGCGATGGCTATCTCGAATCCCTAGCTGAGGCCTGGGAAACCTTAGTAAAGATCAGGAAAATCGAGTCGGGCTCTGAAGAGGTCGACGAGGATGCCTTGGTGAAGGAGTTTCTTAGGGGGAATGAGCCAACGGATCTGTCCGCAGCTTTGGCGCATTATAACAAAGGCTCTCCCCTTCCAAAAGAGAAAAGTGATGAAGCGGGCCGATACTTGACCCGTTCGAGCAGCATGCCGGCTATGATCCTGAAGATCCCCGGCTTGGCGTTCACGTGCTATCTCCTATTCTGGAGGGTGAAACCCCACGCGCAACCGATAGCCAACCAAAACCCGGTAGGAAACTCTTCTTTTCTAGAAGTCAAAAGATCTTGTTATTTTCCAGCATTTATTCGTTCTAATGTTCATTCTTTATGTTTCCATGCAGGCTGCTCTGACCCCGAGCCGACTCCGAGGAGCGATGACGCCAAGGAGGAGGCGGAGAAAACAAGCAACGCTGGTCATGCGGGAGTAATTCCTGGTCCCGATGCTCAAGTGATTGGGGCGCTAGATGATGATAAGCTTGACACTTCATCTCCTGCCGAAGGGGGTGATGAAATCGAAATCACTAGCGCCTCTGAGCATACTTCAAAGATGAGCATGAAGGACCGCCTCGCCGAAGAGGAGAAGAAAAAGGCCGAGGTCAAAGTTGAACCTGAAATACTGGAACTTACCGACCCGCGGAACAGACCTTTGAAAATCATTCTCCCGGGCAGGTCCAAACCACTAGATGTTCCGTCTCCTACTCCTGACTCCGCTTCTTTAGCAAGCAAGAAATCCAAGAAAAAGCGTGAAGGAGAGGAGTCGTCGGAAAAAACAAAGGAAGACAAGAAGAAGAAACCGAAGAAATAATTGATACACTCGTTCAACGAGCTTCTTGCTTAAGTCCTGTAGTTGCTTTTATCTTTTGTAGCTTGTAGTTTGTATAGATAGGTCCTTAACTCTGAGTATAGGTCCTTAACTCTGAGTTTTGTAGGAGTAACTGTGTAACCCCATTTTGAACTATTGAATGAAGTTTAGTTTCTTTTTCGTTTGAATGATTCTCTTGCTTTTCTTTGGTTTGCTGAATAACTGTAGTCATGACTCAAGTCCTTATGAGTTGCATTACCTCCTAGTCCATTCTTGTGTTGTTTGAACATCTCCAGACGTGGCATAATTCTTGTTCCACATTTCTCGAGTACTTGGACTTTTTTCTAAATCTGCGCTCCGGGGATTTAGAGTAAGTTGATCCGTGTTCAGGGGATTCCAAGGTTCGCATCGTTTATACTCTAGTCCGCACTCCGGGGACTTAGAGTACTCCGATCCGCGCTCTGGGGATTCGGAGATTTGAAATCGTTTATACTCCAGTCCGCACTCTGGGGACTTAGAGTACTCCGATCCGCGCTCTGGGGATTCAAAGATTTGAAATCGGTTGTACTCTAGTCCGCACTCTGGGGACTTAGAGTACTCCGATCCGCGCTCTGGGGATTCGGTGATTTGAAATCGTTTATACCCTAGTCCGCACTCCGGGGACTTAGAGTACTCCGATCCGCGCTCTGGGGATTCGGAGATTTGAAATCGTTTATACTCCAGTCCGCACTCCGGGGACTTAGAGTACTCCGATCCGCGCTCTGGGGATTCCGAGATTTGAAATCGTTTATACTCCAGTCCGCACTCTGGGGACTTAGAGTACTCCGATCCGCGCTCTGGGGATTCAGAGATTTGAAATCGGTTATACTCTAGTCCGCACTCTGGGGACTTAGAGTACTCCGATCCGCGCTCTGGGGTTTCAGAGATTTGAAATCGTTTATATCCTAGTCCGCACTCCGGGGACTTAGAGTACTCCGATCCGTGCTCTGGGGATTCGGAGATTTGAAATCGTTTATACTCCAGTCCGCACTCCGGGGACTTAGAGTACTCCGATCCGCGCTCTGGGGATTCGGAGATTTGAAATCGTTCATACTCTAGTCCGCACTCTGGGGACTTAGAGTACTCCGATCCGCGCTCTGGGGATTCAGAGATTTGAAATCGTTTATACTCTAGTCTGCATTCTGGGGACTTAGAGTACTTCGATCCGCGCTCTGGGGATTCGGAGATTTGGAATCGTTTACACGAGTCCGTAAATCGTATAGGATAATGTAGTTCGTCATCTGATCATGAGATATAGGAACATTAGTGACTTGTGGAAAATACGGCTTCAAGCCTTTATTAATGAAAAACAACTAAACTGCTTGATTACATAGTTAAAAAGAAACTAAGTTGCGACTGAACAAAAACACATAGGAAATAACAATGCCTAAAACAAGATAGGAAAACATGCTAAATGTAATAATGCCGCAAATGCTCACTGTTCCATGCTCGGGGGAGTGTCGTGCCATCAACGGTCGCTAGCTTGAATGTTCCTTCTCCAAGCTTCCGTTCAATGACGTATGGACCTTCCCAGCTGGGATTCATACGCGATGGTACCGGGAAAACTCGTTTCAGAACGAGATCACCTACATCAAAAGTTCTTGGGCGGACTCTGCCCTCGTAGTAACGCTTGACTCGGTGTCTATGCGCTGCCGCCCTTAATTCGGCCTCTTCATGCTTTTCATCGATGCAGTCCAGTGATTCCAACAAGAGGTCCTAGTTCGTCTTGGGATCATAGTACGTCACTCGGTGTGATGGAACTTCAAGTTCCACGGGTATAACGGCTTCCGAGCCGTATGCCAAGGCGAATAGAGTGTGGCCAGTCGCGGACTTGTGGGTAGTTCTATAAGCCCATAGTGCTGTTCGGAGTTCATCTACCCACTTGCCTCCAACCTTCTCCAGACGCTTCTTTAGTATGGACTTGATTATTTTGTTAACGGCCTCGACTTGTCCGTTAGCCTTTGGGTGTGCAACGGCGGCGAACTTCTTCTCGATGCCATACTTTAAACAGAACTCTTTGAACTCTCTGCTTTCAAATTGCGTCCCGTTGTCTGTAATGATGGTGCGAGGAAGGCCAAAGCGGCATATAATGTTTCGTACAACGAAGTTAATGACCTTCTTAGAGGTGATTGTGGCCAAAGGCTCTGCCTCAGCCCATTTTGTGAAATAGTCGACTGCAACTATCGCGTATTTCGCACCACCTTTGGATATAGGCAAAGAGCCGACTATGTCGATTCCCCAAATTGCAAATGGCCAGGGACTAACCATTTGTGTGAGTTCCGTTGATGGAGTCCTCGGGATTTTCGCATACCTTTGACACTTGTCACATTTTCTTGCGTAGTCCGCAGCGTCCCGATTTACGGTCGGCCAGTAATATCCATAGCGGAGGACCTTTTTTGCTAGCATTTACCCCCCAGTATGGTCGCCACATTCCCCTTCGTGAACCTCTCTTAAGACCCGCTTTGTTTCGCCATGAGCGATGCATCGTAATAATGGGACTGAGAAACCTTTTCGATACATTAATCCAGCCTGCATCACGTATCGCGCGGCCTTTCAAAGGACCTGGCGTCTTTCGCTCCTTTTTTCTGGTAAAGTCCCGGTCGTCAGGTACAGTTTGAATGGGGTTATCCACGATTCCTCCTCGATTTCCGTTTCCAATATACAATCAACTTTCATCTCGTCTATGCTCGGGGCGTGCAAGGCCTCAACGGGATACAATCCCATTTGCTGTGCATCGCCTGTGCTTGCAAACTTAGCCAACAAGTCGGCTTCTTTATTCTGCTCGCATGGGACATGCGAAATGTCATAATGCTCGAGATTCGACAGTAGTTCTTGGACCTGAACAAGGTACGGAGCAAGCTTTTGTCCCTTGGCTTGGTAATCTCCCCACACTTGGTAAACCACCAACTGTGAGTCACAAAAGATCTCAACTGATTTAATCCCGAGTTCTCCGATGAGCTTTAAGCCAGCAATCAATGCTTCATATTCTGCTTCGTTATTCGTAGTTGGGAAATCAAGCTTCAAAGCATAACAGATTGATCGGTTTTCCGGAGTTATAAGAACTACACCCGCGCCGGAGCAAACGGTCGTTGGATGCCCCATCAGTGTATAATTTCCATCGAACGGGGGGAATGGCGTCATGATTATATGGTTCTGTGGGCATGGTAAACTCAGCGATAAAATCTGCTAATGCTTGCCCTTGTATGGCTCTCCGCGGCAAGTAGGCGATATCGAACTGGCTCAACTCGATGTTCCATTTTAGCAATCTTCCAGAAGTTTCTGGTCGTTGGAGTACCTGCCGCAGGGGTTGATCGGTATAAACACTGATTAAGTGTGCTTGAAAATATGGGCGTAGCTTACGTGATGCAATCACCAAGCAATAGGCCAATTTCTCGATTTTAGGGTAATTTCTTTCTGCCCCCGTTAAACGCTTGCTAACATAATACACCGGCTTTTGGATTCGGTCCTCCTCGCGAACTAAAGCCGCACTTATTGCATGTGGTGATACAGCCAAGTATGCGTACAGCGTCTCATGGTCTACTGGTTTTGACAGCACTGGTGGACTCTCCAGATGCCTCACCAGATCCCGGAATGCTTCCTCACAACTAGACGTCCATTCGAAGTTCCTTTTCCCTTTCTTTATTATATCAAAGAAAGGGATGCACTTGTCAGTTGCCCTGGATATGAATCGACTTAGCGCAGCTACTTTTCCATTCAAGCTCTGTACCTGTTTTATAGTCCTGGGTACTTGCACATCTCGAATAGCTTGGATCTTTTCGGGGTTAGCTTCAATTCCCCTAGCATTGACGATGAATCCCAAAAACTTCCCCGACGCAACGCCGAAGGAACACTTCAGAGGGTTGATCTTCATCCCGTAATACCTGAGTATGTCGAACATTTCAGCCAAGTCTCGAATGTGGTCGTTTGACTGTCGTGACTTCACGAGCATGTCATCCACATAGACTTCCATCGTCCTACCAAGCTGGTCCTTGAACATTCGATTCACCAAACACTGATAATTTGCTCCTGCGTTCTTCAGTCCGAAGGGCATTACTACAAAGCAATATAGCCCGACATCTGTAACGAACCTGGTGTGTTCTTGGTCCGGAATATGCATCGGGATTTGGTTGTACCCCGAGTATGCATCCATGAATGATAACAGCTCATGTCCTGCGGTGGAGTCGACCAACTAATCGATCCTTGGTAATGGGAAACTGTCCTTGGGGCACGCTTTGTTCAAATCAGAATAGTCTACGCAAGTTCTCCATTTCCCATTTGCCTTTTTCACCAGTACGGGGTTCGATACCCATTCAGGATAGAGGGCGTCGCGGACGAACCCATTGGCTTTGAGTTTGTCCACCTCCTCTCTGAGAGCAGCGGACCTCTCCGGGTCCATTCCTCTCCTCTTTTGTTTAACTGGGACGTATTTCGGGTCTATGTTCAACATATGACTCGTGATGGCGGGAGAAATCCCACACATATCAGAATGCGTCCAGGCGAAAACATCAAGATTCGCCCGGAGGAAGTCACTAAGGTCTTCAGTCATTGCGGGGCCAAGCTGTGATCCGATCTTCAGTATTGGCGAAGGGTCGCTTTGGCTGACTGAAATGTCAACCGTTAGTTCAGCCGGCGCCGCCTTTTCTTCCCTGGGTTTCTCATCGTCGTCTCTCGGATCTATGTCTCTAAAGATCCGAGAGTTATGCCCGAGCCAGGGCTCGGGCACTACTTGTCAATTATCTGAATTATGGATGCAGACGGGATTGTCCGCAACCTTTCCTTTCTCCCTCCGGTGGGCCTCCCGGAGCTCAGCCACATAACAGGAACGACCAGCTGCTTGGTCGCCATGAACAATACCTACTCCCTTGTCAATTGGGAACTTCAAAGTTAAACACCACGGGGCCAATGCTGCCCTAAACTCAGCCAGGGCCGGCCGGCCCAAGAAAACATTATATGGAGAGTCCACATCCAAAACTACAAAGGGTAGAATTCGCACCCTCCGACGCTCGCCTTGCCCAGTTCAACTGGTAACTCGACATACCCCACTGCATCGGTCGCAGCGCCGTTAAAGCCGTGGATACGAGCCTTGGACAGTTTCAAGTCCTTTGTTTCCATTTTCATTTGGTCATAAGCCTTCTTGAAGATGATGTTGACAGAACTTCCGCAATCAATCAGAATTCTCTTCACATATGCCGGTCCGATTGTCGCAGATATGACCATCGGGTCGATGGTTGGAGCCTCTACTTGATCAGCATCCCTGTTTCTGAACACTATGTCGTCTGTCATTACGCGCTGCTGCTTGGCAGGAGTCCCATCCTCCACGTTTGAACATCACTCAAAATCTGCATGTTTCAGGGAGCTTGCATACCGCTCCATCTCTTGCCAATTCTTATCCGCGGGGTGAGGCCCGCCGATAATAGTATTCATGACTAGTCTACCCACGGTTCGGGCAGGCTCCTTGGGGTGACGCGGGGCCGGTGCGCGACCTGGGTTGGACGTTCCCTGTCCTCCTTCCTGTGGATCCTTCACAAATTATTGCAACTTTTTTTGCCTGATCAACTTCTCGATAGCGTCGTGCAGGTGTCTGCACTCTTCCGTATTGTGCCCATAAGTCTCATGGAAGCGACAATATTTCCCAGTTCGCTTCTGCTCCTCAGTTGATTCTTTTGGATGTGGCTTTCTGTACTGAAAAGTATTGCAGGTAGATAGGTAAATGTTCTCAAGAGGCGCATTCAGCGGAGTATACTCGTTGTAGCTTGGAATTCTCGATTTCCACTTCCCCGCTTCTCTCTTCTTCCCTTGATTTCTTCCTCCAGACTCCTTAGACTGCCCAGGCTTGTTCTGGACATTGACTTGGACCTTTCCCGAGTTGTCTCCGGACTGCTTCACAGCAACGTTGCTTTTCATAGACTCTTGGACAGCTCCTGGTGCCTTATCTCGCCTTACCCACCTGGCTTCCTCTCTCCTTATGAACTGGTGTGCCTTTGAGTAGAAACGCTCTAGTGTGGTCGGAGGTTTTCCTGCCAACCAGTCTCCAAATTCAGACTCCGGATCCACACCTCTCATTACAGCCATTAGAATTGCATGATCATTAGGATTACTAACTTCAGTTGCCGCAACATGGAACCTTTGTAAATATTCCTTCAATGACTCCCCGGGACTTTGGATTACACTTGACAGAGACATTACATCCTTCGAACGAGTAGTGTGTATCCTGAACTGCTTAATAAACTTCTTTGCCAACTCCTCGAAATTGGATACAGACCGCAGAGGAAGTCGGGTAAACCACATAGTAGCGATCCCAGATAGAGTAATTGGAAAGCATCTACACTTGGTGGCATCATTTGCTCTAGCTGAATCCATCATCCATTCTTACCTCATGACATGCTGTCTGGGGTCAGTCTTTCCCTCATACGCAGGGATAGTAGGCATACTGAACTTCCTGGGGTACGCCGCCTGCAACACAACATCTGCGAATGGAGTATGACTTCTTGATACTCCCCAATCATCATTTGATAAGCCCTGATTCTCTCTCATCAACTGCCTGACCATGGCTGTCAGATCTGGTGTTTGTATGGAAGGTGGAAGGTTAGAGTCTGTTCTACGCGACTGTCTATGTTGATGCCTCCTCTCCTGGTGATCTGCCAATCATGCGTCTTGAGGTTCCACATTGTTAGCGTTTTGATGGTCTGGGCCTCCATCCTCCATTTGCACTCCGGTCCTGAAGTTTCCAGCTCTTGCTTGGTCACGGTCTCCAGCTGTTTGAACAGCAGCATCTGCTCGCGCAGCTTCAGTCTTACGGCGTCTGTGCCTGGGAGGTTCATCAGAGGAAGTAGAGCTGTCAGATGAGGAATAAGGAGTCGGATTGCCCCCAGCATTCTGTTGCTGCTGTTGAGTGAGTTGTGCCATCAGGTTGGCGTTAGCTTGCATCTGCTCTCCTAGAGTTCTCCTGCTTTCTCTGAGTTCTCTCATCAAGTCGTTGAACTCTATTCTGGTGACAACCGGAGCCTGGTCCTGAGCGGCAATTCCTATATCTGGAATTGTTGGTTGATTGCTAGGTCCTTCTTGTTGCACGCTAGCAGTCTCGTGGGCATCCGCATTATGAGAAGCTGACCTGGTACGTGGTCTTGCCATTCTAGAGTTATTGGTATGAACTCTGAGTAGAATCAACGGATGTCCTATCAATGAGTCGGATCTTCTTTGGGGGATTTGTTCAATCCAGTAGCTTCAAAGCAGATCCTTAAGGTCTGAGAATTCAATTCTCAGTGAAAGCACCAAAGTGTTAGCACCAAAATTGGTCACTAACCTCGTAGAGAAAGATTGTGTAGAGAAATAAGTGATGAAGGTAAATTAAACAGAGAAGACAATGCTAATTTAACTGCAGAAAGTAAGAACACCAAATTTATAGTGGTTCAGCATAATTGCCTACGTCCACTTTGAGGTTAAACTTTATTGATCTTCTTAATAGTCGATTAAAAATACAATTCGTGAATCAAATGCTTGAATGAAGTTGTTAAGTAGAGAAGATGAGTCTCAAAAATGGCAGAGTCTCCCCAGTCTTCTCCCAAAAAGATCCCCTTTTCACTGTGACCCTGCCCCTCTATTTATAGACAAATATGGGCTGGACTTCCCAAGTGGGCTTGATGGCCGAACACTCTAGCCCGAGTACAATGGTCGCTGCATGCCGAACCAGGTATGCCGAACACCATAATGCCGAACGATCCTTTCTATGCCGAACGGTATGTTTGATGTGTGGGAAGTGCAGGATGGTTGTCAGTCGAAGCCGAACGTGTCTCTGTCCGAAGCTCTTGGCCGAACAATGCTCCCTGACCGAATGATGCATCTTGGCTGAACGATAGTGTCACGTTGTGCAGTTACGCACACCGAACGTCTTCTGGATGCCGAGTACTTCTGTCGCCGAGTACTCCTGCCGCCGAGTTCTACAGGGCACCGAATACTATCTGATGCCGAGCACTACCTGATGCCGAGTGCCATCTGATGCCGAGCGCTAGTTGATACCGAGTGCTATTTGGTGCCGAACATTGCTTGATGCCGAGTATTACCTGATACCGAGCACTAGTTGATGCCGAGTACTACAGATGCCGAGTACTATAGATGCCGAGTACTTGCCAATGCCGAGTGCTCAGTTGCCTGGTCAAATCTCCAGGAAACAGAAAGCACCGGTAGTGAGAGTGTAAAAGAAAATCTGTGTTTTTTAGGAGAAACAAGTGACAGCTATGATGACGAGCCAAGCGAGGTATCAAAACTTACTCACAATTACTTATATATTTTCATGAAGTAAATGACTGTTTTGAAAGACTTAGGGAGAAGTACGCTAAAATCGAATCACAAAAAGTTAGTTTGATAGAACTAAATATGCAGCTTAATCAAATGGTTCAATACTATAGAAAAAAGAGCCCTAAGTGTGATAAGTGTCCATCATTAGAAGAGGAAATAAAAAATCAGAAACTAAAATTAAATCACTTGAAAATGAAATTCTGGTTTTGAAAGAAAGTGAAAATACTAGGAGAGAAAATTCTATAAAAAGGTGCACTTTGTTATTGAATGAAAATTAATCTCTCAAGTCACAGGTCAAACAATTATCTACAACTTTAGGAAAATTCTCCAAAGGAGAAAAATCACTAAATATGCTATTAGGAAAATGTTTGTACCAAAATTGGGCACAACACACTTCTGAAGGATTTGAAGAGATAAAAATGAAGAAATTAAATGGAAAAAGAGGATTATCTAACAAATACTTCAAAAACAAATAAGAAAGTACGCAGAAACACAGAGATTTAGAGTGGTTCAGCGTGTTGCCTACGTCCACTATGAAATTGATGATTTTATTGATGTTTTCTTGCTGATTACAATGGATTACAGTGGATTACAATGATGAAATTCGAGTACAACAGCAGCCTTGTAGTGCAAAAATGTTTTCGACAGAGTCTGAACGTCAAAGAGCCAAAAGATCTCTTTTCTGTAAGCTCTAGGGTGCTATTTATAGGAGTAGGATGCAAATATCTCGCTCAGATCTCAGGAGACCTCTTCTGGCACGTGGGCGGGCCCACGTGATCGATCCCACGTGGTTTCTACTTGATCCATGATCGATACAAATGAATTTCGTATCGATCAAGATTTGATCCAATCGAGTCGAAATTTGGCATGGATGTTCATTGAGTTGTACGTAAGCTCCTGTGAAAATTTCATAGCATTTATACTTGTGGATTGCGAGTTATGATCGATGCGAATTAGAGACTTTGGTAGGCTGTTTAGTTCAAATTGATGCACTTCATATCAACCAGTTCACATCGATCCAGGCACATGTCTGAAAGTTGGCGTGGCACTAGTTTCCAGGATCGATCCACATTTCGTGCCGAATCGACCAAGTATTTCCAAGATTTTCGCCTTGTTCGTATCGATAGTCGTTGCCTTGTTCGTACAGATGGAGGTGGTTCAATTCGTATCAATGGAAGTAGCTCAGTTCGTTTCGATGGAAGCGACTCTGTTCATATCGATTGAAGCGGCTCTGTTCGTATCGATGGAAGCGGCTCTGTTCGTATCGATGGAAGCGACACTGTTCGTATCGATCCAAGTTGCTCGGCTCGTATCGAGTATGTGGCCTTGTTCGTATCGATCGAAGTTGCTCCAACTTGATGGATACGAACAAATGATGAGGTGATGGATACGAACATATGGCAACTCTACTTGGCTTGATGGATACGAACAGTGGTTTCACGATGGATAAGAAGTAATGATTACTTGATGGATACGAACCAAGGTCACCTGATGGATACGAACTACAGATGTTTGATGGATTCGAACAAGGCTCTTCAGCTGATGGATATGAAATGATGCACCCTGATGGATGCGATTAAGATGATGGATACGAACAAATGGTGATATGATGGATACGAATAACGTGTTCTCTTGATTTGTATCGACCATATCTCATGCATACGAACTCCGATTGACTTGAAACTTGGAACGTTGGCTTTCACAGCTTGGCTTGTCATGTATTGCCATTCGTAGCTTGATTCTGACTCGAACAAAATTTATCGACATCCATAGCAAACCTGCGTATAACCGATTTTTGGGATGGACTTGAAAGAAGCTATGCGGTAGGATCGTATAATATAGAATAGTTGAATGGTCTAGGTAGATAGCAATAAGCAGTAAGTAAAGTAGACACCAAGACTTTATACTATTTCAGACCTCTTGTCCTACGTCCAATCCCTAAGCTCCTCTTAGGAATTCAACTAACCAACAACCCTCACTTAACCCGAAGGAATAGGTTTACAACTTACCCGAACAACCGAACTGGATTTCTTGCCTCAACTACCGAAGAGGACTTCAACTAGATACAAAGAGTATTTCTGACTTGTTGTGTTCTTGATAACACTAATGAGTCTAATTGAGTACAACTTTCCTATAATCTTATCCTCAAGAATATGAAATGTGTTTATGAAGATTTAGGAAATATAAATTGCTATGAATCAAAAGAGTATTTAAGATAAATCAGAGATTCAAGCAATTGAAGTGGTTTGTGATTGCTTTTGAAAACTTAAGAAATCTGAAAGTATGTTCAAGAAAATAGAGAGATTAAAGCAATTAGAATTTGTGATTTGCAAATGATAGAAACATGTATTTATAGGTGTAGAAGAGGTGTATCTATTTGCAAAAGATTCAGGCAAGAGATGCATCCATTACCATTGGAGAATGGTTGCAACTCTTGGGAAGAAGAAGGTGTCTTTTCATTAAAAATTCGCAGGTTCGAATTCAGTCGACTGAACAGGGAATTTCAGTCGACTGAAACTGTGCATGTTATAATTCTGTAACTGGTTCAGTCGACTGAAATTTCCTGTTTAGTCGACTGAACAGGTAGTTTCTGCACAGTGAACACTTAACTAAAAAATTAAGTTATGAAATGTGTTCTTGTGTTTGTGCAAGCTTCTTGAGGATGGATTTTAACAATAAAACTAAACTAAGACCTCTATTTAAATCATACTTATGGTATCTTTGGTCTTCATAGTTCTCCCTTTAGCTTTGCACATATCTCTTCCTTTTTGTTGAAGCACATTGTCATTGATCAAAATATAGCGTATCAACATTCTCCCCCTTTTTGATTGATGACAATACTTATGTGTGTAATGTATTCCTCCCCTTGAATATATGCACCGTCTTTCCTATAAAACAAGGTTAGTAACATAGATTTCTCCCCCTTTGTCATCGACAAAAAGAAAGTAATAATATGTAGAAGTATATAATTGGCAAGCAACAAAGCAACCACATGCATATATAACCACAGTGTGAATCATACAAACCACATAGTATCACAAATAAAAGAAGGCTATTTATACAACCCTTTTCAGAAGTGGTTAAAAATTAATAAAGAGTTCCGGAAATCAAATCATCAAATGATCAAGGATCCCTGTCCCAATTATAAGAGCCTTCACGATCTCCTTCTGGTTCACGAATAATAGGGCCACCGGTTGGTTGTCTAAAAGCTCTTCCTCCTTGACCATCATTGTTACCACTAGTGCTGCTGCTCGGATTCTCCTCGACTACAACAAAAAGGAATTTTTATAGCGTGTACAAACCGCTATAAAAATTTCTATAGCGATTCTATAATTGCCATAGATCAACATGTTGTAAAAAGTCTGGTAGATACTATAACGTGTCATACTTGCAATGGAAAACGTATTTTTCTTGCCATCTAAAATACACCATATTGGTGCAACTGCTTTTCTATAGCATTATGAAATGTGCTATAGAACTTTTTATGACGCATTTTAGTTGCTATAAATATGTCGACATGCTATATTATTATAGCATTTGAACGCGCTATGGAATCATCGTGTCAACCTTTTACGACACATTGAAATGCTATAGAAAATTCATTACTATCTATTATAGCACCGTCTTATTGCTATGAAAACTATTTACTCTTTGCAAAATATTTTGTATAGCACTAACATGATGCTATAGTATAACAAAGCTGAACCATTTTTCTTTTTATTGCATAGTTAGAACGCTATAAAAAAATTCTATTGCACATTTTTTGCTGCCATAACATTCAAAGCTTACAATTTTCAATTCTACTTATATAATATAACTCAAAAAACCACATTCATTACATTAACATAAGAAAACAAATTGAGTCATAAGCCAAATAACAATATATATATATATATATATATATCCATAATATTTCATACATGAAGAATTAAACATAAATATTTGTGATAAAAATTAAACATAAGTACACAAATTGAGTGTAGCATACCAAAACGATACATACTAAAAATATTTTAATGACCGTCGATAAGCATGACCGATTTAAAGGAGAAAGAGTGCGACATCATGTCTCAACCTCAAAAGCATCATACAACACATGTGAAGAAGAAACACAAACATACATATGTTATTCAATATATACAAATATGTATAAGTACAAAAGATGCATCGCCAAAGACTAAGTTACTGAAACTAGCATAACCCCTAATGAACCTGTTATTGTGGGTAACACAGTGAACTAGAATGCCAATAGAACAACCCAAAACTGAAATGGTGAATTGACATATAGACCAAAACGAATGACTTTATTGCAACCACCTCATTTTCATTTAGTCCGATTCTTCATTATTGAAGTTATTTTTCTTCATCTTCCTGTAGCTATATTTTCGAAACATGGACATCTTTTTTCATTTGTTTTCTCCACCTCTTCCTAGCAATCTACGTTGATCGCCATCGCCTCCATCCACCCAGACCTCGCCCAGGCAGCCACCTCCTTCCGCCTTGCCTCTCGCCTGCAGCTGTTCATTTTTAAAAAAAACCAAGCCTTCAATTCGCATGTAGCTTCCACTACCCTCCATCTCTACCCACATCACCTCTCACGCAACCATCCTACCCCTCTCTCCACCAACCCAGATCCAAGTCCACCCAAAATAGCCTCCAACTGCCGCCACCATCTTCCTCTGTTACCACATACTGCCAAGACCTAATTGAAACTATCACCACTACTGCACTACCACTCTCCACCTTCTGCTCCTCTACCAAAATAGTTACCTACACTCTACACTCCAACACATTGAACTGTACCACCTGGGCACACTACACTCCAACACACATACACTGCCAAACAGATGAATTTTTTTAAAAAATTTTGAAGCATTTTGAAGCATTTTTTATAAAAAATGAATTGTTATCTGGACTATGATTCAACTGAAATTTTGAAGCATTTTGAAGGCTATGCTACAGTTTACCTGAACATTTTGAAGGCTATGTTCTATCCGATCATTTGTTAGCCATAACCTGCATGCTTCCATTATCAACCCGAGGCACCTTTTATAACCTGTTGCACCTTAATCAAGACCTGCATGCACTCTCTTGATCTTCAGTTGTGGGCAATTCAATTGTATTGCCAAAATAAAATCAGTAACTATACATAATGACGTGAAAGACATAAATTTTGCAAGGTGATTCAAAAACCTAACAAACTATTGTTTAGGAACAACAACTGATGGCACATGACATGTGAATCATGTAATGTGATTTATTATCATTTTGATACCATTGTTAGTAGTAGTGACAATGATTTTGTTAAAATTTTCACTCAGTAAAAATGAATACAAAAGCCATCATAATTGCATTTGGATAAATATGGCTTACAAAAAAGTACTTGTAAATGTCTCCATATATGGGATCTGTAAATGCAAAACAAGTAACTATTAAAATCTAAAAAAATACCCAACTTGTTAAAAATCAAAAGAGAAAAAAAAAGTGGACATGAGTTTTTTCTCAAGTACATACAAGAATAGGTTCAAACCAACATGCAAATAAGAATACTTATAGTAAAGAGGGTGCTATTTAAGAAACATGCGTAGAGTAAAAGTAAATAGTTGAAGTCAATTGTTTCCAAATTTAAGTCACTTGAAACTATTATCAACGTGATGAAATATTATTTCCAAAAGCATGTATAATTGAATGTAGAATGGTAAATTGATCATGGAACTAACAGAGTTTTTATTATAACGATTTCAGTCTTTGTATTATAGGAACTATTACTAAAATATATGCTTAAACTTACTCGGTGTAAAGCGGTTTGCATGTATAGCATACAAGTTTGCCTCTTCTAACAAGTTAATTATAAAAAATTCAGCTGCCTGCAAAAAATGATATTGGTAAGATATAACTGAAATGATGCCCCTATTGTGTAGGCAAGTGTCGTGTTTATCTGTATCAAATATAGACCTGAAACTACTGTCATCTTATATAAAAAATATACACATTTAAAACAAATGAGCATATTATAGTGATCATGACATTAATACTGGTTTAACTAGAAAAAAACTGCTGGATAAGGTACTTTAAATCTACAAGCAAATTTGTGTATGCAAGATATATACTGCTAAAGTGGTAGCATTAGGCGATGAGAAAGATGTGTTGGGCTTTTTAAAAACAGGGGTTTAGAACCATGTGTGTTAATTAGGAGGAATAGAACAAAATAAAATATAAATTCAGCTTATTCTAGTTCAGTTCAATAAGAACTCATGTCAGTTGATATTATAATTAGAGTAATTTGAATTAAAACATTACAATGCAAATTTAAAATATTCATTCTCAAAGGTTCTTGACTTGCTCGCTTTTGAATTCATTTATAGAACCTAAAGCAAATATGCAGGCCTATAACAGGCTGTGAAATCATATAGTAAAATTTACTTATCCTTACTACTCGACATATAAAATTGTTAAAGCATGCCTATAGAAAAAAAATTAAAGTTGGAATACACACACATACACATTCACACACACATGCATATATACATACACACACATAAACTTTTTATTACAAAAGTTCAGCTTTTTACTGGGTACCAACGTTAAAATAGAGGAGTGGTTTTGTGAATAGTGTGATCAAACAAAGTAAAAACTTTAAAACCTGAAATGGATTCAAAGTCACAGGACAGTGGAGATAAAAATTTATATAGATTCATAGTCACATGACTTTGATACCTGGAGCTTTTAAGCTTGTGCTTGGTTGAGCGTGAGTATTGATTTTAGGTATGGGCTGAGCATGAGGTGAAGTTGGTGGTGGAGCAACTTGCTCTTAAGAGGTAGCTTGGAGTTAGAATAGAGAAGCTCTGGGAAAGCTTGAGGAATTTTTGTTGTTGCTATGGGATATGACATAGCTTGTGCATGGGCATCATTTATATCAGCATGTCCATGCACATGAGTATTAATCTTGTAACAAAACATAAGCGACCCCATGAAAGGATTATTGATCTTGTAATAAGTTGTGACCTTGCAGCACAATTATTTTTCAATATTAAAGCTCAAACAAAAGTTTTTAGTTACAAGTATTTATATACCAAACTAGATAACAGTGCTTTTAGTTTGTGAAGGTGTGTATTATTGATTTCTTGGCAAAGCCATCTAACAAGAAAATATCGTTTTGTATTACAACCCAAACAGTGTTTATATTTTATGCATGTATTCAAAATACCGTTATGTGATTGTAAATGTTGCTTTGCATAGTAGCATACTTAATACACATGTTCAATTTTATTATAATTCTCCTAGCTAAACAATGGACTGAATCTAGATAAAAGAAAACACAATATATAGTGTGAAAATTTACTCATGCAATCAAAGGAAAGAATGAGATGAATAAGATTAAATGTCATCTTTTACTGGTTTATCCCATCTTGCTATAATTTTTATGTTAATTTAAGCTCCATCCAAAATAAATTTTAGTTGAATAACCTACCAAGAACAAAAATCAATCCCAAAAGTGTATTACCAACCAAACTTTTCAACCGGTTTTACTGGCTCAGTAGCACTTTTCTTAAATACCTACCATGAAAAAATATAAACTGTGATAAAATAATAAATTATGAGCGTTTGAATAATTTTAGTATTTATATCCCTAATTTATAAGAGGGTAGCTTGAACCCATACATTCAAAATACTATAATATTCATTATTCTTCCTTATACTACCCTCGCATATTTTTCTTTGATGTAGCTGTATTAATTTTTTATACCATGACCATCATCCAGGAAAAAGGAGTGAATAATCGAATAGCACCTATTTTAACTTAAATGGTTAAAGTAACTTCATAAAATATATAAGTTTCAAAACTACTTGTATATACAAATAAATGCAGAATCTCAACCATGAAGTGTTCAAAAAACTAAATTAATTTCATAAAGATAAAAATACATCATGATGATTATCACTCAGCAAAACATAGCATTGGTGGCTCATAGAATGAAATAACAAAAAATATCTTATAAAATAAGAATAAAATAGATACAAAATAGTCGAAGTTATACCATATTTCAAATATCATGCCTTATACAACCACTCTATCATCATAACAAATACGACCTAGATTTGTACATACCAAAAAAATAATCTAAGTGTTGATTTATAGCGAAATGCATTCAGTTTGAAATGGTACTTATGATAATCTTGATAAATATACCTTTTAAACATAAACTTTAAATACATATCTGCATTCACTCTTTCCAACTCACCAAAAAATAAACTTTAAATTTTCATTTCTACCATCTAGAATATGGAAGCCACACTAAAGAAACAAATGCAAAAAATAAAAACATTCTTCAGCAAATGCTTCAGTGCAGTTAAGGAATCGCAAGTGTGTACTATAACATTATTTTAGACTTGGTCTTAATGGCAAATTCTTATGAAAATTATCAAAAAAAAACACTTTAATCGCAACTGTGTACTTTAACTTCACTAAATCAAGACTAAGTATTAATGGCAAATTCTTCTTAAAATTATCATAAAAGAAAAAATTGCTGGAATAAATCTTAGCAATCTTATCTCCTTCAATAATAACAATACAAATGCAAAGTATGTATTTAATAGTATGGTATGTAATTCGCGGGTTCGGTTTTTTTTAGCAATAGCTAACGCCCTAAAAGGAACTCAACGCTCCATAAAAAAAGCAAAATTGAAAAATATACCTAAAGTGTCGAATTCAGTACCACTCAACGCTTCAACTAAGTTAACGAATCGCGCTTCAACGAAGTTGACGAATCGAGCTTAAGCGAGGTGGAGGAATCGAGCTTCAGCGAGGTGGAGGAATCGAGCTTAAGCGAGGTGGAGTAATCGAGCTTTGGCAGGCTGGATAAGAGAAGAACAGTCATGAAGTATGTAGATGTTCAACTGAAGAAGGATTTGTGAAGTTCGTAACTTAGTAATTTTGGATTTGGAAGTTTTAGGTAAAAAGAGGGGTTCTTGGCGGTATCAAGGAGGGAAGAGTAAATTGTACCGCCAATTTTATTGTTTTTGTTAATAATAGCATGAATAGAAGCTATCTTTTAACCTAAATGACCACTAACTGTCCAACCATAGCAAGTCATGTTTCCATGCTATCCCCGCTGTTTTAATGACACAAATAGATGCAACTGATGACATATGTATAGGACAACCACGATCCTCTGTTTTAAAACTAAGAAAACAATGGGGAAAATGGAAGTTTGAGGGAAGCAGAAGACTTTGTATAAAGAAAGGGGCAGAGGTATGCAATAGACACTGGAGATGTGTATTTTTGTTTCTAACCAACAAATGAGGTAGTATTGGATAACTATGAAAATGTTGTCTCTGTGTGGGGGTTAGGGGGTCATTGAACAAAAAAATTATTTACAGTAACAATGCTCAATAGAATAATTAATAGGAATGCACAATTCATACAACATAATGCAATTAGGATATTCCAAATATGTTACAGAATAAACACAGTGCAAACCTGGTCAAGTGCACATGCAAACAGATCTAGAACATGTCTTTGATGCACAAGTTGTTTAGACAGTCCCTCATAAAACTTGACAGCTGTTGGGCATGTTTTCGCCGAACCAAAGAGGGGAGATCACCACCGAATCAGAGTAAGGAAGTCCTCGCCGAACCAGAGTAAAGCAGGCATCGCCAAGCCAAGACAGCCGAACCAACTCCACCCACCTACTACCGGACCATCCCAAGACCAACTCCTAGCCGAACCAACCCTTGCTCCACTACCTGCCGAGCCAACACACCTCCAAGGCCTAGCCGAACCACCTACTACCGGACCATCCACTACCGGACCAACCCACCATCGAACCATTCATTTCCGAATCAAGGCCATCCTCTCACCACCGAACCACTCGCCACCGGACCAATCATCGCCCCACCTACTACCGGTCCAATCCACTTCTCCATCTACTACCGAACCAACATCACCAGGCCAGATCATGTCAGCCCAGGCCCATCAATAGCTATATACTTCCAAGACCCCTACCCCCAGCCTCACTCTATAAATAGAGGGGTAGGGGTACAACAATGAGGGACAAGTTTGAGAGCTCAAGCACGAATAGAACTTTCAAACAACTTTCATATACTTGTATCAAAGCTTTGTACTTGTAACCTGAACAGTAAAGGAGAATAACATATAAAGTGGACGTAGGCACATTCTGGCCGAACCACTATAAATCTGCGTGTCTTTTACAGTTTAGTCCCTGCTTTTCATATATTTTCATAAATCACCCAGATCACTAAAAACAACATAAAATCAATTAAATCATACGACTTGGAGGTGTTTGCCCATTTTTTGTGCAAACATTTTTGGTGCTTTCACTGAGAACGAGAAGCTCGAAGCTTCAGCTTCTCCCACTTAACCTTCTTCCTAACAACGTCGTTCATTGCTTGGAAAACATGCCTCCGAGGCAGAAAAAAGACGTTAACAAAGGAAAGAACATCGCAACTAGCAGTGTTCCAGATCCAGTGGTCACAGATCAAGTAAATCATCCTATTCCAGCAGCAGTACCAAATGAAGGTCAGGCAAATCCGACAACCCCTGCCACAGAACAGCCGGCAGCAATTACTAGGGCAGATCTAGACAGGGTTGTGGCTGAAGTGACTAACCGCTTCACATCCCAGCAGGAAGCCTTGGTGGACCAACTCATGTCACGCTTAAGGGATACTGAAGAGTCCAACCGCAACACTGAATCATGGGGTGAGTCCCAGTCAGGAGGATCTCAGAGACAACAAAGATCTTCCTTCTTCGAAGGAGCTAACGACAGAAGCGGCCATGGTAGGAGCCGAGACCGAGCTCAGCCCGAAGTTAGACCTGAGGAAACGCTTGGAACCGAACCCAACGGGGGAGGTACCGGGCGGAGGTCAACTGTAGCCGAGCCTGTCGTACTGCCTAACCACGGAAACACCAATGAATGGGGCCAAGCTAGAGTCCAGCCCGAAGTTGGACCCGGGGAAGTGCTTAGATCAGAACCCAGCAGGGGAAGATCAAGGCAAGGGCCAACTGTAGCTGACCCTAGCATGCTCCCAGAAGACCAAACATAGCCACTGGAAAATATTAGGAATGATAGACGATACCATCCCTACAGGTCATCTGGACGGAATCAATCCCACAGAGCAGAATCGAACTCATTTCTATCTGCTCCAAATTCTGATGAAAGGATGGCACGCTTGTTCAGAGAGTGCGTCCAACAGGATCAAAGAGACCGAGGAATAGCCGCTAGGGTAACCAGCCCTTTCGCCCGCAATATCGAAATTGCCATCACCCCCCGAGAATGGAAAATGCCAACAATGGAACCTTACAAAGGAACCTCTGACCCCGTTGTACACTTACAGAGATACACACAGCATATGCTCATGAGTGGAGCAAAAGAAGGTGTGCTGTGCAAATGCTTTACGCTATTCCTAGCAGATCTAGCTACCTCCTGGTTCTGCCATCTACCCCAAGAATCCATCAGCTCATGGGAGATGTTGAAAGAAAAGTTCATCAGCCAGTTCCGCATTCATGTGGAGCAGCCCAAGGACGCTTATTCCTTATCCAGTATCAAACAGAAACCTGGAGAGAAAGTGCAGCAATATCTAACCCGATTCAATGCCTCAGCGACCACAGTCCAAGATGCCGATGAGAAGCTTATCTTAATGGCCCTCTGTAGCGGTGTGCATCCGGATACTAAATTTGCTAGAAGATTGACCAAAGAAAAACCAGCTACTTTACCCGATTTCTTCCATGAAGCTGGGAAATATATGAGACTTGAAGATGCTACCACTGAGAGGCAGACAGGGCAACAAAATAAGGCAGCTCACGGCAACACGCCTGCTGTAGCAAAGGACGTTCGAAGAAATGATTCTAGAGACAACGCTGGGGCAAGAAGGGAGAAAGGCGCCTATATCGGCCAGGACCGAGATTTGACGCTTACACCCCGTTGAATGAAACAATCGAAAACATCTTCCTGGCCACTCAAGACGAAGTTAGATACAAACGCCCCTCGCACAAGAAGGAATCAGATAACGCAATTAAGTCTGGAAAATTCTGCCGCTTCCACGAATCCCATGGGCATGATACCAACGAATGCCATCATCTCCGGGACTTGATTGAAGAACACATCAGAAGAAGAAGACTAGAACGCTATGTAAAAGGCCAGGACAGGACTCCAGTTCCTGCCAATGAGAACCCAAGGCTAACCTCCCCAGAGATAGGCAGAGGAAATCGCAACACTAGCGGCTCCAGTCAAGAGAAGATAGTGGTCCATACCATCTCGGGAGGACCACACATCGCCGACAGAAACTGGGCAGAGATGGAAAGATATGGAAAGTCGCTTAGAAACAATGAAGAATGCGTCAATTCCATTATAGAAGAACGCCACCCGAAGCGGATAGAGAATGATGACATCACATTCAGTAAGCGTGACCTAGAGGGAAGGCAGTACCCTCACACGAATCCCATGGTTATCTCTGCCCGGCTCGGCCCAGCCGAGGTCTTCCGAATTCTAGTAGACACTGGAAGCTCAGTGAATATCCTATTCAAGCATGCATTCGACAAAATGAAACTGTCAATAAAGGATGTTTCTCCCTGCAATAAACCACTACACGGTTTCACTGGAGATGCGAAGATGCCCATCGGTCAACTGGACCTCTTTGTTGAAATTGGAAGTAATCCCCGCTCCGTTGTGCGGAAACAGACATTTGTGCTGATAGAAAACCACTCGGCCTACAATGCCTTCTTAGGAAGGCCAGCCTTGTCTGACTTCCAAATTGTCCTGGCCCCATGGTGCCTAAAGATGAAATTTCCAACGGACAATGGAGTAGGGGAAGTAGAGGGAGACCAGGACATTGCTCGAGACTGCTATGTAACTGAACTTCGCAACAACCACAGGAAGGATAAAGGAAAGAGTGTAGAGATTGCCCTCTGCACAAAAAGTTTGGAAGCATAGCAACTAAAGAAAGCCCCTCCTCTTCGATATACCAGCGACCCTTTCAATGAATTAGACCCCAGGGACAAAGAGGAGGAGGCCACCGCTGAGCCTGCGGAGGCTATGGAATTTGTATCTGTAGACAGACATGACTCGAGTAGACTATTGAAAGTCGGGTCCCAACTAAAAGCAGAGTTGAAGGAACAACTCATTGATTTTCTCCGCCACAACTTGGATGTATTTGCATGGTCACACGCTGACATGACCGGAATCTCCCCTGACATAGCATGCCACGTACTAAACATTGATCCTACCAAGGCACCAGTAAAACAGAAAAAGAGAAGTATGGGGGCAGAACGATCAGCAACCCTCGATGAAGAAGTAAAGAACCTACTTGCCAATGACTTCATACGAGAAGCCATCTACCCAGAGTGGATCGCCAACCTGGTGCTGGTAAAGAAGGCTAATGGGAAGTGGCGAACATGCATTGACTTCTCCAACTTAAATGACGCCTGCCCGAAGGATTGCTTCCCACTTCCCCGAGTCGATCAGCTTGTGGACAGCACAGCCGGACACGAACTCTTATCTTTTATGGACGCATACTCAGGATATAACCAAATTCCTATGCATGCTCCCGATCAAGACCACACTAGTTTCATCACTGACCGGGGGTTGTACTGCTACAAGGTAATGCCTTTCGGACTTAAAAACACAGGAACCACCTATCAGTGCCTCATCAACAAGATGTTTGCGGGGCTAATAGGACAAACTATGGAAGTTTACGTGGATGACATGCTGATAAAGTCAAGGGAAGCTGACAATCACGTAAGCCACCTGGATGAAATGTTTCAAGTACTTCGTCAATATGGAATGAAGCTGAATCCTCTAAAGTGCTCCTTCAGAGTATCATCAGGAAAGTTTCTAGGATTCATCGTCCATGCCAGAGGAATTGAAGCAAACCCTGAACAAGTCCGAGCTCTAAAAGATATCAGGATACCTTCTACCCGAAAGGAAATGCAAAGCCTAAATAGGAAGGTGGCCGCCCTGAGCAGATTCATCTCTAAAGCGACCGACAAATGCATCCCCTTCTTCGAAGCTCTAAAGAAAGAGAAAGGAAAATTCGAATGGACTGACGAATGCTTAACAGCTTTCCTTAACTTAATCGAACACCTCCAGAGACCACCAGTACTCTCAACTCCGAACAAAAGCGAAGAGCTATACCTATACCTGGCTGTGTCATCTCATGCTCTAAGCATCGCATTGGTGAGAGAAGACGAACGCACGCAGCGGCCAGTATACTTTGTAAGCAAGAGGTTTACAGGGGCGGAAGCCAGATATCCTAAACTTGAGAAACTAGCGTACTGTTTGCTAATCACATCACGGAAACTGCGTCACTACTTCCAGTCCCATTCCATCAGAGTTCTGACCGATCAACCACTATGGCAGGTACTCCATCGTCCCGACACTTCTGGGCGACTACTTAAATGGTACATTGAACTAAGTCAATATGATATCACCTACCATCCTCGCACCGCCATCAAGGGACAAGCCATGGCCGATTTCATTGCCGAATTCACTACCAACGAAGGTAAGGAGCAATCGGAAATAGCAGAAGACATCAAGTGGAATCTCTTTGTGGATGGTGCGTCAAACGAACAAGGCTCGGGGGCAGGTGTTGTAATAATCACTCCCAGGGAAAATAATCTACACTATGCTATAAGGTTGGAATTCAATGCCACCAACAACGATGCAGAGTATGAAGCAGTGATAGCTGGATTAGAACCTGCCTTAGAAATCGGAGCCAATTCTTTGTGTCTTCATAGCGATTCTCAACTTATTGTAAATCAAATACTAGGAGAATTCCAGGCTCGAGAAGAACGACTCATAGCATATTTAAAGAAGACCAAGTTTCTTCTCAATCGATTGGATCACTATTTAATCAAACACATCCCTCGGGAAGAGTACCAAGAGGCCGACGAATTGGCGAAGCAAGCTAGCATGAGAGACAGCGCTATTTCCGGAGCAGTAGCCATCTCAAAGCAACTGACCCCAAGTTTTGAGCAAGTGAATCTGATAGCTGCAACCGAAGAAGCAACTTGGATGAATCCCATCCGAGACTACTTACAAAGTGGCACACTACCCAACGGGCGTAACGAAGTCAAGAAAATCTTGAGGAAAGCTTCCCGCTACACAATACAAGAGGGCACCCTCTATCGGCGCGGCTTCTCTAACCCCATATTAAGGTGTGTCGTTGGAAGGGAAGCCAAGGAAATCTTATCCAACATCCATCAAGGAAGCTGCGGAGATCACACTGGAGAGCAGACTTTGGCAAAAAAGATACTCCGATATGGATATTTCTGGCCCACCTTAAGCAAGGACGCCTTAAATTTCGTCAGAAAATGTGACAGATGTCAGAAGTTTGCTAAGATTCCGCGGCTACCAACAACTGAGATTACTCAAATGACCCGCCCTTGGCCCTTTGCAGTATGGGGAATTGACTTGATTGGCGAACTGCCAATGGGCCGAGGCGGGGCCAAATATGCTATAGTGGCAGTCGACTATTTCACCAAATGGGTGGAAGCAGAACCCCTGAATAAAGTATCTTCAGCAAAAGTTATTAACTTCTTGATCAAAAATGTTCTATGCAGGTACGGAGTCCCATTCAAAATCATATCGGAGAATGGACTTCAGTTTTCAGCGAGGAATTCGCCAACTAGTGCCAAAAGCACGGAATTCACAAAAGCTTCTCATCCGTAGCTTATCCCCAGGCAAACGGACAAGTCGAAGCCGTCAACAAAATTCTCAAAACTCTAATAAAAAAGAAACTCGAAAAGTCAAAAGGCGCTTGGGTGGATGAACTCCCTACGGCACTGTGGGCCTATCGCACATCTTTCAGAACATCAACGGGGCATACCCCTTTCTCTTTGGCATACAGATCAGAGGCTATGCTCCCAGTTGAAACTATAGTGCCTTCCCACCGTAGGATCCACTATAACCCAGAAGAGAATGAAGAGCTCCTCCACATGTCTTTGGATCTAATTGAGGAAAGAAGAAATGATGCAGCCCTCAAAGCAGCAGCTCACAAGCAAAAAGTGGCAACGCAATACAACTCCAAAGTCAAGCATCGTAGCTTACAAAAAGGAGATCTTGTCCTCAAGCGAATCTTCCCGCGCCCCGGAGCGTTAGATCCAATCTGGGACGGACCATATGTAATTCATAAAGATCTCCACAATGGAGCTTATATTTTGTCAACAGTGGATGGGGAGGTGTTCCAGAGGGCATGGAACATCCAACACCTTCGTCGATACTTTTCTTAACTTGTACTGCCCATATGAAGTGAATTAACAAAGAGAATCAGTGGACGTAGGCATTTTCGTGCTGAACCACTTTAAAAACCTTGTCTCTTTTTTAACTTGTTCCTTTATATCTTGGCTGCTTGTTAACTTTATCCTTTTTTGTTGAACAAAATCCTATGCAAATAGCATTTTCATTCAAGGCGCTCCACAGCGCGACTTCTCCTGGACAAGACCTAACAGGTACTAACGAATCTATGCCCTCGCCAATGAGACACTTTTGCTCCGACATCCCACTGCTGCGGGTTAACTCTTTGCTCGCGACGGCCCTCAAAGCCAACTGTAATGAGCCGATTATAAGCCACCGAGAAGGCCGACTATAGCCAAGGCAGCTCATTACGGCGTTCGGCTCGCCGGCAACTGTGAACCTACTTTAAGCCCCAACGTAAGGTGTGGCCAGCCAGGGGTAGTTCACGGTTGACGATCGGCACCCACGCTAGCCGGCCACAGTAAATCGAATAATACCCAAGATTACAGGCCATAATGGCCCGGGTAATTACTGTGCGCGATTTCGGCTCCGATGTGTCTTAAGTACGGTTGTGGTAAAAAAGGTTAACTCCCCGCGGAGGCGTAAGATGGGTGACAAGTGTCTCCAAGACCCACAGCTAGGGAAAGTGACTACAAAGCCTGTTTGCCACGAACTTAAGCACATCGAAGGCCTTTCGTGATTGGAAGTTTTACTATTTCTCATATTTCAATTTTATGTAAAAAACTTTCCTCCTATCCTCTATAATGATCCCTAAAGTACAGGACACAGAATAGGAGACATTCGCTAATGGGATCGGGAACTCACAACGGGACACTAGGCCGCATTCCATACTCAGTCACACAAGACATTCAAAGCTGCCATCTACAAGTAAAATATGAAGGGCGGTATTTTCTTCTTTGGTGTATAAATACGTGGCTATAATTTATTCACACATCACACTAACATTGCAAGGCATGAAATTGTACTTTAAGCAAGAACTTGGCGTCAAACACAATTGAATCGCAGGCATATGCATAGCTATATTTCTTATACAACATGTCAAAATAACAAAGGCATTCAAATACGACAGAATCGGCTTAAGTTAAAAAATTACACGCCAAAAATAATGTTGTTTATTACAAGTGACATAATTACAACCTAAAAGTTACGTTACTATTTTGAGACTAACATATACAACAATGTTTAGTAAGCAAAAAGATATCCAGGTCAAGTCAAGGAACCGGCTACATCGGGGCTTTACCCTTATCCTGTTGACCGCCTGTCCGATCAAGGAGAGAATTCATTAGTGATAAGCAACCAAGTTAACGGAAAGACTAAAGAGGAGGACTTACCAGCATCTGCTCCTTGATCATCTTGATCATCATCTTCTACTTGCACACCTACCTCTTCAGCAGTAAGCAGCCGCATACCCTCCTTCACCGCCACTTTCTCCTCCTTGGTGAACTGGGCTGTAACCACATCCATTCTGAAGACCTCACCACCCTCCTTATCCGCATCAGCCTTGGCCTCCTCCAGAGCCCTGAGATAAATCCTGGCCATGACTCGGGGATAATCATCCATCCAGGATAAGTTACCCTGTTTCCAAGTGCGGAAGTACATATCCTGGAGCATCTCATCCATCATCCCCTCGTTCTCCTCGAACTCCCTCATTCGGACCTCAGAAGCCAATAGCTTTGCAACGGCAGCATCCCTCTCCGATCGGTATCGCGAGCGGTCAGCCTGAAGGGATTTCCTCATCGCCTCCATCTCATCCTTTAGCTTGGTATGAGCCAGCTCTGCAGCTTCAAGCCTCCCGGATAACTCCTCTACCCGCTCGAGATCTGCTTTCCGAACCTCATCCACCGTTGCTATAGCCATGTCAATCCGTTCCTTACAGGCGGCTTCCATTTTCCGCAACTCTGCCTTGCTGACCTCTTCCATAGTCCTCTTTAATTGCCTAGATGCAGCCTCATGCTGAGGAATCTGGATGGCTTGATCAGCAAGTTGTTTAGCCTGGTCAAAAACCATTAACCGCAGTCGAATATTGGTGCTCCCGATTTCCTCCCTAGCCTTGACCAATCGGGCATGATGCCCCATCAGCTTCTTGGTTTCCTCGGCGACCCGGTCGATGTTCGCCTTAGCTTCGTCCCCCAGAGTTACGACCCGAGTGGTAAGCAAATCAAGGTCCAGGGACTTAGCCTCGTCAAGCACTCGTACCATAGGATTGCGAGGGAGAAGGTGTTCACCAGTAACCTCGTCGAAGGAGATATCCTGAGAGGCCGGGTCCAGATCTGGATGACCCGCAAACGGATTACGAGCCAAGCCAGGATGATCTATCGGGGTAACGGTAAGATTTTCAGACGGATGCAGAGAAGGTATGAACTCAGTATCCCCCTCCGTGATATCGTGAAGAGGCTGGAGTGGGCGTTGAGGACCAGGTAAAGGTTCGAACAAGGAGCGGCTCCTCTTCTTCTTCTGAATGCCCTCTTCAGTGAACCTAAGAAGAGGACGATAGCCGACTACATCCCCGGAGCGGTTGGTCGGAGGCTTCGGTTTAGTAGAAGCTTTGAGGGACTTATATTGATCAAGGCGGTGCCGAACATCTGAGGTCTTGGCTGCTTTGCCCGCTCCTGGAATGAAAACCAAGTGTCACAAGCATGCATTGAACCGTAATTCAAGAAATGTGTCAAGTTAAGAAGAGTAAAAAAAAGTCTGTAGGAGTCAAAAATTCACCTTGGATCGTAGAAGTTGCCTCAGCGGAAGCACTGCTGGAAGATAAATCAGCGCCAGTCCCGACCTTACCAGCTTTCTTGGGCTTCTCCGCCAAAGCCGGTCCTTCCTCCAACCCTTCGAAGGCTTGGGGGAGAGCGTCATTTGTCCACTCTTGAATCACGCCTGCTTGCCCAGGAGGTAAAGCCCCGGTGCCATCACCGCTTTGTCCTTCACCACCATCATCGCCGTGACGATCACCGTCACCTTCTCTACCACTTCCGCTCTCCGCCTCACCTCCTTCATCCTCGTCTCTTTCCTCCTCCACATTTTCCTCCTCCGGAACATCTGGACATGTGCTGGGGGAGGGTCCATCGGAATTCTTGAGTTTCTTTCCCCTGGCAACTGGATGTATCGAGAAGGGTCTCCTTTTGCTGCTCTTCGTCGTAGCCCCTCCTTTAGCGTTGGCAGCCCTCTCCTCCGCCGTTTCTCTCTGCTTGACCACGGACTGATGTGGTAGAATAAGGTTGTGCCCCAGAAGTGTAGCGTTCCTGATCAAGTAAGAAGCCGACCTATCCCTTCCCGTAATGGCTTCTATTTCCACAGCCATCTGAACCAGGCGATCGTTCTCCACGACCGCAAAGCCACCTGTCGCTAGCAAGAAATAAAAGCACATAAGAAGAAGCATTGCAGTCAGAACGGAAATCATAAATAAGCTTCAACTTACAGCCAGAGCTGAAGCAACGGATGGAAACAGAGCCATCCTTGATGAAAAACCATTCCTTTTTGAACATGCTGAACTTCGAATATAAATCCAGGACTGGCTTGAAGGACACGGCCGACTCCAAGCTAATATACGGAGACCCCTTCTTGTAGCCTCTCATGTTGTACAGATACCGGATTTCCCGGTTGGAAGGAGGACGCCCGTATCTCCTCTGGAAGATAACAAACAGGCTCACCAAGATGGCGTAGGAGTTAGGCTGAAGCTGGAATGGAGCCACCTTCAAGTAGGTGATGAAGCTGACTATCCAGGCATTGATCGGGGGAATGGCCCCACACATACAATGGTACCTACTATAAGCGAAATATCCTTTGGGGGGATTATATGGCATCACTCCTTCCCCCAGCAACAGCATACGCGCCCTGTCAATCCCAAAAGAGCGAGAAATAACATCAAGCTGCTCATCTTTGAGGGAGCTAGGAAAGCAGTCGGGCGGTGAGATCAGAAGCTCTTGAGGACCGTACCCGTCAACTAGCGATCTCGGAGTTGGTCCCTGTCGTTCTGGTGCTGCCTGAATCGAGGGCACTACGGAAGGCTCTCCTCGGTCCTTGGACTTCTTCTTGTCAGAGCGAGTTTCAACTTTATGAGACATTATCTGCAACACGAGAAAACACATTGTTAGATGTAGAGATATAAACGAGCAAGTGTATGTTGTCTAGAGTTTCACTTATAATTCAACACATAAACTCATTGGGTATAACAAGGTTAAAATTTCATTCGGCACTCAAGCCCATTCAGTAGTTCAAGGCACGAAGATTCATTCGGCACTCGAACTCCACGGGTTCATTCGGTAGTTCGAAGCATGAAGATTCATTCGGCACTCAAACTCCACGGGTTCGTTCGGTAGTTCGAAACATGAAGGTCATTAGGCAATCACCTGATTCGGTAGCCAAGTGTGATTCAGCAATATGATTGATTCGGAAGAAAAATCTGATTCGGCTATATCACTTGGTAGGGAATAACGAGAGCATAATGCCCGTACTTATAGGCAAACGTAAATGACCGAACTAACTGGGTCGGCACACAAGACCGGATGAAAATGTCCAAGCTGAAACAAAGCGAGACATATGACTGGCATATGCCCCACTTTGGGGGGCAAATGTTGGGCATGTTTTCGCCGAACCAAAGAGGGGAGATCACCACCGAATCAGAGTAAGGAAGTCCTCGCCGAACCAGAGTAAAGCAGGCATCGCCAAGCCAAGACAACCGAACCAACTCCACCCACCTATTACCGGACCATCCCAAGACCAACTCCTAGCCGAACCAACCCTTGCTCCACTACCTGCCGAGCCAACACACCTCCAAGGCCTAGCCGAACCACCTACTACCGGACCATCCACCACCGGACCAACCCACCACCGAACCATTCATTGCCGAATCAAGGCCATCCTCTCACCACCGAACCACTCGCCACCGGACCAATCATCGCCCCACCTACTACCGGTCCAATCCACTTCTCCATCCACTACAGAACAAACATCGCCAGGCCAGATCACGTCAGCCTAGGCCCATCAACAGCTATATACTTCCAAGACCCCTACCCCCAGCCTCACTCTATAAATAGAGGGGTAGGGGTACAACAATGAGGGACAAGTTTGAGAGCTCAAGCACGGATAGAACTTTCAAACAACTTTCATATACTTGTATCAAAGCTTTGTACTTGTAACCTGAATAGTAAAGGAGAATAACATATAAAGTGGACGTAGGCACATTCTGGCCGAACCACTATAAATCTGCGTGTCTTTTACAGTTTAGTCCCTGCTTTTCATATATTTGCATAAATCACCCAGATCACTAAAAATAACATAAAATCAACTAAATCATACGATTTGGAGGTGTTTGCCCATTTTTTGTGCAAACAACAGCTTTTCCAAAAAGTGGAGCAGAACCTTTATCCAAATCCTTGTGTGAACGAATGGGCTCAAAAAGATTTTTTGACACAATCTACAAATAAAACCAACACATATAGGAGGTAAGTATTAAAGTTTGTGAGAAATACATGTGTAAATAAGAGTAACAAACACCAGTGAATTGAAATGTTGTAAACCAATAAATAAGGATCCATGACATGGCTAAAGTTGGAGTGATAAATACAACACTTAAATATTAGGCTAAATTCTTCTCTTTGTTGCAACTTACAGAGCCAACTCCCTCAGTAGATGGGCCACCAACAAATGCCGTAATCCTTGCCCCAGAACCTGGAACACAAATTCCAAGCAAACAAGCTGCTACACTTAATGATGTGCTTGTACATCGTGAGGCCCGCTCATCTGCTTGTACGGGCCAAGGATCTTTCTGAAGTTCTTCCAGAACCTAACCTCGCAAAAAATTAAGCACATTAAAAAGACAGCTGCTAAAGTTAAGCTGGGTTGATGATCTTTTTCTAGATGATATTTTATTTGTTTGAAGTTCTCTCTCTCTTTTGCTCCTCCTTTCCACCTTTTTTTTCCTGAGGTAACAAGTAATGTGCATGCTTGTGAACGGGGTGTGTGCATGCTCGTGAATGGGATGTGTGCGCGCTTGTGAATGCGGTGTGTGTACATGCTTGGGTGAGCATGTTTGGGTTACTCATTCCATGTATGTAACTTAAGAAGAAAGGAAATCCCACTACTATAAACCTTTGTCAACTATTCTTATGCTAAGAACTAGCTTATAAAAGACACAATATAATGAGATAACATATGATGATATTCAATGCGTAGCAAAACTTGTGAAGTGGCATAATTTATCGCCTTATCACTAGTGTTAAGTGCAGGGACTCAGGTGGGAAAGGAGTGCAATTATGGAAGTTCAGTAATAAAAAATGATAGTAAATAGCATAATCTTACGTTTCATTCAACGAGATCATAATAGGTGATATACAAGTGGAACAAAAGATGTTCCTATATCCATAATTTATTTATTGCACCATAAAGTCAAAAAAAAACAGAGAACACTTACAGAATTTAATACAAAGTCACACTCAGAGGCTAGTAGCAGAAACCTTGCGATGCTTTCCCCCGACAGACCATCTCTTGTACCAGCAATCACACCAACAGCTGGTCTTGGCTTCCGTGCAAAAAAACCCATCTGTTCTAAGATATGTTCCTTGGTTACCTCTTTTAATCCCTTAAATACATAAGATTTCGGCATTTGTCCAAAACCTAGCTCATGAACCTACACTTGCCATTTAAGATACATGTAGATTAAAAAGAGTTATAATATGAAAATATAATGTGCCATTTAACAATGCTGTTGGGGGGAATGAAGCGTAATTTCATGCTTATTAGCAACTATGCATAAATATCCCATGCATGTCTGACTTGAACAGTAAGTCGTTGGTATCAATATAACTAAGGAAAAAATATCAATGATTTATCAATTTTCAAATTGTTCATATGTGTATTTGTAAATCATCTACTATATTTTAACAAACCTGCACAAAGGTACCAAAGGTTATCAACCCAATAAGTGATTTCTTTGGAAGCAGCTCAATAGCCTGGGCAAGAGCAGATTTCATGAACCCAATTAAAAAATATCATATACTTTACGTCTAACGCAATTTATAAAAACAGAAATTGAACAAAAAAACAGCGTCATTGAGAATCAAGAACACAATTTATAAAAATCTCCTCTTTCAAGTTACCCACTGATAAATTGTGTTCTCGAAAGAGTAGATAATTACTGGATAAGCAAAAATCTCCTCTTTCAAGTTAAAAAGCTCAATATACCCTACAAATTACTTTAATTCAAGCATCAAACGCACAATTAAAAAAAACAGAAATTGAAAAATATACCTAAAGTCAAGTTCGCGAGTGGAAATCACGCTTCGGTCGAGCAGCAGAATCATGCTTAAGATGCCTTGAGGAATCGCGCTTTAGCTTCATTGAGATTCATGCTTTTTGCTTCAGGGAGGAATTGACTTCGAATGTCATAGATAGCTTTGAAGTATAGAGCGGTGGCGGAATCGAGCTTTCAAACTGAGGAGTGATTCGCGATTGAAGACGATTTGTGTGAGTGGAGAGGAGATTCACAGAGGCCATTTTGGAAACTGGAAGGCAAGGGAAAAGGAATGTTTGGCGGCCTAGGAATAAGGAGAGGAGGGAAACCTAAAATTTCACCGCTAAATTTTCGTTTAGGGTAGAGATGGCGTGAACACAAGCTATGTTTTACCTAGAATGTCCCTAACATACATAACTATAGCAAGACAAATTTTCATGCAATCCCCACTTGCTATTAATAGGACATTTTCTTGTAGTGTCGGAAGATGTCCACGTGAACGTTGGAGCTGGGCGCTTTCCGTGTGAGTTTTCTGGGTAAAATTCAGTTGTCTGAACAGAGAGTATCAGTCGACTGAACTGTTGGCTGAAAGGTTCTGCCATATATTTAGTCGAATATCCTTTTCCAATGATATAGCCTTTTGAATTGTCTCCGAAGGTAACCGAGCCACCATCAAAGTATGTGATGTTTGTAAGAATATCTTTGTCGCCGGTCATGTGTTTTGAGCAACCACTGTCTAGTATCCATTTCTTCTTTTTGAGTGGGACCTGAAAATAAATACAAAATTATTGGTACCCACCTTCAATAGGGTCCTAAAAGTTAGAACTTAGGAAACCAAACCCAATTTGGTTCAGTATCCTTTTTATAAATATAATTTTTATTATTATGAACACTATCCATAAATGCTTTAATATATTTATTCCTAATTAAAATATTGTTAGTCTTTGGAACCCAAATTTTAACTATCTTAGTTTCTTCTTTTGTTCTAATAGGTTCTCTTAATAACATTTGTTCTTTTGAATCAATATTCCTCTTAAAATTTGTATTTTTCTTTTTAGGAATTTTTGACTCCTTTTTATATCCTAATCCATGTTTATTTGAGGAGGATTGAGAATTTTCTAAAATCTTAGATAAATTTTCTCTTCCTTTGTTAAAGTTAGAGACATTTTTAGTGATGTTATCTAATCAAACTTGAAGACTATTATTTTCTAACTCAACTTGTTTAATCTTAGTTTTTAACTCATGATTTTCAGAAACAATTATATCATTTTTTGTCTTTTGAGTTTCAATTTCTTGACTTAAAAGTGATAATTGAGTTTTCGAATTTGAAAGAGACTCTTGAACTTTTTCAAGTTCTTCTTCTAGAATTTTCTTTTCATCTTTTAACATATCTCTTTCAAATTCAGCTTTGTTTTGATTTTCACGAGTTTCCTTGAGTTTCCTTTTAAGAGTTTTTATTGTGCTCAAAAGTTCAGTGTTTACATCAATTAAATCGTCGAAAGTTAAATTACTAACCTCAGATTCTTGAGCCATAAAGCATACATTCGCTTGTTCATTGTCGCTATCATTCTCACTTTCAGATGAAGATGAATCGTCCAATGTTATAGAGAATGCCTTCTTTTGAATTTTTCTTTCTTGTTTTTGTTATTGAGAGTTCTCTAATTCTCCTTCTTTTGCTCTGGACAATCTTTGTGCATGTGACCTTTCTTGTGACAGTTGAAACATTCTATATTCGAGGATGAAGGTTTGTTCAAGAAATTCTTTTTGAATCCGTTTTTATTTTATTTTCTGTATCTTAAGAATTTCTTGAAATTTTTGGCTATAAAAGCTAAATCCTCATCTTCAGACTCTGATTCTTCCTTTTCTGCATGAAAAGCTACATTCTTTCTTTCTTGTGCTTGATCTTTCTTAGCTTGCATATTTACTTCATACGACATAAGATTTCCAATTAATTCTTCTGGTTTCATTGTAGATAGATCATTTGCTTCTTCGATTGCTAAGACTTTTCTCTCCCATTCATCAGTGAGTGAATTTAGAACTTTAGATACAATATCAAAATCCGTGTATTTTTCTCCTAGTCCTATTAAGGCATGATGAATGTCTTGAAATCTCGAGTACATGTCATTGATGGATTCATTCTGTCGCATACTAAAGTTTTGGAACTGGTTCTTTAGCATGGAGATCTTTGTTTGTTTGACCTTGTTTGTGCCTTCATGTATGGTTCTAAGTGTACTCCATATCTGATGTGCAGTAGTACAAATGCTAACACGATTGAACCCATTTCTATCCAAAGCACAAAATAGCATATTCATAGCTTTGGCATTTGCACTAGCTTCATTCTTCTGAGTTTGTGTCTGTGTAGGACAATCGGTCGTGGGTACAACGAACTCTGCTTGGGTAGCATTCCAGGCTTCAAAACTTGTTGCTTGCATATAAATTCTCATCCTTGTAGCCCAATAGTTATAGTTCAGTCCATTGAATAGGGGGATCTTTGGGTAGATTGTCCTTCCACAAATGTAGAACTATAGGCAGTTGTTGTGCTTGTGCTTGTGTTATTTTCCATATTATCAATATGTCTAATAACGGTGTTATGGTTATAGGACGGCCTTGCTCTGATACCAATTGAAAGAAGCTATGCGGTAGGAACATATAATATGGAATAGTGGAATGATCTAGGTAGATAGCAATAATCAGTAAGTAAAGTAGACACCAAGACTTTATACTGGTTCGGACCTCTTGTCCTACGTCCAGTCCCTAAGCTCCTCTTAGGAATTCAACTAACCAACAACCCTCACTTAACCCGGAGGAATAGGTTTACAACTTACCCGAACAACCGAATGAGATTTCTTGCCTCAACTACCGAAGAGGACTTCAACTAGATACAAAGAGTATTTCTGACTTGTTGTGTTCTTGATAACACTAATGAGTCTAATTGAGTACAACTTTCCTATAATATTATCCTCAAGAATATGAAATGTGTTTATGAACATTTAGGAAATATAAATTGCTATGAATCAAAAGAGTATTTAAGATAAATCAGAGATTCAAGCAATTGAAGTGGTTTGTGATTGCTTTTGAAAACTTAAGAAATCTGAAAGTATGTTCAAGAAAATAGAGAGATTAAAGCAATTAGAATTCGCGATTTGCAAATGATAGAAACATGTATTTATAGGTGTAGAAGAGGTGTATCTATTTGCAAAAGATTCAGGCAAGAGATGCATCCATTACCATTGGAGAATGGTTGCAACTCTTGGGAAGAAGACGGTATCTTTTCATTAAAAATTCGCAGGTTCGAATTCAGTTGACTGAACAGGGAATTTCAGTCGACTGAAACTGTGCATGTTGTAATTCTGTAACTGGTTCAGTCGATTGAAATTTCCTGTTCAGTCGATTGAACTGGTAGTTTCTGCACAGTGAACACTGAACTAAAAAATTAAGTTATGAAATGTGTTCTTGTGTTTGTGCAAGCTTCTTGTGGATAGATTTTAACAATAAAACTAAACTAAGACCTATATTTAAATCATACTTATGGTATCTTTGGTCTTCATAGTTCTCCCTTTAGCTTTGCACATATCTCTTCCTTTTTGTTGAAGCACATTGTCATTGATCAAAATATAGCGTATCAACAGGACTGTCCTTGGTTTCCAGTTAAGTTCCTGGTATCACGGCCTTGCCAAAAGACGGGATAACATTTGCCCCCCAAAGTGCGTCTTGTGAGAACACGATGTGCTTTGAAAAGCCATAATCTTCACTCTGTATAGTTCCATCTAACTTGTTAAACGGTTATCGTCCTCTCGTTGGAAGTTGTAATCTTTGTTTGATCCATAGAGACATAAATTATGAACTGTAGGCTGCCAAATGTTGTACTGTGTGCTGTTGTAATCGAGCGATGTATGATAGGGATTAGCTGTTTGTTGTAGTAATCATCATCAGGCAGGAATTCGACCTTTGAATTTTGAAAATTGAATATTAATCCGACATACTTGCATATATGTTAACTTGACTCTCGTTAACGTTCGCACGTTTACATGCCGCTGTCAGTTTTTTCGTATCGAATTCTGTACCGATCCTCTCCTTAATCGATATGAAATTCGAGTTGTAACAATGCTTGACGGTTGTTTTTGGAATGTCCCTTCGCATCGATCCTCTCCTGGATCGATGTTAAAGGTCGAAGGATTGTTCTCACATCTATGTAATTCGCATTGATGGATACGAAATAATCATTCCGCATCGATGGATTCGAGCTTCGGTGAACTCTAGAGAAATGGGTATGTTGTTTTTTTGTATCGATGGACTTACGAGGGATACGAATAGAGCAGTTGGTTCTTCATGCATTATTCGCATCGATGGCTGTAAATCCCTGCAGCTCTCAAATTGATGGATACGAAGTTGCAATTTCGTATCGATAGGCTAACGAGGGATGCGAACAACCAATTCGTATGGATGGATATGTGCCTTTATGGGTTGTGTGTTGATGGATACGAACAATACGGTTCGTATCGATGTGCCTTAGATGGAGACAAAATAAGTGGATACGAACAAATGCTTCGTATCGATAAGATATGATCCGATGGATACGAATAGTACACTTCGTATCGATTCAATGAGAAACTGGTTAGGATTGGTCATAATGACTGGGAGTCGAATCATTTCCCTTCACTTCTCTGGTCCATATATAAGCGTTTTGTACTTAGGAAATTTTTTCATCTATTTTCATTTGACTTCCAGCCTTCATCTCGATAAAATTTCGAAAGCGAGAAAACTGCATTTGTCTTCAAACCAAACCAAGTGTTAATTCCTTGAACTAAATATTCAAATTATGTAATCAATCGATCAATTCAAGTAGAAATTGGGAGGACTCGAGATTCAACGCCACTTCGTCCAAAGCCTCGGCCTATTCTGGCGCTGTTGGTGCCAGAGTTGGGTCGGAGCGAGGTTAAGGGATGAGCAATGGCGTTTGTGTTCAATGGAGAAGGAGTGTGGAGGGATAAAAGGAAGAAGTACTTGCATCGTTCTGTGTAAGGGAGAAATCATATCGATCTTGACATGACGAGGATTCGTATCGAACAAAGGAAGCACTTCGAACCGATCGGTGGAAAACTCTTCGTATCGACCAATTAAGGGTGACGTTCATACCGATGGATACCCTCTAGCATTCGTATCGATAAACCTTGATCGATACGAATACTCGTGCGTTGATCGATACGAAAAGGAGGATACTTGAATTCCTGTGCATTGATCGATACGAAAAGGAGGATACTTTATCGATACGAAGTATCCTTTTAGTGACTGATATGAAGGGACATGCAATGATCGTTAAGAATTGCAACTTCCTGGATCGATACGAATTGCAACTTTCTAGCGACCGATCCATGTCTTGATCGTGATGGATGCGAATATTTTGAATAATCGAACATTTAGCTTCGGCGAGCTTCAATCTGGTATAATTGGACCTGACCGTTGAACTGCATATTTGACTATCCTTCGAAGCTCGTCGATGGAACTGTGACTTAACAAACTTTTAACGAACTTTAACTTGGATCGGTCTCTAACATCTGGATGGCACGGTTGTGAAGGTCAGCGATGATGGTCACTCCAGTTGAATTTCGAAGTCTTGTCGTTTGCAAGTTTTCCATACTCTGTAGAGTTTATTAAGTAACATGCAGCACTGCACTGCACAAAACATTCACGCACTTCACACTGGGGAACAATTGGGTTTTTATTGTCTAATGATGGTTTCTAATAAGTTATTAGCTATGGAATCCACAAGTTCACAACAGCTAGAGCTTCAGGATTCATCTCCTTTCGTTCTAGAGATTTCGGCCATCGCGATCGAAGTTATAGACCCTGCTCCGGACGATTTACCTGATGCCACGTTCATCTGTAATCCCCAAGATTCTATACCGTCCAATGTCTCTGAAGACATACTGGGACGAATATGCTTAAGGCATGGATTGTCATTGGACAATGTATTATTACCAGGGCCGAATGATAGACCACATGCTTCCCCAAAGGGGTTTACTGCCTTCAATCGCCATGCATGCACAGCAGGAACACTTCCTCCGTTCAACCAATACATTAGGGAAGTGTCATCTTTCCTCGGAATTGCTCCATCGCAACTACACCCCAATGGATACGCTACGCTGAACAGTTTATTTATTGTATTCATGGAGCATCTCTTTCGGCCACCGGCTCTAACATTGATCAGATATCTTTTTAACTTCAAGAGTAGGGGAGATAGCCCATCTTATACATTCCTAGAGGCGGTTAGGAATTGTCTAGTAACCGGATCCTGGACAAGGCCGAGTTACTTCAAAACAGAATGGTTCTACGTACGATGCCCCCCAGGATTTGCCAGCCGGTGGTTAGTCAGACGTAAGTGTTGTAGTCTTCTCCAAGAATTATCAAGATAATAGTAGTTGATATAAAACTAATACTTTTTTTTCAGCCGCAATTTCACGACCTGAAGGCGGGTACTTCAAAGAAATAGTAAGGGTCCTTCAAGAAGTTCCAAGTGAAATGAGGGACATCGATTCGGTTCTAACCGACTGAAACTTGAGAATTGTTGAACTGATCGAGCGGAATCAAAGCATAAGGCTTGAAGGAACACTGAGGGCGGCCCCGAAGAAGCAGTTGAAATTCAAAATACCCGGGGTCGTAATAACCGAAGGGGGTGATGAAGAGAGAACGCCCACGGACGATGAACTTGTTGCTGGGTCTTCGGCCGGATTTTGAGCGACAAAAGGAAGAAGAAAAGGCAAGGCCGCTGCTTACAAACGTCCTAACTCTTCGAGGTGGAAATTAGTTATGGTTTCCTTGCCGGTTCCCGGCATTAGAATCTCAAAGGATCCTTCCTCGCCAATAGAGAGTCCTTTTGAAGGGCTTGCCGATATTCCGATTCTGGATTACATGTCACTTCAACACGACACCGGGTTGGAGGAGCTTGAAAGTGCTCTTGACCTAAGCGAGTCGCTTCCTATAAGTGCGGTCGACATTTCCAGTTGGTCGGGGGGTTGCACATACATACACACTTCACGGCACTACACGATTTCCAATCACAAGTTGTTCAGTCCGGAAGAGGGTCGATGTTAGGAAGTCTTCGCTCAGTTCGCCGATCTTCTTCATTTTATGAGTCGCGCAGGAGAGATGAAGATAGAGACCGCGATCGCGGGTAATCTAGTCAAGAACGTCAGGAGAGAGATAGGGATAGGGAGTACAGACATCGATCTCGATCCCGCTCTCCTCCTCCTAGACTCTCTACACAACCTTCGAGTCGAGGGAGACAGCCAGTAGAGCCCCCTCGTCACAAACCATCTTCGCATGTTTCTCGGTCCGAGTTGCAATGCCATAGAACTGAGGTTAAGCCTCCAGTCGTCATTGAACAAGCTATCACCGAGCCCACTGGGGAAGGGGCTATTAAAATTGCCCAGCTAAAGAAAGATTTCCCAAACATAGGCTTTGACGGCTACATTTTTCCCCCTCACTTAAAGAGGATTCCATCGGAGGCGGAGAACACGATGCATGATTACATTCATGATATCTACTCCCAGTACAAAGAGTGGGCGAAGGATGCAGAGAAAGCGTCGAAGGTGGCCTTTGAGCGGGCTAAGCTAATCGAAAAGTTAGAATCTGATCTCGCCCAGAAGGACCGCATCGTCCAAGTGGTCAATAACGAAGCCGAGTCCTCTTGGAAATCAGAGATAGAGGCTACCAAAAAGCCAATGAGGCGAATTTGGCCATGGAGAGGATGAGGCAGACACACTTTGCCTTGGTGGAACAAATGGGCCACCAAAACACCACGGTCACCGCTGAACGGACGCTGCTCTGAAAGAATTTTCTGAGCTTAAAGCTAAATTCTCCGAAATCATCAAAGTAAAAGATGATGCAAATAGAGCGGCCCAAGAGGCTTGTGAACATGCCGTAGTGCTTCGAGTTGAACAGGACGCGACAATGGCTAAGGTCCGTGTGGTGGAGACTAAGGTCGAGGAGAAAATTAAATCGGCTGAGTCTAGGCTAGAGACGGATATAGAAGATTCTTGATAAGTTACAACGCTAACGTACCGAGGCACAAAAATCTAGCCTGGCTCGATGACTACCCGACACATTTGTACAATGCTTGGGGCTGATTGGTTGAGGAGGAGAAGGCGGTGCATCTGGGTTAATCAATCGACGAGTTTGAGCTTGAGAATCGTATGCTGTGTGAAGATGAACGAAAGACTCTCCACGAGTCGATGATTTCGCATGAAAAAGAAAAGCTCGGCACCCAACGCTCGGAGGCCGGAGAAGATTCAGGTGTTGAGCACCATGATGTAAGCACTGAAGTTCCTAGGCCAACCCAGCCTGTATCTGCACCTGTGGTTGATTCCCAATCAGTTCTTGCTTATAATCCGGATTAGCCGCAGTTGTCTCCGGTCAGAAAACAAGTTTCTGAAGCCGTTTAGCCGTCCACGAGTCAAACTGAGGAAGGTACTCTGAACATTCTGTATACTTGTTTAAAACCAGGAGCTTGATTTGAAACGTTTGCTAATAATCTTCCTTTTTTCTCTATCCAGTGACTGGAGTTTCACCGATTGCGCCTCCTACAACTCAAGAATCACGTCAAGCGTAGGAGGCCATCATTATCGAAGTGACTACCATAACAACAACTGCGCAGATTGATGGAACGCAGGGGAGCACACTTATCTTCAATGAACAGATGATGGAGGAACTCCTTAGTCAACACAGCGACCCCTTTGCAGACCTACCATTTGTTATGGGTGGAAGTGTACCCGCTACCGGCTCTTCAATGCCAACTACTAATGCTCCCAACGAGGCCCAAGCAATTCGTGAAGAAGAAATATTGGCCGAAATTGACGCTGAAATGGAGGCAGTGGCTCGTGATGGTAGTTTTGGTGGTGGGATGGCGGTAGCTGATCCGGCTCTGTTAAGGATGATATCACCTGGCGGTATAGTTATTGATACCAGTGCGCCTATCCCGCCTCCTGTAGTCGATCCAGTTCCTCTGACTCCACCCTATGCACTTGAGCTCGGATGAGGAAGTTGATATCATGCCCCCGATTGGAGACCGGCCACCGAAAGGCAAAGGTTCGAAAAGGAAGATAAGTGGCAGCTCCAGTGGGTCCACACCGAAGAAGAAGCTGAAAAAGAAGAGAGAGTAGATGTGCTTCCTCGGTTTATTTTTGGTAGATAGATAGGAATCTACTTGCATTTTTCTTTCGTAGGCCGTGTATAGATGCCGGTTCGGCCCCCGCTAGTAGGAATTTTGGAATCAACTTGTACATAATTTCTTTTCAGAGATAGTTGAAATGAAACATTATTTTGCTTTGGACTTGATGTGCGTTTATTTGCTTAAGTGTTCCAACATTTGACTTCCTCGTTCAATACACTTGTGAAGTTTCAACTTTTGAATCTCGTTTGAGTTTATCCGCCAAGTCCTAAAATCACGGCCACAAGTCATAACTGGATGTTAAGTTGAACTCCGATGTTGTACTGCTTCAGTCAACGATTAATACTTAAGTTCTGCCTCCAGTTTCGGGGATGAATTAAAAGATCAGATAGCGGTCGTATTTCTCTTTCAATGCAGCATGCTTAGCATTGTTGGATTGATGTTGAAACAAGGAGATTTTGAGTGGTCGAATCACACTCGCTCCTTTATTGATGATTGTATCCACGCTCCGGGGACTTAAGTCATTTTCATGGGCGATCAGCCACGTTTGCTTGACACTTATCATTTCGTCCGCACTCTGGGGACTTAAATAAATTCATGGGTGCTCAGATACACCCGACTTGAGTTTATACTCCGATCCGCGCTCTGGGGACTTAGAATTAGTTGATGTTTATACTCTGGTTCGCACTCTGGGAATCCGGAGTTGGTATACAGACGGTCAATCACATCTGTTGTATGTTTTTGAATTTCGCTCGCACTCTAGGAACGAAAGGTGTATTAGGATCGTGGATGGTCGGATCATATCCACCCTGAGTTAAAAAGTGAGGTCGTTAGATGGACGGGTCCATCCTCCTCAAACTTGGTTCGAATACGGACGAAGTCGTTAGGTGGACGGATCCACCCTCTTCGAAACCGTATTTGTAAATTTATACTCCAGTTCGCACTCTGGGAATCTGGAGTTAGGTAAAGGATTGTCGTGTATCAAACCTTCTTTGACTTTAGTGTGATGGCTTGTCCCCGAGCTCGGGTTTCACTTAGTGAGTGACCGGTCGTATCACAGTCACTCCCTATTTGAATAAGTTCCACCGATGGAACTTAGCTCTCCGTGCGTAGTGATGGTCATATGAAGTATTTCCAGTAAATCACAGCTCTGGCTTGAAGAGATTGCACTTTATTGCTGAAATAAGAAAATATGGCAAAGTCAGTTTCCTTATTACAAATTCAAATTTCGAAATGCAGAAACAAATTGCAAATGAAAAATAGACTGAATAAATAAACAGAGCCTGTTATGTGAAGTAGCGACAAAGACTCTCGCTGTTCCAGGCTCTCAAAAGAGTGATACTGTCAACGGTCGATAATTTGAATGTGCCATCTCCGAGCTTTCGTTCAATAATATATGGTCCTTCCCAAGTTGGTTTCATATGCGAAGGGACCAGATAAATTCTTTTGAGTACGAGATCACCAAGTTCAAAGGTTCAGGGTCGGACCTTGGCATTGTATAGTCTGGCGACTCGACTTCGATATGCGGCTGCCCTCAGATCAGCCTCTTCACGCTTCTCATCCAAGAAATCGAGAGATTCAGCAAGCAATATAGCACTTTTCTTCGGATCGTAGTATGTCACATGATGAGAAGGTACTTCTAATTCGACTAGAATAACAGCTTCTGTACCATAAGAGAGAGAGAATGGAGTGTGACCAGTCGCGGACTTGTGGGTTGTACGGTAGGCCCATAAGGCCATAGGAAGTTCATAGACCCATTTGCCCCCAGCTTTCTCCGGTCGTTTCTTTAGAATGGATTTTATAACTTTATTAACAGCTTCAACCTTTCCATTCGCTTGAGGGTGTGCAACTGTGGAGAATTTCTTCTGAATGTGGAATCGTTGACATAAATCCTTAAATTCGGCACTATCGAATTGGGTCCCGTTGTCAGTGATAATAGTACGTGGGAGACCAAATCGGCAGATGATGTTGCGCACTACAAAGTTGATCACCTTCTTTGTTGTGATTGTAGCAAGGGGTTCAGCTTCTGCCCACTTGGTAAAGTAATCAACTACAATGATGGCGTACTTCGCACCACCTTTGGCTAGAGGTAAAGAGCCAATAATATCAATGCCCCATACTACAAACGGCCATGGGCTGACCATTTGAGTTATCTCAGTAGGTGGGGCTCTAGGAATCCGAGCATGCTTTTGATATTTATCACACTTCTTGGCATAATCTGCTGCATCACGGTTTATAGTTGGCCAATAGTATCCATACCGGAGTACTTTCTTAGCGAGTGCTTACCCCCCGGTGTGATCGCCACATTCCCCTTCGTGTACATCATGTAATACTTGTTTGATTTCATCACGAGCGATACACCGGAGTAAAGGAACAGAGTATCCTCTTCTATACATAACTTCGTCTTGAATAGTGAAACGCGAAGCTTTTCTGAGAATCTATCTCTTTTCACTTCTACGCTCTGGCAGGGTTCCGTGTTCGAGATAATTTCTGAATGGAGTTATCCACGACTCCCTTTCGGAAACGACATCAAATATTCGATCGGTTTCCATCTGATCAATGCTTGGCGAAGTTAATATTTCTATGGGAACAAGTCCCATTTGCCATGCTTCACCTGTACTGGCTAACTTTGCCAACGAATCAGCTTTCTGGTTGCGTTCTCGTGGTATGTAATAAATAGCATAATAGTCAAACTGATTCAATGTCTCCTGAACCTGAGCAAGGTACGCGGCTAGTCTTCGATCTCTGGCCTGGTACTCCCCCCGAACTTGACACACGATCAATTGCGAATCATAGTAAATTTCCACCGCAATGATTTTTCAATCTCTGGAAAGTTTCAATCCAGCCAATAGGGCCTCATATTCAGCTTCGTTATTAGTTGCATGGAAGTTGAACTTTAGAGCGTAACATATAGATCGACCTTCAGGAGTTTCAAGAACAACCCCTGCACCTGAGCAACAGTCATTTGATGCACCGTCGGTATGCAGCTTCCAGATATACTTGGGAGATTCACTGGTTTCGGGCAAGTCCTTTGGGATGGTAAATTCAGCAATGAAATCTGCTAGGACTTGACCTTGAATGGCTCGCCTTGGAGTTTAAGTATGGTCAAACTGACTTAACTCGATATTCCATTTGAGTAACCTGCCAGACGTCTCAAGACGCGTAAGGACCTGTCGTAATGTGTGGTCGGTATAAACGGTGATTGGGTGAGCCTGGAAGTATGGACGGAGCTTCCTCGAGGCAATGACAAGACAATAAGCCAATTTTTCTAGCTTCGGATAATTTCTCTCAGCTCCAGTTAGCCGCTTGCTTATGTAGTAGACTGGCTTTTGTATTTGGTCTTCCTCCCAACTAGGGCGGCACTGATTGCGTTTTCTGATACCGCCAAGTAAATGTATAATTTCTCGTGATCGATAGGCTTTGACAAAATTGGCGGTGTGGAGAGATGTTGAATTAGTGCTTGGAATGCACCCTCACATTCCGTAGTCCATTCAAAGTTTCGTTTTCCTTTTCGGATCAGGTCGAAGAAGGGAATGCATTTGTCAGTGGACTTAACCTGCTCAGTGCTGCTACTTTCCCATTGAGACTCTGGACTTGCTTTATAGTTTTTGGAGTTTTAAGATTTCTGATTGCCCAGATCTTTTCGGGATTGGTTTCGATTCCTCGTGCGTTGACGATAAACCCAAGGTATTTCCGGATGCTACCCCAAAGAGACATTTCAATGGGTTGAGCTTCAATCTGTATTCTCGGAGGATATTAAACATTGACTCCAGGTCTCTGATGTGATCGATGGAAAATCGCGACTTGACTAGCATGTCGTCCACATATACCTCCACGGTCTTTCCGATCTGGTTAGCGAACATTCGATTAACTAACCGTTGATAGGTTGCCCCAGCATTCTAAAGTCCAAAAGGCATAACTTTATAGCAATAGAGTCCCATATTGGTTACAAAGCTGGTATGTTCCTGGTCGGGCAAGTGCAGGAGTATCTGATTGTAGCCAGAGTACGCATCCATGAAGGATAAAAGCTCATGTCCAGTTGTTGAGTCTACAAGTTGATCAATTCATGGAAGTGGAAAATTGTCTATGGGGCAAGCTTTATTCAAGTCTGAGTAGTCAACACATGTTCTCCATTTTCCATTTGGCTTTCAGACAAGTACAGGATTGGACACCCATTTCGGGTATAATACATCTCGAATGAATCCATTCGTCTTAAGCTTGTCTACCTCTTCTTTAAGAGCATCAGATCTCTCTGGATCCATACCACGCCTTTTTTGCTTGACCGGGATGTACTGCGGGTCAATATTCAGTGTGGGGCTCGCGATGTCCGGCGAGATCCCACACATATCAGAGTGCATCCAGGCAAACACATCAAGGTTTACCCGGAGAAATTCAACCAATTCCTCTTGCATTTGTTGGCGTAGCTGAGATCCAATCTTTATCATCTTCGAGTCATCACTATCGTCGATTGGAACATCGATCGTCAGTTCGGCTGGAGAAGTTTGACTATCTTTACCTTAATCTTCATTTTGGTATCTCTTAGGTCAAGATCTCTTTGGAATTTGTTGGGGTGCCCGGGCCCGGGCCCAGGCGCTAATTTTCAATTATCGGCAAAGCGGATGCAGAGAGATTCCTCTACGCCCTTTCCTTTTTCTTTCTGTTGCGCCTCGCGCAGCTCAACAACGTAACAGGCTCGCCCTGCGGCCCGATCCCCTTGAACAACTCCGACACCATTGTCAATAGGGAATTTCAAAGTCAAACACCATGGGGCGATGGCAGCCCTGAATTCAGCTAGGGCTGGTCGGCCCAAGAAAGCATTATATGGGGAGTTTATATCCAAAACAACAAACTATAGTATTCAGACTCTCCGGCGTTCACCAATTCCCAACTCCACTGGCAATTCCACCACTCCAGTGGATATAGTTGCACTCCCGTTGAAACCATGAATGCGAGACTGACATGGCTTTAAGTCTTTAGTCTCCATTCTCATCTGGTCATAAGCTCGTTTAAAAAATATATTCACAGAGCTTCCATGTCTACCAAGATCCTCTTCATCCAAGCAGGACCTACTTGAGCTGATATGACGAGCGGATCAATAGTGGGGGCTTCGACCCTGTCGGCATCTCGACCTCGAAATATGATGTCATCTGCCATCGTTCTTTGTTGTTTGGTCGGAGCCCTATCTTCAGAATTACTACAACATTCAAAGTCCGCATGCTTGATAGAGCTGGCATACGACTCCATTTCCTTCCAGCTTTGGTCTGCTGGATGAGGACCAGCATAAATAGTGTTTATCACCAACCTCCCGTCAGTACGAGCGGGTTCCTCCTGTCTAGCCGAATTTGGTACATGATTTTGGTCTGATGGGCCCGCTCTCCCAGACTGCGGTGCCTGCACAAACTGTTCTAACTTCCTTTCTCTTATCAACTTTTCGATAAGATCCTGCAAGTGACGGCATTCATTTGTGTTATGGCCGTAGCTTTCGTGGAATCTGCAAAATTTCCCCGTCTGAATTTGCTTCTCCGATGACTGTTTTGGAGCAGGCTTCTTGTACTGAATAGTATTGCAGGTTTGTAGATATACGTTCTCCAGCGACGTATTCAGAGGAGTATAATTATCAAACATTGGAGCTCTACGTCGTGGACCACGGTTTTGATCCCGTTTTCTATTTTGGTTACCATTGCTTTTTGCTGATCTTGCTTATTCTGAATATTCAATTGCACTTTTCCAGAACTCTCCCCGGATTGTTTAACAGCAATATTACTTTGAATTCCTTCCACACTAGGCCCCACATCATCCTTCTTCCTAGATTGTTTCGCATCCTCCCTTCTCAAGAATTGAGCTGCTTTGGAATAGAAATGGTCCAATGATGTAGGGGGTTTTCCAGCCAACCAGTTGCCGAATTCAGATTCGGGCTCAATTCCCTTAGTCGGTGCCATAAGAATAGATTTATCATTTGGGTTGCTGATCTCAGCACATGCAGCATGAAATCTCTCCAAATAACGCCTGAGTGTCTCTCCAGGAGCTTTAGTGACATTAGATAAAGTATTAACATCCTTTGGTCTCGCGACATGCATACGAAATTGCTCAATAAATTTTGTTGCCAACTGATCAAAGCATGAGATAGATCGAGGTGGCAGTCGGGTAAACCACATAGTCGCTATGCCCCCTAGTGAAATCGGGAAGCTTCGGCACTTGACTGCGTCGTCAGCTCGTGCATCGTTCATCAACCATTCATACTTCAGGATATGCTGATTAGGGTCAGAGTTCCCTTCATAAACGGGCAAAGTCGACATCCTGAATCGCCGAGGTGGTTCAGCATAAAGTATCTCATTAGTAAAGGGGGTATGACTCTGGGATATTCCCCAGTCATCATTGCTAAGCACTTGGCTTTCACGGATCATTTGACAGATCATTGCTGACAAGTCGGGCATCTGGACATTTTGAGCAGGTTGGGCCAAGGTGTGGTCGGGTTCCACAATGCGAGGAGGGGCCGGTCGCTGTCGACGGTCCATGTCTCCCCTCCTTGGTTCTAGGTCTTCGGGGACTTAAGGCTCAGGAGGGTAATCATGCTAGTGATGGTTCAGATCTATTTGATTTCGGGTCTCAACACCCAAATCAGTGGCTGTCGTGGTACGGTTATCAGTAACATGATGCAGGGTAGCGCCTCCTCGGGAGGAGGGTCCAGTCTGGTGGCTGGTTGACGGGCCAACTCTCAGTTGCCCAACATTCAATGTGTGTTGATGCCTAGTGGCCTGTGTGTAACTTCCGTCTAGCCGTGGGCGTGTAGATCTGTGATGATAATCAGAAGAGGCTGAACTCTCGGTGGAGGAATGGGAAGCCTGATCCCTCCTGGATCTTCTTCGTCGCTGACGGTTCAGTTGGTCGGCTAGTTCCGCATTAGTACGGAGCTGTTGAGTGAGCTGTTGGCGGCTCTGAGTCTATTCTTGCATCGACATCTGAAATTATTTTCTGGTGACAGGGCCTAGCGGATCTGATGGTCCGGTAGCATTCTGATCAGTTGGAGGCAGTTGCATGGGATTCTGTCTGTCCCGTTCTTCAAGATCTACAGCTGTGGAAGTAGTCCTTGTGTTAACCATGATGGATGATGAAGCTCTCTCCTAGACTTGTAGCAAATCCGAATAGGATGGAAGAACTTCTGAAATTGAGATCTGGATCTTCTTCTTGGATGTTTGCAATCTGATATCGGTAGTAGATCCAACGAGCAGAAGGAAAAAACTGGTTTTCTCTCAGTGAAAGCACCAAAGTGTTTGTACCAAAATTAGGCACAACACTCTTCGGAAGGATTTGAAGAGATAAAAATGAAGAAATTAAATGGAAAAAGAGGATTATCTAACAAATAAGAAAGTACGTAGAAACACGGATATTTAGAGTGGTTCGGCGTGTTGCCTACATCCACTATGAAATTGATGATTTTATTGATGTTTTCTTGTTGATTACAACTGATTACAGCGGATTACAGTGGATTACAATGATGAAATTCGAGTACAACAACAGCCTTGTAGTGCAAAAATGTTTTCGACAAAGTCTGTACGTCAAAGAGCCAAAAGATCCCTTTTCTATAAGCTCTAGGGTGCTATTTATAGGCGTAGGATGCAAATATCTCACTCAGATCTCGGGAGACCTCTTGTGGCACATGGGCGGGCCCATGCGATCAATCCCACGTGGTTTCGACTTGATCCATGATCGATACGAATGAATTTCGTATTGATCAAGATTTGGTCCAATCGAGTCGAAATTTGGCATGGATGTTCATTGAGTTGTACGTAAGCTCGTGTGAAAATTTCATAGCATATAGACTTGTGGATGAGTTATGATCGATACGAATTAGAGACTTTGGTAGGCTGTTTAGTTCGAATCGATGCACTTTGTATCGACCAGTTCACATCGATCCAGGCACGTGTCTGAAAGTTGGCGTGGCACTAGTTTCCAGGATCGATCCACATTTCATGCCGAATCGACCAAGTATTTCCAAGATTTTCCCCTTGTTCGTATCGATAGCCATTGCCTTGTTCGTACAGATGGAGGTGGTTCAATTCGTATCGATGTAAGTAGCACAGTTCGTATCGATGGAAGCGACTCTGTTCGTATCGATGGAAGCGGCTCTGTTCGAATCGATCCAAGTTGCTCGGCTCATATCGATTATGTGGCCTTGTTCGTATCGATCGAAGTTGCTCCAACTTGATGGATACGAACAAATGATGAGGTGATGGATATGAACAGATGGCGACTCTGCTTGGCTTGATGGATACGAACAGTGGTTTCACGATGGATACGAAGTAATGATTACTTGATGGATACGAACCAAGGTCACCTGATGGATACGAACTACAGATGTTTGATGGATTCGAACAAGGCTCTTCAGCTGATGGATACGAAATGATGCGCCCTGATGGATGCGATTAAGATGATGGATACGAACAAATGGTGATATGATGGGTACGAATAACGTGTTCTCTTGATTTGTATCGACCATATCTCGTGCATACGAACTCCGATTGACTTGAAACTTGGAACGTTGGCTTTCACAGCTTGGCTTGTCATGTATTGACAATCATAGCTTGATTCGGACTTAGACAAAATTTATCGACATCCATAGCAAACCCGCGTATAACCGATCTTCGAGACGGACTTTCCTTGGTTTCCAGTTAAGTTCCTGGTATCATGGCCTTGCCAAAAGGCGGGATAACAGAAAACAAACTGTTTATACTATTAAACAAGGACTTGGGTATACTCAATCTGAATAAGGTAGAAGTAAAACTAATCATGTCAACTCCAAATGTAAGATTTGTGGAAAAATTGGACACAATCAAAAAAATTGCTGGAATAGACCAAACATGCGAAAATCATACCAATTTGGGTTCCTAAAGGCACGAATGTAAAATCCCTTAAAATCAAACAAATCTGGGTGCCAAAAGGAACAAACATAGACTGTCTTGCTTCTACGCAAACTTGTTTTTCAAATTCTTTTGTCACTAACAATCTTGGACGTATGAAAACAAATAGGTCACTGAACTCTTTTCTCGTGTAGGTGTGTTGGCAGGCTAAGGAACAACAAGAGTGGTACCTGGATTCTGGCTGTTCCAGGCACATGACGGGTGACAAATCAAAGTTCCTTAGCCTAGAGAAGTACGAAGGGGGCAGAGTCACAATGGGCAACAATGATAAATGTAAAATTATTGATAAAGGTAAAGTAGGTAATGGCACATTTACCTTAAACGATGTATTATATGTTGAAAATATGAACCATAATCTGATTTCAATCAGCCAGTTATGTGATAATGGAATGAATGTTGTTTTAGATTATGATTTGTGCAAAATTGCTGACCAATCATCAAAAGAAACATTATTTCAGGTAAGAGTAAAGGTAATATATACTCTCTATCTTTTGATGATCTCACTCTTTCAAAATGTTTGGTAGCTAAGGATGAAGAAGTAAACTTATGGCATAGACAATTAGGACATGCTAGCATGAATCTTTTAAACAAATTAAAAAGAAAATATTTGGTAAGAGGTTTACCATCTCATGATTTCAAAACAGAAACTCTATGTAAAGCATGTACTATGGGAAAATTTTAAAAATCATCTTTTCATGCCAAGAACATTGTAAGTACCTCTAGAGTCCTTGAACAAGTTCATATGTATCTGTTTGGACCTAACGATATTACAAGTTTAGGTGGTAAGAGATATTGTTTTGTATTGGTTGATGATTACTCTAGATACACATGGGTATACTTCTTTACTAAGAAATTAGAAACTTTCTCATACTTTACTAAATTCACAAAATTAGTTCAAAATGAAAAAGGAGTTTCTATTATTTCGTTAAGAAGTGATCATGGTGGAGAATTTAAAAATTATGAATTTGAAATTTTTTGTGATGAAAATGGATTTAAACATGAATTCTTTGCCCCACGTACTCCACAACAAAATGGAGTAGTCGAGAGAAAGAATCGAACCTTACAAGAGTTGGCTAGATATATGATAAATGAGTATGAACTACCCTTGTCCTTCTGGACAGAGGCAGCAAATACAGCTTGTTATATAATGAATAGATTCATGATTAAGCCGATTCTTAAGAAAACACCATATGAACTGTGGTTCAAAAAAAGCCAAACATTGCATATTTCAAAAATTTTGGTTGTCCATGTTTTATTCTCAATATAGGTGATCAGCTAGGAAATTTTGAGCCAAAAGCTGACGAAGGCATGTTCATGGGATACTCTTCCAGAAGTAAAGCTTATAGAGTATACAACAAAAGGACGAGAACAATCATGGAAATAATCAATGTGAAATTTAATGAAGGCATTGATGATCAAAGCAAGGAAACAATCAAAAGCAATGTCGAAGAGGAGAACGAAAAAGATGAAAGTGAAAATCCAAAAGAAACTGCAACCACGAAAGAAGTCGAACGAAATCTGGAACCAGAGAAATTGATATTCAAAGCAGATCATCCTCCAGAATTGGTAATAGGTAATCCTACCGCAGGTATTCAAACTCGTTCCTCCTTTAGAAATTTATGTGATTTGTTTCTATACAGAGGATTTATTTCATAAATTGAACCCAAAGACATAAATACAGCTCTCAATGATGAGAGTTGGTTTATGGCTATGCAAGAAGGGCTAAATCAATTTGAACAAAATAATGTTTGGATTCTAGCACCTAGACCTAATGATTATCCAGTTTTAGGAACCAAACGAATTTTTAAAAATAAATTTGATGAATCTGGAAATGTAATTAGAATCTTGTTAGCTTTTGCTTGTTATAAAGGATTTAAACTAAGACAAATGGATATTAAAAGTGCTTTTTTTAATGGAATTTTGAAAGTGGATGTATTCGTTGAACAACCTGAAGGTTTTGAAAGTCAAGAATACCCTAACCATGTATATAAACTTAAGAAAGCACTATATGGATTAAAACAAGCCCCTAAGGCTTGGTATGAATGTCTTAGCACTTATCTCTTTGAAAATGGGATCAAAAAGGGCTGTGTAGACACCATATTATTTCTATTGCACGAAAATGATGACCTATTGATTGTTTAAATATATGTTGATGACATTATTTATGGTGCCACTAACAACCTTTTGTGTGAGAAATTTGAAAAAGTAATGCAGGAAAAGTTTGAAATGAGCTTGGTAGGAGTTGAACTTCTTTTTAGGATTTCAAATCAAACAAAGCGAGAAAGGTACGTTCATCTCTCAAACAAAATATATCAGAGAGCTTGTCAACAAATTTGGATTGATAGATGTTAAACCTGCAAAAACTCCCATGAGAACAACAATTAAACTTGACAAGGCTGAAAAAGGTAAGATAATTGATCAAAAGAAATATCGAGGTATGATTGGATCACTTCTTTATCTTACTGCTTCTAGACCAGACATTATGTTCTCTGTTTGTTTATGTGCATGGTTTCAATCAAATCCAAAAGAATCTCATTTAAAAGCTGTAAAAAGGATTATAAGGTATCTATTGCACACCCCACGGTTTGGTCTATGATATCCAACTAATGGTAACTTTCATTTAAAAGGGTATTTAGATGCAGACTATGTTGGTAGTGTAGTTGATAGAAAAAGTACTAGTGGAATGTGTTTTATGTTGGGACATTCGTTAGTTGCATGGTCAAGTCGAAAACAAAATTGTATTGCATTATCTACCACTGAGGCAGAGTATATTGCTCTAAGCGGTTGCTCTGCTAAAATCTTATGGATGATGCAAACCTTGCAAGACTATGGTGTAAATTTTAAATGAGTTCCAATTATGCATGATAGTAAAAGTGCAATTGATCTCTTAGATAATCATGTACATCATTCTCGCACCCAGCATTTAGATGATAGACATCATTTCATTAGAGATCACTTTTTCAAAGAAAATATCTGCATAAACTTCATTTCAACCGATTCTCAATTGGCTGACATTTTTACAAAACCCCTTCCAGAAAATAGATTTGTTGACTTCGTCTTAGTTTAGGCATTTTAGAAATGTGATTTTATATTTTTTTTGGATTTGATCTTAAATGCCTATGTTATTGATTGTCGAAAAAATAAATAGTGATTGAAAAAAGTGATGAGTGTTGATCTTGTTCATACATTATGTCTTGAGAGAGTATATTTAGAAAATTTCTTTAAAAATTTAAACAAAATTTGTAATAACTTTGGTTGGTAAAAATTCCATGATCATCTCTATTCATATCATATTTATACGACAATCACTCATCAATATCCAATATAGTATGTTAAAATGTGGTATTTAAACAGGAAATTATTCTTTTTTTAAATTAGCAATAAAATCATCCAAAAGCACTCACTCTCGTTTAAAAGTCCTCACGGTTATGCATGGGTGAACAACTTGAAATCTCTGATTATGTGCTTTCATGCTTATTTAAAAGTCCTCACGGTTATGCATGTATGGAACACATATCAAAATTGGATGAAATAAGCGAATTGATTCTAACCCCATTTAAAAGTCCTCAGGGTTATGCGTGGTTAGAAGATGCTTGAAATTCATTTTTAATAAAGATAGGGAATACTACTAATCTCATTTAAAAGTCCTAACAGTTATGCATGGTTAGTAAGTATTTAAAAAATTTCTGTCATAAATATACCACAAATGGACACAACTATGTGGTTTTCTATGCCGACATCACCCCTATCACTCTAAAATTGAATATGCGCCTAACATAATATTTATGATTTTTGTTTGATTTTTGTTTGAAATTTAATGTTGTGATTCATGTCTATCACTTTATCACTCTTATCTAACACTATTACTGTTTTGCTGATAACAAAAGGGAGAGAGAAGTTAAGATTTTGGCAAATAAGTCATATCATATTATTTTTATTTGCATATTCTCATCTAGGTTCATTGCATTCTTTTTTATTTACAAATTTATGTGAAGGGGGAGCTTTGTTGTGAGGGGAGTATTCAAATAGGGGGAGCTAATAGAATTCATCAAGAATAAATACATTTAATAGAGTCAAAATCTTAATATATGTTTGTTATCATCAAAAGGGGGAGATTGTAGAATACAATAGCCTATGATTTTTGTTTGATGATAATAAACATATATAAATATACATATATTAAATGTATTGGATATAATACTATTCGTTATAAAATATTCAAACACAACTGTAAGAATATAATACACAGATATTCATTGAACAATAAACAAATATTTTATTCAAATAATTGTTTTTATTACAATATCGAATAGTACATATTTTTAGCTCTAACTATTTTGAATGTATACAACTCAACACTGCTTTACATATTTTGTACAAGAATACATGTTGATCAATTCACTAGCTGTCACACTCTTTTGCTATCTTCAAGCTTCGGTATATGTCCAGTCTTCTGAGTACCTATCACATATAATTAAAAAGTAGTAGTCTGGAAAATAATGTGAACTTGAACTGAAAATAAAAATATTTTTTAAATATTGTTTCCTCAGGTAATTTGGGTTGTTTTTCTTTCTTTTTCACTGGCAGGGACAATCGATCTCAAGAGCCTGCATATACACATGTGTACATGTACACATGTGTATTGCCTTAGCGTCTCAAGAATCATAGTGCAGACCCATGAAAATATTCTAATGGAACCAGACTACAATAATAACAAAGAATAACAATATGTTCAGTTTCAACATGTATATGAAGTATAATTTCAAATGCAACCTGACTTCAAATGCAACCAAACTTCAAATGGCACTAGGAAAGCACTTGAATAACCAGAAGACAATGAAGTTCAATTTCAACATGTATATGAAAACATACAATATGTTCAAGCAATCAGGCATCCCGGCATTGGAGCATACAACAGCTCAACTAGACCAGTCTCACATATACACATGTATGCATATATGCATATATATATATATATATATATGTATATGTATACACATATATCAGTTCAGATATGAAGGCATCAAGTTTATCAACCCAGCAAACATTGAAAAGAATACAAGGAAATTGACATGGAACTTGACCAGCAACTAGCACAAAGTCTTTATGGCCAGAGAATACAAGTGCATTAAGACATGTGAGCACAAGGTCAAACCTGAGCCAAGACTGGATTCAACTCAGGTGCAATGCAAAAACAAACAACACAGCAATATGTTCAAGCAATCAGGCATTCAGGCATGAACACATACACACATGCAACCAGACTTCAGAGAATACAAGTGATTATGGTCAGAGAATAAAACTGCAACAAATACAAGCAAAGTCAAAATGCAAGCACTTAGGTGGACAGAGCATTGCCATAGCAATCACACACATATATACATACATATATGTATGTTTGTATATACATGGAGACATCAGATCAAACTTAAGCAAAGGCAACATGAGCATATAAATTAATAAAATCAAGGCATGTTGCTAATTATCAGTAGCAGTTTGAACAAAATCAAGAAAATTCAATTAGAGGTCACATATTTCAGAAAAAGAATCAGCGAATGACGAATTGAACAAGTCGCAAAGGATATCATGACGAACAAGTCAGACTTCAAGAGTCAAGGTTAAACCAAAATCAGCATATATATCTCAAATTCAAATGCCAAGCTGTAATCAAAGGATGATCAAGTCAGAGATGAACAAGTCATACTTCAGAGATCGTTCGATCAGAAATCAACGCAAGTACTAAAATCATGAAGAATTCATATCAAAACAATGCAAAAATTTTTTTAGGGATTTTATCCTTATTTAAACCCGTATCGTCATTGGAAGAATACATCAAGTCGAGTTACTAGCAAGATAATTAAAAACAGCAAATTTAAAATAATACCAAAGCCCTAACTGAAGAAGTGCTCAACTCAATTGAAGCGACCGAGTGTAATCAAAGCTAGGGAATCGATTGACGAAGCAAACCGAAGTGAAATCATCACTTCAATCGATCAATTTGAATCGGCGTGTTCAATCAGAAGGAACCCTAATTTCAGAAGAAGGGATAAAAGGAAATCGGCCATATTAAAAAGAAGAAGGATATCTCGTTTTTGGACCGCACAAATTGTTTTGGGCCGTGTTCTCTTTTATTTTGAATTATAGTGTATTTAGGGTTTCTGTTTTTATTTTTTATTTTCTCTTTTAAAATTTTGTAAATTTCTAGTTGTGTAACTAGGTACAAACTACGGGGCATAGTTTGAGAATTTGTAGCTCGGTGGCTGAGTTGTGGCAGGGTTTTGAGCTTAGAGTTAGGTTAATCGAGTTAGTGGGTATCGCAAGTTTGCGTATTTTTGTAAGCGTCTGATTACTTAATTTCTAGTAGAAACCTTGGGGACAGCACGTAGGCAAGTTTTTGCCGAAGCTAGGTAAAACTGTGTGTGATCTTTATTGCATTACTTTCTGCTTTTGCTTTTATTTTCGCATTAATTTCTAGTAGACCCTATTCACCCTCCTCCCCTACTAGGATGAAAACGATCTTACGGAAATGACATGTGCGACTTGTACTTTTTCCATCTGTCTCGCAACCACCGAAATCTACATCGTTATATGATACAAGTTCAAAAGAGCTGCCTTTCAGGTAGAAAAGTCCGTAATTTTTGGTGTTGGTTAAGTATCATAAACTTCTTTTAACTGCTTAATGGTGTGACTCCTTAGGTTGTACTTGAAATCTTTGCACATAGACAGACGCTTATCATAATATCTGATCTACTAGCCATTAAGTATAACATAGATCCAATTATACTTCAGAATAACTTTTGATCGAAATCCTTTCCATTTTCATCTTTGTTTAAATGTAAACTCTTGCTAATTGGAGTTGGTCTACTTGAAGTACTATTCATTCCAAATCATTTTAATAATTCTCTAAAATATTTTTCTTGATTTATAAAATTTCCATTTTCTACTTGTTTTATTTGTAAACCTAAAAAGAAGTTTAATTCTCCCATATGCGACATTTTGTATTCATTTTTCACTATGATAGAGAAATAGTTACATAGTTTCTCGTTAGTTGATCCAAATATGATGTCATCAACATAATTTGTACAACTAGTATATTATATCTTCTTTTTTTATAAATAATTTTGAATCAATTTTCCCAATTTGAACACCAGAATTTAATAAATGTGTATTAAACTCTCTACCAAGCATGAGGTGCTTGTTTTAATCTGTATAATGCCTTTTTAAGTTTGAAAACATGGTCTAGATATTTCTCATGAACAAATAAGGGTGGTTGTTCAAAATAAACTTTTTCTGTGATATCCCGGATTTTCGGGCATCAGATAATTGGATAGTTATCTGATTTAACTTTTTAAAATACTGATTTATAAATCGAACAAATTCAAATGTGATAATCTCCATTTAAAAATTTGGTAAGATTGTTAATTTCAAATCAATAATAATAATATGTTGTATATATTCATGTATAGAGAATTATTATATACAAATTGAATTTGTGTTTGTTTAAATATATATGATATATATACATCAAATTGATTTTTAAATTAAATTTGAATTTGAATCTAGATTTAAATTTGGAAATTCAAAGGGTAGATATTTTAAATATTTTAAAATAATATATAAGCTTTTATTTATAAATATAATTGGTTTTATTTTCTTTAAAGTAATTTTTATATTTAGATAAGTATTTGTAAATTAATAAATGTAGTATAAAGCTTTTATTAATATTTAAAAATAAGTAAAGATTACTTAAATTACAAGTGTTAAATTATGAGATCATGTAAATAACATGTGTAGGTTAATTAACAAATGTGATGGACAAATGTTAGGGAATGATACAAGTGTCTTTTATTTATTTTATTTTCTTTAAAATTTAATAAACCACAAATTAACTCTATATAAACATTCACCTTCTATCTTCATTTCTTTTTCCTTATTTTCAATTTCGGAACCAGGAAACTCAGAAAAAAATCTGTAATAAACTCAAACCAGTAAATTAAAAACCTGTAAATAATATCATCTCATCATCAACCTGGTTCACAAACAACTCAAAGATCAAGCAGGCTAAAGTATCGAGTACAAAATCATCTCAACAATCAAAATAAACCAGAAGCATTTTAAACCTGGAAGTTGTCAATTTTAATTCTTCAACCTCTGCTAAACATCAAGCTTCACCCTGATGCAAATCAAAGCAACTTTCAGATTTCAAATTAAAACCTGCTCTGTTCAAAACAAAAGAGGTGAGTTGTAATATCCCGGAAATTTTAACAATATCAATTTAATAATCTGTTGAATAATTAAATTGATTGGATAATCTTTGATAATAAGATTTGAATTTAATTTAATAATCTGATTAAATTAGTATTTAATTGATGATTTTATCTTTTAAAAGTTAATAAGATATTTTCTATTTGAATATATATATTTATTTATATATATTGTAAATAGAAGCTTAGGTAAATTGGAAATTTATATTTAATTTAATCTGGACTTTTCAAAGATATTTAGATAAGTAATTTTATAGTTTTAAAATACTTCAGGTAAATATTTTAATTGGTTTAAGATATTTTTAACTTAAGTTTAAATAAATAAGATTTACAAAATTGGTTTGTTTTATTTCTTTTTAAATATTTCTTAATAAAGAGATAATTTCTTTTATAAATTATTTAAAATTGGTAAATGTGTTATTTTCAAACAATATTAATAATGTATTGTTTTATATATAAAAATAAATAGGTTTTAAAGGAAATAGAATTTGTTATTTTCAAAAATTTTATGTGTAGTTATATATGTATATATATAAGTTGATTGATTTTCTTTGATTTAAATTTAAATTTAAAAGTTTTAAAATTCAAAGGATAGATATTTAAAATATTTTGGATTTTTAAAATAACATATATATATAAGCTTTTATCTTAAAGGAAATTCATATGCATTTAAATAAGTATTCATAATTTGAAAATTAAGAAAAGTCTTTTTACTTTACATTTAAATAAATAAAAATTATGTTATTACAAGTGTAGTTAAATTAAGCAACTATAGTAACAAGTGTTATTATCTTAAGTCCTCATTTTTACAAGTGTCATGATTTATTTTCATTTTCTTTGATTTTTAATAAACCATAAATTAGACTATATAAACATACAACTTCCATTTCTTTTTCTTTTCCTAATCTCATTTCTAAGCTAAGAAAACAAGTCTGAAAATCAATAACTACTCTAAAACCAGAAATCATATCCTCTGCAAATCATTTTCAAAATAAAATCAAAAGCATGAAAACCATTTACATTTTCAAAAGCCTGTTCCTGTTTCTTTCAAAACTGAGATGATCAAGCCTGCATTCAAATCTGAGATTTCCAATAGCTTGAACATTTTTCTTTTCAAACCTGGAAGCATGCATGCAGTTTTAAAGAAAAGCCTGGAGTATCAAGCTTTAAATTTTCAGAATGGTTTCCAGAGTTTGAATCATAGCAGTAATCAAAGTCTTCAATTTCAAGTCTTCCAGTTTTCAAATTCTAACATTCAAGCCTCTGTTTTTTTAAAATCTGTGAGTAAACCTTTCTTTTAAAAACAGTTTTTTTTTAAAAAAATCTGTGATTAAACTTTAATGCAAGTGATAGATTTGTGTTGTGATGATATATATTGTTGCATGACTGTTGGCTATGAATGCATGTTTGTAAATATGATATGTTTATATATATATGAGTTTCTATCTTCTCTGTTTTAAATAAACAGGCTCCAAATCTATAAATAAATTCATATCTTCTAAACAAATTAATTTTAGACCTTGATCTTAAAAGAGAAAATGATTGTAATCATGTAAATTCATGTTTAATAATGGTTTCAATAATTTATATTCAGTAATTAATTCGAATTAATAAAATTACAGTTAAAAATTAAGGTTAAGTCAAAAGTTGAAGTTCATAATTTCGAATTTGAAGTTTACTACTAAATTTATATTAGAGATTGATGAATTTTAGGGGTTGAAGCAGGATTTTTAGGTTAGTAATTGTTGTGCCATACTATATTGAACAGAATCTGTACTTTTTCTAATTTCTGATGAACGGGAGAATTTTAGATGGAGGGCTTTGGTCTGGAGGAAGGTGGTGGCACGGGGGTCACTGGAAAAATGGTTATCAGAATTATAGTTGGCCGAGGTTGTCAGGGAATGGCGAGATAGGGTTTTGAGGTATTGTTTTGTCGAGTTGATAATCACGATGGTTCCATCGTCGTCAGTGAATCAGAACAAATCGCGATAGGGGTAATCGACGCTGGAGGTCAAGGCGAGGCTCTGGACCAGGCGGCGTGATTCCAGATGGATAGGATCGTCGGTGGTTGGTGGTTTTTCCGATGGTGATGGGTTCCTGTTTCGAGTGGATGACTCGATTTCGATTAGTTGACGATTTCATTGATCTGGGTTTGGATTCGTGATTACGTGGATTTCGTGGAGTCGTTGAGGAGCATCGCGACGATCGACGTTGGCCGGAGTTGCCTGTGCACGTGCACTGTGCACGTTCGTGTACCAGAGGAGAGCGATGTTTTGGGGAAGACGAGTTCGACTCGGTGTGATGCTCGTGCTAATCGTTGTGCGACTCGAAGCAGATGGTGTTCGAGGGGGGGGGGAACCTCGAAGAAGACTCGGGGAAATGTAGGGGTTAGCTCGGGTTTTTGGTGATGTTATGTTATCTGGAGTAAAAGTTCTAATACCAGATTTTTAAAGTATGTAAATAATTTGTTTTAAAAGCATAATGGTTTCAAGTTTAAAAACAAATAAAAACCCAGTTTTAAAATGATAAAAGTTTTAAGTTATTTAAATAATTTCTTTTCAAAGGAAAAACATTTAAACAAGTTTAAATGTGTATTTGAAATAATATTTAACTAAGTTTTTAAAAACATTTAAAATAAATATGTTTTAGAGAAATGTTAAATTTAAGAATAGGAAATTATTAAACTAGTTTGAATAAGTTTCATAATTTTTAAGATTTATTTTGTTTAAATGAAATTTTATATCGTCTATTATATAATTGATTTGTAAAACGTTTTCAAATGGAAGTATAAAGATATAACTAAGTTTTGAATAAAGATAATGAAATTGTTTTTAAATTATTTAAGTTGTGATTAATCAAGAATATTTAATTAGTGAATTAATTAAAAGATTCATCACTTAATAAAATTTATTAGTATAATTAATTAAAGATGAGATTAATTAAAGATATTACTTAGAGTAAGTAATTAGTGGGTAGTAATAATGGAACATTAACTAGTGATTAAGAAGTGATTAATTTAGGTAATTAAATTAACTTAATTAATTAAGGTAATTAATTAAGGATAAACTTTGAATTTAATTAAGTGTTAATTACTTAATATAATTAATTAAGTGAATTACTTAGTATAAGTAATTAAGGTGTAATTACTAAATGTAATTAATTAAAAAGAATAATTACTTTTTGGAAGTAATTAATGAAAGGTAATTAAGGATTAATTTCTTAGATAATTAATTAAGGTTAATTAATGTGATTAATTAAGGTTAAAATTAATTAATGTAATTAATTAATGGATAATTAAAAAAGGTGATTAATTAATTAATTTAATTAGTGGATAATTAATAAAGTAATTTGTGGATAATTACTTAATGGAAATGATTTGAGGTTAATTAATGGGAGTAATTAAGGAATAATTACTTAGTATAATTAAATAATTAATTAAGGTTTAATTAATTAAAGGTAAGTGATTAATAGTTAATTGATTTCTGTAATTAATTAAAGGATAATTACTTAATCTAATTAATTTAAATAGGATAATTAATTAAAAATAATTAAGGATTATTAATTAATATAATTAATGATGTAATTAAGATGGATTAATTAAGTAATAATTAATAAATGAAGTGATTAATTAATGTAATTAATTAAGGTTTAATATAATTAATTATAGTTGATTAATTTAATTAATTTTAGTTAATTAATTAATGAAGTAATTAAAGGTTAATTACTATAAGTGGTTAAGAATAATTAATTTAAGTAATTAATTAAGGATAAATTACTTGAAGGTAATTAAAAGATAATTAATCAAAGATGATTAATTGAAAAGGTAATTAGAGGATAATTAATTAATTGATTTTAATTAATTAATGGTTAAGTAAGAAGGATTTATAAAATAAAGTAATTAATTTAATTCATTTTAAATTAATTAGAGATGATATAAATCATTACTTAAGAATGGATGATAATATTGAATGCTTTGCATTGATTGATATCTCTGATGAGATATATGCTGTGTGATATGGATGTTTAGTTGAATTGTGATGATAATATGGATTATCTGATAATGTTAATTATCTGTTGTGAATTATCTTTCTTTGTGTATAAAGATAATGAATTGAAATTGTTTTAACCTTTAAAACAACTTGGCCTTAAAAGATACGCTTTGGATTTCGATGAGACCGGGATCGGGTTTCCGTATACCGGATTTCCAGGTCTGGAGACCCGAATACCACATCAATCCAAATTAACGATAGGTCGTGAATCAAGTGAAGATGAAGATTCAGAGTGCAAGGGTTATTGTCGTTAACTCTGAGGGTGATGCCAAAATGAGTGTAACGAGATAATGCCTTCGGTTTCGTTCGAACCCGGAACGAACTTGTATGGATTGAATGCTTTCAGAACATCGTCAGGTGGACGATGAGCATTCTAAGTGATGTGTTCTTTTCTAAGGTAATCGTGACCTCAAGCCTCACAAACCGGGAATGGCTAAAACAGGGGAGGTGCAGCAAGGTTAGTGGGTAGCACCCAAGTAGGACAAGATTACCTCTGTCTAGAAGTCCCTTCTTATTTCGGCTTAGTGTGTGCGGTTGCTGATCCCAACCGTGAGGTATCTTGTGCGGGAATTATCCAGTAAGGGATGTTCCGACCTTGTGTTGCAGGGGATTGGGAGTGATCCTCGGTACGGTGATCTAGGCCACGTACTGTGACGGGCGGTACCCCGGTAGCCCTGCCATTGAATGGAATCCAAAATCCAATAAGTGATAACGGACTTGATTGTATACCTATGTATGCTGGAATTTAATGAATGTAACAATTTCGGCTATTTCATATTTATTTGAAAACCCTAGACCTATTATAATACAATCGAATTTCCTATCAAATGTTTTGGTTAGCGTAAGGTAAAAACTTACCCATATTTATTGGTGGGGAGTCTTACGTGATACCTTTTCTTTCAAAAGGTTTTGAAGTTAAACAAGTTTAACCTGTTACTCACACCAGACCCATGTCTGACCCAAGTTGTTTATTTCTGTTTTATAAACTCTTGGGTACTCAAATTTTTACGAGTAGCCAAGGGATTCAGGTTTAGCTTTGACGAGTAATCTGGAGGAGCAATGGAGCAGGAGGCTTCGGCGTTGTAGATATAGATAGTAGTTTTCCGCTGTGTTGATCTTTGTATTGATCTGTATTGTGTTGAGATGTAATAACTAGACAGATGTTTATAACTGTCTAGTATGAGATGTGTAATCTGTGTAACTCTGATAGATGATGTATATGATACTATGTAATATTTATGTGATATATTATATTTCGTTTCGTTTCCGCTGTGAGTATCTGTTGTTGTTTTCTTTTCTCTTCTTCTCTTTTCTATTTCTCACCCCTTTCTTTCTTACTGTCGATGCGATTTTCCGGGAGTGGAAAGCCGGGTCGTCACACGTGGTATCAGAGCTGAGGCTAGCGATAACCTTGGCTCTGGTGGGAATTTGAGTGTATTAATAGATATGAGCGCGTATTTGTTAGTGAATATAAAATGATTTTATATTGTGTTAATTGATCGGTTGAGTGGTATATGGATTCTGGTCAATACGAGTAGCTAACGTTATTGATAGGGATCTCTAAACACTTGAACCAGGCCAACGGACACAATATTGTTTTAAAAAGGAAAGGTGAAATAATTTTACCTAGAAATAATTTCTATATATAAAAAAAAAATATATCATTTTAAATATATATATATTTATGTATTTCTACCTATTTATTGGGTTACCTGTTCGGGTTTTCCAATATAAGTTATAAAGGTAGATAAGGTGGTAGTGTGTGTAACACAATTACCAATAGTTGGAGTTTGAATGTTGAGGTTGGAAGTGTATCTGTCGAGACTGTAGACCTAATACTCTCTCGAGTAAGCTTTGCTGTGGTGAAGGATTTTATCGATCTCCGAAGGAAACTGTAATGGTTCGGAGTTTATCTTTGAAGTTTGGATGAGTAAAGTTGGATCTGTCGGTTGAACAGAAGTGAGTGATGGTACCTTGATACCTCAGGTAATAGTAGCTGTGTGATGGGACGCAGTGACTATGGATGTCTCCGAAGATGTTTTCTTTTGGAGCGAGTTAAGGAAGTGGGTCTGCTTCGGTGTTGTGGCTGAGTTCAGCATGGTGTTTCTGTTTGGTTTGAGGTTCGAGTTTCTCGAAGAGCTTTGGGAATCTTTGGCATATGTGGCAGCAGTGCAACTCGGAGTATTCTGCGCATTGGCAGGAAAGTTTTCTGGCTGAGCAGTTTTTCTGGAAGTGAAGATCAGAAGCAGCAGAGTGGATCCATTTCTTCGATAAATTGGATAAATAAGTGTAAGCTGTTCTGATTGGTAAAGAGAGAACAGTCTGTTTGGAATTAGGCTGGGTTGATCGCAAAAGTGACTTGCGATTGCTGAGTGTTCTCTTGGATTATTGAAGATTTTCTGGATGTCTTCAGAGAAGTCAGAAGTTTGTCCGCATCTGAAGGTTGAGTTTTCTTATCGACTGGATTCCATGAGTGATACCGGTGGTTCAGTCTAGTGGGAGGATGTTTCCTAGAGATGGAGTTGGTGAAACAGCTCAAGTTTTGCTGAAGTATCTGAGTTTTATTTATGGATCAGTGAACCTTATTTCTAGAAGTAAGTTGTCCAGTCTGTGCTTGTGTTCTACCTCAGATCAGAGTTGAGCAGCGAAAGCAGTTTGGAGTGTATCTCTGGATGGGAGAAGTAAGTTTGGAATCTACTGATGTTGTGAAGTAGAGTTGTGTTTGGATCTCGTCTGTGTTCTGATTTGGATAAGTATTTGGTCTTCTGAATTGAATTGTCAGTTTGGATAACTGGAATTCATTGTGTTTTACGTATCTCTGAGGGAATACGTATTTGATCTATCTCTGGTTTTAGAATCTGCAGTTTGGGAAGTTTGGTAGTTGAGTCAGACTCGTCTGTAGTCTGATATTCTGTTTAGTTCTGTAGATCTAGATGAGTAGGAGATCTATAGCTTAGTAATTTAGATTGTTTGTAGAGCGAGTATCCCGGTATATATATATACTTGGGGAAACTCGAGGAATTTTATCTAGAATTTAGTCTAGATAGTTAGAATTGTTTGATTGGATGAATTGGTTGCTATGGTTGCTAGCATATGGATGATAGTATATGCTTGTGTTTTGAATTTAAAATCTTTAATAAGATTATTAAATTACCTTTGTTTAAATTTCGGGGACGAAATTATTTTAAGGGGGAAGGAATGTAATATCCCGGAAATTTTAACAATATCAATTTAATAATCTGTTGAATAATTAAATTGATTGGATAATCTTTGATAATAAGATTTGAATTTAATTTAATAATCTGATTAAATTAGTATTTAATTGATGATTTTATCTTTTAAAAGTTAATAAGATATTTTCTATTTGAATATATATATTTATTTATATATATTGTAAATAGAAGCTTAGGTAAATTGGAAATTTATATTTAATTTAATCTGGACTTTTCAAAGATATTTAGATAAGTAATTTTATAGTTTTAAAATACTTCAGGTAAATATTTTAATTGGTTTAAGATATTTTTAACTTAAGTTTAAATAAATAAGATTTACAAAATTGGTTTGTTTTATTTCTTTTTAAATATTTCTTAATAAAGAGATAATTTCTTTTATAAATTATTTAAAATTGGTAAATGTGTTATTTTCAAACAATATTAATAATGTATTGTTTTATATATAAAAATAAATAGGTTTTAAAGGAAATAGAATTTGTTATTTTCAAAAATTTTATGTGTAGTTATATATGTATATATATAAGTTGATTGATTTTCTTTGATTTAAATTTAAATTTAAAAGTTTTAAAATTCAAAGGATAGATATTTAAAATATTTTGGATTTTTAAAATAACATATATATATATAAGCTTTTATCTTAAAGGAAATTCATATGCATTTAAATAAGTATTCATAATTTGAAAATTAAGAAAAGTCTTTTTACTTTACATTTAAATAAATAAAAATTATGTTATTACAAGTGTAGTTAAATTAAGCAACTATAGTAACAAGTGTTATTATCTTAAGTCCTCATTTTTACAAGTGTCATGATTTATTTTCATTTTCTTTGATTTTTAATAAACCATAAATTAGACTATATAAACATACAACTTCCATTTCTTTTTCTTTTCCTAATCTCATTTCTAAGCTAAGAAAACAAGTCTGAAAATCAATAACTACTCTAAAACCAGAAATCATATCCTCTGCAAATCATTTTCAAAATAAAATCAAAAGCATGAAAACCATTTACATTTTCAAAAGCCTGTTCCTGTTTCTTTCAAAACTGAGATGATCAAGCCTGCATTCAAATCTGAGATTTCCAATAGCTTGAACATTTTTCTTTTCAAACCTGGAAGCATGCATGCAGTTTTAAAGAAAAGCCTGGAGTATCAAGCTTTAAATTTTCAGAATGGTTTCCAGAGTTTGAATCATAGCAGTAATCAAAGTCTTCAATTTCAAGTCTTCCAGTTTTCAAATTCTAACATTCAAGCCTCTGTTTTTTTAAAATCTGTGAGTAAACCTTTCTTTTAAAAACAGTTTTTTTTTAAAAAAATCTGTGATTAAACTTTAATGCAAGTGATAGATTTGTGTTGTGATGATATATATTGTTGCATGACTGTTGGCTATGAATGCATGTTTGTAAATATGATATGTTTATATATATATATGAGTTTCTATCTTCTCTGTTTTAAATAAACAGGCTCCAAATCTATAAATAAATTCATATCTTCTAAACAAATTAATTTTAGACCTTGATCTTAAAAGAGAAAATGATTGTAATCATGTAAATTCATGTTTAATAATGGTTTCAATAATTTATATTCAGTAATTAATTCGAATTAATAAAATTACAGTTAAAAATTAAGGTTAAGTCAAAAGTTGAAGTTCATAATTTCGAATTTGAAGTTTACTACTAAATTTATATTAGAGATTGATGAATTTTAGGGGTTGAAGCAGGATTTTTAGGTTAGTAATTGTTGTGCCATACTATATTGAACAGAATCTGTACTTTTTCTAATTTCTGATGAACGGGAGAATTTTAGATGGAGGGCTTTGGTCTGGAGGAAGGTGGTGGCACGGGGGTCACTGGAAAAATGGTTATCAGAATTATAGTTGGCCGAGGTTGTCAGGGAATGGCGAGATAGGGTTTTGAGGTATTGTTTTGTCGAGTTGATAATCACGATGGTTCCATCGTCGTCAGTGAATCAGAACAAATCGCGATAGGGGTAATCGACGCTGGAGGTCAAGGCGAGGCTCTGGACCAGGCGGCGTGATTCCAGATGGATAGGATCGTCGGTGGTTGGTGGTTTTTCCGATGGTGATGGGTTCCTGTTTCGAGTGGATGACTCGATTTCGATTAGTTGACGATTTCATTGATCTGGGTTTGGATTCGTGATTACGTGGATTTCGTGGAGTCGTTGAGGAGCATCGCGACGATCGACGTTGGCCGGAGTTGCCTGTGCACGTGCACTGTGCACGTTCGTGTACCAGAGGAGAGCGATGTTTTGGGGAAGACGAGTTCGACTCGGTGTGATGCTCGTGCTAATCGTTGTGCGACTCGAAGCAGATGGTGTTCGAGGGGGGGGGAACCTCGAAGAAGACTCGGGGAAATGTAGGGGTTAGCTCGGGTTTTTGGTGATGTTATGTTATCTGGAGTAAAAGTTCTAATACCAGATTTTTAAAGTATGTAAATAATTTGTTTTAAAAGCATAATGGTTTCAAGTTTAAAAACAAATAAAAACCCAGTTTTAAAATGATAAAAGTTTTAAGTTATTTAAATAATTTCTTTTCAAAGGAAAAACATTTAAACAAGTTTAAATGTGTATTTGAAATAATATTTAACTAAGTTTTTAAAAACATTTAAAATAAATATGTTTTAGAGAAATGTTAAATTTAAGAATAGGAAATTATTAAACTAGTTTGAATAAGTTTCATAATTTTTAAGATTTATTTTGTTTAAATGAAATTTTATATCGTCTATTATATAATTGATTTGTAAAACGTTTTCAAATGGAAGTATAAAGATATAACTAAGTTTTGAATAAAGATAATGAAATTGTTTTTAAATTATTTAAGTTGTGATTAATCAAGAATATTTAATTAGTGAATTAATTAAAAGATTCATCACTTAATAAAATTTATTAGTATAATTAATTAAAGATGAGATTAATTAAAGATATTACTTAGAGTAAGTAATTAGTGGGTAGTAATAATGGAACATTAACTAGTGATTAAGAAGTGATTAATTTAGGTAATTAAATTAACTTAATTAATTAAGGTAATTAATTAAGGATAAACTTTGAATTTAATTAAGTGTTAATTACTTAATATAATTAATTAAGTGAATTACTTAGTATAAGTAATTAAGGTGTAATTACTAAATGTAATTAATTAAAAAGAATAATTACTTTTTGGAAGTAATTAATGAAAGGTAATTAAGGATTAATTTCTTAGATAATTAATTAAGGTTAATTAATGTGATTAATTAAGGTTAAAATTAATTAATGTAATTAATTAATGGATAATTAAAAAAGGTGATTAATTAATTAATTTAATTAGTGGATAATTAATAAAGTAATTTGTGGATAATTACTTAATGGAAATGATTTGAGGTTAATTAATGGGAGTAATTAAGGAATAATTACTTAGTATAATTAAATAATTAATTAAGGTTTAATTAATTAAAGGTAAGTGATTAATAGTTAATTGATTTCTGTAATTAATTAAAGGATAATTACTTAATCTAATTAATTTAAATAGGATAATTAATTAAAAATAATTAAGGATTATTAATTAATATAATTAATGATGTAATTAAGATGGATTAATTAAGTAATAATTAATAAATGAAGTGATTAATTAATGTAATTAATTAAGGTTTAATATAATTAATTATAGTTGATTAATTTAATTAATTTTAGTTAATTAATTAATGAAGTAATTAAAGGTTAATTACTATAAGTGGTTAAGAATAATTAATTTAAGTAATTAATTAAGGATAAATTACTTGAAGGTAATTAAAAGATAATTAATCAAAGATGATTAATTGAAAAGGTAATTAGAGGATAATTAATTAATTGATTTTAATTAATTAATGGTTAAGTAAGAAGGATTTATAAAATAAAGTAATTAATTTAATTCATTTTAAATTAATTAGAGATGATATAAATCATTACTTAAGAATGGATGATAATATTGAATGCTTTGCATTGATTGATATCTCTGATGAGATATATGCTGTGTGATATGGATGTTTAGTTGAATTGTGATGATAATATGGATTATCTGATAATGTTAATTATCTGTTGTGAATTATCTTTCTTTGTGTATAAAGATAATGAATTGAAATTGTTTTAACCTTTAAAACAACTTGGCCTTAAAAGATACGCTTTGGATTTCGATGAGACCGGGATCGGGTTTCCGTATACCGGATTTCCAGGTCTGGAGACCCGAATACCACATCAATCCAAATTAACGATAGGTCGTGAATCAAGTGAAGATGAAGATTCAGAGTGCAAGGGTTATTGTCGTTAACTCTGAGGGTGATGCCAAAATGAGTGTAACGAGATAATGCCTTCGGTTTCGTTCGAACCCGGAACGAACTTGTATGGATTGAATGCTTTCAGAACATCGTCAGGTGGACGATGAGCATTCTAAGTGATGTGTTCTTTTCTAAGGTAATCGTGACCTCAAGCCTCACAAACCGGGAATGGCTAAAACAGGGGAGGTGCAGCAAGGTTAGTGGGTAGCACCCAAGTAGGACAAGATTACCTCTGTCTAGAAGTCCCTTCTTATTTCGGCTTAGTGTGTGCGGTTGCTGATCCCAACCGTGAGGTATCTTGTGCGGGAATTATCCAGTAAGGGATGTTCCGACCTTGTGTTGCAGGGGATTGGGAGTGATCCTCGGTACGGTGATCTAGGCCACGTACTGTGACGGGCGGTACCCCGGTAGCCCTGCCATTGAATGGAATCCAAAATCCAATAAGTGATAACGGACTTGATTGTATACCTATGTATGCTGGAATTTAATGAATGTAACAATTTCGGCTATTTCATATTTATTTGAAAACCCTAGACCTATTATAATACAATCGAATTTCCTATCAAATGTTTTGGTTAGCGTAAGGTAAAAACTTACCCATATTTATTGGTGGGGAGTCTTACGTGATACCTTTTCTTTCAAAAGGTTTTGAAGTTAAACAAGTTTAACCTGTTACTCACACCAGACCCATGTCTGACCCAAGTTGTTTATTTCTGTTTTATAAACTCTTGGGTACTCAAATTTTTACGAGTAGCCAAGGGATTCAGGTTTAGCTTTGACGAGTAATCTGGAGGAGCAATGGAGCAGGAGGCTTCGGCGTTGTAGATATAGATAGTAGTTTTCCGCTGTGTTGATCTTTGTATTGATCTGTATTGTGTTGAGATGTAATAACTAGACAGATGTTTATAACTGTCTAGTATGAGATGTGTAATCTGTGTAACTCTGATAGATGATGTATATGATACTATGTAATATTTATGTGATATATTATATTTCGTTTCGTTTCCGCTGTGAGTATCTGTTGTTGTTTTCTTTTCTCTTCTTCTCTTTTCTATTTCTCACCCCTTTCTTTCTTACTGTCGATGCGATTTTCCGGGAGTGGAAAGCCGGGTCGTCACATGAGTAACTCTGAAACTTTTGGTTATAACCTGATGTATGTGATAATCTTTGAAGTTATGATGTGAAATATGCTTTGCATGATGGTTTAAATATGATTGCATGTATATATGTATGATGATATTTGTGTGCATGTCTGTATACCTGAAAGTTTGCTCTGTTCTAAGTTCTACAGGTTTTAAACAAGTTCAAAAAAAAAAAAAAAAATTCAATTCCACTCTCTCTGATTATCTATAGCTTGTGATGTTAAGACAAAATATGTTTAAAATCCCCGTAACTTAATTTTTAAATTTTATTTCCAAGATAATATGAAAGGGTTGTTGTCTGGAAGAAGAAAAACGGTGTAAATTCAAATTTATCCAAATTTCAACTTGTATGGGTCCAAGATTCATTTACATCATTCAAATTCATTTCGACAACAAATTTTTTTAAAACAAGAATCAGGATTTTTAGTTTCGAATTGGGGTCGTATTTGCTAGTTGAACGGAAATTGGTCTTCGCTCGATTTCTGGTGATCAGAGGAAGGATAGGCGTCGAATGTGCTGCTGGAGGAAGCTCGTGTGGCGAGGATCTTGGGAAAATTAGTGGGTAAATTTTTAGTTCGCCGTGGAGGTGGTACGACGATGGAATAGGGTTTATCGACCTGTTTTGACCAACGATGTTTCAGAGGGAAATTCGTCATCGTGGGTGAATCGGTCTTGACCGGAGCGAGGGGAATTGTAGCGTAGGATCGTGACGAGGCTCAAGGTCGATCGGCAAGGACTCAGGTGGTTGTAGGTGGCGATATGTGGTGGTTGTCATTGATCGATGGGTTCCAGTGGGTACTCGTATAGCTCGTTTTCGATTTTGAGATCGATTTGAAGTTCCGAGTGATGAGGATCGTCGGCGAGGAGATTGGCGACTTGTGGGTGGTCGCAGCGATGGTCAGAGTGGCCTCGATCGGTGTGCACGGTGCACATGTGTCCTTCGTGTCTGGTGAGTTGATGGGTTATTTGAAGCATCGGGAAAGTCAGGGGTTTTGCTCGGGTTTGGTACGTGAAGTTTGGTCCCTGGCTCGAGTTTCTCAAACCTTTTTAAAAAGCAAACCTTATATACAAATTCAAAGTGAAGAAAGATAAGGGTGATCAGGTTTAGAATAAGAAAATATACAGTTTTATCTAGAGAAATGTTTAAGCAACTTTAAAGTTTTTAAGGTTACTAAAGTAAATTATATATTTTAATTATGTAATTAATTCCAAAATGTTTTTCTAATGAAGTTTAATAAGTAATTAATGGGATAAGGAATTTATCTTTAATTAATTAAGATTGTGATTAAATACATAATTAAGGGTAAATGTATTGAACCTTAAGATTTAAGTGATTTTTTATAAATTAATTTCAAACGTTTGGTTTAAATAAGATTTAAGTGTAATTAGGTAATTAATCAAAGTGAATGATTAATTGTAAGAAATTAGTATAAGTAATTAAAGATAAATTATTTAAGAAATTATTACTTAATAAAAATGATTAAATGATTAATTACTCAAAAGGATTAAATTTTATGTGGATTTTAATTAAAGATTAATTAATTTATTAAGGAAAGTAATTAAAGTTAATTAATCAAGGATTGATTAATTAAGAAAGATAATTAAAAAAAAATTGATTTATTTATTTAGAGTAAATCACTTAATGAAATTAATTAAAGACAAATACCTAATGAAGTAATTATAGAAATAATTACTTAATGTCATTAGTTAAGGAGGGTAATTAATAGACAATTACTAAATGTGATTTATTAAAGGACAATTACTTAAAGTAGGTAATTAAAGGTTTGATAAAAAAAAAACTCGTTAAGGGTTAGTTAATTAATAAGTGTGATTAATTAAAGGATAATTAATTGATATAAGTAATTATAAGATAATTAATTTAAGTGATTAATTAAGAATAATTACTGTAAATGGTTAAGGATAATTAATTTGTGAAATTAATTAAAGGCTAATTACTTAATGTAATTAAAGTATAATTAATCAAGGATGATTAATTAAAATGGAAAATTTTTGGATGATTAATTAATTGGTTTGTAATTAATAAGCAAGGTTTAAAAGTAATTGAGGTAATTAACTTAATTTATTTGTGGTTAATTAAATTAATTAGAGATGGTATGGTTGATTAATCTTGCTATGATTGATTAAAAGATATTATATGCCTTAGATTAGTTGATATCTCTGGTATGTGATATGGAATGCTATGTGATATAATATGTTTGGGTTAAAACAGTGACACCCTATATTTAAAGTTTGAATTGTATTTAATTTGAATAACTTGGGTTAAGATGACATTGAATTCGAAGAGACAGGAATCGGGTATTAGTTAATACCCGAAACCACTTCGATTTGAAATCTTCTGTAATTCTTTATAGATTGATATGTGAAATCAATAGACCAGTTTGGGATAATATGGACCATTTAAACTAAGTTGGATACTTAGATATTGTTTTGTGAAAATAAGTGTTGACTATATAAGTTGTTTACTTATAGTAAAGTACGAGTTACCCCGGGTTTAAATAAGTTCTTTGGATTGAAATTTCATGTTAGATGAGTTTACTCACGCTGGTTTCCAGCCTGACCCGGGTGTTACTTTGATGTAATGCTCGGGTCAGACCGAGTATTACAGATTTCAGGTAAGGACGTTCTGGAGCTCAGGAGGCGAGCTGGATGGCAGGAACGTATGGAGTGTGATATATTGTTAATTATTGGGACGAGTTATTTTAACTGTATAGTGATTGTGAAATGTTGTAACTCTGATGTATAAAAATATAATTGACTGATACAGTTTTCTTTGTATAACTGATATTATTATTTGATATTGTATTTTGATCCGCTGCGAATGTGAGAATCTGTGCCTTGTTCTGTTCTTTCTTCTATCTCTTTTCTTTTTCTTCTAACTATCTGGAAATTTCGGGTTCGAAATTTCCGGGTCGTTACAGTTGGTATCAGAGCTAAAGGTTAAGCGAGAACCTTGGCTCTATTGGGATTACTCGTTAAGGATAGGGTCAATGGTACCCTAGAACGAGTTGAGTGTATATATATATATATGAGAGCGTAATTGTTATTTTCTTATATAAGGATTTTAAATGATTTTATATAAGAATATATTTTGATATATAAAATGATATTTCTTTCTATTAAATATTAAGGTAATTGGTTGTTAAAATATTGGAATTAAATTAAGTGGTAATAGAAATAAAGCCAAATTAAAATTGAATGAAGATAAGTTTGAAATGAATTCAAACTAAAATTAAAATCTTGAATTTGTAGAAATATTATCAAGAATAAAGGTAATAATGAATTAGTTTCTAGATATGATAATCTTGGTTATTATCATAAATGGTAATTGTGTTTAATAATGAATGTTGTTAATGATTTAGCAAAATGAAATGTTTAGGGAAGTAAACATTTAAGTGAGTATAACTTATAAATTGGAATTGAAGAGAATTTAAAATTGTGAAATTTTAAATCTAAATCTAGAAAACTTGAAATTGTTTTAAAGAAGTTGTTTTGAATTAAAACCAAAGGTGGTTTAAAAATTTAAAGTATAACTTGGTGTATAAAGAAAATGTATATATGAGGAATATACATAATACCAATGATGATTTGAAATAAACACTTAGTGTTGAGTTTTAAATTGGAATGTGATGTGAAACCCAAAGTAAAGTAAGTTTTTTTAAACTTAAAAGGGGAAAACTATTAATCTGAAGTTTAAAATTAGAATGGGAATTCAAATTGTGAAAAGTCGTCCGGATTAAGTAAATTTAACTTGGAGGAAGTTAAATAAGTTTGAATAAATAACTTGAATTGGAAATTTCAAGATGAAATTTAAATTTAACTTGGGTAGTTAAATGGTTAATTTAAATGGGAGTTATGAGTGATCTCAAAATGGGTTTGAGATTTGGAAATTGAAAATGGATAATAAATTAGAATCTGAAGATTAAATTGTTTTTGAATTCTTATTTGAACTTTGTAATAATTTAAGCAAAGATAATTTTAAAATGGAATTTTGAAATTTGGATTCAGAATTAAATGGTTTAAAGATTTAAGTTGTTAAATAAAAAAAAAGTTGATTTGATTTAAAGGATTAAATCAACATTTAAAATATTTAACTCGAATTTATATAATTCGAGATGGTTTTAAGTTGAGATTTGAATAAAATTTGTTTAAATTGAATTTGATTTGAATTAATTAAAATTTTGATTGAAGATGGATAAGCATAAGTTTAAATGGAAATTTGAATTGAAATAATTTGAAATTTATGGGAATTAATTGAAATTGTGATTAAAGTTGAATAGGTATAAAATTCAAATGGAAATTGATTTGAATTTGGAAAGGAATTAAGGTTAATTCAACTTGAATTGGAATTGAGTCAATATAAATGGAGGTGGAAATTTAAATTGAATTGATGGGAATTGAACAGTTTGACTCTGGATTATTTTCAAAATAAATTATTTTAATACAAATATATTTTTCCAAACTATTTACTATACAATCTTTCTTCTTAAACCCCAAACTATCTTATACTTATTTTACAATTATTTTGGAACTATTTAACTATTTTGAAACTGTTTTATAAACTAATTACTATTTTTCAGTTACTTATATCTAATCACTATTTTAAAAACTATTTTGCAATTATCTAACTATTTTATACCTACTTAACTATTTTACAAACTAATAACTATTTTTCAACTACTTATCTATTTTAAATTTTTTTCAAGCTATTTTTAAATTTAAATAGGTCAGAGTTCAAACTGTTTATAATTAAAGTAATAACTCAATTGGAAATGGAAGCAATTGAGAATAAGTGAATGAAATTAAAGGAATGTGGATAGAAAGGAGAAATTGATTTAGCTAATAACCAATAAAGATAAATACGTAGGATATACGTATATTATTCTATTCGCATAGTGATTTGATCCAGATTTGAACACAGAATTTCGAGATAGTATTATCGATCCGAGTTGGGATTTTTCGCTCGATTTTCGACGGCGAACCTGGATATGGATTTTTGATTGGTTCTGGATATTCTCTATCATAGTTGTGACTATGCAAGGAGAATGACGGTTTCTAATCAAGAAACCAGATCTGAGTCCGCACTAGGAAGTCGGGTGGACGATACTAGTTCGGAAGTGAAATTGTGTGATCGATTGAGCGATCAGATTGATATTGTGTACGGATGATATGTGTACATCGTACGGATTTGAATGAAATTGATATTGAAGATTTGTGGATAAGAACTATAAAATGGTTTTTGAAAAGAAATATGGTTAATAACTTTATAAAAGATTTATCAACTGTGAATATTTGATTTGGAATAAAATAAAGTTATATATCCTTGTTGTATAAGGTAAATCTTCCCTTGTTGAATCTATTGCTAAAAGAAAAGGGTTTTGAAATATTTGAAGTATAAAAGAGGTTTTATACAAAGTTGAAATGATCCAAAGATTTTAAAAGTTATATATATCTATATCTATATATATATATAAAGGATCTTATGAGAATGATTTTGGAAAAGGTTTTGGGAACCTATGAATTTGGGAAAGGCTTTTGATTTTTGGGAAAATCAATTTTGGATTTTGAAAAGCCTAGTTTGAGAATTATCGATTTTGGTAATCGATTTTGTGTAAAGGAGATTTTGATAAATCATAAAGGGTATGATTTGAAGATACTATAAGTATATAGTATAAAGTGTTTTGAGAATAGCTTTGGGAAAAAGGCGCTTCCTTGAAATGAACTTCTCAGGAGTACCACTGGGTGGTACTGCCTTGAGCCCCAAGGGGGGTTTCTAAAGTTGATCCTGTGAGGAGTCCGGACAAAACTAGTTCCTGAGGATTATTTGTGTAGCGAAAGTCGAGGGGCTGGTGCCCACAGAGGCATTTGAGTTATGCTGTGACAACAATTTAACTCAATGTCACTGCGATCTACTGCAGACCATAGCGAAAGTCATGTGTGCCGCTGAGAGCCAACTGTCTACGTTTGATTTTATATCGGTAGACTGTGACACTATGGTAACATAGCGAAAGTCGTTTGTGCCGCTGAGAGCCAATAGTCTGCGTTTGATTTTATATCGGTAGACTGCGACCTATGTGGGAGAAGTTTCATTTTGACAGCGAAATCGTGTGTGCCGCTGAGAGCCAACAGTTACATGGACTTTTGCTGCGACGGCAACGTAACCCTGGAATGTAACTGCGATCTGTTGTGGGTTCCATGCTGTCATCAGTTACATGGACTTTTGCTGCGATGGCAACGTAACCCGTGATGTAACTGTGACCATGGATGGGGGTGATGATTTCCAGAGCATTCTCACCAAAGATATTTCCTCTATTTTCAAAAACGTTTTCGATATTTTCAAATAAAGTATTTTCCAAATATTTTCACTGGGTGTTGAAAATGGGTCTGCTAAGTACTTATAGATTTTCAGTCTTACGTCTGATCAACGTATGACCGAATGTCTATGAGAACAAGGATGGACTTGTTGAAACATCGAGTTATAAAAGTATTTTTATAAAAACTAGTCCTGGTAATATTATATAGATTTTTAAAAGTGTTTTAAAATTTCTTAATAAAAAGAGTTATAGTAAAAAGTGATCAAAGAGTAATTTTTTTAATATATTGAATAAATTCTAGCTTCGTTCCTTTTCGAGGACGAAAAGATTTAAAGGGGGTAGGAATGTGATATCCCGGATTTTCGGGCATCAGATAATTGGATAGTTATCTGATTTAACTTTTTAAAATACTGATTTATAAATCGAACAAATTCAAATGTGATAATCTCCATTTAAAAATTTTAAAATTTGGTAAGATTGTTAATTTCAAATCAATAATAATAATATGTTGTATATATTCATGTATAGAGAATTATTATATACAAATTGAATTTGTGTTTGTTTAAATATATATGATATATATACATCAAATTGATTTTTAAATTAAATTTGAATTTGAATCTAGATTTAAATTTGGAAATTCAAAGGGTAGATATTTTAAATATTTTAAAATAATATATAAGCTTTTATTTATAAATATAATTGGTTTTATTTTCTTTAAAGTAATTTTTATATTTAGATAAGTATTTGTAAATTAATAAATGTAGTATAAAGCTTTTATTAATATTTAAAAATAAGTAAAGATTACTTAAATTACAAGTGTTAAATTATGAGATCATGTAAATAACATGTGTAGGTTAATTAACAAATGTGATGGACAAATGTTAGGGAATGATACAAGTGTCTTTTATTTATTTTATTTTCTTTAAAATTTAATAAACCACAAATTAACTCTATATAAACATTCACCTTCTATCTTCATTTCTTTTTCCTTATTTTCAATTTCGGAACCAGGAAACTCAGAAAAAAATCTGTAATAAACTCAAACCAGTAAATTAAAAACCTGTAAATAATATCATCTCATCATCAACCTGGTTCACAAACAACTCAAAGATCAAGCAGGCTAAAGTATCGAGTACAAAATCATCTCAACAATCAAAATAAACCAGAAGCATTTTAAACCTGGAAGTTGTCAATTTTAATTCTTCAACCTCTGCTAAACATCAAGCTTCACCCTGATGCAAATCAAAGCAACTTTCAGATTTCAAATTAAAACCTGCTCTGTTCAAAACAAAAGAGGTGAGTAACTCTGAAACTTTTGGTTATAACCTGATGTATGTGATAATCTTTGAAGTTATGATGTGAAATATGCTTTGCATGATGGTTTAAATATGATTGCATGTATATATGTATGATGATATTTGTGTGCATGTCTGTATACCTGAAAGTTTGCTCTGTTCTAAGTTCTACAGGTTTTAAACAAGTTCAAAAAAAAAAAAAAAAAAATTCAATTCCACTCTCTCTGATTATCTATAGCTTGTGATGTTAAGACAAAATATGTTTAAAATCCCCGTAACTTAATTTTTAAATTTTATTTCCAAGATAATATGAAAGGGTTGTTGTCTGGAAGAAGAAAAACGGTGTAAATTCAAATTTATCCAAATTTCAACTTGTATGGGTCCAAGATTCATTTACATCATTCAAATTCATTTCGACAACAAATTTTTTTAAAACAAGAATCAGGATTTTTAGTTTCGAATTGGGGTCGTATTTGCTAGTTGAACGGAAATTGGTCTTCGCTCGATTTCTGGTGATCAGAGGAAGGATAGGCGTTGAATGTGCTGCTGGAGGAAGCTCGTGTGGCGAGGATCTTGGGAAAATTAGTGGGTAAATTTTTAGTTCGCCGTGGAGGTGGTACGACGATGGAATAGGGTTTATCGACCTGTTTTGACCAACGATGTTTCAGAGGGAAATTCGTCATCGTGGGTGAATCGGTCCTGACCGGAGCGAGGGGAATTGTAGCGTAGGATCGTGACGAGGCTCAAGGTCGATCGGCAAGGACTCAGGTGGTTGTAGGTGGCGATATGTGGTGGTTGTCATTGATCGATGGGTTCCAGTGGGTACTCGTATAGCTCGTTTTCGATTTTGAGATCGATTTGAAGTTCTGAGTGATGAGGATCGTCGGCGAGGAGATTGGCGACTTGTGGGTGGTCGCAGCGATGGTCAGAGTGGCCTCGATCGGTGTGCACGGTGCACATGTGTCCTTCGTGTCTGGTGAGTTGATGGGTTATTTGAAGCATCGGGAAAGTCAGGGGTTTTGCTCGGGTTTGGTACGTGAAGTTTGGTCCCTGGCTCGAGTTTCTCAAACCTTTTTAAAAAGCAAACCTTATATACAAATTCAAAGTGAAGAAAGATAAGGGTGATCAGGTTTAGAATAAGAAAATATACAGTTTTATCTAGAGAAATGTTTAAGCAACTTTAAAGTTTTTAAGGTTACTAAAGTAAATTATATATTTTAATTATGTAATTAATTCCAAAATGTTTTTCTAATGAAGTTTAATAAGTAATTAATGGGATAAGGAATTTATCTTTAATTAATTAAGATTGTGATTAAATACATAATTAAGGGTAAATGTATTGAACCTTAAGATTTAAGTGATTTTGTATAAATTAATTTCAAACGTTTGGTTTAAATAAGATTTAAGTGTAATTAGGTAATTAATCAAAGTGAATGATTAATTGTAAGAAATTAGTATAAGTAATTAAAGATAAATTATTTAAGAAATTATTACTTAATAAAAATGATTAAATGATTAATTACTCAAAAGGATTAAATTTTATGTGGATTTTAATTAAAGATTAATTAATTTATTAAGGAAAGTAATTAAAGTTAATTAATCAAGGATTGATTAATTAAGAAAGATAATTAAAAAAATTGATTTATTTATTTAGAGTAAATCACTTAATGAAATTAATTAAAGACAAATACCTAATGAAGTAATTATAGAAATAATTACTTAATGTCATTAGTTAAGGAGGGTAATTAATAGACAATTACTAAATGTGATTTATTAAAGGACAATTACTTAAAGTAGGTAATTAAAGGTTTGATAAAAAAAAAAACTCGTTAAGGGTTAGTTAATTAATAAGTGTGATTAATTAAAGGATAATTAATTGATATAAGTAATTATAAGATAATTAATTTAAGTGATTAATTAAGAATAATTACTGTAAATGGTTAAGGATAATTAATTTGTGAAATTAATTAAAGGCTAATTACTTAATGTAATTAAAGTATAATTAATCAAGGATGATTAATTAAAATGGAAAATTTTTGGATGATTAATTAATTGGTTTGTAATTAATAAGCAAGGTTTAAAAGTAATTGAGGTAATTAACTTAATTTATTTGTGGTTAATTAAATTAATTAGAGATGGTATGGTTGATTAATCTTGCTATGATTGATTAAAAGATATTATATGCCTTAGATTAGTTGATATCTCTGGTATGTGATATGGAATGCTATGTGATATAATATGTTTGGGTTAAAACAGTGACACCCTATATTTAAAGTTTGAATTGTATTTAATTTGAATAACTTGGGTTAAGATGACATTGAATTCGAAGAGACAGGAATCGGGTATTAGTTAATACCCGAAACCACTTCGATTTGAAATCTTCTGTAATTCTTTATAGATTGATATGTGAAATCAATAGACCAGTTTGGGATAATATGGACCATTTAAACTAAGTTGGATACTTAGATATTGTTTTGTGAAAATAAGTGTTGACTATATAAGTTGTTTACTTATAGTAAAGTACGAGTTACCCCGGGTTTAAATAAGTTCTTTGGATTGAAATTTCATGTTAGATGAGTTTACTCACGCTGGTTTCCAGCCTGACCCGGGTGTTACTTTGATGTAATGCTCGGGTCAGACCGAGTATTACAGATTTCAGGTAAGGACGTTCTGGAGCTCAGGAGGCGAGCTGGATGGCAGGAACGTATGGAGTGTGATATATTGTTAATTATTGGGACGAGTTATTTTAACAGTATAGTGATTGTGAAATGTTTTAACTCTGATGTATAAAAATATAATTGACCGATACAGTTTTCTTTGTATAACTGATATTATTATTTGATATTGTATTTTGATCCGCTGCGAATGTGAGAATCTGTGCCTTGTTCTGTTCTTTCTTCTATCTCTTTTCTTTTTCTTCTAACTATCTGGAAATTTCGGGTTCGAAATTTCCGGGTCGTTACATTTTCTTTTATAAAACCATTTAAAAATGCACTCTTAACATCCATTTGAAATAATTTAAAATTATGATGATATGAAAAAGCAAGTAATGTTAATATAGCTTCAAAACGTGCTGTAGGAGCGAATGTTTCTACACAATCAATTCCTTCTTCTTGGTTGTATCGTTGAGCAACTAATCTTGCTTTATTATGAAAAATGTTTCCATTTTCATCTGCTTTATTTTTAAAAACCTATTTTGCTCCTATTACAGATTGATCGTTTGGTCTTGGGACGAGTTCCCATACATCATTTCTTTTAAATTGATTAAGTTCTTCTTGCACTGCGATAATCCAAAATCATCTTTTGATGCTTCTTTATAATTTTTAGGTTTAAAATTCGATATAAATGCAACATGGCTTATTTGATTTAATTGATTTCTAGTTGAAACTCTTGTGTTTAGATCTCCAATTATATTATTAGTTGGATGATCTTCTAAGATTCGAGGTGGCGATCTTAGAAGATTATTATTTATTTATGGTATTTTTTTTTCAGTTATAGAAGTATTATTAATACTATCATTATTATAAACTTCGTCGTCGTCATCATTTTGGTATTCTAAAAATCTTCGTTAAAAGAAACATGAAGACTTTCTGCAATAATGTTAGTTCGTTTATTAAAAATTCTATATGCTTTACTACGATCCGAATATCCAACAAAAATTCCTTCACCGGCTTTTGGATCGAATTTTCCAAGATTATCTTTAGTATTAAAAATAAAGTATTTAGAACCAAAAATACGAAAATATGATACTTTAGTTTTCTTTCCGAAAAACATTTCGTGACATATATTTTTAGTAATAGGTTCAAATTGTTACACGATTTAATACATAACATGCGGTAGCAACAGCTTCGGCCCAACAATTCTTTGGTAAACTACTGCTACTAAGTAATGTTCATGCACATTCTTGTAATGTTCAATTTTCTTTCTACTACACCATTTTGTTGTGGTGTTCATGAAAACGAAAAATTATGATTAATTCCTTTTTTATTGCAAATTTTTTCAAAGATATCATTTTCAAATTCTCCGCCATGCTCACTTCTTATACTTTAAATTTTTAAGTTCATTAAATTTTTAATTCTCTTAGCAAAAATTTTAAACATCTCAATTGTATCACTTTTATGTTTTAAAAATAATGTCCCAATGTATCATGAAAAATCATCGACGGTAACAACTACATATTTGTTATGATTTATTGATCTTATTGGAATTGGGCCAAATGAATCTAGATGAAGTAATTCAAGTGGTTGTTTGGCAATGATTTCTTTCTTAGATTTATAAGAACTTTTCTCTAATTTTCCAAGTTGACAAGCATCTCATAGATTTTTAACTTTATAATTTATTTTGCGTAATCCTCTTACTAGATCATTCTTTGCTAATTTATTTATATATTTAAAATTTACGTGGCAAAAACGTTTATTCCACAGCCATGGATCATTATGATTGGCAGTTAGGCATAAATCACTATTATTTTAATATTCACATTTAAAACATAAATATTTCGTTTTCTTAATGGTTCAAAAATTAAATTTTAATTTTATTCAAATATACTACTTTATCTTTTTCAAAATCGATTTTAAATCCTTTATCACATAATTGAATTATACTTAATAACTTATATTTTAAATTTTCTACTAACAAAAAATTAGTAATAAGGGGAGAAGTGGATATACTGAAATTGATGACGTCTCCAATGCTGATGACAAATTCTTTTGAGTTATCTCTAAATGTCATAGTGCAACCATTAATATACGTTATATTTTATAACCTGTGCGCATTTTCCATCATATGCTTGGAACATCCACTATTGAGCATCCATTTCTCCTTGCTTTTTTACTTTATTATTGGATACCTGCAAAATAATAAAAGTTTGATTGGTACCCACTTCCTCTGTTAGGGTCGTATGTGTTAGTGGATGAAGGTAGGCATACCAAAGTAGGTTTGGGACCTTTAAAGACATAATGTTATTATAAACAATATTTTTTAAGTACTCATCTATATGTTTTTGTCTAATAAAATTGTTATTTGATTTAGGAATCCATATTTTGACACATTTGTTTCGGGAATATTAATCTTGGTTTTTAAGATAGGTTTCTTGAACTTCGTATGTAGTGTACTATAGTTTCCATGTTTTTGTTTAGTTTTAAATCCTAATCCATTTCGAGTTCCTAATTGTCTTGATATTTTGATCAAATTTTCCAAGTTTTGTTTTCCTTTATTAAATTTCAATACATTATTAGTTATTTTGTCTAACTTGTTTTAAGATGAAATTTTTTGGTATTGTTAGAATCTGAACTTGCCTCAAGTTCTTGTATTTCCTTTTCAAGTTTGGTATTTTCTAATCTACTATTTTCTAAATCATGTAATAGAGTAGTATTTTGAGAATAACTTTTTACATTCTTTTTAAGCCATTTCTAGTTCTTCTTCTAATATTGTTTTGTCATCTTTAATAAACTAATTTCTATCTCTACTTTGTTTATCTTTCATATATATTCCATGTTTAGTTTCTTGGGTTCTCTATATTTGTCATCTAATGCTATGCTAATTTCCAAAATTTCATCATATGTTAATTCAGGGCTTACCTCATGAGTATTAGCTACAAAATAGACATTAGCTTGTTCTGAGTCACTTTCACTATCACTATCGGAGGAAGAAGAAGAACCGGAGCCATCCCAAGTTACTTGAAAAGCTCTTTGCTTCTTTTTGAATTTCTCAAATTTGCTTTTCGTTTTGTCATTACTGAGTTGTGGACCATCTTTCTTCATATGGCCGAACTTGTCACATCCATAACATTTGATTGACATTTGATTTGATGAGTTTGAATTGCCGTTATTCTGAAATTTTGTCATCCTTTGGAATTTCTTGAATTTGTTGTAGTTCTTGGCTATGAATACAATTTCTTCCTCGTCTAAGTCGGAACTGTCATTATGTGCTTGAAAAGCAATATTCTTCTTTTACTAATTTTTCTCCTTTCTTTCCTGCAAATTAGCTTCATATGACATCATATTTCCTTTTAGTTCTTCGACTTTGAGTTGAGAGAGATCGTTAGCTTTTTCGATGGCTAAAACTTTTCTTTTCCATTCGACAGTCAAAGAATTTAAGATTCATGTAACTAGATTAAAATCGATGAATTTGACCCCAAGTGCCATAAGATCATGATGTATACTTTGAAATCTATCATACATGTCTATAATAGATTCATTTGCTTTCATTTTAAATAATGAAAGTTGATATTGTAAAATAGAAATTTTTGTTTGCTTGACTTTTGTCGTGCCTTCGTGAGTAACTTTTAAAGTGCGATGTATATCATATGCAGTAGTGCAAAGCATAACACGTGAAAATTCATTTTATCAAGTGAACAAAATAAAACATTCATGGCTTTGGCATTATTAGTTACCATATTCTTTTATGCATCGGTCCACATGCTTATGTTAGTGGTAGGTGCTTCATATCTACTTTGAGTAGTTTGTCAAATTTCTAAACCATTAGCTCCATAAAAATTCACATACATGTTGGCCAATAAGCATAATTAAAAACAATAAATAGTGGAGGATGAGTAGTTGATTAACCTTCTTGAAATGTACTTGCCATATTAAAAAGTTTCCAATCAGGTGTTAATGTAAATTGAAATAACCGTGCTCTAATACCAAATGAAAGTCTAGTGGATCGTGTCTAATATGACTTGTGTATTTGTCTATGAGTGTATACCAGTATATGAGCTAAATATAGCAATATAGCAAAGTATAACAAGCACAATATAAAAAACGAGCACACTGGAGTTTTTATACTAGTTCGGACCTCCTGTCCTACGCCTAGTCCCGAAGTTCCTCTTCGGTATTTCACTAAACAATAACCCTTGCTTCGCCTGGAGGAATAGGCTGATAGAAAGGTATTCCTTTAAATAATCTTGTGTTCAATACAACACGGATATTGACTGCTAGTACAATTCTTCCTATTATCTCTTTTGATGATGATGAGCGTGAGTTGCTTGGATTTGTAGAAAATAATTTAACCAAAATATATAGATTTTAGTTGAAAGTGACTGAGAATATTAAGTCAATGACAACACAAGAGAATTTGAATATTGAATTTAGAGAATAGTAAATCAAGTTAATTAAAATATCAATTGATTGAAGTATTTATAGACTAAAAAGAGTTGTATTTAAAAAAAATTGACTTCTTGAAAGATTACTCTTTGATTAATGATTGCAACTGTTGAAGGAGGAAGAAGTTTGTTCAAAACAGAGGAAAAATCTATTCAAAAATGATAATTACAGTTTTCTGTTTATAGCCCGAGACATTTCACAGACATTTGCGATTATATCATAGACAACTGTGGATTTTTGAAAATAATAAACAGAAAATTATCACAGACGTCAGTGACAAAGTGACAGATTTCTGTCATATTGTGAAGTATAAAATCAGAGTAGATTATAGTAAGATTTGTTAATATGAAATTGTGTGTGTTTTGATCACTCATGGAGATTGTACAACATACATCTATGACTATAATACAATAATACGACCTTACTCTTAAATAGTATGATCCTTCTTTCTTCAGTTGTCCCTGAGCCATGATTTTGTTGTGCACCATGATCTTCTTCTAATATAAATACCTATAATATGATAAGATATATCATGTATATGTGATTGTATAGTTGTTATCATTGAAATCGCAGAATAGAGGTTCTAACAAAATCATCCGTGCACAATATCTAATTTGACCACTTGCTTGAATACATAAACTTTACTATTGAACTAGTATCACTCACTCAACCTTCCTAGTGTAGTCTCTGATCAGGTTCCTTGATTAGAAAACCGATGTTCTTCTTATATAGCAATATACTATGATAGAAAACCTCGGTTTCATATCAAGAATCCAAATCAAGTGTTCGTTGATAAGAATCAAGTGAGAAATCCCTTTTCAGACTAGTGTGAATCACCCCGAAGTTATGTATTCAAACCCTAGATCAAGAACCGTGCGAATAAAATGATCTGCGTATAACTTATATACATAATTTTATTGGTTTCTTAACTACACCATTCTCTTTTTAAATAACTTTCATTTTCATTTATAGCATTTCATTCGATAGTAAAATTATTTATGAATTGCTTCTTAAATTTTCACCTAAGTTTATAAATATTTAATAATGATAACTTTATAAAACATTAAAAAAATCACTCCACTTTTATTTTCTTGTATAATACCTTTCTACATCCTAAGAGCGTATATATATACACAAAATATCATATTTTCATTTTGTTATTTATTTTTATTTTTCAAAATTCAAAAGAAGGCCCAAACAAAATATAGGTCTTAAAACCGAGTCTACTACTTCAACCTTTTTATCTAAGAGTGTTCTAAGGAAAGATGTTTACGAGTTGGCCCAATAACATCAAATAGTTACACAACTTAGATGTTTTAAACAAAAGCTACGAATTTAATAAAACAATGTTTATAAAAACCTTCCTGACTGATTTGACCCATTTGAAACTTGTGTTAAATTATCTCTTTTCTGTCTAAGAGTTAAAATTTTCATTTATCAAAACACTTTTTCATTAAAAAGCCTTTTATTTTAAATCAAATTCCTTTAAGGAAACTTAAGAACTAAATACCGAGTTTTTATTTCAGAAGCCTCCTTTTGAAACATGCTATATATTTCTATATGAAATAACTTCAATAATTTATTTACTAAAATTCACTTTAGGGATTCGAATTTGAACTCATTTCAATCGCATAATGATAAAGAGAATAATTTACTAAGTGCACTACAGCGTTCGCCTAAACAAACATTCGATCATCACTTAGAGGATTATTTAGATTACTGCAAAACTATTCGGGTTGTTTTCCACGAATTACCCAAAGAAAATGCATTCCACTTGAAATTTCTCTTCCAAAATATTTATACTTATAAATACTTCTAAGTAATACTACTATTACTTTTCTCAAAATCCTTTGGAAATTATTTCAAGCAACTCCAGGATTTAAATTCAAAAATCCTTTTTAAAACTCAATTTTGTAAACCAAATTTATAGAAAATTGCCTTTATATAAAATCATCACATATTATAATAATTATCCTTTATTATAATAAAATTTTCTCAAATATTTATCCTCTAAAGGTACCTTTCCTTTTAAATTATATTAAACAACTTTTATTAAAAGACGACTTTTAACTTAATACTATCACCGGACACTTCATAGTCAAACTGTGGAACTTAATCGACATCGTGGATCCCACGTCTCGACCAGAATTCAAAATTCAAACTTAACAAACCAAGTAATACAATATGCTTTTATAGCACATAAATACGCTCTCGTATATATAATACACTCGAACTCATTTTAGGGTGTCACTTACCCTATTTCTAATGAGTTTATCCCTCCAAAGCCAAGGTTCTCGCTTAATCTTCAGTTCTGGTACCAAATATAACGTCCTCATTAGCTTAGACAATAAAAACTATCACTCTAAAACACAAGGTATATCAGAGTTGAAACAAACCTCATCAGCTTAGATAGTTATAACTTCCTGAACAATTGCTGATGGGTATATGTATGATTATACATCGAAAAATAAAAATACTACGGTAGGTGAACATCCAGCTCTACTCCACGAGCTCAATGTCCCACCAATGAGCACCTAGAAAAATTCGGTTTGATCCGAGCATTAAAATAAAATAACATCTGGACCAGTCTGGAAAACCAGCGTTAGACAACTCAAGAAATATGGTGAACATATAATAATTCTGTGAGACCATGCCGCTACACATGGAACGGGTTTTACCTAACAAGAACAACATTCGTAGATGAAAGAATGGAAACAAACTAGAATGATACCTAGATTTGAAAGAACGGACATAAATAGTTAAACATCGAGAAGAGATCCAGGGACTTCTCGATGTAATTAAGAAAACGATTCAAAGATTTGAATCAAAAAAGGAAAGAGAATTATTCCAACAATGACTAGGAGGGCGCACCTTCTTACCGAAAGTATACCTCTAGAAAATATATTTGAGAGGGTCATATACTCTGTGACTCTCTTAAAACGTCCAAGCCAAAACTAGCCAAATTTACCAAGAATTCAAGTATTTCACATCTCTGTGAGCATACCATCGAAACTAATTCAGAGTAGATGTGATAATACCCTTATGGGAGCAACCCCACATAACTTGGCCCTTATTTGCTCTTTATATTAAGTCATTTTCGATAAAGGATACTAATGCCCAAATAAGCAATTCATCTTAGATTGACAATGCATAAAACGACAGTGGAATCGAAATCGATAGTAAAGAAATCAACTATATGGGATAACAAAAATGATCGTATATGAAAATTAAATCTCTTACGCGTATCACAACTCATCGATCTTGAACTAGCACTACTCCAGGGAAAACAATGAAGCCAAAACAAGCAAGGGCAGTGTTGCTTCCCATTTTGTTATGACAACATTCTCAACTTTAAGAATAACAAGAATTCCATCAAAGTTTAGTGCTTAGTGTAAGATTAAATATTTTCTATAAACGAATCAAACTTTAAAATTCATTTGACTCATACTTATGCTTGATTATCACATCACAAACATTTTTAAAAACACGTTGAAAACACTATTTTAAAGTGGGGGATGCTTGCTATCATTCCAGTGCCAACTGTCCAATCAGTGAGTCAAGCCTGTCTACCCGTTCAAAGCCAAAAGGCTTAACAAATTCAGGCTCGGGAAGAATATTCACTTGGCCCGCCCAATAAATATACTGGGAAATTCTTTTATAGATGAGGAGAAGCCTTTAAGAGATAGGGGTGGCATGTCAGTAAGCCGTTGAAGTTAGACCAGCTAAAATTATTATTTCTAAAGACCTGTAACGACCCGCTATTTTGGACCATTCAAATCGACAATAATCCACACATGTCAGACTTGAATAATTCAAAATAATAGATTGTTAATTTAAATTTGGCAAAACTCAGCATATACAGTAAATAAAATAATCATAGATCACAGACACAGAGTAATATAACAATAATGCAGTGGAAACAAAAGAATAGTAGTTCATGAAGCTACTATATATATAACAGAGTTAAACAAGATACAACAGAAGTATCGAATATAATAGTCAAATACAATATCAGAATACATCATTGGAATCAACTGAATATCTGAAAGCTGGATAGATAGCTGGATCTCCAAGCGAAGCTCCATCTCCAAAGGTGAGCCTCGAATACTGGTACACTCAGTCTGATCCGAGCGTAAAGAAAACACAAAACACTCGAGTCAGGATTAACATTCTTATATCAATAAATCCAACTCAAGTGAAATAACGACTGAAATACAAGTAACTCAAAGGATGTTTGGGATAACCATCCTCTAAGGATCCGTTAAACTATCTACTATGTAGTAGTGTACGCTAAGTAGATAATGCCTATCAGTAATATAAAGTATCAAAATAGCGTTAAGGCGTTACCATTACCCCCATTAACACATTTTATATAAGTGTCATAGTTTATACAACATTGTAAACTCCACCATAAACTAGTGGGCTATCAGGGAGTACTCCATAGGTATAACACAAAACAAATCGTAGTGGTCGCGCATAAGGATACGAGTATGACAAGGCACATGAGGCAATACCCAAGGTAGTGAAACTACCGTTTGCCTGATCCGGACTGGTGAGAACGCATCGCCGCAATGATCACAACACCACGAAACAACACTCCCAAATCAAGGGTGCGCACCAATCAAAAACAATTAATGAGTAGTTTACGAAGAAGTGTGTCCGCTAGAGATAGCTAACCTCACTGGTCCGGGACGGCTCCTGTTTAAGTCATTTCCAATTTGACACAAGTGTCAAGGTCATCCATTTTCGTTCTCTTTCTTCAAATCCAGCAACGTCATCATTCCAACCACTTCATTCTGGATCACACTCCGCGTATAATAGTTATTAAAGTGGTTTTCGGTTTAGACAGAGAGTATGTCCCTAACCGATCCTGGACTCTTCAATAACTACGTAATTATTACACCGATTGGTCATTAATAAACTTTCAAAATAGTTTATATTTCAAAACCGAAATATCATTTCCATTTCAAAACTATATCCATACGATATCATTTTCACTTCAAATAAATCCATTTCCAAAATCATATCACTTTCCAAAGTTATAACACTTTCGAAATCGTAAGTCTTTTAAAATCAAAACACTTTGGAAATCAAAACCTTGAAATTCATAACACTTTGAAACTATAGTTTGAAATCATAACATTTTGGAATTCATAACACTTCCCTCTTAAACAGTTAAGATATTAAAATTAGTGTATATAATAAAATAGTATATAAAATAAAAATAGTTTATATAAAATAGTTATAAGTTAAAATAGTTTAAAATAAAATAATATATTGAAAATGATTTATATAAAATAGTTTATATTAAAATAATTTATAAAGTAAAATATAAATAGTTGTAGATATAGTTTAAAAATACTTTATAAAATAAAATAGTTTCCACCAATTCACAAATCGATTCAAATTAACTCGACTTCCAAATTCAACTTAATTCAATCTCAATTCATAAATTTCAACTCAATAGAATTTCTCAATAAATCATTTCGAATTATAACGATTTCAAATACAGATTTGAAACACAAAATAAACCATTAAATTTCAATATATTTCAAAGCTTTAAATATTCCACATTTCAAAAACTAAATTTGATAATTCCATTTATATCTCAATTTAATTTCATTACATTTAGTTTCTGAGATATTTCTTTAATCATTTCAATACATCTAAATACAACTTAAATTTACAAATTTATATAAACAAAATATCCCATTTAAATTTATATAAGTTTGAAATATTCATTTAAGCCACTTTTTAATCAAATTCAAGTTGTAATACATATCTTAAATTTCAAATTTAATAGATTTCAACTCAAACTTATTTAAGTATAATTCTTAAATAATTAAAATTCCAAATCAAAATTCAAATTTATCTTTCAACCTGAAACATTATAAACTCTATATTTGAAAATATAAATTTTACATAAATACTTAAACATATTTTATATTGATTCAAATCAACTTTATTAAATCAACTTTAATAAATCTTTAAAATCAATATTTATTAAAACCATATATTTCTTTTCAAAACCATAGAAATCATTTTCAAATTATTTATATATATAGACCAACGGTGTCTGTATAAAATTTTCCACCCTATGGTCAAGTGATACAGATATTTATCATTTCAATCCGTAATTTAAATTATATATGGGTATATATCTTTTCAACCCGTAATCCCAACTGTAATTCAATGAAAATCGCTTGGGTTTATCATTTCAACCCATAACGGTTTTCTCCTATTCTAAAGTCCATTCGGGTATGTATCATTTCAACCCATAGTGATTCTATACTAACAGGGAACTTACAGAGTGATACCAGATATGATAGTAATATAACAGGCATATATCTTCAATATAAATAACAGATAATGATGTCAGATGTCACAGGTGAACTGATACAGGTAATAGCATATATATATAACAGTGTAAATAACTAACATCAGCATATTTCAATTGGCAGGTAATGGGGTCAGATGTCACAGGTGAACCGATACAGGTAATAGCATATATATAACAGTGTAAATAACTAACATCAGCATATTTCAATTGTCGTTTCAATTGAAATCAAATTTAATAAATAAAAGAACATTAATCGTGAGTGATTACTCACCTTTCGAGGCTAGAGAAGATAGACAACACGACAAGCTACGATTTGTATCGCGAATCGACCGATCCAAACAACGATTTCCAAAGCAAAGCAAGGTGAACACGAATTTGACGGACATAGCTCATGATAGATAACAGTATCAGAAAATCTGCTGCTACTCATATGATTGATGCCAGCAGCTGATTTAGATTGTGGATCTTCAAAAGATGAGAAATCAGAGCTTTCAAATGTTGATATTGACACACACTCATCAAAATAATTCATTGCTTTTCTTCTACCAATTGCCTTGACATTCTAGTCTTTTCCATGCTTGCCCTTCTTTTTGGACGAGATTTTCTAGGCTTTGAAATGGTAGGAGCATGAATTATGTTTTCTACAATTCTACTAAGTTCTTGTTCCCGCTGCTCTTCAATTGCCAACTCAGTCCTAAGTTTCCTTGCACGTTCTTTAGCCTGCTCAAGTTTAGATACATACTCATCACAATATAACTCTTCAAGGTCCAAGAACTCAGGTGGAATATCAATAATATTTTCTATAGTGTGTATCGAAGGGTCCTCGCTCCAAAATACATTATCTATGTCATCTCTCGATTCAGGAGCAACCATGCATGCTTCAGATAATGGTTTGAAATATCGCATTATCAGAATCAACATCAGTTCGAAGAATGTCCCTGCTAAGAGCATCCGAAAACTCTGAAACAGGATGCCGACTTGTCCAAGTTTTTAGATTCTTTGTTTGTTCCTTGTCAACAAATTCTTCATCAGAAATGATGCTATTTTTTGGACCTTCGGATGTAACGCTTTTATCATCTCCTTTACCTTGCGAATTTGAAGTGGATTTGTATTGATGCTCTATGTCGATCTCAGAACTGTCCTAATGTCCTCTTGAAATAGATCTTGAGCTCCTCTCACTGGCCTGACTTGCAATACTGGAACTTCTAGAAACAGACCTCAACCTCCTCTCACTATTTTGACTTCCAATCGCATAACTTCTAGAAACAGACCTCCCTCTTCTTGCTCTTCCGGAAGCAGCATCCTCGTTCAAAGAACCTACCTTTTCGATCTTTGCATTATTATCGTTAGTAGAAGAGGAAGAAGAAGTAGAGCTCGAGCAGCAATACAAAGGATTGTCGATTTTAATCGTGAACAAATCATTGGGTGGTGATAAATCAAAAGTAGTTTCATTTGTTCTCGATAATGGAGTCACGCTTTTAGACCTTCTGTTTGATTTTTTTTTTGGCATCGGATATTGGAGCTGAATGGGTCGTTCCTCTTTTAGTGGTTGATTTGAATGCAGAGAAGGCCATGGTGAGAAATTTAGGAAAAAATAAGAATGTGTTTTAAATTTGGGGTTTTTAACGGCGATAGGACCTACGTTGGGAAGGACGAAGGGTCATTTAATTATGGTGTCTCCTATTCTGGCTGGATGTGGAAGAAGACAATAGAGTTGGATAAAATCAAGGTGAGCAATTGAATTCCTCCGCACACATTTCTTGGGAGACTAAAAGTTAAGTAACCATTTATTGAACCAGTGGAAAGTGAATGGTCAAGGAAAATCAAAAGCCAAATTGCGGAACCGAAACGGAAATCGTTTCCGTAGATTTCACTGTCCCTCGGACTCTGAAACCCACAAACGAATATACCACAGAGATCAGCACGACAAGACAATCAAAATAGTATATAGATACCAGTGGTATGACCATCTAGTCAAAAGTCGATATCAGTACCGAAAATGCTGCAATTTGCCAGAAATAAGATAAACGGAGCAATAGAAGTCCAAATTTGAAGAAACGAAATATGACGTCTTACTCAGAAGTTGATTTACAAATTTATTGTATAGAAATATTCCGGTTTTGAAAACATTTTATTATCATCAATTTTTAACTGATTAAATTGAAATAAAATTACACTGGAAAATTAAACCAGTTGCTATGTTTAACTAGACGTATTCCACATATTAAATTTTTTATTTCAAAATTTTATTATTTAAAATTCCACAAAAATTGAATTAATTAAATTAATAAACCACTAAAATTTACGGGTCGTTACACTCTCCCCCACTCAAAACATTTCATCCCCGAAAAGGAAGGAGGTAGGAGAATGGAAACAACCAGAAAGAAATATATTTGAAACAAAAGAAAATAATTAAATTAAACCATATAAATTCCAATTTAAATTAATTTATATATTTAACAATTTGGTTAAATACATTTATATTACATCAATAAATAATCATTCAATTTAAATTTGTTAACTCAAACTGTTAATTCTAGTCATATAAATTTTGATTTAAATCAATTAATATTTAATAATTGAATTTAAATTCAAGGTATTTCATTAAGTTGATTAAATTTCAATTTATTAATATTTGATACAAAAGGTTTCTTTTAAAACAAAATTTATCTAATTTGTCTCATTTACTATTTAATCAACTTATTTTTCCTATTTATCTCTATTAACATTTTTATAATAAACTTTAAGTGTATATCATTTATTATAACTACTCAATTTTATTTATAAATTCTTTTAACATCATTTTACATTGTAATTTATTCAATTTCATATTCAACTTTTGAATGATTTAGGTAAGTTGTATTAGAATGAAATTGGGTATTATACAAGTAAATCTTCTAATTCAATTTTTTTTTCAAATTTATTTATTTATTAAAAATTTGGCTTTATTTCATAATTGAAATCATTCTTTGACAAAATTTTAAGAATTAAATCTCCGATGAACTTCAAATAATTTAGAGATAAATATATATATACAATATATCAAATCAAATTTATAATCATATCTCTATATATATTATAAATCAAGTCATACTTTAAAAATTCAAATCAATTTAATTTCCAACATAAAACTGCAGCAAAGCTACATAATGGTCTCTCCACTCCGAAACTCGAAAATGAATGTCGACGATGCGGCCGTCATCATCGAAATTATTTTCCAACGACAAAATAGGAGAGCACTGATTTAATCTTTAAAATCCTTTGAAAACCATTTATATTCGAAAATACTTTTAAATAATATAACTTTTAAAACTTTAAACCACAGTTTGAAATTACCGAAAATTAAATTCTCAATTCTAAATTTAAATCCATTTAAATTCCAAATCACTTATAACCAAGTTTATAAATTCATTTATTTATATGTTGGTAAAATCAATGGTTTACAAAACAATAAATGAAAATCAAGTATTATCATTTCTGACAACAAATCCATTAACAATTTAATTTCAGAATTTTTTTTATATACTTATATATAATATGATCATACAGAATTTATTTCATTAACCAAATTTGAAAACAATATTATGTCAGTTTGTTCTGTTCAAGCGTTTTGGAAATCCTATCGATAGCGTTGATCAGACAAATCGATCGAAAGCCCAAATCAACATCAACAACTCAAACAACACAATATATAAAACATTTTAATATTAATTACAAATATACTCCCTCACTCAATAATTCAAGAATGGATTTCAAAGCAAAGATGAGATTCAAAGTAGAGGAACTCTAATCAAATAGAATTCAACTAAAAGATAGACTCGATAGGGAGATAAGATGATTGAATTTCAAATTGGAAGATGGATAAATTTATATAAATCGCGGGTAACCTTAACCGGGTCAACCGTGACTTTAAGAATACGATCGATGAGAAATTCTGAATCAAATCGACATTCAATCGCCAAAGATAGAATCCAGGTATAACAAAAGATAACAGCATCGTAAACCGAGGATACAGAAATCTTCGGTGAATCAATGCTGGTTGTACAAGAGTTTCACTCTTTTACAAATTATTCAGAAATTGGCGAGACCGCCAATTTATTATAGAGATCATTTGAAGTGGAGTTATGGGATACTCCAGAATTAAAAAGACACGAATAGGGGAGACACGAATGGACTTTGGAACCGAAGAGAACGTTCCAAAATTCAAAGAAACCGAGTCAAAGAAGAAGGAATTCAAGCTCGAATGAATGTGATTCTTGTAATTGAATTTACTCTATATGCCGAGTTTTGCCTAAAACCAGAGCTCTGATACCAACTGTAACGACCCGCTATTTTGGACCATTCAAATCGATAATAATCCACACATGTCGGACTTGAATAATTCAAAATAATAGATTGTTAATTTAAATTTGGCAAAACTCAGCATATACAGTAAATAAAATAATCACAGATCATAGACACAGAGTAATATAACAATAATGCAGCGGAAACAAAAGAATAGTAGTTTATGAAGCTACTATATATATATAACAGAGTTAAACAAGATACAACAGAAGTATCGAATACAATAGTCAAATACAATATCAGAATACATCATTGGAATCAACTGAATATCTGAAAGCTGGATAGATAGCTGGATCTCCAAGCGAAGCTCCATCTCCAAAGGTGAGCCTCGAATACTGGTACACTCATTCTGACCCGAGCGTAAAGAAAACACAAAACACTCGAGTCAGGATTAACATTCTTATATCAATAAATCCAACTCAAGTGAAATAATGACTGAAATACAAGTAACTCAAAGGATGTTTGGGATAACCATCCTCTAAGGATCCGTTAAACTATCTACTATGTAGTAGTGTACGCTAAGTAGATAATGTCTATCAGTAATATAAAGTATCAAAATAGCATTAAGGCGTTACCATTACCCCCCTTAACACATTTTATATAAGCATCATAGTCTATACAGCACTGTAAACTCCACCGTAAACTAGTGGGCTATCAGGGAGTACTCCATAGGTATAACACAAAACAAATCGTAGTGGTCGCGCATAGGGATACGAGTATGACAAGGCACATGAGGCAATACCCAAGGTAGTGAAACTACCGTTTGCCTGATCCGGACTGGTGAGAACGCATCGCCGCAACGATCGCAACACCGCGAAACAACAGTCCCAAATCAAGGGTGCGCACCAATCAAAAACAAGTAATGAGTAGTTTACGAAGAAGTGTGTCCGCTAGAGGTAGCTAACCTCACTGGTCCGGCACGGCTCCTGTTTAAGTCATTTCCAATTTGACACAAGTGTCAAGGTCATCCATTTTCATTCTCTTTCTTCAAATCCAGCAATGTCATCATTCCAACCACTTCATTCTGGATCACACTCCGTGTATAATAGTTATTAAAGTGGTTTTCGGTTTAGACAAAGAGTATGTCCCTAACCGATCCCGGACTCTTCAATAACTACGTAATTATTACACCGATTGGTCATTAATAAACTTTCAAAATAGTTTATATTTCAAAACTGAAATATCATTTCCATTTCAAAACCATATCCATACGATATCATTTTCACTTCAAATAAATCCATTTCCAAAATCATATCACTTTCCAAAGTTATAACGCTTTCGAAATTGTAAGTCTTTTAAAATCAAAACATTTTGGAAATCAAAACCTTGAAATTCATAACACTTTGAAACTATAGTTTGAAATCATAACATTTTGGAATTCATAACACTTTCCTCTTAAACAGTTTAGATATTAAAATTAGTGTATATAATAAAATAGTTTATAAAATAAAAATAGTTTATATAAAATAGTTATAAGTTAAAATAGTTTAAAATAAAAAAATATATTGAAAATGATTTATATAAAATAGTTTATATTAAAATAATTTATAAAGTAAAATATAAATAGTTATAGATATAGTTTAAAAATACTTTATAAAATAAAATAGTTTCCACCAATTCACAAATCGATTCAACTTAACTCGACTTCCAAATTCAACTTAATTCAATCTCAATTCATAAATTTCAACTCAATTCAATTTCTCAATAAATCATTTCGAATTATAACGATTTCAAATACAAATTTGAAACACAAAATAAACCATTAAATTTCAATATATTTCAAAGCTTTAAATATTCCACATTTCAAAAACTAAATTTGATAATTCCATTTATATCTCAATTTAATTTCATTACATTTAGTTTCTGAGATATTTCTTTAATCATTTCAATACATCTAAATACAACTTAAATTTACAAATTTATATAAACAAAATATCCCATTTAAATTTATATAAGTTTGAAATATTCATTTAAGCCACTTTTTAATCAAATTCAAGTTGTAAAACATATCTTAAATTTCAAATTTAATAGATTTCAACTCAAACTTATTTAAGTATAATTCTTAAATAATTAAAATTCCAAATCAAAATTCAAATTTATCTTTCAACCTGAAACATTATAAACTCTATATTTGAAAATATAAATTTTACATAAATACTTAAACATATTTTATATTGATTCAAATCAACTTTATTAAATCAACTTTAATAAATCTTTAAAATCAATATTTATTAAAACCATATATTTCTTTTCAAAACCATAGAAATCATTTTCAAAATATTTATATATATAGACCAACGGTGTCTGTATAAAATTTTCCACCCTATGGTCAAGTGATATGAATATTTATCATTTCAATAAGTAATTTAAATTATATACGGGTATATATCTTTTCAACCCGTAATCCCAACTGTAATTCAATGAAAATCGCTTGGGTTTATCATTTCAACCCATAACGGTTTTCTCCTATTCTAAAGTCCGTTCGGGTATGTATCATTTCAACCCATAGTGATTCTATACTAACAGGGAACTTGCAGAGTGATAACAGATATGATAATAATATAACAGGCATATATCTTCAATATAAATAACAGATAATGGTGTCAGATGTCACAGGTGAACTGAAACAGGTAATAGCATATATATAACAGTGTAAATAACTAACATCAACATATTTCAATTGGCAGGTAATGGGGTCAGATGTCACAGGTGAACCGATATAGGTAATAGCATATATATAACAGTGTAAATAACTAACACCAGCATATTTCAATTGTCGTTTCAATTGAAATCAAATTTAATAAATAAAAGAACATTAATCGTGAGTGATTGCTCACCTTTCGAGGCTAGAGAAGATAGACAACACGACAAGCTACGATTTGAATTGCGAATCGACCGATCCAAACAACGATTTCCAAATCAAAGCAAGGTGAACACGAATTTGACGGACGAAGCTCATGATAGATAACAGTATCAGAAAATCTGCTGCTACTCATACGATTGATGCCAACAGCTGAGTTAGATTGTGGATCCTCAAAAGATGAGAAATCAGAGCTTTCAAATGTTGATATTGACACACACTCATCAAAATAATTCATTGCTTCTTCTACCAATTGCCTTGACATTCTATTCTTTTCCATGCTTGCCCTTCTTTTTGGACGAGATTTTCTAGGCTTTGAAATGGTAGGAGCATGAATTATGTTTTCTACAATTCTACTAAGTTCTTGTTCCCGCTGCTCTTCAATTGCCAACTCAGTCCTAAGTTTCCTTGCACGTTCTTTAGCCTGCTCAAGTTTAGATACATACTCATCACAATATAACTCTTCAAGGTCCAAGAACTCGGGTGGAATATCAATAATATTTTCTGTAGTATGTATAGAAGGGTCCTCGCTCCAAAATACATTATCTATGTCATCTCTCGATTCAGGAGCAACCATGCATGCTTCAGATAATGGTTTGAAATATCGCATTATCAGAATCAACATCAGTTCGAAGAATGTCCCTGCTAGGAGCATCCGAAAACTCTGAAACAGGATGCCGACTTGTCCAAGTTTTTAGATTCTTTGTTTGTTCCTTGTCAACAAATTCTTCATCAGAAATGATGTTATTTTTTGGACCTTCGGATGTAACGCTTTTATCATCTCCTTTACCTTGCGAATTTGAAGTGGATTTGTATTGATGCTCTATGTCGGTCTCAGAATTGTCGTAATGTCCTCTTGAAATAGATCTCGAGCTCCTCTCACTGGCCTGACTTGTAATACCGGAACTTCTAGAAACAGACCTCAACCTCCTCTCACTATTTTGACTTCCAATCCCAGAACTTCTAGAAACAGACCTCCCTCTTCTTGCTCTTCCGAAAGCAGCATCCTCGTTCAAAGAACCTACCTTTTCGATCTTTGCATTATTATCGTTAGTAGAAGAGGAAGAAGAAGCAGAGCTCGAGCAGCAATACAAAGGATTGTCGATTTTAATCGTGAACAAATCATTGGGTGGTGATAAATCAAAAGTAGTTTCATTTGTTCTCGATAATGGACTCACGCTTTTAGACCTTCTGTTTGATTTTTTTTGGCATCGGATATTGGAGCTGAATGGGTCGTTCCTCTTTTAGTGGTTGATTTGAATGCAGAGAAGGCCATGGTGAGAAATTCGGGAAAAAAAAGAACGTGTTTTAAATCTGGGGTTTTTAACGGCGATGGGACCTACGTTGGGAAGGACGAAGGGTCATTTAATTATGGTGTCTCCTCTTATGGCTGGATGTGGAAGAAGACAATAGAGTTGGATAAAATCAAGGTGAGCATTTGAATTCCTCCGACACATTTCTTGGGAGACTAAAAGTTAAGTAACCATTTATTGAACCAGTGGAAAGTGAATGGTCAAGGAAAATCAAAAGCCAAATTGCGAAACCGATACGGAAATCGTTTCCGTAGATTTCACTGTCCCTCGGACTCTGAAACCCACAAACGAATATACTGTAGAGATTAGCACGACAAGACAATCAAAACAGTATACAGATACCTGTGGTACGACCATCCAGTCAAAAGTCGATATCGGTACCGAAAATGCTGCAATTTGAAAGAAATAAGATAAACGGAGCAATAGAAGTCCAAATTTGAAGAAACGAAATATGACGTCTCACTCAGAAGTTGATTTACAAATTTATTGTATAAAAATATTCCGGTTTTTAAAACATTTTATTATCATCAATTTTTGACTGATTAAATTGAAATAAAATTACACTGGAAAATTAAACTTCTAAATTATCCGATGAAAATTTACCAGTTGCTATGTTTAACTAGACGTATTCCAAATATTAAATTTTTTATTTCAAAATTTTATTATTTAAAATTCCACAAAAATTGAATTAATTAAATTAATAAACCACTAAAATTTACGGGTCGTTACAAGACCTAATTATATTTCTAAGTGTATTAAAAGAAAGAAGGGTCAAAAACAAATGCCATTAAAACATTGTTTACTATAAACTCAAAATAATTTACACTTAGTTTTATTTTTAATAATTCTTTTAAAAGATTTTCTTATTTATAAACTATCATTTATAACTTTACAACAACATTTATTATCCCAGAAGATAATAAGTCAATTTAAAATGCTTTTATAAATTTAAAACAATGTTAATCATCCCGAAAGAAATTTAATTTAGAACGATGTTAAAATTCCTTTATAAATCTTTTATAAATTTAAAACCACATTAATTATCCCAAAAGAAATTAATCAAATTTACAATTTTTTTATTTATTTAAAACTGAATTAATCATCCTAAAAGATAATTAATAAAATTTATAATGTTTTTATAAATTTAAAGCAAAATTAATTATCCTGAAAGATAATTACTTAAATTTATAATCTTTTCATAAATTTAGAACGAAATTAATTATTTCAAAAGAAAATAAATCGAATCTATAATCTTTTTATAAATTTAAAACAACATTAATTATCCTAAAACATAATTAATCAAATTTATAACCTTTTTATAAATTTAAAACAACATTAATTATCCCGAAAGATAATTAATCAAATTTATAATTCTTTTTATAAATTTTAAACAACACTTATCCTTTATTTCAAAATTCTCAAAAACATTTGAAAATATAGTTTTAACAACTTTTAAAGTGCAAAACGCGACTAAACATTTATTTGTAAAAGTACAAGCATAAGTTCAACGCACACAGAGGTTTAAGGAGATGATATTTCATAAGTCACGATATAGCAATAATCGCTATAATGACACTTACACAGATCAAACAGTATGTCACAAATATTCCAACCAATCATCAATATAAACAACATAAGATTATAAGTAAGATATATATAGCAATAAATTAATAATGAGAGAAACTGCTTAGATCTTTCTACAAAACTTCTCTATAAATCACATATATGTATGTGTATTTCAAAGTGTTCCGTGGCGACCTATTCACTGCGTATACACTCCGACTTCCTCTCGCTTTTATTACCTACAACACAATGATTATTTATGTCTTCCACCTCCAAGCAGAAATCGAATCCAAACAAACAATCAAACAATAGTATATAAATTATCATTTAAGAATTCAACAATGAGCTCTCAAACTTGTCCCCCATTGTTGTACCCCTGCCCCTCTATTTATAGAGTGAGGCTGGGGGCAGGGGTCTTGGAGGTATACAGCTGCTGGTGGGCCTGGGCTGATGCAATCTGGCCTGGCAACTTTGGTTCGACAATGCCTTGGCTCGGTAGTAGATGGTTGGAGATGAGGTCTTGGTCCGGCAGTACTTTGGTTCGGTGGGACTTTGGTCCGGTGGTAGGTGGAGTGGCTTTGGTTTGCGTTGGTTCGGTAGCACCCTGGTTCGGTAGCAGGTGGATGGAGTTAGTTCGGTAGTACTTGGACTGGTAGTGGATGGAGGGTGGCTGGTTCGGTAGCACTCTGGTTCGGTGGCGGTTGATTCGGCAGGGATGCCTTGCAGTTGGTTCGGCAGTGTCACGACCCGAAATTCCACTACCGGAAAATCGCATCATCGATAAGAAAGAAAGGGGTGAGAAAGTAGAAAAGATAGAGAAGAAAGAACAAAACAACATCAGAATCTCAACAGCGGAACGAATGAAATATAATATATCACATAATAGATTACATAGTATCATATACATCAGAGCTACATAGATAATACAACACATACTAGACAGTTATAAACACCTGTCTAGTTAATACAACTCGATACAACTCAATACAAATACTGAGATACCAACACAGCGGAAATACAGATAACCACTACACAGCGGAATCAATATATATCTATACGCTGAAGCCTCCTGCTCCATTGCTCCTCCAGAATTCGTCAAAGCTAACCTGAATCCCTTGGCTACCCGTAAAAATTTGGGTACCCGAGAGTTTATGAAAAACAGAAATAAACTTTGGGTCAGACATGGGTCTGGTATGAGTAAACGGTTAAAGTTGCTTAACTTTAAAAACCATTGAAACAAAGGTATCACGTAAGACTCCCCACAAATAAACATGGGTAAGTTTTTACCTTACGCTAACCAAAACATTTCATAGGAAATCCAGTGATATTATAATAGTGTCTAGGGTTTTCAAGTAAATAGAAAATAGCTGAAATTGTTACATCTATTAAATTCCAGCATACTAGCCACAACGTGGGTAATACAATCAAAACCGTAAGGTCTCGTAGGGAAAATGGGTTTCCATCAATGGCTGGGCTACTGGGGTACCGCCCGTCACAGTACGTGGCCTAGATCATCGTACCGAGGAGTACGCCCGCTCCCCTGCAACACAAAGTCGGACCCGTTCCTTACTGAACAGTTCCAAACGAGACAACCCCGGCAGTTGGACGTCTCCATTGCCCACACAATCGAAATAAAAAGGGACATCTAGACAGGAGAAAATCTCGCTCTCAAGTGGGTGCTACCCACGAAGCTTTGCTGCACCTCCCCTGTTTTAGCCATTCCCGGTTGATGAGGCTTGAGGTCACGATTACCTTTATAAGAACTCATCACTTAGAATGCTCATCGTCCACCTGACGATGTGCTGAAAGCATTCAATCCATACAAGTTCGTTCCGGGTTCGAACGAAACCGAAGGCATTATCTCGTTACACTCGTATTGGAATCACCCTCAGAGTTAACGACGATAACCCTTGCATTCTGAAGTCTTCATCTTCCCTTGGAAATAACGACCTATCGTTATTTTGGATCGATGTGGTTTTCGGACTTCCAAATATGGAAAACCCGATCCCGGTCTCATCAAATCCAAAACGCCATCTTTTAGGTCCAAGTTGTTTTAATGTTTAAAACAATTTAAATTCAATTATCTATATACACACAGATAGATAAATAACAATATCACAATGGATAATAACATCATCATCATAAACAGCTAATCCATATTATCTACTCAAACAGATAATCAATATCATCATACTTAACCAAGCATCCATAACACAATAGGTATATATCTGAGATCACAATCAATCATGGAAATCAATATCATCCATCATATATAAACAAAGATTAATAATCACCTCATTTATAATTAATTTAAAATGAATTAAATTAATTACAAATCTCTAATTAATTTAAAGTAAATTAAATTAATTACCCCATCAATATTAATCTTGCTTACATAACCATTAATTAATTACAAGTTAATTAATTAATCATTTCCTACTTTTCCATCTTAATTAATCATTTTAGATTAATTATCTCAAATTATATTTAAGTAATTATCCTCTAATTATGTTACAAATTAATTACTTCATACCAATTATAGAAAGTAACCTTTTAAATTACTAAAATTAATTCCATTTCTTCTTAATTAATTACTCTAATGAATTTCTTCCATTTTTAAATCATTCCCAATAAATTACTTCCTTAAGTAATTATACTCATCCCATCATCACAGGTTTATTTAAATTAATTACTTAACAATTCACATTTAACTTAATTAATTTTAATGAGAAATAAATTTCTTAATTACTTCCCTAAGTAAATTATACTTATATAATTCACCATTTATTATCTTAAATTAATAAACCTAATAAATTATCAAATGATCATATTAATCCATTATTTTATAATACTAGTTAATAGCCTTCATTAATCATTAACACTTCTTAAATTTACTTAAAGTAATTAAATTAAGATTTATTATCTATTTACAATTACATTTCATCTTTAATAACTCATTAATAAATCCTTAATTATTTAATTAATTAAGTATTCAATATCACTTAATTAATTCTTGCTTACTTTATTAATTAATAATCATAGATTAAAATTCAACTCTTATTTAATTAATGATTCTTAATTATCCATTTATTTATCCTAAATTAATTATCTTAAACCTTAATTAACTAATTTAACTTTTAATTACTAAACTAATTAATCTCATCATTAATTAATCAAATTAGATAATTATTCATTTACTTAATAATTCCAAATCTATAAATCTTCATTTATTTAAAAGGTAAAGCATTTTCTTATTAATAATCAACTTCTCATTTACAAATTTTAGATTCAAACTAAATACAAAATTTAACTTAGCAAAATTTAACACACTTTAAAATCTACTTTAAACATTTTTAAAGTTGTTAAAACATTTTATTTTATAAAACTTATTTTTTTTATTTTAAAACTATGGAGACAAAACTTAATTTGAATCCACATTTAAATTTTTGGTTTTAACTCTGTTAAAACCCTGCTTCCAAATTCAAAACTTAAAGCCTTACAGGCTTTAAAACTGGCAACACAAATATACCCGAGCCTACCCTATTTTACTTCGAGTCAAACAAATAAAAACTTCGGGCCTTTCTTCCATTTACTCGAGAAACTCGAGTATCATTTCCCTGCTACCCCAGACTTCTTATCATCCACCAGAGGATCACCGTGCACGTGCACAGCGAATTCGATCGTCTCCGATCAAGTTCGACGACACTCCTTCGTCGACGTTCATGCCCAAACACCATCATCACCACCAGATTTCCCTATCTCACTCGAATTCAAAATTCGATATCCACTTGAGCCTGGAACCCATCAACTCGAACTCGCCCAAACCTGGCAACGCGTCGTTCGCCAACCTCCGACCACCTGAAAGTCAACCCTTCCGGTCTCGACTTCCCCTACGCGTCAACTATCATTTCTCAGCAACTCGTCGAACTCGATCCACTACAGGGACCACGGTGACTGATTCTTCCTAGCTTCGCTAAATTAGGGTTCTAGACTTTGAATGACAATCGCCACCACCCCACTGACATATATCACCATCAGGAAATTTTGTCGAAGTCCCCGCTCGTTCTACCATCTCCAGAAAGAACCACCACCTCCCAGATCAACTATATCACCAGAGAAACCCAATAACTCGAAATACAGACATCACCACAGAACACATTCAATACTACACTAAAAATTGTGAATCTGATTTTAAAAATCCTATCTTCTAGATACAATTTCATATATATAATTAAATCAACAAAATTAAATGTTTGATTTTTAACAAGTTTCAAGTGGCTTTGTGTTTTCATTGTTTCCAGACAATGTTCCTACCTATGATTTTTGCAAATATTTTTAAAGCCTAGTTAAGTTTTAAAACAACAACTTTGTTTTAACTACTTAAGCCAAAATGAAATTAGAGTGGGAAGAAATTTGAAGTTGATCTAAGTTTTAAATACCTGGAACATTAAAACAGAGATGTTACAATCATTATCTAACATACTCACAAGTTACATAGGCTTAAAAAAAACCATCATACAACATATTTTCAAGCATATATCACAAGTTACTTCAATCATAGGTCGTATGCATCAAAACTGAAGGCATCTCATGTTAACAGTTAAAGTCAGGGGCTTAACTAAGATCAGGGATGTTTAAAATCGGTAGATATGCACACAACATAATTTCACACAAACTTGCACATACACATACATATAAAACAATCATTAACACAAACATTCCATATTATTTAAGGTTTAGTTTTAAAGTTTACTCACCTGTCTTTTTAAACAGAAAGCTTGATGATTTTTTTTTTGCTTGAAAACAAGAAGCTTGAAACTGGGATTTTGAAACTTGCATATTTTTTTGTTGTTGATTCCAGAAAATTTGATTAGCTTGAAACTTGAACATGAATTTGATCTGGAAATCTTGAAACTGAAATGTTTGGCCTTCTAGTTGTTTTCAGGTTTGTATATTTTTTTCCATTCTTTCTTTCCTTAGGTTTGTATTTGTTTAAACTTATAGAACTGGAGTTGCTTGGCTTTCGTATACGAAATGAAACGAGGCAAGGTTGATAAATAAAACAAGTATACAAATTTGTTTACTGTTCTAGTACACAAAATTTCAGAGATTTTTATTTCTAAAAGAAAGCTGAAAGGAAATGTTTCGTGTACTTGGTGATGGCATTCAATGCCTTGCTCCTATTCAAGCCTACAACAGCCATACTTTTATTATTCTTTTAAGTACAAAATTGCATATGTATATTGTTTAACTTTAAGCTTATCATACTTTCCCCTTTACATTCGTATATACTGTGGTGATCTTGCATGCCTGCAAATATACATTGCCATAGATTATAAAATATCTTACTTATGCTATTGTACTTATGTACATAGATATTTCATTTGTTTGACTAAAGCTAAACATACATACTCTATTTTTATTTCGTATACATTGAGATGTTTCTTGCCTGCAATTGTATTTTGTTGTAGAGTATAAAATATTTACTTGTCTTATCTTCTTATACTTAGGTGATTATCTTGCCTGCAAGTATTTCTAAAGTGTACATAATATTTTACTTAAGCTTTTAGTTTTAAAGATTGTTATGGTTGTGGTATTATGTTAACTTGTTATTGTTTCTATTTCTAACATAAGTGTATTTATTTCTATTTTAAAACATAAACTATCAAATATAAAGTTAACTATTATTATTTTATTTTATACTTACTTAAATATTAATAAGGTATATTTTACTATATATATTATTTTTATGAGAGTTTTATATAAATTTAAATGCCATAATTTCTTTTAAAATATATATAACAATTTTCATTTATAATAAAACCTACTTGTATAGACATCATATTATTAATAAAGCTCATTATTACATTAAAATAATTTATAAAAGAGATTATCACTTTATTATTTATTTTTATCAAGCTATACTTTAAAAAGAACAACAAACCTTTTTGTTTAATTTAAATTGAAGCTAAAATCATTTAAACAATTTTAACTTAAATCTTGAATATATTTTAAAGCCAAATAGTTATTTATTAAATATTGAATTTAAATCAAATTTTCCAAATTACTAAAAGATTAAAGTTTGAAGGTATATCCTTATCTATTAAAATTTAAACAGACTTTAACTATTTACCATATATACAAAAATATATATATAAATAGAAAACAATTTATTAGCCTTTAAAAGATAATTTATCAGTTAAATATTTATTTTAAAGACAATTATTAATTCAATTCATACCCTATTAGCAATATATATATCAAATCAATTTAATATTTAATATAGATTATTAAATTGATATTGCTCAAAATTCCGGGATGTCACATTCCTCCCCTCTTAAAAGAATTTCGTCCCCGAAATTTAAAACAAAGGTAATTTAATAATCTCATTACTGATTTAAATTTTAAAAAAAACACAAGCATATATCATCAATATATACTAACAACCATAGCAATCAATCATCCAATCAACAAATCTAACTATCCAGACAAAATACTGGATAGAATTTCCTCGAGGTTCCCCGAGTATAAATACCGGGTTACTCGCTCTATAGAATCCAAACAATCAATACTACAAAGCTACACACATCAAGATCTACAAAACAAGATAGGATATCAGACTATAGACAAGTCTGACTCAACATCCCAAACTCCCTGAACTGCTGGTTCTACAACCAGAGACAACTCATACACGTACTCCCTTAGAGACACGTGAAACACATCGAATCCCAGTTATCCAAACTGACAATTCACTCCCGACGATCAAACACTTATCCAAAATCAAATCTCCGATTCCGAAATCCAAATTCCTTCGGACGATCCTGGGACTCCTACATCCTTACTGATCAGCTTATCCTTCGCTGATGCCCTCCCAAAACATCCTGAACCAAAACAATCAACAAAATGATCTTTCCAAGATCAACCACAACTCAGAACTCCACTCTATTCCAGAATCAAAAGACGGATCTCACTTCTCTTATCCAAAAGAGATAAAATAGATGCTCTCCAAACTGCTTCCGCTGCACAACTCTGATCCGAGCAGATGAAAATGCTAATGATGAACACAAGCACAAACTTCCACTGATACCAACTGTGACGGACCTAGGCTTTGCAACCGTCGGTCAGTAGCCACAACTGGTAAACTTCTCAACCATTCCGAAAATATGGTTCAATAGATCCATAAAGAGAAAACTCAAAAGTTCCTCCAAAACCCGAGCTGCTTCACTAAACTCTCTCCAAAAACCATCCTACTACTAAGCTGAACCATCGGTATCACTCCTGGAAATCCAGTCAATACCAAACTCAAACTCCCTGATGCTAACAAAATTCTGACTTCCTGAAGACATCCAGAAAAATTCCTAACATCCCAAGAGAACACTCAGACTATCGCAAGTCACTTTTGCGATCAACTCAGCCTGATTTCAAAGAAAAACTGTTCTCTCTTTATCAAGCAGAACAGCTTACACTTAACTTGCCAATCCAATGAAGAAATGGAACCACTCTGCTGCTTCTGAACTCCACTGCTAGGCTAGAAAGCTTCCTTGCCAGCATACAGGACCTTCCGAACTACACTGCTGACACCAATGCCAAGGAATTCCAAATCCAAAGCTCTTCGAGAAACTCGAACCTCAAACTAAACAGAAACACTCTGCCGCATCACCGAAGCAGACACACTTCTTTAAAACTTGTTCCAAAGAAACATCTTCGGAAACATCCATAATCACTGTGTCTCATCACACAGCTACTAATCCCTGCGATATCAAGATATCATTCTAGCTTCTGCCCAACCGACATATCCTGACTTTACTCATCCAAATTCTCGGGAATCCGCTCACACGAGCGCGATCATCTTACACTTCGAAGATGAACTCCAAACCTTAACAGGTTACCTTCAGAGATCGATGAAATCCTTACATCAACAAAGCTCACTCGAGAAAGACTGTAGACCCAATACCGCCTCGGTAGATACACTTCCAATCTCAACAAACTCCAACCATCTGTAGTCGTGTGACACACCACTACCCTATCTACCTTTATAACTTATATTGGGAAACCCAAACAGGTAACCCAACAGATAGGTAGAAATAGATAAATATATATATATATATATATAGATAAAATTACAAGTACGCTCTCTCAGGATAGACACCACTCCAGAGCCTAGGTATTCACTCAACCTAACGCTCTGATACCAACTGTCACGACCCGAAATTCCACTACCGGAAAATCGCATCATCGATAAGAAAGAAAGGGGTGAGAAAGTAGAAAAGATAGAGAAGAAAGAACAAAACAACATCAGAATCTCAACAGCGGAACGAATGAAATATAATATATCACATAATAGATTACATAGTATCATATACATCAGAGCTACATAGATAATACAACACATACTAGACAGTTATAAACACCTGTCTAGTTAATACAACTCGATACAACTCAATACAAATACTGAGATACCAACACAGCGGAAATACAGATAACCACTACACAGCGGAATCAATATATATCTATACGCTGAAGCCTCCTGCTCCATTGCTCCTCCAGAATTCGTCAAAGCTAACCTGAATCCCTTGGCTACCCGTAAAAATTTGGGTACCCGAGAGTTTATGAAAAACAGAAATAAACTTCGGGTCAGACATGGGTCTGGTATGAGTAAACGGTTAAAGTTGCTTAACTTTAAAAACCATTGAAACAAAGGTATCACGTAAGACTCCCCACAAATAAACATGGGTAAGTTTTTACCTTACGCTAACCAAAACATTTCATAGGAAATCCAGTGATATTATAATAGTGTCTAGGGTTTTCAAGTAAATAGAAAATAGCTGAAATTGTTACATCTATTAAATTCCAGCATACTAGCCACAACGTGGGTAATACAATCAAAACCGTAAGGTCTCGTAGGGAAAATGGGTTTCCATCAATGGCTGGGCTACTGGGGTACCGCCCGTCACAGTACGTGGCCTAGATCACCGTACCAAGGAGTACGCCCGCTCCCCTGCAACACAAAGCCGGACCCGTTCCTTACTGAACAGTTCCAAACGAGACAACCCCAGCAGTTGGACGTCTCCACTGCCCACACAATCGAAATAAAAAGGGACATCTAGACAGGAGAAAATCTCGCTCTCAAGTGGGTGCTACCCACGAAGCTTTGCTGCACCTCCCCTGTTTTAGCCATTCCCGGTTGATGAGGCTTGAGGTCACGATTACCTTTATCAGAACTCATCACTTAGAATGCTCATCGTCCACATGACGATGTGCTGAAAGCATTCAATCCATACAAGTTCGTTCCGGGTTCGAACGAAACCGAAGGCATTATCTCGTTACACTCGTATTGGAATCACCCTCAGAGTTAACGACGATAACCCTTGCATTCTGAAGTCTTCATCTTCCCTTGGAAATAACGACCTATCGTTATTTTGGATCGATGTGGTTTTTGGACTTCCAAATATGGAAAACCCGATCCCGGTCTCATCAAATCCAAAACGCCATCTTTTAGGTCCAAGTTGTTTTAATGTTTAAAACAATTTAAATTCAATTATCTATATACACACAGATAGATAAATAACAATATCACAATGGATAATAACATCATCATCATAAACAGCTAATCCATATTATCTACTCAAACAGATAATCAATATCATCATACTTAACCAAGCATCCATAACACAATAGGTATATATCTGAGATCACAATCAATCATGGAAATCAATATCATCCATCATATATAAACAAAGATTAATAATCACCTCATTTATAATTAATTTAAAATGAATTAAATTAATTACAAATCTCTAATTAATTTAAAGTAAATTAAATTAATTACCCCATCAATATTAATCTTGCTTACATAACCATTAATTAATTACAAGTTAATTAATTAATCATTTCCTACTTTTCCATCTTAATTAACCATTTTAGATTAATTATCTCAAATTATATTTAAGTAATTATCCTCTAATTATGTTACAAATTAATTACTTCATACCAATTATAGAAAGTAACCTTTTAAATTACTAAAATTAATTCCATTTCTTCTTAATTAATTACTCTAATGAATTTCTTCCATTTTTAAATCATTCCCAATAAATTACTTCCTTAAGTAATTATACTCATCCCATCATCACAGGTTTATTTAAATTAATTACTTAACAATTCACATTTAAATTAATTAATTTTAATGAGAAATAAATTTCTTAATTACTTCCCTAAGTAAATTATACTTATATAATTCACCATTTATTATCTTAAATTAATAAACCTAATAAATTATCAAATGATCATATTAATCCATTATTTTATAATACTAGTTAATAGCCTTCATTAATCATTAACACTTCTTAAATTTACTTAAAGTAATTAAATTAAGATTTATTATCTATTTACAATTACATTTCATCTTTAATAACTCATTAATAAATCCTTAATTATTTAATTAATTAAGTATTCAATATCACTTAATTAATTCTTGCTTACTTTATTAATTAATAATCATAGATTAAAATTCAACTCTTATTTAATTAATGATTCTTAATTATCCATTTATGTATCCTAAATTAATTATCTTAAACCTTAATTAACTAATTTAACTTTTAATTACTAAACTAATTAATCTCATCATTAATTAATCAAATTAGATAATTATTCATTTACTTAATAATTCCAAATCTATAAATCTTCATTTATTTAAAAGGTAAAGCATTTTCTTATTAATAATCAACTTCTCATTTACAAATTTTAGATTCAAACTAAATACAAAATTTAACTTAGCAAAATTTAACACACTTTAAAATCTACTTTAAACATTTTTAAAGTTGTTAAAACATTTTATTTTATAAAACTTATTTTTTTTATTTTAAAACTATGGAGACAAAACTTAATTTGAATCCACATTTAAATTTTTGGTTTTAACTCTGTTAAAACCCTGCTTCCAAATTCAAAACTTAAAGCCTTACAGGCTTTAAAACTGGCAACACAAATATACCCGAGCCTACCCTATTTTACTTCGAGTCAAACAAATAAAAACTTCGGGCCTTTCTTCCATTTACTCGAGAAACTCGAGTATCATTTCCCTGCTACCCCAGACTTCTTATCATCCACCAGAGGATCACCGTGCACGTGCACAGCGAATTCGATCATCTCCGATCAAGTTCGACGACACTCCTTCGTCGACGTTCATGCCCAAACACCATCATCACCACCAGATTTCCCTATCTCACTCGAATTCAAAATTCGATATCCACTTGAGCCTGGAACCCATCAACTCGAACTCGCCCAAACCTGGCAACGCGTCGTTCGCCAACCTCCGACCACCTGAAAGTCAACCCTTCCGGTCTCGACTTCCCCTACGCGTCAACTATCATTTCTCAGCAACTCGTCGAACTCGATCCACTACAGGGACCACGGTGACCGATTCTTCCTAGCTTCGCTAAATTAGGGTTCTAGACTTTGAATGACAATCGCCACCACCCCACTGACATATATCACCATCAGGAAATTTTGTCGAAGTCCCCGCTCGTTCTACCATCTCCAGAAAGAACCACCACCTCCCAGATCAACTATATCACCAGAGAAACCCAATAACTCGAAATACAGACATCACCACAGAACACATTCAATACTACACTAAAAATTGTGAATCTGATTTTAAAAATCCTATCTTCTAGATACAATTTCAGATATATAATTAAATCAACAAAATTAAATGTTTGATTTTTAACAAGTTTCAAGTGGCTCTGTGTTTTCATTGTTTCCAGACAATGTTCCTACCTATGATTTTTGCAAATATTTTTAAAGCCTAGTTAAGTTTTAAAACAACAACTTTGTTTTAACTACTTAAGCCAAAATGAAATTAGAGTGGGAAGAAATTTGAAGTTGATCTAAGTTTTAAATCCCTGGAACATTAAAACAGAGATGTCACAATCATTATCTAACATACTCACAAGTTACATAGGCTTAAAAAAAACCATCATACAACATATTTTCAAGCATATATCACAAGTTACTTCAATCATAGGTCGTATGCATCAAAACTGAAGGCATCTCATGTTAACAGTTAAAGTCAGGGGCTTAACTAAGATCAGGGATGTTTAAAATCGGTAGATATGCACACAACATAATTTCACACAAACTTGCACATACACATACATATAAAACAATCATTAACACAAACATTCCATATTATTTAAGGTTTAGTTTTAAAGTTTACTCACCTGTCTTTTTAAACAGAAAGCTTGATGATTTTTTTTTTGCTTGAAAACAAGAAGCTTGAAACTGGGATTTTGAAACTTGCATATTTTTTTGTTGTTGATTCCAGAAAATTTGATTAGCTTGAAACTTGAACATGAATTTGATCTGGAAATCTTGAAACTGAAATGTTTGGCCTTCTAGTTGTTTTCAGGTTTGTATATTTTTTTCCATTCTTTCTTTCCTTAGGTTTGTATTTGTTTAAACTTATAGAACTGGAGTTGCTTGGCTTTCGTATACGAAATGAAACGAGGCAAGGTTGATAAATAAAACAAGTATACAAATTTGTTTACTGTTCTAGTACACAAAATTTTAGAGATTTTTATTTCTAAAAGAAAGCTGAAAGGAAATGTTTCGTGTACTTGGTGATGGCATTCAATGCCTTGCTCCTATTCAAGCCTACAACAGCCATACTTTTATTATTCTTTTAAGTACAAAATTGCATATGTATATTGTTTAACTTTAAGCTTATCATACTTTCCCCTTTACATTCGTATATACTGTGGTGATCTTGCATGCCTGCAAATATACATTGCCATAGATTATAAAATATCTTACTTATGCTATTGTACTTATGTACATAGATATTTCATTTGTTTGACTAAAGCTAAACATACATACTCTATTTTTATTTCGTATACATTGAGATGTTTCTTGCCTGCAATTGTATTTTGTTGTAGAGTATAAAATATTTACTTGTCTTATCTTCTTATACTTAGGTGATTATCTTGCCTGCAAGTATTTCTAAAGTGTACATAATATTTTACTTAAGCTTTTAGTTTTAAAGATTGTTATGGTTGTGGTATTATGTTAACTTGTTATTGTTTCTATTTCTAACATAAGTGTATTTATTTCTATTTTAAAACATAAACTATCAAATATAAAGTTAACTATTATTATTTTATTTTATACTTACTTAAATATTAATAAGGTATATTTTACTATATATATTATTTTTATGAGAGTTTTATATAAATTTAAATGCCATAATTTCTTTTAAAATATATATAACAATTTTCATTTATAATAAAACCTACTTGTATAGACATCATATTATTAATAAAGCTCATTATTACATTAAAATAATTTATAAAAGAGATTATCACTTTATTATTTATTTTTATCAAGCTATACTTTAAAAAGAACAACAAACCTTTTTGTTTAATTTAAATTTAAGCTAAAATCATTTAAACAATTTTAACTTAAATCTTGAATATATTTTAAAGCCAAATAGTTATTTATTAAATATTGAATTTAAATCAAATTTTCCAAATTACTAAAAGATTAAAGTTTGAAGGTATATCCTTATCTATTAAAATTTAAACAGACTTTAACTATTTACCATATATACAAAAATATATATATAAATAGAAAACAATTTATTAGCCTTTAAAAGATAATTTATCAGTTAAATATTTATTTTAAAGACAATTATTAATTCAATTCATACCCTATTAGCAATATATATATCAAATCAATTTAATATTTAATATAGATTATTAAATTGATATTGCTCAAAATTCCGGGATGTCACAGGCAGGGATAGCCTTGTAGTTGGTTCGGCAGGGATAGCCTTGTAGTTGGTGTAGCTATGTCTCGTTCGGTAGCATCTGGGAGGTATTCGGTCCGGTAGTGTCATCGTTTCTCTTGGTTCGGTGGAGTCGCATCCAACATTTGCCCCCCAAAGCGGGGCGTATGACGACATACGTTGCGCTTTGTTTTCTTCTAAGTGCTGAATCGTTTGGTCCGGTCCTCTTGCGCTCTTCTATAAGTATGGGACATATGCCTCCATGATTTCTTGCCAAACGAGATAGCTGAACCAGATTTCCGAATCAACTGCCGAATCCTGCTGAGTCAATCATTTCCCGATTTCCTTCGTATACCGAACCAGGTGATCTGCCGAATGACCTTTGTGTGTCGCATCACCGAATGAATCCGGGGTTTGAGTGCCGAATGACCCTACGTGCCTCGAACTGCCGAATGAGTTTGTGATGCATGAGTGTCGAACGAACTTTTCATGGTTTTGAACTGCCGGATGAGTTTTATGACTACGAGTCCCGGAGCTTGAATGCCGAACGAACCTTGAACCTTTTATGTTTCGAATCACAAATGAAATTCTAGATTGTACGCACTTGCTTGTTTATATCTCTACATCCTTTGTTTTAACGACGTACTTTTTCGTGTTGCAGATAATGTCTCACAGAGTTGAAACCCGTTCTTGACAAGAAGAAATCTACGGATAGAAGAGAATCTCCCGTCGTGCCCCCAGTTCAGCCGAATCCAGAACGACATGGGCCCACCCCGAGATCGCTAGTGGACAAGTACGGTCCTCAAGAGCTTCTTAACTTGCCTCCTGATTGCTTCCCTAGCTCACTCAAGGGCGAGCAACTTGATGTTATATCTCGCTCTTTCGGGATCGACCGAGCGCGCATGTTATTGCCAGATGCGGGAACGATGCTGTATGATCCTCCCGAAGGATATTTTACCTACAGCAGATACCATTGCATGTGTGGTGCCATCCCGCCTCTCAACGCCTGGGTAGTCAGCTTTCTCACATATCTAAAGGTAGCTCCATTCCAGCTTCAGCCTAACTCTTATGCCATTCTGGTGAGTCTCTTCGTCATCTTCCAGAGGAGATATGGGCGTCCTCCTTCCAACCGGGAGATCCGGTATTTGTACAACTTGAGAGGCTATAGGAAGGGGTCTCCCTACATCAGCTTGGAATCGGCCGTATCCTTTAAGTCGGTCCTGGATTTATACTCCAAGTACAACATGTTCAAGAAGGAATGGTTTTTTGTCAGGGATGATTCCGTTTCTATTCGGCGCTTCACCTCTGGATGTAAGTCAAAGCTTTATTTTTAATTCCCGTTCTGGCTGCAATGCTCCTTCTTATGTGTTTTTATTTCTTGCTAGCGACAGGTGGTTTTGCGGTCGTGGAGAATGATCGCCTGGTTCAGACGGCAGCAGAAATAGAAGCTACTACTGGAAGAGATAGGTCGGCTGCTTACTTGATCAGGAACACTACACTTTTGGAGTACAACTTGATCCTTCCACAGCAGTCCGTGGTCAAGCAGAGGGACACGGCTGAAGAGAAGGCTGCCCAAGCCAAAGAAGGGGCCGAGTCGAAGAGCAGTAAAAGGAGGCCCTTTCCGGAACACCCAGTTGTCGGGGGGAAGAAGCTCAAAAAGTTTGACGGTCCCTCTCCCAGCACATGTCCAGATATCCCGGAGGAGGGAGATGTGGAGGAGGAGCAAGGCAAAGAAGGAGGAGAAGGTGCTAGAGGTGGCTACGATGTCGGGGCTTTGTCTTCTGGGCAAGTAGGCGAGATGCAAGAGTGGACGGATGACGCTTTCCGCCAAGCCTTCTAAGGTTTGGAGGGGATGGAGAAGTTCAAGAGAGCCGATAAAGTTGGGACCGGCGTTGATTTATCTTCCGGGAGCGCCTCTACTGAAGCAACTTCGATGGTTCAAGGTGAATTTCTCTTTACTCTTTTAATTCTTGAATGATGGCTTAATACATATTGGTGACACTTGGTTTTCATATTAGGAGCGGGTAAAACGGCCAAGACCTCAGATCTTCGGCACAGGCTTGAACAATACAAGCTCTCCAAAGCTTCCGCCAAGCCGAAGCCTTCTACTAACCGCCCGGGAGACATAGTCGGCTATCGTCCTCTTCTCGGAGTTATCGAAGAGGATATACAGAAGAGGAAGAGGAGTCGATCTTCGTCTGAACCTCTTCTTGAAACCCCGGCCCTATTCCAGCCTATTCACGACATTACAGAGGAGGATACCAAGCTTATGCCCTCTCCCCATCCGTCTGAGAACCCAACCGTCATCCCAATAGATCATCCTGGCTTAGCACGCAATCCGTTTGCGGGTCATCTGGACCTGGACCCGGCATCTCATGACATCTCTTTTGATGAGGTTACTGGCGAGCACCTTCTTCCTTGCAATCCTATGGTAAGGGTGCTTGATGAGGCCAAGTCCCTGGACCTTGATTTGCTTACTACTCGGGTTGTCGCTATGGGAAACGAAGCTAAAGCAAATATCGACCGGGTTGCTGAGGAGGCCAGGAAGTTGATGGGGCATCATGCCCGACTGGTTAAGGCCGGGGAGGAAATTAGGAGTGCCAACATAAGACTGCGGTTATTGGTTTCCGACCAGGCCAAGCAACTCGCTGATCAGGCCATCCAGATCTCTCAGCACGAGGCCGCCTCCGGACGTCTAAAGAAAACTATGGAAGAGGCCAGCCGGGCCGAACTGTGGAAAATTGAGGCTACTTGCAAGGAACAGATCGATATGGCCATTGCCACGGTGGATGAGGTTTGGAAAGCGGATCTTGAGCAGATAAAGGAGTTATCTGGGAAGCTTGAGGCTGCAAAGCTTGTTCAAGCCAAGTTGAGGGAGGAGATGGAGGCGATGCGGAAATCCCTTCAGGCTGACTGCTCGAGATACCAATTGGAGAGAGATGCCGCCGTCGTAAGGTTGTCGGATTCCGAGGCCCGGACGAGGGAGTTTGAAGAGAACGAGGGGCTGATGGAGGGGATGCTCCAGGATATGTACTTCCGTACTTGGAGGCAGGGTAACTTGTCCTGGATGGATGATTACCCCCAGGTTATGGCTAGGATCTATCTCAGGGCTCTAGAGGAGGCCCAGGCTGAGGCAGATAAGGAGGGTGGTGTGGCCTTTAGGATGGATGTTGTTACTGCCCAGTTTACCAAGGAGGAGAAGGTGGCGGTGAAGGAGGGCATGCGGTTGCTTGAAGCTGAGGACGTAGGTGTGCAAGTGGAGGATGATGATCAAGTTGATCAAGGAGCAGATGCTGGTAAGTCTTCCTTTCTAGTCTTTCCGTTAACTTGGTTGCTTATCACTAATGAATTCTTTCTCTGACCGGACAGGTGGGCAACAGGACAAGGATAAGACTCCGACGCAGCCGGCTCCTTGATTCGACCTGGAAAGTTTTTTTTTGTGGACTTGACATGGTTGTATATGTTAGTCTTAAAACAGTAAAGTAACTCTTAGGTTGTAATTTTTGCTACTTATAATAAATAGCTCTATTCTTGACGTGTAATTCTTTAACTTAAGCTGATTCTGTTGTCTTTCGAATGTTTTTTCTATTTTGACATGTTGTATGAGAAATATAGCTATGCATAATCTTGTAATTAAATTGTGTTTGATGTCAGGTTCTTGTTTAAAACATAATTTCATGACTTGCAATGTTAGCGTGAGGTGTGAATAAATTACAATCATGTGTTTACATATGGAAGAAGGAAATACCGCCCTTTATATTTTGCTTGTGGATGGCAGCTTTGAATATCCTGTGTGACCGAGTAAGGGATGCGGTCCAGTATCTTGCTATGAGTATCCGCTTCTATTAGTGAATGTCTCCTGTTCTGTGTCCTGTACTTCAGGGATTGTTACAGAGGATAGGAGAAAATTTTCTTAAGTAAAATTGAAATATGTGAAAAAGTAAAATTTCCAATCACGGAAGGACTTCGATGTGCTTAAGTTCGTGGCAAACGGGCTTTGTAGTCACTTTCCCTAGCCGTGGGTCTTGGAGACATTCGTCACCCATCTTACGCCTCAGCGGGGAGTTAATTCTTTTTTACCACAGCCGCACTTAAGACACATCGGAGCCGAGATCGCGCACAGTAACTACCCGGGCCATTATGGCCCGTAACCGTGGGTATTATTCAATTTACTGTGGCTGGCTAGCGTGGGTGCCGATCGTCAACCGTGAACTGCCCCTGGCTGGCCACACCTTATGTTGGGGCTTATAGTCGGTTCACAGTTGCCGGCGAGCCGAACGCCGTAATGAGCTGCCTCGGCTATAGTCGGCCTTCTCGGTGGCTTATAATCGGCTCATTACAGTTGGCTTTAAGGGCCGTCGCGAGCAATGAGTTAACCCGCAGTAGAGGGATACTGGAGCAAAAGTGTCTCATTGGCGAGGGCATAGATTCGCATAGTACCTGTTAGGTCTTGTCCAGGTGAAGTTGCACCGTGGAGTGCTTTGAGTGGAAATGCTACAGGATTTTGTTCAACAGAAAAGGATAAAGTTAACAAGCAGCCAAGATATAAAGGAACAAGTTAAAAAAGAGACAAGGTTTTTTTAAAGTGGTTTGGCACGAAAAGGCCTACGTCCACTGATTCTCTTTGTTAATTCACTTCATATGGGCAGTACAAGTTAAGAAAAGTATCGACGGAGGTGTTGGATGTTCCATGCCCTCTAGAACACCTTTCCGTCCACTGTTGACAAAATATAAGCTCCATTGTGGAGATCTTTATGAATTACATATGGTCCATCCCAGATTGGATCTAGTGCTCCAGGGCGAGGAAAAATTCGTTTGAGGACAAGATCCCCTTCTTGTAAGGTACGATGCTTGACTTGGAGTTGTATTGTGCTGCCACTTTTTGCTTGTGGGCCGCTGCTTTAAGGACTGCATCATTTCTTCTCTCCTCAACTAGATCCAAAGACATGTGAAGGAGTTCTTCGTTCTCTTCTGGGTTATAGTGGATCCTACGGTGAGTATTAAAGTATTAAAAATAATTGATTTGCAAATGAAGTTTCAAATGAATATTTCAAGTAAAATTTATATAGTTTTAAATTAATTGTCCATCCTTGTCTTTCAATCTATTTTTCTTTATGGTTGTTTCTGTTCTCCTACCTCCTTCCTTTTCGGGGACGAAAAGTTTTGAGTGGGGGAGATTGTAACGACCCAAAATTTTAGTGGTTTTATGTATTAAATTATTTGAAATTTTGTGAAATTTTAAACAATAGAATTTGAAAATAAAATTTATTTTTGGAATACGTCTATCTAAATATAGCAACTGGAAAATTTTCATCTGATAATATTGAAGTTTATTTTATTGTGAAATTTTATTTTAATTTAAATCGGTTAATAACAGTTGAATTTAAAAGTGTTTCGAAACCTAAATATGTCAACATGAGAAAATTTATTTAGAACACTCTGAATCTGGCTGCAAAATTCGTTTCGCGAAATTTGGACTGCTATTGCTCCGTTTATCTTATTCCTGGCAGATTTGCAGCATTTTCAATACCGATATCGATTTTTGTTTGGATGATCGTGCCACTGATATCTGCATGCCGTTTTGATCGTCTCGTTGTGCTGATCTCTGTAGCATATTCATTTGTGTGTTTTGGTATCCGGTACGCGACGATACTGGCTAAACAGATAACCACATTTGTATCCGTTTTAACTTTTCCTTTCCATTTCAAAATTCAAACGTGATGTCCAATAAAGGCATAAATTATTTTCAACTAAATTATATTTGTTGCTTTTATATTTTTCCAGAATTTAAGGGTCACAATTATTTTTTTTCTGACCTTTCCTTCAGTCCACTTTTTCCTTTTCTTTTATTATCACCACTCTTTTGCACTGTTGCTTTTATACCAATAGCCGTTACTTTTATTTATTCTCTGAAATCACGCGTGACGTTCCTTTTCCTTTCCCATTTTTCTTCTGTCATTTTGTTTTCCTTATGTCTCCCTGTCCCCTTCCCTTCATATTATAAGTTACCTTATTCTAATTCTAGCCTACTTTAATTCTTTCCTCTGTCCTCATTCTTCTCTAATCTTTTCCATTTTCTTTTCCTCTCCCCAGTCCTTCACGTGAGACCATCCTCTTCCCCCTTCCTGCAAGCAAACCCATGCCCTCACCAAGCCTCCACCTCACCACAACAACACCCCACCGTACAGCAAACTCAGCACGTAGCTCATGTTAGCACCAACCGACCATCACTCCCCTCGGCCAAAATACAATGGCAACCCTTTGCTAGCAGCCATAAGCGAACCCTCCGAGAACCCATGCCGAGCCTCAACCCCTACTCGCCTCATTTTCCATTATCCACTGCCCCTTCCAGCGTGCGCACCCCGTAGCCACCCAAGCAGACGTAGCTCTGCCGACAACCGTCCTCTGCCGTAGACAACCTCCGCCCCACTGCCGCTTCTCCTTCATGCTCGGCCTGGCCTTTGTAACCACCTCTGCTCGCACCTAATTCGCGGCAGCAGCCTCCCCTTGTCGAGATCTCGATCTCCTCTTTCTTTTCTTTTCAGGTTGGATATATATATCAAGTTTGGTTTAGTGATACAATTGTTTGCAAATTTTATTTTGTCTGATTTATATATATTCATTTTTAAATATAATCTGTTGTATATTTTTAGTTATGTATATTATAGTGTTTGCATGTACAATTTTATGTTTGCATGTACAGTTTACAAACTCATCAAGTTTTATTTCATAAGTTGGTTTTGATGTTATTGGAATTGAGCAAAACTAGGTCAATAAGAGTAATGAATATATATATTATAATAATATTTATTTTTAAAAGTATATGGTCTACATATATTGTTTTTAGAAAGTTAGACATAAATTTATGTTAGTGTATATATATCATCAGCTTTATTCGCCTGTTGCAAATATCTTAAACATATAGATAGTAAGTATGTTAGTTCCTACATCTGATCTGTATTTTTGTTATATAAGATTTACAAATCTATTTTTTTATGTATATATTTATATAAGTTATATATTATGTTTGTTTATATAGGCGTATATGAGTTTGGTATGAAATGAAGTTATACAGTTTTATATTATAAAGTATATTTAGTTATGAAAATCTACTTCAGTCATTTAGATAAGTATATATATATATTGAATGCAGTTATGTTATAGGGTATATTAAACTGTGTATATATAACTTATAATATTAGTTTTAAATCTATACCAATATATATTTATGTATATTGATTGAGTTATATGTATATATAATATAGTAATTTACATAGCCTGGTAGTGAATGTTGGACGAGCAGTTTGTATATATAATTAATATATTAAGTTGGTTGTAGATATAAGATACACAAGTACATATGATATGTTTTGATTTTTATAATAGTCATAGCTTATATTAGTATATATATATCCAGTTTTCTTAGGATTTTTGTAACGGTTAGTATATACATATAAAATATGTTATGCTGGCTTGCATAGTTATTAATCTAACTTATATATATGGTTATGTTGGTACACATATACAACACGCTTGGTTAATATTTCGAAAAGGTTTTTTGTTAAAAATATATAAATAATATGTTTAATATTATTTGAAACATTTTGTAGATTATGGACTTTATAAATATTTGATTTTGATATACATATTTAATTAAATTTAAAAAGTGTGTTTGAATTTAAATCATGATTTTATATATGTATATAGTCATATATGTTTGTTCATTTATACCCTTGAACTTTTCAATCCAATTCTGATTTGATATCATCAATTCCGATCTATCAGCTTTGTCCGTCCAACTTCGTGCCAATCTAGCTTTGATTTGGGATTTGTGTTGGATTCTTAACTCATCTCATCTCGTTCGTCTCTAACCACGAAAGGTGAGCAATCACTCACGATTAATGTTCTTATATTTATTAAATTTGATTTCAATTGAAACGACAATTGAAATATGCTGCTGTAGTTATTTAAATTGTTATATATGCTATTATCTATAACTGTTCACCTATGGGATATGACACCATATCCTGTTGTTTATATTATATTGTTATTGATGATATATGCCTGTTGTATTTTATATTAGTATCTGTTATCACTTTGCAAGTTCCTTGTTAGTATAGAATTCACTATGGGTTGAAATGATACATACCCGAACGGACTTTAGAATAGGAGAAAATCGTTATGGGTTGAAATGATAAACCCAAACGATTTTCATTTGAATTGAAATTGGGATTACGGGTCGAAATGATATCTACCCGTATATATTTAAATTTCGGATTGAAATGATAAATATCCATATCACTTAACCATATGATAAATATATATACAGACACCGTTGGTCCATATATATAAATATTTTGAAAATGAATTCTATGGTTTTGGGAAAGAAATATATAGTTTTAATAAATGTTGATTCTTAAATAATTATCTATAAATGGTAATGATGTATATAGATTTAATAATAATATTTAATTTAATTAAGATTGAGTTAATACATATAATATGGTTAAGTATGTAAATTTATATTTCAAAAATAGATTTTGGTAATGATTTGAATAAGTAAGGTTGGGAAGATAATTTTATTTAATTAAACCAATTTGAAACTTATTGAAATTAAGATTTAAGATCTGATTTATAACTAGGGTTTGATTTAAGTAATTTAATGAATATCTCTTGTTTAAATAAATTTAAGGAAATATTTGGAAAAAAATGTAATTTAAGGCTAGTTAAATGATATTGAATTTATTAAGTGAATATTCCCTGATTAAATAATAATAAAGTTAAATCAAGAGCTATATGAAACTGTTAAATTTAACTTTGAAAATGTTGAATATTAAAGCTTTGAAATATATTGAAAATTTAAATGGTATATTTAGAACTGAATTGAATTGATGAATTGAGCTTTGAATAAATTTGAATTTGGAATTTGAAGTTGATGTGAAGCAATTTGTGAGACTTGAGGAAATTATAAATACTTTACTTTTAAATTATTTAACCTATATATATATATATACTATTTTGGAAAATAGATATATTTGAAATGAAATGATATTTTGGTTTTGAAGTATAAATTAATTTGGAATGACCACGGTGTTATAGTGTATATTTCCACCTTGTAGATAGTTCCGCAGATCCTTAGAGGATGGTTATCCCAAACATCCTTTAAGTTACTTGTATTTCAGTTGATATTTCACTTGAGTTGGATTTATTGATATAAGAATGTTAATCCTGACTCGAGTGTTTTGTGTTTTGCTTTACGCTCGGGTCAGACTGAGTGATACAGCATTTGAGACTCACCCTTGGAGTTTGGAGCTTCATTTGGAGATCCAACTATCGATTCAGCTTTAACCTTTTCCAGTTGATTTGTTCAGAGAGTTCATATATTCGTACTGAAGACTTCACTGTATTTGAGATATTCTGTTGTATTTTATTTTAACTCTGATGTTTATATAGTAGCTTCATGAACTACTATTTTATCTATCCGCTGCGTATTATTGTATTACTCTGTGTCTATGATTATGTGATTGATTTATTTACTGTATATGCTGAGTTTTGCCAAATTTAAAATTAACAATCTGATATTTTGAATTATTCAAGTCAGACATGTGTGGATTATTGTCGATTTGAATGGTCCAAAATAGTGGGTCGTTACAACAATAATCTATAGCAACACAGATATCATATAGTCTATTTAGAGGAGAGTACACCAAAATTCTAGTTGACACTTTTGCGCTAAGGTTTGATCTAAAATTGAATGACATTCGATTTCAGCTCAAAATTCTATTTGCTCTAAATTCAACGAATCCAATTCCATTGCATAGATAACATTGATAAAATTCCAATACAAAAGATTGCCTCTAAAGCCGACCTCATATGAGTGAGATATTGAATTTGTAAGATTTTAATAACAAACTAATCACCCTTAGTTATCTCACCCAAATCATCTTCCCAAATCAAGTATCACTGTGCATGAAATGTTAGTGCACAAGAAACCCACTATAATGACCCACTTTTCCGTACAGTTTAAGCTGACAATAAACCACACATGTCCAACCCAAATTGAATGGAAAGGCGGATAGTTAGGGAAAAGAAAGAAGAAAAGGACAAGAAGAAACTAAACAACACAGAATCTCACAGCGGAACGAATAATCTATAATATATAACAAATCTTTACACAAAAAACAAAACTGTAATATGTGTATATACATGCATAAATCAGAGTATACTAACCTTTTCAGCTCGGACAGTAATAACAACCTATCCTTACAATTGCTTAATAATATACAACAATGAATGCAGTAGAAGAAAAATAACCATATATGTGAATACGTCTCAGCACCTCCAGCTCATCTCCTGAAGCTCCAAATATCCAAGTAAACCTGGAAATATACTCGATCTGACCCAAGCATTATAGGAAAACAACGCCCGGGTCAGTCTGGTATAACTAGCATAAGAAACACAATCAAATGAATTCTTAAAGTTTGAATAAAACTTTTGAAACAAAGGTATTTCGTAAGACCATGCCACACATAAACATGGACGGATTTTTACCTTACGATAACCAAAACATTTATATCAGAAAATATAGTGATATTATAATAATTTCTAAGGGCAGAAATAATAATAATCAAGTAGCTGTGATGCTCGTGAGTGTACATCACAACAATACTAGGTATATAATCGAAAATCGATAAGGCATGTTCACTAATTGTGTAGGATTTCCATGGAGGTGCCCTTAGTACTTCGAGGAACAGTGCTCCTGCACAAGGACCAGAGATATCCTTCTGAACCGGCATACATCCCTAGTGATGTACCGTAGGAAAAACATAGCTGGTCTCGCTATGACCGAGTGCATCACCATATGCATGCATAACAACTATAAGTGACATCTAGGTGGAGCTGACTACACCCTATGGGTATTCCACCCTACTGGCCATGCCTCCTATCACTAGTTTTAGTCATTTCCGCTGATGAGGCTACGTCCGGCATTCTAGCTTATGCACTGCCACCAAATAGATCACGGAATCCCACATGGATTCAAATACCCCAACGAGCCTTGGAATCACACATAGATTCCCACATCTCAATTAGATCTCGGAATCCCACATGGATTCCTATACCCCAACGGGTCTCGGAATCACACATGGATCCCAACATCTCAAAATATCACGAATCTCCTCCATAGAACCGCATATGGTTTTCGGAGTGGTCATGGGTTTGAATCATCTCTTACGAGTACACTCTTCCCCCATTTCTTGGGTGCTCCACAAAACCAAACATCGAGTTCCAGAATGCTCAATACCAGTTCTTTAGGAAATAATCAGACAATACATAAAAGTGTGGAACACCTCCTTACTGTTTAAGTGGACGGATCTCCTTATCATTTGTCCTAGAAGAACAAAACGAGTTTATACGTATAGTATAGCACCACCGATGGTAACTATACCATATAATCCCCGTGTTTCCCCTAGATATTTCCAGAGTTAAAATGCTTCGGTGTTAAGTAGGGAATATTTCCCTACCACCAAAATTAAGAAGGATTACAAATTTAGGCCAAGATTTGATAGTCGGTTATTTAACTATCAAATAAACAAACATACTGAACAAAGATTATATTTCCCACGGAAATCACTAAGACTCTTAAATTAATCTTCCATTAATTTAAAATCACATTTCAAATACTTAGAAATATAACCATATACTTATCTCAATGGTATAAGTATATTCACAAACCACTTAACTTTCAAAGCTTAGAAACTTGAAAATTCTTAAAAATAGATATGGAAAGTACCATTCCATATCGACTATGGATCGTAGCTTACACAATGGTTACGTCGCTATGCCATTGAATCCATGGTAAACCGTGGCCAATCCCTGCCCCTCGAATTACGCCATGAAAATCAATCATTTCTTTCCAAATCCCTTTTACTTTATAAAAATTACCAAATCTATTTACAAAGTTTCTTTATAAATCTCCAATCTCATTATAATACATTCTTAATAAATCTCAAACCCCATTTACAGAACTTCTCCTTTTTCAGATCTTTAAAAACTCGTTTGTAAGTTCTTTTATAAATATCCAAAACCATTTATAAATCTCTCTCTATATTTAAACAACTAATTTACTAGCTTTCACATCGATAAGATTCCCTTGGTAAACTACAAATAATTTAAAATAGTTTTAAATAATAAGTTATTATTTAAACATCCCTCTTTTTCCTTTAACTTAATCCCATTAAAATAATAACTAAAAATCTCATTAATAATATATTAAATTTTTTAAAATACTATTATTGTATTAATAAGTTGACTTCAAAAAGAATATTAGTATAATAATTAATTAACTGTAAACATCACTAAAATAGTAATTAATTAACCTTAAACTAATATTAATATAAAAATCAATTATCCTTTAAATATAATTAATAGCTCAAATCAATATAATTAATTAACTTTAATTAAAAATTAAAGCATTGTTAAATCATTTAAAATAAGTAATTAAATTAAAATTAAAAACATTTTAAAACAATAATTAAATAACTTTAGAATAATAATTAAACATTTTTACACAACATTTAAGAAATAACATTTAAGAATTATAATAATAAAATAAATAACTTTAAATCATTATAAAACCAATTATAAATTATCTTTAAAACATTATTAATAAATAAGTTATTACCTTTTTAAAATCTTATTACTAAATAATGATTATCTTTAAACCTTATTATAAAAATAATTATTTTTAAATAACTTTCAAATTAATAATTGGTTTTTCAGATTCAAAGAAGGCTTAACGATCACCATAATACTTAAATAAGCTACCATATTATTCAATTTAACTTCACAAGTTAACAGCAGATATTTACATAATCCAAGACTATGTAAATAAATCCATCACTTAACCAGCATTGGTTAATATATCACTTATTCATTGTGGCATCTCAGTTAACGATACATAATCAAATGTCTAAAACTATAGAATAGCAGAAAGGGGATTTATTCTGCTAATTAATTGCCAAATTAATTTAATTGGCGGAACGGTGTTTTATTCCACTAAACCAATGTCAAATTACCGTATTCGATTCAATTTAACTCAACAGTATTTTATTTGGCCAAATAAACATCGATAATTAAGGTATATAAATTTTAATTGACGTTATTATTATGATAACATGATTAAATCCAGTCCATTTAAATATGTCATAAATTTTTACATGTCCAAACTACCAACAGGCTAAACTAAAATGTTGTACTCGTTCATACGAGATAATGCAAAAATTTGCGAGTCGATTGGATTTAAAATGAGCTATGTATCACGTTTTAAAACTTAATATCTTTATTAAACAAATAAACAAATAAATTTTCTCACCAAAAAGAAAATGGCCCAGCCCATATGCTTGCAAACCCGCATCCAACTGAAAACCTTCTTCTCCAAATCACTCAATCCAAAAGTGCCTGGAACAAAACTCACGAACGTGCACAATCGTGCACGCGTGCACCTGCATGTGATGGTCAACCTATAGACTGTCGCACCTATGCTCCTAAATCCACCTCTATCTGCTCGACTCTACGGCACCATCATCCTCATGGCCGCAGCCCATAGTCGACATTCGCCATTCACCGCCCATGCTTCCGAAAATGGCGGGACCTAAATCCAACTCCCCTCATCGCCTCAGTCCATAAAAGCGCCTGCCACCACGACTAACAAGATCGCTTGCCTCTCCCCTCACCTCCGAGCCCCTTAGCGTCGAGTCTGATACTCTCCTACCTTGCCAGCGACGTGAAAACCGAACCCCACCAACGAAAGCTTTAAAACCCTACTTCTACCTATCCATGCCGCTCCAAAGCACAAATCAAAAATCGGCTATGGTCATCCCCTCCGTCTCGATCCTACGCTCCTCCCTGACTCCTCAATCGTCCCCTCGACCATTGGTTCATCGGAAATTATTTTTTGAATGTTTTCTGATCATCTCCTTTCCTATGACAAACCAAGCTACTAGAAATCACATGAACACCTCTAAAAATCCCCAATCGCCGCTACGAACCCATCTGTACCCTCCATTCGCCAATCCATGATCGTCAAAAACGATCGTTTTCTCAACCACTTGCTGTTATTTGCGGATATCTCTCAAAATACTCGATGAAAACCCATGAAACTATTTTTAGAGTAAACAAGATTCGATGACGACCAACTTTTTATTTGGACGTCGGAGATAAAAGTGAGGAGTTTAGGAGCATTTGATTTTTGAATGAAAGATGGTGGAGATTATTTCTATGTTTTTCTTTGTACAGAGGAGAAGATGATCATATGAACATATGCATATATACATACATGTCGAGCACCATTCCTAGTACAAAAATCAACTCAAGACTCAAATTCAATGGGGACAATGGCAGCATGGGCAACAGGAAAGTGGCAGGGGAGACAAAAAGGACATTAGAATGCAAGGCCAAGGTACATGATGGTGGCTAAGAGGGAAAAAAGGCAATGTACTGTATATATTATGTAATTGCATTGATTTTAAATTATATTCCACTACCCGGCCAAAATGTATCGCGTCCGATTCTGAGCCGCAATTGACAGAGAATAAAATATGACCATGTATAACAATGTTACATGATCACAAAACAAAAATAAAATAGAAAAGTTATTAAATTCTGTGAAGTTTCAAAATGCCAGCGTTTGCCGTAAAATACGATAAACGGAAAATTTACTAATTTTCCAAATTAAAAATTATGGAAAAATGCTAAAAATTAAATTAAAAATACATCATTAGAAATCAAGCGGTTATTTGAAACATAGATTTTGTTATAATTAAATTAAAATCCAAATGTTTAAACAAATTAAACATTTAAATTCGAAGACCCAAAAATACGGGTCTTTACACTCATTATGCCACTCCTCTCCACCTTCCCTCGCACGATACTTGACGAAACGAAGAACTGACAACTACAATGAACTCCACCTTCCGTCCTCTCTGCTACCATCACCATAATATCATGCTCGACCTGACAAACAAAAATTTAACTTGGAGCATGATGTTGCTACATGAAAATGAATGCAACCCTAAACGATGATCGAGCTAGTCGAATTTTTGAGGGGAAGTGCGTTTCACGGAGGGAAATTCAAAGGCACCAACAATGAAGCCTATCTCTGACTAAATCATCCTTAAATCGAAACCTTAGCTATGCTACCTAAACGTGAATCACCACAAATCTTGACCGCACCCAACAATACCCTTATGGATTCGAAGTACATGCTTATACAAACTCAACAGAACTAATTTCGTGATTTTTAGTGGTCTATAACTCTTGATTTTATTTTTTGAAGATAGTGGCCATTTTCACTTAGGTTTATAGGAAAAGAAATAGAAGAGAAGCGGGGAAAAAGAAAAGTCAAGAATGTTGAATAATCTAAGTTTTGAAGTTTGTTTATTTTACAATTTCCGGCACTTCACCACATAGAATTTCATTCGTGTACGAACCACGACGACAAAACAAAAATATGACCGTTCTCAACAATGCTATATAATCCCAAAACAACAATAAAAACATTAGTTATCTTATGATGTGAAATTTCAAAAATACCATCGTTTGCCGAAAAATACGTCAAATGGAAATTTAAGTATTTTCCAAATTAAAAATTATGGAAAAATCCTATAAATTCATTTAAAGATACGTCATTAAAAATCGTATCATTTTATTAATAAGTGATTTTCTTATTATTTATTTGAATTATTATTTTTTACCATAAATCAATTTACAAAATGAGTTCACCATTATTATTTATTTATTAAAGGAGTTAAATAAGGCTATTAAATAAATTTAATTTATTAATTCACAATTCAAATATTTAAATAGTCCCTATATTTGATATGTTATTTATATTTAAAAACCCAATTATTTAAATATTTTAAATTGATTAAATATTCATAATATAAATGATAAAATTCTGGAATGTTACAATAATAGCCTATAATACTCTTAAAATTTGATAATAGTCTACAAATGTTTCCACTCGTAGGTTGGACACTCAGAAACCGGGTAAACCTAGTAATGCATTAAGTATACACCCTTGATGGTAAAGTGCCTAACTATACATTGAGTAAACAATCTCAACAGTAAATCGCATAACTGTACATTGAGTAAACAATCTCAATGGAAACCTCCTTAGTCGCACACACTAAGTATAGAATCACAATGTCAAGGCATACATCGAGTATGCAACCCTAATGGTAAACTGCTTGCCAATACATTGAGTACACTACCTCGGTGTTAAACATGTCCTATACCCCCACATCATTCAATCAATAGCATAAAAGGGTCGATAAACAATTCGACTTCTTGTGTAGGTATATCCGAACGGTTGGAAACCCTATTAATACAGATGCCTCTGTTCCCTCACGCAACTCACCAACATGCGTCAGTGACTACTATAGTAACAATGGGAGCAACTAATTGCGATAAAATCACATGAAGCATTAAGCATCACGTTATACAACATCATGAAGCGTGAACTCCAAAACGTCAACATAATGGGAAGCAAAGTCACACAGACTACACATCTTCATGCAGTTATGTAAACTCCATAAAGTCAACGATGTGGAAAATGAACGCTCAAAACTATCGTACTTGGCCTGCACTAGGTCTAGGTTCAATCTAGATTATCCACACGTCATCGATCGACTGAATATACAAGTCAGTCGACTGGCTCCATATATATATATATATATATATCCTTAAACTGCGCATGCAGTCAAATAGACAACATTACTAGTCGATTGTAGGGGAATACTTCAATTGGTCAATTGTTCGATCCAAAGAATAAATTGTTTTCTTACGGTTTGTCGGGTTTGTTCAGTGTTTTACTCAAAGCAATTCAGTCGACTGGTCTATATTTCAATCGATTGGTTTTCCATAAATTTGGTTTTTTGACATGTTTAAATTGTAGTTTTGATTGTTTATCATTGGTCTTTCTTCCGGGACTTAAGTATAACTTTTGAATTCAAGTAATCCAACTTTTAAACAAGTATGTATATACAATACCAACTTCTAAATTCATATAATCTAAAATTTGATCGATGGTTAATGACTCCAATAAATTCATACTTAATTACATTGTACAACCTTAAAGCCCATGGTTCAATCAGATAACATGTATCGACTAAACTTTTTATTTTGAGTGGAGATTTTGATTTTATGTTGACTACCAATTATGGCGATGCTAACCTTTACAACGAAGAAGACAATGATAAAGTTAGGGATATGCTCTAGGGGTAAATATTTAATTTGTTACATATATCCAACTCGATAATCAATCTTGTTCGAAATAAAAGGTGTTTTCTTTCTACTATATACTTAATAATGAGTTATATTAATTAATTTAATTAAAAGTATATTTAATAGAAAATCCATAAATGATAGTTTTGTGATAATTACAAGGTGTTGTTACCATGAGTAATTTATCACAATAAGTTAAACATAGTGCTTTAAATATTCCTAGTCAAGATCTATCGAGACTAGATATCGATACATCCATCGAGACTAAAGTATAAGACGCTCTCTAAATATTGGACAGTGTAACGACCCAGAATTTTTGACATTTAAAATTTAAATATTTAATTAATTTTAAATATTAATAAGTGAAATTTATAAGTCGAATAATTTGAAATTCGAATAATTGGATTTAATTGGATAATTAAATTGATAATTTAATAATTGAAATTCCAGAAATAATTTAAATCTGGATTTAAATGTGAATGAAAATGATTTATGAAGTTATATTAAATCATGTTGAAGTTATAGAGATGTTATAGAACTTTTAAAATCGAATTTAAAGTTAATCTGTGGAAATTGAATATTTTAATATTTAATTATCGACTAGTGAAAATAGCCAATTTTCGAACAGTCTCAGAATTGGACGAAACTAGTTCCATTGGATCCGTAATAGTTTGTTATTATTGGATTTCAATTTTCGTAGCAATCGGAGTTGTCGTTTGACTGTGGCAGCTCGAAACGCATCGAAATTGTTTTAATATTAATTTGACGAGTTAAAATAGTCATTTTTCAAAAAGTCTCGGATTTCGACGAAACTAGTTTCATCGGATCCGTAATGTGATATTATTGTAAGGTTTCAAATTTCGTGTCAATCGGATGTACGGTTTGTCCGGGGCAAGCCAAAACGCATCGAAATCGGTTTAAATCGGTTTAATTTAAATTTGACTGTTTATTTCCATAACTCTCACATATGATTGAATTAGCTCCCGAAACACGTTCCATTGTGTTCGGAACGTAGGGTAAACCTTACGAACGCCAGGCGGCATGTGTGATTTGGAGATCGTTTGAAAAGTCGTTTTAAAATGAATTTAACATTATTTATATACGTATATATATATATACATACATACATACATACATACATACATACGTTAACAATCAAAACCCTAAACCTAATTTACTCCAGCCGCCACCTACCAAATTAAAGGCCAGAAAATCACCATCTTCTTCCTCAATTATCTCTCGATCCGTGAACAATTAAGAAAATCTTCCAACTACAACATCGAAGAGGGCGATGAGATCTTTGTTTTCAACGGCTACGATCGAAAACGGAGCTACAGATCGTTGTCAAAATAGCCGTGTATGGGCTGCAATCGTGCATGTTCTTTGAGGTAAGGGGGAGGCCGAGCTCCACCCTGCTTGGGCCGAGTGTAGTGCTTGTGATGTGCTTCGAAGTGGAAGTGTTTGATCGAGTGCTAGTTCGTCGTAGGTGGAGCGGTTCTAAACCCTAAGGGATCGACTTTGGGTTCATGTGTATACGTGAATTCCTGGAAGCAAAACGTGAGGGGAAGAAGATAGGGGTCACGGCCCAGATCTGAAATGAAGAAATCGATGGCCAGGATTAAAAGTAGGGTTTAAAATTAGAGGGAAATTTTAAATTATATATATATTATAATTCGTGTGATCTTTAAAACCTCATAACTTTTTAATACGAGATCGAAAACGCACGAAACTAGTTGCGTTAGAATCGTATTGAGGAACACTACGCTATGGAACTGGATTGGAGTCAGTTGGAGCTAGTGTGAATTTCGGGTGAAATTAAACATCTGTTTAATTTATTCGAAATAAAAAGCTGAAACGGAATTGAAAGCAAGGTGAGAACTCCTCACTCAATCGAATGTTTTGTTTCGATTTAAATTTTAAATAGTTAGATTTAAAATTATTGATTGTATGCCTGGATGATAAATTTTATCTGTTATTGACTGAAATAGACATTATACGCCGTTATTAAGCGGATGTTATTTATTAAAAACCATATACCGCGATAATTTCACATTGAAGTGGAATTGGTATTATATATGTATATAGCAATATATATATATTGGAATATGTATATATTGGAGTTGATTTCCTGCATTGTATAGCAGATGAGACCCTATTGCGCCGCATAATAGCGGATAATATTTATTAAACCCATATACCGCGATAATTCCGTACTGGAGCGGAATTGGTATTGTGCTAACATCTGTGGATGTAGGGAAACAGGTTGGAGGGATCCGACTGGATTCCTCACCGTAGTGATTTATTTATAGAAATTGTTGTATATTCTGTTATCATAAGATGATATATGATGTTTGGATGCTGTGATTGACTATTTAGTGTTGTTGCATCATCGGATCCATTTTTGGAAGTTTAAAAATAAGGATTTGTAAATTATAAAAAGGATTGGTTTACTTAAATTAAGATTTTTGATTTACTTTAAAATGGTTTATATATATAAGATTTATAAAATTGATATTTTATAGATCAAAATAATTGAGTTATAAAGGAGTTTTTAAAGTATTAAAATGAAGTATAATTAAATCTGATAAGCAATAAGATTTATAACTTGTGAAGTTTTAAAAGAACGATTTTTGCAAATAAATGAATTATAAGTATTTAACTTATAATATGGATTTTTGGTATATAATTGAGTTATAAATTGATTTGGTTAATAAAGTACTTTTATAAGTTAAAGTTGTTATAAAATACAAATGGAATTTATAAATAGATTTGTGAATCCGAGAAACGACTTATTTTGATAAGTTAAGTTTATATAGCTTATTAAAGGAATTATATCCACGATTTTGGATAGTGGATAATCCTTTAAATTAAATGTGTAGAAAAGTTGAATTTGGATAACTAAGTATATTCACGATTTTGGACAGTGAATATATTATTAGATAAAATGGATATGTTTTGGAGAAGTGATATTACGAAAGAAGTAATTGTTTTAAAAAGATGTTTTAAAACGTGTTAAGTATCGAAACATAGATTTCAACATTTATTGTTGAAATAGACGTTTCGAGGAATAAGGAAATGGTGGACTATAACACTGTTGTTATAATAAATGGTTTCTGAACGGAAATATTTTGTGTAGTATTGGGATTTATATATCTATCTAAATTTCGAATCCCTATACTAGTGATTATGAGTTTTCGTAACGATGTTTTACACAACATTCGTTTTGACTCAAATAAATGTGTTTAAGAAAATGATTTCCTTAAAGAATGAAATATATACTTAATTTTGATTTAAGTATATCGAATATTTTCAAATGTTGAAAATAAATGGATTTGTGAATTACCTATTATTAAATAGGTATGGAAATGCTTTTCCAATATGAAGTGAAACATTTTGAGATTTTATCTTCAAAGATAAATCGAAATGTGGAAATTGATTTGAAATTGTTTTCAAATAATTGAAGTGTGGAAATTATATATCTTGTAAAGATATTTTTGGAAATTAAATAATTTGGAAAATTATTTGGAATCTAATGATGTTGCGCATCTTTATTGATAGTTAAATAACCGACTATCAATAATTACCTTGAATGGGTATTGGTTGTGATTTGCTTGAATTTGAATGCAACACTTATTTTTGAATAAGCGCTCACTATTCGGGTTAGCCAGGAAAGGACCTTTGTGTCGTATAACCCATTTCGAATTTGTGATACGACGATATGGATCGTATTGAAGACCGGTGGTGAAGACCGAATGTTTATGAAAACGATAGGATGACCTATCGATTGTCTCTGCACCGTTAGCTACGGTATTGAGATTTCCTTTGTGATGGGAAGTTTTATCGGGATTGTGAATATCCGGATTGCAATGGCTTCTTTTGGAAGTGCCTTCGGTTCTGTTCGAACCCGGAACAGACTTGTATGGTTACGTGTCTGACATTACATTTTGAGATGTAACTGATTTCTTTCAAAAACATTTCTGTTGGTGGCGGAGAATTTATTCTCTTAGCTTAACACCCTTCTCTGAGACGTATGAGCTTAGAGGTTATGTAGTTGAAATTTATCAGCGATATATCCCAATTTGGTAATGTGGCATGTTGAGTGTTGCTGTGAAATGATCATTGTTTGATCATTTGTGATATGATCATTTGTTTGATCATTTATCTTTGTGATCATTACTTTGATCATTTGTTTGACCCAAAGCATAGCTTTTGTATAAAGCGTAGCTTTGTGGACGAGACTTCGTCAGGGCCTCAACAACCCGGAAATGGTCGAAACAGGAATGTTGCAGCAAGGTTATGAGGGTCGCGCCCTTTAGGGTATGTCATTTCCTTCTGGAAAGGGGTGGTATCATGGTATGGAGCCCAGATACTTACTCATGTGGACACACCTTATTTATTATGTGTGATGATGCTACCGAGCGCTCGGATAAAGGTCCCAAAGGACCGGGTGATGACATATTCGTGAGTTACCTAGTTACAGGGGTAACCCGGCCTTGTTTGACAGAGAGCAGTTTGTCTCTCGGAGCGTCCAGCCAGAGGCGTTCTCTTTCGTGGCATAGGAAGTTCCTTAGCCTGACCATTTGTTGGAAAATCCAAAGAAACAATACGAACCCTTTACGATTGAAATTGTATAACCTGTCTCCTCAGGAGACAACTATAGCAGGCATAATATAATGGTACCTATGCTGGCTAAGATTAATATTGTATTTTCTAAAGAATTTTACACTATGCACTAGTAATAATATCAAATCAAATTATTTGTTTTGCGTAGTAAGCATTTTTGACTAACATAAGAAGAAATCTCCTCCAAGTCTGCGTTTGCATTGTGTGTGTGGTGGGAGGTCTTATGGTAGTTTCATTTTCCAAAAGCATTGCGGATTTCAATGTTAAAATTCTATTGTTGTTTATTTCTAAAGATAAACTGTTTTAGTTCTCACACCAGTCACCATGACTGACTCGGAGTTTATTGTTTCCTTCCTAAACTCTGGGTGCCCATCATTTTCCACACGGGCAGTCTAGAGTTAGGTTATTAGGTCATTCTGGATTCAGGAGATGCTGTGGAGCTCAGTGGCGAGCTAGATGGCGAAACGTATCATCTATACTATGTATTATTCCGCTGTGTATTCTGTATGAGGACAAGTTTATATAACTGTCCAGTGTGTTGTATATTGTTGTGTAAACTCTGATGATGATGTGATGTATAAAAAAATGAAATAGTTCTTTGATTTAAAGATTATTCATTTATCTATTATATGTTGTTCCGCTGCGAATGTGAGATTCTGATATTGTCTCTGTTTCTGTGTTTTTCTGTTTTTCTTTTTCTTCTGTTTTCTTCTACCTCTTCTTTTTCCCCATAACAATTCGGTTTTCCGGCATTCGATTGCTCGGCAGTTGATACAGTGAATGTATTAATGTCGATTTTCGAGCGACGAAAAATCGTAATCGTTACATTTGGTATCAGAGCATATGGTTAAGCGACAACCCTGCTCTGTTGGGTGTTACTCATTAGAGATAGAGTCAGTAGTGCTCTAGAATGAGTTTGAGTGTAATTATAGATATGAGCGATTATTTGTTAGTGAATATAAAATTGTTTTATATTGTGATGATTAGTTTGTTGAGTGGTATATGGATTCTGGTCGGTGTTGTCTGTACAACTCTATCGATAGGGATCTCTAAACACTTGTTCAGAACAATTCGGCACGATATTGTTTTAAATTGGGTAAATGAAATAATTTTTACTTGATTATATTTTGTATATAAAGAAATAATTTTTCTGAAATTATTAAAGTGTATATGATTGATTGTTTGGATGTTGAAATATAAATATATATATAAGTTAATAAAAGTTGTTTGAATAAGTTAAATGAAAACAACAATTGTGAATGAGTAAATTGTATAAGCAAATGGATTATAATGTATGAAGTTATAATTAAAATGATTTACAATGGTAAATCAATCTTATATATAAGAAGTGAAATTTTATAAGTAAAGGATTTATAAATGTGATTTATAATCTGAAATAAAATTCCAGAGAAAGTGTTTTAAAAGGATTTGATGTTTTGGAAAATTGTTTTCGAGAGATGAAAGCTCTAAACTCTTTTCAGGTCGCTGGAAAATAATTCCGATGATGATCGCGACATCATTGGTGTTCATTTTCGGGTTTCCAAAAGAGGAATTGGAGCCAGATTATTTTAAATGAAAGTTGTTTGGAAAATTTGGATTTGGTTTTGAAATTCAAAAGATAATTTGAATTGATTTCAAAGATTGTTTTGAAAGATTGAAAAGACTCTGGAATCCTATTTAAAATATTTATGGGAATGATAATGAGTTGATAACTTATACCATTTGAATTTTTGATAGAATAAATTTAACTTAAGGATGGAGTTAAATAAAAATAAGTATAAGTAAATCAATTAAATCTAAGCTGTAATTGTTGAATATAAGTAATCAAGTTTTGAACTTATAATTTGAGATAATAAAATTTGACTTTGGTAAAAGTTAAATAAAATTTGAATCTGAATTTGATTAATAAGTGGAAGCTTAAGTTAATTTGAAAAAAATGATGTTTGAAATGGAATATAACTTAAGTAATGTTGAATGAGTTTGATTGTGATATCAAAGTAAATTAATAAAGTGAATTTATTAAATAAATATGAACTTGAGTTATATAAATAAAAATTCAATTTTATTTGTTAAATGAAGTAGCAATTGAATTGAATAAATGGATTGAATGTTAATCAATCGAATGTTAATAAATTGATATGGAAAAATGAATGTAAGTGTTAATTCATTAAAAGCTAAATGTTATTGGAAGTTGAATAATTGAATGTAAGTCAATTTAATATCGACCAATTGAATTAAAGGTGTTGAACCAAATCGAATGTAAAATTAAATAATTTGGTTATGTTGAATAAACATTGGTTGTTATATGGATGTTAGTTGAATGTAGTATAATTCATTAGTGTTAATGAAATTGAATAAATGGAATTGGAAGCTATGTAATTTGATTTAAGTGGAAGGTGAAGTAAAATTAAATAGAAATTGGATTTGAATTGAAAATGAACCAACTTGAATTTAAATTAGTGAATGTAAACTAATTAAAAATGAATTGAATGTAAGAAATTGAGTTGAAACTATTCGGATTGAATGGAATGGTATGTAATTTGGTTGCAAACAAATAAACTAGTGTTAAAACCTTGAATATGTGCTTATGAATGAATATCACATGTATTGCTTATGAAAACTACTTGTTATTATTGAAAACAATTGAAATGTGAATAGATTTTATATATATGTCACTTACATGTTTAAATTGAGTAAGTACAGGTGCGGTGGCTGCCGATCGGTTGGTTTGGTTGCGCAAATATGCTAAATAAATAACTACTTTGCTTAAAAATGCTAAAAAGGTATGCCTACGCAATAAAAATAGAAAATATGAACTGTTTTTCTGTTTTTCCGACCGGGTGGGTCGATGTATACATATTTATGTCAATTGTGATCCTACTATGATCGAACCGCGCAAAGGAGACGCTGGCGAATTTTTCTGGAAATTTAAGGCGTTAGAAAATTTTCGGGAAAATTTGGAAATTTTTGTTAATGAAAGATCAATTTCTAAAGTGTAATGAAACTGTAGGAATTGAACTAGGAAATGGAAACCATTGTTTTGGTTGAAGTTAAAGGTTTTGGAAAAGGTGAATATAAAATTTTCACTAAGTGAATTGTTTGAAAAGTTAATGGATTTTGTGAATTTTTCTTACTTGGCAATTTCGAGGACGAAATTCTTTTAAGGGGGGAAGTTTGTAACGACCCAAAATTTTTGACATTTAAAATTTGAATATTTAATTAATTTTAAATATTAATAAGTGAAATTTATAAGTCGAATAATTTGAAATTCGAATAATTGGATTTAATTGGATAATTAAATTGATAATTTAATAATTGAAATTCCAGAAATAATTTAAATCTGGATTTAAATGTGAATGAAAATGATTTATGAAGTTATATTAAATCATGTTGAAGTTATAGAGATGTTATAGAACTTTTAAAATCGAATTTAAAGTTAATCTGTGGAAATTGAATATTTTAATATTTAATTATCGACTAGTGAAAATAGCAAATTTTCGAACAGTCTCAGAATTGGACGAAACTAGTTTCATCGAATCCGTAATGTGAAATTATTGTAAGGTTTCAAATTTCGTGTCAATCGGATGTACGGTTTGTCCGGGGCAAGCCAAAACGCATCGAAATCGGTTTAAATCGGTTTAATTTAAATTTGACTGTTTATTTCCATAACTCTCACATATGATCGAATTAGCTCCCGAAACACGTTCCATTGTGTTCGGAATGCGGAGTAAACCTTATGAACGCCAGGCGGCATGTGTGATTTGGAGATCGTTTGAAAAGTCGTTTTAAAATGAATTTAACATTATTTATATACGTATATATATATATATATATATATATATATATATACGTTAACAATCAAAACCCTAAACCTAATTTATTCCAGCCGCCACCTACCAAATTAAAGGCCAGAAAATCACCATCTTCTTCCTCAATTATCTCTCGATCCGTGAACAATTAAGAAAAACTTCCAACTACAACATCGAAGAGGGCGATGAGATCTTGGTTTTCAACGGCTGCGATCGAAAACGGAGCTACGGATCATTGTCAAAATAGCCGTGTATGGGCTGTAATTGTGCACGTTATTTGAGGTAAGGGGGAGGCCGAGCTCCACCCTGCTTGGGCCGAGTGTAGTGCTTGTGATGTGCTTCGAAGTGGAAGTGTTTGATCGAGTGCTAGTTCGTCGTAGGTGGAGCGGTTCTAAACCCTAAGGGATCGACTTTGGGTTCATGTGTATAAGTGAATTCCTAGAAGCAAAACGTGAGGGGAAGAAGATAGGGGTCACGGCCCAGATCTGAAATGAAGAAATCGATGGCCAGGATTAAAAGTAGGGTTTAAAATTAAAAGGAAATTGTAAATTATATATATATTATAATTCGTGTGATCTTTAAAACCTCATAACTTTTTCATACGAGATCGAAAACGCACGAAACCAGTTGCGTTAGAATCGTATTGATGAACACTACACTAAGGAACTAGATTGGAGTCATTTGGAGCTAGTGTGAATTTCGGGTGAAATTAAACATCTGTTTAATTTATTCGAAATAAAAAGCTGAAACGGAATTTAAAGCAAGGTGAGAACTCCTCACTCAATCGAATGTTTTGTTTCGATTTAAATTTTAAATAGTTAGATTTAAAATTGTTGATTGTATGCCTGGATGATAAATTTTATCTGTTATTGACTGAAATAGACATTATACGCCGTTATTAAGCGGATGTTATTTATTAAAAACCATATACCGCGATAATTTCACATTGAAGTGGAATTGGTATTATATATGTATATAGCAATATATTAATATTGGAATATGTATATATTGGAGTTGATTTCCTGCATTGTATAGCGGATGAGACCCTATTGCGCCACATAATAGCGGATAATATTTATTAAACCCATATACCGCGATAATTCCGTACTGGAGCGGAATTGGTATTGTGCTAACATCTGTGGATGCAGGAAACAGGTTGGAGGGATCCTACTGGATTCCTCACCGTAGTGATTTATTTACAGATATTGTTGTATATTCTGTTATCATATGATGATATATGATGTTTGGATGCTGTGATTGACTATTTAGTGCTGTTGCATCATCGGATCCATTTTTGGAAGTTTAAAAATAAGGATTTGTAAATTATAAAAAGGATTGGTTTACTTAAATTGAGATTTTTGATTTACTTTAAAATGGTTTATATATATAAGATTTATAAAATTGATATTTTATAGATCAAAATAATTGAGTTATAAAGGAGTTTTTAAAGTATTAAAATGAAGTATAATTAAATCTGATAAGCAATAAGATTTATAACTTGTGAAGTTTTAAAAGAACGATTTTTGCAAATAAATGAATTATAAGTATTTAACTTATAATATGGATTTTTGGTATATAATTGAGTTATAAATTGATTTGGTTAATAAAGTACTTTTATAAGTTAAAGTTGTTATAAAATACAAATGGAATTTATAAATAGATTTGTGAATCCGAGAAACGACTTATTTTGATAAGTTAAGTTTATATAGCTTATTAAAGGAATTATATCCACGATTTTGGATAGTGGATAATCCTTTAAATTAAATGTGTAGAAAAGTTGAATTTGGATAACTAAGTATATTCACGATTTTTGACAGTGAATATATTATTAGATAAAATGGATATGTTTTGGAGAAGTGATATTACGAAAGAAGTAATTGTTTTAAAAAGATGTTTTAAAACGTGTTAAGTATCGAAACATAGATTTCAACATTTATTGTTGAAATAGACGTTTTGAGGAATAAGGAAATGGTGGACTATAACACTGTTGTTATAATAAATGGTTTCCGAAAGAAAATATTTTGTGTAGTATTGGGATTTATATATCTATCTAAATTTCGAATCCCTATACTAGTGATTTTGAGTTTTTGTAACGATGTTTTACACAACATTCATTTTGACTCAAATAAATGTGTTTAAGAAAATGATTTCCTTAAAGAATGAAATATATACTTAATTTTGATTTAAGTATATTGAATATTTTCAAATGTTGAAAATAAATGGATTTTTGAATTACCTATTATTAAATAGGTATGGAAATGCTTTTCCAATATGAAGTGAAACATTTTGAGATTTTATCTTCAAAGATAAATCGAAATGTGGAAATTGATTTGAAATTGTTTTCAAATAATTGAAGTGTGGAAATTATATATCTTGTAAAGATATTTTTGGAAATTAAATAGTTTGGAAAATTATTTGGAATCTGATGATGTTGCGCATCTTTATTGATAGTTAAATAACCGACTATCAATAATTACCTTGAATGGGTATTGGTTGTGATTTGCTTGAATTTGAATGCCACACTTATTTTTGAATAAGCGCTCACTATTCGGGTTAGCCGGGAAAGGACCTTTGTGTCGTATAACCCATTCCGAATTTGTGATACGACGATATGGATCGTATTGAAGACCGGTGGTGAAGACCGGATGTTTAACAAAACGATAGGATGACCTATCGATTGTCTCTGCACCGTTAGCTACGGTATTGAGATTTCCTTTGTGATGGGAAGTTTTAATGGGATTGTGAATATCCGTATTGCAAGGGCTTCTTTTGGAAGTGCCTTCGGTTCTGTTCGAACCCGGAACAGACTTGTATGGTTACGTGTCTGACATTACATTTTGAGATGTAAAGCTGATTTCTTTCAAATACATTTCTGTTGGTGGCGGAGAATTTATTCTTTTAGCTTAACACCCTTCTCTGAGACGTATGAGCTAAGAGGTTATGTAGTTGAAATTTATCAGCGATATATCCCAATTTGGTAATGTGGCATGTTGAGTGTTGCTGTGAAATGATCATTGTTTGATCATTTGTGATATGATCATTTGTTTGATCATTTATCTTTGTGATCATTACTTTGATCATTTGTTTGACCCAAAGCATAGCTTTTGTATAAAGCGTAGCTTTGTGGACGAGACTTCGTCAGGGCCTCAACAACCCGGAAATGGTCGAAACAGGAATGTTGCGGCAAGGTTATGAGGGTCGCGCCCTTTAGGGTATGTCATTTCCTTCTGGAAAGGGGTGGTATCATGGTATGGAGCCCAGATATTTACTCATGTGGACACACCTTATTTATTATGTGTGATGATGCTACCGAGCGCTCGGATAAAGGTCCCAAAGGACCGGGTGATGACATATTCGTGAGTTACCTAGTTACAGGGGTAACCTGGCCTTGTTTGGCAGAGAGCAGTTTGTCTCTCGGAGCGTCCAGCCAGAGGCGTTCTCTTTCGTGGCATAGGAAGTTCCTTAGCCTGACCATTTGTTGGAAAATCCAAAGAAACAATACAAACCTTTTACGATTGAAATTGTATAACCTGTCTCCTCAGGAGACAGCTATAGCTGGCATAATATAATGGTACCTATGCTGGCTAAGATTAATATTGTATTTTCTAAAGAATTTTACACTATGCACTAGTAATAATATCAAATCAAATTATTTGTTTTGCGTAGTAAGCATTTTTGACTAACATAAGAAGAAATCTCCTCCAAGTCTGCATTTGCATTGTGTGTGTGGTGGGAGGTCTTATGGTAGTTTCATTTTCCAAAAGCATTGCGGATTTCAATGTTAAAATTCTATTGTTGTTTATTTCTAAAGATAAACTGTTTTAGTTCTCACACCAGTCACCATGACTGACTCGGAGTTTATTGTTTCCTTCCTAAACTCTGAGTGCCCATCATTTTCCACACGGGCAGTCTAGAGTTAGGTTATTAGGTCATTTTGGATTCAGGAGATGCTGTGGAGCTCAGTGGCGAGCTGGATGGCGAAACGTATCATCTATACTATGTATTATTCCGCTGTGTATTCTGTATGAGGACAAGTTTATATAACTGTCCAGTGTGTTGTATATTGTTGTGTAAACTCTAATGATGATGTGATGTATAAAAAAATGAAATAGTTCTTTGATTTAAAGATTATTCATTTATCTATTATATATTGTTCCGCTGCGAATGTGAGATTCTGATATTGTCTCTGTTTCTGTGTTTTTCTGTTTTTCTGTTTCTTCTGTTTTCTTCTACCTCTTCTTTTTCCCCATAACAATTCGGTTTTCCGGCATTCGATTGCTCGGCAGTTGATACAATGAATGTATTAATGTCGATTTTCGAGCGACGAAAAATCGTAATCGTTACATTTGGTATCAGAGCATATGGTTAAGCGACAACCCTGCTCTGTTGGGTGTTACTCATTAGAGATAGAGTCAGTAGTGCTCTAGAATGAGTTTGAGTGTAATTATAGATATGAGCGCATATTTGTTAGTGAATATAAAATTGTTTTATATTGTGATGATTAGTTTGTTGAGTGGTATATGGATTCTGGTCGGTGTTGTCTGTACAACTCTATCGATAGGGATCTCTAAACACTTGTTCAGAACAATTCGGCACGATATTGTTTTAAATTGGGTAAATGAAATAATTTTTACTTGATTATATTTTGTATATAAAGAAATAATTTTTCTGAAATTATTAAAGTGTATATGATTGATTGTTTGGATGTTGAAAATATAAATATATATATATAAGTTAATAAAAGTTGTTTGAATAAGTTAAATGAAAACAACAATTGTGAATGAGTAAATTGTATAAGCAAATGAATTATAATGTATGAAGTTATAATTAAAATGATTTACAATGGTAAATCAATCTTATATATAAGAAGTGAAATTTTATAAGTAAAGGATTTATAAATGTGATTTATAATCTGAAATAAAATTCCAGAGAAAGTGTTTTAAAAGGATTTGATGTTTTGGAAAATTGTTTTTGAGAGATGAAAGCTCTAAACTCTTTTCAGGTCGCTGGAAAATAATTCCGATGATGATCGCGACATCATTGGTGTTCATTTTCGGGTTTCCAAAAGAGGAATTGGAGCCAGATTATTTTAAATGAAAGTTGTTTGGAAAATTTGGATTTGGTTTTGAAATTCAAAAGATAATTTGAATTGATTTCAAAGATGGTTTTGAAAGATTGAAAAGACTCTGGAATCCTATTTAAAATATTTATGGGAATGATAATGAGTTGATAACTTATACCATTTGAATTTTTGATAGAATAAATTTAACTTAAGGATGGAGTTAAATAAAAATAAGTATAAGTAAATCAATTAAATCTAAGCTGTAATTGTTGAATATAAGTAATCAAGTTTTGAACTTATAATTTGAGATAATAAAATTTGACTTTGGTAAAAGTTAAATAAAATTTGAATCTGAATTTGATTAATAAGTGGAAGCTTAAGTTAATTTGAAAAAATGATGTTTGAAATGGAATATAACTTAAGTAATGTTGAATGAGTTTGATTGTGATATCAAAGTAAATTAATAAAGTGAATTTATTAAATAAATATGAACTTGAGTTATATAAATAAAAATTCAATTTTATTTGTTAAATGAAGTAGCAATTGAATTGAATAAATGGATTGAATGTTAGTCAATCGAATGTTAATAAATTGGTATGGAAAAATGAATGTAAGTGTTAATTCATTAAAAGCTAAATGTTATTGGAAGTTGAATAATTGAATGTAAGTCAGTTTAATATCGACCAATTGAATTAAAGGTGTTGAACCAAATCGAATGTAAAATTAAATAATTTGGTTATGTTGAATAAACATTGGTTGTTATATGGATGTTAGTTGATTGTAGTATAATTCATTAGTGTTAATGAAATTGAATAAATGGAATTGGAAGCTATGTAATTTGATTTAAGTGGAAGGTGAAGTAAAATTAAATAGAAATTGGATTTGAATTGAAAGTGAACCAACTTGAATTTAAATTAGTGAATGTAAACTAATTAAAAATGAATTGAATGTAAGAAATTGAGTTGGAACTATTCGGATTGAATGGAATGGTATGTAATTTGGTTGCAAACAAATGAAACTAGTGTTAAACCCTTGAATATGTGCTTATGAATGAATATCACATGTATTGCTTATGAAAACTACTTGTTATTATTGAAAACAATTGAAATGTGAATAGATTTTATATATATGTCACTTACGTGTTTAAATTGAGTAAGTACATGTGCGGTGGCTGCCGATCGGTTGGTTTGGTTGCGCAAATATGCTAAATAAATAACTACTTTGCTTAAAAATGCTAAAAAGGTACGCCTACGCAATAAAAATAGGAAATATGAACTGTTTTTCTGTTTTTCCGACCGGGTGGGTCGATGTATACATATTTATGTCAATTGTGATCCTACTACGATCGAACCGTGCAAAGGAGACGCTGGCGAATTTTTCTGGAAATTTAAGGCGTTAGAAAATTTTCGGGAAAATTTGGAAATTTTTGTTAATGAAAGATCAATTTCTAAAGTGTAATGAAACTGTAGGAATTGAACTAGAAAATGGAAACCATTGTTTTGGTTGAAGTTAAAGGTTTTGGAAAAGGTGAATATAAAATTTTCACTAAGTGAATTGTTTGAAAAGTTAATGGATTTTGTGAATTTTTCTTACTTGGCAATTTCGAGGACGAAATTCTTTTAAGGGGGGAAGTTTGTAACGACCCAGAATTTTTGACATTTAAAATTTGAATATTTAATTAATTTTAAATATTAATAAGTGAAATTTATAAGTCGAATAATTTGAAATTCGAATAATTGGATTTAATTGGATAATTAAATTGATAATTTAATAATTGAAATTCCAGAAATAATTTAAATCTGGATTTAAATGTGAATGAAAATGATTTATGAAGTTATATTAAATCATGTTGAAGTTATAGAGATGTTATAGAACTTTTAAAATCGAATTTAAAGTTAATCTGTGGAAATTGAATATTTTAATATTTAATTATCGACTAGTGAAAATAGCAAATTTTCGAACAGTCTCAGAATTGGACGAAACTAGTTTCATCGCATCCGTAATGTGATATTATTGTAAGGTTTCAAATTTCGTGTCAATCGGATGTACGGTTTGTCCGGGGCAAGCCAAAACGCATCGAAATCGGTTTAAATCGGTTTAATTTAAATTTGACTGTTTATTTCCATAACTCTCACATATGATCGAATTAGCTCCCGAAACACGTTCCATTGTGTTCGAAACGCGGGGTAAACCTTACGAACGCCAGGCGGCATGTGTGATTTGGAGATCGTTTGAAAAGTCGTTTTAAAATGAATTTAACATTATTTATATACGTGTATATATATATATATATACATTAACAATCAAAACCCTAAACCTAATTTACTCCAGCCGCCACCTACCAAATTAAAGGCCAGAAAATCACCATCTTCTTCCTCAATTATCTCTCGATCTGTGAACAATTAAGAAAATCTTCCAACTACAACATCGAAGAGGGCGATGAGATCTTTGTTTTCAACGGCTACGATTGAAAACGGAGCTACGGATCGTTGTCAAAATAGCCATGTATGGGCTGCAATCGTGCACGTTCTTTGAGGTAAGGGGGAGGCCGAGCTCCACCCTGCTTGGGCCGAGTGTAGTGCTTGTGATGTGCTTCGAAGTGGAAGTGTTTGATCGAGTGCTAGTTCGTCGTAGGTGGAGCGGTTCTAAACCCTAAGGGATCGACTTTGGGTTCATGTGTATACGTGAATTCCTGGAAGCAAAACGTGAGGGGAAGAAGATAGGGGTCACGGCCCAGATCTGAAATGAAGAAATCGATGGCCAGGATTAAAAGTAGGGTTTAAAATTAGAGGGAAATTTTAAATTATATATATATTATAATTCGTGTGATCTTTAAAACCTCATAACTTTTTAATACGAGATCGAAAACGCACGAAACTAGTTGCGTTAGAATCGTATTGAGGAACACTACGCTATGGAACTGGATTGGAGTCAGTTGGAGCTAGTGTGAATTTCGGGTGAAATTAAACATCTGTTTAATTTATTCGAAATAAAAAGCTGAAACGGAATTGAAAGCAAGGTGAGAACTCCTCACTCAATCGAATGTTTTGTTTCGATTTAAATTTTAAATAGTTAGATTTAAAATTGTTGATTGTATGCCTGGATGATAAATTTTATCTATTATTGACTGAAATAGACATTATACGCCGTTATTAAGCGGATGTTATTTATTAAAAACCATATACCGCGATAATTTCACATTGAAGTGGAATTGGTATTATATATGTATATAGCAATATATATATATTGGAATATGTATATATTGGAGTTGATTTCCTGCATTGTATAGCGGATGAGACCCTATTGCGCCGCATAATAGCGGATAATATTTATTAAACCCATATACCGCGATAATTCCGTACTGGAGCGGAATTGGTATTGTGCAAACATCTGTGGATGCAGGGAAACAGGTTGGAGGGATCCGACTGGATTCCTCACCGTAGTGATTTATTTACAGATATTGTTGTGTATATTCTGTTATCATATGATGATATATGATGTTTGGATGCTGTGATTGACTATTTAGTGTTGTTGCATCATCGGATCCATTTTTGTAAGTTTAAAAATAAGGATTTGTAAATTATAAAAAGGATTGGTTTACTTAAATTGAGATTTTTGATTTACTTTAAAATGGTTTATATATATAAGATTTATAAAATTAATATTTTATAGATCAAAATAATTGAGTTATAAAGGAGTTTTTAAAGTATTAAAATGAAGTATAATTAAATCTGATAAGCAATAAGATTTATAACTTGTGAAGTTTTAAAAGAACGATTTTTGCAAATAAATGAATTATAAGTATTTAACTTATAATATGGATTTTTGGTATATAATTGAGTTATAAATTGATTTGGTTAATAAAGTACTTTTATAAGTTAAAGTTGTTATAAAATACAAATGGAATTTATAAATAGATTTGTGAATCTGAGAAACGACTTAATTTGATAAGTTAAGTTTATATAGCTTATTAAAGGAATTATATCCAGGATTTTGGATAGTGGATAATCCTTTAAATTAAATGTGTAGAAAAGTTGAATTTGGATAACTAAGTATATTCACGATTTTTGACAGTGAATATATTATTAGATAAAATGGATATGTTTTGGAGAAGTGATATTACGAAAGAAGTAATTGTTTTAAAAAGATGTTTTAAAACGTGTTAAGTATCGAAACATAGATTTCAACATTTATTGTTGAAATAGACGTTTCGAGGAATAAGGAAATGGTGGACTATAACGCTGTTGTTATAATAAATGGTTTCCGAAAGGAAATATTTTGTGTAGTTTTGGGATTTATATATCTATCTAAATTTCGAATCCCTATACTAGTGATTTTGAGTTTTCCTAACGATGTTTTACACAACATTCGTTTTGACTCAAATAAATGTGTTTAAGAAAATGATTTCCTTAAAGAATGAAATATATACTTAATTTTGATTTAAGTATATTGAATATTTTCAAATGTTGAAAATAAATGGATTTGTGAATTACCTATTATTAAATAGGTATGGAAATGCTTTTCCAATATGAAGTGAAACATTTTGAGATTTTATCTTCAAAGATAAATCGAAATGTGGAAATTGATTTGAAATTGTTTTCAAATAATTGAAGTGTGGAAATTATATATCTTGTAAAGATATTTTTGGAAATTAAATAATTTGGAAAATTATTTGGAATCTGATGATGTTGCGCATCTTTATTGATAGTTAAATAACCGACTATCAATAATTACCTTGAATGGGTATTGGTTGTGATTTACTTGAATTTGAATGCCACACTTATTTTTGAATAAGCGCTCACTATTCGGGTTAGCCGGGAAAGGACCTTTGTGTCGTATAACCCATTCCGAATTTGTGATACGACGATATGGATCGTATTGAAGACCGGTGGTGAAGACCGGATGTTTATGAAAACGATAGGATGACCTATCGATTGTCTCTGCACCGTTAGCTACGGTATTGAGATCCTTTGTGATGGGAAGTTTTATCGGGATTGTGAATATCCGGATTGCAAGGGCTTCTTTTGGAAGTGCCTTCGGTTCTGTTCGAACCCGAAACAGACTTGTATGGTTACGTGTCTGACATTACATTTTGAGATGTAAAGCTGATTTCTTTAAAATACATTTCTGTTGGTGGCGGAGAATTTATTCTCTTAGCTTAACACCCTTCTCTGAGACGTATGAGCTCAGAGGTTATGTAGTTGAAATTTATCAACGATATATCCCAATTTGGTAATGTGGCATGTTGAGTGTTGCTGTGAAATGATCATTGTTTGATCATTTGTGATATGATCATTTGTTTGATCATTTATCTTTGTGATCATTACTTTGATCATTTGTTTGACCCAAAGCATAGCTTTTGTATAAAGCGTAGCTTTGTGGACGAGACTTCGTCAGGGCCTTAACAACCCGAAACTGGTCGAAACAGGAATGTTGCGGCAAGGTTCTGAGGGTCGCGCCCTTTAGGGTATGTCATTTCCTTCTGGAAAGGGGTGGTATCATGGTATGGAGCCCAGATACTTACTCATGTGGACACACCTTATTTATTATGTGTGATGATGCTACCGAGCGCTCGGATAAAGGTCCCAAAAGACCGGGTGATGACATATTCTTGAGTTACCTAGTTACAGGAGTAACCCGGCCTTGTTTGGCAGAGAGCAGTTTGTCTCTCGGAGCGTCCAGCCAGAGGCGTTATCTTTCGTGGCATAGGAAGTTCCTTAGCCTGACCATTTGTTGGAAAATCCAAAGAAACAATACGAACCCTTTACGATTGAAATTGTATAACCTGTCTCCTTAGGAGACAGCTATAGCAGGCATAATATAATGGTACCTATGCTGGCTAAGATTAATATTGTATTTTCTAAAGAATTTTACACTATGCACTAGTAATAATATCAAATCAAATTATTTGTTTTGCGTAGTAAGCATTTTTTACTAACATAAGAAGAAATCTCCTCCAAGTCTGCGTTTGCATTGTGTGTGTGGTGGGAGGTCTTATGGTAGTTTCATTTTCCAAAAGCATTGCGGATTTCAATGTTAAAATTCTATTGTTGTTTATTTCTAAAGATAAACTGTTTTAGTTCTCACACCAGTCACCATGACTGACTCGGAGTTTATTGTTTCCTTCCTAAACTCTGGGTGCCCATCATTTTTCACACGGGCAGTCTAGAGTTAGGTTATTAGGTCATTCTGGATTCAGGAGATGCTGTGGAGCTCAGTGGCGAGCTGGATGGCGAAACGTATCATCTATACTATGTATTATTCCGCTGTGTATTCTGTATGAGGACAAGTTTATATAACTGTCCAGTGTGTTGTATATTGTTGTGTAAACTCTGATGATGATGTGATGTATAAAAAAATGAAATAGTTCTTTGATTTAAAGATTATTCATTTATCTATTATATGTTGTTCTGCTGCGAATGTGAGATTCTGATATTGTCTCTGTTTCTGTGTTTTTCTGTTTTTCTTTTTCTTCTGTTTTCTTCTACCTCTTCTTTTTCCCCATAACAATTCGGTTTTCCAGCATTCGATTGCTCGGCAGTTGATACAGTGAATGTATTAATGTCGATTTTCGAGCGACGAAAAATCATAATCGTTATAGACAGTGTATTACTCATGACTGCTGAGGGAACCTAGGGGTTACGCACTGAAAGTTATTGGATAACTATGTAATGACTCACTCGATAGTTTTCTGTTGGTTAATATAAATATGGTCAAACAGAAAATATTAATTTGACTAAATCTTTATTTAAAAGGAAACATTATATTTCACAAACTACCTGTATATTATTTTACTTTGTTTAAGGATTTATTTTGGTTATATGTGCACATGAATTTATGAATGTAATATAAATAAAGTCTATTTCAATTTGAATTGCTATGCAAAATATTCTTTGGGTATTTATATGTGTAAACATACATACATACATACATATACATACATACATATATATAGATTCATATTTTACACGACAAAGGCATATATAAAAGGGAAATGTGTCCGTTGTGGTATAAATTCTAACATCTAAACAACATTTACATTAACTGTACATGTTCCACTTACACTATACACAGGGGTGCATTTGATGTGCGCATCATAATATACAATTAATTAATATTAAATTAAACTAATTTATATAAAATTACGACAATATGGATAAAATTTTGAAAAGTTCTAAATGTTTTTAGACTACATAGGCCCAACAAATATTCTATAGGATTTTTTTGAAATTTACCCATTTCTTCCGCTGCATGCTGGCCTGGTTCCATCAATGTTACTAAAGCGAGATTGGCTAAGGCATTCACCTGGTACATTGGATGTCCCAGGTTCGTATCTGCAACTAGAATAATAGAGGGTTTTCATTGTGATCTATGACGAAGCATTGTATCTTGCCCCTACATATCCTATGATGGTTGTGCTAGTCGAGAGGCTGCAAGTAAAACTCGCCCGTGAGGTACTTAGCTGTGTTACCCCAAAGGAATTTGGGTCGTACCATCAATGTTATCAGAGCCCAATAGCTTATGTTGTCTAAATTAGTCATGTTAGGGCTGACTAATTTAGCTTACCCACTTAGTATGGTGTCTAGAAAGGTAATATCAAGGATTTGAATTGGGTAATCAAGTAACTGTCCTACCTGATTACCGGTCTGGCCTTAAAGGTGAAGTGAGCCCAACGGTTGCCCTTAATAGAAAAGGCCCAATTTTAGTTGGGCCTTGGGCTAATTTTTAAAATTGTTTTGAAAATCAAAATAAAAGAGTTTAAATTTAAAAGTTAAATTTAAAATAAAAAAACATATTTATCATAAAAGTTATAATACAATATAAGTTTTCAAAATGTTTGAACATATATAAATATTAATTTCAAAACTTAAAATTTATTAATAAGATTGATAAAATGAATTAACTGAATATGTTAATTAACTAATGCTTATATACTTATTATATTGATATATGTTATATTATTTTAAAATGATTAAGATATCATAAGTATACACATATGTATATAAAATAAAATTTTGAAATTAATATAATTTAATTAAAATTGTTTAATTAAATAAATTAATTAAAGGTCGATTAATTAAAGGTTAAGTAATTAAAAATAATAATTTAAAGGTTAATTAATTAAATAAAAAATACACATATATAAGACATATGTGTTATACTATAAAGGTTATAGTGTGTGTTTGTATGTGTGTATTATTTGCACCAAAAATGACACAAACACCTAAGTATCAGATGAAAGCACCGGTTCTTATAAAATAAAAGAAAAGGTAGAAAAGAAAATGGAGACACGATAATTTTTCAAGTGGTTCAGCGTAATCTCTGGCGTACATCCACTTTAATCTTTATTATTAGTTGTTTTCTCTCTGGATTACAACTAGTTATATTAGATCTAACCATAATTTAGTGGATCTCAGATTTACAATGGAGTTTTTAGTGTATTTGTGGGAGACAATAGGAATGGAGAGAAGGAGAAGATCAGAGTGTGAAATAGAGCGAAGATCCTTTTTTGGTTTCCGTAGGACTGGTATTTATAGAGAAACAGAGGTATTTGGTTAGAAGCCTACTTACATTGAGGTCCAGGAGATAGCCGAATGTCACACCATAGAATTTGGAGGCACACGAGTCTAACTCGGTACCAAGTTATCTAACTTGGTACCGAGTTATTTCCTTGCTTACAAGTTGATCTTTCTCATTTGCTCTGCTCTTCTATCTTCTACTTGATGCATCCAAGCTTTTTTCCATCAACTTTTGGTAGATTGCACTGATCTTTCCTGACTTAAGTTATCTTGCTTTCTCGATTCCTTCTCATCAATCTTGGAATTGGTCGTCTAAACTCTAGGAAAACCACTTGAACACAAGTAATTGGAGTAGTATAGGAGATGTATGGAGTTTGGGAAGCAAAACAGGCAGAAAGGATAGCTCGGTGCTGACCTATATAACTCGATACCGACATATATAAGTAATATGAAACATAATAGTTATATAATAATAAAAAATTATACGATATGAATGTATAAACTAAATATAATAGTTATATAAGTAGCATGGACAATTAAAGAAACCCTAAATAGACTTAAGGAATAAATACATATGTATGTATACGTATACCATGATTTCTGATATGTCCGACACTTGAACCACAAGCGTATTTAATAAGTAATATATTTTTCCATAAGTCGATATTAATCGATATAATATATTGAAGATTATGAATCTTTAATATTGTAGTCCTCTATCATTTATATATCAATAGATTGCTTACATACTCTCTAATTGTTGAGATTTCCTCAATCTAGGGATGTTATGTGTAGTATTATTAATATATTGAATAGAAGTGGTAAGATAACTGCATATATTGTTAAGCTTTCCTCAAGGTATGTGCATTATGCTTAGGTCATCGTGAAATGGTAGGTCTGAGTGAATAATCCCGCTTTACGTGTTGAACTTTCCCCAAGGTAAAGGTGAGACTAGGACAAGAAACCACAAGTTAGTAGTTGCATATGATACAACCGATAAGGAGTTATCCATCTTATGCGGACCTATGATTTTTTGAGCTTTCCTTAAGGTCATAATCCCAAAGCATACGAGTCCTAATACCAACCAGTGAAGTTGAAAGAGTTCTATGTTTTGCTTTGGATATGGAAAAACATAAAAGACTAGTAGGAGCCTTATTAGAAAAATGAAATGGTAACATTTAACCTTTATAATATTGTAAGAACATCTGCTATGTATAATTAAAATAATCTACTTCGATAAATTTTTGCGTTAGATATAACTGATAAAATGTTTATCAAATAAAATATAAAAAGGAACTGAATTATATGTTGAGAAAGAAATATAAAATATACTTTCCAATAAATTTTGCATGTTGACCCATGCAAGCATCTAACTATATAACCACTAAATATGTTCGTTATTTGACATTCTAGAGTTTACTTGCCCGAGACAGTGTATTGTCTTCAATGAATTTCAAACTCTAAAAGCAAAACAAGAATATGGATATTTGATCCATATGCGATCACATATAAATGTTATATGGTGAAAGGTCACAATTCATAATATACAAAACTTTGATGATTATTTCATTAAAATAAGCAAGTAAATTGTAGTATGAGTTCGTGTATTCAATACGATTGATTACAGTAATAATATTATGGTGTGAAATATAACATTAGACCAAAGGCTATAATATAGATCTAAAATTCGATCACTAAAATATTAGTTTAATCAGTTTACGTAAAGTGTAATTATTTGATATCCTTAAATTTTAAGGATGACCAAATGCACTTTTGTAAAGAATTTGTTATGATATTATCGTAAGGATTTCCTTTAATGGTTCGATCATTTAGAAAAGAAATAATATATAAGAGTGGATGCAACTTAAGGCACAATTAGGATGAAGAGAGTGAATGGTCACTTCTGCTTCATAAAAAAATCAAAAATGAGAATTGTAAAATAATTATACATACTTAACATTAGAATGAGAAATATGATTTCTATTCCAAAATTATTTTCATATAGAAAACTGCTATCTATGATATTTATTTCTTTGAATTTAAGATACTTGATTTGAAAATTCTCGACTGTAAACCAATTATAGTAATGAAATAAATAGCCTATATAAAGTGGTTGAATGGAGATTTGTATTTCATAGGATATTATAATAATGGAAGAAATAGTGGGAGCATGTCATATAACGCTTATTGATCGCATCAAGTTACGAAAATTGTTTTCATAAAACGTACTGCATATTATTTATGAAATAATATTTGTGTTTAGTGATGACTGAAGGATAAACATAGTTTTATTTCAATGAGAATTTTATGAATATTCTTATGAAATAAAATTATAATATGGTATTTGTTATTCATAACAAAAGTGATGCATTGGAAAAACTGAAGAATCTAAAATTATTTACAATTATTTTGAAATTATAGACTAAGCCATGTTCCTGAGAAGTAATTCTTTAATCATATGATTATGAATCACACAACACTAGTGAATTATACCTCAGATAATTAAAGGCAAAGAACTCATTCAGTGGGAGCATCATAAGAGTTGATGAACTCTTCGGGTTGATGCACATAGATGTATGCAATCACAAGTCTGATAATACCAAAACAGTTCCATTTACTTCATTGTATTCACCGATGAATTATCATGAACATGAATATGTGTACTTGATACATATAGAGCATGTCTATGATAAGTTCATAGAATATAAAACGGAAGTAAATAAAATAACATCCAATAAAGTAATTAGATTTGATCGAATAGGTAAGTATATTGGAAAGAGTTCCAAACTTACCTCAAATGAATACAGATTTGGTCTTAAGAGGCACTCTTCCCTATAATACGTAATGATATACTGATAAGGAGTAATCGAACTTTGTTGGATAAAGCACGATTAATATTGAGTGATGTTGAGTTAAATTCTTTCTATAAGGTGTGTACTTAAGTGTGGTACACAAGGTTAAATATCATCCAAAGAATAGTTTACAAAATCATACAAGATAAGGGTTTATGAGAAACCCCATCATGTCTTAGGCCAAGGAGTTGGAGGGTTATCTGAGTCAAAATGCTACACGTAATAATTATACGAAGGGATCTTGTGTCAATCACACCCAAATAAGTTTGGGAATGATAGTCATTGGATGACTAATTTATGTTGTGAGCATAAATATTGTGAAGTAATACAAATCAATTTTATATAAGGCAATTTATAAAATATTTATGAATGCATTTTCCATTGCACTAAGAAACAATTGTTGTTTTTCATGAAATACTAACTTCGTAACAAAGGAATTTAATTGAGAAATTATTGGTATTAAAATGGATTTGGATACGATCCATAGATAAAACTGATTATGTGAGATGAATGAAATTAACCCAACCTAAATGAATACATAGCACTAGAGTGTCTATTAAATTGTAACGACCCACTATTTTGGACCATTCAAATCGACAATAATCCACACATGTCAGACTTGAATAATTCAAAATAATAGATTGTTAATTTAAATTTGAGAAAACTTAGCATATACAATAAATAAATAATCACAGATCACAGAGTAAGATAACAATAATGCAGCGGAAACAAAAGAATAGTAGTTCATGAAGCTACTATATATATAAAACAGAGTTATACATGATAAAACAGAAGTCTCGAATACAATAGTCAAATACAATATCAGAATACATCACTGGAATCAACTGAATATCTGAAAGCTGGATAAATAGCTGGATCTCCGAGCGAAGCTCCAACTCCAAAGGTGAGTCTCGAATACTGGTACACTCAGTCTGACCCGAGCGTAAAGAAAACACAAAACACTCGAGTCAGGTTTAACATTCTTATATCAATAAATCCAACTCAAGTGAAATAACGACTGAAATACAAGTGACTCAAAGGATGTTTGGGATAACCATCCTCTAAGGATCCATTAAACTATCTATATATACAGTAGAATACGCTAAGTAGATAATGTCTAATCAGCAAAGTACGATATCAAAATAGCGTTAAGTCATGGCCCATTCCACCCTTAACACATTTTTATTCCTAAGAGCATATACAAGACCGTAGTTTCCCCAAATCCGGAAGTCACCAGAGGGCAATCCATATACTAAAGGTACAAACCAAAATCGTAGTGGTTGCGAATAGGATAATCAGTATGACAAGGTACATGAGGCGATACCAACTAGGATACTAGTAGTTGCCTGATCCGGACTAATGTTGAGCATAGCAGCTACTACCTCAACACCGCGAAACAACACTCCCATATATCGAGGGGTGCACCCAAATCGAATCACATAAGTAATAGATAAGGTATCGAAGAAGTGTGTCCGCTAGAGATGGCGATCCTCAATGGCCCGGCGCGGCTCCTGTTTTAGTCATGTCAGGGGTCATCCAAAATCGTTCTCTTTCTTCAGTCAACGCGTTCACCAAACCATCCACTTTATTCTGGATCAACACTCCGCGTATATTAGTTATTAAAGTGGTTTCAGTATCGACAGAGAGTATGTCCATATCCGGTCCCGGTCTCTTTAATAACTACGTATTATTACACCGATGGTCATTTAATAAAATTTCAAAATAGTTATATTTCAAACCGACATATCATTGCCATTTCAAAACCATATCAATACGATATCACTTTCACTTCAAATAAATCCATTTCCAAAATCATATCACTTTCCAAAGTTATATCGCTTTCGAAATCATAAGTCTTTTAAAATCATAACACTTTGGAAATCAAGACTTGAAATTCATAACACTTTGAAATCCTAACACTTTCCTCTTAAATAGTTTAGATATTAAAATTTGTATATATAGAAAAATAGTTTATAAAATAAAATAGTTTATATAAAATAGTTATAAGTTAAAATAAAATAATTTATATTGAAAATGATTTATATTAAAATAATTTATATTAAAATTTATAAAGTAAAATATAAATAGTTTTAGATATAGTTTAAATACTTTATATAAAAATAGCTTCCTCAAATTTCACAAATCAATTCACATAACTCGAATTCCAAAATTAAAATTTAATTAAATCTCAAATCATCAATTTCAATTCAATTTAGTTTCTCAATAAACCCTTTCAAATTATCGATTTCAAATGCCTATTTGAACCATAAATAAACCATTTCAATTTCAATATATTTCAAAGTTTAAATATTCGACATTTCAAAACTAAATTCGATAATTCAATTTATGTCTCAATTTAATTTCATTACATTTAGTTTCTGAAATATTTCTTTAATCATTTCAATACATAAAAATACAACTTCAATTTACAAATTTATATAGACAAAATATCCCATTTAAATTTATATAAGTTTGAAATATTCATTTAAGCCACTTCTTAATTAATTCAAGTTATAAAACATATCTTAAAATTTCAAATTTAATAGATTTCAAATCAACTTATTTAAGTATAATTCTTAAATAATTAAGAATTCCAAATCAATTCAAATTTATCTTTCAACCTGAAACATTATAAATTCTATATTTAAAAATAAAATTTTTACATAAATACTTAAACATATTTCATATCGATTCACATCAACTTTATTAAATCATCTTTAATAAATCTTTAAAATCATTATTTATTAAAACCATATATTTCTTTCAAAACCGTAAAAATGTTTTTCAAACATTTATATATAGACCAACGGTGTCTGTATATAATTTTCTACCCTATGGTCAAGTGATACGGATATTTATCATTTCAATCCGCAATTTAAATTATATTCGGGTATATATCTTTTCAACCCGAAATCCCAAATTCAATTTAATTTGAAAATCGCTTGGGTTTATCATTTCAACCCATAACGATTTTCTCCTATTCTAAAGTCCGTTCGGGTATGTATCATTTCAACCCATAGTGATTCTATACTAACAGGGAACTTGCAGAGTGATAACAGATATGATAATAATATAACAACGGTAACAGGCATATATCATCAGTATAAATAACAGATAAGGGTGTCAGATGTCATAGGTGAACAGATACAGATGATGGCATATATATATCAATATAAATAACAGATGATGATGTCAGGTGTCACAGGTGAACAGATATAGATGATGTCATAGATATAGCAATATAAATAACTAACAGCAGCATATTTCAATTGTCGTTCCAATTGAAATCAAATTTAATAAATATAAGAACATTAACCGTGAGTGATTGCTCACCTTTCGAGGCTAGATAGGAACGAGAAGATGACACGGATACACACAATGATATGGACGTTGAATTTGAATTACGAATCCAAGCAAAACAAAATCGGCACGGATTGGACGAACAAGGCTGATAATCAAGAATTTATGAATTGAATCAGAATCAATTTGATATATACAAAATATTGGTTATTTTATAAAAATCAATATTGTATCCCAAAACACATATATTTTAAAATCGAACTAGATATAAAGTTTACATTTTTAAACCCAATACATAATCAATAGTTTTAACTCATAAAATAAAACATATATATTTAAAATATAAATATATTATACTACATACATATATAAAATCTTGACAATACTTGTAAGCAAACATATGAGATCAGTTATACAAATAAATTTACACAAACAATATATATTTCATAACAGAGAAGCAAGATCTAAAATCTGTAATCAATATATATATATATATACAGCAAAATTAAATACTTCTTTTGAAAATATACATACACTTATCTATATAACATACATAACTACATACCTTTCTTAACTGAATACTATAAACCATCTCCCAAAACAATTTCTAAAATGCGTAAAATAAACTGTTTGAAACTAAATGATGCATATATATAATCAATCATTTATAAAATTTCAGATATAGGCTGATATAACTTTTTCAACAAAATATAATATAGCATCGGAACATAAAAATGTTCTGTATACATGTATATAAAATACTTAGTCAGTATAAATCATAAAACAACCCACACTACTTACATAAAACCACACATTTATAATATACATAAACATACGTTAAATAAATATAAAGACCCGACATGCATATGATATTTAAATACAACTAACCAATTATACATATGTATATATATAGTAACTAAGTTTTATACAACTAGTATACATATATATAGAACGGCTAAATCAAATAATATATTTCAGATCCAACATTTTATATATGCACGGCAAACAAAAATATATACATTGCCGATTATGAAGCTGGTACAAACCAACATGAAATTTACTTAACTATATATATATGAAACAACAGCCCAAGTCATTTAACAAAATTCATTTTTTTATACTTTGTAAATATATATATACTGCTGTAAACAAAACTATAACACAAAACTAACTTATAAATAAATAAGCTGATATAAAATAAAATAGACACTTTAAATATATACTGCAACTTGTAACTCATATATACAGGTTGTACCACTTATTCACATATAACAACCAAGACTTAAATTAAAATATATATATATATAATACTTACATATATATGCAACCACTAAAGGAGGAGGGAAAGAAAGGTTCGGTAGAGGGAGATGGTCTCGGCCAGTCAAGGATCTGGGTGGCGGTGAGGAAGCATGGGTGTCTCAAGTTCCGGCTGCACATGTTCGGCCATGGTGAAGATGATGGTGGGTCTCGGTTTGGGAGAGAAGTCAGGAAGGTGATGTGGGGAGGTGCTGCGGCCAGAGATTTCGGGTGGAGGAACGAAGTGGGTGATGGGCTCGGTGAGGTTGCTGCACGTGAGGCTTGGGGTTGGTTCGGTCAGGTTGACGTGGTGGGAAGGAAAGGAGGTCAGGCGGCGAACGATGGTCTGGGCAGGCGAAGGTTGCTGTCGCGGCCCTGGAGTTGGTGACTCACGTGGAAGTCGAGGGGGAAGTGGAAGGTGAGCTGCGGTGAATTAGAGGAGGAGGGTGAAGTCGGTGAGAGAGAGAGATCGGCTTTGAGAAATGAGCAGTTGCAAAATAAAGTTTGTAATATATTGATTTTCAGAGGAATAAGAACGCACTAGAAATGAACGGGTAAAATTTTGAGCCAGGGAAAAATCAAAAGCAAGGAAGAGCAAAAGTTAAAACTGAAATCAATTAAATGTGATGGCCGGTTTCCAAGGCAAAAAGGAATATATAATATAAATATAATGAATGATATGAACAGTCATCCGTGATTTAGCAGAAAGTTATTAAAGCAATTTTACAAATTGCTTGGGCTACACGTTCAAGTGTGAAAGGCAAACGAAAGATAACGGTCACAATTTATGGTACCGGTACGACGTATTGCTTTATTGTTTCTGTCGCGTACCGGACCTCAAAATACAGAGTTGAATATACCGTAGAGATCAGCACGACGAGACGATCAAAACGGTACACAGATATCAGTGGTATGATTGAATTATAAAAATTCGAATTTTCTAATAGCGGAAAATGAAAGAAAAACGCTGAAAAATAAGATCGACGGAGTTAAAGATGTCCGAATTTGGAAAAACGACAAACTGACATCTTGCTCAGAAGATGGTTTAGAATTTTTCTATGTAAAATATTTAGGTTACGGAAACATTTTATTTTCATCGCTTTTTAACTGATTAAATTGAAGTAAATTTACGCGCGAAATAAATTTTCATATTTTCGAATGAAAATTTACCAGTTGCTATGTTTAATTAGACGCATTCCAAATATCAAATTTATATTTCAAAATTTTATCGTTTAAAATTTCCTAAAATTTCAATTAATAACGTTATTAAAACCGGTTAAATTTACGGGTCGTTACATAAATATTCTCACACATTGAAGAGAAACTATGAGTTACTAATCAAAATCAAGAGTTGATAACCTTTGGTTGCCAGTTAAGCTGTAACGACCCACTATTTTGGACCATTCAAATCGACAATAATCCACACATGTCAGACTTGAATAATGCAAAATAATAGATTGTTATAAAATTTGGAGCAAATAAAATCATTCACAGAATCACAAACATAGAAATATCAGAATAACTCGCAGTGGAAAATAAAATAAATAGTGGTTCATGAAGCCACTACAATATAAAGTCTCAAAAACAGATACAAAATACATAGTCTGAAAACAAATACAGTTCTGAAACAAGTACAGTAAAAATCCCCAAATACATAAGTCTCTAATAAAGAAGCTGAAATAGAACAACTGAAACTGAAATAGATGAATAACTAGATAAGCAGAATCTCCAGCGATTCCTAGCTCCAGAAAGGTGAAATCCAAAGCTGTGAATACTTAGGCTGACCCGAGCGTAAATAAAACACAAACACTCGAGTCAGGACATACATACTTATACAATGTAAACCAACTCAAGTGAACTGTAATAAAAGGTACATGCAACTTAAAGAATGCTTGGGATCGCCCATTCTTTAAGGATCCGTTAAACTATCTACTATGTAGTAATATTCGCTATTATAATAATGTCTAATATAAAATAAACATACTTTTTAATAGCATCAAGGGGTTACCCATATAGCCCTTAACACGTAATAGTCCCAGTAGTCTATCCAGTATTAGCATACTCCCAAAACGGGGGCTACCCTCGATACTCCACAGGCTACGGGAGAAATCACAACTCGTAGTAAAGCTCGATATGGTAGGTGACACGGCACAACAAGGCAATGCCAGGGTAGATATACCAATTACGCATCCGGGCTGGTGGAAACGCATAGCAGCCACTACCGCCCACCTCGAACAACACTCCCAAATCAAGGGGTGCACCCAATCAATCACAAAGTAATAGAATGGTATCGAAGAAGTGTGTCCGATCAGAAGTGCTACCTCATTGGCCCGAGAATCGCTCCTGTTTTAGCCACCTTATGCCAACTCACGGGAGTTGGGTCCACGTATATACCTTAGGATCGTCGCCACCATCCTACTTCATTCTGGAAACTCCACCGCGTACACAGTTGTTAAAGTGGTTTTCAGTATCGACAGAGAGTATGTCCATATTTGATCTCGGTTTCTTTAACAACCAATCGTTATTATAACCCATGGTTATAAATTTCAAAACAGTTATATTTCAAATCAAAATACTTCATTTAAACCGTTTAAAAGTAAAGTCATTATACCTTTAAATCAAATATTCAATTCCCAAAATTTTAGCCTTTTCTGAATTCATTTATTCACTTAAATACATTAAAACTTTAAAATTCCAGCTTTCACGGCATTTAGAAAGTGTTGCGGTAAGTTATATTTGAAAACAATTCAATTCAGCAAGGACAGCATTCATAAACTACTGTAATAGTTCAGTTTTAGTTGAAAAATAGTTCAATTCAGAAAAGACAACATTTACAAAACTGTTGTAATAGTTCAGGGTTAAAAATAAAGATTTAATTCAATTCAGCAAAGACAGCATTTTAAAAACTGCTGCAGTAGTTCAATTATATTCAAAAATTACATTTCAGCCAACTGCTGCACTTAACAAGTGCTACAATAGCTCTTTCATTAGCTTCAGCTCAAGTTTAGTTCCTGCCACTACAGCACTTACAAAGTGCTGTCATAGCCCTTAGTTAAATTTAGTCTTTAGTACATTTGTATCAACCACAGCACTTACAAAGTGCTGCAGTATCATTTACTTCAGTTTTCAATTTAAATTCAGAAACGATAGCATTTCTGAAGTGCTACTAAAAGAATTTCCAGATTTTAAACAAAATTCTAGCCACAAATAAACTTCAATTTAAATCATTTTAACATATAAAATCGCATTTTTTTTCACATAAAAAATGTTCATTTAATTACCTTTTACTTATGGTTTTTATAAAGAAAATTTTTTACAATAAAAATCAAATTTTCCAAAAATTAAATTCAAGTGTACCATTTTCTTATTCTTTTCATTTTTAACAATTTATCTTAACACTTAAATTTCCATTTTCACAATTAAAACTTAATTTCCATTTTTATTTAATTAACTTAAATTTCCATAAAAAATCAAATCACAAATTTCCAAATTAAGTTATGTTTAAATCACAATTTTTCTATTCATTTCTTTGCATTTTTAATACATAGAAAAATCATTATTACTTTATTAAATCATTTTAAATTCAATTTAAATCAAATTATCATAATTTACATTTTTTAAAAATACTTAAAAATTTCCAGAAAACTTTATAAAATAACCACGGGTTTGTATAATATTTTCTAGCCTAAGTCAAGTGATATAGATAATATATCATTTCAATCCGTAATTTACAAAGAAAATCTGGGTTTTATCATTTCAAACCCACAATCCCAAGTAAATAAAATTTAATTAAAAATCGCTCAGGCTTATCATTTCAGCCCATAACGATCTTTCCCTATTCTAAAGTCCGTTCGGGTATGTATCATTTCAACCAATAGTGATTCTATTCTACAAGGAACTTGTAGTGTGAGAACAGAATATAAATAAATAGTATAACAACATATAGCAATATTGGGTGATATGACCGGGTTATAAACAGGGTTAACATCATGTAATTTATAACATAGGCAGGTATAACATAATATAATTATTTCTACACTTTCACTTGCTATCAATTCACAGTTATATAAGTATGAATGTCACGTGTGATTACTCACCTTTTACGCTGAAGTTTTGCAAAACAAACACACAAACAGAAATCCGGAAAGCACGATAGCACGACTAGATTTGGATGGAGAGAGAGCCAAGATGTTAATCTTGTATTCACAAAATAAACAAAGCCAAATATAAATATAAATATAAATACAATACAAAAGAATATATTGAAACAAATTGAAATAGAAATAGACAATTGACTACACAAAGCTTTTAAACAAATTTTTGCTTGATCTTCACTCAACTTTGCTCGACCGCACATGTTGTTTGGCTTGGCCACAACATGATTTTAGGTGGTAAAGGTCTGGTTTGGATCAATAAAGGCATGGTTACAAGGAGAATATGAAGAGTATGGAAGTTACAAAGCATGAAAGGTCAATGGACTAGGCAAAGTGGAGTTTTGGTGCATCAATGGTCTCGGCCTAGGGTCAAGTGGGCTCGGCCAGGTCAGGTACAGGTCTGGTCATGATGAAGTGGTGGTGTACTTTGCTGGTGGTGGTGGCTATGGTGGTGGTCATGGTCAACAATGAAGGTGGAAGTGAAACAAGGCTCGGCTATGTAGACTTTTGTGGAGTTTAACATTGTTTTGTGGTATTTTGGTCATCTAGGTGTCACGGCCTGAAATGGTCAAAGGAGGAGGAGGGGTTGTTGCCGTGGATCATGGGGAGGAGGAGGAGTGGTGGTCGGTGGTGATGGCAGAGGGGATGGCCGAGCAAAGCTATGAAGAAGGCAAGGCAAAAACATAGAAAATCAATAGAAAACGAAGAAGAAAAAAAAGTAGAAAAAGGAAGAGGAAGCCATTACCAATTTTTTTCAGAAGTAGCTATGGCCGAAATTGATGGAATGAGAAGTGTTTTCACGTGAGAAAGGAAATAAAACTCACGGAAAAAATTAAAGAAAGGAACGACCAAAATATGAAAAGGCAAGCAAATGAAAAGCCAAGCAAATGAAAAGTCAAAGTTTTTAAAGCTTAAGTCTCTTCAAATTTCCATTTCTTTCTAATTCAAAATAAACAAATAAAAATTCAGTAAATAAAAATAAAAGTCAAACAAAATAAAGTGAAAATGATAATAAATTTATTCATAAGAAAAATTAAAAGAAAATAAAAGTAAATAGAAAAAATAGCTTATTATATTGAAACTAGAATTAAAAATTGCAAACAAAATATAATTAACTTTGGAAAATTATAACTACACTTTTGAAAATTATAACTATACTTAAAAAATGTTTTAAAGATAAAATATTGACATAAAATTTAATTAAAAAAATAAAAATAAAAAAATTTAAAAATAATTGAAAAAATATAGGGTCGTTATATAAGCCATTAAGAGTATTGACTCTACGGTATGAGATGATGCGCAACTTCAAAATAGATTCCAATTATAGTATCAAAATACGATTTTGATAGTTGTACCTAAAGGGATGTAATATATCGACCGTAATTGTGCCTTTAAGAGCAAGACTAATGCATTTGGAATTTAATGAGCAATGTTGAGAAGAATAATCTTATAAATTTCAATTGTTGAAACTAATGTAATAGATTCATTGTTCAACATGCTTATATTAGTTTGGATTTACTCACAAAATTATCATTTGGTATGACTTTGTGTTTTGGTATGTATGCGTCAAAATGGAAAATTCTAAATAATGGTCAAAAATTGACTATTAGCCCATAACAACCAAAATGTCTCGAAGTTAGTGGGAGCGGTGTTAAGTTTGTGGTTTTTGGATGTGATCCAAGAACAGATATGAAAATATTGTTCGACATGCATCAAAATTGAACAAGTATTTGATAGAGGTATCAAATAGTTCGATTGTCAGTCAAAATGAAGAGGAAGCGTGTGTTCATAAGAAAGAAAGTTAAAAGGTACATAGATATTTCTACACCATAAGCACACCACTGATTGTTAATGATGTACCTGTGTTAAAATCAGCTTTAGTTGTTTTAATACTTGACGTTATATTTGCAAATGATTCTTTGCTAGATAGTATAAAGGACATTGGGAATGTCCTAAACAATATGCAGAAACACCTTATAAAAGTGTTTAATAAGGAACATGTGAAATGGACTCCATGCATTGGAAGTATGAATTAGCATACATGTTATGTTGTTTATGATATCGTGATTTGTTTATGTATTTGATACATGAAGAAAATATCAAATCCAAACTGATATCACTAAATAGTTGTTTGAGGTGTCCTTGTGTATTTATGAAATACTAGAGAATTATTTATAGAAATAATTAACTCCTTATAAGGGAGTGTTCGGACTCAAATTTCATAAGTGATATTGAGTATAATATATCAATAATAAGTTCAAGTCAAGAAGCTTTAAGTTGGAAATGTTCCAAATGAAACGTTGTGGCTGATTCAATGAAAAGGTTAAGTACATCGCCTTGAATAGCGCCATAATAAAAGCGATGTGTGTGTGTCTATATTTATATGTGTGTGTGCAAAAATATATAACCGAGCTAGGAGTGATTCCAAGTATTAAGAATACTAATTATTGTTATATAATAACAATGTAATAATAAGAGCTCACTAAATGTCGAGAAACATACTTCGAATAGTTCTACATGATAAAAGTAGTTTACCGCATTAGAGAGAGTTGATTGACAGAGAAAATAATTAAACCAATATAGCAGATCCATTTACGAAAGGTCTAATTCGACCAGTTCTCATCAAACTGAATGAAGAGATAGAATGGAGATTCCATAATTGACTCTAAGTGCAAGTGTGAGATTTTTAGAGTTTGGGATATAACGTAGGGGCAATTAAATAATTTGTTACATATATCAAACTCGATGTTCAATCTTGTTTGAAATAAAAGGTGATTTTTCTGTTGTTTAATATAAATAAGGACAAACAGAAAATATCAATGTGACAAAATTATATGCTTCACTTGACTTGAGAATATTGTTGATTTTCAATGTGGAAACTCCACTTTGATTATAGTTAAATTGTGGCACGGTGTCCATCGATTGACTATAGTTAGGTCAAGTAGAAGCATTGGAAGTGAAACATAATTTAAGAGAGGATTCACCTTCTCAGTTATATGAGGTTAGTATCACGGTCAACTCAAAGTCAAGGTTTTCGGCTAGAGCATTTCAGTTAATAATGATTGTTACTATTGAACAAGGACTTTGTGTTTGGACTATAGAGTTGAATATGGATAATATTGGAACTTTGGCACTTGCCAAATTTCATAAGTCTGAAGTGATATAGTTTTGACGAAGAGAATTAGTGTAAATAATTTTCATTAATGGGTATTGCTTATAATAAATAAAATTGGATTTTACCAAAAGATGTGTAAGCAATAAATTCAACCAAAATGTCATACCACTAACTAAGGTGACTTGTGTGCTGGAACTGGGTCAGCCTGCAGCGGAAGTTACTGATGAATTTAAGAAAAAAAGATTCCTTATTGGATCTTTATTGGGCATATGAAGTTTAACTTATTTAAAACATTTTTAAATTTTATTTAAATAAAATATTTTATTTTATTTAAATTTATAAAATGATATTGTATCATTTAATTTTATGTTATATTGAATATATATGTGTATCACATACACATATATAAGTGTGTGCATGTGTAACATATCAATTCGTGCAAGGTATAATATGTCCATATATAGATATTGGGATTTACATCGCAACGGACATGTTAAGTCATCCAACATGTATTGTCCAAATGTATTTATATATATATACACTTTTGTTTTTATAATAAAATATTTAATATATATATAAGTTAAAATTTATTTATAATTTTGTAGAAACGTATAAATATTTATATATAAATATAAATATGTAATATCAACAAAATGTAAGTATATTAATTACTATATAAACATGTTTATATTATCTAAAATATAATAAATAAAATTTTGTTGTAATGTCGAAAATAATACATATGCAAATACAAATTATATATATATATAATTTTAAATGAATATGTTAAATACTTATATATAAATATGCATAATAATAAATATATATTAATATAAATAAAATTATAAAATAATTTTTTATTTAAATATATTTATTGAACTGGTCTTGTGCATAGACCAGGCTTTTTTAATTTTAAATTTTTAAATATATATATATATATATATATTAATAAAAGTATATAAAATTATTTACAATAAAAATAATATTACTTTTCAAAACTAAATTTAAATTTCCAGCAAACTTTACGTGAAATTTTATAATTTGAAAATATAGTATATAATTTTATGATATAAAATGATTTCAAAATTCAATTTTAAATTATCGGTTTTTAATTTAAATATTTAAAAATAAAATGATGTTTTTTTACTTTATGCCATGAGCTTCATATGCATCAATAAAATTTATAAAATATATTATAAATTTTATAATAGATATATGAATTTATATAGTTATTTATATGATAAATTGATTTATATATTATTTAAAATAATATATAAAAAAAAATATTTTCTTTCTATCGAAAATATTATATTTATTAAATTTCATGTACGAAATTATATTTTCATATTTTACAAATGTATTGTATAGTATTTAAATTATAAACTATACAAACATATGTATATATTGTATATTAAATCAATTAAATAATAAAATAAATATTTTTTTAAATTCTAAGCCATTCTATACATAGATAAATAATCATGAAAAATATTTTTCCAAAAATTTATATGCATATACATGCAACCAACTAAATTTGTGACAATATATCTACATATTCGAAGCGTCACCTAACTAACAATATTATGTACAGAGAAATGAACATTATAATTATAAGTTAATGTTTATAATTAAACTAGAAATGTACCATACAGCCAAAGCCCTTAAGCATACCTTGAAATGATGTTATATGCTTCTAGAAATGATTTTCGATCTAGCAGAGTGCTAGTCCTTGAACCATCGACTATCGGCCAACAAATAACAATTGAATTGACTTTATTTAGGCTTGATTAAATGGAGAGACTATAGGGGATTTTTGGCCAACAATGAGAAGAAGTGTCTGATGATCCGAAATTTCGGACACTTCATATTTAAATGTATGAATTATTTAAATATTTGAAACTTGGACTAAATGTGATAAAAGTGATTTGATAACCTTGTTAATCCCCTTTTAAATAGTAATTAATTATGGTAAACTTGTTTTTGAAAAGTGTTTACAAAAATATATAGTTCGACGAAATGCTGATAAAATGACTGAAAATAGTTTTATCGATAAACAGTTTTTTATTCAACAGAATTTGTTCAAACGTTTTCAATATACACTAAAACACTTAGGAAATAATTAATAAGTAATAAAAATATTTTGCACTAAATCTCTTAGGAAGCTTTAGAAGGGGAGCGGTAATATGGTAGTTAACTAAAGTAGAGAAGATATTTTCATGTAAATGGTGAGGTGTAAAGTAGCACATGTGAAAAGCATGAGAGGGGGCTCTTTGAACAGAAATGGAATGGGTAAAGGAGTGCTTAGACATGTGTTAACACTTCATAATAATCAAAAGCTTGAAAAGAATAAAAAGATCAAAAATGGTGGAAGTGGATTAACACTAATCTACTTTGTTCTTTACTAATCTTTCTTTAATTAATTCAAATCCTCTCCAAACATTAACAAACTTTCACCAACACCTAGAATATCTTAGGAAGTATGGATCTAAAGTCAAAAGTGGAAGAAGTGAAGAGAAAATGAGGGTTCCACTTTAGGCCATGAGCATGGAAGGTGAAGGGTGGAGTTGCTTTATGTTGAGATCTTTGGAAGTTTGGTGATGGTAGGAGGTGGTTCTATGTTCTCGGGTGCTTTTGCTTGGTTTCTGCATGTATTTTGTGAGTTTACTCATCATAGAATGATTACATACTGTGTTATATATGTTGTGTGCTTGAAATATAAAATTAAAGTAACATTAACTAACTAAAGTTATAAACATTCAACTCCCTTGCTTTTGAAGGCAAATAACAACTTTATATTGTATAACATCACTCTTGTTACCTTCTATAACATGTCTCATGTCCATGAATTGATGTTTAAATAGTAGTTTGGATTCTATGTTGAATTTGGAATGGATATGGAATGGTCCATATAGCAATAGTCGCTATATGCTCACTTTGGATCCTCGAACGTTTAAAATTGTTTTTTGTGAATACTTGTGAATATATTATTATATAATATATTTTGGTTGTTCTATACACATTATTTGGTATATGGGGTAGCAAGGAATTGGTTTGGAAAGTTATTGAAATTTTGAAACAAAATTGTGAAAGTTAGAAGCGAAATGTTCGCTATGGATGCACTTTGAAAATGCCTTATGTTCGGCGATTTACAAAGTCAACTTTGGAAAACATCCTAGGGGCTTCTTTGAATTTTTAATAAGTGCTAAACAATACTTATTACTGGAAAAATAAAAAAGTTTAGATCATTCATTAACTTCTGAAACAAAGCTGCAAAAAGTTATAGCGAGAAGAAGGTCGCTATATGAGCACTTTAAAATGCCCTATTTTTGGGAATTTTTAATATAATTTTGAAAGACATTATTAGGGGTTTCTTTAAATTTTTAATAATTACTATATGTTTACTTATTATTGGAAAAAAATTGGAGTTCAAAAGATTTTATAACTGGTCAAACAAAATGGCTAAATTGGAGTAAAAAGTTCGCTAAACAAACATTTTAGTAAATACCTTATTTTCGGGAATTTTTATAAATAAATTGGAAGATATCCTTAAGGGTTTCTTTCAATTGATTTTAAGTACTCTAATGCTCGTACTTACTATAATATTTCCAAGCCTTAAATCATTTGTTGAAGTGGGGAAAACTGGTCGTAAAGATTTTGCTTTTCTATGTTGTTCTTTGTCAAGGACTTTTAACAATATTCATAAATGTTGTATTTTAATTGCCTAAAAATCATATTTTAAATATGGTATTATTTTTCCTAATCTTTCAAGGAATATTTTCTAAAATATTTTGCAGTGTTTTAAAGTTGGTTTGAAGTTTAAATATATTTTTAATTATTATTTATGAATTTTTAAAGTAAAAGGGTTCTATAATATAAAACATGCTTTTTATTTATTTTTGATAAATTATAAATTAGTTATTTTCAAATAATATTTGATGCGGATATTTAAAACTTATTTATAAGTATTAGTAATGTATATATATATAAGTTTAGGAAAAGAGAATTAAGTGTTCTATAAAAGAACAAAGGAAGTTTTGAATTATAACACATGTTATAATAAATCTTTTGTAAAGTTATGTAAAAGTATCTTATCTGGTTAATATGTACACTTAGATCGTTAAAAAGATTGTTTTAAAGATAATGACAGGTATGGAATGGTTTTTGGTTTATTGTGACAATGTGTTAACAACATTTTTCTTTAACCCTTTTTGATTATATTTAGTAATATAATTAGATCTTTAAAGGAATATTTTAAAGGTAATTATAAGTGAAGTGGTTTTGGGTAGCTATGACAATGTGTTAGTAACATTTGTCTTAAACTCTTTGAGGTAGATTTGTGAATGTACTTATACCTTTTAAATGGATATTTTGAAAGTAATAACAAGTATGTAATCTTTTAGAAAAAGATAGAAAAGAAAATATTTAACTTATGAAAGAGAAAGGGTTTATAGTAACAATGCTTGAGTAACATTTGTTTTGAACCTCATTGATTATATTTTAAAGTAAGAAATCTTGTTAAAAATTTATGAGTATACTTATACCATTTGAGATAAGTATTTGAATACTTTTTAAAGTATTGAAAGAGTACAAATGAATAGTGGAAATAACTAAACGAAGTTTTATTAGATAAAAGCAATTTTACTAATAAAGGAGGTTTTAATTAGTACAAATATTAATTAAATAAAACGGGGATTAGAATTGTGACGACCGCCCATGACTCCTGCACTGAATCTAGAGATAGAGCGCTGCAAAGTGTGCCAGGCGATCATGGACGATTGTCAAGGTAAGATTTAAAACAACAGAATCTATCGTATTACTCATAGCGCATGGACAAAATACAATAGAACATATGTATAGTGAAGCTTTACAGAACAAAATGACATCATATAAAACTCCATAATAGTTGAATACAAGCATCCTCATAGTCAATACATCCAGCCTCACTACATATCTCTCAGAGAATACAAAACAGCGGAAAATCCAGTACATATAATAAGAAGATAATATGCAACCCTCTAGCTCGTCTTCGATATCAGCATCGTTAGAAGAGATCAGCACCTGACACCTGCTACCTAGTCTGCCCGTCCCAAAATGGACGAACAGCCCAAGGCGATAAGAATTAAAACATAAAGCCTTGAGTCATACAACAGTCTTAGTGAGCAGTAAATTAACTAACAACATACCAAAAGAGCATAAAGGAAAAGGAATAGGAATACAACCCTCCCACTCCAACCTCATTCTACAGTGATAGCCCCCAGACACACACTAAGCAGAAGCAACCATAGCAGAGCATACAATTTAAAATAAAGCTACTATCACTCGAGTCAAGGGCGATGTTTTCCAAGTACCAAGGCCTAAATCAGATAAGCACCCAGAAAATACCGCTCTTGAGTCCGAATGACGATACAACCAAACATCCATGACTCTGGCTATCACTGTTATCATTGCTTCGATATCACCGTTAATTGAATGACCAGCACATTCTTTCAGCCGTCCGTCAAGGGCTAATGGAAACCCCGGTTCTAGACATAACTCCCGCACGTCGTCGCAGCCCGTGCCTAGGACTATCGAATCTGCCCAGAGTACTCGACCATCAACAGTTGGCCGTTGGGACTATCGAATCTGCCCAAACGTACTCTTGCTTAGAGCATGCTAGAACCTTCAACAACGATGCTATCCAAGCCTCCTAGTCATCCTCCTCGACGACTATTCTCATATCCATTCATTATCTTCAACTCGAATCATATCACCGAGTTATCAACATGCTTGGAATGACCCCGTCTGGATTAGACCAAGTCTTCATCATATAATGCCTCGCTTCATTACATCCTCGCAAAGCCTCATCTCAACTTCACATCATCAAATCTATGCATAAGAGCTTCATCATCCCACTACATATGCCACGAGCAGCTTTCCCAATTCAAGAGCCTTTCCCTTAGCTTTTGAATCACCTTTGATCTAAATCTAATCATCAATCATCTAGTTCATAACAATCAATCAAATCAAACATTAATCCAAACAATCAAGCATTCAAATATGATCTAAGTAGACAATTATAACAATAATGGCATTTTCGTAATTAAAGAGTTGAAAGTCCAATAAGCATGAAAACATGGATTAAATCTCTACAAACTTGATGAATGAACTTGCATAGGTTAACATATGATAAAATGGATGTAACATCATCATGAATAATGGATCTATATGGATCTACACATAGGATGAAGAAAATGCATGGAAATCACTATTTTAACACCAAATCGAGCCAACAATCCGATATACTCCTTTGGATCCGTGTGAGAGATAATCACCACTCACCAAATCACCTAAACAATCCAAAAGATATCAACTTCAGATCTGGACAGCGAAGAACTAAGCTAGATCCGACAAGATCTCCTTCAAACGATGAAATCTCTCTTCGATGGATGAAGATCTTCAACTTTAGCTCTTGGATCTTCGATCTTGATCTTCGATTTAGATGGATGGAAGCACAAGATTAGAGTGGAGAAAAGAAGTGAAGAAGTGTAGAAGTCGAGCTCTCAAAATGGCATCACTTCGACGCTTCAAAATCCGGATCCCAAAAATGAAGAGAAGCTCTCCTATTTATAGCAGAAAATACCCTAAGTCGTAACTCGGCTATCTCCTTAAGTCGCTGTCGACTTAACACTATGCCGACCTACGACCTAAAGCTAAGCCATCCTACGACTTAAGACAATGCTATCTCCTTAACTCGGCTACGACTCAACCAGGTTACGGCCTCACTGGGTCTCCGACCTACGACTTACGAAAGGAGTACGACTTACGACTTAACTCTTTAAGTCATCTACGACCTAACACTTTGGCCTAACCCAGCGACCTAACGAACTTACGACTTAACACTTAACTGAGTTACGACTTAACCCCATACGACTTAAACAACTGCCGACTCAAAAACTCACTTGTCTAACTTCTAACTCGGTCACGACTTAACACAGCAGCCTACCTACGACTTAACATAGCAGCTTAGCCGATCTATCAGGATAAGACTCAATCTCCTAAGTCGTCCAGGTCTTAAGTCGACCACTACCTTAACTCGTCAGCCGACTTAACACTTAACTCAAAACCTTAAGTCGTCTACAATAACATAAGTCGGTCACTTCCTTAGGTTGTCTATCCCTTAACTCGGCAACGACTTACAACCTACGACTTATCTCCTTAGGTCGTCACCGACTCACCCCTTAAGTCCTTAACTCGCCCAGACTCATAAGTCGGCTACGACTTAGGACTTAACCAAAATTCTTCCCAAAATCTGAAACAACCTAAAATGTTGAAAATTCCAGATTTGAACGAACTTTTCGATCCGTAAAAATACGGGTCGTTACATTCTCTCCCCCTTAGGAATTTCGCCCCCGAAATTCCAAACAAACAAAGCAATCAAAAACTATTCTGCACGCCTACCATCCATAGCAATCAACAAACCATGCATCCAATTCTAGCTTAGCGTACAGAATTCTAAGACTTAGAACAAGTTACAATATCGCGAGATGAGATGACACCGTAGGGCCATACCTTGAAGAGTTCAGGATGAGCTGCCTTCATCCTCTCTTCCACCTCCCACGTACAGTCGTTATCATCATCACTCCATTGTATCTTGAGCAACTTAACTACCTTCCTCCTAAGCTGTTTCGTGTCAGTTTCAACAACACGAAGCGGCTTACGAGGTCTTCTATCAACTGGAACAACTTCAAAATCTTCACAGCTATCAGCAGAAACCACCGTATTCGAGTCGTGCACATACTTCCGTAGATATGATACGTGAAAAACATTGTGCACACCCGACATCTTCTCCGGTAACTCCAATCTGTAGGCGAGCTTTCCAATTCGCTCGATGATCGGGAATGGTCCAACAAATCTCGGAGTCAATTTTCCTTTCTTCCCGAATCGAATAACATTCTTTAGTGGAGAAATCTTCACAAAAACCATATCACCAACGTCGAATTCCAAATCCTTTCGACGCTTATCAGCATAACTCTTCTGACGGTCTTGGGCTGCCTTCATTCGTTGCCGAATGATCTCTATGCAATCTGAAGTCTGACGAATCATCTCTGGCCCAAGCATCAGCTTTTCTCCAGTTTCCAACCAACATGTTGGAGAGTTACACGGTCTTCCATACAATACCTCATATGGTGCCATACCAATGCTTGACTGGTAACTATTGTTGTACGCAAACTCCACCAAATGAAGGTGATCTTCCCATGATCCTCCGAAGTCCAAAACACATGCTCTGAGGAGATCTTCCAAAACTCGGTTGACTCTCTCGGTCTGACCATCTGTTTGAGGGTGATAAGCTGTACTCAAACACAACTCGGTTCCCAAAACTTCCTGGAAGCTCCTCCAAAATCCACTAGTGAACAATGGATCTCGATCGCTCACTATACTCTTCGGAATACCATGGAATCGGACTATCCACTTAACATATAACTCAGCCAACTTTGATGCAGTCCTAGTCGATCGAACAGGAATGAATCGTGCACTCTTAGTCAGACGATCTACAATGACCCAAATCCCTTCATTTCCCGTTCTAGTTCTAGGCAATCCATCGATAAAATCCATCGACACTTGTTCCCACTTCCATGTAGGAACTTCTAATGGCTGAAGCAATCCACTTGGCTTCTTCTGTTCGGCTTTTACCAACTGGCAGTTCATACACTTGGAAATAAAATTTCCAACATCCTTCTTCATACCTTCCCAGTAGTAGGTTCTCTTCATATCCCGATACATCTTATTTCCTCCTGGATGAATTGTCAGCTTCGAGTGATGACTTTCCTTCAGAACTTCACTCCTCAATTCATCTATATCGGGAACAACTAGTCGTCCTTGCTTCCGAAGCCAACCCTCTCGATCGACCTCGAATCCTTTATCCTTTTCTGGATCCAATCCAGATTCCAATTCACGGATAATCTTGACAAGCTTATCATCTCGCTTTTGGCCCTCGCCAATCCTTTCCACAAGAGTGGGTCTTATCGATAAGTTTGCCAACATCTCAGGTTCCAATTCGCCTCTAGGTCTGAAGTCAAATCCAGCTAAATACTCGAGACTCTTCCATTCTGAAAACATGGCTCCCAATCCTGCATGTCTTCGACTTAACGCATCTGCCACTGCGTTACCTTTTCCCGGAGTATAAGCTATACCAAAATCATATGATGCTAAAAACTCTAGCCAACGTTGCTGCCGAAGATTCAGATCCTTTTGGGAGAAAAGATACTTCAGCGACTTATGATCCGTAAACAACTCGAATCGAACTCCCAATAGATAATGTCTCCACATCTTCAGAGCAAATACAATCGCCGCTAACTCCAAATCATGAGTTGGGTAATTCCTTTCATGCGGCTTCAGTTGTCGACTTGCATACGCAACAACTTTATTTTTCTGCATCAGCATTGCTCCAAGTCCAGTACCACATGCGTCGGTGTAAACCACCATCTCATCATTCCCACTTGGAATAGTCAAAACAGGAGCACTTGTCAATCGCTCTTTCAGGATTCCGAAAGCTTGCTCACACTTAGCATCCCAACTGAACACTTGGTTCTTCTTCGTCAATCCTGTTAACGGTGCAGCTATCTTGGAGAAGTCTTTGATAAACCGTCGATAATATCCTGCTAATCCAAGAAAACTTCTCACATCAGATGCATTCTTAGGTCTAACCCAATCCTGGATTGCTGCCACCTTAGGGGGATCAACCGCTATTCCATTTCCAGAAATCACATGGCCTAAGAACCTCACTTCACTCTTCCAGAAGTGACACTTCGAAAACTTAGCCTTCAGCTGATGTTTCCGTAAGATTTCCAAAACAATACGCAAGTGCGTCTTGTGCTCTTCTTCAGTTCTGGAATAAATCAGAATATCATCCACGAACACAAGTACGAACTTGTTCAACTGATCTCTGAACACTCTATTCATAAGATCCACAAAATATGCTGGCGCGTTAGTCAATCCAAACGGCATTACCAGCCACTCAAAGAAACCGGATGGTGTCCTAAAAGCAGTCTTCGGTACACTATCCTTAGCCACTCTTAACTGGTGAAATCCCGTTGCCAAATCCATCTGAGAAAACACCTTAGCTTCGTGAAGCTGATCAAACAAGTCATCTATTCTCGGCAATGGATACTTGTTCTTCTTAGTCACCTTATTCAGCTCACGATAATCGACACACAATCTCAACGATCCATCTGCCTTGGTTGCAAACACAACTGGTGCACCCCACTCGGACACACTACGCCGAATGAATCCTTTCTACAAAAGATCATCAACTTGCACCCTCAACTCCTGCTGTTCCCTAGGCGCCATCCACCTAAGAGGCATCACAACAGGTCTGGCTCCTTCAACTAGATCTATACGAAACTCGATCTCTCTATGCGGCGGCAACCCTTTGACTTCGTCAAAGACATCCTCGAATCCATTAGCGATCGGCACTGATGACAGTCCATCCCGTGGAACAACTAGCGAATACATGAAGCTCATGAAGACGCCTTCCTCATGCTTACATCGTATCACAATCTTTCTCCCCTCCACATTCTCGACTGTCACCTCCAGCCTCTCACAATCAACCTTAGCCGCATACTTCCTAAGCCAGTCCATACCCAAGATAATTCCGAACCCCGCAAAGTTCAGAACAAAGCAATCACAAACAAAAGAGCAACCATGACTCGACACAACTAGACCACGGCATAACATACACAAACAAGACGAACCCCCAACTGGATTAGTCACAACCAATGGCCTATCAACAATATTCGGTTCCAAACCTAACCGGCCTACTAGTTCATTACAAATAAACGAATGTGATGCTCCAGTATCAAACAAAACTCTAACTGGAACACCACATAGGAAAAGAGTACCTTGAACAACCACACTCTTTCCCTTCTCTTCAGCGGTAGGAGCTTTCGAAGACGACGGAACAGCTCCTAAAGCATAGGCTTGCACAATCTGCCTGTCCTTCCTTGGTTCTGGACAATTCTTCCTGAAATGCCCCGGCTTGTCACAGTTGTGACACTTCATCGGCACCTTAGGATTCTTACAATCCTTCGAGAAATGGCCCTTCTGCTGACAATTGTAGCAAGTCACCTCGCCTTTCGACTTCTTCTGGCCATCCTTACCCTTTTGCTGCTGCTGCTTCCTCTTCTGGTTTCCACCCTGCTGTGGTTTAGATTCTCCCTTGGTAACAACAACAACAGGTCCTTCCTTAGGAAACAGACTCTCATGCCTAAGAGCTTTCTCCACAAGCTTCTCAAATGAATCGTCCAAATGATCCACCAACTGTCTCCCAAGATAACTATCCAAGCCAGTCACAAACTTCTCATTCCTCTGATAAGCAGACTAAATATATGACCGGGCATATTTGGATAAAGCTTCAAACTCAGAAACATACTCAAGAACAGATCTCCCACCCTGCTTGAGCTCCACGAACTTCTTGAACAGAACAGACTTCTGAGCTGTAGAAATGAACTTAGCTTCAAATCTAGCTTGGAATTGCTCCCAAGTAATCTCTTCCTCCACAGTATTGATTGTAATAGAGTTCCACCAATCAGAGGCTCTCCCTTGAAGCTGCCTTGATGCCAACTTCCTCTTAGTTGCATCATCAATTCCCAAATCACCAAAGATCCTTCTACAAGCATCTATCCATCTCTGGACTTCGATAGTAGATTCTGTTCCCAAGAAAACCTTCCCTCCAAGAGCAGTATAGTCCTTGCACAACTTGGCAAAATCCACTGGTTTCGGAGTTTGGACTTGAACTCCAACATCTACTGCTGCCCCCGGAACTGGTATCCTTCTCATGATCGAAGTCATCATAGCTTCGAACATGGCTGCATAATCAGCAGTCTCTTCAGTAGCACGGCCTTCCCTAGCAGCTGGTCTCCCTCTTCGACTCATTCTCAATATCTATAAAAAGGAATGATTAGAACATCTAGAGAAACAACTGCACAAAGGACTCAAACCCTACTAAGCTACTATATTATATATAGTAATCATCCATCAAAATACAATTACGTCTCTCATACGTAGTTACTTCAGCGAGCGTTGGGTAAAATCGATTAACCAATGCTCTGATACCAAATGTGACGACCGCCCATGACCCCTGCACTGAATCTAGAGATAGAGCGCTGCAAAGTGTGCCAGGCGATCATGGACGATTGTCAAGGTAAGATTTAAAACAACAGAATCTATCGTATTACTCACAGCGCATGGACAAAATACAATAGAACATATGTATAGTGAAGCTTTACAGAACAAAATGACATCATATAAAACTCCATAATAGTTGAATACAAGCATCCTCATAGTCAATACATCCAGCCTCACTACATATCTCTCAGAGAATACAAAACAGCGGAAAATCCAGTACATATAATAAGAAGATAATATGCAACCCTCTAGCTTGTCTTCGATATCAGCATCGTGAGAAGAGATCAGCACCTGACACCTGCTACCTAGTCTGCCCGTCCCAAAATGGACGAACAGCCCAAGGCGATAAGAATTAAAACATAAAGCCTTGAGTCAGACAACAGTCTTAGTGAGCAGTAAATTAACTAACAACATACCAAAAGAGCATAAAGGAAAAGGAATAGGAATACAACCCTCCCACTCCAACCTCATTCTACAGTGATAGCCCCCAGACACACACTAAGCAGAAGCAACCATAGCAGAGCATACAATTTAAAATAAAGCTACTATCACTCGAGTCAAGGGCGATGTTTTCCAAGTACCAAGGCCTAAATCAGATAAGCACCCAGAAAATACCGCTCTTGAGTCCGAATGACGATACAACCAAACATCCATGACTCTGGCTATCACTGTTATCATTGCTTCGATATCACCGTTAATTGAATGACCGGCACATTCTTTCAGCCGTCCGTCAAGGGCTAATGGAAACCCCGGTTCTAGACATAACTCCCGCACGTCGTCGCAGCCCGTGCCTAGGACTATCGAATCTGCCCAGAGTACTCGACCATCAACAGTTGGCCGTTGGGACTATCGAATCTGCCCAAACGTACTCTTGCTTAGAGCATGCTAGAACCTTCAACAACGATGCTATCCAAGCCTCCTAGTCATCCTCCTCGACGACTATTCTCATATCCATTCATTATCTTCAACTCGAATCATATCACCGAGTTATCAACATGCTTGGAATGACCCCGTCTGGATTAGACCAAGTCTTCATCATATAATGCCTCGCTTCATTACATCCTCGCAAAGCCTCATCTCAACTTCACATCATCAAATCTATGCATAAGAGCTTCATCATCCCACTACATATGCCACGAGCAGCTTTCCCAATTCAAGAGCCTTTCCCTTAGCTTTTGAATCACCTTTGATCTAAATCTAATCATCAATCATCTAGTTCATAACAATCAATCAAATCAAACATTAATCCAAACAATCAAGCATTCAAATATGATCTAAGTAGACAATTATAACAATAATGGCATTTTCGTAATTAAAGAGTTGAAAGTCCAATAAGCATGAAAACATGGATTAAATCTCTACAAACTTGATGAATGAACTTGCATAGGTTAACATATGATAAAATGGATGTAACATCATCATGAATAATGGATCTATATGGATCTACACATAGGATGAAGAAAATGCATGGAAATCACTATTTTAACACCAAATCGAGCCAACAATCCGATATACTCCTTTGGATCCGTGTGAGAGATAATCACCACTCACCAAATCACCTAAACAATCCAAAAGATATCAACTTCAGATCTGGACAGCGAAGAACTAAGCTAGATCCGACAAGATCTCACTTCAAACGATGAAATCTCTCTTCGATGGATGAAGATCTTCAACTTTAGCTCTTGGATCTTCGATCTTGATCTTCGATTTAGATGGATGGAAGCACAATATTAGAGTGGAGAAAAGAAGTGAAGAAGTGTAGAAGTCGAGCTCTCAAAATGGCAGCACTTCGACGCTTCAAAATCCGGATCCCAAAAATGAAGAGAAGCTCTCCTATTTATAGCAGAAAATACCCTAAGTCGTAACTCGGCTATCTCCTTAAGTCGCTGCCGACTTAACACTATGCCGACCTACGACCTAAAGCTAAGCCATCCTACGACTTAAGACAACGCTATCTCCTTAACTCGGCTACGACTCAACCAGGTTACGGCCTCACTGGGTCTCCGACCTACGACTTACGAAAGGAGTACGACTTACGACTTAACTCTTTAAGTCATCTATGACCTAACACTTTGGCCTAACCCAGCGACCTAACGAACTTACGACTTAACACTTAACTGAGTTACGACTTAACCCCATACGACTTAAACAACTGCCGACTCAAAAACTCACTTGTCTAACTTCTAACTCGGTCACGACTTAACACAGCAGCCTACCTACGACTTAACATAGCAGCTTAGCCGATCTATCAGGATAAGACTCAATCTCCTAAGTCGTCCAGGTCTTAAGTCGACCACTACCTTAACTCGTCAGCCGACTTAACACTTAACTCAAAACCTTAAGTCGTCTACAATAACATAAGTCGGTCACTTCCTTAGGTTGTCTATCCCTTAACTCGGCAACGACTTACAACCTACGACTTATCTCCTTAGGTCGTCGCCGACTCACCCCTTAAGTCCTTAACTCGCCCAGACTCATAAGTCGGCTACGACTTAGGACTTAACCAAAATTCTTCCCAAAATCTGAAACAACCTAAAATGTTGAAAATTCCAGATTTGAACGAACTTTTCGATCCGTAAAAATACGGGTCGTTACAAGAATTCACTTATGTGACTTAATCATGCAACTTGATTGCCCTACGAGTGATTTATTGAAAGTTTGTAGTTGTGTACTTAGCACCAAAAGCCAACAACGTGGACTTGTCTATTTGTGAGAGTTAAGACTGAAGTGTTTAGGTGAGGCTTTGATGGAACCTGTAATGACCCTGAAATCGGCCTTCGAAAATCGGCACCCGCACTTCACTTATACTCGAATGCCATAGATTCAAACCCCGAATCTGGTTCACCGGAGCTTATAACACCATTAAGCTTAACAACACAGCAGAAGAAAGAAAACAATGACATCATATACAACTCCAATGAATACAATATCCAGTATGATATACAACAATGATATCAATATGATACAACAATATCAGAGATAAATAATGATACAGTGGAAAACAGAAGTGATAACTCCAAATGATCCTCAAAAGAGAATGAATCCAACAACTCCAACATCAAGGTCGAACCACAAAGATAAGCAACGTCGGTCATCCATGAACTCCGAACACTGAACTAGCTCCAGATAATCTACTAAACCTGAATATCTGAAAAACCTCAACTCTAGACTGCCCGTGTGGAAAATTGTGGGCACCCAGAGTTTAGGAAGGGAACAATAAACTCCGGGTCAGTCATGGGACTGGTGTGAGCAACAAAAACAGTTTATCTTTAAACAAACAACAAAAGAATTTTAAACATTGAAATCCACAATGCTTTTGGAAAATGAAACTATCATAAGACCTCCCACCACACACACAATGCAATCGCAGACTTGGAGGAGATTTCTTCTTATGATAGTCAAACATGCTTACAACGCAAACAAAACTCTTTTGATATTATTACTAGTGCATAGTGTAGGAAAACATTTCGAAAGTATAATATTAATCTTAGCCAGCATACAACCATTATTGTATGCCTACTATAGCTACCATCTAAACAGTGGTGACCACCATAAGTAAATGGCAGGTTCTACAACTAAAACCGTACAGGGCGCGTATTGTTTCTTTGGATTTCCAACAAATGGTCAGGCAAAGGAACTTCCTTACACCGAAATGGAAACGGCTCTGGAAAGACGCCCCGAGAACCTAACCGGATCTCTGCAAACACAAGGCCGACGCTACCTCACGCTGTACAGCTGTAACTAGGTAACTAACACACTGACGCTACCTCACGATGTACAGCTGTAACTAGGTAACTAACACACAAGTATGCCATCCCCCGGTCGTTACCGACCTTTATCCGAGGATCCTCAACCACAAAGCAACAACCATAAAGTATAATAAATTTGCAGCATCAACATAGGTAAAATGTCTGGGCTCCATACCATGATATCACCTCTTATCCAGAAGGAAATGACATACCCTAGGGGCGCGACCCCAAAAAAACCTTGCCGCAACAGTCCTGTTTCGACCATTACCGGGTTGTGAGGCTCGACGAAGTCTCGTCCACAAAGCTACGCTTTTTCACAAAGCCATGCTTTGATCAACAAATGATCACCAACACACAGCAGCACTTAGCATGCCACACTACCAAATTGGGAATATATCACTGATAACCTTCAACTACATAACCTCTGAGCTCGTACGTCTCAGAGAAGGGTGTTAAGTTAAGAGAATAAATTCTCCGCCACCAACAGAAATGTATTTGAAAGAAATCAGCTTTATGTCTCAAAGTGTAATGTCAGACATACAACCATATAAGTCTGTTCCGGGTCCGAACAGAACCGAAGGCGCTTCCAAAGAAGCCCTTGCAAATCCGGGTATTCACAATCCCGATCGGATTTCCCATCACTTAAGGAATCTCTATACCGGAGCCATGATGTAGAGAAAATCGATAGGTAATCCTTTCGTTTTCGAAAATACCCGGTCTTCACCACCTGTCTTCAATGCTATCCATATACGTCGTATCATTATTCGGAATGGGTTATATGACACAAAGGTCCTTCCCCGACTAAACCGAATAACGAGCGCAATATTAGAAATCATAGGGATACTGGGGTCCCAGTTAAATCACAGCTTAAAGCCCAAAACCTTTCATTCGAATGGTTAAAACCAATTACCATCTCCAATCTTTTAAACAAAAAGATTCATTTCAAAAACCTTCAATGGTTTAAACAATTTCCACACTTTTAATCTTTTAAACAAAAAGATTCAATTCACAAAGTTCACCCCGTTCACAAAGATCCATTCATGGATTTCAAAACAATTTCCATTTCAATTGGATTAACTCGTTAAATCTTTAAGTCAAGATTTAACTTATAGCTTTCAAAACTAGTTTCCAAAGATTCGTTCATAGCCTTTCAAAACAATTCTATTTCAAGTTGGATTAACTCATCCGGTCTTTGAATCAAAGACTCATTTCATAGCTTTCAAAACATTTCAATTCCATTTCAAACTTGAAACCTTTCAACACAATTTGGAAATCCTTTCTTAAAATGAAAGCTATTATTATTTGAAAACAAGTAGTTTTCGTTTTGGAAAAATCCAGTTATATTTACACGAGTTAAAACCCTTGAATTAAATTCAAATTCCCAAATAATACCTTTAAAATGGTTTAACCCATATATAACTTGTACAGCATCTTTAATCCCTAGAATTCAGTTTCAATCTTGAATTTAGGTTTAAATCAAATTATTTAAACTTCAGACTTAATCAAGTTATTCAAAAATAAATTTTAACTTTGAAATTCCATTTCAAAAGCTTTTCACTTTAAACCCAATCCATTTCCAAAATCAATTGAAATTAAAATTTCAATTTCAAAAACATTAAATTTAAATCATCTATGACTTAACCGATTTCCTCGTGAAATCCATATTTGTGTGTGTAAAAGTGTGGTCCATGGGTTTTACACAGTAGTGCAACATTATCAATCATCACAGATTCAAGCACATCAATATCGATAAGCAGTATGATCTATAACGCTTATCTTCATTCATAGATTCACTGATAAAGTCAATTTATCAATTACAAAGATTCATCATTACGATTCGATGTGGGTTTCAAATAACCAACTGGAATCCGACTCCCTGTCGCATCGAATTCAAATGCCATTTTACGGCCTAAAGGGTTTTCACATTCATACAGCAGTATATTCATCACAGATATCATAGGTCAGCACACACAAAAAAATTCATAGCATCACGATCACATAACAGAGATATCAATCCAATACACAGCATTCAATAACAATTAAACATCTTCAATTAAGATGAATAAATCGTGTGGTTTAAATTAATTAACCACATAATTACTTCCATTAATTATCTTTAATCAATGATTAATTATCATTAATTACTATTGATTAAGTCTTAATCACCTTCATTAATTAATCATTCCTTAATTCTTAATTAATTAACCCTTAATTATAAATTAATTAACTTTAATTAATTCAAACTTTAATCTAAATCATTATTTGAAAACATGGATTAAAATGTTTGAAAGTTTGGATTTTATTTTTAAAAAGTAAAGGCTGTTTTGTATATCATACCCGAGACCCACTTTGAGTCACACCCGAGAAAAATGCCTGAATACTTCGAGTTTTCCCCCAAACAACCCGAGTGCCTCCCAAAAATTTCATTTTAAAACATAAAATTTTCTTTAAGTTTTATTACCCGGTAAAACACAAAAACACTCGAACTAATGCTCGAGTCTGCACCCAGTTTTCCCGAAGGATACTTCAAGTTTCCACTGAGCTTTCTTCTTCTCTTCCCTCATCTTTAATCCTGACACAATGGATATGCCATGCACATGTACAAGCAAGCTGGCCATCTCCGATCCAAACTCCGATCGTCAATACATCGACGACAACCTCCACCGGTCTCCCAAACACCCAGATCGATGAGATCACCCACGAAATTGAAATGAGCTGATCGACAGAAACTGGAACCCAACTACCATCCAAATTTCGCCTCGACGCCGACGATCTACTAGACCAGAAATCACGCAACTTTGTCCAAAGCTACACAACACCTCAAAGTGTCGATTTCTCGAGCTCCGGTCCATTCCGATCAACTTCTGGTGATGCCGTGACTCCTCAAACCTAGTCGACGAAACTGCTTCTCGAACCCTAATTCGATGAACTCACGCCGCCACGATGATCTATAATTTTATCCATTATTTTTCCTATAATCGCCATTCTCCCAGCTATCACAATGATCAAACCCGATCCCTAGTTCAACGTTGATCACTGGAAATTGCCAGTTTTGTATTTTCTGTTCAATTCGAGTTAACTCCACAATTCCCACCCTAAAAATCTTGAAACTAGATTCTAAAATCATAGTTTTATATTACGAATCGCTTCATAAGATCCAAACAGGAAATCGTAATCATCGATTTTTTGACTTGAGTTAGATTATCACTGTCATATTTAAATTTATAAATATTCCATCAATATTTACACTGGAATTTATTTTTAAAATTTAGATTAGAGTGTTATAAACAATTTTTATTCAAACATCACAATCTAAATGTTATTATTTGAAGAAATATGAATTTTTCTTGAATTAAGTTTAAAACCTGAGACTTTAAAAACAAAGACATATGCCTGTAAACAAACATATATATATCCACAGTCGTATATACTCATTCAGGCATGCTAACATATTCCTCAAGCAACCATCTAACACTGATCACATACAAATCAAAGTACATATGGTTTTAAGAGTTTTCTCACCTGTACTTGGAACAGAGACAAGCTTGAAAAACCTGGAATGTTTTGAACACTGGAAATAGATTTTGATTTACAGGCTTGATGATGATCTGATTTTACTTGATTTGTTTGAGTTGATTTCTGGATTCACTCAAGTTAAAGTAGTTGAATTTACTTTGCAGGCTTTGATTTGAAAACTGATCTTTGCTTTGAGTTGCTCTGCCTTTTGATCTTTGCATTGAATCGGGTATGAATTTTATTTGTTTTACTTTGATCATTTCTGGTTTGTTTTTGTATTTCCAGTTTTCCATTTCTTTCTTTTGTTTTTAAATCTGCATCTTTGAAGCTTGATGATGTTTGAGTTGATATATAGGAGAGAAGTTTACAGGGATGTATTATTTTGTTTGTACAGTGTTATTATTTGTTTGTACAACATAAGCCAGGGATATTTTTATCTTTAGGGGCTGATGAGATAAATCGTGTACTTAGAGATGCAAACATTTAATGATAATGTCCTTTATGTTTTCATTTTCAATACTTGTTGACTTCGGCTGATAGATATAGTGTAGTATGCTATAGGACATGGCATTAATTGTTTTGTACATTTATTTGTTCCTTCCTATCTCGGCTGTACAATGCATGAAGAAAATTTTATGGCTTCCTTGTTTGAACACACTTGAATGTATATTTGTTTAAACTTACCTTTAAACACTTTTGTTGTTGTCTGGTTTCATACTTGTATATTAGTTTTCTTTTGTAAGCTAATCTGTGTAGTTAATGCCCCGCTATAACCCCGCTATATTTTATAGCGGATTTCTACCGCCATGATTTTTCCATATAGCCCCAAAATATAGCCTTTGCGCTTTAAGCCCCGCTATTTCCGCTATATCCCGTTATTCCCACTATATTCCGCTATTTCCGCTATATCTTCTTTGATAAAATGAATTAAAAATTTGCATTTATTCATTATAAAAATTATGAAACTAATTTATTTGATTTAATTTCTAATATATTTTCAGAAATGAAAATACTCTAATATTCTACTAAATTCAATTATGTTATATAACGGTTTTATGTTTATTTAAAATATATTCGCACATGTTTTTTGTTTAAAATTATTTATGTATTAATTATAATTCAATTGAATGATAGTTTTTCATTTAATTACCATTTATATATTTGTAAAAACATTAATTACTAGTTTTATATGCTATTTTAGAGCCATCCGCTATATCCCGCTATATCCTCGCTGTATCCCCACTATGACTTTTTGCACCTCCACCGCTTTGAATCTGCCGAGCGCTTTAACTGCACAGAAGCTAATTCATGTGTATATGTTTATCATATATATTTGTATTTTTATAGTTTATCTTACATATTTATATTTTATTCCTAGCTTAAATATTTATTATTAATTTATTTTTATTTTTAACATAACCCATCAATTTCAAATTTAAAGTTATTTATTTTCATACTTGTGTCAAATATTTATATCTTGTATATTTATTTTTAAACCATTTATTTACGATTTAAATTCAAATCAAATATATATGAAATTTAAAATTTACTCATATGTGCTCAAATACATATATATTCACATATATACATATATATACAATATTTTAAATTTAAATGATTTATACAGAATTTATTTGAACTCGGGGAAACTCGCATCAAATTTATCGATTAATAACACAATTTTTTATTCAAAAATTCAATTAATTATCAGTTTAAATTTAATTAAAATCCGGGGTCGTTACAGAACCAGTACTCTAACTTACATGGTTTCACTCTTAACCAAGGGATAGTATACGTTGAGAAGTTCGGAAACATTATAAGTATACGGGACTTGGTTTCCATATACGGTCGTCTATTTTGAACTTGATGGTCGATTAGTCGACTATCGAAATTAAAAAAAAATAACTTAGGATCGTGCAGGTCACACCATAACATATTTAGGTTACATTTAAAATTGCCAAGGTACGTTCGCACGATGGATTTTCTATGGAGACACCTCCAGTAAACTAAAGCAGATCTCCATACCCAAGGATCAAAACGCCTTCTGAGCATCGTATATCTCTATATAAAATATACATAAGATAAACAAAAGCGTCCCACGCCCGAACATAAACATTAACCACATGGAACCAAATATCATTAACTCCGGTCGGCCAACAACGGATAAGTATCTCTAGATATGGAGTTCATAATACGCTGACGGGGGTCAGCTAAACTAAGGTGGTACAACTACTCTATCTTTAGCCATTTACGATGTCGAGGTTACGTTCGGCATCATTTACACAAGTCTTCATTACTCGAACAAAACTCGAATCCCTAAATGGATTCCTATATCTTGAACAGATCACGAATCACTATATGGATTGGAGCATCTTGAACAGATTTCAAATCTCCACATAGATTCCCTTTCTCAACCGCTTCCAAAGCACAGAATCTGTATATTAGTTTTCAAGTAGTATTCGGTAATTGGAACACTTGCCAATCCCAAATTCTTTAAAACTAATCGATGAATTTCCGACTAACTCAATTTTGGTTCTTTCAGAAGTAAGTGAAATTTAGAGGCATTACGTACCAATACTCCTCCCTGGGGGTTCTCATTGGTATGAAATCGCAAAGCCTTTCAATTGATTCTTAAGTTAATATTAGGTTAAGTTCGATAATCGACTAATCGATTATCTAGTCAAAAAAATTACTTGTACAAATAAATATTTGTATACTTAACTCATTTTTGACATTCCGACTTAACTATTCCTCGTCCAAGGGTGAAGCCAGGTAAGTTAAAGCACTGGTTGCATCAAACCCCTGCCTAGATACTTCATTCATGAATCTTACAAATAGATAAGTTTACCTCATTAGCATTTAGTGTTAAACATAGCATAAATGATTTCCATAAACAAATAAGAAATCAACAAGATTAACACATTTTTGACATTCTTGACTTAACTATTCCTCGACTGAGAGGAAAACTAGTAGGTTAGAGATCTATTACTCTAGCTCTACTCGACATCAATCTTAACTCTCACAAATAGATTAGCCTACTATATCAGCTTTTAACATTAAGCAAAGTTAATTACTCTTCAACAAGTAATCGCATAATAAAACCATTTAGCCATAACCCATTTTCAAAAGCATTTGTATATACTTTTATACTTGATAATACTTATAATAGGTTTTAAAACGGTTTTCCAAAATATTACATTAAAATAACAAGTTTGTAAAATCTTTAAAACTTAAAAAAGAACATGTTTTATTATAAAAACCTCTTCATTAAAAATTCATAATTAATCATAAAAATTCATAAATACCACAAACCATTTTTAAAAATACGCTAATAATAGTTAGTAAGCACTTCGAAAAAGGATGAAACAAAATACTTAAACTTAAATATTTTTTCAAACTTTTTAAGTCTAAAAATCAAGTCTAAATAGTGCAGTTTTGCACAAGTGAAGTTTTTGTTGTTTTCGAGATGTTACTTAGCTTTTTACTATCCAAGATTTTAATAGCAACAAACATACATATAAAGCATTATAAACATGCCAAGAAACCTCTAAAGATCTCTCTATAAAGTTTCATAGAAATCGTCAAAAACAAGGCAATTCACAACTACATCTATAGCGACTATCGCTATAAGTGCACTTTCAATTCGAGTTATATTCAAACCTATGTTCAACTACAACCTATGTGCTTTGTTCCAAGACCTTGCTATATGTCATACAAGTCCATTCAAGTTTGTTCAAGTTTGTTGAAGTATATACATATGCCACTTGCTTTTAAAGCAAGAATCAAAATCAATGTTTTCAACATATGTCCAAGTCAATTTAAACAACTTTAACAAAACCAAACACAAGCAAATATGAGTTATATTTTCAATCAAAGTGGTGAGTTAGCTCTCCTCTAACCTAAAAACCAACTAAGTCCAACCTAACCAAGTCCAAACCCTCCTTTTCAACACCTTCCATTCCTTCCTTCCTAGCTTTCACTTGCTCTTAGCCCTCCCTCTTTAAGTTGCTCACGGCCTATAGAGATAGAGTGAGAATGGCTTCACTTTTTGTTTCACTTTTTCACAACCTAACTTGGTAGGGTATTTTTTAATATAGTGGTAAGGCTTCACTCCAAGTTTAAGTTGATTTGGATTTGATTTGCAAATGTTTTGCTTTAGGAAATTATGAAGAGGAAGAAGAAGAAGACATGGATTTTATTACTTCGAGCTTTTTGAATTTGTGAATGACAACTAAGGATGTGCCCCTCCTTATATAGGGAATGAATGGTGGTCTTTAAGCTTGACTTCATCTCCCCTTCATCCCATGAGAGCCTTACCTCCCATCTCTTACCCTTTATCTTACTTCTCCTTTGTGTTAATTACCATTTTACCCTCTCATGATAATATCTCTTATCCTAATAGAAGATTCTAGAACATTCCAAGCTTTATGAAGAGATGTGTGTGTTAATTAGTTGCTAATGTGTTCATTTGATCACTAGACAAGTGCACAAGAGTTCGAACAACTTATATTGATCGAAAAGCTGTTTACCAATAAATCAATTTTCGCTCACATTATCGATTTTCCATCGAAGAATATATTTTTGTAAACAATTTTCAAAAACAAGTTTCTTATCATTGTTCATGAATTATATGATGTTTAACATGGTTATAAAATCATATTTATAACGCTTAATTATTCTCAAAATATTTTGATATTCCAAGACGAAGTGTTAGAATTTCCGGGTCGCTACATTCTCCCTCATTTAGAACATTTCGTTCTCGAAATTCAAATAAGAACAATAATCAAAAAAGATAGAAGAACAAGATACATATATAGAGTACTACTGAAACTGTATACAAAATAAACTACAATCCAAAGGCATACTAAGTAACTCCACCTCAAGTTGTTGGTACACTATAAAAGATATACGACACTAAGATAAGAAATCTCTAGTCTAAGAACAAATATGGATAGGACTCTTTCAAACTATCCTTTGTTTCCCATGTACATTCATGAGCATCATCACTTCATTTTACCTTGACCAACTTCATAACCTTAGTCCTTATTCTCTTTGTATCCCTATCAAAAATACAAAAAGGTTGTCTCAAAACAGTCAAATTTGACTCAAACTCTTGCTGCGATGCTTCCACTATCATCCAAGGATCATGCAGAAACTTATGCAAATGTGACACATGAAATACATTGTGTACAGCTACTAGCCTAACCGGTAACTTGACTCTATACATGAGTGTACCAATCCTCTCCAAAATCGAAAATGGTCCTATATAACGAGGAGCCAACATCCCAGCCCTTCCAAATCGGACTACACTTCTCAATGAAGAAACCTTTACAAACACAAAATTTCTAACTGAGAACTCCAAGTCTCTGTGCCTTTCGTTTGAATAGCTCTTTTATCGATTCTATGCTTCCTTGATTCACTTTCAAATCTCTATAACTTTATCTGATGCCACTTGAATCATATCTGCCCTAAGCACAAGATGATCCCCAAGTTCTACCCAACACGATGGATATTTGCAAGGCCTTCCATACAATGCTTCAAATAGTGTCATGCCAATACTGACCTGATAACTATTATTGTGTGAAATCTCAACAAGTGGTAAGTTTTCTTCAGACTAACCCCCAAAATCTAAAATGTATGCTCGAAACAAGTCTTCCAACACTCGGTTCACCCTTTCCGTTTGCCCATAAGTCTATGGATGGTAAGCAGTACTCAAACTAAGCTCAGTCACTAAGACCTCATGCAAACCCTTTCAGAACTGGCTTGTGAATATTACATCTCTATCACTCACGACATCACAAGGAACACCATGCAATCTGATGATTTCCTTAGGCAGTTCTCGTTGCCTTAATAAGCAAGAAGTGCGTACTCCTGGTCAATCGATCCACGATAACCCACACACCTTCATTACCTCATCTCAACCTAGGTAATCCGTTGATGAAGTCTATGGAAATTTGTTCCCACTTCCACTTAAGAATCTCAAGTGGCTGAAGCAGTCCAACTATCTTCCGGTGACTACCTTTACCTGTTGGCAGTTGACAAACCTGCTCGTAAAGATAGAAACATCCCTCTCCATGCCCTTCCACCAAAACATCCTCTTCATGTCTTGATACATATTAGTGACCCTAGAATGTATCGTCAACCTAAAATGGCGACTGTCCACTAGAACTTTCTGCCTAATCTCATCCATATTCAGGTATATAACCTACCGTTCATTCTTAAAATACCATGGATATCCATCTTGAATCCCGACCATCTCCTCGGTGCCTCATTCTCGCTTACATTCTTAGCTACCCTAGAAAAATGAAGATCTCTAAACTGATTCTCTTCGATATGACTAATTAGAGTCGTACATACCTCAACATTTTCCATAACTATGTACCTTCTATTAAGCACATCAGCTATGACATTAGATTTCCCCAATGTGTATAATATATCCAAATCATAGGCCGTAAGAAACTCCAACCACCTTTGTTGTCTCATGTTTAAGTCTTTTTGCATAAAAAGATACTTCAAAGATTCATGGTCCATATATAACTTGAACTTTTCACCAAGCAAATAAGGTCTCCACATTTAATGCAAATACCACTGCTAACAACTGCAAGTCACGAGTTGCATATCTTGCTTTATGCGGTTTAAGCTGTCGACTCACATAAGCAATAACCCTTCCATGTTGCACCAATACAGCACCTATACCCGTTCCACATGCATCAGTGTAAATAGTCAAACCCTTACCTCCATCTGGAACAGTAAGAATAGGAGAACTAGTCAACTTTTCCTTTAACTCTATGAATGCCTGCTTGCATTTATCAATCCATACAAATTTGACATCATTCTTCATCAAATTTGTTAAGGGAGAGGCAATCTTCAAGAAATCCTGTATGAATCTCCTATAACAACCTACTAGACCCAGAAAGCTCCTAATATCAATTGCGCTTTCTGGCCTCTTTCAATCCTGAACGGCCATAACCTTGGCGGGATCAATAGAAATACCCTTCGTCGAAAGAACATGACCTAAGAACCAATCTCCTGAATGCCAAAAATGACACTTCAAGAACTTAGCCTTCAACACATGCTCTCTTTGCATTTCTAATATAATCCTTAAATGGCACGAAAGTTCCTCCTTAATCATGGAGTAGACCAGAATATCATCGATAAAACCAAGAACAAACTTATTTAACACATCTTGGAAAAATCGATTCATTAAGTATATGGAATATGCTGGAGCATTAGTTAGGCCGAACGACACAACTAACCACTCATAAAACTAGTCGAATCTAAAACCGCTCAAGAGTACACTCTCCTCTGCCACCATCAACTGATGGAATCATGTAGCAAGATCAAGCTAAGAAAACACTCGAGCTCCATGAAGCTGATCGAGCAAGTCATCTTTCCTAGTATTCCTAACAGTCCATTTATTGAGCTTACGATAATCTACACACAGTCTTAAGGAACTGTCCGCCTTTGTAGCAAAGACGACGGGCGCTCCCCAATTTAAATGACTTGGTTGGTTCAAGCCCTTATGCAACAAATCACTAACCTGATTTGTTAGCTCCAACTTCTCCTTCGATGCAAGTCTATAAACAGGCAAAACAATAGGCTTTGCATCTTTCACCAAATCAATGCAAAATTCTATCTCCTGGTGAGATGGTAAACTTGACACCTCTTTGAAGACTCCACAAATTCTCGAACAACAGAGATCGAACCCAACTCCTCCTCTGCTACATCAAGAGAATAAAGAAAACTAGTCATACGCGAGCTACAAGACAAAATATGAAGCTCCCTTCCCTTCTTCAACACCACAGTCTATTTCTCATAATCCAAGATGACATGATTTTGAGACAACCAATCCATCTCAATAGGACATCAAAACCCATAAAACCTAAAACATACGTATTGATAGGAAAGAGTTAGTTAAAACAAGAAATTTAAACTCCTAAACAGATCATACAAAGATTGGCCGAGCCCCTGTAGGGTTCGACATACAAAAAAGAATCTGAAGCTATGACTGACTCCAGTCTTAGTTTATCAAGAAGGCTACTAAAAATGAAACTAAGAGAAGCACCAGTATCAAATAAGATGCGAATAGGAATATCGAAAATAGATAGAATACCTTCCAAAACCTGCTTTCCTTCTGCAGCTACAGAAGAGGAAGGTGTTGAAGCTAGTGCAAAAGCTCGAGGTTGTTCTCCCTTATGAAGCATCAGACAATCTCTAACTATATGACTGAGCTAATGGCATTTGTAGCAGCTCTTTGGTACAAACTACCTTGGCCATTTGTGGCTCTAGCTTTGGTGCCTTAGCAATAGTGTCTTAACTAACAGTGCTTTCACCACTTTCCCTCCCTTACTTGGCCTACAACTCGTGACAAAGTGCCTTTTCTGTCCACACTTATGACAAAATACCATAGAAATATCTCTTGGCGGCTGAAACTTCCTATTATTGTCCCTAATTGGTGCAAAAATAGATGGCTTTAGAGCCAAACTTTCAAACCTCAACCCCATGTTCACTAAATTTACATAAGACCTCAAGATGTGATTTGTCATATTACCCTTGTATTTTGGATGCATCCTTGCGATGAACATTTCATTTCTCTTTAATGGCATATCTACCAAACCAAGCCCGAACTGTTCCAAGGTAGTGAATCGATTATCATACTTCGCCAGTGACATGGCTCCCTGCTTCAAGTCAAGGAAGCTCCTAAACAACAAAGTCTTCTCGGTTTTTAGGATAAACTTCATCTTGAATCCCTCCTTAAACGGGGATCAAGAGATTTCATTCTCTTGGACATCAACAGTGATAGAACTGCAACAATCCATGCATGCATTATTAGATGTCGTGACACCAACCGATGCTTCATCGCATCAACTAACTCCATATCCCTAAATATTCGATCACATAATTTGATCTAAGTGGGGATTTCTATGATTGTCTCCATACCACCAAACCTCTTACCTCTTAGCCTCTTGTAATCATGGTAGAGCGAAGAAAAAATCACCTGTGGCTTGACTTACACCACCTCCTCTACAATATCCACCCTTGGTTCCCCAATCGGAGCAATATTCCTTGGTGCTCGACCTCCACCACATGTCACGGTACTACTTCAACCACCTCTACCTCCTCGAGCATCGGTAGCACTAGTACCCATGATTTGTACTATCTGAACATAGTAGAATATATTCAGGGTATGAAAGGCTAGAGTTATTTCAAAGAAAGAAATTATTCCTAAGAAAAGCAGAAAAGAGGGTATAGGTTTATATAAAATACAAATACGCTCTCTCGTATATATAATACACTCGATTCACTCTTAGATGTCGCTTATCCTATCTCTAATGAGCCATACTCAACCAAAGCCAAGGTGTTCGCTCAATCTTGGGCTCTGATACCAAATGTAATGACTTAACTTTTCGACTCTCTAATGTTGACAATAATACATCCACAAAAATCGTGTGCCAAACACCCAAGTGCCAAAAGGCATAAAGTTAGGGTAAAACTAAAAAAAGAATAGAACAAGAAAGGAAGAACACAACATCATAATGTTATAGCAGAATGATAATATATAATATCAAAAGAACAGTACAAAGGGTTACTCTAAATATAAGAATTCTAGAGTTACAAAACCTAAGTACTATCATCAGCCTAAACAGTTATAACTGTCTGTCCTCACAATACTGATATATATACATAGCTAAATGGAACAACAAAAATAGAAATAGATAGATAATGGAAGCCTCCCACTTGTCTTTTGAACTCTGAAGCGTCCAATTAAAACCTGCTACGTAGCCTACTCGAAAGAATATGTGAGGATTTTAGGGAAAACAAAAGCCAAGCGTCAGACATAAATCTGGTATGAGAAAACCTGAGATACAAGAATACATGTAATAGTAACTATTGAGACCGTATGGATTTTCATAATGGTTTTCCCCTCAAAAGAAGCCAGCTATTCATTAAGTTTGATGTAGCGATATGATAGATAATGTCTAGGGTGTAGGATATAGTTATACCAAATAGCTATGATGCTTACATTGGTCACACCACAACATATTTATGTTACAATTAAAACCTCTAAAGTATGTTGGCATAATAGATTTTTCTGGAGACTCCTCCAGTAAACTGAAGTGGATCTCCATGCATAAGGATCGGAATACACCTCCCGAGCGTCGTATATCTCCAGATAAAATATACCATAGGTAAGCACAAGCGGCTTACGCCCGAACATAAACATGAATCACATGGAACCAAATATCATCACCTCCCACCGGTCAACAATCTATAAGTATCTTTGGATATGGAGTTGATAATACCCTAACACAGGTTAGCTAAACGCCAGGTTGTGCAACCTACTTTGTCTTCAACAATTTTTGATGTTGAGGTTACGTTTGGCATCTTTTACATGAGTCTTCATTACACGAATAAAGCTTGAATCCCCAAATTGATTCTCATACCTTAAACAGATCACGAATCACTACTTGGATTCGAGCATTTTGAACAGATCTCGTATCTCCACATAGATTCCCTTTCTCAACTACTTCTAAAACATAGAATTCATATGCTAGTTTTGAAGTGGTATTCGGTAAGTAAAACACTTTCCAATCCCGGGCTCTTTAAACTAATCGATGAATTTCTAGTTAACTCGGTTTTGGTTCTTTTAGAAGTAAGTGAAAACTAGAGGCATTTCGTACCAATACTCCTCCCTAGGGGTTCTTATTGGTATGAATCGCAAAGTCTTTCAATTACTTCTTAAGTTAATATTAGATCAAGTTCGATAATCGACTAATCGATATTTGTATACTTAACTCATTTCCGACATTCCAACTTAACTATTCCTCGTCCAAGAGTGAAACCAAGTAATTAGAGCACTGGTTGCATCAAAGCCTTGCCTAGATACTTTATTCTTGAATCTCACAAATAGACAAGTCTATCTCGTCGGGTTTTATTGTTAAATATAGAATAAATGATTTCCATAAACAAGTAAGAAATCAACAAGATTAACACGTTTTCCACATTCCCGATCTAACTATACCTCAACCAAGAGGGAAACCAATAGGTAAGAGCTCAGTTGCTCCATCTCTACTCGATATCAATCTTAACTCTCACAAATAGATAAGCCTATTTCGTCGGCTTTTAGAATTAAGCAAAGTTAATTACTCTTCAACAAGTAATCGCATAATAAAACCATTTAGCCACTAAGCAATTCTTAACTACTTTTCATAAATATTTTTTTTCCTTTAAAATACTTATAATAGGTTTAAAAATTTGTTCAAAATATTACTTTAAAATAACAAGTTTGTAAAATCTTTAAAACTTGGAAAAAAACTTGTTTTATTATAAAAACCTCTTCTTTAAAAATTCACAATAATTCTTATAAATTCGTAAAGACCTCAGACCACTTTTAAAAATACTCTAATAATATTTAATAAGCACTTGTGGAAAGGATGAAACAAAATACTTAAACTTAAATATTTTTTCAAACCTTTTAAGTCTAAATAGAGCAGTTTTGCACAAGTGAAGTTTTGGTCATTTTTGAAATGTAACTTAACTTTTTACTATCCAAGATCCTAATAGCTGTAAACATACATATAAAGCATTATAAATATGGCAAGAAACCCCTAAGGATCTCTCTACAAAGTTCCATAAAAATGCCAAAAAAGGCAATTCACAACTGCATCTATAGCGACTACCGCTATAAGTTCACTTTCAAATCTGACTTATATTCAAACCTATGTTTGTGCATTGTTCTAAAACCTTTTATATGTCATACAAGTCTATTCAGGTTCGTTCAAGAACATTCAAGTCCATACATATGCCACTTGCTTTTGGAACAAGAATTAAAATCAATGTTTTCAACGTTTGTCCAAGTCAACTTAAACAACTTTAAAAAAACCAAACAAAAGAAAATATGAGTTATATTTCCAATCAAAGTGGTGATTTAGCTCACCTTTAACCTAACAACCAACAAAGTCCAAGCTAACCAAGTGTAACCCCTCTTTGCAACACCTTCCCTTCCTTCCTCCCTCCCTTCCTTCCACTTGCTTCCAGCCCTCCCTCTTCCTTAAGTTGCTCACGGCCTATATAGATAGGGTGAGTATGGCTTCACTTTTTCATAATCTAACTTAGAAGGATGTTTTGTAATGTGGTCGTAAGGCTTAACTCCAAGTTTGAGTTGATTTGGATTTGATTTACAAATATTTTGCTTTAGGAAATAATGAAGAGGAAAAAGAAGAAGACATGGATTTTATAACTTCAAGCTTTGTGAATTTGTGAATGATAACTAAAGTGTACCCCTCTTTATATAGGCAATGATTGGTGCTCTTTAAGCTTGCCTTCGCCCCCTTCATGCCATGGAAGCCTTACCTCCCATCTCTTCTTCTTTATGCTAATTACCATTTTTACCTCTCTCATGATAATATCTTGTATCCTAATAGAAGCTTCTAATACATTCCAAGCTTTATGAAGAGGTGTGTGTATTAATCAGCTATTAATGTGTTCATTTGATCATTAGACAGGTGCACATGAGTATGAACAACTTATACCGATCAAAATGTTGTTTACCGATAAACCGATTTTTGGTCACATTATCAATTTTCCATCGAAAAACATATTTTTGCAAACAATTTTCAGAAGAAAAAAAATTCGTATCATTATTTATGAATTAAATGATGTTTAACAAGGTTATAAAATCAAATTTATAACACTTAAATATGTTTCAAAATGTTTCAATATTTGAAGATGAATTGTTCGAATTTCCGGGTCGCTACAGTACAAAAATACCATGGATGTATTAGTATCGCCATTCAAGGGTCAAAATGGCGAGTCATTACACTTGGTATTAGAGATGAAGGTTAAGATAGAACCTTGGCTTTGGTTATGTATGCCTCATTAAGATATAAGGTAATGGAATGTCCTAGCATGAGTTGAGTGTATTATACATACGAGAGCGTATTTGTATTTGCTGTAAATGCATACCTTAAAGGTAATTCCAACAACAAAAATTAAAGATCTTATATAAGGTAACTTGTATAAGTATGAATTATTAAAGTATGGTTTATAAAATATGGTTTATAAACAAAAAAGATTTAAATAGATATTTTGAGAACTTGAATTCCGATGTCTTTGAAAATGTTTTTCAAGATTTTGAAGAAATTAATAATAGTATTATTTGAAATTAGATATTTCGAAAATTAAATTATGAATTAAGACCGTGATACTTAGTAATATTATATGAAGTATTTGATACTGCTTTAAAATGATTTTGGATTAAGTCCCAAAAGCTTGATTTGGATGTATTGAACTCACTTCTGTCGCTTGAAAATAATTCTGGTGATGACTGCGATATCATCAACGTTCATTTTTGGATTACAAATTGAGGAATGTTACCATAGTAGTTTACTACAGAGTTTTTTGGTAAAACATATTTTGATTTAATCTCGAAAGTATGATTTGATATACAAAAGATATATGTATATATGAGTATTTCAAATGATTTGGAATAAAAACCCGATGTTTAGTTCTAAAGTTTTTCATTCAAAGGAGTTTGATATAAACTCTATGTGAAGAAATATTTTATATGTATACTATGTAGGGTGCCCGAGTGGTAATGGCATGATCCAAATGAATTAAGAAACTTTCCTTGTTTTTCCTTAATGGCTTTCTATAACGACCCTAAGTTTGATTAATATTATTTAGGACATTTAATTAGTTAAATTAAATGAAAAAATAAAAATGGTTAAGGTATTGAGATTTGTATAATAAATGGGAGTCGTGCCTAGTTGAACTAATGAACTAAATGGAATTTAAAATGAAATAGTTTAGGGAACTGATAAGGGAAAAATAGGAATAAGTCTTATTCTTATACCCTAAACCCTCACACCACTTCATTTTACACGTTCACAATCAAAAACAAAACATAGAGAGGCTAGCCACCATTAAGGGAAAACAAGAAGAAGATAAGCAAGAATCTAAGGAAGAAGCTTAATCAACTTAATCCAAGATCAAATCTCAACTCCCTAACAACAAAGCTAAGGTGAATAATAGTTTACATCTCATATTTTTATGATTTCGGTTTCTAGAATCAGATCCGAATGTTTTTGCAATATATTGCCATGTTTTGAATGTTAGATAGATATATATGCTTATTGATGAATTATGCTTATTCGTATTGATTTTTATGATAAGTTTGATTTGAACAGTCTATCAAATGACATCCAAATACCTTGCGATTTTAATATATGGTCAGAAATTATATTTTAGATATGGGTTTCAAGTTTCATAATTTTTTGAATTAATGTGGATTTACTATTAATTTTCTAGTGAAGAAAATGGTTAATTGGGTTTAAAATTAATTACAACTATTTTATATTAGCTTTGGGTCAGAAATTTATATATATTGGAAAACATATTAAAAGTGATTTATTGGAATTTTTGGAGAATTTTCCTGAGTGTTTTAATGAATATATAAAATTATTTAAGGTATGTGACTTAACTGTTTTATATGTTTATAAAAGGAGAAATGGCAATTTGCAAATGTTTTAAATTGTTATTTCTGAAATTTGGCAGCATTTTTAGAAAAGAAATTAGCAACCAATCATATGTTGACAAACAAAGAAGGTTAGTTGAAAAGAATTACTTTTTAAAGTTAAAATTAAGTTTTACCAAACTTTTGTTGTTTCGCCACTTTCGGCACCTACCTTTCGACTAGATACTTCCACCCTCATCTCCATCGAAACCAATACACATAGTATCAAAAGCCTTGGTATGTAGTGGATTGGACATAGGGAAAAGGTATAGAGTCGAAACAAGGGTTCCGAAGGGGTCGAAGCCTTGTTTTGCTTTTAAAAGGAAATGTGCCTGCTTTGCTTTCGAAAAGAATGATTTCGACCAAGATAGCTTTTGACTTGGTCAAATGGTTTTAAGGAATGGTTCTGAAAGAGGTTGCGCCTTTTTTTTAAGATATTGCTTTTAAAAGGGGTCGCAACCCCAGCCTACCGCCTTTTACCTTTCGAAGCAGTGCCTTCGAAAAGGTTTCTTTGTTTTAAAATTAGAGCTGCTTCTTCACTGCTTTCGAAGGGGTTGGTTTCGACATTATCCGCTTCTTTTACTTAGAAAATTGCTTTCAAAAGAGTGCTTTCGACTTAGTTTTTTTAAGACCCTTTGTTTTATTAAAAGTTAACCCAAAGGTTTCGAAAGGATTGGTTTTAAATGGTTTTGAAAGGTTGTTCCATATGTTTTACTTAAACCAAAATACTTTCATAAGGTTTGATTTATGCTTTCGAAAGGTTAAAGATAAAGGTTTCGAAGGGGTGGTTCCCTAATGTTTTTATATGGTTTTAAATGGAAGGTTTCCAATGGTTTCCAATGGCATGTTTAAAGTGTTTTAAAAGGAGGATGTCTAAGGTTTTATAATGCTTTTGAAAGGATACTTTCAATGTTTTCAAAAGGTTTATTGTCAATGGTTTCGAAAGGTATGCTTTGGCCCTTTGGCCTAAGGTTATAAAGTAAAGAAGTTTACTTGTATCAAAAAGGGTACTTTCAATGGTTTCGAAGGGGGTTGTTTAAAGCTTTTAAACAAGGGTTTCAAATGTGTTCATCAACAATATTTCGTTTAAAGTATATATAACATGGCAAAGTGATTAGAGTAAAGAAAATAGTATGTTTTCCTTGTTTAAGATGATTTAAAGAGTTAAATCAATTTGAAAAGGTTTTTAAGGAAAGTTTTAAGGGCAGACGACCCTAAGTAAAATGACTCAGATATTAGAATACCAGATGGGACTGGTGTGGGGTCATGCCCTATGCATTAGCTTTAGCCCCAAGCTAATTTAGTCCAAAATTCTAGTGTGTAGGGCTTAGTCACAAGTAAGACTTAAATGATGGTTACACATAGAAAGGAATATATACCAAGGAGAAGGATAGGTTATTAGTGAGCCCGAAAAACCATTAGAATCAGGTAACCCTTAGAGAAGCAAGTTAAGGACAGACCATCCAGAAGTTTGTCTAACGGTTGTTAGATTATTTGTTTGTTTTGTCCAGTAGGCCCGAGTTAGCCAACGGTTAGTAGTTAGCCAAACAAAACTATATTTTTCAGGCAGATGGTTCATTTGCTACATGTTTATAAGAATATATGATATTGCTATTATTGTTATAATTAGTTTGATTATAGGATTCTAAATTGCAAAAAGATATGTTTTAAAGGGATATTAGTGAGGGAAAACTCGTTCCACTAAGTGGTGTGGTCTCACTTAATATCAGTAAACCGAGATGTAATAGTATTACTCACACCATGCTTTATGTCTGACTCGAAGTTTATGATTTTCCCCTTAAACTCTCGGGTGCTCAAAATTAATTTGAGTAGATTGAGAGTTAAGGTTTTATAGGTTCAGTAGCTAGATGAATAAAGCTTCTGAAGACGTGCAGGAGGCAAAGTTAGCTATTTAGGAGTTGCTAGTTAGTTCTATTTCCGTTGTGATGTATTAAGACTTATATGTCTATTTAGTACTCTGATCATCCAAGGGGGCATCTTCATATGTCACTCTTGGCGTATTTTGTAATAATTATATTTGATCAAAACCTGAGAATCGATTATGGGATTATGTAAATTGAATATGAAATATTGCTTTGAAATGTAATCAGAAAAGTTGTTTTAATCGGTGATGATTTTATTTCATATTCATGTGTTTCTGGTATTATGGATACTAGTAACGTTACCATATTTTGTCACCGGAAGTGAATACTATGGATGACTGCAACATTTGTAGCGCTTAGCTTCGGGCCTCAAAATAGGGGATGTTACACTTATAGTGTGTTTGATAGATAATTGGAACTTGTTAAGTTATTTTATGTATATATGTATCTTAAGCATTAGGACAGTATGGTATGTGCATCATGTATGATATACTGTTTGGTAGTTTTCATTTGTTAAAATAAAATGGGATTTTCGATGATTTTGGATAGTCGAAAACTTCCAGATCATTATAGAACTTGAAGCTAAGTGTTTTTTGTAAAAATATAAAAGTTTATTTTTATAACAATTGAATTGAGCAGGTAATAAGTTAAAATAAGTTTTAAATTTGTTGACTATTCATGATAAGTAAAATGAATGAGATGTTTTGTGTACACTCTTAGGATGTAGTGGAGTATTATATGAGTATGAACATAAGTTATAAAATGATTATAAACTTGAAGTTATGTTTTTATAAAATGGTTCATAAATGATCTTAGTATTGAATGACATTCTATTGGTATAAAAGAAAGTAAAAAAAAGTAATTGGTATAAGTTAAGAAACCAATAGGATAAATACGTAAGTGTATGTAGATCATTTTATTTGCATGATTGATCTTGATTCAATATTCGAGTACATGTTTTCATGATGATTTAGACCAGTCCGAGCATAGATTTTTCACTCGGTTCTTGATGACGAACACTTGATACAGATTCTAATATGATCCTGAAGTTTTCTATCATAGTATATGGTTATATAAGGAGAATGAAGTTTTCTAATCAAAGAACATGATCAGAGTCCATACTAGAGAGGTCAAATAATCTATACTAATTCGAAAGTGAAATTTGTGTGATCGAGCAAGTGGTCAGATATAATATTGCGCACGAATGATCCATGTGCGTTGTACGAGCTTAAGTATATGTACTATGTTTTGTTAGTCTATAGAGAGTTTAGGTGATGACTCTGCGATTTGCTATGAGGTGGCATGAATAATTACCTAAGTAATAATTTGGGACTGTTGAGCGTAAGGTATGCTTAGTATGTTGTTTATCATCCTTGTGAGATGAGAAGGTTTTTGAACTAGAGCAAACCGTGGAATTTATTTACTAGTAATTTGAATACTTTTAAGTATTGTTGTATGATTGTTTCCAATTGTTTCTGATGTGATGACCCACCTTTCTGACCCCTAGAAAGGACACTTAATACATCCATGGTATTCATATGCATTGCCCAAGCATCTAAATGATGAATTGTTGATGTAATAAAAATAGAGAACGTAACAGAAAATCTCATAATGAAACTGTTAAATAGAACAAACAGCTATATAGTACATAAGGTTACTCCCTAGCATGGAGTTATCAAAGTTACACAAAAGTACTACAATCAGCCTGGGCAGTTATAACAGCATGCCTTTACATATGCTGAAACAAAATACACTTACAAGAACTAAACAAATAGCGGAAATAGACAACTAAATAGATAATGGCCTCCTGCTCGGCTACCGTATTCAAAAGAGCCCATAAAGACCTGTTATTCTTGGACTACTCAAATATAAATGAGTAACCGAGGGTTTAGGAAAATAAACAAATTAGGTTAGACAATATGTCTAGTATGAGTAAAACTCTAAATAATGAGTGTAATTAAACAACAACATGTAAGACCATGCCGCCAAATGCGGAATGATTTTCCTCTTACAAGAACAACAACCAAATGTAAAGAATGGATTTATATAATTGACATAGCGAAGAGTACTATGCTCTTCCCAATGCAATTAAGAAAACAAATTCGAGGGTTCGAATCAATAAGGAAAAGGAAATTTACCGACAATGACTAGAAGGGCACATCCTCCTTATCGAAAGTATACCTCTAGAATATATACTTGAGAACTCCGATGGCTCTCGAAAACCTCCAAGCCAGACCCCGGTAACTATTACCGAGTATCCGAGTATTTCACATCTCAATGTGCACAATCGAATCCAATCTAGAGTGGATGTGAAAATACCTTAATGGGAGCAACCCTATATAGCATTGCCCCCACTCTTTTTTGGATTTTGGTCATTTCCAACCAAGGATAACAAAGCTCAAATGAGCAACACATAATCTTATAATGAGGAAAAACAAAGAAGGCTGAGGAAATCGAGTCGACAAGCCGACTGAAGAAGATAAAAAATGATCGTATATGGATAGTAAACCTCATATTCCTACCACTACTCGTTGATTTCAAACTTGTACTATTTCTTGGTTAAAAATGAAGTCGGACAAGTAAAGGTAGTGTTACCTTTAGGCATTGCCTTGACGACAATTTTAACTTTCGAGATAGTGATAAGTTTCCATACCTCGACATTTAGTGTCAAGAGTACGATTAAATTCTTTCTATATAAGCGATGTCATTTACAAAAACTTCTTTTCCATAATCGAATCAAAAAATTTACTTTGAAAATCAAATTCGTGCTTGGGCTTCTCATTACAAGTTTTTAATTTTAAACATCTTTGTAAAAATGGTTTACTAACTTTAAAACATCATTATAAAAGGGATTTAATAACCTAAAACATTGTTATTAAATTAATTAATTATCTTTCACTATCATTAATAAGGGTAATTAATTATCTTTAGACTTCGTTAATTAATTTGATTAGTTAACTTTTAACACCCATAATTAAAAAGGGTTAATCACTTTAAAACGTCATTAATTAAATTAATTAATTTCTAAATCTCATTAATTAAGTTGATTAATTAATTTTAAAACATCATTTATTAAAAAGGATTAACTAATTTAAAATATCATTAATGGAAAGATTAACTAAATTGAAACTAATTAATTGACTTTAAAAGTAATTAATTAAAAATGATTAATTAATTTTTAAGCACCATTAATTAAAATAATTAATTAACATTAATCTTTCGTTATTCAAGAGATTAATTAAACTTAATCATCATTAGATAAATGGTTAATTAATTTTAAACATCATTAACAAAGTAATTAATTAATTTTAAACACATCGTCATTAAGATAATTAATTAACCTTAATCCTCATAATTAAAATAATTAATTAAATTTAAATCATTATTAAATTAGTAAATTAATTTTAAATCCATCCTTATTCAAAAAATTAATTAACTTAGTAAAGTAAAACTCAAGCTCGAAAGTAAAACAAAAGATGTCGAAGAGATGGTATTTTTTGAAAGTGCCGATATAGCGATTATCGCTATACGGACACTTCGAGGACTACATTCATGACATATTGATTTTTATCCATGCATCACATCACATAACATAAATAAAGTATATATATATAAAAGGTCTAAAACAAATCATACAACATGCAGAGAGCATCATTTGTAACATATTTAACTTTTCTACTAACTTTTCATGTCGCTTACTAACTACCAAGATGTCATCTTTCCAAAGCATAAACCAAAAAAACAACTATCACATTACCATGCATATACAACAAGCATTTAAAGCTATTAAGATGAAAAATATTAAAGTTAAAAACTTTTGGTTTAAAAGATGAGATTTTACTCACCGAAATGTCCACTAAATCAAACTGAACTTTCACTAAATCTAGGATCGGCCTAAGATCTTGGTTTTTCTTCTGGAAAGACTTGATTTTTGTGAGCTAGGGGGAAATATGGTTCGGCCTAGGGCTTAAGGTAGCTCGGCCTAAGTGGCGTATGGGTGTGTGGGCTTGAATTGAAAGAAGAAGTGGTGTAGAAGAGGAATAAGGTGTTAACAAGTTAATTTAAAAGGATTTAAAAGGAAAAGCTTTGATTTTTAACATTTCAAATAAAAATGGAAGACATTAAAACACTTTGAAAAGCCTAAGAAGAAGGTGTATAAACTTTGAAAAAGATGGAAAATGAAATGGTGAAGGAGAGAGAAATTTTGAATTAGTTTTATATAAAATGGAATCATAAAATTACTAAAATGACCCTAAGTACAAATGCTCTTCATTCATATCATGCCACATCATCATCCCATCACTTCCTCTTCTCTTTTACATGTTGGAATGGGAGGGGGGAGATCTAATATCTATCATGTAATACCCTTAAGTGTACTTATGTGTAAGTATGAATGTGACATTTCATTCTTATCTTATTTATTTTAATTTTAAACCTTTGAAAATTGTCACATCACTTCTTCTCTTTAGAAATACATATATTTATAATTTTAACGTACCTAACTAAACACTTGTTATTTATATAAGTATGTGTTTAAGTGTGCTAAGGTGTTCATAACATTTTAAACAATTTTTTAGATGATTAAAAATCAGGATTTTTGAAAAAGCTTTTTTGTCATATTTTCTATTTTCTTTTGAACTAATTATTTTTGTAAATACATTTTAAAAATCATTTTACCATCATTAATTATTATTAAAAAGAGTTTTATTTTAGTTATAAAATACATCTATTGATTGTTTAAAATTATATTAAATGTCCATATTTTAAAGGGGTTAAATTACGGGTCGTTACACTCCCCCCCTTAAAAGAATTTCGTTCCTAAAATTAACACTTAAGGAGATAACTCAAAATAACTCAAAACGGGCATATATTATATCAGGAAACCCATACAAAAAATACACACTAAGCAACTTTATCACAAAAATACATGCACAATACATACAGACAAACAAACAACTATCTTAATATCAACTCAGGATAAGCTTCCCTCATACTATCTACAGTCTCCTAAGTGCAATTTCTGGGATCCTCACCCCACTGTACTTTGACCAAGTCCACAACCTTAGTCCTAAACCATTTCTTATATCGATCGACAATTCGAATTGGCTGTCTTACAATGGTCAAGTCAATCTCAACTTCCACATCCTCCTACTAAGATAGCGGAATAACCAAAGTAGGATCATGTACGTACTTAGTAGATGTGATACATGTAAAACATCACGTACACCTGACCACCTGGCTGGTAAATCCACTTTATATGCAAGAGTTCATACCCTCTTGAGTATCTTAACAGTTGCAATAAAATGAGGAGCTAGCTTTCCTTCTTTCCCGAACCGAATCACGCCTCTTATAAGAGAAACTTTGATGAATACATAGTCCCCAACCGCGAATTCCAAATCTCGATGCCTCGCATCTGCATAGTTTTTCTACCGACTCTAAGCTATCTTTAAATGCTTCCTAATCCAATTTACCTAACTCATGGCACCACTAATTATATATAGTCTAAGTACTAAGCGGTCTCCTGGTTCCACCCAATAAGATGGAGACCTACAAGGCCTTCCATAAAATGCCTCAAAAGGCGCCATCTCTATACTCGCCCGAAAACATTTGTTGTAACCAAACCCAACCAACGGCAAATGGTCCTTCCATGAACCTCCATAGTCTAGCACAAAAACTCAAAGTAAATCCTCAAGGTCATGATTCACCCTTTCGATCTGCTCATCTGTCTGAGGGTAATAAGCTGTGCTCAAACTCAGCTCTATCCCAAGTGCATCATGCAAACATTTCCAGAACCAACTAGTGAAGATCGGATCTCGATCACTAACAATACCACATGGAATGCCATGAAGCCCAGCGATGAAGCCTAACAATCCCTTTAACATATAACTGAGCCAAACTAGCAGCCATCCTTGTTGCCTTAACTGGTAAGAAGTGAGCGTTCTTGGATAACCTATCAACGATAACCCAAATTCTTTCAGTATCTTTCCTTGATTTAGGCAATCCATCGATGAAATCCATAGAAATCTGCTCCCACTTCCACTTTGGAATCTCAAGTAGCTGAAGCAGTCCGGCTGTCTTCTGGTGACTTCCCTTTACCTGCTAGCAGTTAGCAAATCTACTCACAAATATAGCATTGTCTCTTTTCATACCTTCCAACCAGAAAGTACACTTCATGTCCTGACATCTTAGTGACTCCTAGATGTATCATTAGTTTAGAATGATGAGACTCTGTTAGAACTTCCTATCTAATTCCATCTACATCCGGAACACAAAACCAACCGTTCATCCTTGGAACGCCACGGTCATCTACCATGAATCCTGGCCACTTCTCCGGTGAAACATTTTCACTAACAGCTCTAGCTATCTACGCAGACGAGCATCCCTCTACTGATTACTCTCAATATGTTGGATAAGAGTCTGATGAACTTCCATAATAGCCAAAACTGCATAATTCTTGGTCAATGCTTCAAGTAAAACATTAGCTTTCCCTGGCTTATACAAAATCTCAAGATCATAAGCCGCTAGAAACTCTAGCCAACGATGTTGCCTTAAGTTTAAGTCCTCTGAGCAAAGAGATACTTTAAAGATCTATGATCTGTATATAACACGAACTTTTCACCCAAAAGATAATGCCTCCACATCTTTAATACGAAAACAACTGCTAGTAGCTCCAAATTGTGCATAGCATAATTCTTCTCATGTGGTTTCAACTGTCGACTTGCATACTCAATAACTTTTCCACGTTGCATTTGAACTGCTCCCAATCTGGTTAAGAAAGCATTTGTGTATACAGTTAACCCGTCACTCCCATTTGGAATAGTTAATATAGGAGCACTGATTAATTTTTCCTTCAATTCATTGAATGCTTGGTCGCACTTAGGTGTCCATACCAATTTAGCATCTTTCTTCATCAACTTCGTTAGATGAGAAGCAATCTTCGAGAAATCTTTGATGAACCTTCGATAAAAACCTACCAATCCTAAGAAACTTCTAACCTCCATCGCATTTTTGGGATTCTTCTAGTCTTGAATCGCAACTACTTTAGTTGGGTCCACTGATATGCCTTCTCCCAAAACTACATGCCGTAGAAACTTAACGTGGCACTTAGAAAACTTTGTTTTCAACACATGACTTCTTAAAGTATTTAAAATGACTTAGAGATGATACTTGTGCTCTTTCTCCGTCTTAGAATAAACAAGAATATCATCAATGAAGAGGAGGATAAATTTATTAAGAAAATCCCAAAACACTCGATTCATTAAGTCCACGAAATAAGCGGGTGTGTTAGTCAGTTCGAACGACATTACTAACCACTCGTAAAAAATATTAAGGGTATGAAAAGCTGTTAAGGTCACAATCTCCTCTGCTAGCCTTAATTGGTGAAAATCAGTGGAAAGACCAAGTTGATAAAATACCCGAGCACCATGGAGCTAGCAAAATGTATCGTCGATCCTAGGTAAAGGATACTTATTCTTGATAGTCCTCTTATTTAACTCTCGGTGGTCTACACATAACCTAAGAGAACTGTCTGCCTTTATGACGAAAACTATTGGCGATCACTAGCTTGATATGCTACATCGGATCAAACCCTTCTGCAATAAGTCAAACGTCTGTTTCTCTAATTCCTTCTCTCTTTCGAAGCTAACCTTCAAGGAGGTTATACAATCAGTCTGGTTTTGGAATTAAATCAATACGGAACTCCACTTCATGGTGAGGAAGTAAACCTTGCACTTTATCGAAAATATCCTTGAAGTCTCGAGCGATAGGTACATCTTTTATCTCCTCTTTAGCCACTTCAAGAAAAATAGAGAAAATTGCTCATTAACTCATTTGTCCTCCCACAATTTATATCTACACCAACGTCTCCAACATCACTAACTCTGACAATCCTTCGATCACAATCGACGATCGCTCTAAACTTAAATAACCAATCCATTCCCAACAACACCCCATAATGCATGAACCAAGAACAAACAAGTCAAAAAAGAAGTGTCGATCTCGATAAGAAATAGGCACATTAGACTTACAATGTCAAGATTCGTCAGACCCCCAATAGGGTTCAACGCACAAAGGGGGTTATTTAGAATAACATGCTTAGGGTTTAACTTGTTCATTAGGTGATACTTAATAAAACTATGGGAAGCACCCGTTTCGAATAATACTTTAAAGAGAATATCAAAAACGGATAATGTACTTTGCAACAATTGCTTTCCCTTTTGATCCATAGAAGTAGATAGTATTTCCTTAGTAGCAAAAGCTAGTCCTTGCGACCTCTTCTTTGGGAAGCGGCACTCATTCTTCATGTGTCCCAACTGGCTGTAGTTGTAACAGGAGACACTTGGACATTGATTTTGTAAAGTGGCCTAGCATGTTGCACTTGAAATAAAGAACATTGGCCAAGTTGGGTTGCTTCTTCTGAGTTGGAGTTCCACCTCCCGGTTTCTTTCCCGACCACTGCTTCTTTCCTTTGCATTTTAAATTTGGCTTGTTTGCAATTGGGATAACCGATAAAGGTTAGGCACTAACTACTAGAACTACACCTTTTTGAATGCCTTACTTAATATCCAAAGCTATAAACCTCAGGCCCATACTGATCAGATTGGTAAAGGTACCATTAACACGATTGGTCATCTCACGATGGAATTCTGGCCTTAGTCCTTCCACGAACATCTCATTCTTTTTAAGTAGCGTATCTTTTGATCCTGGTCCAAAGCGAGAACAATGCATTGAATCGATGCTCATATTGTGCCATCGTCATATCCCTCTGCTTCAAATCCATGAAACTCTTGAACAACTGAGTCCTCCCCGCCTCCGGAATAAACTGAGCTTCAAAGACTTCATTAAATTGAGCCCAAGTAAAATCTTCCACTGGGGTATTAACTATCACCGAATCCCACCAATCCATTGTGGACTTTTGGAGCTATCGCGATGCCAACAATCGCTTCCTTGCATCCTCCAACTGAAGATCCCTTAATATCCTTTCAAAAGAGCGGAGCCATGTTTGAAATCCCATAATATCTTCAGTTCCAAAGAATTGTTACTTCCCAAAGTAGTATAATTTTTGCACATAGTAGCAAAGTTCTAAGGCAGCTGAACTTGTACTACTGCTTCTTCTATCGGCTCTACAACTGGCCTATTTCTAGCAGCTCTAGCATTTGTAGCCGTGCTGGTTCCAGATCCTCTCCCTCTTCTTCATGTACTCGTTTCCAGCTACCCTAACAGTAATAGGTATTATTAAAATACAAAGATAAGACCAAAATGGTTTTATGGGAAACACATCAAAGGATCTAAAACGAGACTTTAGGATGGGCGATACAAATGCACTCTTAAGATTAACTCATTCTAGGGCTCTTCTCACCCTATCTCCAATGAGTTGTACCACAATCGGACAAAGGTGTTCGCTCAACCGAAGCTCTGATACCAACTATGATGACCCACCTTTCTAACCCCTAAGAACAACAATTAATACATCCACGGTATTCGTGTGCCTTTGCCTAAACATTCGAAAGATGAATTGTCATGGGGATAAAAATAAAGAGAAGAACATAAAATCTCATAATAAAACTGTTAAATAGAACATAACAACAATATAGTACATAAGGTCACTCCCTAACATGGAGTATCAGAGTTATACAAAAGTACTACAATTAGCTCAGGCAGTTATAACAACCCGCCTTTACATATACTAAAATAGAATACACTTACAAGAACTAAACAAACAGTGGAAATAGACAACTAAATAGATAAAGACCTCATGCTCGAACATCGTCTTCAAAAGAGCCCACAAAGACCTGCTACTCTTAGACTACTCAAACATAAATGAGTACTCGAGAGTTTAGGATAGCAAACAACTCGGGTTAGACAATATGTCTGGTATGAGTAAAATTCCATATAATAAGTGTTATTAAACAACATGTGAGACCACGTCATCAAACACTGAACGGTTTCCTTATACAAGAAAAAAAACCAAATGTAAAGAATCAATACAAATAATTGACATCACAAAGAGTGTTATACTCTTCACGATGCAATTAAGAAAACAAATTCGAGTGTTCGAATCAATAAGGAAAAGGAAATTTACCAACAATGACTAGGAGGGTGCACCCCCTTACCGAATGTATACTTCTAGAATATATACTTGAGAACTCTGATGGCTCTTGGAAATCTCCGAGCCGGACCCCACCTACTGTTACCGAGTATCCGAGTATTTCACATCTCAATGTGCATAACTGAATCCAATCTAGAGTGGATGTGAAAAATACCCTAATGGGAGCAACCCTTCATAGCTTGGTCCCCACTCGCTCTTTAGGTTTAGTAATTTTTTTCCAAGAATAACAAAGCTTAAATGAGCAACACATCATCTTAGAATGACAAAAAACAAAGAAGGCTGAGATAATCGATAGTCGATAAACCGACAGACGAAGATATCTAAATGATCGACAGTAAACCTCATATTCCTACCACTGCTCGTCGATTTCAAACTTGTACTATTTCTTGGTTAAAAATGAAGTCAAATAAGTGAAGGTAGTGTTAACTCTAGGAATTTACGACAACTTTAACTTTCAAGGTAGCGACGAGTTTCCATACCTCGACATTTAGTATCAAGAGTACGGTTAAATTCTTTCCATATAAGCAATGTCGTTTATGGAAACTTCTTTTCCATAATCGAATCAAAAAATTTACTTTTAAAACCAAATTTGTGATTGGGCTTCTCATTGAAAGTTTTTAACTTTAAACATCTTTGTAAAAATGGTTTATTAACTTTAAAACACCATTATAAAAAGGATTTAATAACCTAAAACATTTTTATTAAATTGATTAATCATCTTTAACTATCATTAATAAGAGTGATTAATTATCTTTATACTTCGTTAATTAATTTGATTAATTAACTTTAAATACCCATAATTAAAAAGGGTTAATCGCTTTAAAACATCATTAATTAATTCAATTAATTAATTTCAAAACCTCATTACTTAAGTTGATTAATTAAAACATCATTTATTAAAAAGGATTAGCTAATTTAAAATATCATAATGAAATTAGAACCACCCAGCTGGGCTACCATCAAAGGCTTCCCAGAACCTCTCAGAAACGACCAAGACGCAGTCCAGTTTGCTCTAAACCCAATTGGGCGGTTCACAGAATTTGATAGATGCGACTGGTCTGAGCTTGATCGCCGCCAGATCTATGTCAAAATGCAATTTATGGTGGGTATTGCGGCTTCCTCCTCTTATAGGGTCCGCCTCAACAATGCAGACTGCCTCATCACGGTTTCGCGATGGGACCATACTCACCCTAGACTTAGACCAGAGACATATCCCCTAGGCATTGATATTGAGAAGGAGTTCAGGTGTTTTGAAGGCCAGATGGATCCAAACGATCTGAATTCTGACGACCGCTTTGACGCTATGAATCTAGAACCGGACTCGTTTTCCTTTCCACGGAACATCTTTGAGGAGGTCGACCCCATGATAATCCAGAATGCTGAGCCAGCTCCACAGCGGTGGGACCCCATACTTGACTTTGACCTCTCAGTGCCTTATTTCCTTCAAGCCTCGAATCCCGCCCCAGTTCCAAATCCCAGTAACCCTCCAGTCTCTCCCCCTCCTTCGGCTCCGGTCCTTCCAGCCTTCCAAGGTCTCTCACCACTGATAGTCAGGAGAAGCTCTAGAAACACCCGAGCAGCCTCCCTGCCTGGAGCTACAGGTAGCTTTTATAAACCTGTAGTTTTCTCTTCTGCCAATAGTAGATTAAATAAGAAATTAGCACGTTGCATGGGAGTCAATATTCTAGATGAGCATTATTCGGCCATGCAAACCCTAGAACAAGAGCGCCTTTCCCTTTCCCAATGAAATTCGTCTCCTGGAATATTCGAGGGCTTGGGGACCCCTCCAAAAGACATTCTGTTTATCTGTCTTTGTCCCCCTTACACATAGATATCCTCCTACTTCAAGAATCCAAACTTTCTGATCCATCTCCCACACTCATTCGTCAAATTGGTGGCCCACATCTCTCTGGGTGGGCTCATTCTAACGCCATTGGCTCCAGGGGGGGTCTCATAACCATGTGGGACGAATCTGTATGGTCCCTTGGCCAAATCATTCATCAGCCCTTCGTGTTACATGTAGCTCTTAAACATCTGCGGTCCAACACTACGTTTTTCTTCTCAAACATTTATGGTCCCCAAACGGCTCAGGATAGGGCAGTTCTCTGGAATAGCTGTAGGAATTTTGCTACTCACATATATGGTCCATGGGTGCTTGGAGGAGACTTCAATACAACAAGATACTCCATGGAAAGGAACTCGGGTAATTTCTCGGCCGACTCAGACGCCTTCAATGCTTTCATTAACTCTTGCTCTTTGATTGAACCGCCGATCAACAACCGTCTCTATACTTGGTCCAACAGGCGTCACAATCCTTCCTTGGCCAAACTAGATCGTTTCCTCTTCAACTCTGCATGGGACGATACTCACCCTCTATCTTCCTGCCGTGGCCTTGCAACAGTTCACTCAGACCACTGTCCTCTCGTGCTGGAATCGGGTTCACTTTCTAACCAGACTAGACCATTCAGATTTGAAAGACTCTGGATACTTGAACCATCCTTCGAAGATTTTATTAAACTCGCATGGGCTCAGCCCATCAGGTCCAACTCTGCTTCAGGTAGGGTCGTTGGCAAGCTTAAATCACTGAGAAGACTGCTTAAACCTTGGGCCAAATCTATTTGGGGCTCGCTCAGAAACCGTATCTCCTCAACCCAAGATGAAATCCTTAATTTAAATATCCTAGAAGAATCACACCCTCTCAGTGACTCTGAGATTCTCAAACTTAGGAATCTGGAAGCGGAACTCGAAAGACTTCTGAAACAGGAGGAAATTGGCTGGAAACAGCGCTCTAAAGCCAGGTGGCTAGCAGATGGCGACAAAAATACGGCTTACTTTCACAGGTTAGCGAATGGCCGCCGCAGATCCCTATTCATCCCAGAAATTATCCACAACAACTCGCCAGTCTCGGATCAGTCGGAAATTCTGCAACTGTTTACCCAATACTATCGCTCGATCCTTGGCAAACCATCACCACCCCTACCAACCATAGACTGGAACCTTCTATACCCCAATCCTTCAGTCATCGCAATAGATGCTCCATTCTCTGAAGAAGAAATCCTTTCCGCCCTTCGACATATGGACGATAATAAAGCACCGGGCCTAGACGGCTTTGGCCCTTTTTTTCAAACACTTTTGGGATGTTATCAAATCCGACATTCTTGACCTGTGCTCAGAATTCTATTCCAACCCTGCATCCATAGCCCGGCTCAACTACGCCAATATTATCCTCCTTCCGAAAACTGCTGGAGCCAATTCCCCTTCAGCCTTCCGACCCATTAGTCTCCTTAACACCACCTTCAAGCTCATCACCAAAGTCCTAGCCAACCGCCTTCAGCTTTTCATAGATCAGCTGATAGGGCCAGAGCAATCAGCATTCATGTTGGACCGTAACATTCTAGATTGTGTGGCGGCTACACAGGAAGTTATCTCCTACTGTCATTCCAACAACATTCCAGGTGTCCTCCTTAAACTTGACTTCTCCAAGGCCTTCGACTCGGTTAATTGGAACTTCATACTTGAGCTCTTATCCCATAGAGGTTTCCCTATGAGATGGTGCGATTGGATATCATGCATTTTTACCTCTAGTCTCTCTTCCATTCAGATCAACGATTCTTCCGGTGGCCTAATTAAATCTGCCCGTGGCCTCAGACAAGGAGACCCCCTCTCGCCGCTGTTATTTGTGCTAGTTGCAGACGTCTTTAATCGCATGACCAAATTGGCCATCGTGAACAACTACTTAGCTGGTATTGGCCCTCCCAATTCTAATCTGATGATCTCCAATCTCCAGTTTGCTGATGACACTATCCTATTTGCCTCTCCCTCGCCGGATCATATCCACTGTCTCAAAGTCCTTCTTTACTCCTTCGAACTCATCTCTGGCCTCTCCATCAACTTCCACAAAAGCTCCATCATTATGCTTGGCTCCGCTGATATTCTCGCACCCTCCATCTCTTCCATCCTAAATTGCAATATTGATCAATTCCCTATCTCCTACCTGGGTATTCCCCTGCGCCCTTCCAAACTGCATCGAGCTGATTGGGTCCCCCTCGTTTCTAAGATTGATGCCAGACTTTCGGGCTGGAAAGCGGAGGCCCTATCGGCCGTAGGCAGGCTGGTGCTTGTCAAATCGGTGCTCTCTTCCTTACCCACTTACTGGCTCTCTTTTCACAAACTACCTGCCTGGGTCTCCAAGCGAATCGATTCCGCTAGAAGATCCTTCCTCTGGAATGGGGGAAAAGTCAAATGCCTTGTCAGCTGGAGGATTGCCTGTTTGCATCGTGACCATGGTGGACTTGATATTCTTAACCTTCGAACCTTCAACCTTGCTCTTTTGGCCAAATGGTTATGGCGTCTTCTCTCACCGGGCCATTTCATTTGGAAAGATTGGATCCTTTCTGTCCACTATCATAACAACCCTTTCTGTGTCCTTCACCTCGCCCCCCTCTCTAAGCCATCCCCTTTCTGGTCTGGTGTACTCTCTTCCTTAGCCCAGGTCAAGCCGCTCTTTCAAGTAGTTTTAGGCAACGGCTCGAATTGCCTCTTTTGGCAAGACTCATGGTCTCAACACTCTCCTCTTTACCGCTGCTTCCCTACTCTCTTCGCCTCCGCACCATTACAGTACCTCACAGTAGCCGACGCAGTTTCCTTAGGCCCTCTCTCGTTTTGTCCTGCTTCCCTTTTTGGTGATTGCCTGCTTCGCGAATTCCTTGTCGTCTCCACCCTGCTTCTGTCCATTAACCTGCCTACCTCCACCCCTGACCTATTCTCGTGGCCCCTATCCCCTTCCAAAGGCTTCTCAGTATCCCAATGCTATACCTACCTGAACCACCCTGGCAGACTTTTCTCCTTCGCCCGCATTTGGAAATGCCACCTCCCTCCGCGAATCCTCTTCTTCCAATGGTGTCTGATTCACGGTCGCATTAACACCAAAGACCGTCTCTCTCGTCTCAATATCCTTTCGGATCAGGTCTGTGCTCTTTGCTATTTGGAAGTCGAAACCATTAACCATCTGTTCGTAGATTGCGACTTTGCTCATTTCGTTTGGGTCTCTTCTTGTGCGCATATTCTTGGTTTCATCCCCTTCATTTCTAGCTTCTTCGACCATTGGCAGTACAACGCCCCGGATTCTCTTCTGGATTCTCTACTTGCAATTTTCTGTTGGATCATTTGGAAAGAAAGAAATGCCCGTGTCTTTAACAAACCAGCTAGTTCGAGAGTGCTTTTATGCAACAGGATTATTAACATCTTTGCTTTTTGGACAGGCTCCAGCTTCTCTGCCCCTTTCAGGCTCCGTCTTCCGCCTGCAGATTCTCCACCAGATGAGTCGGTGGGCAGCACATCTTCCGCCGCACCGGTTGGATATCCTCCTTTTGGGCATCACTACTAGCTAAGACAGTATCACTTCATTTTCACTTTTATCTGACTGCTCTTGATGTATATATTGTACGGTAGTTTCATTTTCGGGTACTCTTTTTTGATGCTACTGCTGATGTAATTTGACACTATCTTTTTGGCTAACGATCAAGCATGTTGATCGTAATATTTATATTTAGTATCTATCACTAATCGGCTGTGTAGCTCCACGCTACACATCCGTTCTGCTCTAAAAAAAATATCATAATGAAAAGATTAATTAAATTGAAACTAATTAATTAACTTTAAAAGTAATTAATTAAAAATGATTAATTAATTTTTAAACACCATTGATTAAAATAATTAATTAACTTTAATCTATCATTATTCAAGAGATTAATTAAACTTAATCATCATTAGATAAAATGGTTAATTAATTTTAAACATCATTAACAAAGTAATTAATTAATTTTAAACACATTGTTATTAAGATAATTAAATAACCTTAATCCTCATAATTAAAATAATTAATTAAATTTAAATCATTATTAAATTAGTAAATTAATTTTAAATCTATCCTTATTAAAAAACTTAATTACCTTTGTAAAGTAAAACCCAAGCTCGAAAGTAAAACAAAAGATGTCGAAGAGATGGTATTTTCCAAAAGTGTCGATATAGCGCTTATCGCTATACGGACACTTCAAGAACTACTTTCATGACATATTGATTTTCATCCAAGCATCACATTACATAACATAAGTGAAGTATATATATACAAGGTCTATAACAAATCATACAACATGTAGGGAGCATCACTTATAACATATTTAACTTTTCTACTAACTTTTCACATTACTTACTAACTACCAAGATGTTATCTTTCCAAAGCATAAACCAAACCAACAAATATCACATTAACATACATATAGATCAGGAATTTATAAGCTACTGAGATAAATAATATCAAAGTTAAAAACTTTTGGTTTAAAAGATGAGATTTTACTCACCGAAATGTCCATTAAATCAAACCGAACTTTCGCTAAATCTCGGACCGGCCTAAGAACTTGGTTTTTATTTTGGAAAGACTTGATTTTTCTGGGCTAGGAGGCAATGTTGTTTGGCCTAGGGCTTAGGTTTAAATGATGAGTCATTACATATTTTAAGTAGGGAAGAATGCAATTGCAGGGAATTTCGGACACTTTGTATTTAAATATCTGAATTATTTAAATAATTGAATCTTGAATTAAATGTGATGAAAGTGATTTAATAACCATGTTAATACCTTCTAAGTAATAACTAATGATAGTAAACTTGATTTTGAAAAGGGTTTACAAAAATATGCAATTCAATGAAATACTGATAACATGATTGAAAATCGTTTTATCGATAAACAACTTTTTATTCAATAGAAGCAATTCAAAAAAAATACATACATTAAAACACTTAGGAAATCATTATTAAGTAATAAAAATATTTTTCACTAAATCTCTTAGGCAGCTTCTAGAAGGGGAGGGGTAATATGGTAATTAACTAAAGAAGAGAAGATATTTTTGTCTAAATGGTCAAGTGTAAATTAGCACATGTAAAAAACATGAGAGGGGAGATCTTTGACTAGAAATGGAAGGGGTAAAGGAGTGCATGGAAATGTGTTAACATTTCATAATAATCAAAAGCTTGAAAAGAATGAAAAGATAAAAAATGATGGAAGTGGATTAGCACCAATCTGCTTTTTTCTTTAATAACGTTTCTCTAATTAGTTCAGATCTTCTCCAAAATATACCAACACCTTAGGAGGCATGGATCTAAAGTTAAAAATGGAAGAAGTGAAGAGAAAGTGCGGATTTCACTTTAGGCCGTGAGCATGGAAGGTAGAAGGCGGAGTTTCTTTGTGATTTTGGTGTTAAAGCTTGGATTTTTGGAACTTTAGTGATGATAGGAGGTAGTTCTATGTTCTTGGGTGCTTTTCCTTGGTTTCTTGTGGATTTCTGAGTTTACTCACCATTGAATGATTACATGTTGTGTTATATATGTTGTGTGTTTGAAATATAAAGTTAAAGTTAAATTAACTTATTAAATCATAAACTTTGGACCCCCCAGCTTTTGAAAGAAAATGACAACTTTATATTATATAACATCACTCTTATTACCTACTATAACATGGGGCGTGACCTTAAATTGATGTTTAAATGGTTGTTTGGATTGTATGTTAAATTTGGAAGGGATATGGAATGGTCCGTATAGCGATAGTCGCTATAAGCGCACTTTGAATTCCTAAATGTTTAAACATGTTCTATGTGATTATACGGGAATATATTCTTATATTATATATTTTGGTTATTCTCTACACATTATTTGGTGTATGGGGAAACAAGGAATTGGTTTGGAAAGTTATAGAAATTTTGAAACATAGTTGTGAAAGTTAGAAGCGAAAAGGTTGTTATGGATGCACTTTGAAACTGTCTTGTGTTTGACGATTTTCAAAGTCAACTTTGAAAGACATCATAGGGGCTTCTTTGCATTTTTAATAAGTCCTATAATATTAACTATAATTGAAAAATATGTAAGTTTAAGTCATTCATTAACTTTTGAAACAAACTTGCAAAATTTTATAGTAAGAAGAAGGTCGCTATATGAGCAATTTGAAATGCCCTGTATTTGGGAAATTTTAATATGATTTTGAAACATTTCCTTAGGGGTTTCTTTAAATTTTTAAAAAGTACTATATGTGTAATTATTTTTGAAGAAAATTGGAGTTTAAATTATTTTATAACTGGTCAAATAAAATGGCTGAAGTGGAGTAAAAAGGTCGCTAAACTAACACCTTAGTAAATACCTTGTTTTCAAGAATTTTTATAAATAAACTGGAAGATGTCCTTAGATATTTCTTTATACGGTTTTTAATTACCCTAAGTGTATTACTTACTATAAAAATTTCAAGTCTTAAATAATTTATTCATTTTGTGCAAAATGGTCGCAAAGATCTTGCTTTTCTATCTTGTTCTTTGTCAATGACTTTTAACGGGATTTATAAATGTTGTAGTAAGTTGCCTAAGGTTTTAAGTGTCTAAAAATGATATTTAAATTTGGTATTTTTTCCTAATATTTGTAAGGACGTTTTCTAGAATATTTTTCTATTTTTAAAGTTGGTTAGAAGTTTAACTATATTTTTGATAATTATTTATGAATTTTTAAAGTAAAGGGGTTTTATAATATAAAACATGCTTTTTATTTATTTTCATCAAATTATAAATTTGTTATTTTTAAGTAATATTTTACATATATTTTTAAAACCTATTTGTAAGTATTTATATATATAAGTTGGGAAAAAGTGAGTTAAGCGTTTTATAAATGAACAAAAGAAGTTTTAAATTATAACATTATATTACAATAAATGGTTTTGTAAAGTTATGTAAAAGTATCTTATCTTGTTAATAACTTAGATCTTCAAAAATAATGTTTTTAAGATAATAAAGTATGGAATGGTTTGTATTTGTTGTGACAATGGGTTAATAACATTTGTCTTTAACCCGTTTTTATTATACGTAGCGATATAATTAGTTCTCTAAAGGAATGTTTTAAAGATGATCATAAGTGAAGTGATTATGGGTTATTGTGACAATGCATTAGTAACATTTTTCTTAAACCCTTTGAAATAGATTTGTGAATGTACTTAGACCTTTTAAATGGATATTTTGAAGGTAATAACAATCATGGAACCTTTTGGAAAAAGATAGAAAAGTGAAGATTTAACTTATAAAAGAGCAGAGGTTTATAGTAACAATGTTTGAGTAACATTTGTTTTCAACCTCTTTGTTCATATTTTAAAGTAAGAAATCTTGTTAAAAAATTATGAATATACTTATACCACTTGAAATAAGTATATGAATACTTTTTGAAGTATTGAAAGAGTACAAATGAATAGTAGAGATGGATAAATGAGGTTTTAATAGATAAAAGAACTTTTACTAATAAAAGAGGTTTTAACTAATAAGAGTATTAATTAAACTAGTGCGAACCCGTGCTTCGCACACGGATGTTGAAAAAATATTGTTGTTGCATAGGTCATATCCAAATGTATAAGAAATTTAATACGGTGGTAATGAAAAAACATTGTTGAATGATAGTGTTACATCATGAATAACAATTTGGTAGGATAAAGAATACATAGATATATTTGGTTATGATAATCACAATTAAAATCAAACAAAACAATTACAGTGAATATGTTAAAGTTCACAGACTATTTAGAGGATAATGTGCTAAAAATTTATCCGCTAATGCATAGATATATTCACTGTGGCATATAACGCCAATGTTGTTGCTTTTGCAATTACACAGCTGCTTCAATGTGCATAGATATAGTTGAAGTATTCACCGTGAACTGCAGACACAATAACACAGTGCAGTTCGATTCAATTAAACAAGAGTAACAAAAGTTTTTTGCAATGGGGAGAAATATAGTAATAGGATGAAATTTGTAAACAGTCAGGAAAAGTATTTGTCAACAGCTGAAAAAAGGGAGCAAAAGAAAAAAGAAAAAAGCAACAGATGTAGTACAGGGGAAAAGTAGTAAAACAGAAGATTCAATTGAAATATAAATGATGATGCAATAAGAAAATAACATGGGTTCCAATATAAATTACTATTGTTCACCGAATCTGATCTATGTCGATGCAAGGTACAAAACACGGCATACAGCTGGTAGCAGTAACCAATATTTGAAAATATCCAAAACATACAGAAGAGAACAATTGTGAGAAGTCCATTCATTTTTTAGCCTCAGAAATAACTGCTAGCAACGTGTGTATGATATTGGCTTGAGCGCAAATAGGTGATGTTTTCTTGGCCTTAATAGATGCATTACATCAGTCGATTATTTTAACCATTGAAGGTATTTGTACCTGCAGCCAAAAAAGGCAAAAGTGTCATTGATGCAGTATTATTACTAAATTCTCTCACTGCTCGTCTGACCTATTAACTATATCTAATAATCAAACTATGACTACATAATCATCTATACAAAGATACATTCATCAATTGTTTTCTAGAAGTTTTCCAACGGTGGTGGTGCAAGTGATTTTAGAATTTACTGCAAAAATTAAAAAATAAACTCTTTTATGTGGTTATCAACATTATTCTCACTATAACACATGTTTTGACCCAGCACTTAAACTGTGCATCTACCTTAAGCCCGAATACAACAACTTATATGCTTATTGTAGTATTGATCATCGTAATTGTAAACGAAATTGAGTAAACTTAGCCAAATTATGTCATCAAACCTGGAATCAATGTATTAAACGCTGAGCTGCACGGTTGAATCAAGCATTAATTATGTGAAGTCATTATTTAATCATCTCAAGCTATCAAAAATAAAAATTCATTTTTCAATTATATTTTCATAATGCGGTTAAATAACTATCGTTAACATCAAACAAAATTATTACTACAGCTAAATTAGTATTGCATCACACAAATGCAGTTAAAATATTCAAAAACAATAATTGCTTAATTCCAAAAATACTGCAAAATAATAACCGCTTTTGCTTAATGCATTTAAATTTTAACTACAGTAAGCTCGAATAAATCATCGTGTACAACCAAAATTATTACTGCATCACATAAATATAGCTGAAATATTCAATTTCTACCAAACATAATTCAAAATTGTCATTAAATTATAACTGCATTTTATTAATGTAGTTAAATTTTAATTGTATTAAGATTGAATAAATTCCTAAAATGTAGCCAAATTTATTACTTCATCACATAAATGTGGTTAAAAATCTTCAAATATAGTTAAATTTACCCAAAACTTGCTGATAAATTATAATTGCATTTTCTTAATTTCATTAATTTATAATTGTTTTAAAATTGAATAAAATTATCAAATATAGTCAAAATCATCAATAGTAAATGCAATAAAAAAATGCTAACATAGTTAAATTAATTCAAAAAATGCCTATAATTATTACACCATTTTTTGATGGGGTTAAATTATAACTGCACTAAGTTTGAATACTATCAAACACAATCAAGATTATTACTTTATTACATAATGTAGTTACAATATTCAAAGGCAACCATAATTGTATAATTCAAAAAAAATATTCCTTTCAAATATGTTAAAAGATAATAAATACATTATAATAATCTAGGTAAAACTACTATGTAATGTTTATGATCATCATAATAATGCTGTTACAGAAACGCGGTACACAGCGGTGACACAAAATAATTGTGCAATTAAAGCTGCTATATAAAATTATGATTTTAAAAAGTTTATTTTTAGCTATCAACAAAGGATATCATTGGAAAGCAAATTAAATTTGAGATTTAATAGTGAAAACGATTCTTAAATCCAATCAATGTAGAAAAAGTTATCACATTTTAAAGTTTGGAATATAAAGAAATTAAAAATGCGACTGTTCAGTTGCCAAATTTCAAGGGGGCCTGTGTGAGCTTGAAATTCAACTCACTAATAATAATATAGTATAGATAAAAAGGGAATTAGAAGCCGCTTATGTGACTTAATCATACTTTGTGTGACTTGATTGTGCTTTGTGTGTTTACTCATTTATGCAAAGTATTTAGTCATGTACTTAGCACAAAAAGCCGACAACGTAGACTTGTCTATTAATGAGAGTTAAGAATGAAGTGTCGACAAGGATTTATTGCAACCAGTGCTCTAACTTACCTGCTTTTACTCTTGACTGAGGGATAGTATAAGTTGAGAAGTTCAGAAATGTGGTAAGTATACGAGACTTGGTTTCCATATATGATAGTAGAAGTTAAGAAGTTCGTTGCAGGCTTTTCCCTACAAATTTTAATGCAGCAGCTGCCAAATGGTATAGGAACAACCGAGAAAACACCATCTATTCTTAGGAGTATTTTTCTTATGAATTTTCGGCACACTTTTGCATATGCAAAGATCCTACCTTAGATTCTAGTCTGCCAGCTAACGTCAAACAAAGACCGGGTGAAATACTTGGTGATTATCTAAGGAGATCCAATATTGAAGTGCTGAAAGCAGAAAATATGATCGATAAGGAGAAACTGATGGCGGTACGTTTAGGAATAATTAAGCAGACTCCTTTTTGGAAAGGGCACTATATTCATGGGTGCAGAGGTCTGCAGGACTTCCATTTCCAATTGATAAATTCATTCGCATGGACGAAATGTACCAGGCCGGAAAGAAGTCTCAACCGAAGAAAGAAGAAGGAAAGTCCAATTTAGATCGCCCCAACAAAAGGCCAAAATAGGATGAAAGTGGATGGGGGAGGTGGGAGGAAATCCCTAAATCCAATTATGTAGCACTGAACAAACCCATCTCCTATATTTTTACTGTGGCCAAAGACAGTGGAAATTTCCCCACTTCCTACAAAGCAAGGAACCATTCTGAGCCTAAAAGAGGGAGAGGTTATTGTGCATATCACAAAGCAAATGGGCGTAAGACTAACGATGTCATGTCTTGGTAGGTATAATTTAGAATATGATTAGGTCAGGATCTCTTAAGGATTTCGTTAAGGAAACTCAGAAGTCTTCCCATCCCAAAGAGAATAATTAGAGGACTTTGAGCAACAATTCTAACTTTGTAGAGAATGATTTCAAAAAAAACTTTATTCCTCCAGTTAATCGCATAGATGCAATTCATGGAGGTACCCACATTGTCGGGAATAGCAAAGGGGCTAAGAGTAGGTATGTAAGGGAAGAAAAGGATGGAATCTTCTCCATCCAGGAGGAACCACCATTCATGAATCACAAGCTCCAACTTAAATGCCTTAACTTGACAATAACTCAACAAGAGCTAAGGTGAGTCTGTCATCCGCATAACAACTCGCTAATGATAACCGATCAAACTAGACTCTCTATGCTAACAAAGATTTTGGTAGACATTGGAAGTGCAGTAAATGTCATTTTCAAACACGTGTTTGACCAGATGCGATTAACTCTTTGTACAAGTAGGAATTCCTCCATACTCTAAAACCTTTAAAAATCTTTTCGTAATCATGGACCAAGCCTCTTATTATAATGCTTTCTTTGGAAGGTCTGCTCTAGATGAAGTGGATGCATTTGTCTCACCCAAATATCTAATGGTGAAAGTTCTTAACTAAAAATGGTTGGGGAACCATAAGGAGGGAGCAGTTTAGCTCCTGAGAACTATATATTGCTACGCTCGAGCAATATAATAAGGATGGCTTGTTACAACTCGGAGAAAATAAATTGAACCAAACCAAAACCAAAAGCCCTTGAATGGTAGCTCTTCGAACCTACTATTCAAGGAAAATAAACAGGCAAAGGTAGGTGAAAAGCCTATGAATGTGCTGAAAAGATTCAACTTCTCCGAAGGGAAAAGAAAGCAAAACAAAGTAAACTAGATGACTTAAATTGCAAAAATGAGTAATAGAGAATGAAATCTGCCAAAGTACTAGAAGAGGTAAGCCTAGATTTGCTTGACCCAACCAAAATAGTAAAAATTAGAAAAGGACTAAGCGACAATCTCATAGGAGAGCTTATCTGATTCCTCTAATCTGGCAAAGATGTGTTTGCCTGGACTCACTCAAACATAGTCAGGATATATCCAGCAATTATGAGCAATGCTCTAAACATAAATTCAAAAATCGTTCCCATTCAACAAAAGAAAAGGCAGCTTGATAAAATTTGAGCTAATGCATTAAAGGAAGAAGTTAAAAAAGATTACTTGAGAATGGGTTCATTAGAGAAGTGCTCTACCCCAAATGGTTGGCTAATCCTGTATTAGATAAAAAGTCCAATGGAAAATGGAGAACAAGCATTGATTATAATAATTTGAATAAGGCATGCCCCTAAAGATTGCTATCCTTTGCCTAGAATAGATCAATTAGTTGATGCCACAAGTGGACATAAGTTGTTGTCATTTACAGATGCATACTCGAAATACAATTAAATCCCCATGTTCAAACCAGATGAAGAAAAACACAAGTTTTGTAATAGATTGGGGGACTTAATACTAAGTTATGCCTTATGGGCTAGAGAATGCAGGGGCAATGCATCAAAGGTTGGTAAATAGAATGTTTAAGAAACAAATTGGATGAAACATGGAAATGTACGTGGATGATATGCTAGTTAAGTCCCAAGAGGAAACTAACTACTCGAAAAATCTTAAGGAAATGCTTAGAGTACTATGGAAGTACAAAATGAAGCTGAATTTGAAAAAAAAATGCTCTTTTGGAATACAATTTGGGAAATTTCTAGGATATATTGTCGGTGCTCGAGGAATTGAGGCAAATATCGATCATATAAAAGCGATTAAGGACATAGCAGAGCCAAAAACAAGTAAATATGTAATGAGTCTAAATGGAAGGGTGGCAGCTTTAAACATATTTATCTCTAAAGCCACTAATAAGTGCATCCCTTTATTTGATGTGATTAAGAAAAAGATGAACTTTTAGTGGAGAGAAGATTGCCAAAAAAGCCTTTGAGGAATTAAAAGACCATCTTGAAAAACCTCTGATCTTATCTAGTACCATAGAAGGAGAAAATTTGTGCCTTTATATGGCAGTCTCGGAACATGCAGTAAGTTCGGTTTTAGTAAGAGAAGAACATAAGGCTCAACTTTCGGTGTACTATACTAGTAAAAGACTTAAATATGTAGAAGCTAGTATCCTGTTATAGAGAAGTTGGCATATTGTTTAGTTCTCGCTGCTCGAAAACTAAGAGCCTACTTTCAATCGCACTCAATCAAGGTCATAACTAATTTTTCACTTAAGAAAATTTTTAGTAATTCCAAAACATTGGGAAAGACACTAACATAAGGAATAAAGCTAAGTCGGTATGAGATTGAGTTCCAACCCCGAGTGGCAATCAAAGGACAAGCTCGGGTTGATTTTTTAATGAATGTATAGGTTTTATTAAAGAACAATAGAAAACAGAGGAAGATCTGTAACCTAAATGGCAACTCTTCGTTGGTGGAACCTCGAACGAGCAAGGGGCTGGTGTCAAATATGTAATCATTAACCTAGATGGACACCGATTACATTATGGTATGAAGTTAGGATTCCCCAATACCAATAATATGGCTGAATATGAATCAATGATAGCAGAACAAACCTTAACTCTTCGGTTAAAAAACCTAAGGATCAAAATTTTCAGTGATTTCCCAGTTGATGGTTAATCAGTTGAATCAAACTTATCAAAAGAAGGATGAAAGATTGACCCTTTATGTCAAGAAGATATTGAAAATGTTAGCCTAGTTTGAGAATTTTTCGATACATCAAGTACTTGAGGAAGGAATTCTCAAGCTGACTCTTTAACCAATTTAGCTAGCTCACGAGGAGCCCAGGAAACTCATATTCTGCCACTGGGCTTCCAACAAAATCCCAGTATTGAGGAAAAAGCCCCCAAACCAAAATATGAGGCAATGGTATTGACTAGATCTCAAGCTCTTATACACATGGAAAAAGAAAATGAACCAAGAAGAACTAATGATGAAAACAAGGAAGGAGCCATTCATCCAGAAATAAATGACCAATATAAGAATAATCGGATGATACTCATTGTTGAATACATGGTAGAAGGGAACCTATCAAGAGTTAAAAGGGAAGATAGAAGGGTAAGGCACCAAGCTTCAACTTTAACTATGATGGATGGAACACTTTATTAAAAAGGATATTCACTCCCTTATTTAAGGTGTGTTGGTTTAGTAAATGGCTCAAAGCTGTTATGAGAAGCCCATGAAGGGTTTTGGGAGAATCATTCTAATGGCATGAAGTTAGTCATAAAGGTCATGAGACAATAATTTTATTAGCCCTATGTGAATAACGACACTGTGAATTACGTAAAGAGGTGCGAAAATTGTCATAAGTTTTCAACAATCCCACATATACCACCAAATTAGTTAACCATGATCTCAAGTCCACAGCCCTTTGGTGTGTAAGGAATCGACTTAATAGGACCATTGCCTATATCGAAAAGGTGGAGCCAAGTTTGCAGTAGTAGCCATCGACTACTTTACCAAATGGGTGGAGGCAGAACCATTGCTAAATATAACTTCAGGAAAAGTGCTAAAGTTTGTGATTAAGAACATAGTCACCTGATTTGGAATACTAAATAAGATAATCTCTGACAATGGAACCCAATTTGAAAGTGAAGAATTCATGAGATTCTGCAACAAGAATGGGATAATCAAAAGTTTTTCATCAGTAGCTCATCCCAAGGCTAATGGAGCCGTTGAAGCCGCCAATAAAACCATTAAGACGATCCTCAAGAAACGGCTAGACAAAACAAAAGGAAATTGGGTAGAAGAACTAACATTGGTGCTTTGGGCATATCAAACTTCGACTAAGACTGCAATAGGACATGGTCCATTTTATTTGACATATGGATGTGAAGCAATGCTTCCAGTCAAAGTTGATATACCATCCCATCGAAGGATTGCATATGCTTTTGACCCTAATTAAGAGTTAAGAAAAGAATCCCTAGGTTTGATCAATGAACTAAGAGATGAGGTGACCATATGAATGGCTGAATATCAACAAAGGATATCAAGATATTATAACTCCAAAGACAAAGGGAGAAAATTTCAAAAAAGTAGATTTAGTGCTTCGAAAAGTCATGGCAAACACAAAAAATCAAGTAGATGGACCACTTGGACCAAACTGAGAATGACCCCTTGTTATCCATGAAGTAATCCCACCAGGAATTTATCAACTAACCCAACCCAAGGGTAATGTAATAACAAGAACTTGGAATGCCAAACATCTAAAGCCTTATTTTCCTACAATGGATAAATAAAGAAATTGATACAATTATATCTACGAAATCAATAAATAGAGAGAAAGGAACTCATAAAATAAAGGAAAAGCCTTTGATCCTGCCACAAAGGTCCGGTCAATGCATTATAAGCCTCGGTCCCACCTATAAGGCCTGACCGCAACACCTCCTAGAGGGCGGTCAAAGTAAGCCTTTAGTCCCGCCTATAAGGCCTGGCCAGGGCAGTGCAAGCCTTATGTCATGCCTACATGGTCTGGCCGGAGCATTTCCTAGAGGAACGATGGAGTAAGCCTTTGGTCCCATCTAAGATGGCCTAGCCAAAGCACCGACCAACCTTCGGTTCCGGCTATAAGGCCTGACCAAAGTGCCTCTTAGAGGGAGGACGAGTAAGACTTTGGTTCTATCAAAGATGGCTAACCAACGCACCGACCAACCTAAATCCTTACCTAAAACGTAAGAAGGGGCAAAAGAAATCAATCAAAGCCTAAATCCTAACCTGAAAGGTATAGAAGGAGCAAAAGAAATCAGTCAGGCTAGACTAATTCCATCTTAGAGATAGACCAAAGCAATCTTCGAGAGGAAGAGCAATTAAACATGATAAATCTTGCCCCATGCAAAGTTTAAAGAAACCTTCAAAGGAAAGGTCATGCCGCTACAGCGACGGAATATTTTTAAAAGCAATGATCGCGAAGGAAATTTTGAATTATCTTGTCAAGGCTTAAATTATTATTTGAGCCTGAGGCTTTATTCTCTGAAGCAAATTAGCTCTCAATCATTCATTTTTGGATTAGAGTCCAAATTTTCCATCAAATAACAGGATCTCCATTACCGATCAGATTTCTGGTCTTATGTTAACTAAAATGGGAATTTTACCATTAAAATATACATTTCTAGTCTTCCTACCATATGGGTTTCTGGTCTTCTTATCAGTTAAATTTTTGGTTTTCTTACGAAATGAATTTCTTGTTTTCTTATCAAATGAGTTTCTTGTCTTCTTATCAACGTGTTCTAGATTATGAACCCATAATGAAGTTTGTGGAACTCTTGCTTTTGTTGCCAAGTTCTCAGTCTCAAGGTAGGAATTCAGATTCTCCTCTATATGGCAACGATTTTTCTTTGGATTTCCGGTTTCTTATTATTAGAAGATTGAGTGCCGCCATCATAGCTCACCATCCCCAACATGGTAATTGATATGACTCCTTAGAACGAAGATATCGCCAATCACTCTTACTGAATCGATCCATTTTAGGTGTTGAACTTGGTTTTACACTAAAGTGTAAAAAAATGCTTTTATACAAGGAAGAAGGCAAGTTAATCCACGTCTTTACCAAATTTGAAAGGATTCATCTAAAATTCTGTTGATTCAATAATTATACCAAGAAAAGAATTTCAAAACTAAGTTTTCAAAGTTTCGAAGATCAACAAGAAAACTTTTTCAAAAATTTCTTTGACACTTACAAGGCCGAGTAATCAATTTGAGAAATAATTTTTTGAAATCATGGAAGTCATCATCATTTACTTTATGTTATCCAGAAGAACAGGGTTTAAAAGAGAAAATCTCATAGAATTTGAAAGCTAGAAAGGTGAGAAGATACTTGGTTTTACACTAAAGTGTAAAAAGCTTCTTTTATACAAGGAGGGGGGCAAGTGTTATCTACATATTTTCTGACTACTACACTAGAAGAATAATCAAGGGAAAAAAGAAACTAAGTTGATAAGAGGATATAGAAGCATTGAAAGATAGACATCGAGCTTATATGGCAATAAAGATGACAAGCCTATAAGTGCTTCGAAGATGTCAAACTTGTAGACCAGAAAAACTATTGTTACTACATAATATGAGTATCGCGCATCTAAAGAAAACATATTGAGTTTGGAAATGATGAGAGATGACAACCCTGAAGAAAGTAAAGTTATCAAACATTTAAGGAGTATAACAAACCTCCAGCAATAATAATAATGCGTTAAGCATCTACTAGTAAAGGTGCCGAGTCCTTAAGGAAGTCGAACTACAAGCGGTTAACAAGTAGTGAAGAGGTGTCGAGTCCTTAAGGGGTAATGAGCCTCTAAGTGTAACCACCCACCTTTTTGGACGGTTTAAAATCGGCAGTAAACCACACATGTCAACTCAAACCATTCAAAAGGGAGGATTGTTAATGGGACGAATAAGAAAAATAAGGGAAAGAAAGAAAAAAACACAGAATCTTACAGTGGAATGACAAAATATAATAATCAAATAAACAGTTCATGAAGCTGTTTTACAAATATATTTGATTACACATTTACAATACAAATCAGAGTAACATACAACAAGAATAAATAAATAATACAATGGAACAACATGGTACTGTTAGCACCAAAATTGGTCACTAACCTCGTAGAGAAAGATTGTGTAGAGAAATAAATGATGAGGGTAAATTAAACAGAGAAGACAATGCTAATTTAAATGCAGAAAGTAAGAACACCAAATTTATAGTGGTTTAGCGTAATTGCCTACGTCCACTGTGAGGTTAAACTTTATTGATCTTCTTAATAGTTGATTACAAATACAATTCGTGAATCAAATGCTTGAATGAAGTTGTTAAGTAGAGAAGATGAGTCTCAAAAATGGCAGAGTCTCCCCAGTGTTCTCTCCAAAAAAGGATCCCTTTCATTGTGCCCCTGCCTCTCTATTTATAGACGAAGGTGGGTTGGACTTCTCTGGTGGGCCTGGTAGCTGAATAACTCGGTCCAAATAGTGTAAGTCCTATGCGCCGAACCAGATAGGCTGAACGACAGAATGCCAGCCTCCCCCTTTATGCCGAACGAGGTGAGGCCAGACACTCTGAATGCCGAACATCCATTTGTACTGAATGACCTTGGATGATGAGCTGCAGGTGATTGCCGAACGAGATACGTACCGGAAGAGATGTGGTGTTGAGTGAGGGATGCAGGTCGAATGAGGCTGGAATGCCGAACAGTCCGGGAATGCCGAGCGTACCTTGTAGGCCGAACGTTCATGGATGCCGAACGATTTTATGCCGAGCGTTCTTCCTTGGTCGAACGGTATTCACTACCGAACGTTTCTCGATGCCAGACGCTCCTAGATGCCGAACGCTATCCCATACCGAACGCCCTTTAGATGCCGAATGCTGTGCTCGTGCCGAACGGTCTTAACATGCCGAACGCTCATTGTTTAACTGATCGATGGGGAGGCCGAGTACTAAGTTGCCTGGTCAATTCCCCAGGAAACACTTGCCCCCCAAAGTGTATTACGTGACCGAACGTGATACGCTTTGAATTACGTATCCTCCATGCTCCGCTTCGAACCTTGGTTAAATCCTCTTGGAGATGCCTTCTTGAGAATATCAGTGGCCATTCGTGTCTGATTCTGCAGAGCTAATAAGCTTTGGCTATCAGATCTAGTCTTCTCTTAATAACCCTTAGTGAGAATTCAATTTCTGTTGATCTCAAGAAGTCGAACTTTTTCAGATGTACACATGCACGTTCGGGTACATGTTTTTGCCATTGGCTCTCGGATGCATTTTATATGCTCATAAGTCGTCGCCAACTCCATCTAGTTTAATTGCAATTCAATCGCGATTCCTTGTTTGTATTTTCTATGAAATAAGGGTTGCAATCAGCCACTTGAGGCATTTTCCAAACCTCTCTTCAGTACAGACTCTATGATTTTGTTCACAGCTTCAACCTATCCATTTTCAGTTATAATGGATCATGGAAGGTCATAAGGACAGATGACGTTACGGATAAAGAAGTGAATTATTTTCTTCATCTTGGTCGTGGTTAAGAGTTCTTCATCTGCCCATTTGGTGACGTAATCAACTGCTATGATGGTGTATTTCGCACCACCTTTAGGATCGACAAGAAGACGATTTCAGTGCCCCCAAGTGGCAAACGGCTATGAACTAGCCATTTGAATAATTTCCATCGGCGGGGTTCTCGTATTTTTCGCAAACATCTTGCACTCGTCACATTGTCTAGCATGATCACCCGCATCTGGGTTGATAGTTGGCCAGTAATACCTGTAGCAGAGTATCTTCTTTATCATGGTTTTCCCCCTGATGTTATTACCGCATTCATCTTCATAGACTTTGCTCAAGATATCATCATGGGTGATATGCCGAAGCATGGGGATTGATAAACTCCTTTTGACACACGACTTATTCTTAGATGATTTAGCGTGAAGCTTTGAGGAGGATCTGTCGTTTTCCATTCCTCCGTTCAGTATGAATTCCTCATTGTAGATAGTCTTTGATAGGAGTCAATCATGACACAATTTCATTTTTTTCGTTGAGTGCGTGTGTAATGATGTAATACGTGAAGTCGGTTAGTAGCTCTTGGACTTGGCCGAGATAAGGAGCAAGACAATGCCCCCTAGCAAGATCAACTTCCTTAAATTTGTATACTACCAATCAAGAATCACAAAAGATATGTAAAGTTTTCACTTCAAATCCTCTAGCAAGTTTGAGGCTGGTAGTTAAGGCTTCATACTAAGCATCTTTGTTTGTTACAGGTAAATCGAGTTTTAGGACGTAGCAGATTGATCGTTCCTCAGGAGTCATTATCAAGCCATAACACTGATCATTGGATGCTCCATCCGTGTACATTTTCCATATTATGGTTGGTTCTCTGCTACTCTTCGAGTAATCATCTGAGGTAGTGAATTTGGGTGTGAGGTCTGCTAATTTCCATCCTTGGATAGCCCTTCGTGGAAAATAAGTGATATCGAATTAGCTTAGTTTGATATTCTATTTAAGTAGTCTTTCAGACGTCTCAGGTCATTGTATGCCTTTTCGCAACGGCTGGTAGGCATAGACGTTGATGGGGTGAGCCTAAAAGTAAGAGTGGAGCTTTCATGATGAAATCAATAGAGATTGTGCTAGCTTTTGTAGCTTCAGGTTGATATCCAATGCATGGCTCGCGATAGTTAATGAAATCACATATGCATGTCAGAATGGGTCCAAGGGAACATATCATCATTTATTCAGAAAAATCCAACTAATTCTTTTATCATCATTGCACTGAGCTGTGATCCGATATTCAGCACCCGGAAAGGGTCGCCATGGCTAGTTGTAATGTCGACCGTCGGCTTAGCAGGTGCCATCCCAGATTCTTTGAGTAAAGATGTAACTATTTTGCATAACATTCAATGTGAAATATGGTTGGGACGGCCAATGTTGATGGTTACTCTAGTCGAATCCTAGAGTCTTGTCATGAGTTATTGAGTCTAATAGTGAAGGGCTCTGAATGCTCTAATAGATTATCAGCAAATGGCCAAAAATCAGGCTTAAAAGCGCATTAAAGGAAATGTCGAGTGGGGGTCAGCCTCGAGTGGCACGCAACTGTATAGCTGGATCTTGCTATGAGTTTGAATTTGCTTGTGCATTCGAGTAATGCACTTTCTATTTAATGCATTCATGATTCTTTACCTATCCTTCGGGTTGGAGTGAAAGTCAATTGCCCATGAGCTAAGGTATCAATTTAATGATTCTATCTCTAGGCATCCTTTCGGTCGTTGCCTTGAGTAGCTGTAAGCACTATATATAAGTTTTAATACTGAGCTATCGTAGCCAGTTTTTGGATGACCATGCGTCTTCTCCCAGTCTCGGGTTGATAAATGTACTGCATGGGCAGTTGAGTCTCGTCCTAGCTATGTTTATATTTTCACCTACACTCCAAAGACATAGAGGTGATTGGTGAATAGTCGGTTCAGATTCATCTTGCATCTCGCTTGTGCCCCCAGGTCTGGGGCATATACCGATAAGTAGAAAGGCCAGCCACGCCCACTTTAGTTTTACTCTCTTTCCCGTTGGATCGTGGGATCATGTCAGTCGATGGGAGACTAGGTCTCGCCTATCTTGGATTTTATCATGGTTTTCTATTCCAAGAGGAATACTTCGATGCCACGTAAGTTTCAGGGCGTAATTTGGACAGTGGATGGTCATCCACGTCCACTTTGGTTCATGCTCTGTAATCAGATCTCGGGGCAAAGTTGGCTACAAATGCAGTCGGGTTATGCTCATCCAGTTTCATACTCCTCCTGACGAATCGAACGAGGGTGCTGAAGAATTTTTGACCAAGTATTCGTGGTTTACCCTATTTTCCATACTCTGGGGGTCATAGTTTTTCAAAAAACATCCGAGTCACATTCGTATGTGCTTGGTGCGGATCGGCATTGACCCTTGGTCTGAGGTATGATATAGTAGGTTGCTCGTAGCTTTGGATGCCGTTTCGATTGGCTCTGTATTGAGGCCTCCCTGCAGTCGCTGCCTCAAGTTATAAAGAACGCCACGCTAGAGCTACAATAAGCTGTCGTATTCAGCTTTTTAGTGTTTTGTACCCCTGCCCCCCCAGTAATGATTTGGCCAGGTCACTGGTTGGATGGTCGAACTCCATCCTCAGCGGGTTAATAATCCTCCTGTCGATTCCAGGTCGAAGTTTGCGGAATAGAAAATGGTCGGAATCCACTTGTCTATTTATCGATGTTTATACACCACTCTACATTCTGGTGACTTAGTGTTATTCTCCCCCCGGTTGACTCGCGCCCAATTTGTGTTCATGCTTCGGTCCACGCTCCGGGGACTTAGAGATTTGTCGAACGGTTTACGCTTTAGTCCACAGTTCAAGACGCAGAGATTTTCGTCAACTCGTTTATACTCTAGTTCGCACTCTGGGAACTTAGAGTAATCTGGTCCGCTTCTGGGATTTAGGGATTTTTCTGAAGTCGTCTATAATCTAGTCCATGCTCTGGGGACTGAGAGTACTGTAGTCCGCACTCTGGGGACGTAGAGGTTTTTGAGTCATTTATACTCTAGTCCGCACTCAGGGACTTATAGTACTTTAGTCCGCATTCTGTCTCCCATTCCAGAGGGTAAGACCTCTCGGATGGCTGAGAGTTTGCCCTAACCTGGTAGATAATCCTTCTCTTTAAGGTTCTCTTTAAGATTTCGAAAGTCGTTATTCTTTATGCAGGACTATTGCATTCTTGTTTTCCACGATTTTGTGCAGGCCGTTCTGACCCCGAGCCCACTCCGAGGAGCGATGTCGCCAAGGAAGTGGGGGAGAAAACAAGTGAAGCCACTCACGCAGGGGAGGCTTCTGGTCCAGACGCTCAGGTGATCGGAGCGCTTGACGAAGACAAGTCTGAAACCTCCTCTCCTACCGATGGGGGTTATGAAGTAGAAATTATAGGCGCCTCTGAGCATACATCCGAATTGAGCATGGAGGAGCGGCTCGAGAAAGAGAGGGAGGAGACGGTGAAGGTCATAGTAGATCCCCGAGTTGTGGACTTGGACGATCCTTTGAACAAGCCGTTGAAGGTCATCCTTCCTGGCGGGTCCAAGCCCATGGAACGCCCACGTACTCCTTCAGTTGCTACCCCTCTATCAAAGAAGAGTACCAAGGGTAAATGCTCTGGAGAGGAGCCGTCTGGAAAGAAGTTGAAGAAGCACAAGAAGTGATTACTATCCTCGTTCAACAAGGGTTAGTTTAAGTCATGTAATTATTTTCATCGATTTCCTTAGTCCTTGTAGATAGAATGTCGACTCTGAACTTTGGAGGGGTTGTAATAGAAAATCATTTCTGAATAAGGTTTAGTTCCTTTTTCTGCCTTACAAAAGACTCTTATTGTTCAGTTTTCTTTGTGATTGTGATTTTAATCCAAGCAGTTGTGAGTAACATAGACTTCTCAGTCCATCTTCATATAACTCGGAAACTCTTCGGGAGTCGTTGAACTTCCATTCTGTGCTTCGATCACTTAGAATACTTTCCAGCCCGTATGTCAGGGATTTGACAAATTCAAGTCATTTGTGTCATAGTTCATATTCAGGGAACTTGGAGATCCAATTCGCTTATATTCGAGTCTGCACTCTGGGGAGTTAGAGTACTCTAGTCCGCACTCTGGGAACATGGAGGTTTAAGTCATTTATACTCTAGTCCGTGCTCTGGGGACTTAGAGTACTCCAATCCGCAATCTGGGGACTTGGAGGTTTTAGTCATTTATACTCTAGTCCGCGCTCTGGGGACTTAGAGTACTCCAGTCCGCACTCTGGGGACTTGGAGGTTTAAGTCGTTTATACTCTAGTCCGCGCTCTGGGGACTTAGAGTACTCCAGTCCGCACTCTGGGGACTTGGAGGTTTTAGTCATTTATACTCTAGTCCGCGCTCTAGGGACTTAGAGTACTCCAGTCCGCACTCTGGGGACTTGGAGGTTTAAGTCGTTTATACTCTAGTCCGCGCTCTGGGGACTTAGAGTACTCCAGTCCGCACTCTGGGGACTTGGAGGTTTTAGTCATTTATACTCTAGTCCGCGCTCTGGGGACTTAGAGTACTCCAGTCCGCACTCTGGGGACTTGGAGGTTTAAGTCGTTTATACTCTAGTCCGTGCTCTAGGGACTTAGAGTACTCCAGTCCGCACTTTGGGGACTTGGAGGCTTAAGTCGTTTATACTCTAGTCCGTGCTCTGGGGACTTAGAGTACTCCAGTCCGCACTCTGGGGACTTGGAGGTTTTAGTCGTTTATACTCTAGTCTGCGCTCTGGGGACTTAGAGTACTCCAGTCCGCACTCTGGGGACTTGGAGGTTTAAGTCGTTTATACTCTAGTCCGTGCTCTGGGGACTTAGAGTACTCCAGTCCTCACTCTGGGGACTTGGAGGTTTAAGTCGTTTATACTCTAGTCCGCGCTCTGGGGACTTAGAGTACTCTAGTCCGCACTCTGGGGACTTGGAGGTTTAAGTTGTTTATACTCTAGTCCACGCTCTAGGGACTTAGAGTACTCCAGTCCGCACTCTGGGGACTTGGAGGTTTAAGTCGTTTATACTCTAGTATGCGCTCTGGGGACTTAGAGTACTCTAGTCCACACTCTGAGGACTTGGAGGTTTAAGTCGTTTATACTCTAGTCCGCGCTCTAGGGACTTAGAGTACTCCAGTCCGCACTCTGGGGACTTGGAGGTTTAAGTCGTTTATACTCTAGCCCGCGCTCTGGGGACTTAGAGTACTCCAGTCCGCACTCTGGGGACTTGGAGGTTAAGTTGAGAGCAGTCGTATTTCCACTCTTTAATTTGTATTCATCTACTGTATTGAGGCTAATGTCGTCGAATGAACAATCGAACCACGTTTGCTCACGAAATGGGATTCTGCCCCCCAGAATGAGGGACGGAATTTGAAAAATGGACGATCGATTCTCGTCCGCTTGGTGATTATAGCTCTTCCAATCAAGTCAAGGAAGTAGGTATATGACAGATGGTTGAATCACATCCATGTTGGGTTAGATAGCCAAATCTCTTACAATTTGCTCTGTATCTCCTTCTAGAAAATAAGGATAATAGATTGTTGAGTAGACAAAGTAAGTTGCATATGTTCCAAGGTGCAGTCGTGTCCATATATTGACAGCGATGGTTAGCGAGTACGCAGTCTACCATAGCTACTTCAAGTTGGGCTTTCGAACAACCTCGAGTGTTCAAGGTAGGATTTGATGTGTAGATGATCAAATCACGTCCACTTTAGACGGATCCCGGCGTCACTGAGCTTCATGAGGGGTATCTGTATTTTCTCGAACTTTGTTCTATGACTCGATTGGAGTGGATGATCGGGCCATATTCATTCCAAGCAGTTTAGGTCTCCAAGTCAAATGTGGAGGTTGATGGATGGATGGTCGGTTGTTCGAATCGATCATAAGTTGAGCATACGAACTCGGATCGTCTTGAAACTTGGAACATTGGCTTCCCTAGCTTTGATTGTTATGTCTTGTTAATCGTGGCTCGATCCAGACTCGGACAAAATCCATCGATATCCATAGTGAGCTTTTGTGTAACCGATCTCCAAGACGAACTGTCACTGGTTTCTAATCAAGTTCTTGGTGTCACGGCCTTGCCAAAAGGTGGGATAACATTTGCCCCCCAAAGGACGTCTTGTGTAAACATGACGTGCTTTGAAAAACCGCAGTCTTTCATGCTGAATATTTCCATTCAGTTGATTGCTTGACAGTCGTCTTTTAATCGTTTCGTTGCAATCTTCTTTTAGACAAATGTTCAACTAGCATGCTTTGCTTTGGTTCTGCCCCCAGTTTTGGGGATGAGTATGGAGTTGATGTATGTTTATACTCCGTCTCGCACTCTGGGAGTACGGAGTTGAGTAGATGTTTATACTCCGTCTCGCACTCTGGAAATATGGAGTTGATTAATGTTTATACTCCGTCTCGCACTCTGGGAGCACGGAGTTAAGCGAATGTTTATACTCCGTCTCACACTCTGGGAGTACGGAGTTGATTAATGTTTATACTCCGTCTCGCACTCTGGGAGTACGGAGTTAAGTAGATGTTTATACTCCGTCTCGCACTTTGGGAGTACGGAGTTGATGAATGTTTATACTCCGTCTCGCACTCTGGGAGTACGGAGTTAAGTAGATGTTTATACTCCGTCTCGCACTCTGGAAATACGGAGTTGATTAATGTTTATACTCCGTCTCGCACTCTGGGAGCACGGAGTTAAGCGAATGTTTATACTCCGTCTCACACTCTGGGAGTACAGAGTTGATTAATGTTTATACTCCGTCTCGCACTCTGGGAGTACGGAGTTGATTAATGTTTATACTCCGTCTCGCACTCTGGGAGTACGGAGTTGATGAATGTTTATACTCCGTCTCGCACTCTGGGAGTACGGAGTTAAGTAGATGTTTATACTCCGTCTCGCACTCTGGGAGTACGGAGTTGATGAATGTTTATACTCCGTCTCGCACTCTGGGAGTACGGAGTTGATCAATGTTTATACTCCATCTCGCACTCTGGGAGTACGGAGTTAAGTAGATGTTTATACTCCGTCTCGCACTCTGGGAGTACGGAGTTGTGCGAAGGATCGTCGTGTATCAACCCATTTTTAGCCTTGATGTGATGGCTTGCCCCCGAGCTCGAGTTTCACTTAGCGAGTGGCTGGTCGTATCGCAGCCGCTCTCTACTTGAATAAATTCCACTTGCAGGATGGAATTCAGCTCTCCGTGCATCGTGATGTTGTACATTGTATTTAATCCATAGCCCCAAATCAAAGGCATATGGTTGATGATGAGAAATAGAATTATTCTCGTCCAGATGTAACTCCACACGTCCGATCATGGTCTGCGTAAATTGGTTGGTAACCAAATCTGAGTACCTGGACACCTGCATCGTTTTGAAAGTAGTTTAGTTCAAGCTAGTCGTAGTTCATAGAACAATTGAAATAGAGATGGAAATGGAAATAATTCAAAGAAGATTATGGTAAATCTCATTGATATGTGACGCAACATCGTGTGCTCGCTATTCGACTCTACCCTTGGCTCCTTTCAAAGGGATGTCGGCCGCCAACCGTCCAATTGATAATCATAGCCCTTTATTAATAGGCATCGGATATTCGCTGCCCGCCATTCTGCAGGACTTGTACATACTATTGAAGCTTTCCTTTCCAGGTCATCTTTTCGATCACACCTCGGAGGTGTTTGTAATCGCCCGTGTTAGGATCAGCGAGCATCCGGGAATATACAACATTCCCCTGATTTTCTTTAGACTTTGGTGTACTCTCTCGAGGTTGGTTTCCAGTACCACTCCGAGTCGTGAGTCTTCAAGTAGAGGTTGTCAATTGAATCTTTCAAAGAGCATATGAGCTGAATTCTGAAGTCTTGTTTCGGCTACTGGGATCTACATCCTTAGCCAACGGGCCTTCATTGTTATTTTTCTTAGTCTGCTCCACTCCTCCTCACTTCAGTTCTGATTTATTTTGTAAAAGAAACGATCCATAGTCGTAGGAGGCTCTTTAGCTAACTAGCTGCCAAAATATATCTGGAGGTCGACTTTCCTCAAACGCAATCAGTATGATACCCTTGTTAGTATTTGGAATAAATTGCTTAGAGCATTGGTTTGCTTGGAGTCATCTTGGCGTTTGCTAGAGTCATATCATCTATGTTCTCCAACCTTTGGGAGTACCGCTTGAATAGCGGTTGCTTGTCCGTTCCCTTGATGTCGTTCATAAGCTGCCGCTAGATCCTCTATGCCCTGGTCGATCATGGGATGTCAAGGAAGTGGATAGAATGTTCCTTTATTAAGTTGAGTTTTGAATTCACTATCCGGCTTAGAGCATTGGTTTGCTTGGAGTCATCTTGGCGTTTGAATTCCTTTATTAAGTTCCTTTATTCTCTGAAGCAAATTAGCTCTCAATCATTCATTTTTGGATTAAAGTCCAAATTTTCCATCAAATAACAGGATCTCCATTACCGATCAGATTTCTGGTCTTATGTTAACTAGAATGGGAATTTTACCATTAAAATATACATTTCTAGTCTTCCTACCATATGGGTTTCTGGTCTTCTTATCAGTTAAATTTTTGGTTTTCTTACCAAATGAATTTCTTGTTTTCTTATCAAATGAGTTTCTAGTCTTCTTATCAACGTGTTCTAGATTATGAACCTTTCCCTCATAATGAAGTTTGTGGAACTCTTGCTTTTGTTGCCAAGTTCTCAGTCTCAAGGTAGGAATTCAGTTTCTCCTCTATATGGCAACGATTTTTCTTTGGATTTTCGGTTTCTTATTATTAGAAGATTGAATGCCGCCATCATAGCTCACCATCCCCAACATGGTAATTGATATGACTCCTTAGAACGAAGATATCGCCAATCACTCTTACTGAATCGATCCATTTTAGGTGTTGAACTTGGTTTTACACTAAAGTGTAAAAAAATGCTTTTATACAAGGAAGAAGGCAAGTTAATCCACGTCTTTACCAAATTTGAAAGGATTCATCTAAAATTCTGTTGATTCAATAATTATACCAAGAAAAGAATTTCAAAACTAAGTTTTCAAAGTTTCGAAGATCAACAAGAAAACTTTTTCAAAAATTTCTTTGACACTTACAAGGCCGAGTAATCAATTTGAGAAATAATTTTTTGAAATCATGGAAGTCATCATCATTTACTTTATGTTATCCAGAAGAACAGGGTTTAAAAGAGAAAATCTCATAGAAAGTGAAAGCTAGAAAGGTGAGAAGATACTTGGTTTTACACTAAAGTGTAAAAAGCTTCTTTTATACAAGGAGGGGGGCAAGTGTTATCTACATATTTTCTGACTACTACACTAGAAGAATAATCAAGGGAAAAAAGAAACTAAGTTGATAAGAGGATATAGAAGCATTGAAAGATAGACATCGAGCTTATATGGCAATAAAGATGACAAGCCTATAAGTGCTTCGAAGATGTCAAACTTGTAGACCAGAAAAACTATTGTTACTACATAATATGAGTATCGTGCATTTAAAGAAAGCATATTGAGTTTGGAAATGATGAGAGATGACAACCCTGAAGAAAGTAAAGTTATCAAACATTTAAGGAGTATAACAAACCTCCAGCAATAATAATAATGCGTTAAGCATCTACTAGTAAAGGTGCCGAGTCCTTAAGGAAGTCGAACTACAAGCGGTTAACAAGTAGTGAAGAGGTGTCGAGTCCTTAAGGGGTAATGAGCCTCTAAGTGTAACCACCCACCTTTTTGGATGGTTTAAAATCGGCAGTAAACCACACATGTCAACTCAAACCATTCAAAAGGGAGGATTGTTAATGGGACGAATAAGAAAAATAAGGGAAAGAAAGAAAAAAACACAGAATCTTACAGTGGAATGACAAAATATAATAATCAAATAAACAATTCATGAAGCTGTTTTACAAATATATTTGATTACACATTTACAATACAAATCAGAGTAACATACAACAAGAATAAATAAATAATACAACGGAACAACATGGTACTGTTAGCACCAAAATTGGTCACTAACCTCGTAGAGAAAGATTGTGTAGAGAAATAAATGATGAGGGTAAATTAAACAGAGAAGACAATGCTAATTTAAATGCAGAAAGTAAGAAAACCAAATTTATAGTGGTTCAGCGTAATTGCCTACGTCCACTGTGAGGTTAAACTTTATTGATCTTCTTAATAGTTGATTACAAATACAATTCGTGAATCAAATGCTTGAATGAAGTTGTTAAGTAGAGAAGATGAGTCTCAAAAATGGCAGAGTCTCCCAAGTGTTCTCTCCAAAAAAGGATCCCTTTCATTGTGCCCCTGCCTCTCTATTTATAGACGAAGGTGGGTTGGACTTCTCTGGTGGGCCTGGTAGCTGAATAACTCGGTCCAAATAGTGTAAGTCCTATGCGCCGAACCATATAGGCTGAACGGCAGAATGCCGAGCCTCCCCCTTTATGCCGAACGAGGTGAGGCCGGACACTCTGAATGCCGAACATCCATTTGTACTGAATGACCTTGGATGACGAGCTGCAGGTGATTGCCGAACGAGATACGTACCGGAAGAGATGTGGTGTTGAGTGAGGGATGCAGGTCGAATGAGGCTGGAATGCCGAACAGTCCGGGAATGCCGAGCGTACCTTGTAGGCCGAATGTTCATGGATGCCGAACGATTTTATGCCGAGCGTTCTTCCTTGGCCGAACGGTATTCACTACCGAACGTTTCTCGATGCCGGACGCTCCTAGATGTCGAACGCTATCCCATACCGAACGCCCTTTAGAAGCCGAACGCTGTGCTCGTGCCGAACGGTCTTAACATGCTGAACGCTCATTGTTTAACTGATCGATGGGGAGGCCGAGTACTAAGTTGCCTGGTCAATTCCCCAGGAAACAGGTACATTAGTATAAATATAAATAATAGTAGACTAATCTCCATCTTCATCCTCTAAATAAAAATGGTCTTCAACGCTGAAATGCTCAGGCTGATCCGAGCGTAGTGAAAAGACAAAATACTCAAGTCAGAACTAAAAGATCTTATGTAAGTTAAATCAACAATAAATAAATATGAGTGTAATGGCTTCAGAGATGTTTACGGGATTTTACATCTCCTATCCGGTGCCTAACGTGAGTGCAATAACTTAAGAGATGTTCGGGATTTCATCTCCTAAGGATCCGTTAAACTATCTACATACATAGTACAATACGTTATTATAATATGTCTACAATAAAGTAAAGCATTAAAATAGCGTTAAGGTATTAACTATATCCCCCTTAACATATTTTTATATATACTCCCTTAGTCTATACAGTACCGTAATTCCTCCATAAAGTGGAGGACTATCAGAGGGCACTCCATAGGTACGGTACAAACCAAACTTGTAATGGGCTCGATAAGGCATGTGCCAAGGCACGCGAGGCAATGTCAGGGTAGGATTCTATCGTTTGCACTCCCGGACTGGTGGTAACGCATAGCAGCTACTACCGCCCACCTCGGAACACACTCCCATAATCAAATCGAGGGGTGGCCGCCAAATTAATCAAAAAGTCATAATGTGGTATCGAAGAAATGTGCCTGATAGGAGGAGCGACCTCACTTGGCATGGTGTTTGTACCAAAATTGGGCACAACACTCTTCGGAAGTTTTTGAAGAGATAAAGTGAAGAAATTAAATGGAAAACGAGGATTATCTAACAAAAACTCCAAAAGTAGATAATGAAAGTAATTAAAATGCACAAAGACACAAGAATTTAGAGTGGTTCGGCGTATTGCCTACGTCCACTATGAAGTTGATTGCTTTATTGATGTTTCTTTGATGATTACAAGTGAATTCAACGAGTTACAGCAGATAATAATGATTTACAGCAGTGAATTTCGTTATTGGCAGCAGCTATGGAGTTTAGATCTGGATCCGGCAGAGTAGGGGTGGGCGTGGTCGGTTAACCGACCCGATCGGTTAATATTTTCGGTTAACCGTGGTAAAGTGAGCGGTTCGATTAACCATTGGTCGGTTAATAGTGTCAAACAATACCGACCGAACCGCCTAAAATTATCCGTGGTTAACCATTGCAGTGACTCGGTTAACCGTTGGATGGTTAACCGAACAAATTTTATCGGTTAACCGTTGTAAATTGCTCCATGGCTCCATCCATTAGCTTAGCAGAATGATCAAATATAGTAATATACACTACACAGAAATAAAAATAGATCAAGTATCAATTCAACTGTTAAGTCTCCAATAAATTTATTAACCTAACAGTTAATCAGTTATGTCAGTTCATACTTCATAGTTCATAGCAGCACAGCACCAGCAATCAGCATGATACAAAGTACAAACTAAAACTATCAGATACAAATTTGTTCATACTTCATAGCAGTCTAGGAGCACAGCACCAGCATGATACATTATCCAAACTCCAAAGTTATTTTCCCAGTTCAAATACAACACATTATCAGTTACAAATCAGTAATTACAACAAATTGCCAAACCCAAAGAAAGTGTTTCAAAGTTCAAAATAAATAACATAAACATACAATATGTGTTACTGCTGTAACTGTAAGAAGCATACAATGATACAATAACAGAAACAATATGTGCTCGAAGTTGTCGAAACTGCATGATAAACCGATACTCCAGTAGACCACTACCAGTCTCTGATTCTCCACGTTAATGCAAGTCTGCAGTGAGAAGTGGAGCAATGAAATCAGCAAGTTAAATTGTTAAAACTCAAATCATGACAAAATGAGGCAAATTAGTATGTTAATTTTGTTCAAATATTCTGGAATAACACATTTGAAAAACTGGAAAACTAGAATGTATATCAAGTTAAGTACTAAGTAACCTCGGTATATCATAGATATGAAAAACTGGAACGGTATTTTTCAACTGACATTAAAAATTGTTTATAAAGGGTGAAATGAATGAACTATGAAATAGCAGAATACTTCTTTGCATTATGATATAGATTCAGATTTCTCATATTTGATGCTCAACTAACATGTTTACTGCTACTAACATTTTTTTTCCTAACAACATGTTCTTTGTAATTATAGGTTAGCAATCATGCAGGTGAAGAAAATAGAGATTGAGTAAACTTGCATTAATGTCAAATAGTGGCATGCTATGCGTGAACATCATCAAATAGTTATTCCTTATTCAAATTAGAAGACTTCAATTCAGATTATATTTCATTTACGTAGTTGGATTGTACTAGCTGCCATTCTAGCATAAGACACGCACCATGCAGTGAAGTAAAGCTTTTGTTTGAACCCAAAAAAAGTTCAATTTCCATGTAGCAAAATCAACTTTTATTATTACTTCTAAGCTCTACCAACAGATTTTTCATAATCAACCATGAACTGATGAAACAGCTAATTATAAATTTTAATTGAACAAGTTCAATATGAGACAGTGAGACACTTCACTTCAATTCATAAACTACTTGATTATCTAAAACACATACAAACTGTTAACAAACATAACTTTTAACTAAAACTTTAAACTACTTGATTATCTATAAACTGAAACTGAAACCTAAAGATCTTTAAACTGAAACTTTGAACTGAAACTTTAAACTGAAGTAGTCAAAACAAAGCCGGTTTTTATTCCACTAACTAAAGTACATAAAACGGATACAAACTAAGAAAAAAAAACACAAATAAAATCGTATACTCAGTGCTCACTCACATGGTTTCTCTTTCTCGTCATCCTCGATGCCGATGGGTTCGTAATCGTTGGCGTTGGCGTTGCCATTCCGTCGTCTGCAGTGCAGCAGTAGTGGAGATCGGCAGATGCGCTCGAAGTTGTCGATTATCGAATGATCGGGATTTGGGAGGCTGAGGCTTCGAGTCTTCGACAAATTTTATAGATCTAGGGTTTTCTTTTAATTCGAACTTATCTGAAATACTGATTTGCAACGGGAGTAGAATCAGTAGAGTGGGTTAGGGACTTAGGGTTAGGGTTATTGCCTTTTTTCTGGGTAGTGGGTAAGTAACGGGTATTCAAATGGAATAGGATAGTGGGATCATTAGGTTGTGGGCTACTGGGCTGCAAGGTAGGGTAGAGAAATACATTAAAAATTAATTTGCTCGGTTAACGGTTAACCGACCGACCTATTTTTGGTTAACCGTTAACCGAACCGAAACTATTCGGTTAAGGTCGGTCGGTTAACCAATGATGTCGGTTAATCGATTTTAACGGTTAAGTCGGTTCGGTTATTGTCGGTACAGTCGGTTTAGTCGGTTAAATCGGTTAAATGCCCACCCCTACGGCAGAGTCTGGGCGTTCGAGAATTCAAAGAAGAAGAGGCCCCTTTTCTATATGCCCCGAGGCTCTATTTATAGGTGTAGGAGGCTGATGTTTCGCTCAGATCTCGGGAGGCTCCCTCTGGCACGTGACTAGGCCCGCGCGCCCAAGCCCGCGAAGTTTCGGTCCGATCCGTGATCGATACGAATGGAATTCGTATCGATCAAGATTTCATCCAATGGAGTCGAAATTTGGCATGGGCATTCTTTAGCATGTACATAAGCTTCTGTGAAAATTTCATAGCATTTGGACTTGTAGATTAGGAGATATGATCGATACGAATTAGGACTTTTGGTTGGCTGTTTCGTTCGACTCCATCATTTCGACTCGCTCTCGTTCGCCTCGATAGCTGCGCGTGACTGTAAGATGACGTGGCACTTGAATCTCTGGATCACTCCGCTTTCTATGTCGAGTTGAATGAGTTGTCCTTGAACTTCGCTTCATTCGTATCGATGGTGCTGCCTTGTTCGTATCGATAAAAGATGCGCAGTTCGCATCGATGAAGACTCCTCTGTTTGTATCGATCGTCATGCTTTGTTCGCATCGATTGCCATGCTTCGTTCGTATCGATTGTGGGGCCTAGCTCGTATCGATAAAAGCGCTCCACCTAGATGGATTCGAACAAAGGATCTATGATGGATACGAAGTGGCGTGTCCTAATGGATTCGAATAAAGGCTTTGTGATGGATACGAAGTGGTCACTGCACGATCGATTCGAACAGTGCATAGTTGATGGAGTCGAACCTGATCGATTCGAACTGAGACTCTGGGATGAATGCGAGGTCGCAGTTGCTCTGGTCGATACGAAAGTGATGGAGTCGAATAGAGGCGTAGATATGGATACAAAAACTGAGCGGTTTCCTTCATTTTGCATCGATCGTAACTTGAGTATACGAACTCGGATTGACTTGAAATTTGGAACGTTGACTTTTATAGCCTCGCTTGTCGTGCCATATCAATTTTAGCTCGATCCGGACCCGGAAAAAATTCATCGATTTCCACAGTGAGCTTGTGTATAACCGATCTCTAAGACGAACCGTCATTGGTAACTAGTCAATTCCTTGGTGTCACGGCCTTGCCAAAAGGCGGGATAACTCATGGTATAGCTCTTGTTTTAGTCACATCAAGCTGACTCGAGGGAGTCAGGGCTACGTTAATACCTCATACAGAATCGTTCGCCAAACCGTCCTACTTCATTCTGGAATCTCCACCACGTGCACAGTTGTTAAAGTGGTTTTCGGTATTGGCAGAGAGTATGACAATATCTGATCCCGGTCTCTTTAACAACCAAACGCTTATTTCACACCGGATGGTTATTTTACATTTCTAAAAACGATTCATAATTAATATCAAAATATCATATTCACTTAAAATCATATTACTTTCGAAATCATATTCACTTCCGAAATCATTATCACTTCCGGAATCATATTCACAAAATAAGTTAAACTGTGACGACCGCCCATGACCCCTGCACCGAATCTAGAGATAAAGCGTTGTAAAGTGTGCCAGGCGACCATGGACGATTGTCAAGGTAAGAATTTAAAACAACAGAATCTATCGTATTACTCACAGCGCATGGACAAAATACAATAGAACATAAGTATAGTGAAGCTTTACAGAACAAAGTGACATCATATAAAACTCCATAATAGTTGAATACAAGCATCCACATAGTCAATACATCCAGCCTCACTACATATCTCTCAGAGAATACAAAACAGCGGAATATCCAGTACATATAATAAGAAGATAATATGCAACCCTCCAGCTCATCTTCGATATCAGCATCGTAAGAAGAGAACAGCACCTGTCACCTGCTACCTAGTCTGCCCGTCCCAAAATGGACGAACAGCCCAAGGCAATAAGAATTAAAACATAAAGCCTTGAGTCAGACAACAGTCTTAGTGAGCAGTAAATTAACTAACAACATACCAAAAGAGCATAAAGGAAAAGGAATAGGAATACAACCCTCCCACTCCAACCTCATTCTACAGTGATAGCCCCCAGACACACACTAAGTAGAAACAAACATAGCAGAGCATACAATCTAAAGTAAAGCTACTATCACTCGAGTCAAGGGCGATGTTTTCCAAGTACCAAGGCCTAAATCAGATAAGCACCCAGAAAATACCGCTCTTGAGTCCGAAATGACATTACAACCAAACATCCATGACTCTGGCTATCACTGTTATCATTGCTTCGATATCACCGTTAATTGAATGACCGGCACATTCTTTCAGCCGTCCGTCAAGGGCTAATGGAAACCCCGGTTCTAGACATAACTCCCGCACGTCGTCGCAGCCCGTGCCTAGGACTATCGAATCTGCCCAGAGTACTCGACCATCAACAGTTGGCCGTTGGGACTATCGAATCTGCCCAAACGTACTCTTGCTTAGAGCATGCTAGAACCTTCAACAACGATGCTATCCAAGCCTCCTAGTCATCCTCCTCGACGACTATTCTCGAATCCATTCATTATCCTCGACTCGAATCATATCACCGAGTTATCAACATGCTTGGAATGATCCCGTCTGGATTAGACCAAGTCTTCATCATATGATTGCCTCGCTTTATTACATCCTTGCAAAGCCTCATCTCAACATATCATCAAGTCTATGCATAAGAGCTTCATCATCCCGCTACATATGCCACGAGCAGCTTTTCCACTTCAAGAGCCTTTCCCTTAGCTTTTGAATCACCTTCGATCTAAATCTAATCATCGATCATCTAGTTCATAACAATCAATCAAATCAAACATCAATCCAAGCAATCAAGCATTCAAAAATGATCTAAGTAGACAATTATAACTATAATGGCATTTTCGTAATTAAAGAGTTGAAAGTCCAATAGGCATGAAAACATGGATTATATCTCTACAAACTTGATGAATGAACTTGCATAAGTTAACATATGATAAAATAGATGCAACATCATCATGAACAATGGATCTACAAGGATCTACACATAGGATGAAGAAAATGCATGGAAATCACTAATTTAACACCAATCGAGCCAACAATCCGATCTACTCCTTTGGATCCGTGTGAGAGATAATCACCACTCACCAAATCACCTAAACAACCTCAAATCAACACACTTCAGATCTGGACAGCGAAGGATGAAGCTAGATCTACCACAAATCCGCTTCAAATGAAGAAATCTCTCTTGAAAAGATGAAGATCTTCAATCTAAGCTCTTGAATCTTCAATCTTGATCTTCGATTTGGATGGATGGAAGCACTAGATTAGAGTGGAGAAAAGAAGTGAAGAAGTGTAGATGTCGAGCTCTCAAAATGGCAGCACTTCGTCGCTTCAAAATCCGGATCCCAAAAAGTGAGAACAACCCCTCCTATTTATAGCAGAAATTTCCTTAAGTCGCTTAACTCGGCTATCTCCCTAGGTCGTTTCCGACCTAAGCCTCTCCGACCTAAGCTTCTCCGACCTAAGACTCTCCGACCTAACAGATAGATCTACGCGACCTAACACAAACTATCCTAGCGACCTAACAACTTAGCAACCTACGCGACCTAACAGATAGATCTACGCGACCTAACACAAACTATCCTAGCGACCTAACAACTTAGCAACCTACGCGACCTAACAGTGCTACGACCTAACACTTATGCGACCTATCTCCTTAGGTCGCTAACACACTAATACCTTAGGTCGCTAACAAGCTAATACCTTAGGTCGCTAACAAGCTAATACCTTAGGTCGCTAACAAGCTAATACCTTAGGTCGCTAACAAGCTAATACCTTAGGTTGCTAACTCGGAACCACTAGGTCGCTAACTCGGAACCACTAGGTCGCTAACTCGGAACCACTAGGTCGCAAACTCAGAACCACTAGGTCGCTAACTCGGTAACCACTAGGTCGCAAACTCAGAACCACTAGGTCGCTAACTCAGAACCACTAGGTCGCAAACTTTCCCAGCCGACCTAACACTTAACAAAACTTAGGTCGCTCACAACATTCCTTAGGTCGCCTAAACCTCTTAAGTCGCAGATCTTCTCTAAGTTGCCAACAACCCTTAGGTCGCGTACGACCTAGGACTTAGACAAATCTGCCTAAAAAAATCTGAAATGACATGAAAGTGCTAAAATTCCAGATTTTGACGAACATGTCGATCCGTAAAAATACGGGTCGTTACATTCTCTCCCCCTTAGAAATTTCGCCCCCGAAATTCCAAGCAATCAAAAAAACTATTCTGTACGCCTACCATCCTTAGCAATCAACAAACCATGCATCCAATTCTAGCTTAGCGTACAGAATTCTAAGATTAGAACAAGTTACAATACCGCGAGATGAGACGACACCTTAGGGCCATACCTCGAAGAGTTCAGGATGAGCTGCCTTCATCCTCTCTTCCACCTCCCACGTACAGTCGTTATCATCATCACTCCATTGTATCTTGAGCAACTTAACTACCTTCCTCCTAAGCTGTTTCGTGTCAGTTCCAACAACACGAAGCGGCTTACGAGGTCTTCTATCAACTGGATCAGCTTCTAAGTCTTCACAGCTATCAGCAGAAACCACTGTATTCGAGTCGTGCACATACTTCCGTAGATAAGATACATGAAAAACATTGTGCACACCCGACATCTTCTCAGGTAACTCCAATCTGTAGGCGAGCTTTCCAATTCGCTCGAAGATCGGGAATGGTCCAACAAATCTCGGAGTCAATTTTCCTTTCTTCCCGAATCGAATAACATTCTTCAGTGGAGAAATCTTCACAAAAACCATATCTCCCACGTCGAACTCCAAATCCTTTCGACGCTTATCAGCATAACTCTTCTGACGGTCTTGGGCTGCCTTCATTCGTTGCCGAATGATCTCTATGCAATCTGAAGTCTGACGAATCATCTCTGGCCCAAGCATCATCTTTTCTCCAGTTTCCAACCAACATGTTGGAGAGTTACACGGTCTTCCATACAATGCCTCATACGGTGCCATACCAATGCTTGACTGGTAACTGTTGTTGTACGCAAACTCCACCAAATGAAGGTGATCTTCCCATGATCCTCCGAAATCCAAAACACAAGCTCTAAGGAGATCTTCCAAAACTCGGTTGACTCTCTCGGTCTGACCATCTGTTTGGGGATGATAAGCTGTACTCAAACACAACTCGGTTCCCAAGACTTCCTGGAAGCTCTTCCAAAATCCACTAGTGAACAATGGGTCTCGATCGCTCACTATACTCTTCGGAATACCATGGAATCGAACTATCCACTTAACATACAACTCAGCCAACTTTGATGCAGTCCTAGTCGATCGAACAGGAATGAATCGTGCACTCTTAGTCAGACGATCCACAATGACCCAAATCCCTTCATTGCCCGCTCTGGTTCTAGGCAATCCATCAATAAAATCCATCGACACTTGTTCCCACTTCCATGTAGGAACTTCTAAGGGCCGAAGCAATCCACTTGGCTTTTTCTGTTCAGCCTTTACCAACTGGCAGTTCATACATTTGGAAATGAAATCTCCAACATCCTTCTTCATGCCTTCCCAATAGTAGGTTCTCTTCATATCCCGATACATCTTGTTTCCACCTGGATGAATTGTCAACTTCGAGTGATGACTTTCCTTCAAAACTTCACTCCTCAATTTATCTATATCGGGAACAACTAGTCGTCCTTGCTTCCAAAGCCAACCCTCTCGATCGACCTCGAATCCTTTATCCTTTTCTGGATCCAATCCAAATTCCAAATCACGGATAATCTTGACAAGCTTATCATCTCGCTTTTGGCCCTCGCCAATCCTTTCCACAAGAGTGGGTCTTATCGATAAGTTTGCCAACATCTCAGGTTCCAATTCACATCTAGGCTTGAAGTCAAATCCAGCTAAATACTCGAGACTCTTCCATTCAGAAAACATGGCTCCCAATCCTGCATGTCTTCGACTTAACGCATCAGCCACTGCGTTACCTTTTCCCGGAGTATAAGCTATACCAAAGTCATATGATGCCAAAAACTCTAGCCAACGTTGCTGCCGAAGATTCAAATCCTTTTGGGAGAAAAGATACTTCAACGACTTGTGATCCGTAAACAACTCGAATCGAACTCCCAACAGATAATGCCTCCACATCTTCAGAGCAAATACAATCGCCGTTAATTCCAAATCATGAGTTGGGTAATTTCTTTCATGCGGCTTCAGTTGTCGACTGGCATACGCAACAACTTTATCCCTCTGCATCAGCACTGCTCCAAGTCCAGTACCACATGCGTCGGTGTAAACCACCATCTCATCATTCCCATTTGGAATAGTCAAAACAGGAGCACTCGTCAATCGCTCTTTCAGGATTCCGAAAGCTTGCTCACACTTAGCATCCCAACTGAACACTTGGTTCTTCTTCGTCAATCCTGTTAACGGTGCAGCTATCTTGGAGAAGTCTTTGATAAACCGTCGATAATATCCTGCTAATCCAAGAAAACTTCTCACATCAGATGCATTCTTAGGTCTAACCCAATCCTGGATTGCTGCCACCTTAGCGGGATCAACCGTTATTCCATTTCCAGAAATCACATGGCCTAAGAACCTCACTTCACTCTTCCAGAAGTGACACTTCGAAAACTTAGCCTTCAGCTGATGTTTCCGTAAGATTTCCAAAACAATATGCAAGTGCGTCTTGTGCTCTTCTTCCGTTCTGGAATAAATCAGAATATCATCCACGAACACAAGTACGAACTTGTTCAACTGATCTCTGAACACTCTATTCATAAGATCCACAAAATATGCTAGCGCGTTAGTCAATCCAAACGGCATTACCAGCCACTCAAAGAAACCGGATGGTGTCCTAAAAGCAGTCTTCGGCACACTATCCTTAGCTACTCTTAACTGGTGAAATCCCGTTGCCAAATCCATCTGAGAAAACACCTTAGCTTCGTGAAGCTGATCAAACAAGTCATCTATTCTCGGCAATGGATACTTGTTCTTCTTAGTCACCTTATTCAGCTCACGATAATCCACACACAATCTCAACGATCCATCTGCCTTGGTTGCAAACACAACTGGTGCACCCCACTCGGACACACTACGCCGAATGAATCCTTTCTGCAAAAGATCATCAACTTGCACCCTCAACTCTTGCTGTTCCCTAGGCGCCATCCGCCTAAGAGGCATCACAACAGGTCTGGCTCCTTCAACTAGATCTATACGAAACTCGATCTCTCTATGCGGCGGCAACCCTTTGACTTCGTCAAAGACATCCTCGAATCTATTTGCGATCGGCACTAAAGACAGTCCATCCCGTGGAACAACTAGCGAATACATGAAGCTCATGAAGACGCCTTCCTCATGCTTACATCGTATAACAATCTTTCGCCCTTCCACATTCACGACTGTCACCTCCAGCCTCTCACAATCAACCTTAGCCGCATACTTTCTAAGCCAGTCCATACCCAAGATAATTCCGAACCCCGCAAAGTTCAGAACAAAGCAATCACAAACAAAAGAGCAACCATGACTCGACACAACTAGACCACGGCATAACATACACAAACAAGACGAACCCCCAACTGGATTAGTCACAACCAATGGCCTATCAACAATATCCGGTTCCAAACCTAACCGGCCTACTAGTTCACTACAAACAAACGAATGCGACGCTCCAGTATCAAACAAAACTCTAACTGGAATACCACATAGGAAAAGAGTACCTTGAACAACCACACTCTTTCCCTTCTCTTCAGCAGTAGGAGCTTTTGAAGACGACGGAACAGCTCCCAAAGCATAAGCTTGCACAATCTGCCTGTCCTTCCTTGGTTCTGGACAATTCTTCCTGAAATGCCCCGGCTTGTCACAATTGTGACACTTCATCGGTGCCTTCGGATTCTTACAATCCTTCGAGAAATGGCCCTTCTGCTGACAATTGTAGCAAGTCACCTCGCCTTTCGGCTTCTTCTGGCCATCCTTACCCTTCTGCTGCTGCTGCTTCCTCTTCTGGTTTCCACCCTGCTGTGGTTTAGATTCTCCCTTGGTAACAGCAACAACAGGTCCTTCCTTAGGAAACAGACTCTCATGCCTAAGAGCTTTCTCCACAAGCTTCTCAAATGAATCGTCCAAATGATCCACCAACTGTCTCCCAAGATAACTATCCAAGCCGGTCACAAACTTCTCATTCTTCTGGTAAGCAGACTCAATATATGACCGGGCATATTTGGACAAAGCTTCAAACTCAGAAACATACTCAAGAACAGATCTCCCACCCTGCTTGAGCTCCACGAACTTCTTGAACAGAACAGACTTCTGAGCTGTAGAAATGAACTTAGCTTCAAATCTGACTTGGAATTGCTCCCAAGTAATCTCTTCTTCCGGAGTAGTGATGGAAATAGAGTTCCACCAATCAGAAGCTCTCCCTTGAAGCTGCCTCGATGCCAACTTCCTCTTAGTTGCATCATCAATTCCCAAATCACCAAAGATCCTTCTACAAGCATCTATCCATCTCTGGACTTCGATAGTTGATTATGTTCCCAAGAAAACCTTCCCTCCAAGAGCAGTATAATCCTTGCACAACTTAGCAAAATCCACTGGTTTCGGAGTTTGGACTTGAACTCCAACATCAACTGCCGCCCCCGGAACTGGTATCCTTCTCATGATCGAAGTCATCATAGCTTCGAACATGGCTGCATAATCAGCAGTCTCTTCAGTAGCACGACCTCCCCTAGCAGCTGGTCTCCCTCTTCGACTCATTCTCAATATCTATAAAAAGGAATGATTAGAACATCTAGAGAAACAACTGCATAAAGGACTCAAACTCTACTAAGCTACTATATTATATATAGTAATCATTCATCAAAATACAATTACGTCTCTCATACGTAGTTACGACAGCGAGCGTTGGGTAAAATCGATTAACCAATGCTCTGATACCAAATGTGACGACCGCCCATGACCCCTGCACCGAATCTAGAGATAAAGCGCTGTAAAGTGTGCCAGGCGACCATGGACGATTGTCAAGGTAAGAATTTAAAACAACAGAATCTATCGTATTACTCACAGCGCATGGACAAAATACAATAGAACATAAGTATAGTGAAGCTTTACAGAACAAAGTGACATCATATAAAACTCCATAATAGTTGAATACAAGCATCCACATAGTCAATACATCCAGCCTCACTACATATCTCTCAGAGAATACAAAACAGCGGAATATCCAGTACATATAATAAGAAGATAATATGCAACCCTCCAGCTCATCTTCGATATCAGCATCGTAAGAAGAGAACAGCACCTGTCACCTGCTACCTAGTCTGCCCGTCCCAAAATGGACGAACAGACCAAGGCAATAAGAATTAAAACATAAAGCCTTGAGTCAGACAACAGTCTTAGTGAGCAGTAAATTAACTAACAACATACCAAAAGAGCATAAAGGAAAAGGAATAGGAATACAACCCTCCCACTCCAACCTCATTCTACAGTGATAGCCCCCAGACACACACTAAGTAGAAACAAACATAGCAGAGCATACAATCTAAAGTAAAGCTACTATCACTCGAGTCAAGGGCGATGTTTTCCAAGTACCAAGGCCTAAATCAGATAAGCACCCAGAAAATACCGCTCTTGAGTCCGAAATGACATTACAACCAAACATCCATGACTCTGGCTATCACTGTTATCATTGCTTCGATATCACCGTTAATTGAATGACCGGCACATTCTTTCAGCCGTCCGTCAAGGGCTAATGGAAACCCCGGTTCTAGACATAACTCCCGCACGTCGTCGCAGCCCGTGCCTAGGACTATCGAATCTGCCCAGAGTACTCGACCATCAACAGTTGGCCGTTGGGACTATCGAATCTGCCCAAACGTACTCTTGCTTAGAGCATGCTAGAACCTTCAACAACGATGCTATCCAAGCCTCCTAGTCATCCTCCTCGACGACTATTCTCGAATCCATTCATTATCCTCGACTCGAATCATATCACCGAGTTATCAACATGCTTGGAATGATCCCGTCTGGATTAGACCAAGTCTTCATCATATGATTGCCTCGCTTTATTACATCCTTGCAAAGCCTCATCTCAACATATCATCAAGTCTATGCATAAGAGCTTCATCATCCCGCTACATATGCCACGAGCAGCTTTTCCACTTCAAGAGCCTTTCCCTTAGCTTTTGAATCACCTTCGATCTAAATCTAATCATCGATCATCTAGTTCATAACAATCAATCAAATCAAACATCAATCCAAGCAATCAAGCATTCAAAAATGATCTAAGTAGACAATTATAACTATAATGGCATTTTCGTAATTAAAGAGTTGAAAGTCCAATAGGCATGAAAACATGGATTATATCTCTACAAACTTGATGAATGAACTTTCATAAGTTAACATATGATAAAATAGATGCAACATCATCATGAACAATGGATCTACAAGGATCTACACATAGGATGAAGAAAATGCATGGAAATCACTAATTTAACACCAATCGAGCCAACAATCCGATCTACTCCTTTGGATCCGTGTGAGAGATAATCACCACTCACCAAATCACCTAAACAACCTCAAATCAACACACTTCAGATCTGGACAGCGAAGGATGAAGCTAGATCTACCACAAATCCGCTTCAAATGAAGAAATCTCTCTTGAAAAGATGAAGATCTTCAATCTAAGCTCTTGAATCTTCAATCTTGATCTTCGATTTGGATGGATGGAAGCACTAGATTAGAGTGGAGAAAAGAAGTGAAGAAGTGTAGATGTCGAGCTCTCAAAATGGCAGCACTTCGTCGCTTCAAAATCCGGATCCCAAAAAGTGAGAACAACCCCTCCTATTTATAGCAGAAATTTCCTTAAGTCGCTTAACTCGGCTATCTCCCTAGGTCGTTTCCGACCTAAGCCTCTCCGACCTAAGCTTCTCCGACCTAAGACTCTCCGACCTAACAGATAGATCTACGCGACCTAACACAAACTATCCTAGCGACCTAACAACTTAGCAACCTACGCGACCTAACAGATAGATCTACGCGACCTAACACAAACTATCCTAGCGACCTAACAACTTAGCAACCTACGCGACCTAACAGTGCTACGACCTAACACTTATGCGACCTATCTCCTTAGGTCGCTAACACACTAATACCTTAGGTCGCTAACAAGCTAATACCTTAGGTCGCTAACAAGCTAATACCTTAGGTCGCTAACAAGCTAATACCTTAGGTTGCTAACTCGGAACCACTAGGTCGCTAACTCGGAACCACTAGGTCGCTAACTCGGAACCACTAGGTCGCAAACTCAGAACCACTAGGTCGCTAACTCGGTAACCACTAGGTCGCAAACTCAGAACCACTAGGTCGCTAACTCAGAACCACTAGGTCGCAAACTTTCCCAGCCGACCTAACACTTAACAAAACTTAGGTCGCTCACAACATTCCTTAGGTCGCCTAAACCTCTTAAGTCGCAGATCTTCTCTAAGTTGCCAACAACCCTTAGGTCGCGTACGACCTAGGACTTAGACAAATCTGCCTAAAAAATCTGAAATGACATGAAAGTGCTAAAATTCCAGATTTTGACGAACATGTCGATCCGTAAAAATACGGGTCGTTACATAAACCCTCATTTCAAAATCATTATATTTACTCAAATATGTCATTTCACTAGAAAACTATCATTTCATTTCAAATTCCAACGTAAGTTATAACATCATATAACCATATTCGCTTTTATATCAAGGATTTAAATATAACCAATTCAACCTTGCACCGTTTGAAATTTTTGAAATACGGTTTAGATAGTCATAAATAGTTTAAATAGTTTTAAATTAGTTTAAAATAGTTAAAATACTTTAAAATAGTTTAAATGGTTTAAAATAGTTTAAAATAGTTAAAATACTTTAAAATGGTTTAAAATAGTTTAAAATAGTTAAAATACTTTAGAATAGATTAAAATAGTTTAAAATAGATTAAAATAGATTAAATAGTTTAAAAATAGATTTGATATAGTTTTAATAGTTTAATATAAAATGGTTTGATTATTGGAAATGGTTTATATAGTAAATAGTTTGAAAATCAAAATAAACTTGAATTTAAAATAATATTTCTAAACAGTTTATATTAAAATAATTAATTTGAAATTAATATCAAATTAAACTATTTCTTCCATTTCAACAAATCCGGACCATATCCAGCTTTCAAATCAACAAAACTCAATTTTAGACTTTCAATTTAGATTCTCAATAAAACCATTTAAATCTATATCGATGTCAAATCCATGTTTGAACTATAAATTTAAGCTACTTCAAATTCAGTAGATTTCACAGTTTAAATATTCAAACATTTCAATAACTCAATTTCGATAAATTTCATTTATATTTCAAAATTCAACTTTGAATTTAAATTCTTTTAAACAATTCATTTAATTTAACCAATCCGGTGTAAGTATATAATTTTCTACCCTATGGTCAAGTGATACAGATATCTATCATTTTAACCCGCAATAATTTAAATTTATGGGTATATATCATTTCAACCCGCAATCCCGAACTAAAAATTCAAAATCCATAAAATCGCTCGACTTTATCATTTCAACACATAACGATTTTCCCTAATCTATCGATCGTTCGGGTATGTATCATTTCAACCAATAGTGATTTTCCTAACCATAACTAAGGAACTTGCAATGTGATAACAATATATAAATATAACATCCAGTCATCCGATATCAACAATTAAACATCCATCATAGTCATTATTCAATCCAACCAATGAATCACAACAAATAAACTGGTTATCATTATTAGGCATTCAATTAACAATTTTAAATTCAATGTTAAATTAAATGGCAATTATATTTAATAAAATTTAGATTTAACTGGAATGATGATTTAAACATACCAAACAGCAATTAATCAACTTCTAATCACATCACAAATTTAATTTAACTAACATAGGATGATTTAGTAGTCGTGAGTGGGTTAAAACACTCACCTTTGATTTTTCGTCGACTTAAAATCCAATTTAGGTCCAAAATTCTAACAGTCTCGGAATTCATCCGAACCAATTCCATAATGTTCGGAATTTCGATATGATCGCAACGGAGAAAACCGTGCATGAATCCAAGCTCGTATGTAAAAGATATGATAGTTAGAACATTCAAACTTTAAATTTTAAATTAAAATAAATAGATAAAAAGAATTACCACGTTAACCTCTCGAAAACACGTACGCACCTGACTTCAAAACCCTACAGGCAAAGCACGAATCAGCCGCCACCAAACAAACGCCAAACGCCGCCTGCTCATCGACTTTCACCTCGATCCATTGCTTACGCCTTGCTCCACGCATCAGGCCGACCACCCTCCGACCGCCTCTAGAACACAACGTCGTCGCCCCCTTTCACAGCCACTCATGGCGAACCCTGGCCACCTTACGACAAATGAAGACCACCCTACAAACTTGCTCGACTCCCCCTTCCCACCACCGCTTTCCGATCCTCGATCGGATGAAGATCCATCGTTGGATCGCGAAAACCTAATTTCGACGACCGAGGTTCATCCTCGATTTTTGGTCAAACGATGCACCAAATCGGAAAACGAATTACTGAAGTAGATTACGCTCGTCAAGAGCTTTCCAACGATATATAATATGACATAGTTTGAAGAGTTTGAATTTCGATTTGAATTTGAAATTGGATTTAGGGTTTGTAATTGGAATTTGGTTTCTACCATTAGAAGAAGGAAGAAGCTGATGATTGAATAGACGGATATGTACAGTAATCAGAAATAAAAAGGCTGCTAGGATTAGGGAAAACTATTTATATAGACAAGGCCCGATAAGAATGAATAACATATCAAATTGGTTTGGAACAACAATAACGACTCGGAAAGCCCGTTCCGTTTCCGAAACGAAAATAGGTCATCCCATATATCAAAATAGATGTTTTCGATATTTTTAAACTCAATGGAACAGGTTTTAAACCCAAATTCCATTATACAAAGAAGTTAGCTTTTAAAACCAGCTTATTTTAAATTGAATTCATTAAATTGATTTCTACGTGTTTCGAGCCCGCACGATCAAACGACAAGTCCGATCGCTACGAAACTTGAAATCCTATAATAATTCACTGCTACGGATTCGATGAAACTAGTTTCATCGAAATCTGAGACAGTGACCAAAATGGCTATTTTCACGTTAATTAAATAAATTATTATTAAATTAATTAATCACCTTTTAATTTTAAATTTAATAGTTAACAATTTGCATCATTCTTGATTACATATAAACTTATAATCTTTTAAAACAAATTTCCCATGTCAAATTCAATATTGAATATTGCACTAATTACCGCGTTCAATTTCAATTGCAGTAAATTCATTAATTATAATTTAAATTCCAATAAATTCATTTATTTTGATTTACATCTTATTATTCAATCAATTATTACTTTGTGAATATAATTAACGTTAGTTACATTTTATTACGTTCATATTCTACAATTACATCCTAACTCATATTAATTGCAGTATTTGATTAGATTAATTGCAATTGATTTTCAATTTAATTCAACAGATTAAATAATAGAATAGTAAGTAAAACGATTGTCACTTTTAAGTAATTTAACCACATTTATAAATTGATTGCTCACAACCAAGATTATAATTACTACTTACCACGCCACTGATTTCATATTCTATATTAACCTATTTCAATTTATAACCATATAATTTCAACATTGAATTCATCATCTAATTTATTCCTTATTTACTATTATAACCAAATTAGCTCTACAATTGATTGAAATTGCTTTAAAATAGTTGTCAATTACTTTCAAACAACATTATTAAGATCATATTCTTATTATTTTCTCATTAATAAATCATAAATTTCAATTTTCACAATATTACATTCTAAAATCTTATTTAATTTAATATTTTAATTATCGGAAAAATACGGGTCGTTACACTAAGGGTTGTCAAATGTAAAAAGTGGAGGATGATGTCGAATCCCTACACCAATAGGGATGACGAGCATCCAAATAGTTAACAAGCCCCGACAAAGAATAAAGGAGGATATTGGGTATCTAAGATGTCGAGCCTTTGCTACAGCAACTGTTATCAAGCCTCAACAATAGTAAGTGTTGTCGAGCATTTACAAGTATAAGATGATACCAAGCATTTAACTATAAAGAGAAAGTATTGAATTTCTAAAAGGTGATGAAGGTGTCAAACCAGTGAATGCTTAGAGATATCGAGCTACAAGTGACATGGAAGAACAGGGGATATTGAGATTTAACAACGCAAAAGCTATCGAGCCCAAAGTTAGCAAGGATGTCAAAAACGTAACAAGGGATATCGAGTGTCTATAGCATAAAGGCTGATAAACCTAAAAATAACAAGGTTGACAAAGGTATAAGAGGGGATATCACACTCCTAGAAGATGTTGAGTATTTAACTACAAGAGAGGGCCGTCATATTTCTAACAGGAAAGCTGTGTTGTCAAGCTTCTACAAATATGGGATGTCGAATTCCTGCAAAGGAATGCTGAGGATTTTTTCAGGATGGTGCTATCAAAGACCTTAGATTCCAAGCTATGACACATGTCAATCATTCTGCGTGATCGACACCTTTATAAATAGACCCCTATCGTTAATTGGGAAAGGGCGAATCATTTCTTTCTCATTTCTCAATTTAAAATTTAAAACCCTAAATCAATTTGGGTATTTTTAGAGCTGACTGTAACTTTTGTAACTTTTTGCATATAAGGACTCGGACAATAAACTTTGAATAACATAATTCCCTTAAATGTGTATCATTGACTATTACTAAATGATGGACATGCAAATGACTTTATCTTTGGAGTTGGACTTGAACTCGGATTTGCATATTATTTATTTTCACATGGCCACTTAAGCTCTTGTTTAAATTGAAGCTTACCTTACATATCGCCTATTACGCCCCTTAATATATGAACAAAGGGACCATAACATATGTGAATTCCCTACTTTGCCTATTGGCATATGAATAAAGAACTATTGCATATTTATGTGATTCGCCTATTTTACCCTTGAACATGTGACTTGAACTTTTGAACAAAACCAAGAGGTACAATTGAAACATTTTTGAATAACACCACTTTATACAACATCCTGGGTGGTGAGCCAACTTTTAGTTTAATAGAACTATTCGAATATTAATGTTCACATATCACTTAGCAGTTGGTGTGACATTTTGGTCAAATTTATCGCTTACTTGGTTTTAGTAAAATCCAATTTTACTTTGTTAAGTGTTACCCCGTTGTGACTTTCATTTACACCAATTCTCTTCGTTAAAACTATATCACTTTGAAATTATGGAATTTGGTAATCGTCAAAATACCAATATCATCCATATTCAACTCCATAGTCCAAACCCAAAGTTTTGGTTCAATAATAACAATTATTATTAACTGAACTGCTCTGGCTAGAGACTTTGACTTTGAGTTAACTTGAGTTGACCGTGATACTAATCTCATATAAATGAGGAGACGAATCCTCTCTTGAATAGTGTTTCACTTTCAATACTTCCACTCGACCCAATTATAGCCACTCGATGGACGACATGCCATCATTTGACTATAATCAAAGTAGAGCTTTTATATTGAAGAACAACAATATTCTCAAGTTAAGAGAACTGTGTAAATTTGTCACATTGATGTTTTCTTTTTGACCTTAGTTATATTAACCAATAGGAAACCATCGAGTGAGTCATTTCATAGTTATCCCACAACAATCAGCATGTAATCCCTTGGTACCTCTAGTAGCCATGAGTAATACACTGCCTAACATTTGGAGAGCGTTACGTACTCTAGTCTCAATGGATGTGTCGATATCTAGTCTCGATACATCTTGGCTTGGAATATTTAAAATGGTATATTTATTTTCATTGTGATAAATTACTCATGGATACAACACTTTGTAATTATTATCACAAACATATCATTTATCGATTTTCTATTAAATATACTTTTGATTTAATTAATTAATTAATTAATATAACACATTATATCAAGTATATAACAGAAAGAAAACACTTTTTTGAACAAGATTTGTTATCGAGTTAGATATATGTAACAAATTACATAATTGCCCCTAGGACGTACCCCTAACTCTATCAGTGTGAATGTTAATATTATAATTATTCGATGTTAATCATTGTCTTAATTTACATCTATGAGTCACACAACTGAAATGATAAAGGTTCCAATGAACCACATGATTTAATTGATTTTTAATAGTTGAAAATTAATTAAATTAAATTTTATTTATTTGAATATCATTAGTATTTAGTAAAGTGCGTATGTAAAAGTTATAAGCGTGCGTATCAATATACGATATCAGTAAAATGTTTAAATTTGATTTAAACAAAAAATACTATAAAGAATGTTAAATAAATTAAATTAATTAATATTTATGAAATATTAATTGCTAAAAAAATTTCTTATTTGGTTTGTTTGATTTTTATTAGTATTTAATAAAGTGCATATACAAAAGTAATGAGTGTGCATATCGGTATACGATATCGATAGAAAATTTGAATTAGATTTAAATGAGAATAATACTAATTAGTTTTTGGAATGTTTTGGAGCCCAAATAGACCATGTAACCGTTGGACTTACTTTGAAGAATAAGAGGGGTCTTTGGTTTTGAATGAGAAGAAAAATATCATTAAAAGGAGATGAATCAGCAAATATTGAATGCAACATTTATTTCCTTCTTAAAAAAAATTCTTACTGCCATTTATCTCTCTCATTCTCATCTTCTCTTCAAAAATTCGAAATTTCCATGGAGATAAGTCTCCAGAAATTTCAAAACAAAACAAAAGAGAAAAATATGGTAGTCTCTAGATTATTTCAGATCTAGACATCGATTCGAAGAATCTAGGAATTCTTCTTCATTCCAGGTGTATTCTCTAGGCTTCATTCTAAGGTAATTCTATATATTTACATACTGCTTAATTTTGTTTACATCCCCTTAATTCTCTATCTCTTCCTTCTGTTCATATATATGAATTTGGATTTTGATATAAATGTCTTAAACTCGTTGCTTGAATCAATTGTGTATTCTTATCATGAGAAAAAACTCTTGTTATGTTCACTGTTATTTTGTTATAAACAACAATAATAATTTCTTATCTTTGTTCTGCCCGTTTGTTTACCCTATATCGTTTAACCTATATCCAGATCCATTTAATTTCATTTTCTCTATTTTGTATGTTGATTCATCCATGAATAACCTAGATGTAGGCCTTCTTATCATTAATCTGTATATGCCTATGTCATTTGATTTTATCATTTTAAAAAATACTAAATTGAATTTTGGAATACTCTTGTTAATAAGTCAGTTTTCATGTTAGAAGATTTAAACTTGAATGTTTACACATAAATTTCTATGTGAATAATAGTTTAAAATAATTGCATTAATTAATATTTGTTGTCAACATAATATGATGACTTAATTGTGTTATGTTTTAAATCATTTTAAAACATACGTTGCTAATTGAAACTAAAAGGGAAAGGTTAATTTAATGATTTATTCCTAGTTTTACAATTATATCCAATCTAGTATTATTATTTAAAAGGAAACATTCTATTTCACAAACTATCTGTATATTATTTTATTTTGTTTCAAGTTTTGTTTTGTTTGTATGTGTACATGAATTCATATATTTATATAATATCATTTATATATGTGTGTGTGTGTGTGTGTATTTGCATTTAAGTCAAGTTTTCAAAAGGGGTTTTAGGCATAATAGTAAACTTTTAAACTACATTAATTAGACTTTGTATTCCTTGATTTATTGCATGTAAAATAAATAAAGTCTATTTCAATTTGAACTGCTATAGAAAATATTTACTGTGTATCTATACATGCATTTATACGTGTAAACATACACACATACCTACATGCATACATACGTACATATATATGTACATACATATATAATTTATATTTTAGACGACAAAGACATATATAGAGGGAAAATGTGTCTGTTGCGGTGTAAATTCCAATACCTAAACAACGTTCACATTAACTATGTATGCCTTTCATATGTTGCACCTACACTATAAACATGGGTGCATTTGATGTGTTCATCATGGTATACAACTAATTAATATTAAATTAAACTAATTTTTAACAATTATAATAATATGGAGAAAATTTTAAAAGGAAAATTTAGAAATGTTCTGAATTTTTTACACTACATAGGCTCTACAAAGATCGAATAGAATTTTTTTTTGAAATTTACCCATTTCTTCCTCTACGGCTGGCCTGGTTCCATCAAACGAATCTTCTCTTAAGTAGTGTTTCACTTCAAGTGGTTCAAAGAGTATCGAACTATGGACGCAAGACGAGCATCGTGTCATGTGACTGACCATAACCAAATTTACAGTCTAGACACTAAGATCTACAATATTCCTAAGTCAGAAGACCATTACACACCATTAGATGAGATCCTATATTTTGACTTATGTTTATTTAACCTATAGAAGATCGTCGTTGAGTCGTTGTGTGATTGTTCTAAACATTCAAAAGTACGTAACCCCTCGGTGTTCCAAACAGTCATGAGATTAATTTACTGTCCATCATATGCAGAGCGTTACATAAACTAGTCTTATCGGATGTATCGATATTCTTTTCTTGAATAATCTCGACTAGAAATATTTATGGATAAGTATTTTAATTACACGATTCAATACTTATAGTTTTGAACACATTCGCAACTACATTCGATTAAATAATATTTCCTAAGGATCTTCTACCTATATACATTTAATATATTTTTAGCACATTATATCAAAATATAACAATATATACAATAAAAAACAAAACCAAAAGCGTATTTTATTTGAAACAAGATTTATTTACAAGAGGTGGGTTATATAATAAATTACAGAATTACTCTAAGACACACCCTTAACTCTATCATGGGCATAAATACATCATCTCGTCGAGCCATCGAGATTGATCGTGAGTGGAAACCAACTAATAATATGTCTCACTATGTCATTATTAAGCTCAATCACTATTTAATATCAAGTAGTCCATCATCTTACCAAGCAATAAAGCGCGACCGCGAGGGGTTATCAATCATCAATATGTCATCTCATAAAGCTATCTACCTTGATCACAAGTAGATTTCAATCATCAATATGTCATCTTGACGAGCCAATGAACTTAAGCATGGGCAGATATTAATCATCAATTCGTCATTCTGTTGAGCTATCAAACTTGATCATAAGTGGATATCAATCATCAATCCATCAACTTGTTGAGCTATTTGGCTTGATCCCCAGTGGAAGCTAATTACAAATCCATTAAATCACTCTCTAAGTCATCGATGTCGATGGCGAGTTTATGTCAATTTCAATAAAACGTATATCTACAAATGATTATTCATAGTGCTTAAGTCCTAATTTCCATGTAGTAACTATCTACCTAGTGAGTGCAAAGTAGATCTATTATTTATCTTGTCCTACAAAGTGGTTTATACTTGGTCCTTGTAGGGATTACTATTAAGGATCTCAATAGGGTAAAGTTCATTCATAAGCTAACAAGCCGCTTCAAACAAAACTCGATTGATCGAGGGCCACTAGCTTAAGTGCAAGTGATATGACACTCTAGACTAAGGTTCTAATGGCCATGTGTTCAAACCCAAGAACCAAAATGAATACTTATTTGAATAAAATACAACTTTTATTCTCAAAAAAAAATTAAAAACCTTAAGTAGATTGTACAATCCGCGCCTTAATGGACTCGAATTTCGACTAAATCGAAATCCAAGTCTATTAGGGTATGGATCGTTGGTTTTGATAACATGTAATAAACATATATATATCAAAGAGTGATCAGTATAAACTCACAATGGAATAGAAAAATATAATACAACATAAATACTGATTGAGGTTACTACGTTGGAATCAATAGTATTCCTTGGATATCTAGTTGCCTTCTTAGAGCTGAACATGAATGAGAAGACTTCACCATCTACGGTTCCCGTCTTGCACCAGTGGCCCGTCACACTAAATCTATCATGTCAGTTGTAATGAGGAGGGGGTTAGAACAACGTTCTGGTGACTGAAATTTTACATGCTTTATATGTAACACTAATTTATGTGAATTGATTCCTATTTAAGTGTTACGTCTATTATTTATGGCAAATCCATTCAATCCTATGTGCGCATACGATACGTCTTACCCTCTTCGAGGTATAACTATATATATATGCCTCAACACATATATATCTAAACGATGTGCTACCCAGAACTCTCGGCCACTTAATACTTCTTAAATAGGGTGGAGGAAGACCCAATAGCCATTTAATACCTCAACCCCAAAGCGGGTCTTTCGTAATGTAATCGCTAGTCAATCAGTCCTAGCTACAAAGACTGATAACCCATAGATACGGCTTAATAATTTAATTATTGTAGTATTAACGCATCTTAAAGACCCATCTAAGGATTAACTTGTCCACCTCCGACAAAAAGTCAACTAACTAATTAAACTTTGAGGTATGTGCGTACCCCATATGGATTCTATACTAGTAGAAAGCAAAATCTGTCAGGGTATAACCCAAGTCTTTGCTACCGATTACTCGGGACCGCTGGTGGTCATAACCTACATGCCAACCTACTACTATTAAATACCGGCCCAACGACAATACTGACATAGCCTACCGACCTTCCACGGTTGAAATCCCATTTAGACTAACGTAATGTAAGTTAGGGAAAATGCATCTTTCGGTCACTTAATACCTCTTATTAGAGATGAAGCATACCCCATTCCCCAAAAAGTATTGGGCCATTTAATACTTTAAATCCAAGGCGAACCCTTGGTATATTTTCCTCTATCTATACGCAACTGCATATCCTTTCCCCATGGGTCCTATGGTTGGAGATGTCCACATCAGTAGTAAGTACACACAACTGTTGGTAGCCTCTAAATGAAGGGCATACTTATGTTGTGTAACTCTACCGACCTCGCATCCCAACCCACTAAACCAACCATCCTAAGTCTAAATGTGGGCTAGGCCCACTAATTTATGCTTGTTCTAAACATATAATTAAGGCGGTATAATTTTCCACTATGAAAATTATAATGTCTTCCAGAATTTAATTTCTACCTTATACTCTTATTTACTATATTCCATAGATGTAAATTTTTCATAATAAATGATCATTATTATTCTATTTGGACAATATCTAATAACATTTATTTATTCGTTCTAATTCAGCCTATTATGTCTATTTCATTTTCCCATAATGCCAAATTAATTCATTTAACCAGTTCCATTAAACACATTTATATTCCCATTTAATTCCTGTAACTCCCTATTAACTGCACATTTATTGCCCTATTAATTAATTTTAGAATTACTATCTCTTTTCCATCTGCACCTCGTAATCCTATAATTTACTACGTTATTTATAATTAGACGTCTTAATTATAATTAATGTGAAATAATTATGCTATAAATATATTTTTATTTTAATCGTTAAGTGCGGTTTTGTATGTGTGTGTATGTGTATTCCTAACACATTAACTCCTATGCTTAGGAATTCCAGAATATTAGTTCTACATTTTAATTTATTAAAGCTATTCTTTCCAAAAAGGATTACCGTTATAACTTTCCATAAATTACCCAATAATAACTTTTTCTCGTTTGAAATTACAAGAAATTATCTCTTTTTATTTATTGAAATAGATAGTGCAATCTATGAAGAAGAATATCCATACTTTACATATATATTTCCTTTTTGGTATATCCTTGTTAATTCAACCGACGCACTTTTTATACATATTTTTGGAATTGGATAATTTATGGAAATTACATGGAAATGGATACAATTAAATTATACCCCACTCCTAAAAAATTAAAACATAGAAATTCACATTCCAAGTCAAATTAGGGAAATTCAAACTGATACTAACATTTTAAAACCCAACTATAAATCTGTAATAAATTTACAAATTTATCAACATTCAACGTTAACGGATTTTAATTTTCAAATTTCCATATTATGATGTAAATACCATTCATATTCCAATTACCTATCTTACAGAATATGTGGGCGAGATTTCTTTTTTCTAAGCTTACAACTCCATAGATCTTGCATAGGCATAATATGAAAATAAAACTCAACGATATAAATTTCAATGTTATAAATAAATTATATAATTTTCCACTCACCTTTCAAATCTTCCAAATTTGAATTCATCTCTTTACCTGACTCCTTTTTCATTCTAATCCAAAAGAATATGTATAATAAGGTATATACATACTATTATCAAATTTACTTTTTTTCCGCAGTATTGATTCTCTTCTTCTCTTTTATTTTCCACTCTTCTCCGGTTATATATATGTATATGTCTCTGTGTGTGTAATAGTTTATAATTAATAGAAATATTGGAGATAGATCTTCGCTGCTTGGATTAGAAAATATAAGAAGAAAAGTGAATGGTTAAACTTGTATTTATGGGCACTCGAATCAATTATATTCGTTAGATTTATAATAATAATATCAGGACCGTTCGGCTAAGGTTCGACCCAAGCCACCACCTTCACCACCAGTCGACCGCCCTCTATAAGCGGTGGGCTGGTCCGAGTAAGAATGTTGACCGGTGGGGTCCATGCTATTAGTAATATTTATTTTCTTTTTCTCGATTTTTATTATTTTCGTTTCAGAAACTTCAAACACTAATAATTTCTTCGTTTGAGCTCTGATCGTGAAACTCCAAATATGAAAGTTGCTCAGAAAATCGCCACGAACGCAATGGTGCAAATCTCGTGGCCAGTTTCTGACGTTTGCTCATATTTCATTTTTGAGTCTTATTAATTATTTATTAATTACTGTTAATTTTACGGGTGTTGCATAGATTGACCATCATAGATGATTATCGGACTCTAGGGAGCATCATGTATTTAAAGATACCGTTCAGTTTACACTTGTTAACCCGCCTTTTGGCAAGGCCGTAGACAACCGGATTTAACTAAAATCGACTACTCGTTTGTCGAGACTGGAATACGATGGGTTTGAGCCAGTTTGATGGATAGACGATCAATCATGGATGGTTCGGTATGGGTCGCTCGATCAAGGTGGCTTGGTCGTACATGGTTCGATATTGATGGTGTGGTTCGGTATTGATGGTGTGGATCGGTCTTGATGGTGTGGATCGGTCTTGATGGTCTGGATCGGCAGGATGGTGTGGATCGGCATTTGAGTGGGTCGGCATTGGAGTGGATCGACATTGGAGTGGTTCGGCATTTGCTTTACTCTTGGCTGACTCCAAGGTGGACTCGATCGGTATAAGGAAATCTCCGGGTCAGCTGTAGTGAAATTAGCGTTGGGTCGGCATATTTTAGAACACCCTGGGTCGGCATATTGTCTGGGTTCGATGTGTTCGCACTACTCAGGGTCGGTCATGGCTTTTCTCCAGGTCGGCAAGTATGGGGTCAGTACAATCTTGCTTCAGGTTATGGAACGAACTACTTCAAGTCACACGCAGGGAAGTTTCAGATCGGTAGGAAAGACTCTGGGTCGGCTACAGGGGGTCGGTGCTTTGAAGGAGGAGGATCGGCATTAGGCTGCTCCGAGTCCAAACATGTTTTGCTTCGAGTCACGGTCGATCGTGCTTCGGGCCAATGCTATGTTTACTTCGGGTCAGCAAAACTTCAACAGGGGATCGGTCGTGGTGATGGATTTTGGATCGGTTATGGTCTTGATGGGCCTGGACCACTCGAGAAGCCCAGTAACTCAGATTTTTCCTATAAATACAGCATGCGGGGTTTCAGAAAGGGGGATCTTCATTCTGTTTTCCTTCTACTTCCCCATTAAGGCTACTCTGCCATTATTGCTTTAAAAACACTGGATTGTAACTGTAATTGATTCTCATACCAATAAAAAGAAATTTTCTGGAGTGGACGTAGGCCGGAGTCAGCCGAACCACTATACATCTTGTGTTATTACTGCTTTCTTTTAAATTTTCACTGTTCTTCACATTCATACTCTCTACATACATTCTATTTGTGTTCTGTGACTGTGATTTAGTGCTTTCATCTGGATTTGGGTGTTAGTGACCAATTTTGTCGCTAACATTTTGGTGCTTTCACTGAGAAAGCTAGCACTCGGGGATTCAGAAGCTTGGATTTTGGATTTAAAGGCCTAAGAACTTGGATACTTGAGACTATGGAAAAGCAATCAACCAGAAAACAAAGGACGGAAAGGAGTCAGCAAGAGGGAAATCAGGAGGCTTCCTTTGGAGCTAATCAAGCCTTGATCTATATCACTAGGGATGAGATGCAGGTCATGATGAATTCCATGCAGGAGCAGCTGATGAAAAGGCAAGAGGAAATGATGCAGACACTTCTTAGGCAATTTGAACAGGCAGGAACAACAGGAGCTGTAGGAGTTCAGATCCATGGAGTTGGATCAGAAGAACTCAACAGGCAAGCAGATGGAGCGGTTCAGCAGGGGGAAGCCCCCAATCAGCAAACAACTGTTAATCTGGATAGACTTAGACTCGGGGGCACACCACTATGTAATGATGGACCAATCCATGGAGGGATACCAGATGACGCTGCACAGCCCGGCGCCAACAGGAATACAGGAGTGCGTGACAAGGAGTATGTACCGGAATTCCCTCGAGAATTTGGAGGGCAGTTAGGAAATGGAAATGGGTTGATAGATAACACTGGATTAGCTGACATTATCAGGCGAACTATTCGCGGAGGTCTGATAAACAAGGATTTGGAGGGAGTAAACAAAAGTATGTTTACCCGTAACATCAGGATGGCTAGGAATCCACCTGATTTCAAGCTGCCCACTCTGGAAGTATACAACGGTAAGACGGATCCCACTGACCACTTGATGAGGTACACAAGGCATATGGAATTGCTGAGGACATCAGAGGAGGTTACGGCCCGATGTTCCCCCCTGTACTTGACCGATATAGCGGTTATGTGGTTCAGACAGTTGGAGGATGGATCTATTAGAACATGGACAGAACTGGTGGATAAGTTCTTGAAACAGTTTCGAGTTCGCATAAAAAGGCTGAAGAATGTGATGACACTGACGTCAGTCAAACAGTGGGCGGATGAATCGCTCAGGACTTTCTTAACTTGGTTTAATGTAGTAGTTGCTTCGGTGGATCGGCCGGATCCATCAATGGTTCTGATGGCTGCAGTATCAGGAGTCAAGGATAATTCGGATTTCAAAGTATCGTTGATACGGGACCCACCAATGGATCTTGGAGAATTCTTTCATGAAGCTGAGAGATTTCTTCGATAAGAGGATGCATGTTTGGATATGAAGTCAAAGGAAGTAAACATGGTTAAGGATAGAGAACCGTCCGGTGAAAGCTCGGGTAAAGGTAAGGATAAAGGAAAGAGGAAACGCTGGGGAGAAACATTGGAACGCATATACTTGGACACTCGGGATCACCTTCCTTATGGAAGGCCGGCAAGGAGGGAACCCACAGAACGCAAAAGGGCATCGGGAACGCACTGTCTCTATCATGACCTGGACGGGCATGATACTAACAGCTGCAGACATCTAAATGATATAATCGAGGAGCATGTAAGGAATGGTCAGTTGCGGTGATATGTCGAAACTCGGAATGCGGCGGTGGAAAAGGAGCAGCCACCGCCTACCTTGAATGACGATGGCGCGAGGCCCAGGAATGGTGGTCGGTTGGTCATCAACTAATCGTGATGGTTTGGAATAAGTAACAAACTCCGAGCAAACGGCTAAATCACTTACTCATGTACGGGGACGGAGACAACCCTTAGGCATGCTCTAAGATGATGATAGACCATGACGCTTTGGTTTGTGAAATCTGTTTTTTCTTTTTGGCTTAGACACTTGCTTTTTCTGCTTTGGTTTGAACTCCCAGTTTTGTTGGTTTTCTGGTTTGGATTTGATTTTGGATGCTTGATTTTTGATTTGGATTTTGATTTGGACGTTTTTTTTGTTTGGATTTTTGATATGGATTTCTGGTTTGATTTGGATTTAAAATTGGATTTTGATTGGATTTTCCTCTGGTTTTTGGCTAAAAGGTCGTCGAGCATGGACTATGCTCGGCAAGGGTCCGGAGAGACCAGGATTCGATCTAGGACTTAGGCCCCATATTATCTATCTGTTACTAATACAAGTCGTCGAGTATGGACTATGCTCGACAAGGGTCCGGAGCGACTAGGATTCGGCTTAGGACTTAAGCCATGGCATTACTTAGCATTCAGGGACACTGAACCAGGAACACCATGGCATTACTTAACACAGGTCGCCGAGTGTGGATTACGCTTGGTAAGAACCCGAAGTGGTTACGGATTTGGATATTGGCTATGAACAGCTGAGGATTTGGGCATGGACCCGGAGCGGTCTCGGATTTGGATATCGACTTGGAGAGGTCATGGATTTGGTTATTGGTTATTGGATATGGATGGATAATAACTCGGTTATCGGATTCGGATTTCGGGTTAGGATTTGGACCCGACAGGGTCCTCGATTTGGATTACCAGACCCGGAGAGGTTCCAAACTCGGATAAAATGATCCGGAGAGATCATGGATTCGGTTAATGGATTTGGGATGGATTCGGAATGGGATGACGACTTGGAACGGTCGTGGAGTAGACTATCGGATTTGGATGGAATTGCTTGATAATGAATGGAACATGGATTTCGGATATCGGATTTGAGGCTATTCAAAACACACCTTCAATTAGCAAGGCATGTTTTGGGAGGTAAATGTTAACCCGCCTTTTGGCAAGGCCGTAGACAGCTGGATTTAACTAAAATCGACTACTCGTTTGTCGAGACTGGAATACGATGGGTTTGAGCCAGCTTGATGGATAGATGACCAGTCATGGATGGTCCGGTGTGGGTCGCTCGATCAAGGTGGCTCGGTCGTACATGGTTCGGTATTGATGGTATGGTTCGGTATTGATGGTGTGGATCGCTCTTGATGGTGTGGATCGGTCTTGATGGTCTGGATCGGCAGGATGGTGTGGATCGGCATTTGAGTGGATCGGCATTGGAGTGGATCGGCATTGGAGTGGTTCGACATTTGCTTTACTCTTGGCTGACTCCAAGATGGACTTGGGTTGGTATAGGGAAATCCCCGGGTCGGCTGTAGTGAAATTAGCGTTGGGTCGGCATGTTTTAGAACACCCTGGGCCGGCATATTGCTAGGTTCGGTGTGTTCGCACTACTCAGGGTCGATCCTGGCTTTTCTCCAGGTCGGCAAGTATGGGGTCGGTACAATCTTGCTTCGGGTTATGGAACGAACTACTTCAGGTCACACGTAGGGAAGTTTCGGATCGGTAGGAAGAAGACTTTGGGTCGGCTAAAGGGGGTCAGTGCTTTGAAGGAGGAGGATCGACATTGGGCTGCTCCGAGTCCAAACATGTTTTGCTTCGAGTCACGGTCGATCGTGCTTCGGGCCAATGCTATGTTTACTTCGGGTCAGCAAAACTTCAACAGGGGGGTCGGTCGTGGTGATGGATTTTGGAACGGCTATGGTCTTGATGGGCCTGGACCACTCGAGAAGCCCAGTAATTCGGATTTTGTCTATAAATACAGCATGCAGGGTTTCAGAAAGAGGGATCTTCATTCTGTTTTCCTCCTACTTCCCCATTAAGGCTACTCTGCCATTATTGCTTTAAAAACTCTGGATTATAACTGTAATTGATCCTCATATCAGTAAAAAGGAAATTTCTGGAGTGGACGTAGACCAGAGTCGGCCGAACCACTATAAATCTTGTGTTATTACTGCTTTCTTTTTAATTTTCACTATTCTTCACATTCATACTCTCTACATACATTCTATCTGTGTTCTGTGACTGTGATTTGGTGCTTTCATTTGAATTTGTGCGTTAGTGACCAATTTTGACACTAACAACACTCATCATAATGAAAATAAAAATTAATAGCCTCAAACTATTTTATTCATGTATCACTCAACCAAACCGTGTTATGGCATTAAAAATAAAGTGAAAATAAGGGACGCATCCCTAAAATCAAACTTAATACACAAAACATTCTCCTCATAAAAAAAAGATATAAATTGCATCTCTATTTTCAATACTACAATTTTCTTCCCTACAATACATCTCTTCTCCATTGCAGCAATGTTAATTCTTCAATGTATGGATGTTATTCTCACATCTATAATTAAAATTTGCACCCCATAAATTATCAATCTTTAAAACGCAATAACTTCTTGTAGAAACGACGGATTAACAAACCGTTTTCACCATTAAATCACAAATTTTATTATCTTTCTAACAAGTGGCATTGTGCATATGCAAAAAAAACGCAGGACATATGGTATGATTGCAGACGTTTTTGCAACTATAGACAATAATTGCAGACATGTCTGCAATTATACCATATAATTGCAAAAATATCTGCAATTATATGCGATAGTTGCAGATTTGAAGAAAAATCGAAGATGTTTATTTGCAGAATTGTCTGCAAATATATGAAATAATTGAATCTTTACTGCAAATATCATTTTTTTGGTATCAACAATGGATCTCATTTTAAAGATCATAAATTTTTTGATTTTTTTTGTGAAAACGGTATGCTGATCTGATGTTTCTATAGAAAATTATACGCATTTGAAATGTTAAAAACGTAAAGGGTATTTGGGATTTTATGCGCGCGTGAATTTGAAAACAAAAACCGGAAACTTATTAAAAAAACGAAGGGATGTTTTGTGTATTTTAAACCTTAACAGGAATGTATGTCAAATGCACCAAAAATAAATCCAAATCAAAATGAATTAATGCATACAAAGGTATTCAAATTTGACATGAGAAAAGTAACGGGGAAGAAGTTCGTTATTCCATGATCGTGGAACCAAAGTCCCCGTCTATTGTTGCAAGTTTGTGTGCTCCATCACTAATTTGTTTTACGGTAGCATAGTGTCTTTTCCAATTCGGACCATGTGCTCCAAGCCTCCAAGTAGGAAGTCACGTTCAACTCCTCCACTTTAAAAGTATTGCTCTGCACCTTAGCATTGAATTGTAGGACAACCTTCTGTTGATAAGCAGCGACTTTCAATTTCAATTTCTCGCGTTTCTCTTTAACTAGATCAAGATATGCATTCAACCGTTTGACATTTCGGGATATCTTTGTAATATGTTGTTTTTCTATACGCAGTTTTACTTTATTACATGTAACAATTTAATTTCTATGGTCTGTCACATAACTGTCAATTTATTGATCACAACCGGTATACTATTGAAATCTACCAACTTAAATTAGAGCACTGTTATGGGAACTTCAAGTTATTAAGAAGAACCATTTTTTTAATTGTTATGATGATGGGTACAAAAGTTCAATCCCCTTATAAGAGAAACAAACATAATTATATAATTACTCCTTTCTATCAAGATGTCATATTAAAACGGTTGTGATGATTTAGAGTTTTAGGTATACCATTGTTTATAGTTTTATTCTTCAGGGAAATGGACACACGAAAGAAGTTGCAAAAAAAGTTTAAATCTTGGGGACAACAAGTTTGTTTTATAGTCTGAAGGACACTTTTTAATGAACTATCATTTTCTGTTTTATACTAAAAACTGTCCTTAAGCAAACTTTTTGCTCTTAAAACTAAATTTTTCTTCAACTTTTTCCTTGAGCTTAAAAAAATAGTTCAGCGAGAAGACACCGAAATTATTTGAATGATGTAAAATAGTAAATCGCTTGAATTTAACTTCCCAATATTATATGGTCCTTACGATTTATTTTGATTGAAGTACCCTTAATCATCTCCCTCTCAACAATTTTTGAAGCCACTTTCACAGTACCCATAGATTCTATTAAATTCAAAGCATGTTAGTGTGCTATTTATTATGCAATACAATTTCATTCAGTAAACTCTATTGTCTGTGGTATTATCGAGTATCAGCTTGATTTGTTTTTAGTTTGCACAATCCACAATATAATGCATCACCCGATTGCAAAGCTTGGGTAGCATTTGGTTTAAAATGAATTTAGAATTTTGAGTTTTCAATATTAATTATAAAATATGAAAGAAACGAAGGAACGACGATACGATGAAAGATGGAGGGGATTACGAAAAAATTGGAGAAACGATGGGATGATGGATTGTTTCTTGTGCTTCACTTATTTTTCAAAACATAAAAATAAAAAAAAAAATGTTTTCTGTTTTGCATGTTAATTTTGTTTTCTAAATTGATCGTTTTCCCTAATATACATAAGTTGTGCATATTTTTATGTAGACGAAACACAAAACTAAAAAGGATAAACCATGCTTTTTCAATCAGTGTGTGCATCGTTCAAGCATCTGCATTGAACAGGCAGACGTTTACCGTAGATCTAGTTGTACTTGATTGCTCATGAAGGCTGATGCATACTTAAAGCATACTATCACACAAAAACAAACGCTTCAATTTTACTACACTCCTTACTATCTGGATACAAGTACTAAATACACATCCATCTACATAATTTTGTATGTAAATTCATAAACACCATGGAAATTACAACAGCTATAGTTGATTCCAACACATAAAAAGCAATAGTATCCAATAATACAATCACAAATGAATGGGTGAATCATCAGAAGACAAAAGTAATTTGTATACAATCTCAAGGTGGTGTTATTGACCGTTGCCGCCTCAAAACTTCATATTTTGGAGAAGAAAGAGGCGAGCTTCCTGCTTTATTCCCACTCTTCTCCCTATATGATGGAGAAGGAGGAGTTGAAGGTGTAGAAGAAGCAGCCTCTGTGCTCCTTGCCTTAATCTCCGTATTTTTAATGCCGTCCCTTGGAGATAAAGGAAATGGAGGAGAAATGGAGCTACAAGCCTTGTTCTCTGTATTTTTAATACTACTCTCTGCAGTAGAATGTGAAGATGGTGGAGAAATAGAACTTGATGCCTTTGCGTTGTCGGCATTTTCAACCTTATTGTCACCCTCTCTAGGAGGAAATTGTGAGGATGGACAATCAGTGTGGGTGTTTTTTTTATCAGCCGGTTTAGGAGAAGATATAAACGAAGGAGAACCAGAACTATGCCCCTTCTTGGCCTCCATATTTACAGTGTTATTCTTTCGAGGAGAGGACGATGATGGAGAAACAGAGCTACATACCTTAGGCTCAATAGTTTTTGCATTGCTCTCTCTTGGAGAACATGGAGATGAAGGTGAAACTGAGTTCCATGCCTTAGTCTCGTTATTTTTTATTGTACTTGATCTAGGAGATGAAGGTGATGAAGGAGAAAGTGAGCTCCTTGTAGTAGTGTCGACGTTTTTTTTAGTATTCTCTCTAGGAGAAGAAGGTGATGAAGGAGAAAGCGGCCTCCTTGTTGTAGTGTCAATGTTCTTTTTAGTATTCTCTTTAGGAGAAGAAGGTGAACTGGAGTTGGTAGTCAACACAACTCCAGGTGTACCAAGAATATTTGAATGCGGAGGCGAACTATTATTTGAGTTGTTTAAAGAGGCAGATCTAGATAAGATAGGAGAGAATCGCTGCGGAGAAGGAGATAACTTACGTGGTACTTCCATAGGACAAAACTCGGTTAATTCATCAATGCCTTCATCCACATATACAACATCTTGCATAGTAAGTTGATGGTACTCTACGATCTCGTGTAAGAATCGGTTCTCTCTAGCATATATGAAGTTTTCATGAGCTAGTCTTCCCTTTTCTTCTAGAAGTGTTTCTAGTTGAAGCCTTATCTACAGTAAGAAAGAAGAGAGATGGTTAAAGCACAGATTACATAAACTGGCTTATTCTATAGGAATCATGACAATATTTTTTCCATGGCATCATATTGGCATGTCAGCACTTAATTATACCCTGTATAAATCAAATGAATCATACATGTTACATTTACAAAGAGAGGTACAATATGGTCAGTCGCTGTTCAAGCCACTGCGTGTACACCGAGCTTTGATTGATTGAAACTTTATTTTGTTTGTCATGGTAATTGGTTAGCAGGCCCTGCTATTAAATAGTGGACCAAAAAGAAAAGCGAGTACTCCCGCAGTTGGCTCTCTGGGGAGTGTTCCTACAAAATTCTTATATAGATTCAATAAACAGAACTTCCTAATGTGCCATTTGAAACTCTATCTCAGACTATAATTATTTATTTATCCTATGTCACAAAATATTCTGTCTCTCCATATCACACCTTAATTATTTATCCTATGTCACATAATTTTCTCTCACTGCACCCCAATCCATCATTATATATAGCAAAAATTCCATGACTATGTCTACTGCAGTAAATTTTATTTTGCGAAGCATCTCATCCAATAATATTATCCCAGGAGCAGATAAAGGATTTAGTTTTTGGAGGGATTGCAATGTGAATTGGTAGGAAAAAAAATTGATAGTATCTTAGTTTAAGATAAATGTCTAAAATACTTTATAAATAAAAAAGAAAAATATAGCAATTCTCTAATACTTGTATTATGTTATGTTATATAATTTACTATGTGAATAGCATAATAATATAAATAGATAAAAATTAAGGTGGTTGGGAACTGAACCCTAAATGTGTGCAAGACCAACTACTCTACCAAAACCATTAGTATATAAAATAAGATATTATCTTTATATAAATATCAATATACTCTCTGTGCCAAATCTACTTAATTCACATTTAAAAATTCCACGGGGGTGTGGCCTCCCTTGGAATTACTATAGATGTACCCCCGCACTATATATGGTTCAAATATGCAAGGACACAAGTGCTGTTACAACAGTTGCTCATACTCGCACTGTTATTGAAGGAATTCATTTTTAATATTTTGCTTTAAATATATATTTGGTCCCACTACCATGCACTTCACCAATTGTAGAGCGAGTTTTATCACAGTTACTTTATGAGCAACTGCTGCTAGCAAAGCTGTATCTGCCATACTAAGTCTGAATAACACAAAAATATTTAGGCAAACGAAAAGTTGCACCTTGACTTGTCCCATTATGCCAGAGATGTCAAAGTTGAATACATCATAGGTTCGTTACATACATTAGCTCCCAAAGGAATGGATTAAGGAATTGTAAGTCAAAAAGATTTTGAGCTAAAATTATAAAACTAACTAGGCCTAATATTGTCGCTGTAACATACAGGGTTTTAAATCATAATTTCACAATACTTAATTTATTAAACGCGACTAAAAATGCGGGAAATTTTTGTACTATGGATATTGACAATAATGCCTCATGTTGTTGGAAGTATTCTAAGAGCTATGGAGATTGGGTTATAAAAAAGATGAGAGAGAATGTAAATGGAGATAACACTTCTTTTGTAGTTAGACAGTTGGATTGACAATAAATGCCTAGAAGATATTTTTGAGATGAGATCGAATGGAATTACATGAAGGTGAGGAATTAATGATTTATTCCATTACAAGGAATACAGAAGATGTGACTTATTGCCTCAAAGTAGAGCTATTGAGTATATACAAATTAATAAAGAATGGAGTTTTGCTGATTGAGTATAGACAGTTTCAAATGATAATTTTTCTCTAAAATTACATGGGAAGGGGCGAGGTCTCAATCTCATATTGTTCATTGGGTGCCAATAATTTGAAACCACGTTAATTATAAGAAGATGTTCATTATAGCTTATAAAGCCATTAAAAATCATTTGCAAACAAAGGATCAATTAATTAGCTAGGAAACTCAGGCGGACTGCTTTGTGTATTATGCGAAGAGGAGGTTGAGAACTCTAAGCATTTATTTTTTAATTACTCTTTCTCTAAATATATTTGGTGTCTTATCCACACTAAATTGGTTAAGATATTAAATATAGGATTCAATATGAAAGACGAGCCTCTATTTTTATGCAATTTCTTTGAAAAAGAATCAAACTAGAGATATCTCATGTGCTAGTTTTGCTACATCTATTTTCCACGTATGGAAAGAGAATAACAAAAGGATTTTTCAATGAATTAAAAGAACTAAAATTTAAATAAGTTCAATGTCAAAATTCTTTTGTCCAAATCGAAGAACAAGACAAGGAGATCTGATAAAACATCAAACACTTAGTGGGACTTTGATTTTAGGAAATGAATTGATTATATGGTTTTCATGTGCTTTTGTAACATTTTGTTATTTTGTTCCATATGCTGTAAGCTTTATGGTTAATTACTTGTTTTTTTACTCATACTTATTGTATCATTTATTTATTGTAATGGCTAATTGTTGTATTTAACAATTAGCAAAAAAATAAAAATTACCCATTTCCAAAACAATTAAAATAAATAAATAAAATAAAACACTAAATGGATTTGTGAACATTATCCAACTAAATCAAAATTCGAAATCAACTTTAAGAGCACAAACAGCATACTAGACATGGTACATTCTGGTCAAAAAATCGCTCCAAATGTTCATATGACGGGAGGTGAAAAGTGAATACCAATCAAAACAATTAGTGTAGGTTGCTTGGAATGCAATGAAAACTAAGGCATAAAACACTGTTGTATGCACAAGTTAGATACAACAGATTATCTGTTCAGTTAGGCATGTCCATGGATATTTTGTAGACATGCCAAGTTCCACATGTTGAACATAAGACCTAATCACATTTAAAAGTTTCCCTCTTTCTTTAAATGTAGCTCTGCGATTAACCCATATTTGCTAATAAACTCCTGCCATGATTTCAGAAAGTTGCAAATGGGTAGATTTTGAGTTAGATGCTGATGTTGTAAAACCATTTTGATATAAAAGCAAGTGTATTTATTCAGGAGCAGACATTTACTCCTTAGAAACATATCATCTACAAACATATTACTATCATTATTGGCTGGTTCTATTAACACCCGATGTTTTCTTAACGCACGGCAACAAAAAATATTAAAATTTAGTTGCAGTTACACCCCTTATTCTTATGGTTTTGAAACTAATGATGTGTAATGGCATGATAACTTGATTGTTTTCATTTGCTTCTACAATTAAACATCATCTTTTACAAATAGCAACAGTTTAGAAATTGTGTAACAGGATCTAGTTGAAACCTAGCGCATTATGCACTAGTAGTCGATCAAAACCTAGTACGCTACATACTAGGATTAGATCAGTTCCTAGTGCATCGTCCATTAGAGATTGATTAAAACGTAATACAAAGCATGTTAGGATTTTACAAAATTTATTGTTATTGATGAAAAGCAATAACAACACTCGATTAGGACATCAATGAGGGCGAGAAGAAGAAAATACAATGTTCAGGACGAACAAGGGTAAGGAAGAAGACAATACTGAAGTTGAATGCGAGCTATGGAAGTTAATTAAAAAATAAGAGTAAATATGGAATATAATGGGGGTGTGAAAGGAAATATATGAGGTGTCTAATTCTTTTATCACTTAATGAGGCGAGGAAGGAAAATTAAGGGGTGTTAATAGTTCTAGCCATCATTATTTAATTTTTTTTCTCTTTAATTGTAACAATCCTGGTTTTAGGCATACTGGGGAAGTAATTAATTAATTCAAACATGAGTTTAGGAAATGATAATGAGGTTTAAAATGTACTTACCGGAATTTTTATCTCAAAACTTGAGTAAACTTGGTAATAAAAATATGAATGTTATCATTCGCATATTTTGTAAATTATGCAAACTCCATTTCGAAGTCTAGCAAATGATATTAATTGGATCAAATAAGAATTAATGTTGAGTAATAACTTTTGATTGATTATGGTAATTAATTAAAAGATTTTAAGAATAAAATCTTCGGGTTAAATTTAGATTTTAAAATAAAGATTCATTCATTGTGATTGATTGAAATTTAGCAAATACCTCTATTACATATGGGCATGTTTCAATGACTAATTAATATTGTTTTATTGTACTTGTAATGTGGAAACTAAGGCTTATTTTCTTAAGTAAAGTAAATAAAATTCTATACATAACCAAAATTTAGTAAAAAGAGTTAATTTTGGGCCTAATCCATTTTGGTAAGAAGAAATCTGGAAAAGAGGAACATTACGTTCATTTCAGTTTCTCACTTCAGAACATAACCTACTGCCTTTTTTCCTCTTTTGCAAACCCTTGGCTGAAATCTAAATTCTCCAAGCAACCAGCAAATCAAATTGTTGAAATTAATAGAAAATCAATTCAGGTATACAATCTCAACACTACTGGCATCTTTGATCAATTATTGTTCAGTAATTGTATAATTAAGCTCTTGTTGTCACAATTTTTCTTGCATGTTTCATTAGAGCCTAGAGCTGAGAGAATCAAGCCCTAATCCATCTTCATCCAGCTGTGTTTCTTTGATTTCAGGTGAGTAATGAACTCACCTCTGTACTGGTTGAAATCTATGGTGGAATGATTGATTTGAGTACTTGGTTGTTTGAGATTGCAAGTTCATTTTTCAGTAATTCACTGCTAATTGAAGTATTGATCTGCTTGCTTCTATATATGATCGTTTTTCAATTGCATGTGAATGTTTTAGTGTTTATTGTCAAATTCTTATCGCTGGAAGTGAAGGAATATGCTCTGGCTATTGACTGGAAGCGAAAACCTGGAGCATACCGCTCCAGGAATTCGCATTCAGTCGATTGAACCATGGGTTCAGTCGACTGAACGAGACGACCTGTAGCTTATAAGCTCCAGAATACTCAACCAGTCCACTGACCTGGAACCGAGAGCACTGTGTGCTCCAGGCAGCTACCTTGTTGCCTGCTTTAGTTCCCGTTTTTATTTACATTGCTTACTCTAGTTCTCTTGTGCTGTTTTGATGTTTTTAACACTACTAAATGCTTTCTGTTTCCTACTATTTGATTCTCCTATTATGTTTTGTTTTGATGCTGTGGTTTAGAATTCTTGCCTATTTGTTGAATATATTTATAGTCCGTTTTCAATGATTAACAAGAAATAGTTTTGATAATTACTGTTTTTAAATCATATGGTATGGTCTTACTGATTTGGTTTCAAATAAGTGTCTTCAAAATTATTTTTTATTATTATGTATAAAAGTGATTTCAAGTCATCAATATCCTTTTCCAAAGCAAATGTTTTAAAAAGGACTTCCAAACTAGTTTCCTATGTACATATAATTTATATAAATCTTATTTCAAACACTATCAATCCTCTTATGTAAACAAATATTCTAAAAAGGGACCTTCAAACTAATTTCAATATAAACTATTATCTCAGTCGAATAAGAAATCTGATTAAACGGTTTAGTAAAACAAATGGTATGAAAGGCTTGCGTTTACTTTAACGGTTAATTTCCAGACTCGTTCGATTGAACATTTTTACTATATTATTAGTGCTTTTACCAAGTGAAGTTGGTTGAAGTGCAGGGTGGTATGGGACGCTTTGACGAAATTCACTTAGTTACTAAGCGAGAGTGAGTGACACTTCCAGTCAGGCGCTACCTTAGGGTACGTCTCTAGTTTGGCGTAGCCTTTGTGCTCGTCTTTGGGGATAGATGTAGCATTGTGCTCATCTCTAGTTAGGTGTTACCTTTGGGTCCGTCTCCAGTTAGGCGTTACCTTCGGGTTCGTCTCCAGTTATCTGGTCTGTCCAGGAGAGGACTGTACCTCATTTCGGCATGCATCCAGTTAGGCGTAGCCTCGTGCTCGTCTCTAGTTAGGTGTGGTCTTGTGCCCGTCTCCAGATAGACGTAACCAGTGTGTTCGTCTCCGGTTAGACATAGCCTTGTGCTCGTCTCCAGTTTAGTGTTACTTTTGTGATTATCTCATTAGGTATTGAGATCTGAAATTTGATTGATTTATCACCAAATTCTAGTTTTGCCTATAAAGAGCTATGCATGAGTATTTTGTTTGGTGATTTTGAGATTTCGGGAAATACTTGCTATTTGTGGCTAATTTTAGATTTATGGGACTTCTCTTATGATCTACCTACATGACATTTAGAATCTTCGCTAATTTGAGATTATCGGTATAAAAGTCACCTTTATAGTTTAAGAACTTGCACTAGATCTCTAGTTACTCTTTCATTCTGATTATTTATGTTCATCATGATATACCATCTTATTGTCTAAAATCAATACAAGACTGACCCGTTTATTATTTTAATAATACTCAAGTCAGACCGAGTTGTTTCGGGTATCTTTCGTTCATTCTAGAGCTTGCCTAGTCTGAAGCTTATCACTTATGTTTCTACCTATCCTTTTGATGTACCATTTGTTTAGTCTTATTATATTGCATCTTATGTATATGTTGGGATAGAGACCTTGTTTATGTGTATCATTTTGACTTGGGATGTATCTATTATATAAGTCATGTTGTACTTAAATCACTATCTTTGTAGACAACTCCTTGTGTATATTCATTGATCTTTCCAGTGTATGTTACACACACATACATGCATACATATATATGTGTGTGTATTCTGTTGTGTACTCTCTGATTCTGTGTACTGAGATATCTTATGTCGTTTGTAACGACTCGTATTTTTACGGATCGAAACATCGTTAAACTATTGACATTTGATCGCATTTGTGATAAGTCGTCCTAAGTTTAAGTCCTAAGTCGTGACCGAGTTAAGGAATTCGGCGAGTTAGGTGATAAGTCGTGGACGAGTTAAGTGATAGGTCGAGTGACCGACTTAAGGATTTGGCAACTCAAGAGTAAGCGACTTAAGAGTTTGGTCGTAGGATAGCTTTGGTCGTGTGGGAAGTTATGTCGTAGACGACCTAGGGTTTGGGGATAGGTCGTATAGAAGATAGGTCGAGTGCTAGCTTAGGTCGTAGAGTAAGTTAGGTCGGGAGAGCGACCTATAGGATTAGACGACCTAAGGATTTAGACTACTTAAGTAAGTGACCGACTTATGAGTTTTAGCGAGTTAACAATCTAAGGGGTATGTCGGGTAGACGACTTAAGAAATGGCCGACCTAGTAGAGTTAACGACCCAGTGGTTAGCGACCTAAGAGCTAACGACATAAGAGTTAGCGACCTATCGAATTGACCGACCTAGGAGTTAGCGGGTTAGCGTAGTTAGATCGTGAGCTTTTGTGTTGAGTTAGGTCGTAGCCGACTTAAGGTGTGTTAGGTCGTAGAAACAATCTGAGTTAGGTCGAGTGGATGCTTAAGTCGTAGGTCGCGCATTGTCTTAAGTCGTGATATAGTTAGGTCGTGGCATTGTTAGGTCGCGATCTGTGTTAGGTCGCAAGGTTTTATAAGTCGTAGGTCGTATCCCAGTTGACTCGTTAAGGCGGCATTGTTGCTGAGTCGAGTATGTGTTAAGTCGCGAGCGACTTAGGAGTTAAGCTGCTAGGTCGTAAGTCGTATGGTCTGTTAGGTCGGAAAGTTATAAGTCGGAGGCAGTTAAGTCGTGAACGACTTATAGGGGGCGAACGACCTAAGGAATCAGCCTATAAATAGGAGGGTTTTTCTTTATTTTTGGGATCCGGATTTCGAAACGATGAAGTGCTGCCATTTTGAGAGCTCGACTTCTACACTTCTTCACTTCTTTTCTCCACTCTAATCTAGTGATTCCTTCCATCCATATTGAAGATCAAATCGAAGATCGAAGAGCTTAGATTGAAGATCTACATTCTTCGAAGAGAGATTTCATCGTTTGAAGCGGATTTGTGATAGATCAAGTTAGATCCTTCGCTGTCCAGATCTGAAGTGTGTTGCTTTTGGGTTGTTTAGGTGATTTGGTGAGTGGTGATTATCTCTCACACGGATCCAAAGGAGTATATCGGATCGTTGGCTTGATTTGGTGTTAAAGTAGTGATTTCCATGCATTTTTGTAAACCTAAGTGTAGATCCATATAGATCCATTGTTCATGATGATTTGACAACCATTTTACTACATGATTAACCTATGCAAGTTCATTCATCAAGTTGTAGAGATATTTCTCATGTTTTCATGCTTGTTAGACTTTCAACTCTTTAATTACGAAATTGTCATTATTGTTATAATTGTCCATTTAGATGATATTTGAATGCTTGTTTACTTGGATTAATGTTTGACTTGATTGATTGCTATAAATTAGATGATTGATGATTTGATTTAGACAAGATGGTCGAAGATGATTCAAAAGCTAAGGGAAAGGCTCTTGAATTGGAAAAGCTGCTCGTGGCATATGTAGCGGATGATGAAGCTCATATGGATAGATTCGATGATGATGTTGAGATGAGACTTTGCTATGATGATGATGAGGCGAAGTATGATATGAGATAGTCTTGGTCTAATCCAGACGGGATCATTCCAAGCATGTTGATAACTCGGTGAAATGGTTCGAGTTGAGGATAATGGTTTGCTCGAGAGGCGCTTGAGCTAGTATGGAAATAGTCGTCGAGGAGAATGACTAGGAGGCTGAGATCTCATCGTTGTTGAAGGTTCTAGCATGCTCAAAGCAAGAGTACGTTGGGCAGATTCGATAGTCCCTGAAGGCTAATGATTGATAGTCAAGTACTCTGGGCAGATTCGATAGTCCTAGGCACGGGTCACGATGACGTGCGGAGTTATGTCTAGAACCGGGGTTTCCATTAGCCCTTGACGGACGGCTGAAAGAATGTGCCGATGGATTTTATTGATGGATTGCCTAGAACAAGAACGGAAAATGAATAGTCTTTGATTGCCTTGTTTGTTTGGAATTTCGGGGGCGAAATTCCTAAGGGGGAGAGAATGTAACGACCCGTATTTTTACGGATCGAAACATCGTTAAACTATTGACATTTGATCGCATTTGTGATAAGTCGTCCTAAGTTTAAGTCCTAAGTCGTGACCGAGTTAAGGAATTCGGCGAGTTAGGTGATAAGTCGTGGACGAGTTAAGTGATAGGTCGAGTGACCGACTTAAGGATTTGGCGACTCAAGAGTAAGCGACTTAAGAGTTTGGTCGTAGGATAGCTTTGGTCGTGTGGGAAGTTATGTCGTAGACGACCTAGGGTTTGGGGATAGGTCATATAGAAGATAGGTCGAGTGCTAGCTTAGGTCGTAGAGTAAGTTAGGTCGGGAGAGCGACCTATAGGATTAGACGAACTAAGGATTTAGACTACTTAAGTAAGTGACCGACTTATGAGTTTTGGCGAGTTAACAATCTAAGGGGTATGTCGGGTAGACGACTTAAGAAATGGCCGACCTAGTAGAGTTAACGACCCAGTGGTTAGCGACCTAAGAGCTAACGGCATAAGAGTTAGCGACATATCGAATTGACCGACCTAGGAGTTAGCGGGTTAGCGTAGTTAGGTCGTGAGCTTTTGTGTTGAGTTAGGTCGTAGCCGACTTAAGGTGTGTTAGGTCGTAGAAGCAATCTGAGTTAGGTCGAGTGGATGCTTAAGTCGTAGGTCGCGCATTGTCTTAAGTCGTGATATAGTTAGGTCGTGGCATTGTTAGGTCGCGATCTGTGTTAGGTCGCAAGGTTTTATAAGTCGTAGGTCGTATCCCAGTTGACTCGTTAAGGCGGCATTGTTGCTGAGTCGAGTATGTGTTAAGTCGCGAGCGACTTAGGAGTTAAGCTGCTAGGTCGTAAGTCGTATGGTCTGTTAGGTCGGAAAGTTATAAGTCGGAGGCAGTTAAGTCGTGAACGACTTATAGGGGGCGGACGACCTAAGGAATCAGCCTATAAATAGGGGGGTTTTTCTTCATTTTTGGGATCCGGATTTCGAAGCGATGAAGTGCTGTCATTTTGAGAGCTCGACTTCTACACTTCTTCACTTCTTTTCTCCACTCTAATCTAGTGATTCCTTCCATCCATATTGAAGATCAAATCGAAGATCGAAGAGCTTAGATTGAAGATCTACATTCTTCGAAGAGAGATTTCATCGTTTGAAGCGGATTTGTGATAGATCAAGTTAGATCCTTCGCTGTCCAGATCTGAAGTGTGTTGCTTTTGGGTTGTTTAGGTGATTTGGTGAGTGGTGATTATCTCTCACACGGATCCAAAGGAGTATATCGGATCGTTGGCTTGATTTGGTGTTAAAGTAGTGATTTCCATGCATTTTTGTAAACCTAAGTGTAGATCCATATAGATCCATTGTTCATGATGATTTGACAACCATTTTACTACATGATTAACCTATGCAAGTTCATTCATCAAGTTGTAGAGATATTTCTCATGTTTTCATGCTTGTTAGACTTTCAACTCTTTAATTACGAAATTGTCATTATTGTTATAATTGTCCATTTAGATGATATTTGAATGCTTGTTTACTTGGATTAATGTTTGACTTGATTGATTGCTATGAATTAGATGATTGATGATTTGATTTAGACAAGATGGTCGAAGATGATTCAAAAGCTAAGGGAAAGGCTCTTGAATTGGAAAAGCTGCTCGTGGCATATGTAGCGGATGATGAAGCTCATATGGATAGATTCGATGATGATGTTGAGATGAGACTTTGCTATGATGATGATGAGGCGAAGTATGATATGAGATAGTCTTGGTCTAATCCAGACGGGATCATTCCAAGCATGTTGATAACTCGGTGAAATGGTTCGAGTTGAGGATAATGGTTTGCTCGAGAGGCGCTTGAGCTAGTATGGAAATAGTCGTCGAGGAGAATGACTAGGAGGCTGAGATCTCATCGTTGTTGAAGGTTCTAGCATGCTCAAAGCAAGAGTACGTTGGGCAGATTCGATAGTCCCTGAAGGCTAATGATTGATAGTCAAGTACTCTGGGCAGATTCGATAGTCCTAGGCACGGGTCACGATGACGTGCGGAGTTATGTCTAGAACCGGGGTTTCCATTAGCCCTTGACGGACGGCTGAAAGAATGTGCCGGTCATTCAATTAACGGTGATATCGAGGCAATGATAACAGTGATAGCCAGAGTCATGGATGTTTGGTTGTATCGTCATTCGGTCTCAAGAGCGGTATTTTCTGGGTGCTTATCTGATCTTGGTTTAGGCCTTGGGGGTTTGTACTTGGAAAACATCGCCATTGACTCGAGTGATTATTGCTTTACTTTAAATTGTATGCCTTGCTATGTTGCTTCTTCTTAGTGTGTGTCTGGGGGCTATCACTGTAGAAAGAGGTGGAGTGGGAGGGTTGTATTCCTATTCCTTTTCCTTTATGCTCTTTTGGTATGTTGTTAGTTAATTTACTGCTCACTAAGACTGTTGTCTGACTCAAGGCTTTATGTTTTAACTCTTATTGCCTTGGGCTGTTCGTCCATTTTGGGACGGGCAGACTAGGTAGCAGGTGACAGGTGCTGTGCTTGCTTTCCACGATACTGATGACGAAGACGAGCTAGAGTATTGCATATTATTTCTTACTATATGTACTGGATGTTCCGCTGCTTTGTATTCTCTGAGTGATATGTAGTGAGGCTTGATGTATTGACTGTTCAGATGATTGTATTCAACTATCATGAAGTTTTATTGATGAGATTCTATTTCTGTGAAGCTTCACTATATATATATATATTCTATTGTATTTTGTCAATGCGCTGTGAGTAATACGATAGATTCTGTTGTTTTAATTTACCCTGGCAATCGTCCATGGTCGCCTGGCACACTTTACAGCGCACTATCTCTAGATTGGGTGCAGGGGTCATGGGCGGTCGTCACATCGTTCTAAGCAATTGTTATAGCCATCGTAATACTGTTTTAAGCCTATATTGCATATATCGAATCCACTTGGAAAAAATATCACTAAATTTGATGTGTCAATATTCACTTAAAGCAATATTCACAGATGATCGCTCCTAACCAGTCTTATTCTCTGCACTAGCAGACGGTATTACATAGTAATATCCTTTGTTAGTGTGGGTTTCGAGGTGGGACGTTACATTAATCAAAATATTGAAGTTTTACATATGGAAGTGGAACCTTACCAGATCATCATCTTCAGTGCTATCACTCTTGCGATTCTCTCTCAATAGTTTATTTTCATCTTCAAGTTGAGCACATCTCTCCTTAGCAAAAGCCAGGTCGGCTTTGACAGTTTTCAGTTCTCTCATAAGAAGTTTGGCCTTCGCAGCCATTGCATTTGCAACCTGTAGCACAAAACCAAATGGACGCATCATTGGATTGCATGAAGGGAAACTAAATGACACTTCACATTAAAAGATTCCTATACATATATATACACATATACATATATATACATATACATATATCAAACCGTGATCCGAAATAGTAGCTTCAAGTGGAGGAACAGATAATTGTCCAATTTTGTGCTATATTACATATCACTCAAGTGTGTGGTATTCTTATTCCCACAGAAACTAATTTAATAATAATTACACATCCAGATATGGGATTTCAGATGATCCTTCATCCTGAAAACCCAATAATATATATATATATATATAATAATAGCAATAATAATAAATAAGAATCAACAGTTCGCTGATTTGAGTCGTGAAAGTGAGGGATCAATTGCGATATATTGCACAGCGAGATTTTGACTACCTAAACACTGTGAACTGGAATATATATGGTCAGTACATATGTTGTAACACAGTTGATTTATGTTAATTCAGACATCAAACTAATTTCAAGTGGAGACAAGCAGTCAATATATTTATGTAACCTAGCAATACAGGTTTGCCACCTTACGTCTCGAGATGCCTTCAGTTGAGTTTCATGGTCATTCATATCCGGATACAGATAATTCGAGGCAGCAAATTCTGTAGGCTGATTACGGACATGGAAACTTCCACTCTTTCTTCCAATTTGAAGTTTTCGGGTTTCTTGGATTATATCAGCTGTTCTATTTTCCACCATTGTTAGACCTTCCTAGAGAAATAATAATAATAATAATAATAATAATATAAAACTTCTGAAAATCAACATTAAAAGATCTATACTAAAGTATAAATTAACAGTAATTTTGTCGATTATATATATCAGCATAATGACAATTAATAATTTAATGACAGGTTTAACTGAAGAAATAAGAGTAATCAAGCACACTTCGGCATGTTAAACCAGCAAAAACCTCATTTATTGCCATAATCGTCTATGAATACAAGTTTATTTTATTTAAAAGATTAACCAGAGTGAAATCCCAGTATATGACATATCATTTAGAAGAAAAAAAGGCTATTTCTTGATAGAAAATAAATTTAAGTGAGTACAATCTGTTAACTATAATGTTGATGGTTCCATATTATACAATATACATTCAAAATTGAGGGGTTAACTTCAAATGGGCCTGTAATTTCAAAATAGGAAAACTAGTGAAAAGTTATGGACAGATAGTAATCACGCCAAATCTCTCAATGGACTTACTTCAAGAGCATTTTTTATTGTGCCACCAATGTGCTGAAGGGAAGAAGCAATCTCTGAACCTCTGTTGTGAAGAGGGGCATCTTGTCTCTGGTAATTTTCACGTGAGCTATATGACCGACTGAGCTGGAAAAGGGGGGGAAAACTAACACTTACATTTTTTTACCACATTAGTTGACATGATAAGTTATTAAACAAGGTTACATGTAAACATAAGAATAAAATAGGCGATAGCACAATAAAGTCAGAAATCTAACTTCGTAATATTCAGGCAAATGCAAAATACTCTTGAGATGGCATAAAATTATATAAATGATGTTTTCACCTATATTGTTTTAACTATAAAAAGTACAACTTGAAAATATGTTTTGAACAGTAGATTTCTAGACACATTGATGGTAAATGTACAAAATATGTTAGGGTCAATTTTGAGGAAAAAAGAAGAAGCTGAAGGCAGCTAACGAAGATTTGTAACTCTTAGAGTTAGGTGTGGATAGAAAAACACAATTTTCTAAAGGCAATTGGTGATATATAGTTTACAGTGTACCATTAAAAACATTTATACATCAAATATTGTTAATAAACAAAACTTCGATAATGTATCTATGATCTCCAGAGTCCATCACAAGTAATCATCTTTCCAAAACATTGTAAGTTTTTAAATAATTCCAGATATGGAAGAAAAGCTAATGATTTGAATAGTTTGTCGCTCACCTGGCCACTTGAAGATGTGTCAACCACATGTTGACGACTCCTGCTATGTTCTTCAGATTGTAGGTTCGTATTATTATCATCTTCAAGAATAGATTTAGCTTTTCTAGCAAGAACACCCCAAAAACCATACTTAGCTTCATTCAAACTGTTCATTGATGTGTACTCATATTGGACTGAATCCTGCATTAGGACACAGGGCCAAAAATCGAAGTAAAAAAGGCAGTTTTAAGAAGTATAAAAAAGATGCTCAACATCAACTTATAGCAGTTCCATTAGCCAAGCAGGAACATAAAAGTGACCTCAAAACTTATACATACTAGCATTTTCTGTTTATGCGAAACACTAGATGTATATGTGATCATGTTAAACGGTGAGTTTGTGTAGTTAAAGCACCCAGGGGTTCCATAACGGTGAAGGCACAAAAATCTATAACAGAAATATAACAAAGAAAGTCTCAAGTCATTGGTGTTAGCAAAAAAAAAATTTGTTTTACTTCGATACAACACAACCCAAGAATGTCTTGATCCATATAACCCAGATTAGAAATAGTGATTTAACTTTATATTGTGCTTTTGGTCCTTGAACTTGAGCAAATATTCTGGCTTTGTTAATCGAGTTTAAATGAGGACTAGACAAACTAATATAATTATACTAAAACTATTAAAGCGAGTGCTAGCGGGCTTAGTGGTAAATAGCAGGGATTTAAGTAAATCCGTGATTTAAGAGCGTTAAATTGTAAAAGCGTAACACCCAAAGAGCGCTTTAGTCCTACTTCAGCCAGGCTCAGCGAAGCGTTAGCGGAACTTTAACTGCATAGACCATGACTCATTGACCTAAATCAGAAAGCAAGTTTTTTATAGTGTATGCGCAACTAAATATAATCATACCCAACAACTTTTGACGTAAAGTGTATCTGGACCACATTAACTGCATGGGTGGTCTCTTAGTAAGCTCTTGAGTAGCATTAAAGCACCTTCCTTATCCACTAGTTTAAAACCAAAATGATCCCTAGCTCAACAAGTATGTGGCTTCTTTTACAATAAAGTCTAGGTTAAGCTATTATATTTAGAGTGCTTTACTAAAAGAAGATCAGAATTGGTAAGCGACACTATCAAAAATGAAATTACCCAATCAATGATTATTGTTAAGGAAAGAATTGAGAATTTGTTTTTCTCTTTAAAGAAATAATACAAATTTCATAATTTACCCTTACATAGTTTAATTCTTCTTTTTTTCATGTATGCTCATTCTCACAAATGACACATCCTATCGAAACTCTTTCTCAAAACCCTAAATCCAATCATTTTAATTTAATATTAGGGTTTTTGGCACTTTGAAGTAGGATTTTTAACACCTAGAATTAGGGTTTTAACACTTTGAATTAGGTTTTTTTGAATTTTAAGTTAGGGAGAAAATCAAGTAGGGTTTACAAAGAGGATAAGAATAGAAGAAGATGAAAGTGAGAAATGGTTTCAATCAAAGATAAAGGACAAGGTGGTGCATGGAATGGTGATTGACTAGTCAATAGAATATTAGTCTGGAGAATAAATATAGATAATGATAGTTTGGTCCTCTGTTCTGTGTTAAAATAACCAAGCGCAAAATTATTCTCCGCTTAGCAATTACGTTGCTGTTGCCAATTTCCCCTTAGCCAATATGTCTCATTATCCATTTTGTTTCCCCTTTAAACAATTTTTTTCCAGTTCTACAGCAACATAATTAATATCGGAACATGCGATTTCAATGAATATTACCATTAAAAATTTAATAGGCGAACAAGACATGCTTAGAATCAACAATTAGAATCTAGATGCCACCAACATTTGGTTCTTTTAATGTTTGCCTTCACATATTGGTTAAATATTTGAGCCATAGAGAGTAACTTTTCAAGGCTGCAAAAGGAAAAAGGAATGGAGGTTGTACCTTTTTTGTGTGCCAGAAGACGGTATAACTAATTGGGTTTCGTTGCTTTCACATTAGCTGATCCAGTATGGAAATCAATAACTATTCTAGTAATTACAAAGAGTACTAGCACAGTGTTAGACCAGATAATGGTGAAGTTGTGTAAACAACAGCGTTTCAAATTCACCGACGTGATTACAAAGGGTAGTAGCCCTTGTTAGACCACATAGTGGTGAAACCGTGTAAAGAACAGTGTTTCAGATTTACCGAAATGCTTCAATGATGACCGCAGTATTGAAAATTTAAGAACAGGGACCATGAAATGCTTTTTTATAAACAGAACATGATTCTACTGAATATTCTGCTCGATGCAGAAAGTAGGAAAGTTGCTGCACAAGGCTATCTGTTATATGAGGGTTTAAGAAAACCTTTGAAATTAGTCTTGGCTTGAAATATTTATTTTAGCCAAGTTGCTATTTCTGGGACTTGAACTTGTGAAAATAGTCAAAATACATTTCATAAGAAACTCATTATATCAACAATGATTTTTAATGCAAAGAGTAACACTGTGTTCTTGGTACCAGCAAATTCAGAATTGTGGACATGCATGGATTCCTCAATATTATTGAAATATTATACTGAATAATATAGTCGTATGCTGTGACAGCAATTTAGGTAGTAGATATTACACATACTATAAAAACACATGGGAGATAATACCAATCAGTTTGATTAAACACATAGCTCTTGTAGTTTATATGTTGGAGAAATCAACCAAAAACATGTTAATCTCATATTCAAACTTCAAAAGGAGAAAGAACACATTTTCCAAAATCACATGAATATTCAAGCTTCAAATGCGAAACCAAAAAATCAAATACCTTTTTCAAATTCACACCAGGTTATATCTTTTCCAGCGTACATATAAGTTAAAGCAAGAGAGAAGCTTCATAGAGACGATTGAAAGGAATCGACCTCAATTTTGGTCCAAGTATTACTACTCTGTGTTTAATTAGTTAAATTTGTCTAATTAAAACTATTACATGTACATTTGCACCAAAAGACTTGACCCATTAAGAATTTGACCCCTCTCAAGCTATCACTAGGCTTTATCCTTGAACCAAAGTTTGGGAATAAAAGTATTACCTTGCTAAAACGCTGACTATTTTATTTATTTTATTGTATACTTCAACTGTGGGAACAAAATTTCTGGCAATCTTTTTCTCCTAAAAAAAGTTGTTAATATGTGTCAAGGGGTTTCAAAATCAAGACCGTTAAAACCACGGTCCAAAGACCTTACCCAGTGATTTTCCGCCCTAGATAATAATCATATATGTGAGTAAAGATTTAATTATTGTTTTTTGTAGAAGACGTATAAGCCTAAAAGTACAGCTTACACAGTGCTTAAGCAAAAGATTGAGAATATAGAGATCAGCAATGACCCTCCCATTACATTTATCAGCTCATTACTTTATTTTTGCAACTTTGGTTGGCATATCCACTATATTATTATGTTGATATATGAATACTAATAATATTTTGATAAATTTGTTGGTTTTGCTACATGTATGCTTCATCACTTTTACATTTCATCAATTGCCACCCCCACTCTCACCCCTAGTCAACACAAGAAAAAAACTTACTTCATCTACCGCCTTGGATAAATATGTTTGTGTGCTTTGCATGTATTTATACAGTTATATTAAGCTATTAAATTTGTTTACATTAACAAAATGTTACAGTTCGGATTACATAATATCATTTCATTCCTCAACAACTCCAAATTCTGATTAAGAGTGAGGTTGACGCTTTAAGAATGATACCAGATCTTTTTCCTTATTCATGTTTGAATTCTGACAATGACAATCCATAGATCATCCCAATTAAGGTAATCGGTGAATATTAGCACCCACAAAATACCCCAATAGGAATATCAATTGGGTATAAAACCCCAAACTGGTAGCAGTAACCTGATGTCCAGTATCATTGACTTAGATGAGGTTCAAAACATCAAATAAGTGTTATTTTGGATTTTAGTGCACTATATAAAGCCCTTTGATTTGCAGTAACATAATTGTTTTATCAGTATGCAAGCGCTACTTTAGATTTTAGTGTGCTATATAAAGTGCTTTGATTTGCCGCAACCAAATATCTATTCCATGCACATGCAAAATAACAATGAATATTTAAGCTAGTGTCAATCAACAAAGTGCTCAACGTGATGGTCGGACTTTGGAAATATAATGGAATATAACAATCCAGATTATGCAATAAGTGGATCAGATGCGGGGACAATTAGACATTTCAATACCTAAAGGGAATCTTTAATACATAAATGGTGTCGTTTTTAATCTTTACATTAGTACTATTAGCAATGCCAAAAATATAATAAGAATTGTAGAAGTATATTGTACGTTTTTATTGCAACTTTGAATTATATATCCATAACAAATCAGGGTCTTTCTTGATTATATACACCATCGGAATATTGCTTAAAACCCCGAAAAATGGGAACAAGGTCAATTTTGGATCCAAATGTTTGTTGTGAGGGAAGTTTTGTTGCTTGTGCCACATTACATAATAGTCTAATGGTGGAAATCTGTTTGTATTGATCAGGGGCTTTGTTAATGATTTCTTTATAAATACTAGTATAAATGCATGCCTCTGAGTGCATCCAGTAAATATATATTTACTTTTTATTTACGAAATATTTAATGCGGAAAAATAATTTTATTACAATAATGTTATTTTTATTATATGTGTTACAAGTAAAAAAAAACCTTTGATGATCACAGACGTCTTTATTTCAAGCAATCGTGTTGGTGGTAGAGGTTGCAAATCGATAGTGAGATTTTCTTGATGGGTAGTCACGAAGGGGAAGGTGGTGCATGCTACAAATCGGTAGTGATATATCATTGATGAGTTATCCGAAGGGAGATGTTTTCTATGGTATTTTAGGGATTTCAAAAGGACACGGTAGAAATCTTATTGATTGAACATTCATTGTTAATAATAGAGATAGAGATAAACCAATATGACGCCCACTAAGATATTGGGTCGGAAGCTCAGGCTTGTATCATATATGGAAACGGGACACTTGACAAAACAATGGGGTTTGACATCCAGGGTACTAACCTTTCACTTAATAAAACCAATATGCACTTTGTTCCAAGGATAAAATGGATCAGTACTATTCTCGGTGAGGGAGCCATATAATGTAACTTTTTCAAATTCTTCAAGACATCAGCTTAATACTTTTTGGCTATTTGAACGCTAATGTTTAAACCAAACAGGTTGTTTGCAGATAAAATAGATTCGTAAACCCTTGAGAGATCACAGTTCAAATTTAAAAAGTCACTTTTTAGGTAGGACGATTAGAAGGCAACAGAACGCCAGAAGGAGAAAGAAAATGTTTGTATACAGGTGAATTAAACTAATGAATAATGATACTACTTGTTCATCATTCTGCTATCTAATATTGACTTCGGATGAACAAACACATTGTCTTTAAAAAATTAATACGTGTGAGGATTCACTTCTATGTGACTTCTGAAAGATGCAAGTGTGAGGAAACTGTAAACACAATGAAGGAAAATTTGAAATCTCAAAACCTTTGGCGTAGCATAGGTGACACAACGCGTAAGATGCTTGGAGCCAGAACTCCTTCCCGCTAAACTCTCGTCTCGAGCAGAGGAAAGCGTAGAATTATCGCGATGCGCGGCAGAAGCCCTAATTGCGTGCGCTGCCAGCTGCGGCGATGGAAGAGAAGGGTTAGAAGGCGTCGGAGAATCCTCGTCGGGGAACCGAGACGGCGACCGAAAGTCCTCTATGAAAGTCATGGAGCGCTGTGGCCCATTCCTTCTTCGGTACGCCATTGATTACGCAGTATTTTAGCAATTTGGATTGAATTTGAATTTGATTTGTCAATTCCGTCGTTGCTTTTGATGCATTTGAGTTTTGGTGGTAGGGAGGGAGTCCGCTGCGATATCGGGGGAGAAAACCGCGGTGCGATCTCCATTTTTGATTTTGTTTTATTTTTACAGAAAGAGGAGTTTTATTTCAGTGTGAGGATTGCATTTCTGGGTGTTAGGCTCCATACACTTTGGTTCCGTTATTTTTGGCAGCAGATGTTGTTTTTGTTCAAGCAAATGACATCCAGATATTTCAAAATAAAACATATTTCCTGAACCAAAATCATATCTTTTTGAAACACAAGTAAAATCACATAAAATAAATCAAATAAAAAAATAAAAAAATTCATTTTTCCGATCATGTTTATGATGATGAAGCTCACATTTGAATTGACTTAAATAAATCGTTTTTTAGTTTTTTGAAAAACAAAATGAATATATTTTGATGGTCAAAAAGCAAAAAAATTAGCGATTTATTTAAGTCAATCCAAACGGACTAGAAATTTTAAATAAATACTAGATCGGTTAAAAAATAGTTTGTCAAATCAACTTGCATGTTTTTTAAACTATTTGATTGATCGTCTTCTTCTATATTTTCAATATCTAACCCTTTTTCATTCAAAACGAAAAAAGCATTCTCAAATTTATTGTGATTATTATTCTCCATCAAACAACCAGAACAATAAAAAATAAAAATATAAGAGAAAATGGCATTAACGTTGTGTGATAATACATTACAATTCAATAACTTACATTGGAATTTTCGGTTAAAACATCATCAAACTTTTTATCATACAAAATTTATGTTAACCACGGGATCATTAAACTCATCCTAAAATAAGAACTAAAAAACCCTAAATAGCAAATAAAAGATTAAATGTATAAGAAAAATATATTTTAAGAAATAAAAAGTAAACTGGCATCTTTTATGCTCATCAAAATTAAGATCATCCACTAAATTTTCACTTGCTTCATCAATTAGACCCAAAAAAATTACTTTAGTGCTTGAAAATTTTGTTTTCCGATGCTGATTGAGACAGTACATCTGAGTTTTTTGGAAGGAGATGAAGATGCTACAGTTATTTCAGGTTGAACGAGAAAACTGATTTTGATGGCCATAAGCATATGAAAAAAATTGATATGTGATATAAATGTAATGGTAGGCAGAAGCATTTTCCTAGATGCCAATAGTAGCACATTTTGTTTGTTGTGCAAACACAAGTAGAGTGGTTATTTTTACGTGGAAACGAGAGTCGCCACTTAATTTTGAAGTTTACCTCCTCATTTCTTAAGACATGTTTATTTGTTTTATTCTTAAAAACATTTTATAAATTGCAGTTTTATTTTTAGTTTCGCTAAAAAAATGTTTTTTTTTCAAAAATTGAATCTAAACTTTAATCACGTCTTTCTAAAATAAAAAATAATTCTTTTAATTTTTTTTGAAACAATGTAGATATTTACATATTTCTCTACAATTATCTGTTTTTCAAAGACTTCATATATCTATAGAATATCACAGATATTTCTGCAAATATGTGTAGAGTTTTGTGAAATATTTGCAGAGTTTTCTGCAAATATGCTGAAACTTAAAAATATGTTTTTTTAAAAACTTGTTTAAGGAGAGGTGACTGTGTATTTTGAAACTTAATGGTGTATTTTACAAAAGTTTCCTATTTTTATTCTAATCATCGTTTTGAATTGTCTTTTCCAATTTTTACTACACGAGATGGTTATTTTTATTATTGTATTACTCACATTTCTATAACATTATATTTTTACTATATATTTATGGATATAACCATTATTTTACAACAAAATGAATTTTCTCATAGTTTTATTTGCGCACATCCAATAGATGTGGCTAATATAGTAGAACAAAATTTTCATATAAACTACTCACAATAGTTTATTATCAAAGTATACTATATAACTACATTTTACAAACTGCGCAACCATGAATCACGCAAAAAACTGATAATATTATGCAAATGGAAAGCTTAAAGTTGCATTATATATTATCCACTTATTTTACACAACTTGTAATTAGCTTTTATACCGTCGGTTATGGTTTGTGTACACACCGTAAATTAATAAATAATTAACTAAAGAATTAATTATGAAAATGATTTAATTGTGGAATTAAATGAGAAAACAAAGTGAATGTTTGGGGAATATTTATTTACTTATTGTCATTTATGTTAAAAATAATAATGGTATAACATGATAAGTAATTAACGGCATCCAATGGATCTTTTCTCTTCTATTTATCTCATTGAAATCCTGCTCCAGCCTCTATTAATATCTCTAACAAGCACATGTACGCTCAACTACTTAATTATCTAGCTTCTTATCTCTTTTTTGCCGCTTCTTGTCCCAATGTGTCTCGTCCTCCCTGGATCAAACGTCAGCGAGGAAAAGTGATATGCTTCTGTTCCGATAGTAAATCACACAAAGCCATAGAATATCGTGACCCAACTGGATGTTTCGGATGTTGGTGGGTCGAGCATAAACGTTCATCATGTCATTCTTATTCAAACAGCCAAGAGGGCTCGGGATGTGCTAGTTCGACATCGTCGACGAGGAGAGAACAGCGATTTCAGTTGGTTTATAATTGCACAAAACTGAAGCGTTTGTTACTCGATGGGTTGTGGCGGAACAGAGATGTAGGTATAGGGCTTTTGGGAGATATTTGTTGACATTTCAAAGTAGTGTTCTGGACTGAAGAGGAGGTGGGTGAAGAGAAGGTAGGTCAGTCAAGTCAATGGCAAAGACACTAGAAGTGACTCAAGGGTTCGGTCAAGCTTCAAAACTCGAGGAAGGAAATTCAGATGCAGATCTGATGTTCGAGGAAATGCTTCACAAATCTATAAATGGATGTGATTCTCAAGCTTCATCAACAGACCATTTTAACCCAAAAAATGGATCAACACGCTGATATGATTGTGAAAGTACCAACCATGTTTATCAGGACAAATAAAATAGAGCAAAACACTCTCCAAATTGTAGAAAAGATGGAATAAAGTAGAGAAACACAAGATTTTTATAGTGGCTCGGTTGTTAACGAAGTCTACGTCCATTTTGCGTTTCTCTACTTTATTCTGTCTTTTCTGCAATTTGGAGAGTGTTTTGCTCTACTTTATTTGTCCTCATAAACAGAGCTTGTGCTTTCACAATCATATCAAGATGTTGATCCACTTTTTGGGTTAACATTTTAGGGCTTTCACTGAGAATTGAACTTAGGCTTAGATCTAGCTATCTACTTTGGATCAGATAGATTCAGAAGTTAAATCCTCAATCTCTGCTCAGAAGGTCTTCTGTTGAGAATCAATGGCACTAGGAAGATGGAGAACTGCTTTCGAAAGATACATAGAAGCTGTAATTGCTGGAGAAAAGATCAATCCTCAGCAAATTGAAGTCAATGTCGCCGACACAGGAGATCAGGTGTCGGGATCCTTTATTCAGTGTGAAGTTGTCACTAAAGATGAATTAAATAAAATGGTTGATGAAATTAATCAGAAGATGGAAAACAACCCGCGGCTGCCATGGAACAAGAAAATTCTTCCATCTTCGGCCTAAATAGGAGGAACGGAAAGCAGCAGCAGAAAGAAGTGATATGTGGAACCGTAGGAATTAATATGGAAGGAAACGTAAGCACTCCACCAATTGGGAGGCAACCAGCTACAAACTTGAATCTAGAAGCAAAAACCCCATGGGAAGATATAGCAATGGATCTCTCCGACTCAGAAGATGGTAAGCGACTCGATGATGACAAGTTGAAAGGAAATACTAATGCATTCGGTAATGCCAAGGAGATCCAAACTACCGCTACCCGACCAACCGCAAGCTAACGAAACTTTGAGGGAGTGGCTCTCCCAAAGATGGGAGAGCCTAGGCTTCAGTCCACTTACCAAGATCGTTTGCAAAATAAAACACGTGTAGTCACTGCAGCCAACCCACAGATTACCAGACTTCTGAGGCATATATCGCGAACATGGTCAAGCGACTAATGGATGAAAGTACGAATAGGAGGGATGATGAATGGGGATCCGCTCCAAGTCGAACTCCCTTCACTTATGACATTGTGAATGAGCGGTACCCTGAAAAGTTCACTATGCCAACTATTCCATCTTACGATGGAATGAGAAACTCGAAACCCCACTTGTATAAGTACAGTTGGTACATGAATGGAGAAAATGCTTTGAATGACGTTCGATGTAGATGTTTCCGAATTTTCCTGGAGGGAATTACTTCCATATGGCTCACCAAGCTTCCACCTAGATCCATCTCCACCTTCAATCAACTAGCAACAAGATTCCTTGATTAATTTTGGCTTCATACGGCACAACCAAAAGATATAATGTCCTTATCCGGCCTACTCCATGGATGAAATGAATCTCTAAAGTACTTCATGAATCGGTTCAGCACCACGGTGATTGAAGTAAGTAATCCAAATGAGGATATGGTTTTCATAGCCTTGGTCCATGTTATCCACCCCGAAACTGAATTCAAAAAATGGATTGAAATGAAACAAGCTATCACTAGGAAGGACTTTAACCGAAAGGCGAGCTAGTATTTGAGATTGGAAGAGGCACATGAATTAGAAATGAAATCTGCTAACTTACAACCAACCAACATTGGGCAGAATAGTATGGCGACAAACCAAGACATAAATACCTCTGAGACCGCTGAAGGAAACGCAAGAAAAGATGGAAATCAAAAAAAGAAGAACCAAAATTCCAACAAGCGAAACAGAAGTAACGAGTGACTTAAAGGTTTGAGGCTCGAAGGATACAACCCACTCAACGATACTCCAGAAAACATCTATTTCATGACACAAGGGACGGAAGAGTACAAGCAGTCGCCTAAAAAGGAAGCAACTAAATGACAAAAGCGTTCCGGAAAGTACTACCGCTTCCATGAAACACATGGCCACAACAAGAATGAGTGTCGTCACCTGAAGAACTTGATTGAGGAGCTGATTTGGAAAAACAAGCTTCAGCAGTATGTAAGGAAACCACAAAATCATGACCAACCCGCAGCGCCCTAAGTTCCTAGAGATTGAGGGAATCAAGCTGGAACCAGCGAAGAGGGACCAAGATGGAATGACTAGAGACTCGTCATTAGAACAATATCTAGAGGACCCCATCCCGTGTAGAAGAGTTGGGGAGAAATGAAGCGGTATGCAAGCTCATTAAAGCACGCTCCGAAAGGTTCATGCTTTACGATCGAAGATTGAACACCTGCCAAGCAACAAAGAACCCTAGGCGATGACATAGTATTTAGGAATCTAGACACTGAAGGGATAGAAGCTCCAACTCTCGACCCTATAGTCGTGATAGTAGGAATCGGACAAGCTATAGTCCGGCGGGGTATTGCTAGACAGTGGCAGTTCTATGAATATCCTTTTCAAACGCACCTTTTAATCAGATGAAGGTCGGTATGAAAGATGTATACGCTTGCCGAACAAAAATCTAGGGATTCACCGGTGAACCCAAACAACCTATCGGAACAATTGATTTGCTCGTAGAACTTAGAGAAGGCGACCGAAGAGTCACCCTCATTCAAACCTTTGTGATCATAAACGAAATTTCCGCCTACAATGCCTTCTTGGGGCAGCCCACCTTGGCAGATTTCAGAATTGCTTTAGCTTAATGGTGTCTAACTATGAAATTTCCAAAAGAGAATGGAGTTAGAGTGATCAAAGGAGACTAAAGTGCAACAAGAGAATGTTAATCGTGGAACTACACGAGTCTAAAAGGAGGGAAAAGGGGAAGAATATAGAGAGAACTCTCCACATTCGTGAACCTGCTGAATAGCAACTATAGAGGCCCTCCAGCTTGGGGACTATAGCGGATTCGATAGGGCTTTCGACCCTAGAAAGAAGAGTTCAAGGGAGGACCTGGCAGCACCGGCAGAATTGACGGTGTCTGTCCTTATCGATATGGATGACCCGACATGGGTCCTGAAAATTAGATCGCATCTTGTAAACAAGACGTGATTGGAACTCATTAAATTCTTCACGTGAATTGACCCATTTTTCTTCTACTATATTTTACTGATTTTTAGTTGAGTTTTTTTTAAACAAGGGATCACTTCTTTTCTTGCCTCTTTCATTTCTTTTAATTAATTTCCCAAGATCCAGAATTTACTAATATAAAAATATCAGTATTTTAATCAAGTCATATCATTTATATATGTGAAGATATATAAATGTTTCTTTACCTATCAGAGTGTTAAAGTAGCAAAGAAATTTAATCACACAACATTTTCCATAATTGAAAAGTTTTGTGTCACATAGCTATTTTACACTTTAATCTTTTATTTGACTCAAGACCGACTAATACATGATTCAAGTGTTACTACCTTAAAATGACTCAGGATTAACTAATACATTTTCAGGTATTTTCATCTTGGAATGACTCAAGATTGACTAATACATTTTTCAAGTATTAGCACCTATATTTCTCTTCTTCATTTTGCAGATTATTCTATAAACCAGATTGATTAATTTGTGGATTTATAACCCATGCTTTAGATCTTTGGGATTCAAAAATTCATACATGTTGTTTTAGAATGATAAAACATATTAAAACTTGGTTTGATCTATGGATATCCAATTAGTCTAGCCCAGATTCAGGATACAAACATAAACATGCACAAAACATGCACAAACATGCACAAGCAATTCAGGTCAAGCAAAATGCACATATCCAGGTTCATGAAGCATGTAATGATCATGTGAGTAATAGAGTTGTAAACTAATCTAAAGGTCATACAGATTTTTGATATTTAGATTGGAAATAGTGTTGAATATGATTTTAGAAAGATCTTTGCATATTTCTGGCTAAAAGCATATAGAGTGTGATGTTCTGAATTTTTAAACACTTAACAAAATTACTCTACAATCTTGTTTGAGTTTATATTGTTTGTCCCTATTTCTGACTTGCTACTTCGGTTTCATATTGAAGCCAGTTCCAGATTTTACCCATTTCCAATTCCTAAAATCCTTATATACTTATGAATTTTAGGTTTTATGAAATCATAATCCTACTCTTGTTCTAGACATGTCATAGGATTTAGTTGCATTTCGAATTAGCTTACACTATGGTCTTGGTTGCTCCAGAAATCTGAAGACTATTGCTTCAAGCTTTTGCATGTACTTGTACCAATTACAAGACATGTACAAGCCTTACTGGTTAGCCAAGACCATGTTCAACCCACCCACTCAATGCTTTGGCACATATTTATTCAAAAATAACTTAATCTTTATAATTGAAATATAACAAGCATGCCAAGGGGAATATATCCACATATCAGATTATATGGTATGTTCTCCTTCATTATAATCCTCTGGATTATTTCCAGAGTCTGCTACTTGAATCAACAACTCACAAGCACATATAATACTTAAGTTTTTTCTTTCTTTTACATGTTCTTTTTCAAGAAAACAAAGCAAGTATCAATCCTGGAAATACACAAGACATAAGGGAGTTTGCCTAGATTATTTATTACAATCAAACTTCTACTTCTCTAAAGCATTTTAAGACCAGCAAGTTCTTCAAACATCCATACAAGCAAGCTACTCAAGCATCTTTCCCTACAGCAACACTTTGAACTGCCTCAATGAAAATGAGACACCCCAAAGATTGCAAAGGCAACAAATAAGGTCAGAAAAAATATTCTGGTGTGAGTGATCATAGCTTATAAATAACTTATAATTACTAAACTCTGTGCAGAGACTCATATGTTTGATACTTATTTAAATTCATACTAAAATCTGAGTGTACATATATACATATAAGCTCATACTAACATACATGCACACAAGTATTCATTCATCAACACAATTCAGTTATATGTACATATACTCCTATGGATTGACTCCCTTAATTCCATAGCTCAATTTCCCAATCCCCATTTATCATTTATTTGGTCTTAACTCTTGCCATTGAACACCATGTGTGCATTGCAAAGGGGCTCAATTCTGTTAACCCTTTACACGGAGGCCTACAGGACTTAAAACAAGTCATGCACATACCCATCATCCACCTAATGATGAATAGATCAAGGCACTACTCCTAGATTAGCTTTTAAATCTAGAGACCATTCTCATTTTCTTTCAGGAGAATTTTGTTAATTCTTGAAATGCTTCCTATTCTTTTCTTCCTTTCATAAATCAGAGAGTATTAAACTCACTCAGGGATTTCAGCCAGACATACAAAGTATTCATGTAAAACACCACATCCTACTTTAAGGTTATTTTTATTCAATCATATTTTCTAAGACCTGCATAAATTTATTTCCAGAAATATTCCCATTTCTTACATAAATCTGGTGAAGTCATATAAACCTTACATTTATTTTACTGTGAACATAGGGTAAGGTTTTTGAGAAAAACCCATAAAAACATATTAACTTGTGATTTGAACAAATCAGCATATATATATATATATTGCATTGTTCATATCATTTTTAAAATGAACTAGACATAAGCATGAATCCCCTTATTCACACTGCCTACTTCATTCTTCATTAGTACCCTATTTCTCAGTAAAAATGTTTAACTCATTCCCATATAAAACTAGATTATAAGTTACAGAAGCCATTTCTGTAATCAGGGTGTTTGTCTTTTAAAAGCATTAATCAAAACAATCAAAATAGATCCAACATCAACCAAAGACTCAGCCAAAACACCAACCATGATCAACATTTATTTATTCAGAGAATAAAATTAAACAAAACATGATATGATTTTATAAAAGTAATATGGCTGCCCTTAACTTGGGTCTTAATGCCTTAAATCTCATAAGATGATTAATCACTCACCTTCCTTCTTCTTTCCCCGAGAATGCTCTAACTTGAAAACAGTGTGAGTTTGCTCTTCTTTTTCTAAAATATCTTTATGTTTTTTTTAAAATAAACTGCTGCTTATCCTTTGATTTTTAAAACATTTAGCTAGGGTTTTAGTGGAGTGAAAAACCCATTTTATCGCCACATAAATAAGAGAATTTTGTATATGTTTTTATGGCTAAATATGCCATTTTCTTTTTGATTCCATTTCGGGTATTTCAATTGCTTTTCTTCTTCTTTTTGTGTACATGTCATTTGCATGTTCCACCTACACACTATTTTCATGTGACTTATCTACATTATTTATTTTCTTAAGACAAATCTGAAATGTTCACATATATATCTTTTTATCAATTAATTCCTTGCTAATGTTTCAAGCCATTTGTTTTCTCTTGATTATAAAATGTATTTATACCTATATAATACTAATCTGGTTTCATATATTTTAATCATCATAAGAGTTTATTTTATCACTCTATACTCTTCTGACTACTTATATACAATATATATATGAGATATGTGAATATAAAACTCATTCATACTTAGTTATTTTCTTCTCATTATTATTTATTGAAAACAACTATTCTCTTCCTTATTTATTTCACTCATTCTTGATATTTATTTTTAATTTATTTTATTCTTTGAATATTTTCCATTAACTGATTTTTATAAAATTATTTTCATCTCAATAATTTGGGTCTTCACATACTCTCCTCCTAAAAGGAATTGTGTCCCACAATTATTTTTCTCATACATTTCCATCCAAATGTATACAAAGCAAAATTTCATTTCAGAAATTTCAGAAACTCATGCATTTAAAACCAATCAAACATACATAAGTAATGTTTAAGTTTATCATAATTTTAGGCATACCTTTAAGCAGAAAATAGATTAGGATATTTATCTTTCATCTTATCTTCAGTCTCCCATGTACAATCACTCTCATTTAAACTCCACTGGATTTTAACCAATTTAATTATTTTATTTCTCAATTTCTTTTCTTCTCTAGCCACAATACCCACTGGTTCCTTCTTATAAACCAGATTTTCTTGAATTTCAACTTGTGTAGGAGATTTTAGAATGGTCTCCTTATCATGCACCCATCTTCTTAGTTGAGATACATGAAATACACCATGTATATTACTCAATTCCTCTGGCAATTTCAACTTGTAAGCCAAAGTTCCTACTCTTTGAATAATTTCATATGGCCATATATATCTTGGTGACAATTTTCCTACCTTGCCAAACCTCAATATTTTTCTCATTGGTGAAACTTTGAGAAATACATAATTTCCCACTTCAAATTCCACTGGCCTTCTCCCTTTATCTGCATAGGCTTTTTGTCTCCCTTGTGCTGCTCTCATTCTCTGCCTTACAAGTTCAATCCTTGCAGAGGTCTCTTTCACATGTTCTGGTCCAAGCAACACTCTTTCACCTGCCTCCATCCAACATGCAGGAGATACACAAGGCTTCCCATACAAAGCCTCAAATGGAGCCATACCTATAGTGGACTGATAGCTATTGTTATAAGCAAATTCAGCTAAATAGAGATGATCTTCCCAGTTGCCTCCAAAATCAAGTATACATGCTCTAAGCAAATCCTCTAAAATCTTGTTAACAATCTCAGTTTGCCCATCTGTTTGTGGGTGGTAAGCTAAGCTCAAGCTTAATTCTGTCCCCATAGCCTCTTGAAAGCTACCCAGAACCTCGAGGTAAACAAGGTATCTCTATCACTAATGATAGTCTTGGGGATTCCATGTAATCTCACTATCTCCTTCACAAATAATTGAGCTAATTTGTGAGCATTTCTATTTGAATTCACTGGAATGAAGTGAGCTGTTTTTGTGAGTCTATCAACCACAACCCAAATACTATCATTGCTTCTTCTTGTTCTTGGCAAACCATCCACAAAATCCATTGAAATGCTTTCCCATTTCCAGGTAGGCACATCCAGAGGTTGTAGGAAGCCTGAAGGTCTTTGATGATCTGCCTTTACTTGTTGACATGTTAAACATTTGCCACATATCTTGCCACTGTCCCTTTCATTCCTGGCCACCAATAGTTTCTTTTAAGATCATGGTACATTTTTGTACCACCTGGATGTATAGTGTACTTTGTCTTGTGATGCTCATCCATAACCTCTTGCTTCAGTTCTTCTATATTGGGTATGCAGAGTTTCCCTTTCTTTCTTAAGTAGCCTCTATCATCAACTTCATAATTTTCCACTGACATGCCTTGTGATATCATGTCCTTCTTTTCTTTTAAATTAGTGTCTTGATTCTGCATATTTCCTATTTTATCACCCAGGGTTGATCTTAAGGAGATGAGACTTAATTTTCCATATTCAATCATGTCACTATGTACATTGTCTGATGCACCAATTTCTTCCTTCATTTCTACTTCACTAAGGATTGTTAAATCCTTGAATTCAGTCATCATTAAGCTTGCCAATTTTTCTTGATGTCTACTCAAAGCATCTGCTACCTTGTTAGCTTTTCTAGGAGTATATAATATATCAAGATCATAGGCAGCTAAAAACTCTACCCACCTATGTTGTCTCATATTCAAGTCTTTTTGAGAAAATAAATACTTAAGTGATTTATGGTCTGTAAACAATTCAAATTTAGTACCTAACAAGTAGTGTCTCCATAGCTTCAATGCATAAACAATGGCAGCAAGCTCTAGATCATGAGTGGCATATCTGGTTTCATTTGGCTTGAGTTGCCTTGATGCATATGCTATGACTCTTCCATGTTGCATGAGTACTGCCCCTAACCCAGACCCACTAGCATTAGTATAAACCATTAATCCCTCATTTCCCTTTGGAACTTGCAAGACTGGAGCTTCCATCAATGCCTTCTTCAATGATTCAAAAGCTTGTTCACATTTTTCTGTCCACACAAATGGTTGCTCTTTTCTGGTTAGCTTGGTTAATGGAATGGCTATCCTTGCAAAGTCTTTTATAAACCTTCTATAGTAGCCTGCCATTCCTAAAAATGACCTCACCTCAGTCACTGATTTGGGTCTACTCCATGATTGCACTGCCATGACTTTGTTTGGGTCTACACAAATCCCTTGTTGAGATATAATATGTCCCAAAAATTTAACTTCATTCTGCCAAAATGTACACTTAGTAAATTTTTCCTTTAAATCATGTGCTCTTAATCTTGACAAAACCAGATGCAAGTGCCTTGCATGCTCCTCTTCTGATTTTGAATACACCAATATATCATCAATGAAAACAACTACAAATTTATCTAGAAAATCTCTGAATGTCCTATTCATTAAATCTACAAAATAGGATGGTGCATTTGTCAATCCAAAAGTCATTACTAAAAATTCATATAGCCCATATCTTGTGTTGAATGCAGTGTACTTAATACTTTCCTCCTCAACCTTCATTTGCTGGAATCCAGAGGCTAAGTCTAGCCTTGAAAAGATTCTTGCTCCATTTAATTGATCAAATAAATCATCAATTCTGGGGAGTGGATATTTATTCTTGATGGTAACTTTGTTTAATTCCCTGTAATCAATACACATTCTCATTGTACCATCATGTTTCTTTACAAATACCACTGGAGAACCCTAGTTTGAACTACTAGGCCTTATGAAGCCTTTCTGCTCCAATTCTTCCAATTGTTGTTTCAATTCCACTAATTCTTTAGGACCCATTATGGTAGGCTTCTTGATGATAGGACTTGCTCCTGGGATTAATCTTATCTGAAATTCAACTTTCCTATTTTCTGGAACTCCTATAACCTCTCCAAAGACATCTGGGTATTCATTTATTACTTTTATGTCTTCCAGAATTAATTCTTTTTCAGTCATACTCCACATTTGATTAAGGCAATTTGTTTTGGCTATTTCACTCATGACTATGATATTTTTACCGTTTTCTATTTTCAAAGAAATAGTAAAATTTTCCAAGTTCAAAATTGCTTTGAATTTACTCAACCAATCTACTCCTAAAATAATTCCTATTCTAGGATATTTTAACACAAACAAATCAGATTTAAACATATTTCCTTCTATGTTTAATTTTACTCCCAAACATTTAATTCCTAGCATGCAGGAACTACCTAAGGGGCTCTGAATAAACAAAGGTTTATCAACTAGATTGCATGTGAGAGCCAATTTATTTACTATGTCTTGTGATATTAAGGAATGTGTAGCCCTAGTGTCATATATAACTGAGATTGGATAATCTTTAATTAGGAGTATACCTTCCAATTGTCCAGAATTTCCCACTGCATTTGCTTTTGCTTTGCCTTCCCATGCTCCTACCTTTGCTCCTTTCTTGAACTCTGGGCAATTCCTTTTGATATGACCTTCTTTCCCATAATTATAGCAACTGAATGGGGTTTTCTTAGCTGCTTGACACCTATTACTCATGTGTCCTTCCTTGCCACAGTTGTAGCAAATAATTTTCTTCTTAACTTCCCCACTGGTTGCTCCTTCAACCTTCTTGTCTGAATTCTTCTTGTCATAAGGATGTGCTCTATTTTTCCCCTTCTTGTTGTTGTTATTAGCTCTCATGTTCCTGAATTTCTCCCTTGCATTATCATGTTGTTCAAAAGAAAGAGTGAGATCTATGACTTGATCAAATGTTTTGTCTTTGTATGGTAGCATTGCTCTACTTAAACCAGCTTAAGTCCTTGAATAAATCTTGAATTCTTTGATTCCTCATTCCCTATGAGCATGATTCCATACTTAGACAAGCTCTCAAACTTTTGAGTGTCTTCAGTCACACTCATTGATCCTTGCCCCAATCTTATGAACTCCTCAAGCAATGTTGCCTTAGCTGTTGCTGGGACAAACCTAGCCTCAAGCATATCCTTGAACTGATCCCATGTTATCTCATTTTCTGGTCTTCTTGTGATGATTACCTCCCACCAATCCAATGCTGCTCCTTTGAGCCTTCTGGAAGCTATTTGCCTCTTCCTTTCGTCATTGATTTGCATGTCTACAAATATCTTTTCCAAAGTTCTTAGCCATGTTTGCACACCCATGACTCCTTCAGTGCCTTCAAAATCCTTGCCTCCTAAATTTGAGAATGTTTTCAGTAGCTTAGATAACTCCTCATGAGGATTTTCTTCCCTCTGCACTGCTCCTTCCCTAAATTCCCTCACCAAATCTTGCAAATTGACCAATGGTGTCGCACTAGAGGGTCCTGCTCCAGAGTTTGGTGGTCTTCCTACCATGATTTGCTATATAATTTACATAGCTAGCTAGTCTTGTTTTTCGATTTAATTGTTTCAGTAATTTATTCCTACTGAAAATATTTTTATGTGGTTTGTTCCTTAGGATGTTATCCATATGAGAAAATTAGATATATATATATATATATATTGCTATGTTTTTTGGTAACATAGCTTTGATACCAACTAAAGTAACCCATTTTTCTTATACTATATTTTACTGATTTTTAGTTGAGTTTTTTTTAAATAAGGGATCACTTCTTTTCTTGCCTCTTTCATTTCTTTTAATTAATTTCCCAAGATCCAGAATTTACTAATATAAAAATATCAGTATTTGAATCAAGTCATATCATTTATATATGTGAAGATATATAAATGTTTCTTTGCCTATCAGAGTGTTAAAGTAGCAAAGAAATTTAATCACACAACATTTTCCATAATTGAAATTTTTTGTGTCACGTTGCTATTTATACACTTTAATCTTTTATTTGACTCAAGACTGACTAATACATGATTCAAGTGTTACTACCTTAAAATAACTCAGGATTAACTAATACATTTTCAGGTATTTTCATCTTGGAATGACTCAAGGTTGACTAATACATTTTTCAAGTATTAGCACCTATATTTCTCTTCTTCATTTTCCAGATTATTCTATAAACCAGATTGATTAATTTGTGGATTTATAACCCATGCTTTAGATCTTTGGGATTCAAAAATTCATACATGTTGTTTTAGAATGATAAAAACATATTAAAACTTGGTTTGATCTATGGATCTCCGATTAGTCTAGCCCAGATTCGGGATTCAAACATAAACATGCAAAAAACATGCACAAACATGCACAAGCAATTCAGGTCAAGCAAAATGCACATATCCAGGTTCATGAAGCATGTACTGATCATGTGAGTAATAGAGTTGTAAACTAATCTAAAGGTCATATAGATTTTTGATATTTAGATTGGAAATAGTGTTGAATATGATTTTAGAAAGAGTTTTGCATATTTCTGGCTAAAAGCATATAAAGTGTGATGTTCTGGATTTTTAAACACTTAACAAAATTACTCTACAATCTTGTTTGAGTTTATATTGTTTGTCCCTATTTCTCACTTGCTACTTCAGTTTCATATTGAAGTCGGTTCCAGATTTTACCTATTTCCAATTCCTAAAATCCTTATATACTTATGATTTTCAGGTTTTATGATATCATAATCCCACTCTTGTTCTAGACATGTCATAGAATTTAGTTGCATTTCGAATTAGCTTACACTATGGTCTTGTTTGCTCCAGAAATCTGAAGACTATTGCTTCAAGCTTTTGCATGTACTTGTATCGATTACAAGACATGTACAAGCCTTACTGGTTAGCCAAGACCATGTTCAACCCAACCACTCAATGCTTTGGCACATATTTATTCAAAAACAACTTAATCTTTATAATTGAAATATAACAAGCATGCCAAGGGGAATATATCCACATATCAGATTATATGGTATGTTCTCCTTCATTATAATCCTCTGGATTATTTCCAGAGTCTGCTGCTTGAATCAACAACTCACAAGCACATATAATACTTAAGTTTTTTTCTTTCTTTTACATGTTCTTTTTCAAGAAAACAAAGCAAGTATTAATCCTAGAAATACACAAGGCATAAGGGAGTTTGCCTAGATTATTTATTACAATCAAACTTCTACTTCTCTAAAGCATTTTAAGCCCAGCAAGTTCTTCAAAAATCCATACAAGCCAGCTACTCAAGCATCTTTCCCTGCAGCAACACTTTGAACTGCCTCAATGAAAATGAGACACCCCAAAGATTGCAAAGGCAACAAATAGGGTCAGAAAATATATTCTTCTTTGAGTGAAATCATAGCTTATAAATAACTTGTAATTACTAAACTCTGTGTAGAGACTCATATGTTTGATACTTATTTAAATTCATACTAAAATCTGAGTGTGTATATATATATACACACATATAAGCTCATACTAACATAGATGCACACAAATATTCATTCATCAACACAATTCAGTTATATGTACATATACTCCTATCGATTGACTCCCTTAATTCCATAGCTCAATTTCCCAATCCCCATTTATCATTTATTTGGTCTTAACTCTTGCCATTGAACACCATGTGTGCATTGCAAAGGGGCTCAATTCTGTTAACCCTTTACACAGAGGCCTACAGGACTTAGACAAGTCATGCACATACCCATCATCCACCTAATGATGAATAGATCAAGGCACTACTCCTAGATTAGCTTTTTAATCTAGAGATCATTCTCATTTTCTTTCAGGAGAATTTTGTTAATTCTTGAAATGCTTCCTATTCTTTTCTTCCTTTCATAAATCAGAGAGTATTAAACTCACTCAGGGATTTCAGCCAGACATACAAAGTATTCATGTAAAACACCACATCCCACTTTAAGGTTATTTTTATTCAATCATATTTTCTAAGACCTGCATAAATTTATTTCCAGAAATATTCCCATTTCTTACATAAATCTGGTGAAGTCATATAAACCTTACATTTATTTTACTGTGGACATAGGGTAAGGTTTTTGAGAAAAACCCATAAAAACATATTAACTTGTGATTTAAACAAATCATCGCATATATATATATATATATATATATTGCATTGTTCATATCCTTTTTAAAATGAACTAGACATAAGCATGAATCCCCTTATTCACACTGCCTACTTCATTCTTCATTAGTAACCTATTTCTCAGTAAAAATGTTTAACTCATTCCCATATAAAACTGGATTCTAAGTTACAAAAGCCATTTCTGTAATCAGGGTGTTTGTCTTTTAAAAGCATTAATCAAAACAATCCAAACAGATCCAAACATCAACCAAAGACTCAGCCAAAACACCAACCATGATCAACATTTATTAATTCAGAGAATAAAATTTAACAAAACATGATATGGTTTTATAAAAGTAATATGGCTGCCTTAACTTGGGTCTTAATTCCTTAAATCTCATAAGATGATTAATCACTCACCTTCCTTCTTCTTTCCCCGAGAAGGCTCTAACTTGAAAAAGTGTGAGTTTGCTCTTCTTTTTCTAAAATATCTTTCTGTTTTTTTAAAATAAACTGCTGCTTATCCTTTGATTTTTAAAACATTTAGCTAGGGTTTTAGTGGAGTGAAAAACCCATTTTATCCCCACACAAATAAGAGAATTTTGTATATGTTTTTATGGCTAAATATGCCATTTTCTTTTTGATTCCATTTCGGGTATTTCAGTTGCTTTTCTTCTTTTTTCTGTGTACATGCCATTTGCATGTTTCACCTACACACTATTTTTAAGTGACTTATCTACATTATTTATTTTCTTAAGACAAATCTAAAATGTTCGCATATATATCTTTTTATCAATTAATTCCTTGCTAATGTTTCAAGCCATTTGTTTTCTCTTGATTATAAAATGTATTTATACCTATATAATACTAATCTGGTTTCATATATTTTAATCATCATAAGAGTTTATTTTATCACTCTATACTCTTCTGACTACTTATATACAATATATATATATATGAGATATGTGAATATAAAACTCATTCATACTTAGTTATTTTCTTCTCATTATTATTCATTGAAAACAACTATTCTCTTCCTTATTTATTTCACTCAATCTTGATATTCATTTTCAATTTATTTTATTCTTTGAATATTTTCCATTAACTGATTTTTATAAAATTATTTTCATCTCAATAATTTGGGTCTTCACATCATGCCAACCTGGACGTATTCACTTGGATGCATTCTGGTATGTGTAGGGTGTCGGCGGAGATTGCGTGCCACACACTCAACATCGATCCCAAGTATACACCAGTAAAGTAGAAGAAGCGCAGCTTAGGACCCGAGCGGTCTAAAGGCTCTAAGAGAAGAAGTAAACAAGCTGATTGTAACATCCCATATTTGGAGGCCCAAAACTAACCGCTACCGATCCTGTAGTCATCCATAGTTATTAATTCCCGGTAACCAAATGTGGTAATGTTAGATACATTGATATACCAGAAACACATGAATATGAAAAAAAAATTAAACTCGATTTTTAAAAAAAATTCTTATTTTATTTCAGATTCATTACATAATCCCATATATAAGCCACGTTCAGAGAAATTACAATTTATTACAAAATACGCAAAGAGCGACATTTGAAGATGTCCCCTTGGTTGACCAGAGTCTAAATATAGGCACTAAACAACTTTGTCACTGCAACCAATAACACAGCGGAATCAAATAGAAAGAACTCATAATGGCTAGCTTGCCTTCTGCACGTCCCCGAAAGCTTATTCTTGTAAAGGAGAACCTGAAAACCTTCAACTCTCAAACTACTCAAAATCAATTGAACACCTAAGAGTTTAGGGGGAAAACATAAACTTTGAGTTAGACAAAAAGTCTACTGTGAATAATAACATACCATCTCGAACCATATATATATCTAGTGAGACCATGCCATTTAGAGGAATGGGTTCTCCCCTCAGTAGTATCTTAACCCAATTTATAATAACCATATACTGTGCACTTGCATCCACAATGGTTAAGACATAACATAATAAAATGTATCATGATGATATGCAAACATGCAATATGCTCTAGATTTCTCATCCTCGTTTACCTGACTATCTGTCTCAAGTTATAGTTTCTTGGGTCGCTACTAACCTATTAGTTTTCATGAGCTGACTAATAGCCTATTTAATTCTTTATGGATATCCTATCCACTTTCATAGTTTTCATGGGATCACTATGAACCAATTAGTTTCTACCAATAATATCATTCGATCATAGTTTTTATGGGATCACTATGAACCAATTGATTTCTACCAAAGTTATCATCAATCATATTTTTTATGGGATCACTATGAACCTATTGGTTTCCACCAATAACTTCGCTCATGTCATAGTTTTCATAGGCTGTATATGAACCTATTGATCTCTTTCAATAACTTATTATGGGTATAGTTTTCATGGGATCACTAAGAACCTATTGGCCCCTACCAATAACAATTTCCATAACATAGTTTTTTTATGGGCTTACTAAGAGCCTGTCTACCAATAATCCATTGATCAGTCTTGGGCATTCTATAATTTGGTCTGTCTGACCTCCTGGATGTAATTCTACCCACACAGGAGTTAAATTCAATGTATACATATTCACTACTGGGCCAACCTAGCCTATTAGTCTACCCTTACCTAAAGATGCGTCTATGAGTTATAAATGAATTGAATATAGTTACACAAGCATTAATGATAACTGATCAAATAACATAACAATATAAACATCCATGGTTAAATTCCTTGTAATTATTTTTCTAATGAAATATGGTTAATACCCTTAACCCACTATCTTTACCAAGGATAGTTCCTTTAAAATTCCATAGTTAAATGTCATTTGAAAACTCTTTCATATTGCCATGTATTTACTTTAAAAATGAGATTGGATTCTCAAATTAGAAAACTTAGGCTTTCGACTATATTTTTTGTATCATTTCTTAAAAAACCTTAGATGTTCTCTTTCGAAACCATCCAACATATCTTTCGAATACTTGGAACCATTCCTTTTGAAACACTGAAAAATAAACTTTTCCAAACATTGTAAAATATACATTTCGTAATGCTTAAAGCATAACCTTCGAAAGAATTGGGTTCAAGTAAGAGTTTGTGGAAACATAGCTTCAATACCATTTAAAAGTATTCCTTTCAAAACCATTTGGTTTAACATTTAGTATAACTATAAGGTCAAAGAGAACATAAGCGAAAGTAACCCTTTCGAAAGCATTGATATCAAATAAAAGAATTGGGGAAGTGGATAGCTTCAAAACCAACCTTTCAAAACCATTGCCTCCGAAACTCTTATTAAAAGTGGCTGAAACAGCCCTTTCGAAAGCATTGAGGAAGCAGCTTTAAAATTTAAATATGGCCTCTAACTGATTCGAAAGATATGAATGCGGCAACTAGGTATCGAATAGGTTCAAAAGCGGCAACTATTTCGAAAGCTTCTTTTAAAAACAAAGTCAAGTTGATTGATTCGAAGGCTAATAAAAGTCGCTTCAACCCCTTCGAAAGCATGCCTTTGACACAGCCCCTTCCGCTTTTATCCAATCCACTATGTACCAATTGCTTGATACCATATGCATTGGTTTCGAATGGGTGAGAAAGGTCTACTGGGCATGGTGACGGAAGTAAACAAATGGAAGTGGCGAAGTTGTAGTTCGAAACAAAACTGATTTTATGCCTTTCAAAGTAATTCCTTTTTACCTAACTCACCTAATTTGTCAAAATATGATTGGTTGCCAATTCTTTATCAAAATTCTTTTCTAAAAAGGCCGTCAAATTCAACAACTAAAAATGTTTTAGCAAATAAGCCCTTCTCTTTAATAAAACAATTAAAACATTTAAGTCCTCTAATTAAATAATTAAAAACCACAGTAAAACACTTAGAACAAATTCCAAAAATCACAATTATTCACTTTTAATATGTTTTCTAACATATATAAATTTCTGACCCAAAAACATTGCTTAATTGCCTTAAATAATTGAAACCCAAAATTAATTATTTATTTTCATTAAAAATTCATAATAAATTATCAATAGCTTGGAATATTATGAAAATTTAAATCCATTTCCAAAATAATGTTTTACATAATATATTCAAACATCATGAAAATTGGAAATCAATTTGCATGATTTTAACCTTAAAATCGAATTATATTACCCCACGAAAATCCTTGTTTAAATTATAACATGGCATATAAATCAAAGCGTGTCATCATTTATCCAATTATACGGTTTTAAACCTTAAAACCGAATCAAAACATTCAAGATGGCTTATATGAGAAGGTTTTGATCATTATTCACCTTATTTGGATAAGGAACTTGAGATTTGTTCCTGCTTTAATCTTCCTAGCTTGAATCTTAGGTTCTAATTGAATTTTGCTCTTCTTCTTCTTAGGGTTATGGCCAGCCTCAACTCTCTTTGCTTATGTTTTTTGTTTATAAAAATGTGAATGAGAATGAGGTGAGGGGTTTAGGAGTTATGGTATACGACTATTCCCTTTTGCCTTTGCCTTATTCTTAAATTTCTAATTTATAAATCACACTTATATATTCATTTAGTTAAGGCACGACCTTAATTAGTTTTTAAATCTCAATCCCTTATTACTCTAGTCTCAATGTTATTCTATTTAATTTATCTAATTAAACCTCCAGAAAATGCTAAAAAATTAGGGGTGTTACAGGCTCCCCTCCTTAAAGAATTTCGTCCTTGAAATTCAATAGGGACTAAATAATAGTCATAGCAATCATCTGTAACATCACCTAACTACCATACTAGCCTACCTGACTAGGAAACGGTCTATAAAAAGTAAATATAGAACACACCCTTGAAGCAAATTAGGATAAGTATCCCTAATCCTGCCTTCCGTCTCCCAAGTAAATTCCTTCTTGTTATCGCTCCATTGAATTTCACCAACTTGACTGTCTTGTTTCTTAACCTCTTCTCATCTCTCACTACAACCCAAACCGGTTGCCTAACAAAGGTCAGATATGGTCTACTATTAAGTCTTCCAATGCAGTCAGAGGAATAGTAGTCTTTGGATCATGCATATATTTACGAAGATGAGACACATGAAACAAATTATGAACACCTGCCAAACTGCTCGGTAACTCTATTATGTATGTGAGCTGTTCGATTCTCGCTATAACTAAGAACGGTCCAACAAAACTTGGTGCCAATTTCCTTGATTTTCTGAATTGCACCACATCCTTCATTGGTGATACCTTAATGAAAACCCTATCTCCAACTGAGAACTCTAGATCCTTATGCCTCTTATATGTGTAACACTTTTGTCTAGACTGAGCTTCCTTCATCCTACAACTCAATCTTCTATGTTGCCTCTCTTACCAGATCCAGACCTAAGACTAATCTGCCTCTAGTTTCCAACCAACATGTTGGTGACTTGCTTGGCCTTCCATACAAAGCTTCGAAAGGCGCCATTCCTATACTAGTCAGGTAACTATTATTATAGGAAAACTCAACTAAGTGTAGATGATCTTCCCATGATCCACCAAAATCTAGCGCACAAGCTCTTAACAAATCCTCAAGTACCTTATTGACTCTCTCTGTCTACCCATCTATCTGAGGGTGATAAGCAGTACTCATCTTGAGCTTGGTACCTAACACATCTTATAGACTCTTCTAGAACTTGATATTAAACAAAGTATCTTTATCACTTATTATACTATTAGGAGTCCCATGTAGTCTAACTATATTATTCATAGATGACTTAGCTAAAACAGGTACCGTTCTGATTGTCTTAACTGGAATGAAATGGACACTCTTAGTCAACCTATCCACTATGACCCATATACTTTTATTTCCTCGATACGACCTTGGCAACTCGTCTCTAAAATCCATGGATATCGAATCCCATTTCCAAACTGGTATCTCCAAAGTTTGAAGAAACCTAATCGGCTTCTGATGCTCGACCTTCACTTGTTGACAGTTTACACACTACTTTACCCACAAGCCAACATCCATCTTCATACCTTTCATATTCTGATACATTTTAATCCCCCGAGGATGAATCATAAATTTTGATCGATGACATTCTCTAAGGACCTCCTTTCTTAGGTTTTCTATATCCGATACACACAATCGTCCCTTCTTTCTCAACCACCCCCTCTGCTCAAGACTAAAATCTTTTAGGTCATCAATCTCCAATCCAACCTCAAGCCTTCTAATCTTCTCGGCCAACAGTGGATCCTCTTTCTGCTTAGAAGCAATCCTTTTGACCAGAACTGGTCAAAGTTCCAAGCAGGATAACATGGCAGTGCTCTGACTAGAACTAGCAGTCGATCTTAACTGCACACTACAAGTAGTCAAAGCTTCTAGGTCCTTCCATTCTATTAACATAGCTAACACCACATTCTGATGTTTTCTACTAAGAGCATTAGCTACTTTATTTCCTTTTCCAAGTGTATACTCTCTACCAAATCATAAGCTGCTAAAAATTCCAACCACCTTTGCTGCCTCATATTCAACTTCTTCTGAGAGAATAAATACCTTAAGGACTTATGATCTATGTATAACTCAAATCTCTCCCCTAAGAGATAATGTCTTCACACTTTTAGTGTGAAGATCACCACTGCTAACTCTAGATCATGAGTAGGATATCTCACTTCATGCGTTCTAAGCTGTCGTGAAGTGTAGGCAATAACTTTACCTTTCTACATTAACACAACCTCTAATATGATTCCACATGAATTGGTATACACTACCAATCCTTGATTCCCATCTGGAACTTCTAACGCAGGTGCATTGGTCAACAAGTGCTTTAACTTAAGAAATGCTTCCTTACATTTGTCAGACCAAATAAACTTTACGTCCTTCCTGGTTAGCTTAGTCAAGGGCACTGCTATCCATGAGAAATCCTTAATAAACCTCCGGTAGTAACCAGCAAGCCCAAGAAAAATTCTAATCTCAATCACCGTCTATGGTCTCTTCCAGATGTTAACAACCTTGATCTTATCTAGATCAACCGACAAACCCTTCTTTTAACTTCTTTCTTCTAGAAATAACACTTTGAAACCTTCGCTTTCAGTTGATGTTGCCTCAACGTCTCAAGCACCACTCTAAGATGAACTTCATGCTCTCTTTCATCCTTAGAGTATATTAAAATGTCAACTATGAAAACTAATATGAACCTATCCAAATGCTCTCGGAAAATTCGGTTCATCAAATCCACAAAGAAAGTTGACGCATTCGTTAACCCGAATGACATCACTAACCACTCATATGAACTATACCTAGTCTGAAACGCTGTTAACGAAATACTGTCCTCTGCCACTCTTAGCTGATGGAAACCTATTGCCAAATCCAATTGGAAAAATACTCTGGTTCCACTCAACTGATCAAATAAATCATCGATTCTCGGCATAGGATACCTATTCTTGATCGTCTTCTCATTCAAATTATGATAGTCGATACACAATCATAACGCCCATCCGGTTTCTTCATGAACACCGCGGCCGCTCCTTAAGGTGAACTGATTGGTCTAATAAAATTCTTTCCTTCTAAATCCACTAGCTGCACCTTCAATTCCTTCATCTCGATAGGTGTCATCCTGTTAGGTAGTCTACTTATAGGTTCTTCTTCTAGCACAAGATCTATCCAAAACTCAATGGCTCGCTTCGGTGGTAGTTTTGTAACTAACTCAAAAACAATTGCAAACTCTCTTGCTACCAAAACCCGATTCAACTCTTCTTCTACTTCCATCGCATTCAGCAAAGCCCAAGCTCTTGTGTCTGACTTCTTCACCAAGTATATAATTCGGTCATGACTATTGGGGTGTTTTATAGATATTTTCCTAACTTGGAAAAATATCCTAACATCATATTTATCTAACCAATCCATACCCAAAATGATCTCAAAGCCTACGAAATCAAAAATATACAAACTGCATGCAAACTTATGACCTAACAATTCAAGTTCTAAATGGTCACATCTCATCCTCAGAGTTGCATACCCTCCTATCGGATTCATAACTCTTAAGGAAGTAACAAGGTATGAGGGTTCTGAACATAACTTATCTACCAAACACTGAGATATAAATAAATGTGATGCACGGGTATCAAATAGTACCCTAACTGGTATACTATGAATCAAAAGCGTACCTTCCATCATGGTCTTTCCCATCTCAGCAGCAATTGGTCTAGAAGGTTATGGTTCCAAAGCAAAAACCTTCCGCTCTGACTGGTTCTGGACACTGATTCTTGTAGTGTCCAATCTAGTCACAGTTGAAACACTTCACTCCTTTCTTATCTGCAAACCTTCTTCCCTTTTCCAGTTCGACATTCATGAGCATAATCTCCTTTCTTGTCGCACTTGTAGCAAACAACATCGGCATTCCCTTTCTTGGCAGCTCCTCTTTTCTAAGCTCCTTTCTTCTTAAAGAACTTCTTTTTCTTGCCCTGAGAATCCTGAGTTTCATCCTACTTCTCTTTCCCAAAAGTAGAAAGCATCTCTTCATTCCCGATTTCCATCTCCTGGTCTCCACTACAACTGTACTTGGATCACGAAGGTGTGGCATAGTCGCCATGGCAATCTCGAGTCTTAACCCTCAAATAAACTTCTTGTTCCTTTTAATGACATGTCAATGGTAGCATATCCGTATCCGAACAACACATCAGACTTTGTAGCATACTCAATCATCGACATCTCACCTTGCACTAAGTTCATGAACTTTCTCAGCAATAATGACTTGGCAACTTCAAACAAGAACCTCTCTTCGAATCTCCTTCACATCGCTGCCCAAGTCAACTCTTCCTCGGGAACACCCACAATAATATCATTCCACCGATAAAGTGCTGCCCCGCAACTGTTGTGAAGTAAGTCTTCTCTTCTGCTCATCATTTAATCCCAAGTCGGCTAAAATTCTTTCACGGTGCAATAACCAGTTTTCTACTTCAACGGCATCCTATGTTCCCAAAAATTATCAATAGCTTGGAATATTATGAAAATTTAAACCCATCTCCAAAATAATGTTTTACATAATATATTCAAACATTGTGAAAATTGGAAATCAATTTGCATGATTTTAACCTTAAAATCGAATTATATTACCCCACGAAAATACTTGTTTAAATTATAACATGGCATATAAATCAAAGCGTGTCATCATTCATCCAATCATATGGTTTTAAACCTTAAACCCGAATTAAAACATTCAAGATGGCTTATATGAGATGGTTTAGATCGTTATTCACCTTATTTGGATAAGGAACTTGAGATTTGTTCCTGCTTTAATTTTCCTAGCTTGAATCTTAGGTTCTAATTGGATTTTGCTCTTCTTCTTCTTAGGGTTATGGCCAGCCTCAACTCTCTTTGCTTATGTTTTTTGTTTATAAAAATGTGAATGAGAATGAGGTGATGGGTTTAGGAGTTATGGTATATGGCTATTCCCTTTGCCTTTGCCTTATTCTCTTAAATTTCTAATTTATAAATCACACTTATATATTCATTTAGTTAAGGCACGACCTTAATTAGTTTTCAAATCTAAGTCCCCTTATCACTCTAGTCTCGACATTATTCTATTTAATTTATCTAATTAAATCTCCTGAATAATACTAATAAAAATTAGGGGTGTTACATGGTGAATGGTTTTATCCGCCCCGAATGGGTATCTAACTCGGTCTTGGTCAAGAAGTAAATTAGGAAATGGTGAACCTGTATCGACTACTCGGATCTAAACAAAGCTTGCCCAAAAGATAGCTTTCCTCTACCCAAAATCGATCAACTTGTGGACGAGATTTTCTTTCGGTGAGAAAATCGTCATTAAAAATATTGTCGTTAAAATACCGCAAGCGCACGACGTATAATTCTAGTACGTATGTGTGTATGGGTCAATACGTAAGGAAATGAATTCTACTCAATCAAATTAACCAAAAGAGTTTGAAATTGTTTTAAGCTAAAAAAATGTAAAAACTAACTAAAACAAAGTGAAAAAAATATAAGATTAAGAGACAATTTAGAGGCAAATCCACTCTCATACTCTCACATAAATCAATAGAAAATTTAATCTATGATCTCTCATTTTAATCTAGTAGTATTAATGATGTATTTATCATAAGTATGATCTATTTGTGTTATTAATTAACACAACTTAAACCATCAAACTTTTAATACAACACTAAAACCACTTATTAATTGAAATGAACATGAAGTTAAAGCAAAAGCTATTTTAAGCATGATCTATTTACTATTTTGTTCAGTAACATAGATCATCAAATGTTGATTCTACTTTAATTTCATCATCAAAATCAATTAGTAAGATGATGATTTAAATTGTGTTTATATTGGATTTAGCATAGCCCATTTATAATTAGAAACACAACATAGGCTATCAAATTCCCTAATAAACTTACATCATAATCCAACTTTTCATTAAGCACTAAGAAAAGACCATAAACAATAAAATATATTGAATCTACATAACTTGAGAGAGCTTAATTACCCCTAAATTAAAGGGATTTAGCTTCTCATTTGTGTTATCATTTCAACACATGTAAATTTCAATATAGAACAAAAAAGGAAAGTGTAAGCTAATTAAAATAAAAATAACTAACTACTTGCATGGAAATAAAACTAAACTAAGTGCATAAATGGAAATCTAATCTACTAACATAAAAGAAAAGAGAGCACATAAATAAAAATGAGCATAAAATAAAATAAAAGCATGTAAAGAACAAAGAAGAAGAAGAGGCTTAGGAAGCTATTTTATTTCTCATTAATTTTGTGGCTACAACTTTCATAATATGATAAGATAATAAAAAACTCCATTACATAAACATAAAAGGGTTATTCATACATGACTAAAACCCTAATCCATTTTTAGGGAAATCCCTAAAATGCTCTTAAGGTAGTGTGACCTCCAAGTTATCATTAGCATGAAATTAATCCTCCATTAAATGTGCATGTGCCTTTAATCCCCACTAACATGTGCATTAGCTTTTAATTATGGTCCATTAGTTTGTGGGTAGATGGGGTTCTCCATGATTACATGAATTCTTTTATTTCTTTATTTCATTGGGTCCAACTCTTGTATATGCATATTCCCATGAAGCAACTTCCAAGTTGAATCCAAATTCCTACAAAACAAATTAAAATGTGCAAGTAATATTTTTTCAAATTAGTCCACACAAAAAAATTACCCTTTTACCCCCATTTAGATGCATGAATGATGACTTGAAAGCATTTTTGAAATTTGGTTTTAAACATGCAAAAACACCCAATTATGACATTTATTTTACAAAATATAGATTAAGTGTGTGAGTAAAAATATACATTTTTATGTGCACATCAAATACCCCCACACTTATCTTTTTATTCGTACTCGAATAAAAGAAAGCTAAGATAAATCCACTTTCATAGGGAGCACGATTGCATTGAGTGTATGCAACAAGCCGTTAAACCTTTGGGTGTTCTTAGTAGGACGAGTGTTGTCTCGTGAGGGTTTTCAGCGAATACTATCCATAAAATCCAAATGCAACATGACAAAATCCTAAATGCAAGATTTATTTACAAAGATATGAATGCAAGTTTTTGAAAATATCTACAAATGAAGAATTTACTTTTAAATTGACATGAATAAGTTAAATATAAGTTCTGATCATTATCAAGAAATTTAAGTTCTTTTACTCGTCAAAACATCCAACAAAAATTAAGTTATCATCACAATTAAATTCTAATTTGGCTAGTTGTTTCGGTTGATAACATAATGCAACTATGAAATGGATCATTAGTTGATTATCAAAGTTTTCAAAGTGGTATTTTTATTTATTTTGAATAACAAGTCGAATCAAATAAGTGAAAATAGTCTTGGATTTCAATTGTTTGCTCTCTCTATTTTTGAAAGGTATTAACATTATTATATTTACACACCTAACTCGGATAAACCGAGGCCAGATATACCGATCATGCACTTCCTTTCGGACTTACGTGAGAAGGTTACAGAGCATGGCGAGTGTACACACTTGTGTATGAACATATGACTCTAGGTGGTTTTTTTTATTAAATCTATTTACATACACCTAACTCAGATAAACTAAGGCCAGATTTACTGATCATGCACTGCCTTTCGGGCTTACGTGAGAAGGTACAAAGCATGGCGAGTGTACACATTTATGTGTGAACACTTTGACTCTAGGTGTTTTTTATTTAAATAAAAGCCTTTTCTTTTTCTTTTTTTTCCTTATTTTTATGAAGAGAGAGTTTTGCAAAATCATCTTAGCGCAACTTAACTTAGAAGATAAAAAACATTATTGCCTTTACTTTAAATCAACCACTCTTTTAAACGATGATTACAATTAAGATATACTTCATAACTAATACCCATGAACCTTCCTATATACCAGTTAAACCATAGTTACTTATAATCGAACTTTTTTTTTTTTTTGTTGAGACAAATAAATTTCAAAAATTTCAATTCAATAACCAAAAACATATACTTATCTTATAGTGTTTCTTCAAAAGTAAACCAATGTGCTGAAAAGAAAATTTGTTTTGGGATTTTTTTAAGTTTTGAGTTTTGGAAAGAAAATGCAAAAAAAAAATAAACCATGAAAAATAAAAAATGAACATGAGACTTCCCCTACATTTAATTTTTGACCGTGTCCCCACTGTCAATGCATGATATAATGAGTGTAACGAGGAAAAAATATGTACATATTTACAAAAGAGTGTTAACATTTCTTACTAGATGTAGTATGGCTCATGAAGAATCATTAGCTCCTCCTCTCGATCACTCGGCAACTCAAAGTAAGGTTTCAAACGATGACCATTGACTTTGAAAATCATTCCATCCTGTAGGGTTTTGTATTTCTATGGCACCGTGCGAAAAAAAAACAGTACATACAATGCATGGTCCTATCCATCTTGATTTTTAAATTCCCAGGAAATAAATGAAGTCTAGAGTCATACAAAAGAACATTTTATTTTGTCAAAAACGTTTTTCTTAGGATAGACTTGTCATGAAAACTTTTGTACTTTCTTTGTAAATTTTCTCATTTTCATATGCGTCGTTCCTAATTCCTCTAATTCGTGGAGTTGTAATTTTCTATTTTCGTCAGCTTTCTCAAGATCAAAGTTTATGTTCTTAATCGCCCATAATGCTTTATACTCGAGTTCAACGAGCAAATGACATGCTTTACCATACACAAGCCCAAAAGGAGACATCCCAAGATTAGTTTTATACGCTATACGGTAAGCCTAAAGCGCATCCGTTAATTTTTGAGACCAATTTTTATGATTTTTATTAATGGTTTTTTCCAAGATTTGTTTGATTTGGAGATTTGAAACTTCAACTTGATCACAAGTTTAAGGATGATACGGAGTGGATAAATTGTGGGTTATCGAGAATTTCTTCATTAGATTTTCAAATGAACGATTACAAAAATGAGTTCCATTGTTGCTTATTATTATGCGAGGTGTTCCAAACCTCGAAAAGATGTTTTCTTTTATGAATTTTACAACAACTTTATGGTCATTTGTTTTACAAGGAATGGCTTGAACCTATTTGGAGACATAATCAACAACAAAAAGAATGTACAAATTTTCGAAAGAATTGGAAAATGGTCTCATAAAGTCAATACCCCAAACGTCAAAGATTTTGATCATAAGAATGGGGTTCAAAGGCATTATGTTTCGTTGAGAGATTCTTCCTAACATTTGGCAGCGATCGCAAGTTTTACAAAACTCAAATACATCTTTAAAAAGCATAGGCCAGTAAGAACCATATTAAAGCACCTTTTCCATGTTTTCTTTGGACCGAAGTGACCACCACAAGCTTGGTCGTGACAAAACGTAAGAATACTGTTGACTTCACAATCCAGAATACAGCATCGAATGATTTGGTCAGAACAGTATTTAAACAAGTATGGATCATCCAACAGAAGTACTTGACTTGGGAAAGAAATTTATATGTATCTTGTTTCGACCAAATGAAGGTGTTTCCTTAGTGACTAGATAGTTCACTATGTCGGCATACCACGGATCAACAGAAATAGAAAGGAGTTGTTCATCAGGAAAGTTCTCGTTGATCGGTAAAGAGAATGGTGCGTTCGGAATACGGGACAAATGATCAACAATGACATTATCGGATCCTTTTTTATCTTTGATCGTAAGATCAAATTCTTGGAGTAACAGGATCCAACGGATCAAACGAGACTTAGCATCTATTTTAGCGAAAAGGTACCTAAGAGCGGAATGGTCAGTGTAAACTGTAATATGTGAGCCAATCAAATATGGTCGAAAATTTTCGAGCGTATAGACTACCTCTAGAAGCTCTTTTTCAGTAGTCGTGTAATTGAGTTGAGCATTGTTAAGAATCATACTAGCATATTAGATGACATAAAGAATTTTGTTGATGTGTTGTCCTAAGACAGCATCAACCGCAAAGTTAGAAGCGTCACACATTATTTCAAAAGGAAGATCCCAATTGGGTGAGCAAATGATGGGAGCATAAATAAGTTCATTTTTGAGACGTTCGAAAGCAGAAACACAATTAGAATTAAAGTCGAATGGAACGTCTTTTCCAAGAACAGTCGTAAAAGGTCGAGCAATTTTACTGAAGTCTTTCACAAAATGTCGATAAAAGACAGTGTGCCCAAAAATGAACGAATGTCTTTGACAGATTTGGGAATGGATAGATCCGCAACTACATCAACTTTTGCTTTATCTACCTCAATGCCTTTGTCTGAAATGATATGCCTAAGGACAATGTCGTGTTTGACCATAAAATGGCATTTTTCTCAATTTAACGTTAAGTGTTTGTCCTTACATTGTTTAAGAACCAACTCAAGATGGTGTAAGCACTAGTAAAAAGAGTTTCCAAGATGGAAAAATCGTCCATAAACACTTCTAGAAAGCATTCGATCATATCAGAAAAGATGTTGACTATGCCTCTTTGAAAAGTACCAGGAGCGTTGCAAAGGCCAAAAGGCATACGTCGATATGCAAAGGTGCCAAAGGGACACATGAAAGTCGTTTTCTCTTGATCTTTGGGAGCAATTGAAATTTGGTTATAACCAAAAGAACCCTCAAGAAAGCAATAGAATTCGTGGTCGGTTAATCGTTCAAGAATTTGTCGATGAAAGGAAGAAGAAAGTGATCTTTACGTGTTGTAGCATTCAATTTTCGGTAACCAATGAAAACACGCAACCCGTTTGAGTACGAGTTGAAATGAGTTCGTTTCATTCATTCTTGACAATGATAAGTCCAGAATTTTTAGGCACGACATGAATTGGACTAACTAATGAACAATCGGAGATTGGGTATACGATTCTGTTATCGAGAATTTTAAGAATTACTTCACGAACCACATCCTTCATTTTTGGGTTAAGCCTTCGTTGTTGCGCGTCACCGACAGGCTTGGCATCTTCAACTAAATAGATATGATGTTGAAAAAGAGTTGGACTAATTCTCTTTATATCACTACACCAAAAAAGGTCTTTCGTAGTATTGTAAAAACGCTACCAAAACTTTTAGTAGCGTTTCAGTAAACGCTATGATAAGACATGCAACTAAAATTCTAAAACTTTTTTAAACATCGTAGAAAACATTACCAAAACTTGACCTATTATAGGGTTTTAGAACCGCTACAAAAAATTTCAGACTTTTAGTAGCATGTCGTATCGTAGTGTTTACCGAAATGCTTTTAAAAGTTTTAGTAGCATTTTTCGGATGCTATGAAAGTCTTATCTCGACTGTTTGCATTTATTTCCGTAGTGTTTTTGAAACGCTAGTAAAAGTTATTAACTGTTTTGTAGCATACTGTACATGCTACTATATTCTGTTAATGGCTTGTACCATTTCCTGCCATCACTTACATAATAGTCTTATTAAAACCAGCAATCAATCACATAATCGTCATATTCAAATCAACAATCAATCAATCAATCACATAATCATCATATTCAAACAATTGAAAAAAGACATTAATCACATAATCAAATATAATATTCATAAACATTTCGATAATAGTTTTTCGATAAAATGAACAAATTCACATAAAATCCATAACCATTCATAAACAAGTTTACACAACAAGTACTAACAAAATATTATAATATATATAACAATCAAAACCATGTTCATTACTTGATTACTACGATTCTTTGCTGCAGGTTGGCCTTTACTCCTAAAAAGCTAATTACCTGTAGACAAGTTTAATAATCAACAGATGATTATGAAACTGTTTTGCATATTTAAAGCATATCAAACATCCTTAGTTAAACTTTTATTAAATTTAAATAATTTTTATAAAATTTAGTTAACTTAGTTAAATTTTTATAAAACTTGGTTAATTTTTATAATAAACTTATTCTTAAAAATTTATTAACTTAGTTAAATTCAAATAAAACTTAATTAATTTGTATAAAACATAATTAATTATATAAAAATTGGTTAATTTTTAAAATTTTGGTTAATTTTCATAAAAATTAGTTAAATTTTGATAAAGCTCGGTTAACTTAATTATAATATTTATATTAACTCAAACTTATTAATTATCTCAATTGTTAAAACTTAAAATGCCATAACTTATAACTAATATTTTAATTAACTTAAACTTATAAATTATCTCAAACTTAAACTTTATTAACTTAGGTAAATTTTATAAATTATCTCAAACTTATAAATTTTTCATAAACTTAGCTAATTTATTAGTATTATTGTAACTTAGTTATATTATTATTATTACAAATTAATTAATTTTTATAAACTTACTTATTTTTTTTATAAAACTTAGTTAACTTAGTTAATTTTTATAAGCTTAGGTTTATTTATTGTTGTTGTTGTTCTTATTATTATTATTAGTTATAAAACTTAGTTGACTTAGTTAATTTATTATTATAAACTTAGTTAATTTTTATCAAACTATAGTTTATTATTATTATAAAACTTAGTTAATTTTTTATCAAACTTAATTTATTATTATTATAAACTTGTTAATTTTTATTATACTTAGTTAATTTTATAAACTAATTTAATTTTTATAAAACTTAATTAATTTATTATTATTATAAACTTAGTTAATTTTTATAAACTTATTTAACTTTTATAAAACTTAGTTAACTTAGTTGATTTTTATAAACTTTGTTTTTGTTATTATTGTTATTAATTATAAAACTTAGTTGACTTAATTAATTTATTATTATTATTATTATACACATAGTTAATTTTTATCATAATATAGTTTATTATTATTATTGTTATTGTTATTATTATTAATATAAACTCGGTTATTTTTTTTATCAAACTTAGTTTATTACTACTACTATTATTATAAACTTGTTAATTTTTATAAAATTTAGTTAATTTATTCAAATATTGTTTATTATTATCATCATCATCATCATCATCATCATCATCATCATCATCATTATTATTATAATAAACTAATTTGTATAAACTTTGTTAATGCTTATTAAACTTAGTTAATTTATTTACTAGAACTAATAATAGCGACAAATCGTGTACATTTCATACTTATTTATTTTATAGGTCTATGGGTGTGGCATGATAATGTAATATTGGTAAAACAATATTATATGATTTATCATCCATCCATGAATCTTTGCTTCACAGTTCTAGTTTTGGTTTCCTAAAGAGCTTGATTTATCTTCTATGAAATATAATAAAATTCAACAGATTAAAGTTAAAGAGAACTTGTATAGATACAAGTGTAATTTATGTTTATTCAACAAACGGTGTATAAAGAATAAGAAACTCCAACACTCAGACTCCAAAAGGTGGTACTTTAATTTGCAACTCCAAAATTTTATGATACAAGGCGATTCAAATAATTAGATTCGATGGAAATATCTAACCTGAACTGAAATTGCACTAGGAAAAAGATACAAGGTGATTCAAATAACTCGATTTTAGGTAAGCCCCTAAACAGTTGCTCTAGCATTGTTTAGTGCGTTGTCGCTTCCGAGTTGTTTTCCAAATGCATTCTCTATGCTTGCCATTTCAAGTTGTACCACTCATAAGTAATGTAGATATTCCAAAGCAAGAACCTAAAAAAGAGTTTGTAGAGTGAGTACAATGCATTTTATACATTTTTCTCTCAAAAGAATTTAACTTGCAAGTTCTGCTGTATACACACGAGCAACATCTTCGTGTAAGCAACCTAAATTCCTCAGCAATGAATACAGATCTCCACCATTTAAGTATTCCATCACAAGATAAAGATTTTCTAGATAAGCAATAATCAATGATGAGACTTGATCGTGTACTGAAGCTGATTGCAGTAACCAATAAGACTGAATATATATCATTTACTGAAGCTTATCTAGCTGTAAACACAGGGATTCATAAACACATGCACAACACTCATACTAACACAACACACACGATACAAACACATACGCACAGCACATACAAAGCACGCACACAACACAAACACATACCTCCACAGCAAATGGAAGCACACACACAACTGATTTTTTTTAAATACCTCACAAATGATAGAAGCACCCTTCTGAGTGCCATCACCTCCAATAATGTAGACCTGAGATAACCGAAACTCTAAACCACATACGATTTCTCTAATGATAGTGTTAAGCCCAGGGCATAAACCTCCGCAAGTTACAATGCATCCATGCACCTCATCTAACTCAAAATATACCTGGATTTTTTTTTTTGAAATTGAAATCATTTAGCCTAATCATTTCAAAAAATTTATAATCATGACGAAGAACAATTTAGACAAACTCACATTTCAACTAAGGTAAAATATCATCTTACTTATAATTCTAGGACAAAAACTCACACTAATAACCTAAATTCATAAAAAGGGTTCAAAAGTCATACTCTCTGGCATGACCCAGCATGTCTAAAATGTGTTCCTTTAGGGCTCCTCTTGTTAACAAGAATCTAAAACAAGTAAATTTGATCTTTATTTTTATGTTATTAGAATATATTATAAGTTTAATTTTGGACTTTGGCTAGGACTAACCTTTTGAGCCACTGTATCTTCATCTTTCACAAAGTATTGTCTGTTATAAGAATTGCAAATTGAATTTCAATTAGATGTCATATTGATACAATATTTATCATGAGAGATATGAAATAAAGAATTAGAAAGAACATGCTTCTATGATTAAGGGAATGACATGATTGTAGTCAATGTGGTATCATCAAATCGTGATGCCTATAATTTGATTCATAATAGCCACAGTGGATGTTTTCCACTATCAATAAAATATATCTAAAAAATAAAAATAGAAGAATACTCACTTGACCACAAAATATGCATGATTATCTTGTAGTGGATTGGTATATGTCTGCAAATGAGTAAGCGTGATAAGCTATCTGTTAAAAAATGAGTTATAAAAATATGTTTTGGATTCAGCATTAGTCATCATATAGTATATTAGAATCACAGGCAACATGTAGTATAAAAATGAGTTTGTCATATTTTAGATAAAAAAATGTGCCAATGAGTTGACGTTTTGAAATATAGGTTAACAGACTGCATAACATAGACCACGCATATTGTTAACTAAAAATTTACTAACTTGCGTTGACCCATTGTAATAATATATACATATATAAATTACTTTATTTTGGTATACTGTAATATGTTATCTAGTGGTTCTTTAATATTATTAGATAATAATAATAATAACATTTAAAAAATGAAACCTAGGATGAGTTATGTACAATCATAACTTGTTGAGCAAAAGAAAATGCCTAGATATGAATATTTTTACCGGATTCCTTCAAAAAGGAATACCAAAATCGGTCAAGGATCAATTGTACAGTTGGATCACAGATAAAAGTCTTGATTTCAAAATTTTAACAAAAAAAGAACGACAATATCCCAAATACTTTTAGTTGGCATCAACAATATGATAATTGTTATGTTATGAACTACAACCAGACTAAAGCAGAAACTAAATGGCATATAATTTTCATTTCACTGCAAATATGCTAGTTTCCTAGCAGGTTAGTCTTGCGTCTAACACTAGTTTATCAAAAATAACATGTTCTTGGTTTTCGATTATCACTTACACATTTTATTAGTTGTTTCATACATTAAACTAGTTTTTTTTCAAAGCTTCACTCATAAGCATCCCCACTAACCTCATCCATGCATTCATTATGAACTTCGACTTAATGGCATTCCTATGCAACGAGATTATCAACCCTGTAGCCATTTTGGAAAGCTAGCACAGCCAATGGAGCTACCATGACTTATGTCTATCATGGTCAGTCTCTAACATCTCACCTAATTTCTTAATGTCATATATTATCAGTATTTATATCCTATTATTTCAAATCTTCCATGTCTCTTTGATGTCATTCTATTTACAGAGGATTTATTCCTAATCATAACCACTTTTTGAACAACCCTAAATCAGTTATCAATCATAACAACTATTTGAACAACCATAAATTTATGTAAGTGAAACAACATATAAGAGTTCATGACGAACAAAAACATATTTGGGCAATCACCGCTCTACGATGAATGAGTTGTAAGCTACAACAACTTAGAATTCAATATTTCACAAAAGAGAATAACAAAATATATCATTTTTATATATACTTAAGAAAAATAATTGTAAGAGTAAGGAATATAAGAAAACTATTCTTTACGATGACACATAAAAATAAACTTACAACTATCCATCTACACAGTAGCACGATATTCCTACTTGTCTTCTTGGCAGCAAAGCTTTAACCTAGCATGCATGGTCATCCCATACCGAGCTGCATATCTGAAATTAGCAAAAGTGCAAAACACTAAGATAGTCAATAGGAATTTACAAATTCCTACTGAACAAAAACATTAAAAATGCATGCTTAGCCAACCCATTATTCAAAATCCCTTACTCGTTAAGAAAACAAATCACAGTCAATGCTGTCTTTCTGAGTTTGCAAATTCCCAACCAAAATACTGCATTTTTATGAGTTTCCTGTGTAATATACAGTGACATCATCTGAAAATTTTCATCGTGATAACTTACAACATGCTGTTATTGCTCTCTTGTAAAGTCTACTAAGACTAAATCCACTTAAAAGATTTAGTAAATGAACTAGCATTCCCAAATGGTCTATAATTTACATAAAACCAAGTACAATGATAATTCTTAATATATAATATGAGGTAAAATTTAGTAAAGAGGTGAACCCAATAGGAAAAATGAACAAAGCAGGCCTACATGTATTTACCACTTTCGCCATCAGATATATCGACAAGCATGGTAATCGCATCTATAAGTGACTGCTCGTGCTCCTACAAAGCAAAGTATGTCATGTTAGTAAATTGGATAATTCATTTGTGATGAATGATGAAGTAAATGTTTACATACTTTGAGCATTTTCTACCTCAAATGGGTCTGGATGGCTTGCAGAAAAAATATTCTCCACCTGCATACAATAAAAAATAAATGACAATATTCAGTTAACTTCTCACTTATTTCAAAGCGGTTGACTAGATATCCTGCAACTGGAATCTTGATGCATATAATATCAATAAGATTAAACGATAAAGCCATGATTACAAATTACAATTACTTTGTCTTGTGATCATAGCTCATAAATGTCTATGGTAAGAAAACTGTCCTTGACTGTGATTGAATGCCTTCTCTGATATGAAGTGCAAAGCCGTATATACTATACAACAGGGTATTTGATTTGTTGAAATAGCGAACCTAATATTCATACCAGATAGTATGAGAAACATTTCTCATTCCAAGATGCACCCATGAAATTCAAATTTCAATACCCAACAACTCATAATCGGATTATCCGCATTTTTCATGACTGCATGCTGAAAATCAACTCCATTTACAAACCAATCACTTGATCTTGCCCATGTCTTGATTCTGAAGCCATTCGTAGCATTATCAAACCCAACATTCATCACTGTAATAATCTAAACTCCTGCCTCATGCTTTGTTTCCGCTAAACTCCCAATGCTTCGTTACAAAATTCAAATACATTAGATATACACAACTTGTAAACTTATTAAACAGTCGATAAGTTTATTTACACATGGTGCTTTTCAACTTTGATCCTTGAGGTATTACGGTTCGTTTAATGGTTATGTCCTGATAACTATGCTTGTAATACAAGGTTTGATTTTCAGGTTTCAACTTTTACTATATCTTATATTACAGTTTTATTATGATATCGCAAACATAAAAATAATGTAGGTAGTGTAAGGCAAAGGTAAACATAACTTGGACGAGAACATTAGATTTGCATTAGGCGGTTAACAATGGGTCAAGATTTCCTTGTCTCAACATATATACCTTGTACACTTAAATGTGCTCATAGGCAGTAGATGAAGTATAGACATACCATGACCAGAAGCTTTTGCCTCGACACTCATGCTGTTGCTGGTCATATATTACTATGATCATGTTCCTATATATCACCATCATAGTATATATATAGTAATCATACTATATACGTTGATGCATAAAAGCAATTAACATATTTTTTACTATGATGTTATATAGTAATAGTAGCTCAGAGGCAGTAGATTTCCTTGACTCGATGCACCTTATACACTTAATGCTATTGCTGATTTCCTCAACTTTACTATGACTAAAATACTAGTCCATACATATGTAAAAAATTACTGAACTGAAATTGATTAGAATGTCAACAACAATAAGCAACAATCAAATAATAGAACTGCATTTATCTCTAAAAAATTGTATACAAGCAGACTAAAATATAATATACTAAGCTTTCAAGGTCATCAGTCACACATTTTCGAAATGAAAATTTATTGCCTTCAACTTATATTTACATTGATTTTCTACTTATATTTACATAGATATTTTACAATTATAAATGATTTTACAAAAAGGAATTTCAAAAGGTGAGAACAATAAAAGTTTACCTGACCTGAAAGGAATATGACCAATAGGAACATCTTTCTCCAGTTTAGTATTTGCTCTGCCTCTTGCGGTTCAGACAATTCTCCATGATGTACTTCTGCTGCAATTTGGTTTTGAATCTTCGGTACGGTTAAGATGAGCAGCGAAACTAGTTTCAATATCACAACCCAACAATACGTGCTTTCACAAATGTAATGCATAACTCAAACTAGAGTATATGTAAAAGCCATGTGAGGAGAAAAGCTATGTCAATTCAAAGCCTCGGTTATGCAAAACAAAGACTGCCTTGAAATATAGAATCCATACTAAGTTTAGGGTTTACATAGAAATCTCTAGCAATTAGGCGTGGTGTCCAATTGAAATTGTCGATGACGAGGGCTAGGGTGACGACGACAATGGAGAGCGCTAGTGCAATGATGACGATGGAGGAATCGTTGGACGAGGTGAATTTTGCTGAAGCGAGAATATTTTTTTTTTCAAGTGTCGTAGGCAGGGCAGGGCAGGGCGGTTATGGTAACGGTAAATTTACCATTACCCTACCATTACCAGCCAATCGGTTACCATTTTCGAGTGAAATCGGTATACCAGTTTAATCGGTATGGTAACGGTAAATTTATCATTTTCTACGGTAAATCATCGGTAACATTTCCTCAATACCAGCGGTAACGGTAATTTTACCAGTCAATTTATAATACATGTATATTCATGTAACATGCATTATTATAGGCATTTAAAACCAAGCAAATGATTAAATTTAGTTTATTAACCAGGTGAAATAATGTTAAATACACTTTACTTCTTTTTCATTTATGTCTTTTATTAAGTAACACTATAAATTGTATAATGAAGTACTGTTATGGTGTGAATACGTGTTATGTTACCAACTTTTTTAGACAAGCGGTAATTTACCATTACCAGTGTAACGGTTACCAGATTATCGGTATACCAGTCTTCGGTATACCAGCCTATCGGTAACGGTAACGGTAAGCAATTTTCGCTTACCAGTAAAAATGGTACGGTAACGGTATTTGTGAAATGGTAACGGTAACCATTACCATAACAGCCCTAAATAAAGGGAAGGCTAAATTTTTTCTATAAAAAAAAACTGCAGGTCCTTTTTTTTAATGTTTTACAACAAAAGTCTAACAAAAGTCCATGTAGAAATGTATATGTAAATTTGGTCCCTATTTTTGAAAAATAGAAAACGCAAAGTGTCTTGCACTTTTCTAATGGAAAATGCAAAGCAACTTGCACTTTTCAGATTTTGAAAATTTTTGTGAAAATTTTGAAAAGCGCAAGCTAGTTTGCGTTTTTTGATTTTGAAATTTTTTGAAAATTTTCAAAATTTTGAATTTTTTGAAAAGCGCAAGTTAACTTGCACTTTTTATTCGGAAAGTGCAAGCTAGTTTGCGCTTTCTGATTTAGGAAAACGGGGACCTAATTTACAAATACATTGCTAGAGGACTTTTCATGTAACAGCATCAGAAATAGGGACCTTATGTGCAAAACCCCTTTTTTCTAGGTATTGACGATAAGGAAAATGCAACATAACAATTTTTGGCGGGATAGGAGGGGAATATTTGGTTATGCTTATAATATAGGGCAAAATATTATTAGTTGCACATAGTGATCAAATGCTACCACTTAATGCAACCAAAGACAGATTTTCTTGTAGTGTATCGGTGATCGACCATCTAATTACTTCTTTGTTTTTTGAAAGAATTGAAAGTAAGGAAGTTTCTTAATCAAGAGAGAATTGAAGAGATTATGATAGGAAACATTTCGTTGTCACCGAAGTATGCGTACTTAATGTGATCGGGAAGGGGTTTGAGTTCCAACTTCGGGGGTTGCTCAATCAACGAATTTGGTTGAATTTCTGATTAAAAGGTAAGGGGTTCAAACGGAAGTGCAATTTCCATTTCGTTAGGCCCGTCTTGAAACAGTTGTTCATATTTGTCTCGCATTTATTGTTAAGGTCAACTATTTAATACTCAAAATTTTCTTCAATGTAGCTAACTTCCAACGTTTGGTCATGTGGTTCGTTCGATTGATTTTCAAGATTGAAAATGTTAAGATCCAAAGTCATGTTTCCAAAAGAAATTTTTATCGAACCGTTTCGACAATTGATTAGAGCATTCGAAATAGCCAAGAAAGGTCAGCCTAAAATCAATGAAATTTGACTCATTGGATTATTCACGGGTTAAGTCTCCAAAACGATGAAATCAGCGAGGAATATAAATTGACCAATTTTGATGAGTACGTCCTCGATTTCTTCCATGAGTTTCTTCATCGAACGATCGACAAATTGAAGAGTTATTTTCGTCGGTTTTAGTTTACCCAAGCCAAGTTGTTGGTGAACTGAATAAGGAATCAAGTTGACACTCGCACCCAAGTCTAGTAAGCACTTTTTAATTGTTTTGTCTCTTATCGTGCATGAGATCGTCGGATATCCAAGATCTTTGTATTTAACAGGAATTGATTGGGACAAGACTTCGCTAAGTCCAGTAGCTAAGAAAACTTTCTTGGGTACATGAGTGTGACGTTTTTGGGTACGCTAGTCCTTGAGAAAAATTAGCATAAATTGGGACTTGTTGAATAATATCAAGAAGAGAGATGTTAACTTTGACTTGTTCAAAAATTTCTAACATCTTTTCCGTTTGGTCAGAGTGTTTCTTGGGTCAAAGAAGACGTGAAAATGGAACACGATACTCAGTAGGTTGGTATACTTGAGTAGAAGAAGAATTTGATTTAATATTTGGCTCAATGTTTTGTTTAGATTTGTTTGTTATTTTAGAAGTGTCGAGAAGGGCTTCTGGTAAATCGTTTGGATTAACAACTTGACTATCGATTTTGTTTACCAGAACGCAAAGTCATGATAGTATTCATTTGGGTTACATTGCTATCTTGGACAGCATGGGCTTGATTTGAATTCGTGTTTTGATTTCTGGGATTCGAAACTGATTGACTTAGGAACGTGCCTTGCTCACATTCACTTACAAACGTGCTAACTGACTCATTTGCATACCAAATTTAGCAATCGATTGACTTGTATTCTGCATGTACGAGATTTTTTTTTTTTGCAAATTACTGTTTGATTGGAGGCTTTGAGTGGTTGCCTTAGCCAAAGTTTCAAGACTTTTCTCAAGTGAACTCAATCATTTATCGTCTTAGGGAGCAGAAGATTATTGTGGTTGGTTTGAGACATGCCCGTGAAATTTTATTGAAAATGATTAGGTTGAAAAGGAGGATTCGAAGCATGGTTTGAAAATGCTTGAAAATTGGGACGAACCAAATTCGTGTTGGAATTATTTTGGTTCCAAGCAAAATTAGGATGATTTCTCCAACCAGGATTGCACATTGGAGAAAACGGGTCATTCTTAACCTTATTGAAAGCATTGAGTTGTTCAATCGAGTTAGGGCACTGATCGGCTATGTGATTCGGATCATTACATTTATAACACATTGGTTGGGAAGCTTGGTTCATTTGGTTGGATGAGAAAACATTGTCGAATTTATTGATCATTGCGTCGATCATAGCTTCCAAAGCCAAAGATGATTTTATTGAGTGTGCACTGGATCGTGAGTAAATTGATTTTTTGTTAGAACGTTCCCATTGCGATGACTTTTCGGTCAAGTTTTTAAGTAATTGCCAAGCATCCTTGTGATGTTGGGCGAGAAAATTGCCTTATCACATCGATTCAAGTATGGTTCGTGAACTATTCTCAAGTCCATCGATAAGATTCGGCAAACCATTTTCGAAGTTGTGGTGTGGACATTTTATCAAAAGCTCTTCGAATCTTTCAAAATATTTTCCGATTGGTTCACCCTTGAATTGATGAAAATTGACAATTTCGTTTTGGATTTTAGTTGTTTTTTCCAAGGGGTAGAATTTTTAAAGAAAACTTTAACAAATTCTTCCCACTTTTTGATTGAATTTGATGGCAAGCTATATAACCATTTTTCAGCATAATTAGTAAAGGCAATGGAATTAACTGAAGTTTGATTCCATCATCATAAAGTTGTTGAAGTTTAATGGTTGTACAAACTTATTCGAATTTCGTTAAGAAAATGTATGAGTCATCGTGTTCAAAATTGCCAAATTTTGGGAGCATGGAAATATGATTGGAATGAATTTCGAAATAGTTACCCATTGGGGCAGGTAGTGTGATACAAGAAGGAATAGAAACTCTATCGGGAAAGATTCTATTCATGAAAGTTCGCGAGGCATTCTCGTTTGCCATTGTTGGACGATTGTTTGTTCGAGTTAAACGATTTGTTGTTATTTCATGAGTCCAAGTACTCATGCACAAGGAAAAGTCAAGGAGAGAAAGAAGTGAGAATCGAGTTGAAGAGAATGAAACAAGGTTTGGAAAATGAAGTGAAAAATCATTTTATATATATTTTTTTTGAAGGAAAAATATTTACCAAAAAGGATTTATTTTTTCAAAAGGGAGATTTTTGTTTTGTTTTTTGGATTTTTGATTTTCAATTTTTTTCCTTTTTTATATGCTTTTTGATTTTTTTTAGTTTTTGTTTTAAAAAAATTATTTTTTTGGATTTTTTTGTTTTTTTTAAAACTTAAGTGAAATGCTTGTTTTTTTTTGGAATTTGTAGTTTTTTTGAAATTTTTTCTTTTTTTTCAAAGGAAAAGATTTGAAAAGATTTTTTTTTGGATTAAAAAAAGAACTAAGTTAAGGAAAATGTAAATTTTTTCTTTTAATTTTGGATTTTGATTTTCTTTTAAATATGCATGAACTAATGCAACTAAAATGAATGCAAGGACTTAATTACAAATTTTCTATCCTTAGTAGCTCTTAACCCAAATGTGGCGACTCACCTTTTTGGACGGTTTAAATCGACAATAAACTACACATGTCAACTCAAACCATTCAAAAGGTAGGATTGTCAATGGGGTAAATAAGAAAATAAGAGAAAAGAAGGAAAAACAAAACATAGAATCTCACAGCGGAATGACAAAATATAATACTCAAATAAACAGTTCATGAAGTTGTTTTATAATATACATTTGATTACACAAATTTTACAACAATCAAAGTAAAAACAACGACATACTGAAAATGATGTAGCAGAAAAATTACTAATAATATAATATACCAAACTCCATCTTCGTCCTCCAGAAATAAAATCTTTAACACTGAAATGCTCAGGCTGACCGGATCATAATGAAAAGACAAAACACTCGAATCAGAACTGAAAGATCTGATATAAGTTAAATCAACAACAAGTAAATATGAGTGTAATGGCTTCAGAGATGTTTACGGGATTTTTCATCTCCTATCCAATGTATAACATGTGTGCAATAACTTAAGAGATGTTTCAGAATTCTCCATCTTCTAAGGATCCGTTAAACCATCTATATGTAGTAGAATACGCTATATACATGTAGTGTCTATCAATAAAGTAAAGTATTAAAATAGCGTTAAGGCGTTACCCATATCCCTCTTAACACATTTTTATAGGCATCGTAGTCTATATAGTACTGTAAACTCCACCATAAACTGGTGGGCTATCAGGGAGCACTCCATAGGTACAACACAAACAAAAATCGTAGTGGGATCGATAAGGCATGCGAGGCAATGCCCAGGGTAGGATTCTACCGTTTCGCATGCCTGGACTGGTGGTAACGTATAGCGGCTACTACCGCCCACCTCGAGACACACTCCCATAATCAAATCGAGGGTGGCCACCAATCAATCACAAAGTAATAGATGCGGTATCGAAGAAGCGTATCCGATAGGAGGAGCGACCTCACTTGGGCCGGGATAGCTCATGTTTTAGTCATATCAAGCTGGCCCGAAGGTAAGGGCTGCGTTCTTACCTCATACCAGTAGCATTCGCCAAACCATCCTACTTCGTTCTAGATTCTCCACCATGTGCACAGTTGTTAAAGTGGTTTCAGAATTGGCAGAGAGTATGACAATATCCGACCCCGGTCTATTTAACAACCAACTGCTTATTTCATACCGTGGTCATTTAAAAAAAATCCTAAAATAGTTTATACCTTCATATCAAGATATTCATATACTTATTCCAAAAGTATAAATATATTCATAAATACCGAGGAAGATTTCTTTCAATCAATTTCGATTTTTTTTTATAAATCTCTCTTAAACCATTTATAAACTATTTATATGCTTTACAACCATTTATAAAGCTATTTATAAATTCCAAAACAGTTTACAACTCTTTCCTTTTTTCATAAACTTTTACGCAAATTCCTTTAAACGCTTCCAAATCCCTTTATACATGTTCTTTTAAAAAATCCTTCATAAAATCCTTTAAAACCTTTATAACTCCTTTATAAAACCATTATAAAATCCTTTATAAAAATCTTTTATAAAATCCATTATCAAATCTCTTACAAAACTTTTATAAATTCCTTACAAAACCTTTTACAAAATTCTAAAATCTTTTACAGAAATCTTTTATCTATTAAAGTTATTATAAAAGTCTAATTTTATTATCTTAAATCAAAACTATATTTATTAAATTAAATTAAATTTAAAAAATATATATTAAAACTATATTAAATATTTTATTAAATTAAATTTTAAACTATTTAAAATATATTTTTAAAACTAAATTAAATTATGAGTTAAAATCTTAAATTTACATTTAAAACCATATACTAACTTATAATTTGAAGCTTTAAAACATATAAAATAAATTATTTTCCAAATGTTAATTTTTAAATAAAATCATTAAATTTAATTTAAAATAAATTTATAAATCAAACATACTTTACCATTTAGAAAAAAATTAAAAACCGACCAACGGTGCCCGTACATAATTTTTTACCCTATGGTTATGTGATTGGGTATGTAACATTTCAACCCAAAATAGTTAGATTTCCCGGGTATATATCATTTCAACCCGTATCCCGAATCAATAATTTTCAAATCAATAAAATCGCTCGGGTGTATCATTTCAACCCATAACGATTTCTCTATTCTATAAGATCATTCGGGTATGTCTCATTTCAACCCATTGTGATTTTTTTAACAACAAACTAAGGGAACTTGTAGTGTGATAACAACATATATAATAAACATAACATCCAATCATCCAAAATATCAACAAATAAACATCCATCACAATCAACATCCAAATCAGTCAATAAATCACAATAATTAATTGGTTATCAATATCAGGTATTTAATTATCAGTTTAACTTCAATATTAATTTAAATGGCCATTTAATTCAAATTAAATTTAAATGACAATTTAAATTACAAAATAGCAATCAATGAAATTCTTATCAATTCATAAATTTAATTCAATTAACATGAGAAGGTTTAGTATTTCGTGAGTGGGTTAAATCACTCACCTTTGATTAATCATCGATTTAAAAATCCAATAAAAGCACAAAATCCAACTGTCTTCAAATTCAACCAAACCAGTTCCTTTTTGTCCAGAATTTCGATACGATCCCAATGGAAAAAACCGCGTCCAAATCCGAGCTTGTATGAAAAAGTTATTAGCGTTAGAAGTTTGAAAATTAAATTTACATAATAAAATTCATGGGCAAAAACGTAAAAGCTCACCATCTCTTCCACCCTAAACAGTAACGAACGAACCCTAAGACCCATCAGCCGTCGAACTTTGACCATCTAATGCCGTTGATCCACGACCCTAAACCTTGATCAGACACCACCAAAACCTCCCACGCCTCGACCCGCCTCTCTCATGATCGCACTGCCGCCGTCGATGGCCTCCAGCCGCCTCCGCCTGGACATGGCCACGGCTGCTTCCTCCACGACTTCTGGCTAATCCAGCATGCTGGCGATGATTTGAGACCATAGATGAACGCTGCTCGACCTCCTCTACCTGCCGATGCCCTCCGATCGTCGATTGGTCGACGATCCGCCGTTAAATCCAAAATCCTAGCAACAGACGGCTGAGAAAGATTGCCAAATTCTGGCCAAACCGAGGCTTAATTGTAAAAACAAACTGTAGATGTAGGTTACGCTCATCGAGAGCTTCGCGATGATATATAATTCGATGGATTTTGAGGAGTTTGAATTATCGATTTGATTTGGAAATGCGAATTTAGGTTTTTGGAAAGACAACCATTGGTAAAGGAACCGATGAGAATAAAAGTATGTACAAAAATTGGAATAGACTACTAGGGTTAGAGAAAAAATCTATTTATATAGATAGAGATGGATAAGTACGAATGGGCATATCAAATTGGGTCGAAACGATAACAACGACCCGAAAAGCCCGTTTCATTCCCGAAACGGAAGTAGGTCATCCCATACATCAAAATATAGGTTTTCGATATTTTTAAACTCAATGGAACTGGTTTAAAACCCTAATTCCATTGGGTATAGAAGCTAGCTTTTAAAATCAAATTATATTCATTTAAATTCCATTAATCAATTTCTATGCGTTTCGAGCTCGCACGATCAAACGATAAGTCCGATCGCTATGAAACTTGAAATCCTATAATAATTCACTGTTATGGATTCGATGAAACTATCTTCGTCAAAATCCGAGATAGTGCTCAAAACCCCAGTTTTACACGTTAATTAAATAAATTATTATTTTAAAATCAATTAGTCACCTTTAAATTCTAGATTAAAAGTTAAAAAAATTCATCATTCTTAATTAAAAGGAATTTATAATCTTTTACAATACGATTTTCCATGTTAAATCCAAGATTTAAATATTACATTAATTTCAGCGTTCAATTACAACTGTAATAAATCCATTCATTATAATTTAAATTTCAATCAAATTCTTTTATTTCGATTACTCTTATTATTGAATCAACTATTACCCTATGAATATAATTAACATTAGTTTACATTTTATTGCATTCATAATCTACACTTATCATTTTAACTCATATTAAGTGCAATGTTTAATTACATTAAATTCACATTGGTTTCCAAATTATTTCAACAGATTAAATAATAAAATAATAATTAAAACAATTGTTACACATTAGTAATTCAAACACATTTCTAAGTCTATTGTTTACAAACAAAAGCTAATAAATTTATGTACTAATTAATTTATTTCATATCCTATAATAAACCTATTTCAATTAATAACAGATAATTTTAACATTGAATCCAACATTTAATTTATTCTTTATTTACAATTATAACCAAATTAACTTTACAATTATTTCAATTGTTTTAAATTACATTAAAATAGTTGTTGATAACATTCAAACAACATTATTAAATCATATTCTAATTATTTTTCTCATTAATAAATCATAAATTTGAATTTCTCACAATATTAAATTTCAAAACCTTATTTAATTTAATATTTTTAATTATCAAAAATACGGGTCGTTACACTCTCCCCCACTCAAAACTTTTCGTCCTCGAAAAGGAATAAGAAGGAATTAAGAAACTTAATATAATTTTCAAATTATTCAATTTATAAACACTTTAAATTTACATCGTTAAGTTTTAATATAACTTTGAAAATAACTACGTTTGCACAAAAAATTTCTAAGTCCTAAATTTACAAAAAAATTCGGCAGAGTCTCCTTTGCGCGGCTAGGTCCAAAAAATAATAATATCAATAATTAAAATATATATATATATATATATATCATATGTCAATAATAAAATATCCCAAACCATGGAGAAAAAAATAAATGTCGTTTCAAAACCCGTAATCCGAATACGTACATATTTGTCATGCAAACAACTTATTTATGAAACCAAAAGCAATAACTATTGCTTCCATAAATCGGTATTTCACTAATATAATCCAAAGAGTTGAAATGATGTGAAAGAATAATATTTTAGTTGTTTTAAATCAATAGCACAAGCAACATACAATATATAATAATCATATGCAAACAAAAGCAGTACAAACATTATATGCAACAAAAGAATCCATCAAACACTTATAGCAACCAAAACTAATGGTTTGTCCAGGTTTAGAAACTTTTCATCGTACAAGGGTGATAAATAAACTACCAGGTGTACCATACGCTCAACAGCCTTAGATAATTACTCAATAGATTATTCATACATCCTTAAACAATTTGAAGTATCATTTCCTAAGCTTCCCATCAGCCAAAACAACAAAGAATTTAAGTATTATTTAAATTTGCACGATGTGCATAAATCTTTTATACACAATATCAATTCTAATCGCTTGCTTGAATACATACATTCCACTTTCGAACTAGTATTGTTAACCCGACCACTCTAGTGCGAAATCTTATTCGATTTCTTGATTCGGAATTTCCGTTTTCCTTGCATAGCCATAAACCATGATAGAAAACTTCAAATTCATATCAAAAATTCGTATCAATTGTTCACCGTCAAGAATCGAGCGAAAAATCCTAATTCGAACTGGTGTGAATTACTACAATTATTGTATTCAAATCTAAATTAGAACTGTTATGCGAATAAAATGTTTTACGCACAATTTATATATTTTATTCTATTGGTTTCTTTCACATCATTATTTACTTTTCATTTGTTTTAATTTATTCATACAATAATCATCTTTTATTAAATTTCCTTTATTACTTACATAATTTATTTCCCATACAATATTTGAAATCATTAATGAATCCATTATTAAAGTATTACGTAAATTTCATTGATGTTTATTTCACATTTATTATTTACTTATAACTTTGATATCCATTTTAATATTAATATTCATCAATGAACCATTTCAGTCATTTTCTTGAGTTTATAATCATTTACTTAAACAATATTCATTTTTTTCTATTTAATTTAATTACTAGCATTTTAAAATATTAACTTATGTTTAAAATATTTCTTGTACATCATAAGTCTTATTTGTAGACATAACTCTATTACTTAAGTTTTACTTGTATAAAAAATTCTATTACATATTCATATTGACATTTCAACTTTTAAACATTTTTGGTAAGTTTTATATATGTTTTTAGAATATAATTGGGTGTTATAAAAATTTATCTTATTCATTTTAGTTAGCAAAAAAATATTCAATAATTTGCATCTTCTAAATTTCATTACCCTTTAATTTACAAGTGACAAATCTCCAATTTCTTTACAGTTTCATTAATCACTTAGCTTCTAATTTTTTATTTCTCATGTTAGAAGTTTCTAACTATTAAAATAGTCAAGATTTCATTTCATTACAATAATTGGAATCCCTAATTTATAGAAACTTAAGAACTAAATACCGGTTTTATTTCAAATCGTTTTAAAATTATATATATATATATATATATATTCATACCTTATATATATATATATATATCAAATCATACTTAAGAAAATAAAATTAAAATTTGTTTATCACAACAAATGTGTAGCAAAGCTACTACAATGGTCTTCCCACTTTGAAACTCGAAAATGAACGTCCATGGTGTCGCGATCATCATCGAAATTATTTTCCAGCGATAGAAGAGGTGAGTATAGAACTTATTTCCTTTTGAAATTCTTTTAAAACATTTATTTCAAATCACATTGAAAATATTTATATCCGAAAATACTTCCAAATAATACAAATATTATATCCCAAAATCTTTGAAAACCAATTTCAAAATTCCGGAACTTAAGTTCTCAAATTTCCAATTCATATTCACTTTATTTGTAAATCCTATTTTGTAACCAATATTTATAAAATTTCACTTCCTAACAAACAAACATATCACATACAACTATATCCATTTATAAAAATTATTCTTTTATATACAAAATATAATACTAGGTAAAATTATTTCATTTACCTATATTTCAAAAACAATATTGTGTCGGTCTGCCCTATTAAGTGTTTAGAAATCCCAATCGATGCCATAACGTCCTATGTACCGACCAGAATTCATAAATACTCAACAGAACAGATTGACACAAGACAAAATATTTTTATATCACCAAAAATATGCTTTCTCATATATATACTCTCAAACTCATTCTAGGGTATCAATAACCCTATCTCTAATGAGTTAACCCCGAACAGGCTAAGGTATCCATAAACCAAAGCTCTGATACCAACTATGATGACCCACCTTCTTGGATGGTTTAATTCGATAATAAACCACACATGTCAACTCAAACCATTCAAAAGGGAGGATTGTCGATGGGGTAAATAAGAAAATAAGAGAAAAGAAGGAAAAAAACACAGAATCTCACAGCGGAATGACAAAATATAATACTCAAATAAACAGTTCATGAAGCTGTTTTATAATATACATTTGATTACACAAATTTTACAACAATCAGAGTACAAACAATGACATACCAAAAATGATGCAGTGGAATTACTAATAATATAATATACCAAACTCTGTCTTCGTCCTCCAGAAATAAAGTCTTCAACACTGAAATGCTCAGGCTGACCCGAGCATAATGAAAAGAAAAAGTACTCGAGTCAGAACTAAAAGATCTTATGTAAGTTAAATCAACAACAAGTAAATATGAGTGTAATGGCTTCAGAGATGTTTACGGGATTTTTCATCTCCTATCCAATGTATAACGTGCGTGCAATAACTTAAGAGATGTTTCAGGATTTTCCATCTCCTAAGGATCCATAAAACTATCTATATGTAGTAGAATACACTATATATATTTAGTGTCTATCAGTAAAGTAAAGTATTAAAATAGCGTTAAGGCGTTACCCATATCCTCCTCAACACATTTTTATAGGAATTGTAGTATATACAGTACTATAAACTCCACTGTAAACTAGTGCGCTATCAGGGAGCACTCTATAGGTATGACACAAACCAAAATCGTAGTGGGATCGATAAGGCATATGACAAGGCATACGAGGCAATGCCCAGAGTAGGATTATACCATTTTACATGCCCGGAGTGGTGGTAACGAATAGCAGCTACTACCGCCCACCTCGAGACACACTCGCATAATCAAATCGAGGGTGGTCACCAATCAATCACAAAGTAACAGATATGGTATCGAAGAAGCATGTCCGATAGAAGGAGCGACCTCACTTGGCCGGGGATAGCTCCTGTTTTAGTCATATCAAGCTGACCCGAAGGTCAAGACTGCATTCTTACTTCATACCAGTCGTGTTCGCCAAACCATCCTACTTCATTCTGGATTCACCATCATGTGCATAGTTGTTAAAGTGGTTTCGGAATTGGTAGAGAGTATGACAATATCTGACCTCGGTCACTTTAACAACCAACCGCTTATTTCAAACCGTGGTCATTTAAAAAAAATTCAAAAACAGTTTATACCTTCATATCAAGATATCCATATACTTATTCCAAAAGTATAAATATATTCGTAAACACCGAGGAAGATTTTCTATCAATCAATTTCGAAAATAAAAATCTCTCTTAAACCATTTGTAAACTATTTATATGCTTTAGAACCATTTATAATGCTATTTATAAATTACAAAATAGTTTACAACTCTTCCCTTTTTCATAAACTTCTACGCAAATTCCTTTAAATGCTTCCAAATCCCTTTATAGAAGTTCTTTTTATAAAACCCTTTTAAACCTTTATAACTTCTTTATAAAACCATTATAAAATCCTTTATAAAAATCTTTTATAAAATGATTTTATAAAATCTCTTACAAAACTTTTATAAATTCCTTACAAAACCTTTTACAAAATTCTAAAATCTTTTACAAAAGTCTAAAATCTCTAAAATATTAAATTTACATTTAAAACCATATATTAACTTATAATTTGAAGCTTTAAAACATATAAAATAAATTATTTTCCAAATATAAATTTTTAAATAAAAACATCAAATTTAATTTATAAATTTAATTTATAAATCAAACATAGTTTATCGTTTAGAAAATAATTTAAACCCGACCAACGATGTCCGTATATAATTTTCTACCATATGGTCAAGTGATTGGGTATGTATCATTTCAACCCAAAATAGTTAACTTTCCCGAGTATATATCATTTCAACCCGTATCCCGAATCAATAAAATCCAAATCAATAAAATTGCTCGGGTGTGTATCATTTCAACCCATAATGATTTCTTTAATCTATAAGATCATTTGGGTATGTATCATTTTAACCCATTGTGATTTTTCTAACAACAAACTAAGGGAACTTGTAGTGTGATAACAACATATATAATAAACATAACATCCAGTCATCCAAAATGTCAATAAATAAACATCCATCACAATCAACATCGAAATCAGTCAATAAATCACAACAATTAACTAGTTATCAATATAAGGTATTTAATTATCAATTTAACTTGAATATTAATTTAAATGTCCATTTAATTCAAATTAAATTTAAATGACAATTTAAATTACCAAACAACAATCAATAAAACTCTTATCAATTCATAAATTTAATTCAACTAACATAAGAAGGTTTAGTATTTCGTGAGTGGGTTAAATCACTCACCTTTGATTTATCATCGATTTAAAAATCTAATAAAAGCTCAGAATCCAATGTTCTCCAAATTCAACCAAACTAGTGACATGTTGTTCGAAATTTCGAGACGATACCAATGGAAGAAACCGCGTTCAAATCCGAGCTTGTATGAAAAAGTTATTAGCGTTAGAAGTTTGAAAATTAAATTTAAATAAAATAAAATTCATGGGCAAAAATGTAAAAGCTCACCATCTTTTCCACCCTAAACAGTAACGAATGAACCCTAAGACCCATCAGCCGTCGAACTTCGACTATCCACTGCCACCGATCCACGAACCTAAACCCCGATCAAACAACACCAAAACCTCCCACGCCTCGACCCGCCTCTCCCATGATCGCACCGTCACCGCCGATGGCCTCCAGTCGCCTCCGACTGGACATGGCCGCGACTACTTCTTCCATGACTTCTGGCTAATCCAAGCATGCTGGCGATGATTTGAGACCATAGATGAATGCTGCTCGACCTCCTCTACCCACTGGTGCCCTCCGATCGTCGATTGGTTGATGATCCAGCGTTAAATCCAAAACCCTAGCAATGGATGGCTGAGAAAAATCGCCAAATTCTGGCCAAACCAAGACTCAGTGCAAAAATGAACTGTTTTGGCAAAGTTTATGGCAACCAATCATATTTTTACAAATAGGCAAGTTAGTTGAAAAGTAGTACTTAAAAAGGCAATGGAAACAGTTTTGCATAAGTTTATTGTTTCGCCACTTTCAGTAGCTACCTTTTGACCCTATACTTCCACCCCAACCAATTCGAAACCAATACATAAGGTATCAATGCGTTGGTAGGTAGTGGATTGGAGAATGGCAGTAGGTATGGAGCCAAAACCAAGCTTTTGGAGGGGACGAGGCCTTTGTTTTACTATCCAAAGAAATGCCACTTGCCTTGTTTTTAATAGAATGCTTTCGAAGGGGTTTAATATAGCTTTCGAAGAGGTTGTCGCCTTTTTGTTTAAAGGGTAGTTTTCAAATGAGTTGCCTTGTTTTTAAATCAATGCTTTCGAAAGAGTAGTTTGAACCCAGTCGAAAACATGCTACCGCCTTCACACCTTTCGAATTGATTAAAGTTATCAACGAGTTCGAAAAGTAGCTTTTTTTTATAAATGTACCAAGCCACTTCCCGATGCTTTTAAAAGAGCTCCAGTAGCTGTTTTAATAAAAGGTTTCGAAGGCAATGGCTTCAAAAGGTGTTTTGAAGCTATCATTCTTGTTGTTTTACCTAAGTACCAATGCTTCCGAAAGGATGGTTCCTAAGCCATTTGCTTTCCCCAAATTCTTTTATTTGAAGGTTATTGGTTTCGAAAGGGGTACTTTCCCTTTCATTCACTTTGACTCGTAAGTTTTGTTTAAGATTAAACCCAATGGTTTCGAAGCTATGAATCTATGAGTTACTTTAATACTTTCATATGGTATGTTTTGATGGTTTCAAAATGCCTATGCTTAGTGTTTTAAAAAGAAGATTTGAATGCTTTTGAAAGAGGTATTCTAATGGTTTTGAAATTAAAGGTCTAAGGTTGCGAAAGCCTTAGTTTTCAAAACAAAGAACCCAATCTCAATTTTAAAGGAAAACCCATGGCAATATAAAAATGGCTTTTAATTTTGGAATTTTTGAAGAAGCTTTCCTTGATAAAATAATAGGTTAAAGGGATTAACCATGTTTCATGTGAAAAATGGTTTCAAGGATATTAAACCATAAATGTTGGTATTGATATGTTATTATGTTTGCTTCTTCTAAATACATATTCACTGTGCAATGGACCCATAACTGTATTTTGGGAAGAAATGGCAGAATAACCAGATAGGTTAAACCCAGTAGTGAATATAAATCAAATTAACTCCTGTATGAGTAGAATTGCATCAAATAGGTCAAACAGACCAAAACTTAGGATGCCTAAAGATTGATTAGAGAAGTTGTCCATTAAGATAGGTTCATAGTAAACCAATGAATACTATATTTGGAAATAGTTATTGGTAGGGACCAATAGGTTCGTATTGATCCCATGAAAACTATATCCGGATAAAGTTATTGACAGAAGTCAATAGGCTCATAGTTAACCCATAAAAACTATGATATAAGAGGATTTATTGGAGATACCAATAGGTTCAAGGAGAACCCATAAAGTAAATGTATGAAGTTATTGGTAGGGGCCAATAGTTCTTAGTGATCCCATGAAAACTATGAGACCGGGCAGATAATCCTTAAGTTTGAAATAGGTTCTTAGCGATCCCATAAAAACTATGAAATAGGACAGGTAGTCCATAAACTTTAAACAGGCTATTAGTCAGCCCATGAAAACTAATAGATTAATAGTGAGCCTAGAATCTATAACCGAGAAAGATTGTCAAATGAATAGGGATGGGAAATCCATGATATTTTGCTTGTTTGCATATCATCATGATATTTTAAATTGTTATATTTTTAACCATTGTGGATGCAAGAGCATAGTGTATGGTTATTATAAATTTTTGAGTAAGTTAATAGTGAGGGAAAAACCCGTTCCGCTAAGCGGCGTGGTCTCACTAGATATTTAAATGGTTCGAGATGGTAGGTTATTATTCATACATGGCTTTTTGTCTGAATCGAAGTTTATGTTTTCCCATTAAACTCTCGGGTGCTCAATTAATTTTGAGTAGTTTGATAATTGAGGTATTTTAGGCACTTCTTCGATGAATAAGCTTCCGGAGACGTGCATGAGGCAAGCTAGCTATTAGGAGTTCTTTTCTTTTATTCCGCCGTGTGTTGATGTAAAGGCAAAGTTTATTACTTGCCTATGTTTAGACTCTGATTATCCAATGAGGCATCTTCATATGTCGCTCTTGTGGCGTATGTATTAATAATTATATTTTCTCTCAATGTTCTTATCGAATTTGGGATTATGTAATGAATCTAAAATTCTTTGAAATGGAATGAGATATTTGTTTAAATAGTTTTAAAAAATTTCATATCCATGTTTTTCTGTTGTATCAATGTCTAACATTACCGCATTTGGTCGCCAAGAATTAATAATTATGGATGACTGCAGCATCCGTAGCTGTGACGCCCCATCCCGAAACCCACAAGTTTTCATACCAATTAAGTTTAAAACAAAAACTAGCTCAAAAATTTATACTAAATGTTCTAAACTAACACTTCTATATTTTCTCTTAAGATAGAGTTTTTTATCTATCCTCTATTATTACTCAAATAAATAAGTGTCAAACAAATTTTTATATTCATCATTAATAACTTGTACTAAAATATTCAATTAATATTTTACTTTTTCAAACCAAAGTATTCTTTTACTTTAAATACGTCATTTTATTAATCAAAGCATCAAATGATATTTTCTTCTAATTAAGACATCCTCTTAATTAGAATTATTCACTTTTATTTGTCCAAATTACCATATTCAATTTTTCAAATTTCAAATAATATAAGGTTACTGCCTCGCCATTGATTTTATAGTGAATGACCCCATCGATTGGCTACAGAGTTAATCAAACAATCAAAAATGCCTCGCCACTCCTCCAACACTCACTATGGTTTAATGGTTTCATTAAACATTTAAAATAAAATAAAATTAATACTCCACCATATTAATTATTTTCAAACTTTACTTATTAAAACTAAATTTACCGTGTCTGACTGTCTCATCTCAGCGTTTAAGAAATTCCTATCGATAACATTGGCCAAACGTATCGACCAGAATTCTTAAATCACTTGACGGACAACCCAACACAAAAATCCATTTTCTTTAAAAAGAAATACCTCATGTATAATACTCAAAATATTCTTTGTTTTCCCAAAAAAATCCAATTTCTCTTAGAAACATATCTTCAATTTTTGAATAATTTGAAAATTCAATTATAACTTATTCTCACAATCAAAGACACAAGAAGAACTCATCGAGATATTCCCAGAATACTCGATTCAAAAGACTGAAGGAATAGTCTAGAGCGTTCGTCATTCCGAACGGTATAACAAACCACTCACAAGACTCATAACGAGTGTGGAATATGGTAAGAGTAACGCTATCCTCCGTGACTCGTAGCTCATGAAAAATTGGTGTAGGGTCAAGCTGAGGAATGACCCTAGCACTACTCAATAGATTAAAAAGAGAAATGAGATATAAAAGCAATAAATATCTTCTCAAATAGGAGAAGTAACATTGACAACAAATTATTACTTCGAGTGAAGTAATACCACAAAGTATATCAACAATTGAGTATCCAAAGAGGATATCTCAAAAGGGGTAAGAATGGAAATATTAAATAAATTCAATGAATCACCTCATTTCCCCAGTGGACATCCTCGTAGAAGGATGACCGAAAGTCTAAGAATAAGGAATGAGGTCAATATAATTCTCGATTGCCCGATTGGGTGTCATACCCGAATGGACTCACAAAAATCAACTGAGTCACAATGACTGGAATTCAAGATATATCATTAGCATCTCGAAACTCAAGAGTGAATACAGAGACTTCAGAATCATCATTTACATTCCGAAGGACAAGAAACAACGAATTAGCCGAACTAGGATACTTAGTATAGGATTCTTCAAATCACAGAACGTGGCTTGATAATAGACAAGCCACTTCATCTCAAACACTCCAAACTCTAGATAGAAAATGGCATGCTAATTCGCATGAAAAGATAATCTATAAGCAACATCCCAAATCCTCATACATCATTTCAAATATTGCGGATCCACTCAATAGGATTCACAATTCCAACAAAAGAACAAGACAAGAATATCCAAAAGCATCAACAAACTCCTCCAATACGGATAAGTGTCAAGCACCCGTATTGAAGAGGACTCGAATAAAACAATCACGATTAGGATTACTCCTAAGATAAGATGTCATCAATTCTATTTTTGAAATACTACGCAATAAAATTTATTCCTAGACATATCCCAAACTTCTATCTCAAAGGACACGATAAGATAAAGGACACGATAAGATAAAGGACACGATGATTAAGGGATTTGTAATATTTGTACAATACTTGGATATATCATAATATATGCTTCTGTTATGTGTTTATCTTATTTTGTTTTGAACCTCGCTCTGATACCAAGTTAGAACAAGCATCAGGATACACACACAACTCAAGAGAAAATGCCCTAGGCAAAAATGCCTAAGAGGTCGACATGCAGGTCGACCTCACTCGCCTCTAGGTCGACCGTATGGTCGACCTATTGGGCTTGAAGATCGACCCCTAGGTTGACATGCATGTCGACCTAGGACACGGACTTTGCCCAGTCAATTTCTCAGCCTTGACCTGATTTTCCAGCGTGATTTCCATATAGCAAACGCTGATAAAAAGCTATGAAATTTTGCAAATCTCTATTACTACATCTAAACTATAATCCAGAACAATTCCGACAACAATTCAGCAAGGAATTAAGAAGATATAATCATTAGAAGAGGCCACTAAAACAAGATGTACACTGTAAATAAAACTTCTCAAAATTTGTTTACTATAACTACGATTCATCCAGATTTTTGCAATTGCAACACTGTTTTAACTAGAATTGTGAGTTAACAAACTCATCTTGCTGTAGAAAAGACAAAAACTTGAATTTATGTTGAAAGAGGCAAGCTTTGAGGAGGTTCTAACTTTAAATAACCAGTACAAACTTAAAACAATACATGCATGAAGAAGGAAAAAGATTACAGACAATTCTCTAATTTTTTTGATGAAATAGATTAAGTATTGGATTTGATTACCTTCTCTTATTTTTGCTTTGGTGATTTTCTCTTTTATTTTAGAAAAATTAAGCAAAGTTTTTATTTTTAAAAGAGGAAGCCATGGATTTACTATAAGTTGTATTTTGAGAAGAAGAAGGAGATGGGAAGTGTACGTACAGGTTGTGTTATTTCTTTTTTCTCACTTCTTAATTCTGGTTTTAGGCTAAGTGTGCTTTGGACCCTAGTATTAAAGAGAATTAATTTTAGCTTAAGGAATAAAATGGACACTTAAACAAATTAATGTGTACATATCACATATACACATAAAAATGCATTTCTCTCAAGTTTTACACAAGAAAAATGTGAAAACTTGTATACGTATAAAATAAAACATTTTCTATCATATAAAAAGATTAATTTATATTTTTAAAACATTTTTATTATTAAAATCCTTTATTTTTCAAAAATACACTATTTACTCAAATAAATGAATAAAACTCTATTTTTAACTTTTAAAATTCCACAAAAATACTTTTCTCACTTAGAAAAATATTTTAAACCATTTTAAACTCAAATTTATAATTAAACTCATTTTTAAACAAATTTCCATCTTTTTATTTAAATAAACAACCTTTAAAATATCATACTTCTTTTAAAAAATTATTAAAAGAAGTAATTGGCAATAATTAACAAAATTATTGCATTTTCTCTAAATAAATATCATTTCCCATCATTATTAACCCAAATAAATAAAATAAAGTTTCAAACTTTATTTTTCTCATTTTAATTTCAAAATTCATTGTTTATTCCAAATAAACAAATAAAATTTCCAATTTTATTTCAGTTTACAATATTAAATTATAACTACTGTTATAATTTAGTATTAACAGGCAATCTCAAAAACCAGGGTTGTTAATGTAGCCGTTAGTTTTGGGCCTCCAAGTAGGGGATGTTACAAGTTGGTATCAGAGCATAAGTTTATGAAAACATAAAAGAAATTTAAAGCTATTTTTCCAAAACACAATCCAATGAATCAAAAAAAGATCGGGGTTTTGGTTAATTGTAACGATCCCAAATTTTAAATTATTTTAAATTTATAATTGAATTAAATTTTGATTTAAAACTGTGAATTTGTTTGAATTTTCAAGTTTAATATGAGGAATATATTTTAATTTAAAGTTGAATTGGGATTTATAAATAATGTAAAGGAAATTTTCTTTGAAATTTTAAAATACAGAATCTTTGGATTTAAAAAAAAATCAAATTTATCTTATTTAATTAAATTAAAAACTCTACATTTTTGACATTTGATAGGATATATGCAATGAATATAATATAGCTAAAATCAGATAACATATTAATTATGGAAAGTTGTTTATAATGCAAGCAACAAATAAAGTCAATTTGTTTAAAAATTTGCTAAAGAGTTAAACGGGCTTCAGTTGAATCTTGGCCCACGATTTCTTTTGTTAGTGGTACCGTGTTATATTGAAGTGAATAACCGGTTCCCTTATTCACTTTTCCATTATTCGTCTCAAAACCCTAAACAAAATAAAATGAACGAAGAAAAATAATGGCGGCTTCGTATTCATGTTCTTCGAAAACCCTAAATCGAACAAAGAAATAAAAATGGCGGCCTAAAATCGTTCGTTCCTCCTCCATTTATTTTCGCCTCTTCTTCAAATCGATGGCTGCTCCTCAAATAAATTTCGATGCTTTTGCCACCCACGCTAATGCTATCAGCTGTCCATCGTGTTAGCCTTGGAGCACCGTTCGAATCACACAAGCGTTTTCGAAATCACCACGAGAGCATCGTTGTCTACCCCAGCTAGCAACAGTGAGTTTTCTCACGATTAATCTTGTTCAAGTTTTTAAATTTGGTTGAGTTGGGTGTTTGGTTGTATGCTATTATTTGTGTTGCTTTGGTCTGATGTTTTTGCGAGTGATTCACTTATATATGGATATTTGGTTGCATTGATTCTTATGCATCACTGTGTTGAATAAAAAAATATATATGATGAGGACAGACACTACATGTATGATTTTTGCATAGACCCATGTGTTCATGTGTGTATAAATGGTTGTTGGGTGTTGTTTGCTTCCATTTGCTCTGTTAAGTAAATTTAAATTGATGAGAACAGATACTATACTGGGTCACAAGGAAGAAAATAAAACAGATGCTTCACGTAGTCTTGGCATACTTCCCTGTTAAATAAATTTAACTGATATGAACAGACTACCCACTTGATTTGAGCTGTTGTTGTGATGTTATGGGTTTTTTTTGTAAACTACACTTATATATATGTCCATACATATACAAATACATTTCTGTGTATATGTGTATGTGTGTGGCTGTGTACTTTCATGTTGGACTGTTATGATGCACTTGTTATTAGTACATTGTCCCTTGGCACATTTGATCCATTTCTTCTGATCCTAGCTACTGAATTGGTCCACTTGTATATGCCATATATACACATATACATATGTGTATATATGTGTGTTTAGTGGTTACCCTTGCTCCTTTTACTTGCCAGTTCTGTTTTGTGCCAATATTTGTGATTTCTTTTTAAGGTTGCATTTCAACCCAGTTGCCTTTGTTAACCATGTTGCTGCCTATATCTGCATACTCTGCTAGTTTAAATTTTTGGTCATACTCATTCACTCGGTCTATTCTTGGTTGCACCAGTTTGTTTGGGTTGATCTAACCCTGGGTGCTGCTGTAGCATTTTGGTCCCATGACTTTGCCGAGTTGTGTTTTGTTTACTGAATTTGGGTTTTACATTTGTTAAAGGTGCATACATGTGTACATTCACATATACATGTGTGTGTATACAGGTATGTGCTGCTTGTTGCCTATTACTCTTGAGTATGCTGGCTTTATTGTTATTTGTTTCTATGACTGGTATGCGATCAGTAGTGGTCTCCGATCTGTTGGGCATTTATTTTATTTACACTTTCATTTTGGTGGACCGATTCAGTTTACTTTGTTATCTCTGCTGCCTATATTGCACTATTAACCCTGTTGGGCTGTTACCATTATATTTCAGTACATTGCAAATTTATTTACTTGAATTAAGATTAATCCTGACTCGAGTGTTTTGTGTTTTGCATAAAACGCTCGGGTCAGACCGAGTGTTTGCAGCTTGAAGGTTTTCAGGCAGCGAAGTTAGAGAGAGGAGAAACGCTCACCTTAGTTCGGGAATTTTTCTGAAGATTTATATGCAGTAAAAAATTAAAATTTGTACTTAAAGAAATATTCCGTTGTATAAATCTAATATATTGTATAAACTCTGATATTTGTAAAGAAATCCAGTTTTGCGAAATATTATTATTCTGTGATTCTGTGGTTGATTTTGTTTAAACTCTATAAACTGAATAACAATCCATCATTTTGAACGTTTCAAGTTGGTTTAATTACCGACTAGGGGCGGTCAAAAGGGCGGGATGTTACAAAGTGGTATCAGAGCTTTGGTTTATACAAAGCTTAGTTTATGGCATTTAATATGAATAGTTACTAGAATCACTTTAAAGAAAGCGTATTTTGGAAACAAAGCATTTTTCAAATCTAAAGAAGTATAAATTCGTTTTTTTTAAAAAAAGGTATTCTAAAAATTCAAATCCTTTTCGGAAATCCCTCTCTCTAAATTTAGGTTTACGATAATTTCTCTTTGATAAGGTCTCCTTAGATTTGAGTCCCGATCATTCAAAAACCCATTATCGAATTGCTGAAATTTATGAAAAATAGAATATAAGTTAAGAGAATTAATGAATTGGTTTAAATCAAATATTTTGAATATCTCCAATTCAAGAACAAAAGATAATGGCGAAAGAAGATTTGTTAAAAATCTAAAGTAATATGACGGGAATCGCGATTAATGAGACCTACTAGAAACATCAATAAGTATAAAAGAAAAAAAACGGTTGCTATGGAATTTTTGAAGTGCGAATTCAAACAAATGAAATAATAATTGGGAAATAAAATGACATGTCAATTTAGTTATAGCCAAGGGGGTCATTGAACTACAACTTGGGAATTTGATTCCGAATTCTTTTGAAAATTGATCTCAAATGTTTTGAAAAAACAATACTAGTAGTATATACGGGAAAAAAATTCAAGTAATTTTTCAAAGTATTTTTTAATAAGATAACAATTTTTCTTTGTTTTTTCTTTTTCTTTTCTTTTTTCAAGTAAGGTTTGATATGCAAGAATGTATATATATGTTTGAAATAAAATTCGGAGTTGAATCTCAAGTTTGATTGAATAATAATCCTACATATCAGGATAATGTAAATTTGCAGATTGTCTTAGGGAAATGATTGAATAATCCAACCTTTTCTAATAAGGATTGCAAATTTTGATAGGAAACTTCGAAAACATCTTGTTAATTATAATGGCGAAAACCGAAGCACAAAAAGCAGCACGCCGTGAACAAAGAGCAATTGCCCGTAGAGAAGCAGAAGTGGCACATGCGGAAATTGAAAGGAAAATCAATGAAAGGCAAGGACCTGGTCCTTATGATGATGTTATCTGTTATCGATGTCATAAAAAAGGACATTATTTTGTTACGTGCTGAGAGAAGAGAAAGAAAAGGAATGTGGATAACCGGTTCGCTCGTCCTGAGATTATGTGTTTTAAATGTCAAGGGAAAGGGCATTTTCTTAGTCATTGCCCTGAAGTGAAAAGGAAGAAGCGCGCACTCAATTTACCAGTCGACAGATTAACAATCTGCTATCATTATCGCCAGACTGGACATATAGCCAGAAATTGCACCGAAAGGCAGCATGGAAAGCAAGCTATAGCCCGATCAGCTAGAGCGAAAAGTGTAAGGATGATAGATAAGGATGGGAACATCAAATATTTTTGCGGGAACTGTAGGAATTGGGGACATGTTGACTTTGAATGTGTTAATCCTCCTATTATACAACCTGAAATAGTGCAAACCGAAGAGGGAAGTTCGGAAAAGATGCGTACTACCAGACAGGAAGTCGATAGTCCTCAATAATTCTGAATCTTAAAGCGATCAGTATATTTTGTAATACTATCTTTTGTAATCCAAAATCTTCTATGTATGTATTATAAAAGCCTTAAGCTATGTATAGTTTGCACGTAAATGTTTATGGAAAGATTGGGAAGAAGTATTTTAGTGAAATAGCATCTTGGGAAGGAAATCTATTTATCGACTTAATTTTATGAATCAAACTAGTTTTGATGTAAAGCTTATATTTCAAGTTTAGACTAATGCCTAAAATAGTTAATGTGGATATATAAAGATAATGGAACCCATTCGATGAATAGTAATAAGATAAATGAATTTGGAATAGATCTTATATAAGTAAAGTGAATAGTGATTTGATAAAAAAAAAGAATATAAAGCACTAAATTCACTATTGTTGCTGGGAAATAATAAGGGTAATGACTACAGCATCATCAATATCATTTTCGAGTTTCTGTGTGATAGATTTTCTACCAATAGTAAATTAAAAAAAATTGAAATTTTGTTTTGATAAATAAAATTGAATATGAAATAAAGATTTTTAACTTAAGAAAAGTTTAATTGAATTGAGTTAGCATTAATAAATATATGATTTGAAATTTAACTAAAGGAAGTTAAATAAATTGAACTGGATTAGATAAATTATTGAGATGGAAATTTAAACTTAAAAGATAAGTGATTATATAATATGAATTGGGAAGTTTCAATTGATAAGTTGTATAACTTATAAAATGGGAAAATTTAAGTAAAACCAGTTGTTAAAATGGTTAAACAGTTTTGTTAAGTAAAACAAAATCTGAATTTTGAATAGTGATATGAATTTGACTTTAGTAAAAGTTAAATAAAATGACTTTAGAAATGAAATCTAAGTTAATTTAAATAAAATAGAATTTAAAATAAATTAGAGACGAACTTAAGTTGTATAGTGAAAATAAATGCAAGTGAAGATAAAATGAAACATAGCTAAAGTAATGTTGAATGAGGTTGAATTTGATATCAAAATGAATTAATAAAGTGAAGTAATGAATATGAATTTGAGTTATATAAAGGAAATTCAACTTTAATTGTAAATGTGAATTAGTGAATAAACATGGATTAGAAATGTTGTTGTTAAGAGTTGAATAAAACTTAAGTTAAGAAGTTGTGAATATAGTGAATATTAGAATTCAACCTGAATTAGAATATAAACCAATTGAAATTAAATGTGTTAAACCAAATTGAATGTAAGCAAAGTAAATAAATTTGGTTATGTTGAATGTGCACTGGTTGTTAGATGGTTGCTAGTTGATTGTATAGAAATTCATTAAGTGTTAATGAAATTGAATTAATGGAAATTGGAAGCTAAGTAATTGAATTCAAATTGAAAGATAAGTAAATCGAAATAGAATCAAATTTGATTTGAATTGAAAGCAAACTAACTTGAATATAAATTAGTGAAAGTAAACTAATTGAATATGAATGAATGTTAGTAAAATCCAATGTAAATGAATCAAATGTGATTAAATTGAAAATCAATTCAATGAATGATTTACTAAAGAACTAGTTGATTATTTTGGAAATAGAAAGAAAATGCAAGGTTCAAATGGGATTTAGATTTGAAAATTTTGAAGTTGTCAACATGACAATTCATAATAAATTTAATAGATCCAGTGTTGAATTTAAATTTGAACTTGCAGAGAATTAAGTTAAGTGGAAAACTTAATATTGGAAAGTTTGATGTCGGTTTAAAACCAATATTGTGAAAAGCATGCGGGATTCAAACTATGAATTAAGTCGAAGTTGAAACGTTAAATGGGAAATTTGAACAATTAGTTCAACTTGAAATTTTTCAAAAAGATTGAATCTTGAGTTAAATCGAGTTTAACTTCGACACCAAAAACAATATAAGTTGAGTTTTGAATTTCGGATGGTCGATTTGGATTGTATGTCTAACATTGTGAATTGATGACATAGCAATTGATCTCTATTAAATATATATCTGTTTGGTGGCGGAGAATTTATTCTCTTAGCTTAACACCCTTCTCTGAGACGTACGAGCTCAGAGGTTATATATCGGTAGACATCAATTATGTGTTGAGAATTGACAATGTAACGTGTAATCCAAATCGAGTGTGAAGTCGATAATAATTTTAATTATGAATATGAATTAGGTTTGAGATAACCTTAAGCTTTCAAATTGACTTAGAGGAAAATTTTAAATCGGTAACGAGATGAAAAATTCAGGAATCCTCTATTTGTTATGGGTATGTGATATGTAGGTTTTCGGAACTTATGTATGAGAATGCAGTAAATTCGAAAACCATCAGTTTGGAAAGAAATTGTTATGGAAATCTTATGTAAGTTTACATAGATATGATATGTACGAAATGTGAAATGAAGTACTATATATGTATGACATTATGTTTTCTAAACTGAGGATATGGAAAAGTACCTTCCATTTAAAATTGGTGAAGGTGTTGGAACTCGGTATGAGTGTCCATTTGAAATTCGTAGCTACGTAGAATTTCCATTAGTCGGAGTGACTATTTGAATTGAAATCCCTCGTAATGGGATCATGTTGATGAGATCATGATTGATTGATCATGATGAAGGTTAGCGTAATTCGAGAGGTGTGATACCTACAGTTAAAAGCGATTCCACTGGGATAGTGGCGCAACCGCCGTGTAAACTGCAATCTAAATGCCATAGCGAAATTTGAGGGGCGAGATGCCTACGATTACAAGCGATTCCACTGGGATAGTGGCGTAACCGCCGTGTGAACTACGATCTATGGCAACAACCATGGCGAAATTCAAGAGATGTGAAGTCTACAGATTACAAGCGATTCTACTGGGATAGTAGCGTAACCGCCGAGTAACTGTGATCCATGGGGGAACGTGCTTTCCATATCCATTTTTAAAAGAATTTTTAAGTATTTTCACTGGGAGTTGAAACAAGTATATTTAGTACTTGGAGATTTTTAGTCCTGCGCCTGGCCAGCGTATGCCTAATGTCTGTAAGAACGACGATAGATTTGTTAAATTTCGAGTTAGTAAGTATTTTCAATACTGTAATAGCGAATCAATAGTCTGAAATTAAAATTACATAATTCCAACCTAATAAACTAAGGAAGAAGATTTTTAAATGTCTTGAAAGTCCACAGCTTTAGAAAAGATATAATACGCAAATCTCTAACATGAAGAATTTCAAGTTTAAATCTGAGTTTTGTAAGTCGAAAATTTTGGTAAAAGACTTTTGCATCTTGATTGTAGAAATCAATGAACAAAGGAGATAATGAACAAAGCTAGTGAGATAAAACAAATGGAATGAATCCTATATTTATTTATTTTTGATAAGTTTCGAGCTTGGTAAAATTATGTAGGGTATAAATATCGGTGAGATATTAACAATCATTTTTCCTAACTTATAATTTCGGGACGAAATTCTTTTATGGAGGGGAGATTGTAACGATCCCGAATTTTAAATTATTTTAAATTTATAATTGAATTAAATTTTGATTTAAAACTGTGAATTTGTTTGAATTTTTTAAGTTTAATATGAGGAATATATTTGAATTTAAAGTTGAATTGGGATTTATAAATAATGTAAAGGAAATTTGCTTTGAAATTTTAAAATATAGAATCTTTGGATTTAAAAAAAAAAATCAAATTTGTCTTATTCAATTAAATTAAAAACTCTACATTTTTGACATTTGATAGGATATATGCAATGAATATAATATAGCTAAAATCAGATAACATATTAATTATGGAAAGTTGTTTATAATGCAAGCAACAAATAAAGTCAATTTGTTTAAAAATTTGCTAAAGAGTTAAACGGGCTTCAATTGAATCTTGGCCCACGATTTCTTTTGTTAGTGGTACCGTGTTATATTGAAGTGAATAACCGGTTCCCTTATTCACTTTTCCATTATTCGTCTCAAAACCCTAAACAAAATAAAACGAACGAAGAAAAATAATGGCGGCTTCGTATTCATTTTCTTCGAAAACCCTAAATCGAACAAAGAAATAAAAATGGCGGCCTAAAATCGTTCGTTCCTCCTCCTCCATTTATTTTCGCCTCTTCTTCAAATCGATGGCTGCTCCTCAAATAAATTTCGATGCTTTTGCCACCCACGCTAATGCTATCAGCTGTCCATCGTGTTAGCCTTGGAGGACCGTTCGAATCACACAAGCGTTTTCGAAATCACCACAAGAGCATCGTCGTCTACCCCAACTAGCAACAGTGAGTTTTCTCACGATTAATCTTGTTCAAGTTTTTAAATTTAGTTGAGTTGGGTGTTTGGTTGTATGCTATTATTTGTGTTGCTTTGGTCTGATGTTTTTGCGAGTGATTCACTTATATATGGATATTTGGTTGCATTGATTCTTATGCATCACTGTGTTGAATAAAAAAATATATATGATGAGGACAGACACTACATGTATGATTTTTGCATAGACCCGTGTGTTCATGTGTGTATAAATGGTTGTTGGGTGTTGTTTGCTTCCATTTGCTCTGTTAAGTGAATTTAAATTGATGAGAACAGATACTATACTGGGTCATAAGGAAGAAAATAAAACAGATGCTTCACGTAGTCTTAGCATACTTCCCTGTTAAATAAATTTAACTGATATGAACAGACTACCCACTTGATTTGAGCTGCTGTTGTGATGTTATGGGTATTTTTGTAAACTGCACTTATATATATGTCCATACATATACATATACATTTCTGTGTATATGTGTATGTGTGTGGCTGTGTACTTTCATGTTGGACTATTATGATGCACTTGTTATTAGTACATTGTCCCTTGGCACATTTGATCCATTTCATCTGATCCTAGCTACCGAATTGGTCCACTTGTATATGCCATATATACACATATACTTATGTGTATATATGTGTGTTTAGTGGTTACCCTTGCTCCTTTTACTTGCCAGTTCTATTTTGTGCCAATATTTGTGATTTCTTTTTAAGGTTGCATTTCAACCCAGTTGCCTTTGTTAACCATGTTGCGGCCTATATCTGCGTACTCTGCTAGTTTAAATTTTTGGTCATACTCATTCACTCGGTCTATTCTTGGTTGCACCAGTTTGTTTGGGTTGATCTAACCCTGGGTGCTGCTGTAGCATTTTGGTCCCATGACTTTGCCGAGTTGTGTTTTGTTTACTGAATTTGGGTTTTACATTTGTTAAAGGTGCATACATGTGTACATTCACATATACATGTGTGTGTATACAGGTATGTGCTGCTTGTTGCCTGTTACTCTTGAGTATGCTGGCTTTATTGTTATTTGTTTCTATGACTGGTATGCGATCAGTAGTGGTCTCCGATCTGTTGGGCATTTATTTTATTTACACTTTCATTTTGGTGGACCGATTCAGTTTACTTTGTTATCTCTGCTACCTATATTGCACTATTAACCCTGTTGGGCTGTTACCATTATATTTCAGTTCATTGCAAATTTATTTACTTGAATTAAGATTAATCCTGACTCGAGTGTTTTGTGTTTTGCATAAAACGCTCGGGTCAGACCGAGTGTTTGCAGCTTGAAGGTTTTCAGGCAGCGAAGTTAGAGAGAGGAGAAACGCTCACCTTAGTTCGGGAATTTTTCTGAAGACTTTATATGCAGTAAAAAATTAAAATTTGTACTTAAAGAAATATTCCGTTGTATAAATCTAATATATTGTATAAACTCTGATATTTGTAAAGAAATTCAGTTTTGTGAAATATTATTATTCTATGATTCTGTGGCTGATTTTGTTTAAACTCTATAAACTAAATAACAATCCATCATTTTGAACGTTTCAAGTTGGTTTAATTACCGACTATGGGCGTCAAAAGGGCGGGATGTTACATTAATGCTATAGTAACATACTTGTATTTGATATATATAAGTACGTATTCCCCTCTCTCTTAGGCCTTTCTATTGTATCTTACTAAGGCTCGTATGTAGATTTATGAGAAAGGAAGATATGGAGGTAGGAAATCTCAGTGGAGGAAGCACCATAACAAATGGAAATGTCCGACCAAATACCAGAAGGAACCCGAGTCGACAGGCAAATGCAAATGCCAACATAAATGCTAGAAATTCGCCAATAGATATGAGGATGATATATCAGTTCTTCATCAATCTGATGTAAGCTAAAGCAGCTACTAAAGTAGCTAGGAATGTTGGAGGAGCTAATCCCATGGCTCCAACTGGAAACAACTATGCTAAGTTGAGCAAAGATTATACCAGTCTTGGTGGAAAGCCGTTTTTGGGAACAGAGGATGCTATAGAAGTTGAGAATTAGCTTTTGCATTGTGAGAGAATCTTCGCTGACTTGGATTGAATGATGAGTAAAAAAGGAGACTAGCCTCTAGGCCGCTGCAGGGAACAACACTTTATTGGTGGAACAGTGTCACTGTTGAAGTTCCAGAGGAAGAATTGACTTGGGCAGAATTCCGAAGGAGATTCGAAGAAAGGTTTTTATCTGAAGTTGCTAAGTCTACATCGTTAAGGGAGTTCATGGACTTGGTGCAAGGTGAGATATCGATGATTGAGTATGCTGCAAATTTTGATGAGTTATCCAGGTATGGGTATGCCACTATTGACACCGTCATTAAGAGAAATGAGAATTTTATTCGAGGACCGAGACTCGAGATTTCTTGTGTGACCTTACCACATCTTTGTTATCCTTGTAATGTTTTTGTGGAAATGACAATCCGACATGAGGAGATGTTTGCTACTTATGGGAAGGAGAAGCAAGTTGAAACCTAGAGTTCCCTTGGCAAGAAGAGGAAGTTTTTTAAGAAGAAAAGAACCCAAAAGGGAGAAGTTGCCAAGAATGCAAAGGCTAATTTGGTTTGCTTTAAGTGCGATAAGAAGGATCATTATTCCCACGAATGTCGAACTGGCAAAGGGAAGAAGAACATAGATAAGAAGGGTGTGAAGTGCTTTAACTAGGACTAGGTGGAGCATTATAAGAATCACTGTCCAAAACCAGTCAAGGTAGACAAGGGAAAAGTCTTTGTTGTTGGACCATCGATGGCTAGGCCAACTGTTCCTGAGAAAGGAAAGATTATGATGGAAGGTATGCTTTTGATTCATGTATATGAGTTAGGGTACTATTTGATACCGGTGCATCGCATTCATTTATATCTCAGTGTTTGGTTAATAGGTTATGTTTAAAACCCACATACCTTGTTACTTCCTTAAGGGTTGTGAATCTAATAGCAGGGTATGCAACTCTGCGAATGAGATGTGACCAGATAGAACTTGATTTGTTAGGTCATAAGTTTACATGTAGTCTGTACATTTTTAGTTTCATAGATTTCGAAATCATTTTGGTATGGATTGGTTGGGTAGATATGAGGCTAGAATATTTTGCCAAAATATGGAAATATCACTGAGAACCCTAATAGTCATAATCGAATTATATTCTCAGTGGAGGTTTCTGACTGGAATGCTTGTACTCTGTTGAGTGCTATGGAAGTAGAATAAGAGTTAAGTTAGGTTCGAGTAGTAAGAGAATTTGTTGATGTTTTTGAGCCGGTTACAGGATTACCACTGAAACGAACCATTGAGTTTCAGATAGATCTTGTTCTAGGAGTAGAATTTATAAGTATACCACCTAGTAGGATGACACCGACCGAGATGAAAGAATTAAAGGTGCGGCTAGTGGATCTGGAAGGGAGAAATTTTATTAGACCAAGTAGTTCGCCTTGAGGTGCGGTCGTGGTGTTCATAAAGAAACTAGATGGGTCGTTGAGAATGTGTATCGATTATCATAAGTTAAACAAGAGGACGATCAAAAATAAGTATCCTTTGCCAAGAATCGACGATTTTCAGTTGTGTGGAGCCAAAATATTTTCTCAATTGGATTTGGAAACCGGTTTCCATATGTTAAGAGTGGCAGAGGACAATATTACGTTAACAACCTTACGGACTAGGTATGGTTCGTACGAGTGGTTAGTAATTTCATTCGGGTTAACAAATGCACCAGCTTTCTTCATGGGTCTGATGAACCGATTTTTCCGAGAGTACTTGGATATGTTTGTGTTGGTGTTTATAGATGATATTTTAGAACACTCTAGGGATGAAAGAGAGCATGAAGAGAATCTTAGAGTAATGTTTGAGACGCTGAGGCAGCATTAGCTGAAAGCGAAGTTTTTCAAGTGTCATTTTTGAAAGAAAGAGGTTAAATTTATTGGTCACGTGGTTTCAGAGAAGGGCTTGTCAGTCGATCCAAATAAGATCGAAGCTGTTAATAAGTGAAACAGACCAGAAACGGTGATTGATATTAGAAGTTTTCTTGGACTTGCTGGCTATTGCCGGAGACTCGTTAAGGAGTTTTCGCAGATAGTACCACCTTTGACTAAGTTAACCAGGAAGGACGTGAAGTTTGACTGGTCTGACAAATGTAAGGAAGCATTCCTTAAGTTAAAGTATTTGTTGACCAATGCGCCTGTGTTAGTGGTTCCAGGCGGAAACCACGAATTGGTGGTGTATACTGATGCATGTGGAGCTGGATTATGAGCAGTGTTGATGTAGAAGGGTAAAGTTATTGCCAATGCAACACGATAGCTTAAACCGCATGAAGTGAGATATCCTACTCATTATTTGGAGGTTGCAGCGGTGATCTTCGCGCTGAAGATATGGAGACACTATCTCTTAAGGGTGAGATTTGAGCTATACACAGATCATAAGTCCTTAAGATACTTATTCTCTTAGAAGGAGTTGAATATGAGACAACAAAGGTGGCTGGAGTTTTTAGCAGCTTATGATTTTGATATAGAGTATACTTTGGGGAAAGGAAATGAGGTAACGGATGCTCATAGCAGAAGACATCAGAATGTGGTATTATCTATGTTGGCAGAATGGAAAGATTTTGAAGCTTTGACCATTTGTAGTGTGCAGTTGAGATCGACTGCTAGTTCTAATCAGAGTACCGTTCTATTGTCCTATTTAGAAAGTCGACTAGTGCTAATTGAAAGAATTGCTTCTAAGCAGAAAGAGGATCCATTATTAGCCGAGAAGATTAGAAGGCTTGAGATGGGATCGGATATCGATGATCTAAAGGAATTTAGTCTTGACCAAATGGGATGGTTGAGAAAGAAGGGATGATTGTGCATCCCGAACGTTAAGGACATAAGTTCTTTGGGAACGTCACCGATCCAAATTCACGATTCATCCTGGAGGAATCAAGATGTATCAAGATATAATGAGGAGCTTTTACTGGGAAGGTATGAAGAAGGATGTTGGCTTGTGGGTTAGGTAGTGTGCGAACTGTCAACAAGTAAAGGCCGAACATCAAAGCTGAGTGGATTGCTTCAACCTTTAGAGATTCCAGTTTGGAAATGAGGTTCGATATCCATGGATTTTGTAGACAGGTTGCCAGGGTCAAATAGAGGAAATGAAAGTATATGGGTCATAGTGGACAGGTGCCCATTTCATTCCAGTTATGTCAACAAGGATGCCACCTGTTTTAGCTAAGTTGTTCATGAAGAACATAGTTAGACTGCATGGAATTCCTAGTAGTATAGTTATTGACCGAGATGCTTTGTTTACTAGTGAATTATGGAAGAGTCTACAGGAGGTGTTAGGTACCAAGCTCAAGGTGAGTACTGCGAATCACTCTCAGACGGATGGACAAACAGAGTCAATAAAGTACTCGAGGATTTGTTAAGCGCTTTTGTATTGGACTTTGGTAGATCTTGGGAAGATCACCTACACTTGGTTGAGTTTTCCTATAATAACATTTATCAGACTAGTATATGAATGGCGCCTTTTGAAGCTTTGTAATAAAGGCCATGCAAATCACCTGCATGTTAGTTAGAAACTGAAGACAGATTAGTCTTGGGTCCAGATTTGGTTAAAAAGGCAACATAGAAGTTTGAGTTAATCCGAGAAAGGATGAAGGAAGCTCAGTCTAGACAGAAGAGTTATGCAAATAAAAGGCATAAAGATCTAGAATTTTCAGTTGGAGACAGAGTTTTCATTAATGTATCACCAATGAAGGGTGTGGTACGATTTGGAAAGTCAGGGAAACTAGCACCGAAATATGTTGGACCATTCCCCAGTATAGAGAGGATCAGGAAGCTCGCATGCAGAGTAGAGTTGCCGAGAAGTATGGCAGGTGTCCATAATATATTTCATATATCTCATATTCGCAAGTATGTGCATGATCCAGAGACTAATATTCATTCGACAGAGTTGGAGGATTTGATAGTAGGATCGAATTTGACTTTTGCTAAACAACCAGTTCGGGTTGTAGCGAGAGATGAGAAGAGGTTAAGAAACAAGACATTGGTGAAAGTTCAGTGGAGCGACAAAGAGAAGGACTATACTTGAGAGACAGAAGACAAGATTAGATTATCCTGATCTACTATGAGGGTATGCTCTGTAATTTCTTTATATAGACCGCTGCTAGTCAGGTAGACTAGTATGGCAGTTAGGAGATGTTACAGATGATTGCTATGTTTTGTATTTACCCCTTACCGAATTTCAAGGATGAAATTCTTTAAGGAGGGGAGCCTGTAACACCCATAATTTTAATAAGATTATTCAGGATATTTAATTAAAAAAACTAAATAGAATAATGTAAAGTTAGAGAGATAAGGAGATTGAGAATTGAAAACTTAATATAGAGGCCTTACTTAACTAAGTATAAACTTAAGAGAATGGGTTTATGTAAATGGTTTTCTAATTTAACCAATAAGAGAATAAGGTAAGGGTATTTTGGGAAATATCCGTCCACCATAACCTTTAACCCCTAAACCCTTATTCCTATATTCATTTCATAGGTTCAAAAACTCTAACACATAAACTAAGGAGCAAGTCGACCATTATCTAGGGAAAAAGAAGAGGAAATTTAATTAATAGCTAAGGAATTAAGCAAGGAGAGTTAAACAAGATCAAATCTCAAGTCCTTATCCAAATCAAGGTGAATAATAATCAAAACCATCTCATTTTAGTTTTTAAAAGAGTTTATTTGATTTCGGGTTTAAGTTTAAATCCATTATGATGATTTTTGATGACGATATGCTTGGATTACATGATATATTATGTTTGATAATTGTTTTATTCGATTTTAAGGATAAAATCGTTTATATTGGGTTTCGAATGCCATAAGGATTTAATGTGTTATGTAAAATATTATTGTGGAGATGGGTTTAATTTTTCGTAATTATCCAAGCTATGGATGATTTATTATGAATTTTCAAAGGAAAATATGAATAATTGGGTTTAAAAATTAATTTCGGTAATTATATAAAGAAATTTTCAAAGATGAATACTGATGATTTTTGGGGATTTTTCCTAAGTAATTTACTAGGTAAATTAATTTATTTAAGATGGAGGATTTAAAAGCCTTAATTGTTTTGCTAAAGGGAAGGGCTTCTTTGTTAATTATCTTTAATTAATTTTTGAATAATTTCGGCAGTCGTTTAGGAAAGATTTTGGTAACGTTTATGGCAACCAATCATATTTTTACAAATAGGCAAGTTAGTTGAAAATATTACTTAAAAAGGCAATGAAAACAATTTTGCATAAGTTTATTGTTTCGCCACTTCCAGTAGCTACCTTTCGACCCTATACTTCTGCCCCAACCAAGTCAAAACCAATACACAAGGTATTAATGCGTTGGTACGTAATGGATTGGAGAATGGTGATAGGTATGGAGTCGAAACCAAGCTTTCAGAGGGAACAAGGCTTTTGTTTTACTATCCAAAGAAATGCCACTTGCCTTGTTTTTAATAGAATGCTTTTGAAGGGTTTAATATAGCTTTCGAAGAGGTTGCCGCCTTTTTGTTTAAAGGGTAGCTTTCGAATGAGTTGCCTTATTTTTTAAATCAATGCTTTCGAAAGGGTAGTTTGAACCCAGAAAAAAACATGCTACCGCCTTTACACCTTTTGAATAAATTAAAGTTATCAACGAGGTCGAAAGGTAGATTTTGTTTTGTAAATACACCAAGCTGCTTCCCAATGCTTTCGAGAGGGCTCCAGTAGCCATTTTAATAAAAGGTTTCAAAGGCAATGGCTTCAAAAAGTGTTTCGAAGCTATCCTTCTTATTGTTTTACCTAAAGATTAATGCTTTCAAAAGGATGGTTCCGAAGCCATCTTCTTTCCGCAAATTCTTTTATTTGAAAATTATTGGTTTCGAAAGGGGTACTTTCACTTTCATTCACTTTGACTCATAAGTTTTGTTTAAGATCAAACCCAATGGTTTTGAAAGGGGTCCTATCAAATGGTTTCGAAGCTATGCTTCTATGAGTTACTTTAATATTTTCATAAGGTATGTTTTAATGGTTTCGAAGGGCCTATGCTTAGTGCTTTGAAAACAAGATTTGAATGCTTTCGAAAGAGGTATTCTAATGGTTTTGAAAGTAAAGGCCTAAGGTTGTGAAAGCCTTTGTTTTCAAAACGAAGAACCCAATCTCAATTTTTAAAGGAAAACCCATGGAAATATAAATGAACTTTGAAATGGCTTTTAATTTTGGAGTTTTTGAAGAAACTTTCCTTGATAAAATAATAGGTTAAAGGGATTAACCATGTTTCATGTGAAAAATGATTTCAAGGCTATTAAACCATAAATGTTGGTATTGATATGTTATTATGTTTGCTTATTATAAATACATTTTCATCGTGTAATGGACCCATAACTGTATTTTAGGGAGAACGAGCAGAATAACTAGCTAGGTTGACCCAGTAGTAATATATATCGAATTAACTCCTGTATGAGTAGAATTTCATCCAGGATGTCAGATAGACCCGAACTTAGGATGCCTAAAGAGTGATTAAAAATGTTGTCAATTAAGACAGGTTCATAGTAAACCCATGGAAACTATATTTGGAAAGAGTTATTGGCAAGGGCCAATAGGTTCATAGTGATCCCATGAAAACTATATCCGGATAAAGTTATTGACAGAAGTCAATAGGTTCATAGTCAACCCATGAAAAATATGATATAAGGGGAGTTATTGGAGATACCGATAGGTTTAGGGAGAACCCATGAAGCAAATGTATAAATTTATTGGCAGGGGCCAATAGGTTCTTAGTGATCCCATGAACACTATAAGACCGGGCAGATAGTCCATAAATTTGAAATAGGTTCTTAGTGATCCCATGAAAACGATGAAATAGGACAGGTAGTCCATAAACTTTAAATAGGCTCTTAGTCAGCCCACAAAAACTAATAGGTTAATAGTGACCCTAGAATCTATAACCGAGACAGGTAGTCAAATGAATGGGGATGGGAAAGCCAGGATATTTTGCTTGCTTGCATATCATCATGATATTTTAAATCGTTATGTTTTTAAACATTATGGATGTGGGAGCATAGTATATGGTTATTATAAATTTTTGAGTAAGGTACTAGTGAGGGGAAAACCCATTCCATTAAGCGGCGTGGTCTCACTAGATATCTAAATGGTTCGAGATGGTAGGTTATTATTCATACCAGGCTTTTTGTTTGACTTAAGATTTATGTTTTCCCCTTAAACTTTCGGATACTCAATTAATTTTGAGTAGTTTGAGAGTTGAGGTATTTCAGGTACTTCTTTGATGAATAAGATTCTAGAGACGTGCAGGAGACAAGCTAGCTATTAGAAGTTCTTTTCTTTTATTTCGTTGTGTTTTGATGTAAATGCAAAGTTTATTACTTTCCTATGTTTAAACTCTGATCATCCAAGAGGCATCTTCATATGTCGCTCTTGGCGTATGTTGTAATAATTATATTTTCTATGAATGTGGTTCTCAAATTTGGGATTATGTAGTGAATCTGAAATGCTTTAAAATGGAATGATAAATTTGTTTAAATAGTTTTAAATTTTTTCATATCCATGTGTTTCAGTTGTATCAATGTATCAAATATTACCACATTTGGTCGCCGAGAATTAATAATTATGGATGACTGCAGCATCCGTAGCCGTTATTTTTGGGCCTCCAAGTGGGGGATGCTACAAGAAATTACTCCGAAAGTGGAAACACGCTGGAAGCTGTTTGTCGATGGTGCATTAACAACTTCTGCATAGGAGCAGGGGTAGTGCTTGAGACTCCCAAAGGACGATCCGTTTGCTATACCCTAGGCTTGGAATTCCCTGCAACAAATAATGAACCAGAATACGAAGCATTGATAACTAAGCTAAAGATTGTGAAGGAACTTGAGATAAAATCCATTCATATATATAGTGACTCTCATCTAGTCGTCTGTCAGGTGAAAGGCGAATACCAGGCTCGGGGGAAGAGCCTTGCCCCGTACCTTCCTAAAGTGCAAGAACTGCTGAACGACATCGAGCATTACACCATAACTCATATGCCAAGGGAACAGAACATGAAGGCAGATTATCTAGCCAAACTGGCTAGTTCCGGAGAAGCTAGGACATTGGGGCTAGTCCTGGTTGAAACCCTGACCACTCCAAGCAAAAGCAAAATGGACATCGATTGGATTTTTGAGACAACCAAAGAACCACAAACATGGATGATGCCAATATAGGGATACCTGCTCACATGAACTCTTTCCGCAAACAAGAATCGCTGGAAAAAGCTTCTCCGGAAGGCACCACGATTCGCAATACATCATGGGATACTCTACCAAAGGGGATTCTTTACCCCTTTGCTCGGATGTGTGACAAATGATGAAGCTCGAAGGATCCTAAGAGAAGTTCATAAAGGCAACTATGGAGATCATATCGTGGGGGCAAAACCTTGCAATAAAAATTCTCCGGTATGGGTATTTTTGGCCAATAGTAAACTACGATGCAGCAGATTACGCTCGACGGTGCGACCAATGCCAAAGATTAAGTAAGATCAAAAGAACCCCTTCAACAGATCTAACAAAGATGGTCAGCTCATAGCCATCCGCAATCTGGGGAATCGGTCTGATTGGTGTATTAACAATGGCTAAAGGAAGAGCCAAATATGCTATCGTTGCTGTTGACTATTTCACCAAATGGGCCGAAGAGGAACTGCTGGCCATTATTACCATTAAGAAAGTTATTAACTTTGTTACTGAAAACATTTTTTGCAGGTTTGGTGTACCACAGAAAATCATCACGAATATTGGGACTCAATTCAAAAGCACCGAGTTCAAAGACTTTTGCAAATGCTTCCGAATCGAGAAAAGCTTTTCTACCGTCATACATCCACAAGGAAACGGGCAAGTGGAAGAAGTAAATAAGATCATCAAGTCCACTATCAAAAGGAAGCTAACTAAAGCGAAAGAAAATTGGGTCGATGAACTTCCACTCGCACTATGGGATTATAAGACAATGAACAAATCTGCAACTGGGCACTCTCCATTTGCCCTGGCCTATGGTTTAGAAGAAACGATCCCACTTGAGATAGAAGTCCCTTCTCATCGAAGGCAAAACTTTGATCAAAGGCAAAACGAGCAGCTCCTACTTGAGTCGCTTGGTATGGTCGATGAGAAGAGGGAAGAAGCCGAATTAAGGACTACCGCTCACCAAAAAATGATCGCACGGTACTTTAATTCCAAAGTTCATAACAACACCTTTAAAGTGGGAAACCTTGTCCTTAAGAGGATCTACCCTGTACCAGGAGCATTCATACAAAACAGGGAATGACCCTCCGTGATCGGTCGGAAGCTAGGGGATGATACATTCAAGCTAACAACCATTAATGGAGCCCAAATTCCTCGAGCATGGAATAGTGAATTGCTGCATCATTAACCTAAGATTATCTTATTTATTTCCTATTTCTTACAAATAAGCCATCCCAGAGTGCCGAGGGCATTGTAAATAGGCAGAACTTGCCCAACCTTTAAACCGCTTTGCTTTCTGAACCAATAATTTTTTTTTTCATATAAGTAACTTGCTGAGTCGACAGGGTCAAATCGACTCAAAACCATCCACTGCTTGAGATAGTGGAACCATGCTCAAGTATGCCCCACCTACCCGCCGGGTCGATGGAAGCAAATCAACTCAAACCGTTGGATCGGCGGAATCCGATCCCTGCCTTCTAAGAACCAATGTTGCTTCGACGATACCGGAAAGTCCCAAATCCGCATTTCGTAAGCTACACACCCTTCTTGGATTGTGGAATCACATCCAAGCAAGCATAATTACCAAAGCCACGCATCTCGTAAGTCACGCATCGCTTCGTGGTTCGCGAAACTACGATCGTACAAGCCTCGATCTCACTGTGCGCATTTTGTAAGTTGCACACTACTACTTGGATCATCAAAATTGCATACAAAGACAAGGAACTCATACACTCCAAAAACCACATGTCGTCCCAGGAGCTAGAAAATAGTGCTCCAAGTAGTGATATGCATGCACGATAGCCTGAATTTCGGCATCGGGATGAAGTAACTTAAACAAATAATTAAGAAACTGGTGTCACCGATCACTTAAGTACACAAATAACTAGAGTGTGTAAAATGCTCATCGTGAGGCCGCTAATAGAGCTTCATGAATATCTAAAACCAAAAATTTCCAAAGATTGAAGTTGCAATACAGATCTGACTAAGGGCATCTGAAAGGCCACAGAAAGCACCTAATCTCATGTCAAATATTTGAAGTAAACAACCCCATAAACTGGGAAAGGGGAGGGGGGCGAACACACCAATACTCAACCAAGAAACCAAATTCTTCACAATTTTGTTACTCCAAACAAAGAATTTTGACGGTGATTACAGGACTAAATAAAATAGTGATAAATAAAATAGGCATAAGTGCATGAAACATAGATAAGTAGGCAAATAAATTTACAATCTAAATGTCAACATTGTATTACTCATAATGTTTTCAATGTACAACAACAAATAGCGGGTACCGTGCTTGCACAATATCGACCAAACAAATAGAAAAATACAAAATACAACTATGACAACAACACAAAAAATGCTAAGTGTAGACTCTGCACTTATACGAAAGGTGATCTAAAAACAACAAAAGAAGGAAAAGACAAATCAAGACGTCTTCTCACCACTTCCCCGATCGCCTTTTCCACGTCGAATATGAAATTTCTTGGGCTTATCCTTTCCCGGGGCAACCTCACTCTCTGAAGCATGGCCGATGGCAGATCCTCCTTTCCCTTTATGCTTGCGGGAGTTGTAAGAGCTCTTCGATGACCTCTTCTGTGCTTCAACCTTATCCTTTTTCACCACGGTCATCTGTTGCTCGATCTTCGGCTGCTCGGCCTCTGCTCTGTCTGGTTGGATGCCTTAGTCTGCTTGCTCTCATGTATCACTAGCTGCCAAGCTATCCTCTTGAGAAATAGAGGGGTCATCCAAACCATGCAACGCCGCAATTTGCTTAGAATGCGAACCGAGCTACGAGCCAGAAGCGGAGACAATGGTTGATGCAATTAAAATAGCGGCGGACCCATCATCGTGATGAGAAGGCATTTCAGTGGGAAGAGAAGGTTGATCTACCATATCAGAATAAAGGACGGTTATCTCGGCAATTTCATTAAGTGTGAATTGAAAATCTTCAAGCACGGGAGAGATAAGAAAGTTACTTGCTGTTGGAGTTTGTTCATGTGTAACGACTTTGAAGTCTTCGCCAATTCCTTCCTTCGACGGCTGCATGACTACAGGAGAAGTGGCAACGATCCCCTCACCGGTATGAAGATGCGAAGATGGCTCACTCGGGCCCGAAGGAAAGTGTTCAATAGCAGCCTCGGTGGCGGCCGTGATATCAATGGTTTCACGCTCCCTCTCCAGCTTTAAGGTTTTATGGCCTTCCACTAGAGCTAGGTGAGATTCTTTATTCAAGTAGGCTCAAACCAGCTCCTTTTCGGTGTAACTGCCGCTTATGTCTCAAAACCGGGCAAGAACTTCTTCCCAAACTACAGCGAGCGCGCGAGGGAACAATGGCCCAAGTAACCGTGGCTACCCTGATGAAGCATGGAATTAACATAGAAGCCTAAAATGGTAGCATCCAAGCCTCCCATTTTCTTTGTGATAGTATCTTCGAACTCTGTGGCCTTCATGCTAGCCTTCTCTACCATTTTTCTCAGCATCCAAAGTCAAAAATTTTGCACGTAGAGAGGCAATTTCTTGGGATTGTTCAGTGACAATTTTCTTCTCCGTCTCGACCATCGTCTCGCTTGCCTTCAGTTTTTCTTTTAGAACAGCCTTATCGGTGTGGCACTTCTTTATTTCATCTCTAAATATGAGTGCAGCTCGGTCGGTGGACTCCTTCAGCTCCTTGAATAAAGAAGCACTCTTACTTTCTCTCTTTAGGGTGTCATCCCTCTCCTTCTTCAATCCCTCGATCTCCGAGTCACAGTCCACAAGCTCTTCTCGTATTCATCTTTTTTGGACTTAAATGCGAGAATCTCCTGATAATTGTTTCGATTAATGGTAGAAAGATGCATGTACAATTTCTTCCACCCCTCGGCTTGCTCCAAGCCGCTTCGAATCACATGGAGATAGGGTGAATAAGATCATGCACAAACTGACTTCAAGTTGGGTTTATAAAAAACAACCCCTTTAAGAACAAGTTGGGAAATGGAGTCTGTAGGAGTGACGGACCAGCATGGAGAATGTAAGGGGCTTGCCTTGAAATTGGGAAAGAAGCGACCATAATAGTGTGAGTGGAGGAGGTCACGACTCCAAAAGCAGGAATGGCGATCCTAATAGAAGTAGGAAGCTGTACGGAGGGTACATTAACTGGATCTTTCTTCAGCTTCTTTGATGGGTCTTCCCATTCAATCAGGCTTTTCCTTTTCTCGAGGCTGCTTCCTCTATCATGGTATTGATCATTCTCAACTAGGCGATGCTCTTCTGCCTCCCTATCTTTTCTCCTCCTTCTCTCTTCATTAGTTTCACGGGAGGCATAATATCTAGATGAATGCCTTTGCGAACGCCGAGACTCAAGTACTCGGTTAAGATTGTCGTAGAAGCCATGAGACATGATCCCTATAGCAAATAACAAAACAACTTCAGAAAAAGGAATTTGATGGATTAAAATATCCTAAGAGAATAATAGTGAAATGCGTGATCCTAGTGAAGTGTGTGCTACAGTTTAACGACCCCAACAGAATACACAAAACAGATCAATCGCCAACTAATGTCAGGACATTCATTTCTATAGGAATGATTTGGGTAGGCTACGAAGGCAACCCTTTCCAAAGTGAAGTCATCCATATCTATAAAAAAGTTGCTCGCATCTCCTAAGTCAAAATCAGTGCCCTTCGACAAAGGGTTGGGAACGGGTTCGTTCTTGGGAGGAGCTTCTTCAAAATATTCTTTCGAAGGAGGTGAGGGAGTATGTTCAGGACTTAACTTCGAAGCCTTGTCACCTAAATCGAGATCACCTTCATTGGTATCTGTATCCCAATCTATTTCTTCTTCGGTTAAAGGGAGCCCCTCATCGATCTCTCCTTTCTCCTTTCCCTTAATCAACGAAGCTTTGGCTGTGCGATGAGAAAGCTCATCTTCTTTCTCCTCTAGGATCAAAGGCCTCTTGGGCGGACTATCAACCCCAACTTGAACATAGGCCTCTTCAGAAGTTTTCACTGACCTGCCGGATGAGTCACTTTATTCCTCCTCCTCATCATCATCGTTACCTTCATCAGAATCGTATGAAGAGGAAACTAAGCGAGTCTGGGTTTTGGAGCGAGAAGGTGCACTGATGAATCCAACAGACCTCCTGGGATGTAAGAACCTACACCGGTGAAGATTTTCGTTTGTAAGTAGAAACATAATCATGTGCTCTCGAGCATCAAATGCTTTTCGGGCACTAAGAACAAGGCCGAGCATCAGATCTTTGTTAATCTTTGGGAGAACTATGGGAAGAACAAACAAATGTTCAGAAGACTTTTTAGCAGCTAAAGGAAATTCCATGCATGGTGAAAGAAACTTACCCCCTGTGGTCCATGAACGGATGAATCCCTCTGGACACTTGGCAAAAAAGAACTGATTTTTGAATGAGGTAACCTTTCTAGGAAGATCAAGTTAAGCTTTCAGCTGCATTGCGCCTCAATATAAATGAGTGACGAGTTAGCCTCCTTCTTTTTAAATAATAAGAGATACAAAAACTTGGCAAAGCTTGGGGCGCGGTTAAATGTTCATATGAACAGAATATACAAGCAAGTTAGCATGGCGTAACCATTCAGGAGGATTTGGAATGGAGCTAACACCATGTTCTAAAGAGTTTCCATATGAAAGTGATTAAACCGGGGCACTGCACCATACATACACATGTAGTGATGGGAAGCCATGTATCCGGAAGGTGGCTTATGAGCGAATTCCCCTCTTGACGGCAGAAGCACATCGTCCTCCAGGAACCGTATTGTGAGAAAATGCTTCACAACACCCTGTGTGTAAGGATCAAAGAGGTTTTCTTTGGAGGATCATGAAAACCCCTGAAGTTGGGGGGAGTGCAGTCGATGACGGGGCCAACTGGGATCAAACGGCCATATTGCCCCGAAGCTATGGAAGTAGCAGGTCCAGCCGGATCGACGAAGACTCCTCTTTAAAAATATGCAAGCTTTCTTCAACTGACTTACGCCAGGAGGATGTGCGCATCATCCTATATGAGAAAGCTGGTGGTCAAAACGGACAGGTATGCCAAATCCATAAACTATAAACACCTAACATGCATGATACTTGGAATTCAGCAGGTAATTAACGTGTACCAACCACTGACCAGATTCCAATTAAATGTGAGTGTGTGATGTGTAATCTATGTGAGAATGGGCTCGGTGTCCTGAACACTGTGAACAGACCATTCCATGTAGATGGTGCACTCATACCGGAAAAAGCGATCCGTGTTAGCTGTTAATGTCTTTTCTTCTACACTTATCCGTTATCGATCAACGATGGATAACTGATCCATTGTCCAAAGAGACATGGGAGGCTCTTCCTATTCTAGGTACACCGACTGTGCAATGACAAGACCAAACCAGTGGAGGGACTATAGAACCGATGAGTCCAAATCGGGAAGAAAATTATTAGCATATGTCAATTTTAGTTTCCTAGAAAGTGATAACAACCTAAGCTGCATGCAAGACGCAATCATAAGTTATTATCACCTCCTAGAAAAACCAAAATCAATTTGCAAGGTGTCATGCTGGGATCATCTTCTTCCACAAAATCACAATCAGCTCAAATCATCCACTGCATCCATCATCAACATAACCTCACCATCGATCGATGATGTAATATCATGTTAACTTCACTAACCTTTGAAATTGAGAAAAGCGATAAGATCTTTAATTCAAGATGGCTCGAACTTGGGTGCTTTGGATCAACAGTGCCTTAAGGCAGGCCAAATAACGGTAGTAGGTGATGCTAGGAATGAGGATTGATGGTAGCAGCGCTTCAGTGATGGCAGAAGGTGGATCAGTGAAGGTTTTCGGTTTCCTTCGAATCGATTCGGCTCAAAAATGTAAAATGAGAGAGTGAAGATCCGATCACACTTATTAAAAAAAGAGAAAGGCAAAAAAATTTCCTAAGTACTTGGTTAGGCACTAATTCAATCCAATTGGATTAGTACCGATCCAATTTATTTCCCCTAATGACCGCAAACTTTCCTTGTTTTCCTAACTCGATGTTCGTATTCATTCTGGAAGTTATCAAGTCAAGATCACTCTGTAATTACGAATAATGATTTCTAGTAAGGACTAGATAGTTAGCCGGAACATCATAGGCAGCTACTCAGGGAAGCTAGATACGACCCATAAAGCTCCATGAAATGGAAACCGGAAGATAAATAATTCCATAGCATGCCTTGTTTCCAACGAAAGCATGTTTTGTGGGGAAAATGTTAAACGGGTTTTTAACCCAACAGAATTCAAATGAAGTTAGAACATTCAAACTTAGCCAGAACGACTCGAAACTCAAACAGAAGACTTAAAAGTACATGACAAAGAAACCTCGGGAGTTTGAATCAAAAATACGCCAAGTATTTGGATCGACACCGATCCGATCCAAAATATTGACTTGTGGATTCTCCAATCCACATGTATTATGTTCCTATATCTCTCCTAAACTTATCTACCAAGTTTGATAACATTCCAAGCATCCGAGTTGAAGAAGTTAAGACTTATCCGATTTGGATTACTACTAAATCTAGTTTACAGGTGAACCATCGTCAAAACAATAAGCTATGAAATCACATAAGGAACCTCGCATGCAAGAAAGGAAACCAACGAAGTAGGAGTTGTGCAAAAATTGCACAACATTTTGGATCGGTACTGATCCAAAAGGTTAGTTCAAAATTACCCCAAATTTAACATGCATCCTCCTATGGATAACTATAGCCTTTTGGTACTCTGGTTCTGATCTAAGTGTTATCTAAATCCTATAAATACCATTCTATCTTCAACAGAAGAGGCGGGCTGGCTGCTCTGATTGCTAGGGAAACTCTGCTACTAAGATTCTTCAACCTTCTTCCTCCTCACAATGGCTTCCATGGGACCACTGAGATCCTTTCTTTTGTCTCTATTAATGGCAGTCTGATTGTAACGACCCATAAAATTTTGAATAATTAAATTTGTTAGGTTAATAAGTTTTGGGTGATTTAATATAGAAAAAAAACTTTATCTATTAATAATTGAGCAATGGTAATTAGAACTAATTAGTAACAATTGAAATGAAGTCCCAATGGTGAAATAATGTAAATTAGTTATAAATTTCAATGTAAGAAATAAGTGTGAATGTTGAATCATTAATGAGATAATACGTGATAAATAGAAATTAAAGTAGATCAGTGTTAATTGAGTAATTGTAACATTTGATTTGTAAATAATAATGGATTCATTAATGTGGATTAAAGTAATAGTAACGGGTGTGAGTTACTATTTAATTGGCCTATTAATTTAGTTATAACAGTTATATTTGAGTATAAATTTAAATATAAGTAAATAAGGGTAGGTGGTGCATAAATAAATAAATTTGTATAATTGATAGTAATTGAATGAATTCAATATCAGGTAAGTAATTATGATAATTAGTTGAATATATGATAAACTTAAGTGTAAATTAAAGGGTAGTGATAACGACTATTATAAGTTGCCATTTAGTCTATAAAATAATTAGGAAATCTTTAATGTCATTAAATGAGAATTTATGCAGTAACGGGAGGTGTGAATGTATAAAATAAATAGAAACGTAAATTTATTATAAAGTAATAAATTGGTAAAAGGAATGGAACTAAGGTAAATTAATTAATTGGTTTTAAATCTTAATTAATGTGTACAATTGACAAGATTTCACATTTAGAAATGTAACATTTTATACAAATTTAAGAATATATATATATATATATATGTTTCTTTTTCCCATAACTCCTACTTTTCAGTTTCTTAATATTCATTTCCACTTTCTTGCTATCCATCTCCTTATTTTATTTTTCTATTGTGTTTGTATAAACTTTATTTTTATTTATTGAATGTTTCTTTGTATACATATCTTGTAATTAATGGCTAGGAAACAAATTTATTAGACGTATGTTACTTTGATTTAATTTGGCATAGGTTACATTTGGTTTATTTCTTGCCTTTATTTGCCTATCTATTTATTTCCTACCATAGCCGCCTACTACCTATCAATTCACGTGAAAAAGGAAGAGTATCTCTCATCTTATTTTTTTTCCATTTGTTTCTTTTTACTTAATAGGAAATAAAACCCTTCAATTCTCTAGCTGTTTAAAACATTGATTACATGTCGTTTCTTTCCACTTGCCTAGCCTCTTTATTATTTGCCTTAGCCATTCACTACACATCTTTAGCCGTTCATTTTGTTGTTAACCCTAGCCGCCACCTATTTTGCAATTCACATACAAAAGAAAAGTTTCTCATCTCTCCTATTCATTTGCGTCTAGAGGAAAACACAGTAAGTTTCAATGGCCTCCTCCTTCTCTTCTCTTTTCTCTTTTCTTTTTCCTTTTGTTCTCTAATTATTTAGCTCGGCCACACCATGCTAGCCGACCTCATCTCCTCTCCACCACCAACATGATTGGCCTCCACCTCCTCACATCAACACCAAACCAAGGCCGTGAACCCTAGAGCAAACTCCATCACCAAAATTGCAAAAAATCCTCTTGATCCATGCTTTTGTCTCCACTTGACCTTTGCCTTGCCACTTCTCTTCAAATTCCAAGCCATAGCCATGTACACATGACCTTTGGCCGAGCCTAACTTGCATCAAAACTAACATGGCCGAGCCATGTGTGATGTGGTCTAGCCCATTGAGACATAGCCGATCCACTTGTCTTGTTCTACCAAAGGTTATGTCATTTTTCCTTTATATCTTTGTATTGTTTTGATTTAAAATTTCTTGTGTTGAATCATAATCTTATATTTATGATATTATGTTGTTTACAAGTTTGGATCTTGGCTCTCCATCTACAAAATTTCTTATTCGTGCTTTGTCGTGCTTTTCGAAGTTTCAGTTATATATCTTGAATTTTTATCTTCAGCTCTAAAAAGGTGAGTTTTATCACTCTAGACATATGTACATATATTATTGTGAAATGATGACAAGTGAATCTGTATAAATTGATATGTTATTCATACATGCCTATGATATATTATATGATGTTAAATGATGTTTATATACCTATTACATTACCTGATATGTTATTATATGTTATATTGTTCATTTTAATTACTGTATCTCACACTGCAAGTTCCCTATCACTATGGGTTGAAATGATATATACCCGAACGAACTTTAGAATAAGGAAAAATCATTATGAGATGAAATGATAGGCTTGAGTGATTTTTATTGTATTTTTATTTTATTTTATTTGACTTGGGATTGCGGGTTTGAAATGATAGAACCCAGATTTTTCTTTTTAAATTACGGATTGAAATGACACATATCCATATCACTTGACCTAGGTTAGAAAATATTATACAGGCCCATGGTCATATTTTAAATAATATTTTCCTAAAAATTTATTAAGTATTTTTAAATAATATTTTTCTAAAAGATTATTAAGTATTTTGAGTTTTATAGATATCTGAAATTTTAACTTAAATTTTGATTTAATGCTTTAAATTATAAAGGTGTATTGTTTTCCATAATTTAAATTTTATAAGTTAATAATTGGTTTAAATGGAATTTAAAGAATTTTATTTACGATAAATAACTTAATAATGAAATGTTGATTTAATATGGAATGTTAATCTAACCTGGTAATTGTATTGAATTTTGTTTTAAGAAATAGACATGTTTGAATAATAAAGAACGTATTTTGAATTGATAAAATAAAATACAGTTTTGCTTGGACTTTGGTAATAAAATTTGTTTAACTGAAATTCATAGTTATTTGATGTCAAATGAATATATTTATAAGGAAATTTGATTGTTATATTAACAACGGTAAGATATTCTATTTATGAATATGTTTGTAAAATAAATAATTAGGATTTAAATGGAAGGAAATTGTAATTTAAAATACGACTTAACTTGATAATTGGAAAATTTGGTTCTAAATGAAATTGTTAAGTTAAGTAAATAAATGGGAATTTAGTTTTATTTATGAAGTGGGTATTTTAAAATAAAATGTTAGGTTATTTGTTGAAATGAAAGTTAAGTAAAAGAACGTGCTTTTGACTTAATAAATGAATTATAGTTTAATTTGGATATTTATTTATAAAAGTTTATCTTATTGAATCATAAGTTTAATGATATCCAAATGAATAATTTCTGAAGCGGAAGATGTAATTTTATAGATTAAAAATGGCTAGAATTAGAGTTTTATTGTTTCTGAAAAGTTAAGCAATTTATAAAGGATTGACTAACAAATGAAATTAATTTAAATTCGACATTTATTAATAAAAATGTTGTTTTATTAAAATTTATAAGTTAAGTAATATCCAAATAATTTTTTTGGGAAAGTGGAATGAGTTTGATAAATTAAAAATGAGAAAAATTGAAGATATATTGTTTTAAAGGGTACAACAGAAATTATAGCATTTCTGAAATGTTGTGGTTAAATGAACTATGGCTGGAAATATACTAAAAAGACCTATAACTGCATTTCTGAAATGCTGTAGTTTCTAATTTTGAACTATGTTTTGGTATATACTAAATATACCTACCGCAGCACTTTATAAATGCTGCTATTTTGAAAATTTTAATGTTTGAAATGATTGAACGAATGAACTTAGAATGTTACAACCTTGAAATGAATATTATTTGACATTGAATTTAAATGGTTTGGAAATGAAATTATTTGAAATTGTATTTAATTAAGAATTATCTTTAAATATATTAATTTTGAACTTATTAAAATTGGAGATTTAAGAATGTGACTTTATAAAGTGGTTTGGTTTAAGATGATTTAAAAGAATATTTCAAGTTAAATAAATTTAAAGAAATATACAGTGATTTGGAATTTTGGGTTTTATTTAAATGATATATTGATTTGGCTATGAAATGAAATAATATAGTATTTAGTTTTGAAATGGATATGATATTTTGGATTTTTAAAGTATAATTGATTTTGGAATAAATATCCATGGGTTATAATAACGATTGGTTGGCAAAGAGACCGGGATCGGATATGGGCATACTCTCTGTCGATACCGAAAACCACTTTGACAACCGTGTACGCGGTGGAGATTCCAAAATGAAGTAGGATGGTGGCGACGATCCTATTGAGGTATGAACGTGGACCCGACTCCCATGAGTTGGCATAAAGTGGCTAAAACAGGAGCGATTGACGGGCCAATGAGGTAGCACCTCTGATCGGACGCATTTCTTCGATACTATTCTATTACTTTATGATTTATTTGGTGGCCACCCTTCGATTTTTGATTTGGGAGTGTGTTCCGAGGTGGGCGGTAGTGGCTGCTATGCGTTTCCACCAGCCCAGATGCGTAATTGGTATATCTACCCTGGCATTGCCTAGTTGTGCCGTGTCACCTACCATATTGAGCTTTACTACGAGTTTGGATTTGTGCCGTAGCCTGTGGAGTATTGAGTGTAGCTCCCGATCTTGGGGTGAGCTGATACTGGATAGACTACTGGGACTATTATGTGTTAAGGTGGAAAATGTAAAGCCTTAATGTTATTTAAAAGTAAGTTTATTTTATTATAGACATTATTATAATAGCGAATATTACTACATAGTAGATAGTTTAATGGATCCTTAAAGAATGGGAGATCCTAAGCATTTTCAAGTTACTTGTGCATCTTTATTACATTTCACTTGAGTTGGTTTTCATTGTATAAGTATGTATGTCCTGACTTGAGTGTTTTGTGTTTTTCTTTACGCTCGGGTAGGACTAAGTGATACAGCATTCAAGACTCACCTTTGGAGTTGGAGCTTCGCTTGGATCCATCTATTGATTCTTCTTTCAGTCATTCAGTTGATTCCATTGATGTATTCAGATCTTGTATTTGACTATTGTATTGAGACATCTTTGAATTCGTGATTTCTGTTGTACCTTGTTAACTCTGATGTATACATATATAGTAGTTTCATGAACTACTATTTCTTTGCTTCCACTGCATTGTTATATTACTCTGTGTCTGTGATCTGTGATATATTTTCTGTATGTTCTAAGTTTTGCCAAATTTAAATTAACAATATATTGTTTTGAGCAATTCAAATCCGACATGTGTGGATTTATTGTCGATTTGAATGGTCCAAAATAGTGGGTCGTTACAGTTGGTATCAGAGCTTTGGCTCTAGGCAAAGCTTAGCATATATAGTAAATTTATTTATAGAATCACTTTCGTTCGAGCTTGAATCTCTTCCTTTTTGACTCGATTTCTTTTGAATTTTGGAACATTCCCTGCGGTTCCAAAATCTATTCTTGTCTCTCCCTATTTGTCTTCTTTTGATTCTGGAGTATCCCATAACTCCACTTTGAATGATCTTTATAATGAATAGGCGGTCTCGCCAATCTTCGAATGATTGTAAAGGGGTGAAACTCCTTTACAAGAAGCATTGATTCACCGAAGATTTCTGCATCCTCGGTTTACGATGCTATCTATCTCTTGTTATCCCGAATTCTATCTCTTGAGATCTGATTTACCCCAAAACCCCACATCGATCTTATTCTTTAAGTCACGGTTGACCCGGTTAAGGTTGCCCGCGATTTATATAAGCTTATTCATTCCCTTATTCTGTTATTTAATCATCTTGTCTTTTGTTTCCAATTTATCTTCAAATCATTCTTGAAGTGTATTTTGTAAACTAATATTTAAAATGTTTAGATATATATTGTGTTGTTTGAGTAGTTGATGTTGATTTATGTTTTCGATCGATTCGTCTGATCAAAGCTATCAATAGGATTTCCAAAACACTTGAACAGAGCAAACCGACACAATATGGTTTTCAAATTTAGTAAATGAAATAAATTTTGTATAATTATATATATAAGTATAATTTTCTGAATTTTGATAGTTAACTGAATTGGTTGTTAAGAAATAATATTTGATTCTATATATAGCTTGTAATCATTGGCTTTTGTTTCATATATAAATAATTGAACTATTAAATATGGTTATAAATTAATTTGGAAATTTAAATGAATTTAAACCAAGAATTTGAGAATTTAATTTCCGATGATTTCGAACTTTGGTTTTAAGGTTTAAAAAGGATAGATTATTTAAAATATTTCCGAATAGAAATTGATCTAAAGAATTTTAAAGTTTTGAATCAGTGCTCTTCTCTTTGTCGTTGGAAAATAATTCTGGTGATGACTGCAGCATCATCGACGTTCATTTTCGAGTTTCGAAGTGAAGAGACCATCTTGTAGCCTTGCTACAGTTATGTTTTGGAAAATTTAATTGATTTGAATTTCTAAAATATGACTTGATTTATAATATATATATTGTTATATGATTTCAAAATTTGATTTGATATATATTATGTACATATATTTATTTACCTAGAATAGTTTGAAGTTGATCGGAAATTTAATTCTTAAAATTTTATCTTAAAGGATAATTTCAATTATAAAAGGAAAACAAGATTGTTGAATAAATGTTCTAACTTGAGGTAATTGAATTTCAAAATTTTATTTGTATAATATTCAGTTGCACCCCAATATAACTTACCTAAATCATTCAGAAGTTAACTATGTAATTGGATAATGTAAAATATAAAAGGATTTTATCAACAAAATTTGAGTGGTTATAATAAATGTTATACACTAAAATTTTAGTTATAAAAGATTGATAAGGATAAGCAGAATAAAAGTTAAGTGAATAATTTATGATTTAAAATGGTGTTAAAGGAATTTATAAATAAATTGGAGTAGTTATAATAAGTGTAAATATAATTAATATATGTGATTAGATATATTAAGTGGAATAAAATTAAATAATAATTTGGAATAAAGAAGAATTAAATTTATTGCATAAATTATGAGCATAATAAATGATTTACAAATTCATGACTTTGGAAAATTGTTAATTTAAGATAATTATATGATGAGATAATGAGATTTAAAAATAGTTAAGATTTATTTAAATTAGGTGAAATCAAATGGATGAAATCAATTATTAATTTAAGTTGAAATTTTCATGGTTTAAAATTTATTATCTTATTTTGTTTTCCAATCTCTTTTCTTTCGGATGTTCCTATTTTCCTGCATCCTAAGTGGGAATTGAATTCCGAATTGGTTTTATTCCTGAAGTTCAACCTATAGTCCTTCCCTCCAGAAGAACTTATCTTTACCTGTTAGTTTTGGAAACTTTTCATAAATCTTTGAGTACTCACCTGAATCTGAGCACTGCTTACCATCCATAGACCGATGGTCAAACGGGAAGAGTGAATCAGGTTCTAGAGGATCTCCTTCGTGCTTGTGTTCTTGAATTTGAAAGATCATCTCCATCTTGTAGAATTCACCTATAACGATAGTTATAATGTCAGTCTTCTTTCATCTTGTCTTAATCCTATCTCATTCTATCTGTTTTGGGTATAAATTAATTTAAATTGAATTGAATTTATATGGTTAAAATCATTGATTTTATTTTGAGTTTCAATTTAGTGTTCTTTCAGGGTGTTTCTATTCTCCTACCTCCTTCCTTTTCGGGGACGAAAAGATTAGAGTGGGGGAGAGTGTAACGACCCGTAAAATTTTCAATAATTTAATTTGTTCGATTAATAGAAATGTAAATTTATTATAAAGTAATAAATTGGTAAAAGGAATGGAACTAAGGTAAATTAATTAATTGGTTTTAAATCTTAATTGATGTGTACAATGGGTCACGGCCCAAGGCCATATGAGCACGGCCAGGTCTGGTGTGGACCAGGGGTGATGTGGCAGAGGGTGTCAGGTCAGGAAAAACTGGTGGTGGCGATGTAGGTGGTGGCCAAGGAGGAGTTTGAGGTGGTGGAACCTAGATGTGCTCGGCTATGGACATTTAAGTGAAGTTTGGTGCATTTTTATGTGGATCTTCCTCATGGGATGGCTTGGCTTGGCTATGGGGTTGGAGAGAAGGTGGTGGTGACTGGTTCAGGTGGTGGAGGAGGTGGCAACATGGCTGGAGATGGCAGGCCGAACCAAAGAGGTGAAGGAAGCAAGTGCAATCACATAAAAAACAATGGAAAAATGAAAAAGAAAAGAAAGAAGTTTTACCAATTTTTTTTTCACAAAGGAGATGGCCGAATTTTTTTCAGAGATGAGAAGAAAAAGAATGTACGTGAAAGTGGAATGGAGTATGCGGCTAAAGGAAGTGGGAAATTATGGCTAATTGAATGAAAAGTAAGTTAAAAATATGAAAAGGTGGGAGATAAAAGGCCATAGGAAAATCAAAAGTCATAAACCTTTCAACTTACCTTTAATTTCTTTATATAAGTTTAAATTACTGAAAATAATAATAATTTCAGTTTAATTTCGAAAATGCAACAGAAAATAAAAATATAAAATAAAAATTATAAATTATATAATGTTAAAATAAGAAAATAGCACAAACTTGAAAATTAGTCTAGAAAATTTGAAATTAAATGGAATAAATTTTGGAAAAATTCATATGAGTTTGTAATATATTTTTAAACATAAATAATAACATAAAATAAAAATGCATGTACAAAATAAATATTTAAAATTTAATTTAAATATAATTTTAATGAAGAAAATGGCAGAAAATAAGAAAACAGCCTTTTAAAAATAGGAATTCAACACAGTAAATTTTGGAAAAATTCTATTATTATCTTAAAATGTTTTAAAAATAAAATATATATCTAAAATGTCATATAACACATATTAGAACATGATTTGACAAATAAAATATTATTTATATAATCTAAAATGAAGAATATTGTTAAATAATTCAATATACACACAATATTGTAAAGGGTGTAACTTTCACAATTTAAATCCAATTTCAACGAAACAAAAAGCAGTATTCAAGTTATTATATCTATTTTCATAATAAAAGATAAAATTCAAGAATTCAAATATTTAAATTTAAAAATTAAAAGTCATAGTTTGACTAGTTTGAACAGAAATCCACTTTTCAGTAAAATATCCAATTTACCATTTGAAGTTATAATTTTTATTTTAAAATGAAATGTTTGAAATAAAACAAGTTTAAAATAATTAAAAATAAAAATAAAGTCAAATTTAAATATATGTAGAAATCTAGGGTTGTTACATCTACCAAAGGTTATGTTATTTTTTCTTCATATCTTTGTATTGTTTTGATTTAAAATTTCTTGTGTTGAATCATAATCTTATATTTATGATATTATGTTATTTACAAGTTTGTATCTTGGCTGTCTATCTACAAAATTTCTTATTCGTGCTTTGTCGTGCTTTTCGGAGTTTTAGTTATATATCTTGAATTGTTATCTTCAGCTCTAAAAAGGTGAGTTTTATCACTCTAGACATATGTACTTATATTATTGTGAAATGATGACAAGTGAAGCTGTATAAATTGACATGTTATTCATACATGCCTGTGATATATTATATGATGTTAAATGCTGTTTATATACCTGTTACATTACCTGATATGTTATTATATGTTATACTATTCATTTTAATTACTGTATCTCACACTGCAACTTCCCTATCACTATGGGTTGAAATGATACATACCCGAACGGACTTTAGAATAAGGAAAAATCATTATGAGCTGAAATGATAGGCTTGAGTGATTTTTATTGTATTTTTATTTTATTTTATTTGATTTGGGATTGTGGGTTTGAAATGATAGAACCCGAATTTTTCTTTTTAAATTACGGATTGAAATGGCACATATCTGATCACTTGACCTAGGTTAGAAAATATTATACAGGCCCATGGTCATATTTTAAATAATATTTGCCTAAAAATTTATTAAGTATTTTTAAATAATATTTTCCTAAAAGATTATTGAGTATTTTGAGTTTTATAGATATCTGAAATTTTAACTTAAATTTTGATTTAATGCTTTAAATTATAAAGGTGTATTGTTTTCCATAAGTTAAATTTTATAAGTTAATAATTGGTTTAAATGGAATTTAAAGAATTTTATTTACGATAAATAACTTAATAATGAAATGTTGATTTAATATGGAATGTTAAATCTAACCTGGTAATTGTATTGACTTTTATTTTAAGAAATAGACATGTTTGAATAATAAAGAATGTATTTTGAATTGATAAAATAAAATACAGTTTTGTTGGACTTTGGTAATAAAATTTGTTTAACTGAAATTCATAGTTATTTGATGTCAAATGAATATATTTATAAGGAAATTTGATTGTTATATTAACAACGGTAAGATATTCTATTTATGAATATGTTTGTAAAATAAATAATTAGGATTTAAATGAAAGGAAATTGTAATTTAAAATACGACTTAACTTGATAATTGGAAAATTTGGTTCTAAATGAAATTGTTAAGTTAAGTAAATAAATGGGAATTTAGTTTTATTTATGAAGTGGGTATTTTAAAATAAAATGTTAGGTTATTTGTTGAAATAAAAGTTAAGTAAAAGAACGTGCTTTTGACTTAATAAATGAATTATAGTTTAATTTGGATATTTATTTATAAAAGTTTATCTTATTGAATCATAAGTTTAATGATATCCAAATGAATAATTTCTAAAGCGGAAGATGTAATTTTATAGGTTAAAAATGGCTAGAATTGGAGTTTTATTGTTTCTGAAAAGTTAAGCAATTTATAAAGGATTGACTAACAAATGAAATTAATTTAAATTCGACATTTATTAATAAAAATGTTGTTTTATTAAAATTTATAAGTTAAGTAATATCCAAATAATTTTTTTGGGAAAGTGGAATGAGTTTGATAAATTAAAAATGAGAAAAATTGAAGATATATTGTTTTAAAGAGTATAACAGAAATTATAGCGTTTCTGAAATGCTGTGGTTAAATGAACTATGGCTGGAAATATACTAAAAAGACCTATAACTGCATTTCTGAAATGCTGTAGTTTCTGATTTTGAACTATGTTATGATATATACTAAATATACCTACCGCGGCACTTTATAAATGCTGCTGTTTTGAAAATTTCAATGTTTGAAATGATTGAACGAATGAACTTGGAATGTTACAACCTTGAAATGAATATTATTTGACGTTGAATTTAAATGGTTTGGAAATGAAATTATTTGAAATTTTATTTAATTAAGAATTGTCTTTAAATATATTAATTTGGAACTTATTGAAATTGAAGATTTAAGAATGTGACTTTATAAAGTGGCTTGGTTTAAGATGATTTAAAGGAATATTTCAAGTTAAATAAATTTAAAGAAATATACAGTGATTTGGAATTTTGGATTTTATTTAAATGATATATTGATTTGGCTATGAAATGAAATAATATAGTATTTAGTTTTGAAATGGATATGATATTTTGGATTTTTAAAGTATAAATGATTTTAGAATAAATATCCATGGGTTATAATAATGATTGGTTGGCAAAGAGACCGGGATCAGATATGGGCATACTCTCTATCGATACCGAAAACCACTTTGTCAACTGTGTATGCGGTGGAGATTCCAGAATGAAGTAGGATGGTGGCGACGATCCTATTGAGGTATGAACGTGGACCCGACTCTCGTGAGTTGGCATAAGGTGGCTAGAACAGGAGCGATTGACGGGCCAATGTGGTAGCATCTCTGATCGGACGCATTTCTTCGATACTATTCTATTACTTTGTGATTTATTTGGTGGCCACCCTTCGATTTTTGATTTGGGAGTGTGTTCCGAGGTGGGCGGTAGTGGCTGCTATGCGTTTCCACCAGCCTGGATGCGTAATTGGTATATCTACCCTGGCATTGCCTAGTTGTGTCGTGTCACCTACCATATCGAGCTTTACTACGAGTTTGGATTTATGCCATAGCTTGTGGAGTATAGAGGGTAGCTCCCAAACTGGGGGTGCGCTGATACTGGATAGACTACTGGGACTATTATGTATTAAGGTGAAAAATGTAAAGCCTTAACGCTATTTAAAAGTAAGTTTATTTTATTATAGACATTATTATAATAGCGAATATTACTACATAGTAGATAGTTTAACGGATCCTTAAAGAATGGGCGATCCCAAGCATTCTTTAAGTTACTTGTGCATCTTTATTACAGTTCACTTGAGTTGATTTACATTGTATAAGTATGTATGTCCTGACTCGAGTGTTTTGTGTTTTGCTTTACGCTCTTGTCAGACTGAGTAATACAACATTCAAGACTCACCTTTGGAGTTGGAGCTTCGCTTGGATCCATCTATTGATTCTTCTTTCAGTCATTCAGTTGATTCCAGTGATGTATTTAGATCTTGTATTTGACTATTGTATTGAGACATCTTTGTATTCGTGATTTCTGTTGTATCTTGTTAACTCTGATGTATACATATATAGTAGCTTCATGAACTACTATTTCTTTGCTTTCGCTGCATTGTTATATTACTCTGTGTTTGTGATTATATTCTGAGTTTTGCCAAATTTAAATTAACAATCTATTGTTTTGAGCAATTCAAATCCGACATGTGTGGATTTATTGTCGATTTGAATGGTCCAAAATAGTGGGTCGTTACAGTTGGTATCAGAGCTTTGGCTCTAGGCAAAGCTTAGCATATATAGTAAATTTATTTATAGAATCACTTTCGTTCGATCTTGAATCTCTTGCTTTTTGATTCGATTTCTTTTGAATTTTGGAACGTTCCCTGCGGTACCAAAATCCATTCTTGTCTCTCCCTATTTGTCTTCTTTTGATTCTGGAGTATCCCATAACTCCACTTTGAATGATCTTTATAATGAATATGCGGTCTCGCCAATCTTCGAATGATTGTAAATGGGTGAAACTCCTTTACAAAAAGTATTGGTTCACCGAAGATTTCTGCATCCTCGGTTAACGATGCTATCTATCTCTTGTTATCCCGTATTCTATCTCTTGAGATCTGATTTACCCCAGAACCCCACATTGATCTTATTCTTTAAGTCACGGTTGACCCGGTTAAGGTTGCCCGCGATTTATATAAGCTTATTCATTCCCTTATTCTGTTATTTTATCATCTTGTCTTTTTATTCCAACTTATCTTCAAATCATTCTTGAAGTGTAAACTAATATTTAAAATGTTTATATATATATATTGTGTTGTTTGAGTTGTTGATGTTGATGTTGATTTGGGTTTCCGATCGATTCGTCTGATCAACACTATCAATAGGATTACCAAAACACTTGAACAGAGCAAACCGACACAATATGGTTTTCAAATTTAGTAAATGAAATAAATTTTGTATAATTATATATATAAGTATAATTTTCTGAATTTTGATAGTTAACTGAATTGGTTGTTAAGAAATAATATTTGATTCTATATATAGCTTGTAATCATTGGCTTTTGTTTCATATATAAATAATTGAACTATTAAATATGGTTATAAATTAATTTGGAAATTTAAATGAATTTAAACCAAGAATTTGAGAATTTAATTTCCGATGATTTCGAACTTTGGTTTTAAGGTTTAAAAAGGATAGATTATTTAAAATATTTCCAAATAGAAATTGTTTCTAAAGAATTTTAAAGTTTTGAATCAGTGCTCTTCTTTTTATCGCTGGAAAATAATTCCGGTGATGACTGCAGCATCATCGACGTTCATTTTCAAGTTTCGAAGTGAAGAGACCATCCTGTAGCCTTGCTACAGTTTTGTTTTGGAAAATTTAATTGATTTGAATTTCTAAAATATGACTTGATTTATAATATATATAATTGGTATATGATTTCAAAATTTGATTTGATATATATTATGTATATATATTTACCTAGAATAGTTTGAAGTTAATCGGAAATTTAATTCTTAAAATTTTATCTTAAAGGATAATTTCAATTATAAAAGGAAATCAAGATTGTTGAATAAATGTTCTAACTTGAGGTAATTGAATTTGAAAATTTTATTTGTATAAATTCAGTTGCACCCCAATATAACTTACCTAAATCATTCAGAAGTTAACTATGTAATTGGATAATGTACAATATAAAAGGATTTTATAAACAAAATTTGAGTGGTTATAATAAATGTTATACACTAAAATTTTAGTTATAAAAGATTAATAAGGATAAGCGGAGTAAAAGTTAAGTGAATAATTTATGATTTAAAATGGTGTTAAAGGAATTTATAAATAAATTGGAGTAGTTATAATAAGTGTAAATATACTTAATATATGTGATTAGATATATTAAGTGGAATAAAATTAAATAATAATTTAGAATAAAGAAGAATTAAATTTATTGCATAAATTATGAGCATAATAAATGATTTACAAATTCATGACTTTGGAAAATTGTTAATTTAAGATAATTGCATGATGAGATAATGAGATTTAAAAATAGTTAAGATTTATTAAATTAGGTGAAATCAAATGGATGAAATCAATTATTAATTTAAGTTGAATTTTTCATGGTTTAAAATTTATTATCTTATTTTGTTTTCCAATCTCTTTTCTTTTGGATGTTCCTGTTTTCCTGCATCCTAAGCGGGAATTGAATTCCGAATTGATTTTATTCCTGAAGTTCAACCTATAGTCCTTCCCTCCAGAAGAACTTATCTTTACCTGTCAGTTTTGGAAATTTTTCATAAATCTTTGAGTACTCACCTGAATCTGAGCACTGCTTACCATCCACAGACCGATGGTCAAATGGGAAGAGTGAATCAGGTTCTAGAGGATCTCCTTCGTGCTTGTGTTCTTAAATTTGAAAGATCATCTCCATCTTGTAGAATTCACTTATAACGATAGTTATAATGTCAGTCTTCTTTCATCTTGTCTTAATCCTATCTCATTCTATCTGTTTTGGGTATAAATTAATTTAAATTGAATTGAATTTATATGGTTAAAATCATTGATTTTATTTTGAGTTTCAATGTAGTGGTCTTTCAGGGTGTTTCTATTCTCCTACCTTCTTCCTTTTCGGGGACGAAAAATTTTGAGTGGGGGAGAGTGTAACGACCCGTAAAATTTTCAATAATTTAATTTGTTAGGTTAATAAGTTTTGGGTGATTTAATATAGAAAAAAAGAAATTTTTTTTATCTTTTAATAATTGAGCAATGGTAATTAGAACTAATTAGTAACAATTGAAATGAAGTCCCAATGGTGAAATAATGTAAATTAGTTATAAATTTGAATGTAAGAAATAAGTATGAATGTTGAATCATTAATGAGATAATAAGTGATAAATAGAAATTGAAGTACATCAGTGTTAATTGAGTAATTGTAACATTTGATTTGTAAATAATAATGGATTCATTAATGTGGATTAAAGTAATAGTAACGGGTGTGAGCTACTATTTAGTTGGCCTATTAATTTAGTTATAACAGTTATATTTGAGTATAAATTTAAATATAAGTAAATAAGGGTAGGTGGTGTATAAATAAATAAATTTGTATAATTGATAGTAATAGAATGAATTCAATATCAGGTAAGTAATTATGATAATTAGTTGAATATATGATAAACTTAAGTGTAAATTAAAGGGTAGTGAAGCTATTATAAGTTGCCTATTTAGTCTATAAAATAATTAGGAAATCTTTAATGTCATTAAATGAGAATTTATGCAGTAACGGGAGGTGTGAATGTATAAAATAAATAGAAACGTAAATTTATTATAAAGTAATAAATTGGTAAAAGGAATGGAACTAAGGTAAATTAATTAATTGGTTTTAAATCTTAATTGATGTGTACAATTGACAAGATTTCACATTTAGAAATGTAACATGTTATACAAATTTAAGAAACACATATATATATATGTTTCTTTTTCCCATAACTCCTGCTTTTCCGTTTCTTAATATTCATTTCCACTTTCTTGCTATCCATCTCCTTGTTTTATTTTTCTATTGTGTTTGTATAAACTTTATTTTTATTTATTGAATGTTTCTTTGTATATATATCTTGTAATTAATGGCTAGGAAACAAATTTATTAGACGTATGTTACTTTGATTTAATTTGGCATAGGTTACATTTGGTTTATTTCTTGCCTTTATTTGCCTATCTATTTATTTCCTACCATAGCCGCCTACTACCTATCAATTCACGTGAAAAAGGAAGAGTATCTCATCTTATTTTTTTCCATTTGTTTCTTTTTATTTAATAGGAAATAAAACCCTTCAATTCTCTAGCCGTTTAAAACATTGATTACATACCGTTTCTTTCTACTTGCCTAGCCTCTTTATTATTTGCCTTAGCCATTCACTACACATCTTTAGCCATTCATTTTGTTGTTAACCCTAACCGCCACCTATTTTGCAATTCACGTACAAAAGAAAACTTTCTCATCTCTCCTATTCATTTGCGTCCAGAGGAAAACACGGTAAGTTTCAATGGCCTCCTCCTTCTCTTCTCTTTTCTCTTTTCTTTTTCCTTTTGTTCTCTAATTATTTAGCTCGGCTACATCATGCTAGCCGACCTCATCTCCTCTCCACCACCAACATGATCGGCCTCCACCTCCTCACATCATCACCATACCAAGGCCATGAACCCTAGAGCAAAATCCATCACCAAAATTGCAAAAACTCCTCTTGATCCATGCTTTTGTCTCCACTTGACCTTTGCCTTGCCACTTCTCTTCAAATTCCAAGCCATAGCCATGTACACATGACCTTTGGCCTAGCTTAACTTGCATCAAAAGTACCATGGCCGAGCCATGTGTGATGTGGTCTAGCCCATTGAGACATAGCCGAGCCACTTGTCTTGTTCTACCAAAGGTTATGTCATTTTTCCTTCATATCTTTGTATTGTATTGATTTAAAATTTCTTGTGTTGAATCATAATCTTATATTTATGATATTATGTTGTTTACAAGTTTGGATCTTGGCTCTCCATCTACAAAAAAATTTATTCGTGCTTTGTCGTGCTTTTCGGAGTTTCAGTTATATATCTTGAATTGTTATCTTCAGCCCAAAAAAGGTGAGTTTTATCACTCTAGACATATGTACTTATATTATTGTGAAATGATGACAAGTGAATCTGTATAAATTGATATGTTATTCATACATGCTTGTGATATATTATATGATGTTAAATGCTGTTTATATACCTGTTACATTACCTGGTATGTTATTATATGTTATACTGTTCATTTTAATTACTGTATCTCACACTGCAAGTTCCCTATCACTATGGGTTGAAATGATACATACCCGAATGGACTTTAGAATAAGGAAAAATTTTTATGAGCCGAAATGATAGGCTCAAGTGATTTTTATTGTATTTTATTTGACTTGGGATTGCGGGTTTGAAATGATAGAACTCGGATTTTTCCTTTTAAATTACGGATTGAAATGACACATATCTGTATCACTTGACCTAGGTTAGAAAATATTATACGGGCCCATGGTCATATTTTAAATAATATTTTCATAAAAATTTATTAAGTATTTTTAAATAATATTTTCCTAAAAGATTATTAAGTATTTTGAGTTTTATAGATATCTGAAATTTTAACTTAAATTTTGATTTAATGCTTTAAATTATAAAGGTGTATTGTTTTCCATAAGTTAAATTTTATAAGTTAATAATTGGTTTAAATGGAATTTAAAGAATTTTATTTACGATAAATAACTTAATAATGAAATGTTGATTTAATATGGAATGTTAAATCTAACCTGGTAATTGTATTGAATTTTATTTTAAGAAATAGACATGTTTGAATAATAAAGAATGTATTTTGAATTGATAAAATAAAATACAGTTTTGCTTGGATTTTGGTAATAAAATTTGTTTAACTGAAATTCATAGTTATTTGATGTCAAATGAATATATTTATAAGGAAATTTGATTGTTATATTGACAACGGTAAGATATTCTATTTATGAATCTGTTTGTAAAATAAATAATTAGGATTTAAATGGAAGGAAATTGTAATTTAAAATACGACTTAACTTGATAATTGGAAAATTTAGTTCTAAATGATATTGTTAAGTTAAGTAAATAAATGGGAATTTAGTTTTATTTATGAAGTGGGTATTTTAAAATAAAATGTTAGGTTATTTGTTGAAATAAAAGTTAAGTAAAAGAACGTGCTTTTGACTTAATAAATGAATTATAGTTTAATTTGGATATTTATTTATAAAAGTTTATCTTATTGAATCATAAGTTTAATGATATCCAAATGAATAATTTCTGAAGCGGAAGATGTAATTTTATAGGTTAAAAATGGCTAGAATTGGAGTTTTATTGTTTCTAAAAAGTTAAGCAATTTATAAAGGATTGACTAACAAATAAAATTAATTTAAATTCGACATTTATTAATAAAAATGTTGTTTTATTAAAATTTATAAGTTAAGTAATATCCGTATAAAATTTTTGGGAAATTGGAATGAGTTTGATAAATTAAAAATTAGAAAAATTGAAGATATATTGTTTTAAAGGGTATAACAGAAATTATTGCGTTTCTGAAATGCTGTGGTTAAATGAACTATGGCTGGAAATATACTAAAAAGACCTATAACTGCATTTCTGAAATGCTGTAGTTTCTGATTTTGAACTATGTTTTGGTATATACTAAATATACCTACCGCAACACTTTATAAATGCTGCTGTTTTGAAAGTTTTAATGTTTGAAATGATTGAACGAATGAACTTAGAATGTTACAACCTTGAAATGAATATTATTTGACATTGAATTTAAATGGTTTGGAAATGAAATTATTTGAAATTGTATTTAATTAAGAATTATCTTTAAATATATTAATTTTGAACTTATTGAAATTGGAGATTTAAGAATGTGACTTTATAAAGTGGTTTGGTTTAAGATGATTTAAAAGAATATTTCAAGTTAAATAAATTTAAAGAAATATACAGTGATTTGGAATTTTGGGTTTTATTTAAATGATATATTGATTTGGCTATGAAATGAAATAATATAGTATTTAGTTTTGAAATGGATATGATATTTTGGATTTTTAAAGTATAAATGATTTTGGAATAAATATCCATGGGTTATAATAACGATTGGTTGGCAAAGAGACCGGGATCGGATATGGGCATACTCTCTGTCGATACCGAAAACCACTTTGACAACCGTGTACGCGGTGGAGATTCCAGAATGAAGTAGGATGGTGGCGACGATCCTATTGAGGTATGAACGTGGACTCGACTCCCATGAGTTGGCATAAAGTGGCTAAAACAGGAGCGATTGACGGACCAATGAGGTAGCACCTCTGATCGGACGCATTTCTTTGATACTATTCTATTACTTTATGATTTATTTGGTGGACACCCTTCGATTTTTGATTTGGGAGTGTGTTCCGAGGTGGGCGGTAGTGGCTGCTATGCGTTTCCACCAGCCCGAATGTGTAATTGGTATATCTACCCTGGCATTGCCTAGTTGTGCTGTGTCACCTACCATATCGAGCTTTACTACGAGTTTGGATTTGTGTCGTAGCTTGTGGAGTATTGAGGGTAGCTCCCGATTTGGGGGTGCGCTGATACTGGATAGACTATTGGGACTATTATGTGTTAAGGTGGAAAATGTAAAGCCTTAACGCTATTTAAAAGTAAGTTTATTTTATTATAGACATTATTATAATTGCGAATATTACTACATAGTAGATAGTTTAACGGATCCTTAAAGAATGGGCGATCCCAAGCATTCTTTAAGTTACTTGTGCATCTTTATTACAGTTCACTTGAGTTGGTTTACATTGTATAAGTATGTATGTCCTGACTCGAGTGTTTTGTGTTTTGCTTTATGCTCGAGACAGGCTGAGTGATACAACATTCAAGACTAACCTTTGGAGTTGGAGCTTCGCTTGGATCCATCTATTGATTCTTCTTTCATTCATTCAGTTGATTCCAGTGATTTATTCAGATCTTGTGTTTGACTATTGTACTGAGACATCTTTGTATTCGTGATTTCTGTTGTATCTTGTTAACTCTGATGTATACATATATAGTAGCTTCATGAACTACTATTTCTTTGCTTTCGCTGCATTGTTATATTACTCTGTGTCTGTGATCTGTGATTTATTTTCTGTATATTCTGAGTTTTGCCAAATTTAAGTTAACAATCTATTGTTTTGAGCAATTCAAATCCAACATGTGTGGATTTATTGTCGATTTGAATGGTCCAAAATAGTGGGTCGTTACACCGATCTTTCTTCGTTCAATTATTAGAATTGTAAACAATTTGTACTTGCGATCAACAATCAATCCATCAATAAAATTTATAAAGTGGGCGTAGGCTTCGTTAACAGCTGAACCACTATAATAATCTTGTGTTACTCTACATTATTTTGTCTTTCCTGCAATTTGGAGAGTTTTTTGCTCTTTTACCTGTCCTGATAAATAGGGCAGGTGCTTTCACAATCATATCAGGGTGTTGATCCATTTTTTGGGTTAGCAGGCCCCCTACTCCTCAAACCTTTTTATCTATAAGAAATCACTTGGGAAGGATTTATAAAGATATTTAAAGAGTAGTTTATTCCTGGATCGGGGTTGTCAGCTATGTCTCGAGAGTTTGTTGAGTTGCAATAAGGAAGCTTGTTTGTACTATAGTATTTGTAGAAGTTCAATGCTTTGTTTAAGTAATGGGAAAATTTGATAAGAACACTAAGAAAAAAGGTAGAGAAGTTTATTTTGGGATTTTGGCTGAGAGGTTGAGTGACAAGACAATGTTCTGTCTGGCACTTCCATTTGGTGAAGTTGTGGATATGGCAAGTTGATAAGAACTAATGTACACTGAAATGAGGGTTGTAAGTCCGAAAGTGTAGGCTGATAAGAAGAAGAGTCTCACTCCATACCCGAACGGGAAAAAGGGCCAGTAACCAAAGGGAAAGGCTCAAGGAGGAGCAAGGAAGGAAGTTTATGAAGTCACTTGCTACCATTTGTAGGCAGGTAGGATAGTATTCATCACCAAAACTGAAGGGAATGGAGAACATGTGCTTTAATTGTAATAAGCCTAGCCAAACAAAAAAATACTATCGAGAGCTTAAATGAAGAGTGTTCGCTTTAGAAGGGCAGAAGAAGGGACCATCCGTCGAGGAGAAACTTGCTTACAACTCAAGGTGTAATCGACCAACAAGAATCATCATGGCATATGTCATATTTACTTATTTATGTTATATAATAAAATTATATTTATAAGTTTTGAGTTTAAAATAAAATGTTTTTTATTAAAAAAAATTCATAATTAGATTTTTTTTGGCATGGCTTTCATAATTAGATTTAGTTAATATATACGAGTATATATGCATGCCCAGGTGGGCCTACATTTACAACGTTAACACCTTTAATATCCCTTAGTGCTTATCAGGGGATTTAAACAGTATTAGAAAAGTAACGAAAAACTAAAGGGTAATACTTTGCATCCTTCAAATGTTCTAGAACCGAATAAAATCAATTTTAGTTCTGGTATCGTTGAATTCAATATCCGTGGTTTTAAACATTCATGGAGGTTAGGCCTAGTCGAAAACATAGCCACTAAAATTAAAATAGTTTTTACAACAATGTCGTGGTTACAAAATTTCTTTCCAACTTAAGCAATATATCTCCTCTTCGAAACTAATGATCACAACCCCATCAATTTATTTATGGCTAATTCAACTAATAAAACATCCCAAACCATTTAAATATAAAAACCATTGGATTTTAACATAGAATACAAAGACATTATTGAGCTCATCCTACTAAAACTAAAGTGTTACGGCATGCGCTTTAAGCGTGAATTATTTTCTTTATTAGTTGTATATGTTTAAATTAGTAAAAAAAATGATTCTTTATTTTCCAATGATATTAAAATTTGAATATTTGTAAAGAAGTATTTTGAATTTGTAAAGGAAGTTTAATTTTAGATCTCATTTTAGAAGCGTTTTGAATTTGTAAAGCATGTTTAATTATTAGATCATACTTTTAGGGGCATTTGAATTTGATGTTTGAAGTTCTTATGATTGTTACTAAATTACTTTTTTCCTTGAAGCAAATATTGGCTGCTTACGGATATGATATTGGAAATGCAGTTCCATTTGGTCATTGGGATGGCTTTCTTGCTTCGAAGATGACTATCTTGATATTTATGTTTCATTCTATGCATAGTTTAATTCTACTGTCTGGATTTCGTGAATCACATTTCATGAATGTTTCTGCTATTTCTTTTATCGACTGCAAATATTTTATGGAATAAAATCATGATAATTTTGTGGCTTTATTATAGTAATTGAGTTTGTATGTGTAGTTGTAATTTGATTATGCATTTATAGAGTGTAAACAACATTGTTATTTAAAAAAAAATTTAATATAAAAATATTATAATTTATGTGGATTGGCTCATGTAGTCTCATTATTGCACATGAAATCGCCTGCAGATGCATATAATAACAGAAATAAATGTGTGGGTTTGTATATAAGATCAGAAGCTGTTAGGTGTATTGGCCAAATACGTTGGTTAGAGAAGCTGATAGTGTTTATTATCGGACATTTGGAAGTACTGATTTTCTTTATACATAAACTGTTATCATCAAAAGTTAGATTATTTGTTTTGCTGGATGATCTATGATATATCACTCATATTTGTAGGTGTAACTATTGGAACAGTTTCAGAGCTACATCATAGGTAGATACGTCTTGGCCAAAGATTAAGTTGAAACATACCCAACGGTATCAGTTAACTTGGTAAAACCCACAGTCGATTGTGACATTGATTAGAGAAACAAAGTTGATTTAAATTAACGAAGTTCAAATAGGGAAAATGCATATTGTAGATCACTGAATTGAATTATAAAAGGTACTTGTAAATGACAGAATTGTTGTAGATATTCGTGGGCAGAATAAAATCTAGTAAAGCCGGAAAATGAACGTATGTTTTATTAACGTGGAGTAGAATCGGTTGTGAGAACGCTCCGCAAGAAACCGCTCAATAGCTCTATCGCATGGTTGAATCTGTAGGAGAAAAAAGTTATTGAAAGTGTAATATATATGTAATTGTTGGACACGAAAAGGTACAAATCATACGGAAAAAATCCATACATTTTCAGTCTAATAAGTCAGTTGGGTTTTAGTCTTTAGGTTTTTATATAGACAAAAAAGGAAATTGCTTTATCGTCTGCAGTTTTTTATATGGTAATCTAGAAATAAAGTGGCTGGCTATTTCTTCATGAAGAAAGTGTAGGAAAAGATGCAAAAAGCTAGTAGTATATGGCCTGTCATTTACAGTAGCATCAGTAGTGTACTATAGTTGAAGAAATTAGTAAACGTTGTTTTCCACTTTTAGGTAATAGGTAAAATATTCGAACTGTACATAGTCATGGTTAACAGTGATTCAAAGATCATTATAATCAATTCAACTGGAACATTTTTTTGTTTGGTGATCCGAAATACCAACTAATACAAAAATAAAGGTAACATATAACAGCTGTGGCTATGATGTTCATTTAAGTAAGCAATTAAAAAAAACAGCACATAGTTTGCACACAAACATATGTATATGGATAACAAAGTTAATCGGATATATACGGATAACAGTAAAAAGAATAAAAGTGCATCTTATATGGTGATATCTACACTCTTTCCTTAAACTGCAAACACTGGACTTCACCATTGGGGAGAACATGGTAACATTGATACTTGATCCTGTACTTGTACCTCAGTCTAGTTCCCAAATCCAAGCACTGTTCTTTTTTGGCTAGTTTCAGCAAGTTTGGTCATAATTCTCTCATTATTACTGCGCCTCCTATTAGCAAGATAAAATAGAAATGTAAGGAAATAAAATAAAATTATATTTATCTATCATCAAAACTAAATTACATTCAAAGCAAAATTTTAGTACATAAATCATTTGTAAGCAACATTAAAAATTAAAACATGGTAATCAGCATAACCTATATATTGCATTACAGTTCAACTTCCACAGCAACAGGTCATTCTATTTTGGGTAATCTTCATAAGGACTTGAATAATCATTTGTTGGATTGATCCATTGTCCAAAATATTTATAGAAATATAATATGAATATTGCAAGGCGCTGCAAGATAAACAATCATTGGAGACATCGGAAACCTAACAACGCATTGCAACTATTGGAAGTAAATGCAAAACTAACATGAATATATCCTGAACTATGTGCAATTTAACATTGGCAAGCCTATTACCACGCCCATGATTTTCTGAGTTTTCTCTACCAATCCCACCATTTTCTACAAAATTAGTAAACTCCTACAGTTGCTGTGAATGCCCATGTTCATGATAATTGTACCCTCCACTGTTCCTCTCCTTACAGCTTACTTTCTTATACTTTCTCTCCTTTTTACTTTCTTTCTTCCCCTCTCCTCTCTTTAGTTTCTTTTTCATTCCTTTACTGTTTTATAATTTCACTATTTTTTTTAATTTCAATAACAATTTATTTCATTTAGTTAGCTCGTAATTTCGTTGGATTTGAGTTTCATTTAATTAAATTAACTCAAGCTAAGAATTATGCTCAGGTTTATAATAACAAATCAATTTATTCTCATGAACATAGAAGTTAACTCCGTATATAATAAAAATAAAGATAAAGCTATGAATAACAATGAACAAAATTTATTCTCATGAACGTGAGAAAAAGATAACTATTTGACGCAATAAAATTAAACAAATACAAATCATTGGATTAATTATGATAATTATTCAGTAAGAAGTTATAAATAGTTCACGGAGTTAGAAATGATGATCCTGATATTATTACGTTTAGGAAATAAGCAAAAATATGCACGATTGAATGGATTGTTTGTACTACATCTAAATTAGTGCAGTATGTAGACCATGAAATCAACATCGAATGCATATTTTTCATGCATGGACCAACAAACAGCTGTTGATCGTGGATAAAATAATATTCAAAATATCACATTTTACACATGAACTCATGTACAGACAGAGATTGCCTAACCAATAATATTATGGAATGCATCCACAATATAGGTTAATGCATCCAATATGGGCTCAAGCAGACTATACCATATTTCAGCCCTTTTGATGGATGTTTCCCTACCTGAAAATAAAAGAGAAATGAGTTGCGGTTAGTTCAGTTGTATTTTGTTCTTTTGAATTACATGAAAATGTAATTAATTCTTATCCTAAAAATTCAGATTAATTCAAAAACATATACAACAGAACATAATGGATGTTAATAAATGACACTAAATGAGAATACTCACCGTAATGGGAACAGTAGCAAGAAACTACAATTGATAGATTAGCCTAATCCTCTAAATCCTACAAAGTACTACACACACAGATGTATATTTATTTAATTACTGATGTCAAAACCCAAAATTGTTCATTATGTACAAAATGATAACAAAGACTGCCCATAGGAATAAAATAAACTGATTATCTTAAAAATAAATCAAAAATGAATATTTGTAGCAGCGTCAAACTGGAAAACATGCTAAATATCAATTTCTTACTATATTATAAAGAGTGCAATTTTGGGAAAATAGCAAATAAACAGAAACTGTTACAAATACGACAGGTGTATTAGTAACAATTAATTTTAGCTTAATATTAGTAAACATCAAAAAGGACTGAAATTAATATATCACACATGCTACGCACACTGCGGAGATCTACCAAATAATCAATTAACATTGCAACGGTCTTTTATTTTAACGACAACCTAACTCAGGATGGGCTCTTTTAATAATATGTTTGATTAAAAGTTGTCTTTAACTTTTACGTATATGTATATACGTATATATGCAGACGTATATAAATCAAATTTTTGTTTGAGAAACTGGAAACGTGCAACAATGTGTTGCGGCATTCAGTTTAAAAGAGCAGGTTTTTGATGTATTTAAATTTAAACAGGGGTAAATAAGGAACAAATCTATAAATCTATAAGCATTTGTTGCACTAAATAATTGGAAACACACAGGATGTAAAGTGACTGAATTCTTTATCAGTAAATTTTTCTACGTGATCCAAACCATTAATATATCAATCTTTATATGGTAGCCTAAGACGTTTTAGGGAAGTTCCTTATTTGTACAATGGTAGAGCCAACCAATGTTTAATATACTAAGCTTTTTATTTGGAAAGCATAGCTATGGCGTTTCATCTTTAAAGCATAAAGTAGTGCTTGGTCGGTAGTTGAAATTTTATAGTAGTAAAACCTGCTAAGAAGTTGAAGTATTCCTAAGAAGAAGAAACTTTAAAATAGATGCATCAGCCTGGAAACAAAATCTAAGAGGACATTAAATGGAGAAGCTGTCAGTACAAAAATAAAGGCATGGTCTATACAAGAAACTCGCACATGAAGGCAAAACAGAAATTAATGACATATTCACGTAGCAACTATTTGGAGAGTACAGTTACAAAACTTGCTGTAAAGTGTAAATCCAATATAAATTATTCTGCCATATTTGAATAACATGTTCACACAGCAGCTAAAGCCAAAAGGCTTAACATATTGACAACTATGCTTCAAGCAAAAAAAAACGGTTACACATAGTTAATATTAACATAGCAGCTCTATATAGGCAAAATTAAATACTGCACATATTAACCATCAATATAGATGCTTGAAGCACAACATAACATATAATAAGAATAGCACCACGTGTTTTTTTTTCTTATAAAAATATTGATTTCAACTTACCTGCATTCGGGGGGAAAACCCTTATTTGTTTAAAGAAAACCATACCACTAAGATGCTGTCCCAATACCTGATGTGCTGCAGCTTTTCACCTGTCATGTCTAGTTGCTACTTTTCATTTTGTAACTACTTTTCTGAGCCCAAGCACCGATTTCTGTCCAAATAATCGATGTTACTATAGCATGTCATAACTCAACAACCCAAGCATTGGTTTTGTAGCAACTATTGTGAGCCCACTTGCTCCCCCTTTCAGCAAACATAGCCTGGAGTATATGTTTTAGCAAACACACTCTTCGTTTCTACTTTTCATTCATTTACTTTCTGTTATGAGTTAAGATGTATAATTTCTAATTACTTGTTCACAACTTCGTTTGATCGGCTATCTATTGATCTGAATGTATTATTATCGTTTTTTGTTGGGCCATTTTATTGTTTAGGGCCTTTATTAAACTATTTCTATGACTCTGTTTCATTATTGATAATAACTCCTGAGCGGTCTTCTTGCTTTAAGGATCACACATGTTTTAAAAAGGTATTTGGAGTAATCTCTCTCTCTCTCTATATATATATATAGAAATTATAGGCCAAACTTGGAAATAAGGGAATGAAATTTCTATTATTAACCCACTTATGTCAATAGTTGGTTCATTCAATGTTGATTCGGTGGAATCAATTTCGTTTACTAATCATATATTTACTTCACTCTAACCATAGTAGTTCATAAATGATCTGACTATCTATTCTATTCGCTTAACTCGTGGAAATCACTTCTTTGAATGTAAGTGACACATGATTTATTTATTTGAATCTATTTTGGGAAGTGCCATTTATGTCGTTGAGATGGATAAACATGAAAACCGAAAAATAAATCATGAAACTTCAATGTGCTAGGTACTTTTCTTTAATGGAACATCAACATGTTGGAGGGTGGTGTTATTAAAAATATTCAGTATGTTTGTTTGTCACAGACTCTGCTGAGATATTCTTTATTAGTAATGGAGATGTGCATAACCTAAACATAAGTTAAATTAGTAACCATGACGATTAGTGGAGAAATGAAACTATACTAAAAGTAAATGAAGTGTATACTGAAAATAAATGAAGGGTAATCGGTAACCGTAGCAATAATCAATAAAATTACGGTATTAAAAATATTCAATATCTTTGTAATAAATTTCATTTCGCCAATCGCAAATCAGGTGAAAAAATTATCTATTAGGTGGGTTCACTAATCGGATCAAATAGTGTAAAATAATGAGTAACGATGTCAAACCTTGTATGGGTTCATAACTATGTTCGTTTCCTGAGTCATAATTTAGATTGGAGAAACCATGTTCAACATCCAAAAATCAGATCAGTAAGAATAAAGAACAGTGAGTGACACTGTCAAAAAGTGACAGTAATTGAACCACGTCAACAATTCAACCAAAATATATACATTGTATATAATTATACCTCAGAGAGAAAATAAAAGGCAAGAGAAATCACCTACTGCCTAAGCTATCAAATCGCAGAGTAATGAGCTATCTCTTCCGGCTCATCCAGTCACCTGCCGTGGATGCTACATTGCTAGTGATACTGCCATTGTTGATTTGGAAGTAAGAGAGATTGATTTTGAGGGAGGTTGGGTAGCTTGTATGACTTATAGGATGGTGATGAATGGAATTGGGAATTCTGAGGAAGTGGGAATTTTGAGGAATTGGATGCAAGACACCATTTCCCGTGCATCGAGCCTTGCCTGCCTAAATCAATCCTTTCGAGCTCGAGCACTTAGGCTGTGCCATAAGATCAGCTATTGTAGTTTAATGAAGTAACCATTGTCGATAATCGGTAATCGACATTCAAAGTTGGAGAAGACAGTGGATCTGGAAGTGAAGGAAACTCGATGAGCCGAATGATGGTGGCGATAAATCGAATTGAGGATTTGAAGAACTGAATTAGGAATTTGACGAATTGGAGAAGAAACCAAATCGACAGCAGCAACAGGAGGTACACGTTTATCACAACACGGAGGGCATTTTAGGTAATTCGTAAAGACACGGTTGAAATAGTGGACTGAATTTACATTATTAGTAGTAAAGATATATATATATATATATATATATAAGTCAAAACTCGATAAAAAGGTAAATAAAATATTTTGTTGTTTGAAGAAATTCTAGAAAATAACTTGACATTAATTTAATTATATTGCATCTAATATTAGTAATTAAAAGAATAATTTAATACAAACATATATAGTATTATACAACTTAATAGAATACATTTTTATCAAATTTTGTTTTATCAAATAAAGAAAAAAATTTAAAATCCAAAATTTAATATTATTTTTTAACATTAAAATATAAATAAATATATTTTCGACTTGGTATTGTATTTTAAAATTTAAATTTAAGATATATAATCCAGAAAATCCATTCTCAAAAAATTGATACTTATATATTAATTGTTAATATTATAATGTAAATTTAAATATTCTATTTGATAAGATATCATGTTTCGAATTATATTAAATAATAAATTTATATAAATTCAAAAAATGACTAAAATTTATTTTAAGGGTTGAGCCCATTATAATAAAGATAGTTTTAATCATTTAATTAAAAGGTTCATTATATTTAGTTAATTAATGCATTTATATTACTTTTTTAATTATAGATATATTAGCAAAAATTGATCTAACATGCCTATTGAAGTACGGAGAACTAAGGATTTAGGATGTAATCGTTGATTTTTCTTTATTTGTGGATTTAGCTTTTGATTATCATTAGTTACGAGTTGAACATATAGAATCTCATATGTAAATCAAGCGCAATATAGACAAAATATATAAGAAAATGAAATAGGAAAGCAAGTAAATGACACATGGATTTACATAGTGATAGGCATTGTCTATGTCCGTATTAACATGAATATATTATGTATTTTCACTAGTTTCCAAAGAGGATTAAATTAATAACTCCATATCTACTTCAAATCCAAGGAACCGACAAAGTCTTCCTACTAAAAAAAGTTTCTCTTTCTTTGATGATGTTCCTCTGTATTTATAAGCATAGTGAATGTGTTAGGGCTCACAATTCGACCTCCTTCATCCAAAAGCCTGGTTAACAATATAACATTAGATCCATGAATATATGTTGTAAAACTGGGCTAAAGTGACTCATCCCATAGGAAGTATTTTATTCGGTACCAATCAATAGACTTAGTGGGATTTCCAACTTCGCTGTGATTTATAGAGTTTTATCTATTAATCCATCATTGCATCATACGTTAGCTCTAAACCATGTTTCAAGACTAAAATATGACAATAATCATTAAGAATTACAACTTATCGATACTGATCGATGGTACTTTGACATTTCCTCAACTTTCATTCATTCCATTTTAAACTCGATCATCTATGAGTTTTGGATTCATTTCTTCATCATTATGAAGTCCAACATCATTAAATCGTGTGTGTAAAGTTATGGATAACAATATATATATAATGCATACATACATATATATAGATAATTATAAGTAAGCCAAAAACTATTATACATACATACATATGTACTTTATACACACACACCCATATATATACATACACACGTATATATAAACCACATATATTTACATATAGTGGATGTTTTATAACACACACAAACACATAAATATATCAATAAATATTACATGATAAATCCTAATAATCATGTATATATGCTTATATATATTATAGTATTTATAGACACCAATGTAATATATATATTCCCTTTAGATATTATTATAATATTATTAATGAACATACGATGTTCATTATAAACAGTATGTATTATTTAATCAAAATAATTACAACAAAAATAATTATAATACAAACAAATCCCATTACATCAAATTAAACATTAAATATGACTTAATGTAAACTTTATTATTCAGAATACACATTAAAAATCTAGTTCACAATGAAAGTAGGAAACATTCCTAAAATTGCCCATTTTTACCTTGGGCTCGATGTATCTAATCCAAAATGGATGAGTTACTTGTAGTATAATACATAACCAATGATTTACGAATGAAAGAGATTCTCATCTCTATAAATACTCTTTCATTTAGCCTCCATTGAGTTACACAAAATATTCAAATTTTTACTGTTATCTTTGTCTCGATTGTTGAATAATATATTCTTCAAAATTATTTTGTCTATAATTTTAGAGTTGGAAATTTGCTTTTGGTAGGAGATTCTAACGGTACAAATTGTGAGAATTAAACTTGATTATCAAGGTAAAATTCATAAACTTGTTTCAGTATGTCACCCTACCTTCAAAAATGCATTCTAATTCGGCAGAATTGAAAATACCATGTTAACATAACTATTTTAATTTATTGAATTTGTTACTATGTTTCATACCATTTTAAACATATGTATTTGTTTACATATTATACAAATATATTTTTTCTCATGTTGAATGTTTCAAAATTAATAATATTATCATATAATTATTATAACTACTACCACTACCATGACCAGAACCGCTATGACTACTATGGTTCCAATTTTCGACCATGATATATATCTAATAGTCTAAACATGAATCAAATGTTTTAAATGATGACAAGATTATTGATGCATATTATAAGTTTTTTAGGTTACAAAAATGCATACTTCACATATACACACATGCATCACGCATGCGCGCACACATACATATTTTAAATCTTAAATCAATGACTAAAAACTAAAATAAAAAAAAAACTAAAAAAAGTTAGGTTTGGCAAAAAGGCATAAAGACAACAACAACAATAAGAATAATAGTAAATTTACAATTTTAATGTGTCTGTGTTTGTATGTGTGCTCGTATAGACCCTATTTTTAGCATCCTAAATGTCTCTTAATTTCCATTGTTGGATTCATCAAATTAATGGATAAGACAGAATCAAAACGTCACATGCAAAAGAGAGAAAATTTTGTCGTATTCACTTTTACTTTTATTCAAATTCAACCACTGGTTTGATGAATCCAATTGGTGGAAGTTAAGTGGTATTTAGGGCGCTAAAAATATATTTAACGTCCCTTATTCCGAATCTAAAGATGGAACTTCAATGTGCTGCAGTCACTTTGAAATAATCTTCCCATGACAAAGTAGACATTAACTAAAATTTAAAAAAAACATCATTACACTTCAATGTCAATAATTTAGTCCTCAAATTCATGTCCACGTAGGGGTTAAAATACAATACAACATAACAGATAGTTTCGTGCCCAGCATATGAAGATGCCGACACGAACACTTAATATAGTAGAATCAAAATATAAATTAATTTTTGAGCCTCCAGCTTCATCTTCAATCCTTGTTCGTCATATGAAAGTAACCTACCTAAACCCGCAATTCAATCTACTCAATTGAGTACTCGTGAGTTTATGGAAAAATACAGATCAGTTATAAAGTCTATTATGAACAACATATTACCCTTCCATAAAAGACAGTGAGGCTATGTTGTTAAAACACGGAATGGATTTTCCCCTCACAATTGAAAACGTTAAATTTAATAATATTAAACAGAGCATAAGCCAATAGATCCTTATCAGAGGTCCTATTCTTATAAATTTGCCACAAGCGAGATCAATACCAATTTCTCCTGGCATAGCACTCGGTAATCATTCGCTTTTCTAACCAGAAACCCAAAACCCAAAACACCTTATCCTAGGCTACCACCGAGGCTTGTGCCTTCTACAATAGATGAAAAGATTTTTTTCTAAGCATTCGACTACCATTAAGGCCTTATGACTTCGCTGGTTCCTTGATTCTATTTAAATCATTATGAGTTTCGATTGCTACTTAAGTCTTACACCTTCGCTTTTGTTACTCGGCTGCCTTACCTAGCTTTACGCCTACTTCACTGTAACATCCCTAATTTTTGATAACATTATTCATGAATTTAATTAGATAAACTAAATAGAATAATGATGATAAAGGGATTAAGATTTGAATAAAATTATATAATAGGCCCTGCTTAATAATAAAAATTTGATAGGCTATAAATTGGTTTATAAGATAATTAATCTACACGTGGGCATAGTGGTAATTGGCCATTCTATTATACATGGCTATACACATCTTATTCTTACCCATTCACGTTCCGTTTTTCATTATTCACAAATGCAAATTAAAACTAAATAGAGCCGGCCATTAGCAAGGAGGAAAAAGGAGAAATTTCAATCTAAAGCTACATATCAAAGCTAGGGAGGATTAATCAACAACAAATCTCAAATTCCTTATCAAAATCTAAGGTGAATAATAATTCATTCCATCTTATTTTGGTTTTATAATCCTATGATTTTGGATTTGAGTATTTATTTTATTTCTAAGATATATTGGATGATGATATGCTTAATTTATGAATTGTTTGATTTAAACAATTTATTGTACATGAAATTCGTATGGTTTTAGGGGCAAAACCGTGGGTTGTTGATTTTAAATTGCCATGGAAATTTTTTACTTTAAGTAAAACATGATTATGTAGATGTGCTTTAATTTTCATAATTTTTCAAGCTATGGGAATTTTATTATGAATTTTTGATGATAAATATAATGTAATTGGGTTTAAAATTTATTTTGAATACTTCAGGAAGAAATTGGGTCTGAAATTTTAATATGTTTGATTACATGATGAAATAGAATTTATGTGATTTTGGGGATTATTTCCCAATTGATTTACTAAGGAAAGTAAATTATTTTAAAAGAAGGACTTTTCTGAAATAATTGGTTTTGTTATATTAAAGGGCTTAAAATGTTACGTTTCTTTGATTTGAATCTAAATTAATGTGGCAGTTTATAATTGTAAAGTATTTGAAAAGTTTTAAAGTAACCAATCAAGGAATTACAACTAGCAAGTTAGTTATAAAGCAATTGCCATGTTTAGCAATAAATCAGCATTTTATGAAAAATATGGTTCCGCCTATTTCGGAGGCACCTTTCAACTCCTTTACCTCTGCGCCATCTTAGTCGAAACCATCTTTGTCGAAACCCACATAGTCAGAACCAAGGCACATTGTATCAATAGAATTGGTACGAAGTGAATTGGTAAGTAGCGGAAGGTAGGGTGTCGAAAGCTATGCTTTCGTCATGGTCGAAACCAAGGTTCACTTTTAAAAGATAAGCGCGTGCCTAGTTTTTGAAGGACTTTTGACTGAGTCGATACCCTATAGAGTCGAAATCTTAGTTTATTTCTAAAGTTAAATTCCTGCCTTATTTTACTTTAAGCTTTCAACATAATCGAAAGCTATGCTTTCGAAAGAGACTATATAAATAGCTTTCGAATAAGAACTTCCGAAAGGATTTTTTTCGACTAAGTCGAGACCAAGCCGCTTATTTACCTTTCGACTGCATTGAAGCCATCTATGCTGTCGAAAGGTAATCTTTGTTTTAACCAAAGTTAAGCCACTTCCTAAATGCTTTCGAAAGGGATTAAGGGTTTTGTTGGAGATGTTTCATCCGGTCTCCCCGAACCAGACATGCCGGACCACCCAAAAGTCTCCCACCGAATCAAAGCCTTCCTAACTCCCACCGAATCAAAGCCTTCCTAACTCCCACCGAATCAAAGCCTTCCTAACTCCAACCGGACCAACCCATTGCCGGTCCAAATCTCCTGCCGAACCAACCGGATCAGCCCTCCTGCCGGTCCAAACCTCGCCTCCAACCACCGAACCAACTCATTGCCGGACCAAGCCTCGCCTCCAACCACCGAACCAAAGTCCTATCAGGCCAGATTGTAGCAGCCCAGGCCCACCAGCTGCTATATACCTCCAAGACCCCTACCCCCAGCCTCACTCTATAAATAGAGGGGCAGGGGTACAGCAATGAGAGAGAAGTTTGAGAGCTCGAGCACGGAAGGAACTTTCAAACAACTTTCTTTTACTTATATCAAAGCTTTGTACTTGTAATCAGAATAACTGAAGAGAAATAACATATAAAGTGGACGTAGGCACATTCTGGCTGAACCACTATAAATCTGCGTGTCTTTTTACAGTTTAGCCCCTGTTTTTTTACGTATTTGCATAAATCGCTCGAATCACTAAGAATCACATAAGATCTACTAAATCATACAACTTCGAGGTGTTTGTCCATTTTTTGTGCAAACATTTTTGGTGCTTTCATTGAGAGCTAGAAGCTCGAAGCTTCAGCTTCATCCACTTAACTAGTTTTCCTAACAGCATTGTCCGCCACTTGGAAAACATGCCTCCCAAACAGAGAAAAGATGTTAGCAAAGGAAAAACATCGCATCCAGCAGTCTTCCAGATCCAGCTGTCACGAATCAAGTAGATCGTCCTCCTCCAGCAACAGTAACCAATGAAGAACAGGCTAACCCAACTACTCCTGCCACAGAACAGCCTGCAGCAATTACTAGAGCAGATCTGGACAGAGTTGTGGTTGAAGTAACTAACCGCTTCACGTCCCAGCAGGAAGCCTTGGTGGACCATCTCATGTCACGCTTAAGGGATGCTGAAGAATCCAACCGCAACACTGAATCATGGGGCGAGTCCCAGTCTGGAGGATCTCAGAGACAACAAAGATCTCCCTTCTTCGAAGGAGCTAACGGCAGAAGTAGCTGTGGTAGGAGCCGAGACCGAGAACAGCCCGAAGTTAGGCCTGAGGAAACGTTTGGTACCAAACCCAACAGGGAAGGTACCGGGCGAAGGTCAACTGTAGCTGAGCCTGTCATGCTGCCTAACCACAGAAACGCCAATGAACGGGGCCGAGCTAGAGTCCAGCCCGAAGTTGGACCCGAGGAAGTGCTCAGATCAGAACCCAATAGGGGGAGATCAAGGCAAGGGCCAACTATAGCTGACCTAAGCATGCTCCCAGAAGATCAAAGGCAGCCACTGGAAAATATGAGGAATGATAGACGATACCATCCCTACAGGTCATCTGGACGGAATCAATCCCACAGAATAGAACCAAACTCATTTCTGTCTACTCCAAGTTCTGATGAAAGGATGGCACGCTTATTCAGAGAGTGTGTCCAACGAGAGCAAAGAGATCGAGGGATAGGCGCTAGGGTAACCAGTCCTTTCGCCCGCAATATCGAAATTGCTATCACCCCCCGAGAATGGAAGATGCCAACAATGGAACCCTACAAAGGAACCTCCGATCCCGTTGTACACTTACAAAGGTACACGCAGCATATGCTCATGAGTGGAGCAACAGAGGGAGTACTGTGCAAATGCTTTCCGCTCTTCTTAGCAGATCTTGCTACCTCCTGGTTCTGTCATCTACCCCAAGGATCCATCAGCTCGTGGGAAATGTTGAAAGAAAAATTTATCAGTCAGTTCCGCATTCATGTGGAGCAACCTAAGGATGCTTATTCCTTATCCAGCGTCAAACAGAAACCTGGAGAAAAGCTGCAGCAATACCTAACCAGATTCAACGCCGCAGCAGCCGCAGTCCAAGATGCCGATGAGAAGCTTATCCTAATGGCCCTCTGCAGTGGTGTGCATCCGGACACTAAATTTGCTAGAAGGTTGACAAAAGAAAAGCCAGCTACTTTACCTGATTTCTTCCATGAAGCCGGGAAATACATGAGGCTTGAGGATGCTGCCGTTGAGGGGCAGTCAGGACAGCAAAATAAGACAACCCATGACAACGCCCCTGCTGTGGCAAGGGACGTTCGAAGAACTGATTCCAGAGACAATGCTGGGGGCAAGAAGGGAGAAAAGCGCCTATATCGGCCAGGGCCAAGATTCGACACTTACACTCCTTTGAACGAGACCGTCGAAAATATCTTCCTTGCCACCCAAGGCGAAGTTAGGTACAAACTCCCACCGTACAAGAAGGAATCAGACAACGCACAGAAGTCTGGAAAATTCTGCCGCTTCCACGAATCTCACGGGCATGATACCAACGAATGCCATCATCTCCGAGATCTGATTGAGGAACACATCAGAAGAAAGAAACTGGAACGTTATGTAAAAGGTCAGGACAGGACCCCAGCTCCTGCCAATGAAAACCCAAGGCTACCCTCCCCGGGGGCCGACAGGGGGAACCGCAACGCTAGCAGCTCTAGTCAGGAAAAGATAGTGGTCCATACCATCTCAGGAGGGCCACACATCGCAGACAGAAGCTGGAAAGAGATGGAAAGATAAGGAAAGTCGCTTAGAGACAATAAAGACTATGTCAATTTGGTTATAGAAGAGCGCCACCCGAAGCGGAAAGAAAGTAATGACATCACGTTCGGTAAGCGTGACCTAGAAGGAAGGCAGTACCCTCACATGGATCCCATGGTCATCTCTACCCGACTTGGTCCCGCCGAAGTCTACCGAATCCTGGTAGACACTGGAAGCTCGGTAAACATCCTGTTCAAACACGCATTCGACAAAATGAAGCTATCAATGAAGGATGTATCCCCCTGCGATAAACCACTACACGGCTTCACTGGAGACGCGAAGATGCCCCTCGGGCAACTGGACCTTTTTGTTGAGATTGGAAGCCATCCCCGCTCTGCTGTACGGAAACAAACATTTGTGCTAATAGAAAACCAGTCAGCCTACAACGCCTTCTTGGGAAGGCCATCCTTGTCTGACTTCCAAGTTGTCTTAGCCCCATGGTGCCTAAAGATGAAATTCCCAACGGACAATGGAGTAGGGGAAGTGGAAGGAGATCAGGACGTTGCTCGAGACTGCTATGTGACTGAACTTCGCAACAACCACAGGAAGGATAAAGGGAAGGGTGTAGAGATTGCCCTCTGCACAAAAAGTCTAGAAGCGTAGCAATTAAAGAAAGCCCCTCCTCTTCGATATACCAGCGACCCTTTCAATGAATTAGATCCTAGGGACAAAGAGGAGGAGGCCACCGCCGAGCCTGCAGAGGCTATGGAATTTATATCTGTAGACAAACACGACTCAAGTAGACTGTTGAAAATTGGGTCCCAACTAAAACCGAGTTGAAGGAACAACTCATCGATTTTCTCCGCCACAACTTGGATGTATTTGCTTGGTCACACGCTGACATGACCGGAATCTCCCCCGACATAGCATGCCACGTATTAAACATTGATCCTACCAAGGCGCCTGTAAAGCAAAGAAAGAGAAGTATAGGGGCAGAGCGATCAGCAGCCCTCGATGAAGAAGTAAAGAATCTACTCGCCAATGACTTCATACGAGAAGCTATCTACCCGGAATGGATCGCAAACCCGGTGCTGGTAAAAAAGGCTAATGGGAAGTGGCGAACCTGCATTGACTTTTCTAACCTAAACGATGCCTGCCCAAAGGATTGCTTCCCACTTCCCAGAATCGACCAACTTGTAGACAGCACAGCCGGGCACGAAATCCTATCCTTTATGGATGCATACTCAGGATATAACCAAATTCCTATGCATGCTCCCGACCAAGACCACACTAGTTTTATCACCGACCGGGGCTTGTACTGCTATAAGGTAATGCCTTTCGGACTTAAAAATGCAGGAGCCACCTACCAGCGCCTCGTCAACAAGATGTTTGCAGGGCTGATAGGACAAACTATGGAAGTATATGTGGATGACATGCTAGTAAAGTCAAGGAAAGACATAGATCACGTGAGCCACCTAGGCAAGATGTTTCAAGTACTTCGACAATTTGGAATGAAGTTGAATCCGCTAAAATGCTCCTTCGGAGTGTCATCTGGAAAGTTCTTAGGATTCATCGTTCATGCCAGAGGGATAAAAGCAAACCCTGAACAAGTCCGAGCGCTAAGGGATATCAAGATACCTTCCACTCGGAAGGAAATGCAAAGTTTGAACGGAAAAGTGGCCGCTCTAAGCCGATTCATCTCCAAGGCGATGGACAAGTGCGTCCCTTTTTTTGAAGCTCTAAAGAAAGACAAGGGAAAGTTCGAATGGACTGACGAATGCCTGACCGCTTTCCTTCACTTAATCGAACACCTCCAGAAACCACCGGTGCTCTCAACTCCAAGCGAAGGAGAAGAATTATACCTATACCTCGCTGTGTCATCCCATGCCCTAAGCGCCGCCTTGGTAAGGGAAGATAACCGCACACATCGGCCAGTTTACTTCGTCAGCAAAAGGTTTACTGGGGCAGAAGTCAGATATCCTAAACTTGAAAAGCTAGCATACTGTTTACTTATCACATCATGGAAGCTGCGTCACTACTTCCAGTCCCATTCCATCAAAGTTCTGACCGATCAACCACTGAGGCAGGTACTCCATCGCCCCGACACTTCTGGGCGACTACTTAAATGGTGCATTGAACTGAGTCAGTATGATATCACCTATCACCCTCGCACCGCCATCAAGGGACAGGCCATGGTTGACTTCATTGCAGAATTCACTACCAACGAAGATAAGGAGCAATTGGAAATAACAGGAGACATCAAATGGAATCTCTTTGTGGATGGCGCGTCGAACGAACAGGGCTCGGGGGCAGGTGTTGTAATAATCACTCCCAGGGGAAATAAACTGCACTATGCTATAAGGTTGGAGTTCGCTGCCACCAACAACGATGCAGAATATGAAGCAGTGATAGCCGGACTAGAAATTGCCATCGAGATCGGAGCCAATTCTTTGTGTCTTCACAGCGATTCTCAGCTTATTGTTAATCAAATACTAGGGGAATTCCAAGCTCGAGAAGAACGACTCATAGCATATCTAAAGAAGACCAAATTACTTCTCAGCCGATTGGACCACTACTTAGTCAAACACATCCCTCGGGAGGAGAACCGAAAGGCCGACGAATTAGCAAAGCAAGCAAGTGTGAGAGACATCACCATCTTCGGGGCAGTGACCATCTCAAAGCAAATGGCGCCAAGTTTTGAACAAGTGAATCTGATAACTGCAACCGAGGAAGCAACTTGGATGACTCCCATCCGAAACTACCTACAAAGTGGCACACTACCCGACGGGCGTAATGAAGTCAAGAAAATCTTGAGGAAAGCATCCCGCTATACAATGCAAGAAGACATCCTCTATCGGCGCGGTTTCTCTAACCCATTATTAAGGTGTGTCGCCGGAAGGGAAGCCAAGGAAATCTTATCCAACATCCATCAGGGGAGCTGTGGAGATCACACCGGAGGGCAAACATTAGCAAAAAAGATACTCCGATATGGATATTTCTGGCCCACCTTAAGCAAGGACGCCTTAGATTTCGTCAAGAGGTATGACAGATGCCAAAAATTTGCTAAGATTCCACGGCTACCAACAACTGAGATTACTCAAATGACCAGCCCTTGGCCCTTCGCAATATGGGGAATTGACTTAATCGGCGAGCTACCGATGGGCCGAGGCGGGGCCAAATATGCTATAGTGGCAGTTGATTATTTCACCAAATGGGTGGAAGCAGAACCTCTGAATAAAGTATCTTCAGCAAAAGTTATTAACTTCTTGATCAAAAATGTTCTATGCAAGTATGGAGTCCCACTCAAAATCATATCAGACAATGGACTTCAGTTTGACAGCGAGGAATTCGCCAACTGGTGCCGAGAGCACGGAATTCATAAAAGCTTCTCATCCATAGCGTATCCCCAGGCAAACGGACAAGTCGAAGCAGTCAACAAAATTCTGAAGACTCTGATCAAAAAGAAGCTCGAAAAGTCAAAGGGCGCTTGGGTGGACGAACTCCCTACGGCACTGTGGGCTTACCGCACATCTTTCAGAACATCAACGGGGCACACTCCTTTTCTCTTTGGCTTACGGATCGGAGGCTATGCTCCCAGTTGAAACCGTTGTGCCTTCCCACCGTAGGATCCACTATAACCCAGAAGAGAATGAAGAGCTCCTCAACATGTCTTTGGATCTAGTCGAGGAAAGAAGAAATGATACAGTCCTTAAAGCAGCAACCCACAAACAAAAAGTGGCGGCACACTACAACTCCAAAGTCAATCATCGTACCTTACAGGAAGGGGATCTTGTCCTCAAGCGAATCTTCCCTCGCCCCGGAGCACTAGACCCAATCTGGGATGGACCATATGTAATTCATAAAGATCTCCACAACGGAGCCTATATTTTGTCAACGGTGGACGGAGAGGTGTTCCAGAGGGCATGGAACATCCAACACCTCCGTCGATACTTTTCTTAACTTGTATTGCCCATATGAAGTGAATTAACAAAGAGAATCAGTGGACGTAGGCATTTTCGTGCCGAACCACTTTAAAAAACCTTGTCTCTTTTTTAACTTGTTCCTTTGTATCTTGGCTGCTTGTTAACTTTATCCTTTTCTGTTGAACAAAATCCTGAGTATATAGCATTTCTATTCAAAGCACTCCACAACGCAACTTCACCTGGACAAGACCCAACATGTACTATGCGAATCTATGCCCTCGCCAATGAGACACTTTTTCTCCAGCATCCCTCTGCTGCGGGTTAACTCATTGCTCGCGACGGCCCTTAAAGCCAACTGTAATGAGCCGATTATAAGCCACCGAGAAGGCCGACTATAGCCGAGGCAGCTCATTACGGCGTTAGGCTCGCCGGCAACTGTGAACCGACTATAAGCCCCAACATAAGGTGTGGCCAGCCAGGGGCAGTTCACAGTTGACGATCGGCACCCACGCTAGCCGGCCACAATAAATCGAATAATACCCACGATTACGGGCCATAATGGCCCGGGTAGTTACTGTGCGCGATCTCGGCTCCGATGTGTCTTAAGTGCGGCTGTGGTAAAAAAGAATTAACTCCCCGCGGAGGCGTAAGATGGGTGACGAATGTCTCCAAGACCCACAGCTAGGGAAAGTGACTACAAAACCCGTTTGCCACGAACTTAAGCACATCGAAGGCCTTCCGTGATTGGAAGTTTTACCTTTTCACGTATTTCAATTTTACTTAAAAAGCTTTTTCCCTATCCTCTATAACAATCCCTAAAGTACATGATACAGAGTAGGAGATACTCGCCAATGGGTGTAGGGACTCACAGTGGCAGGACATTCGACTACATTCCATGCTCGGTCATACAAGATATTCAAGACTGCCATCTACGATTAAAACATGAAAGGCGGTATTTTCTTCTTTTATGTACAAATACATGACTATAATTTGTTCACACCACACGCTAATATTGCAAGTCATGAAATTATGATTTAGAACCAGAATCTAACATCAAACACAATTTAATTACAAGAATATACATAGCTATATTTCTCATACGATATGCCAAAATAACAGCAAACATTCAAAAGACGACAAAATCAGCTTAAGTTAAAGAATTACACGTTAAAAATAAGACTATTTATTACAAGTGGAAAAATATCACAACCTAAAGGCTACGATACTATTTTTCGACTAACATATACAACACTGTCGAATCCACAAAAGGAGTTTTTCCAGGTATAATCAAGGAGCCGGCTGCAGTGGAGCTTTATCCTTGCCCTGTTGACCCCCTGTCCAGTCAAAAAAAAGGACTCATTAGCAATAAGCAACCAAGTTGATGGAGAAACTAAAAAGGGAGACTTACCAGCGCCTGCTTCCTGACTATCCTGATCGTCATCCTCTACCTGCACGCCTACCTCCTCAGCGGCAAGCAACCGCATACCTTCCTTTACCGCCACCTTCTCCTCCTTGGCAAACTGGGCAGTGACCGCATCCATGCTGGAGGCCACGCCACCATCTTTATCCGCATCGGCCTTGGCCTCCTCCAGAGCCCGAAGATAGATCTTAGCCATGATCCTGGGATAATCATCCATCCAGGATAGGTTGCCCTGCTTCCAGGTTCGGAAGTACATGTCCTGAAGCATTTCGTCCATCATCCCCTCATTCTCCTCAAACTCCCTCATCCGGGCCTCGGAAGCCAACAACCTCCCAACGGCAGCATCTCTCTCCGATCGGTATCTCGAGCAGTCGGCTAGAAAGGATCCCCGCATTGCCTCCATCTCCTCCCTCAACTTGGCTTGAGCAAGCTCTGCAGCCTCAAGTTTCCCGGACAATTCCTCCACCTGCTCAAGATCCGCTTTCCGAACCTCGTCCACCGTGGAAATAGCCATGTCAATCCGTTCTTTGCAAGTAGCTTCCATTTTCCGCAATTCGGCCCGACTGGCCTCTTCCATGGTTTTCCTTAATCGTCCAGTAGCAGCCTCATGCTGAGAAATCTGAATAGCCTGATCCGCAAGCTGTTTGGCCTGATCCGAAACCACCAATCAAAGTCGGATATTGGCGCTCCCAATCTCCTCTCCGGCCTTAACCAGCCGGGCATGATGCCCCATCAGCTTCTTAGTCTCCTCCGCCACCCGATCAATATTAGCCTTGGCCTCGTCTCCCATAGTGATTATACGAGTAGTGAGTAAATCGAGATCTAAGGACTTAGCGTCATCAAGTACTCGTACCATGGGGTTGCGGGGGAGAAGGTGTTCACCGGTGACTTTGTCAAAGGTAATATCATGAGAGCTTGGATCCAGATCAGGATGACCCGCAAATGGATTACGAGCCAAGTCAGGACGGTCGATATGAGTAACAGAAGGGTTTCCGGACGGGTGCGGAGAAGGTGAAAACTCGCTATCCTCCTCCGTGATATCATGAAGAGGCTGAGCCGGGAACTGAGGACCAGGCGAAGGTTCGGATAAAGGACGACTCCTCTTTCTCTGCTGAATACCCTCTTCGATAACCCCGAGAAGAGGACGGTAGCCGACTACATCCCCGGAGCGGTGGGTCGAAGGCTTCGGCTTGACAGAAGTTTTGGAAAGCTTGTACTGTTCAAGCCTGTGCCGAAAATCTGAGGCTTTGACCGTTTTACCTGCTCCTGATATGAAGAAAAAGTGTCACAAGCATATATTGTTCTATACTTCGAGAAAACACGGCAAATTAAAAGGAGAGAAACACATCTGTGGTTGTACAAACCCTGGGGAGGAGTAGGATACTGCAATAGGTCCTGGATTTCATTCCAGGACGGGAGCGGGTCATAAAATATTCCTAAGTCCCTATCATTAGTGAAGCATGCAGGAGTCAAGAGTTCACCTTGAGTCGTCGGAGCCACCCTGGCTGGAATGGTCTGGGAAGACTCGCTTACACCGGTCCCGGCTTTGTCCGCTTTCCCGGTTTTCTCTACCAAAGCCGGATCTTCGTCCAGCCCCTCGAAAGCCTGGTGGAACGCATCGTCCATCCACTCCTGAATCTCGCCCGCTTGCCCAGGAAGCAAGGCCCCGATGCCATCGCCACCTTTATCACCTTCCCGACCATCTCCACCCTCGCCTCTTTCCTCCTCTATGTCTTCCTCCTCCCGGGTAAGTGGACAATTGCTGGGGGAGGGACCGTCCGACTTCTTGAGTTTCTTACCTCCGACAGCTGGAGGTTTTATGAAAGGTTTCCTCTTGCTACTCTCTACCGTAACACCTTCCTTGGTCTGAGCAGCCGCCCTCTCCTCCGCCGTTTCCCTCAACTTAACTACTGACTGCTGTGGAAGGATTAAGTTATACTCCAGAAGAATCGCATTTCTGATCAAGAAGGCAGATGATCTATATTTCCCAAGAATAGCTTCTATCTCAGCCGCCGTCTGAACCAGGCGGTCAGTCTCCACAACCGCAAAGCCACCCGTCGCTAGCAAAAATGAGGAAGTATGAGAAAAAGCATCACAATCATAATGGAAATTATAAGTAAAAGCATTCGACTTACATCCCGAAGTAAAGCGCCGAATTGAAACAGAGTCGTCCCTAACAAAGAACCATTCCCTCTTGAACATGCTGAATTTGGAATACAGATCCAAGACCGGCTTGAAGGTCACAGCTGACTCCAAGCTAATGTATGGGGACCCCTTCTTATAGCCCCTCAGGTTATATAGATACCGGATCTCTCGGTTGGAAGGAGCACGACCATACTTCCTCCGGAAAATGACGAAGAGGCTCACCAGTATAGCATAGGAGTTGGGTTGAAGCTAGAACGGGGCCACCTTAAGGTATGTGAGGAAGCTAGCTATCTAAGCGTTCAGAGGAGGGATGGCACCACACATGCAGTGGTATCTGCTGTAGGCGAAGTACCCTTCAGGAGGATCATACGGCATAACATCTCTCCCAGGCAATAGCAAGCGCGCCCTATCGATTCCAAAGGATCGGGAGATGACATCAAGCTGCTCCTCCTTGAGGGAACTAGGAAAACAATCGGGCGGGGAGTTCAGAAGTTCCTGAGGGTCGTACCCGTCCACTAGTGATCTCGGGGTTGGTCCGTGACGTTCTGGATTCGGCTGAGCTGGGGGCACGGCAGAGGAACCTCCTTCGCCCTCGGATTTCTTCTTGTCTGATCGAGTTTCCGCTTTGCGAGACATTATCTACAATACCGGAAAAACACATTGTTAGAACAGAAGATGTAAACAAGTATATGACGTCATTCAATAAAAACATATTCAGTATCATTTTCATTCGGAATTCAAGATCCCCGAGTTCATCCGGTTACTCAAGTGTAAAACTCATTCGGCATCCCAATGTGAGAGTTCATTCGGTCAATCCAATCAATAGCTCATTCGGCATCTCAATGTGAGAATTCATTCGGTTAGTCAGGGGTCCAAAATTTCCGAGTTCATTCGGTAGCCTAGCCCTAGAAGTTCGTTCGGCAGAAAACAAGCTCACCTGATTCGGCAGTTCGAATGATTGATTCGGTTATCGTAGTTGGTAAGGAAATGTGAAGGTTAGAGACTCCTATTTATAAAGCAAGGTTTGATAGCCGGACCAGATGGATCGGTCCTCAGGCCGAATATAATGGCTCAGCTGGAACAAAGCGCGGCACCTATAAGCACGTGCCCCACTTTGGGGGGCAAGTGTTGGAGATGTTTCATCCGGTCTCCCCGAACCAGACATGCCAGACCACCCAAAAGTCTCCCACCGAATCAAAGCCTTCCTAACTCCCACCGAATCAAAGCCTTCCTAACTCCCACCGAATCAAAGCCTTCCTAACTCCCACCGAATCAAAGCCTTCCTAACTCCAACCGGACCAACCCATTGCCGGTCCAAATCTCCTGCCGAACCAACCGGACCAGCCCTCCTGCCGGTCCAAACCTCGCCTCCAACCACCGAACCAACTCATTGCCGGACCAAGCCTCGCCTCCAACCACCGAACCAAAGTCCTATCAGGCCAGATTGTAGCAGCCCAGGCCCACCAGCTGCTATATACCTCCAAGACCCCTACCCCCAGCCTCACTCTATAAATAGAGGGGTAGGGGTACAGCAATGAGAGAGAAGTTTGAGAGCTCGAGCACGGAAGGAACTTTCAAACAACTTTCTTTTACTTATATCAAAGCTTTGTACTTGTAATCAGAATAACTGAAGAGAAATAACATATAAAGTGGACGTAGGCACATTCTGGCTAAACCACTATAAATCTACGTGTCTTTTTACAGTTTAGCCCCTATTTTTTACGTATTTGCATAAATCGCTCGAATCACATAAGATCTACTAAATCATACAACTTCGAGGTGTTTGTCCATTTTTTGTGCAAACAGGTTTCGAAGGCAATGGTGTCGAAAAGGGGTTTCAACACTATCCTTCAATATCTTAATTTAAAAAGTTGTTGCTTCGACTAGATGGATAGGAACACCATCAGCTTTCACCCAAAACAATTTTATAATTGATTTCGAAAGAGATACTTTCGTATATAACCATTTTGACCCAAATGATGTTTTTAAAGAGTAAACCCAATGCTTTTGAAAGGGTACTTTATTTGTTTCGAAGCTATGTTTTAAAGAAATCTTTCTTGATACCATCGAAAGGTATCATTGGTTTCGAAAGGTACACACTTAGAGTTTTGAAAAGAGGTTTTTTATGTTTTTGAAGGAGGTCATCTAGTGGTTTCGAAAGTGATGTTTTAAAGTTTCAAAACAAATAACCCATTCTCATTTTAAAAGGAAATACCATGGCATAAATAAAGACTTTGGAAATATTATTCACATTGTTATTAACCCATAACTGTATTTTGGGGGAAGGGCAGAATAACCAGTTAAGTTGACCCAGTAGTGAATATAACTTAACAGATGTTAAAATCTTAATTAAAGGTATTGGCAGGGGCCACAAAATTTACAGTAAGCCCACAAAGACTGTATGATATTAGAAGGGGCCAATAAATTCATAGTCAGCCCATGAAAACTATGATTTGATACTAGCAGGGGCTAGTAGGTTTGTAGTTAACCCATGAAAACTATATCCGGATTAAAATATTGACAGTCAGTCAATAGGTTCCTAGTTAGCCCATGAAAACTAGGATAAGAGATAAGATATTGTAATTGCCAATAGGTTCTTAGTAATCCTATGAAAACTATGATATTGGACAGATAGTCCATAAACATTTAACAGGTTAATAGTAATCCTAGAAACTATAATTGAGATAGATAGTCAGAATGAATGAGGATGGGTAATCTAGATTTGATTTACTTGTATTGCATATCATCATAAAGTTTTTGAAATACTATGTTTTAACCACTATGCTCTGTGGTTTTATAAATGTTTTAGAATACTAGTGAGTGGAAAACCTGTTTCGCTAAGCGGCGTGGTCTCACTAGATATCCAAATGGTTTGAGATAGTAAATTATTATTCATACTAGGCTTTATGTCCGACTCGAAGTTTTTTTTTCCTCTTAAACTCTCGTGTACTCAATTGATTTTGAGTAGGTTGAGAGTTAAGGTTTCCAGGTGTTCTTTTAGACGAATAAAACTTTCGAAGACGTGCATGAGGAAAGCTTGTTATTAGAGTTCTTTTATTTCCATTGTGTGTTTTGTTTGTAAAGGCAAAATTGTTTTCTTGCCTATTTATATACTCTGATCTACCAAGAGAGCATCTTCATATGTCACTCTTGGCGTATTTTGTAACAATTATATGTTATCTGAATGTGGTCTGCGAATTGGGATTATGTAATCAATTTGGAATATTTTGAAATGGAATGTGGAATTTGTTTGCTATTTAAATTTTTTCCATATTCTTGTGCTTCTGTGTATCAATGTATCTAATGTCACCGTATTTGGTCGCCAAGGATTAATAACTATGGATGACTACAACATCCGTAGCCGTTAGCTTTGGACCTCCAAGTAAGGGGATGTTACATTCGATTTCACTTTCGGTTGACACTTTAGGCCTTACACCTACGCTTACGTATTTTAATCGCTACTGCGGCCTTATACCTACTTTGCTTTTGGTACTTAACTGTCACATTGGGCCTTGTGTTTTTTACCAAATTTGTGGTTGTCACAACCGGCCTTATATCAATTGCTTTCATGTCTCGGTATGTCGTCTGAAGCCTTACACCAACCCTTTTGGCTATAGTTTTCACCTTAGGACTTACACCAACTTTTATGGCTAAGTTTCCACATTAGGCCTGCAACAACCAACTATGTGTTCATCGTAAAAAATTTCATCATTAAATGACAGTGACCAATCTCGAGCACCAAAAATATACATCTAAGAGTACAACAAAATATCATCACTAGGCTTTGATCCAAAATGATATGATCCTATGAGCTTTCCCCTAAAAGCTACTCGACTCTCAGCTTACTCAATCGAGTACTCAAGAGTTGTCATAAAATGAACAAATAGAGACAAAATGGAGGTTAGACTTAAAACCTGGTGCAGGGAAAAATAATCTCAAAGTACTATATATGAAATCTAGATATACTTAAGTGATTAGTAAAGATAAAGATATATTATTAATGATATACCCCAACCTTTTCTTCCCCTACCGCTAACGAGTCAGCATAACAGATAATATGTGACTACTACGTAACAATATATTATGATAAAGGGAACCCAGTATACAAATGTAGGGGTAATATATATATAAATATATATATATATATATATATCATAGTATAGATTTATCCCAAAACACACAACAATAATATCGACCAACAGACAAACTATGTATCGTCCACATTATAACAATATATGTCAAATAGTGCATGTAAATTGATATCCATTATTACTGATGGATGGAGTCCACAATGGACATTCATCATGGTCCAATGATTTTTGTTGAGAGTCCAAAATAAATAGAGTCGGTACCGAATTATACTACAAGCCCCGAGTCACATCGAACATGATCGAACTCATATATATCTCACTATATCCCTCATCGAGCATAAGTGATATTTGATCCACTCATAAATGATCACCATCATTTCCACCTTCTGAGTCTCATGGATTTCTTAGCAAATTTATATTACACCTCTATGAAAGAGGGCGAATCCCATACAATACACCATCGGGAGCCACAAATGAGCACCAAAGTCATATAACATCACATAATCATACATGTATATCACGAATGAAAGCAATATCCTTTCATCGTCTCGCTGTCGAAACATCACGCAAAATAATATTAACATCATCGTCAAGCATCCCCAAAGTCTTTTAGGTGAACATGGGTTTGGTTCATGGGAAAAACCACTCTAGATTTGGTCATTATTGCCTAGATCAACAACAGACCGGTGGACCGGTCGATGTTACTGATCCATCGGTTCATGGTTCAAATTGTGCAATAATGCCTAGTTCGAAGCATGCTCCAATGCCGGTCATCGCACTATCGTCATGCCACCACCTCTATTTAATCACCTACTCCTCCTGCCACATTGTTTTCATCACATGGTTGAAGTTTGGTGTCCTTTGGTTGAGTCTACACGTCGTTTCCGTAAGTGTTCGAGAGGGGTGATCTATCGTCATGAATCCTTTTCCCAATCGTTTTGCTATCAAACGCGATGTGCATCCCACCAACCAAACTACACTCTACTATACCTCCTACGTTCAATATGGATGTATGATTATGGGCTAATACCCATAATGTATAACGATTCAAATACACACGCAGACTTTACTTTTTTAACTTCTTCAAAATGTAATTCGATTTCTTAACTATTCCCTCATATTTTGGTTCAAAGTTGATATAAACATCTCATTGTGTAAAATTACATCAATTTACTTCATTTAACCATTTACTTCACTTTATATCAATTTATTCCTTATTTTCTTTTTTATCTTACATAACAACAATTTACAAAACACACAAATTAAAATACCAAATCAATTCAACAAATCCTAACATTTAACCCAACAAATCTAAACTACTTAAACAATCCATCTACCAAGTCAGAATATTTTATTTATCAACCAATTATTTTTAAATCCAAATTCTCAGTTTCAAGCCTTCTCTTTCAAAAATCATAACTTTGTCGTATCATGTTATAAAAATCTCAAATAATTCTTATAAAACTAGATAATCACTTATTTTTTATTTCATAACTTCACATTAATTTATTTTATCATTTAAATCATGTTTAATCATTATTTTAAACACTAAAGTTACTAACTTTCTTAAACCACCATCACAAATCCTCAATTTGATTCTTTTATTATATAATCAAGTTTAGTTTGTGTAAAAACCCGCCTTGAAATGGGCCTAAATCCTAACCCAGAAAAGGCGCATCGAAACTTAGAACCATCTCAAAGCTGGCTGTTGGTTAGTAAAAAGAACAATACAGAGCTATTTATCCACACATTCAAAATCTCACAGCGGAAGGATAAAATACAATAATAATAACAATAACCATTTTATTCAAATTTCAAAATGTCATTCAAAACCATAACAAAATAACAATTGTACCAAAACTCAACAATAACTGTAACATATCTGCGATACAATATTCTATAATTACAACATTGTTTTCATTTTATGGGGACATCAAAAACTATAGAAAATAACAAGTAAATAAATAGACTGCTGTCACAAGTCTCATCAACGTCTTCGCCTTCAGCATCGCCCTTCCTAACCTGTGTTGTAATGAGGAGGCAGTCAGAACAACATATATCTGGTGAATAAAATTCTCGAGTCTTACTATATTAATACTCGGGCAGTATAATTCAAATAGGAATATGTCTTACATTTTCTACCTACATCATAAATCTTTTCAAATATAAGCCCGAGTTCTTTTGTCAAACCTAAATAAAAGGCTTTCCAAATATAAACCCATAACCAATTTGCTATCAACCCAATAACCCATATCTATCATCCATAATATCCTATCAATGTAAGAGATAGTACTCAAGTCACTCAATATCTTTTAATGGGAATCAGACATACTCAAACCATTTAATATCTTATTTAAGGCAGGCCCACGTTATTTACTACCTATAATCCCAAGACGGACTCCTCACTAGTAATTATCTAATTGACTTGCACAATATCTCTTCAGCCACTTAATGCTTCCTATTGCAGCAGACCGTTTCCTGAGATATCCTCTACCCTGCCTAACCCATAATCCCAACTATTTACCGCTTCCTACACAGAGAAGAGGCAGGCCCTCACACATCCACTTACTACCTTCAATCACTGAAGCAGGTCCTTCGTATTGTGACGCATACCACACGGTGACATCTCACATTAGCTCAATTATTCGTAAGTACCAGTAGCTAGATTAGCTGGGAAGATTTACCCTACAGAATTTGGGACTAACCTCACATCCTCGTAGTTACTTATTATAAGTGATGTCTTGCATCAGCCCCAAAGTCACACCACTGGTAGCCAGATTAGCTGGGGAGACTTCTGTGTGCTTTTGTCTGACCTCACATCCCTATAACTTAGTTATAATCTATATCAGAATTTATATATATTATCACATATCTCACCATTTCCATAATCAAGGCCTTATAACAAATCTTTTTTGTTTCGCCATTAACATTAGTTACCTTGCTTTAGGGAAATTTACTAAAATTAATAACCTATTTAACTACGCAATTATACATTAATTACACTAATATAATACATACATACATACACACATATATACATATATACACATATACATACACATATACATATATACATATACATATACATATATATGCGTCTAGTAAAATCTAACATGGGTAATATACGCCCTAACTATCGTTTTAAATGTCAACTCTTTAAAAAACTATACAAGTCTCATTCCTAAGGGGGAATTTAATAAAATTAATAGCATATTTAACTACGCAATTATATATTAATTATGCTAATATATACTTATATATACATACACACACGCGCGTGCGCGCACATGCACGCACACACACACATATACACGTCTATTAATTTATAAGCATGGGTGATATATGCCCTAAACTAGCGTTTAAATGTCAACTCTTTAAACAACTATACAAGTCTCATTCCATACTACCAACAATACCAAAATTCCAATATTCATATCAAAAGTTCCAATCAACAGACTTCTATACAATTAACATTTAAACCCAACCATTATATCAAAATAATGGAATATACTAGTAATAAAAACTTACAATTCCAATTTTTATGCTCTATTTAACTCCTTTTTCGCATAAAAATAAACAAAGGAATTTATTTTTAATTCATGAGAATAAGCAATGCAAATTACAAATGAAACTCAACCTTACACACTACTTCTTAATCAAAATCCTTTAACCAAATTCAAAGAAAAATCATAAGAGGTGGAATAGAAGATAAAGTTACCAAAACTACAAATCTACATAATTCCCACTATTTTGATATAAAAATTAAGGTTTCAACCTAGAATTGACATTTCGCATTAAAGGAGTTTTTGAGGTTTATAATATGATGTTTTCACAAACCAAAACTCCCCAAGGCATATTCAAACCCAGACTATACCAATCAATTACTAAGAAAAGCTAAGATTTTAATCATGGTATTTCCTTAGCTTTGTATCCTTTGGATTTGACACGCCTTTGACAATCTCTATCAGATCTCTTCTTTGACACACACACACACATGTACAGCAAGAGATTTGTATATACATTAGATTTAGAAAATTAGAGGTTTGGAGGAGAACAAGTTGAGAAAATAAACAATAAACAAAGATAGATATATAGGATTTCTTACCTGAAATCCTAGTAGAGTATTCTGAATTTATGAAGAGATGAACTTACAGAGCTTTGCTAATGTTCCCATAATATTTTGTGAACAAAAGTGAGGGGCTGGACTCCTATTTATAGTGGTTGAAATGTACTAGAACCGTCAGATTTAAGTTGGTTTAATATTATATAATCTGGTACAATCATCGTAAAGAAAACCATAGCCGCTAACGCTCAATCAACGGCTGCTTCCCAACGGTCGAACGCTAGCGATCGACCCAACCCAAAAGGAGCAATCGACCAGTGTGTTCTTATTTTGGGAAATTTGTATTGTCGTTGATTTTTAATTATTCTATTCCTTAATTACATTTTAATGTTAACCTTAATTTTAATGTTTACTTAACCCTCAAGTCTAATTGCTATTAACTTTTGAATTTCAAATTTCAAATCAATTATTCATTTGAATTTGAATTCTATTAAATTATTTTAAATCTAAAAACTTCAAACACCCATAACTTTTCCCTTTATAATCTGTTTTCAACATATTATGTATGGAAATTGATCGGAATTTCACCATGAACGCAACTGCATAACTTTCGTGGTTAAATTCCAACTTTTTCAAAATTTCCATTTTTATCCCTATCTTATTTAATTTATCTAATTTATTTATGGTTGATTTTAAAGGGTGTTATAATATGCTCATACAAGCTCAATGAAGCTACATGCAACATCCTAATTAATTACAACTTCATTCAACACCAAAATTTAAATAAATAGAAATAAATTCCATAATAAATAGACAAGCATTCCTACTCACCTTGCTAAGATGATTAAATAAGAAAATCAACTAAAACCAAATTTGTCTCCTCTTGAAAAACTGGATGAAGTTCTCTACTTCAATTCAAGCTCCAAGTAGAATTGGATTTTTTTCTCCTTACTCTAACTAGAATTATGGTGATTTTATGTTGAATTTAGGAATTTTTATTGTAGGAGATAGAGGTCTAGGCTAAGGTGAGATTTGCATTTAAGAAGGTTTGGGAAAGTTATGGTAAATGAAAAGTGATTGCAGAGAGAGAGGAGGGAAAGCGTATATAAAGCCAAAAATTTACTAAGTGTAAAATTTTCCTCTTTTTACAAAAAAATATTCACCGCTCGAAATCCATAACTTGAGACATATCGATGCTTAAACTCGTTACAATTCATGACACCGATCCAAACACAACAGTAATCCACGGGTCCCAATTCCAATGTCTACAAAAGTTGAATATTCCACCACTATGCTAATTAAATAATTTAATTAAATAAAATATATAATTAAATTCTCAACACTCGGATATATGGGTTGTTACAAGGCCTTACACCAACATTATAGCTTCAGTTCTCACCAAGGCCTTACACCTACACTTTCTTTTCCGGATGCTATTGAGGCCTTACTTCTTTGCCTTTGTTTTCTTGACTACCACTCAGGTCTTACGTCATCCCCCGAACATCACTTATCTAGCTAATCAGTCATACACTAAGCTTTTCTCTTAGCTATTCACTAAGCCATGTTACTTAAGCCTTAGCATAAATTCACTTTCGAAAGTCAGTTAGTTCCAGTTTCATCATCATTCCAAAAGATAAACTGGCCTTAGCAATTACTATCCCTAATCTCTCCTAGGGAAGCTTATCTTAGTTAGTTTTGTATAGCTAACGCAATGACTCTTAACATTAAGTTTCAAAAATGACATTTTCTACCTATAGTTCCTCCTTTCCCTCGTCCGCTCTTGGCTTTCAATTAATATCTTCAGTTTAACAAACCTAGCATTAGACTTAGCATTACTTACCCTTTCTTACTTAAATCTTTATATATAAGGTTATAGTTTATCTCGCTTTCGATTCGATATGACATCCTACGACACCGACTCTCGGTACATGTTGGGAACTGTATTTTGCACGTTTTCCACTACCTTTACAGGTGTAGACTTCTAATTAATTTGATTTGGTCCTTCTTATCACTATTATTTACTTTCTTGACACATTCAGCAAAAATTATGGATCTAGTCCTTTGGCCAATTATTAAACATTTTCTTCTAATTAAGTTACCTCTAGAACCCCAACATATTTGCCTTTGGCACCCCAAATATCCTTTCGGCCAAGCATATTCCTTTTGAAAATCACATATTTTATTCGCAGAAAATCATATAAAATATATATGTAATACCCCACCTTTATACCCATATTACCCAGGAGTATTACTGAATAATACTGTCAAGTAACACATAGAATGAGGCGATGTGGGTGAGACACACGTGAATATTCCCTTGGACCATCACATGATATAAAAACCACCGACCTTGACATAAACAGTCTCGGTACAAGGCAATAAACACATGTGGTGCCCGAGGATAGAACAATACACAATATAAAATGAATCACAGAGAACACAGAGTCATCAATGTAGCGATAAAAATATAAAACATCAATATGTCTGAGTAGGACTCACTAAATCTCAATTATATGCAAGATAATCCAATACATCCAATCCAACAACATATACATACAAGAGTCTATATTATAATATATAATACATTTAGTAATACAGCCTCCAACTAAGTCCAATAAGCAAATCTAGTCACATCGTCCTTGAACCTAACATATCTCAGGCTGACCCGAGTATTATGTAAATAATAAACGAATCGGACTTTGTCTAAATTCAATGTTGAGAACATAAATGATACTTCAAGGAATAATATACACAACGTAAATAAGAAATCTATCCAAAGGAATAATTAAACATCCATGACACATCAAACAACATCCATAACACATCAAACATCAAAACATCCATCAAACATCAAAACACTATCATACACATCACATAACATACATCAAACATCCATCACACACATCACATAGCTCATATATCACATATCACACATCACACATCGCATACATCTACACATCACTCACAGAAAATATCATACACATCACACACCTCACACAAAGCACACATCGCACGACACACATCAAACATCAATTCATTCATGTTTATTTAACGGTATTAGGTTCTTCATTTTATTCTTCAATTTCATTTTTTATTATTTCTACTGCTATTATATGTGTTACATTATTGATACTACCAGAAGCCCAGTCTACACCTGAGCCTCGCTACTTCTTAAATGAAAAGGAAGACCCTACTCGTAAGATCTTTGTGAGCGTCATCACTAGTCTTTAGCTAAACAATATGTCGCTTCCTCACTTCCTTACTCCTCAGTCCCATCGTCAACCTTCTCACTTTATTTTGTGTTCGTCCCATTGGCCCGTGCAGAAGAATGTGACCATGCGATGAGGGGGCCATGTTGCCATAACCATCGGGGAGCTACCATATGGTCAATCAAGCTAAGAAGAGGCTAGTAAAACTTCTGGCTATCACATCCTCGTAAGGGACGTCGTACTCCTCGTTCCACTCAAAAGAAGAGATAATCATATTTCCGCTTTAAAATAAAATAAGGAAATGTATAATTTACCTCACATGTCAAGTCAGAAATCCAAATAATATCGATTCATATTTGTGTATCATATAGAATAATTCATCAATGTCCAAGTATGAAGTACTCGATCTTCAATGAATTACTCGACTTTGTTGTGTTGAGTAAACCCACATGGACGTCCCATAGCGCCTAGTGAAATATAATTAAACACACAACATCTCAATTAACCAATATTAAATAAATTTCCACTTTGCTTATTAATTCACTCTCGCTTAAATTGTTCTTTAATTCATTATTCTTCATTTTTATTACTTTATAATTCAACACAATGGATAATTATAACTTCATCTTGTTCATCACAAACAATCAACAATTATCCATACACATGTCAATATTTTACTCAATTAATACAATGAGGTAAAGGGTTTTTTTTTAAATATATTTCACTTCATTCCCTTCCTTTTATAAAAATACTTCAATTTAATTTAACAACAAAAATCACTTTTATTCAATTCCCTCTTTTTAAAATAATTAATTCTCATATCTATTTTCAAAATCCAAGTTTTAAGACAATTTATTCGGTTTCGAAGAAACATTTATTCAAACTCGGCAATAAATTTTTGAAACCTCAAAATTGCTTTCTCTTCAAATTTCACTTTAATAATATGGAAATAATACAAAGAAATTCACATCTTCCAAATATCTCTAAAATCTCAAATCTGAAAATATACTCGATTCAAAATATTCCCAAATATACAACTACAAAATCATTATTTAAAATCCACTTTTATCTTCAAACACTTTAATTTATTTGGAAAATACTTCTTTAAATTATTCTCCTTTCTTTATGAAATAAATATTAATCCTCAAAACCTCATATTTATAATCATGTATTTATTTCAAAGAGACTTCATTTCAAACTCATTAATGAATTTAAAAACCTCAAAATCCTTTCGTCCCAAACCTCTTCTTCGATAATATATTATAAAATACTATGAAGAAGTTTATATTTTTCAAATGCCTCTAAAAAATTTGAATCAAAAGAATATTCTCCATTCAATTTTATTTTCAAACTCAAGTATATAATTTCAAAATCATTATTTTTCAAAATAATTTCCAATTGTAATATCCTCAAAATTGTTCAACTTATAAATATTTTTCCAGAATCATTCTTCTTTCAAATTTTCTACTAATTCAGCAATCTCAATATTAAAAATAAAACATCTTTCTAGAATTCGTTGTATATCACCAAAATATTTTTTTTCCAAATTTACATCCTTTACTTCATTTACCTAAATTTCAATCAATTTTAAATGCTGCTTTCAACTAATATCATCATCGAAGCCAACCAATAAACACAACAAATCTCAACCCGAAACACGCAACACTCATACAATCAATATCATCCAATAATGATCAATTTCATCCAATTCAAATAATGTCAAATACTAATCATCAACAAACAATCAATCACATCCAACAACCAATCAACGATTCAACCAAGCAATCAAGTAAATATAAGAGGGGAAATTACACATCAATTAAAATGAAAAGCCATAGTTGCGAGTGAGATAACTCACCAAATGATGCTTGCTCAACCAAATCAGCAATAATTATCAACATACGAACTTCAGTCTTTAATTCCGTGCACTAACCATGATTGCACCATCCTCCAATCGCTGCCTTCAAACCATGTCGAGCAAACCCCTGCGTGCCTCCAACATCGTGCCAACACACACCACCATAACACATAGCTACCACCAGTCGCACAAACCAGGTCACGGTTCCCCCTCCTCATCGCCTGCAACTACCACATCATTACCCTCTAGGCCGCCAGTGCTTCATGCACCAAGCCGCCGCGTCACACTACCTCAGTTTGCAACATCCTTTCTCCATTTTATGCAGCCGACATCCCCTCAATGCTCCACCACCATTGATCGCCTCTCCTTCCATGAGACGTCGGCTACCATCGATTGGTAACGTGCGTCCTTTTTTCTTTTCTTTATACCATGCGAACTCAATTTTACGTGAATGAATTGGGGATAACTATGGCATACTAGAAAATAGGTGGGATATGGTTGAGAAGGTCCTCAAATATAAGGAATAGTCTGGAATGAATTAAAATAAGGGAAGTGAGTTTTGGGCCTAATCTAGTTTTTGGCCTTAATTCAATTCAATTTTAGTTAATTTCCAATACATTTTAAATTTTAATCTTTGAAATAAATTTCAATCTAGTATAAATTGATTCACATCTCATTCTACAAATTACGTCTTGACAACTGACAATTTTATTCAATTTGATGCTCACTTATTTTTATTTAATATTTCATCGTACTATTACAAAATAAATTCATTTTTCAACTAATCCAAATATAGTTAAAATTATCTACACTTCCAAATATTTTATATTGATCAAAACATCTAATTTGATTTTAAATAAATTATCCAAAAAGAATTTATTAATTTAATTCAATTTATTACATCAAAATCTTTTATTAAATAAAATTTAATTAACTAACAATTTATTTTTAAAATATAGTCATCACAATTTGAATTCGAACATTGTTAATTAATAAAATTTATTTATTTATACGGCATAGAAAGTCGGTTGTTATAGACTTCCCCACTTAAGAAAATTGTGTCCTCGTAATTTCTTATAGGGAAGTTCGACAAATGCAACTCATACCCTGACTTTCTTCGTATTCAACGCTCTTCATCAAACTCAATTACCCATTCCTCTATGTGGCTCTTACACTCCAACGCATCTCGTCGTATGCTATTATTTTAAATAAATCCAATTCGAATTTCTATTCTTCACATATAATAAAATTTTGTGAAAATTTTTCTAAGTGTCGAATTTTTTGGAAAATTTTAGTAGTCTCCTTTGTGTCCTATATAATCAAAACACAATATTATTACATAATATACATCTTCGAAGAGGCATCCCAATACGAGATATCCCAAAGCATGGGGAAACAATATAATATCACATCATATATTCGTATACCATAAAAGCATGCCTTTTATTTGCATTTTTAAGCAACTTAGCTACTAAGCGTGCATAAACGAGCTATCGCCACTCATAGATCCAAATAGCTTCTTGAACACATATTCTTAACTCAATACAAATACCAGTCGTATATAAAAAGAGATAGAATGAGTATACATCCATTTAACATATAGAAATAATTTGACGTCTTAGTTTAAGCCACTTGAGACAAACTTTAAAAGGTCAAAACAACCAAATCAGGTTATGTTTCTAGAAGTGAATTGTTACATAATGTGTTACCTTTCTAAAATATCTTTCAGATTGCAAAAATATGGATAACAACTCAAGTTACGTAGAGTTTTGTAAAGGAGATCACCTCAAATTTTCAATAAACACAACAGGTCAGTGACATAAATCAACATATTTGACCTAGAAAACGCCAAAATTTTGTGAAACACTTGAAATAAAAGTTATAACTAATGTTTTAAGATTTTTAGAATAGGTAAAATTATCGAAATCAGACAAATCGTTCAAAAGTGATGAGCAAAAGAGTTCAGCTCAGTTTTAGCCAATCTTACACTACAGGATAGCTAATGCCACTCTTATTAATTCATATTTATACCTTCATAAACTTCTAAATTTTAAAAAGTTATGAACAATAAAGTTGTTCCTTATGCAATTACCTAACCAAAAAAAGAATAATAGACAAAATCAGATTACTCCATCATAAGTTATGATCATATTAATAAGAACCATTTTTTTCATTTCCCATTATATTACTTTATTCAAAACTTCACGATACTATGAAACTAACTTTTAAAATCTTCATCAAATCTTTCCAGACTTTTCAAAAAACATTTATTACCGCATTTCCAAAGCCATCCACGATTACTTTCTTTTAAAATATATATTTCCGAAATGATTTTAATATACTCTTTTAATGAAAATCTTACTTTTAGAAATATCTTCCGCTTCGAAACACATCTTTTTTCAATTTCATTTCAAAAGAAATTTTCAAAACATCTATATTATAATCAATTTCAATTCAAAAATTCATTTTTACCTCATAATATTTATACAACATATATATAATATTTCCATTAAAGAAATCCTTTGAAAATTTCTAAATAATCCTACTATATATATTTTATCAAACAAAATAACACTATCCTTTCTTTATTTTTTTCACAATGCATCACATCACAAACATCTTCTTAATACACATCCAAATCATAAACATCATACAATATAGCAGCCATTTAATCAAAAAATGTCACAACCATACTAAATTTCAAATTCAAATACATTAATTAATCTAGCGACAATGCCACATCGCGAATTTCTAGTGGTTTACTTCACCAATTGCTGCAATGTTGACCATGCGATCAACATTGTCTCACCATCAACTACATCTGTCCACCAATGCTCGATGGCTACAATTATCACATCAAACATCTAAATATAGCAAAATAAATTTTGTTATATTTCAAAATAATTTATTACTTCACTATAATCGTCGTACACACACATACATACACACACATACATACATATACATACACACACACATACACACACACACAGATATATATATATATAAGTCGTAACAATTCATAAAAATTCAAAATATTATAAATTTTTTTATCTCATCTTTTTTAAATCATCTCAAAAAAATATTCCTCTTATACACACACACACACATATATATATATATAGTCTTTCAAAACTTAACTCAAATGCTTCTTTAGAATATTGATTTCTTTGCAAAACGTCTTTTTCAAAATATTAATTACACTTTTCCTAAAATTATATATTTCTTTCTAAATAATAAATCTTCATTCATTAAAACATTTTGCTCGCTTCAAAATATTCTTTATATCACTCTAATCTCTTCAAATAATTAATTTAACTTCTCCAAATATTGTTTCAAATATTGGTGTTTTTTAAAATCTAACTCAAAACATATTCCTCCCTTCAAAATAATTCATCGTTCTTCAAAATCATGTGTTCATAAGCCTCATTCTAGTGTTTAGGAATCCCTATCGATAACGTTGGCCAGACGCATCAAACAGAATTCTTAAACACTCAAGAGACAAATTAACACGAAATCAACTTAAATAATTTCTTTAAATATCAACTTGTATAACAATTTATTCTATATAAAACATCTGCTAGCTTTTAATAAAACTTCTCTACAAATCATATTTATACTATAACCAAAAAGATTTTTAATCAACATATGCTTGCTTGTACAAAAAGATCTACAGATAATCGATCGAGTACAATCAAAATACTCAACTTACAAAATCCCAAACAACATTAGTCGTCTATTTATAATAATAAACAAGCAAGCTCTTGCCTTCTTATTTATTTTAATCACAATTTTAATTTTATGTGAAAATAATTTTCGATTTCTTATGGTAACTTTACAATCGAAGACATCGCTGGGTTCTAATCGTCCAAACTCATATGGTATGCTAACTTGAGCGATGGTTCTTAACGAATACCACACTCAAGAAAAATCCCTTAAACTAAGCATCATCAACCAATATAATTACACAAAGACATAAAAACATCAATCATCCAATTAGAATCCCCAAACAATCAAAATATTTAGCGGAAAGCAATCTATATACTTCCGCTGCGCCACTCTGATCACTACCAAATCTTCTCACTCATCTCACCTCATCACAATTTGAACTTGTGAAGTATTTGATACTAGATTTGAATTAAAGTCTTTTACAGCTTCTCTATCAAAACTACTTATTCTTACTTCAAAGCCATATAAAGATCTAACATTCACCTTCAATACCGACACTAATGGTCGGACACACTACTTCTACCTCTTCAACCTCCATCTATTCCTCTATTTTTTATGTAGAGATTTACACTCGGTAAAAGGTAGAAAAATATATCATAAGAAAAAGTAAAAATACATCCCCAGATGATTACCCCCCGTAATCATCATATACTTCTACTATCACTTAAATATAAACAACAGTCTGCCACACACCCACGGGGACAGGGACTCTAAGTCTCATCTAAGGCCAAGACTCGTATCTCTTATACTCTATATTGTTCTAAACCTGCTCTAATTCCAAAAATGTAACACCTCATCTCTATACCTATATTACCCAAGAATATTACTAAATAATACCATGGAGTAACACTAAGAATGATGCAATATGGGTGAGACACACATGAATATTCGTTTGGACCAACATTGAAAACGTTACATTATAAAAACCACTCACCTCAACGTAAACAATCTTGGTATAAAGCAATAAACATATGGTGCCCGAGGACAGGGCAATACATAATATAAAATAAATCATAGAGAACATAGAGTCATCAACGCAGCGATAAAAAGATAATACATCACGTACACCTGAGTGGGATACAAAAATAAGTCAAATTCCCACTAAATCTCATTTATATACAAGATAATCCAATATATCTAATCCAACATACTATACATCTAGTATTATAGCCTCCCACTAAGCCCAATAAACGAATCTGGTCACGTCGTCCCTGAACCTACTTATCCAAGTATTATGTAAATAATAAATAGGTCAGACTATGTTTGGATTCAATGTTGAGAACTTAAACATCTCAAGGAATAATATGCACAATATAAATAAGAAATCGATACGAAGGAATAATTAAACATCCACAACACATCAAAAAACACCCATAACACATCAAACATCAAAATATCCATAAAACATCAAAACACTATCATACACATCACATAATATACATCAAACATCTATCGTAGACATCACACAACTCACATATCACATACAATAAACATCACACACATCGCATGCATCGCACACATCCTAGAGCACACATCAAACATCAATTCAACATATTTATTTAGCAGTATTAGATTTATTTATTTTATTCTTCATTTTTATTTTTACTACTTCTAGTACTATTATATATGCTGTATTATTGCTTGTGCCAGAAGCCGAGTCAACATTTGAGCCTCGCTACTTCTCAAATGCAAAAGGAGACCCTACTTGTAAGATTTTTGTGAGCATCCTCACCAGTCTTTAGCTGCACAGTATGTCGCTTCCTCGCTTCATCGCTCCTCGCTCCCATCGTCAACCTCCTCGTTTCGTTCAATATTCGTCCCGTTGGCCCGTGCAGCAGACCGTGACCATGCGACGAGGGGGCCATGTCACCATAGCTATCAAGGAGCTACCGCACGGTCGGTCAAGCTAAGATAGGGCTAGCAAAAAATTCTAACTATCACATCCTTGTAAGGGATTTTGTAATGCTCGTTGCACTCAGAAGCGGAGATAATCATATTCCCGCTTTAAAATAAAATAAGAAAATATATAATTTACCTAACACGTCAAGTCAGAAATCCAAATAATATCGATTAATATTTTTGTATAATATAAGATAATTCACCAATATCCAAGTATCATCGGTCTTCAATGAATTACCCGACATTATACTTGTATTGTGTAAATAACCACATGGATGTCCCATAGCGCCCAGTGAATTACAATTAAATACACAATACCCATAATTAACCAATATTAAATAAATTTCCACTTCGCATGTTAATTCACTCGCGCTTAAATCATTCTCCAATCATTATTCTTCATTTTTATTACTTTATAATTCAATATAGCGTGTAATTATAACTTCATCTCGTTCGTAATAAACAATCAATAATCATCCATACACATATCAATATTTTATTTAACTAATATTTAATGAGATGAAGGGTTTGTTTAAATATATTTCACTTCATTCTCTTCCTTTTATAAAAATACTTCAATTTAATTTAAAAACAAAAATTACTTTTATTTATTTCCCCTTTTTTAAATAATTGACTCTCACATCTAATTTCAAAAACTTAGTTTCAAGGCAATTTATTCGATTACAAAGAAACCTTTATTCAAACCGGTCAATAAATTTTTAAACCTCAAAAATATTTGTCATTAAATCTCCACTTTAATAATAGTACGGAATAGTACAAAGAAATTTATATCTTCCAAATACCTCTAAAGTCACAAATTTGAAAATATTCTCGATTCAAAATATTTGCATACCCAAATATACAACTTCAAAATCATTATTTAAATTCCTTTTTTATCTTCAAACATTTCAATTTATTTGACAAACACCTCTTTAAATTATTCTTCTTTCTCTATAAAATAAATATTAATTCTCGAAACATCGTATTTATAATCACGGATTTATTCCAAAGTGACTTCACTTAAAATTCATTAACGAATTTAAAAACCTCAAATTCCTTTCGTCTCAAACCAATTCTTCAATAATATATATAAAATACTATAAAGAAGTTTATAATTTTCAAATGCCACTAAAAACTTTAAATCAAAAGACTATTATCAATTCATTTTTATTTTTCACACTCAAGTATATAATTTCAAAATCATCGTTTCCAAAATAATTTCCATTTGCGACATCCTCAGAATTGTTCAACTTATATATATTTTTCAAAATCAGTCCTCTTTCTAGTTTTATATTAATTCAATAATCTCAGTATTAAAAATAAAACATCTTTCAAGAATTCGTTATATATCACCAAAATAATTTATTTGTTTCAAATTTATATCCTTTATTTCATTTATCTATATTTCAATCAATTTTAAATGTTGCGTTCAACTAATATCGTTATTAAAATCAACCAACACACACACAACAAATCTCAACCCAAAACACACAATACTCCATTACCAATATCGTCCAATAATTATCAATTTCATCTAGTCCAAACAATGCCAAACATCGATCATCAATAAATAATCAATCACATCCAATAACCAATCAATAATTCAACCAAGCGATCAAGTAAAAATAAGGGGGAAATCATACATCAATTAAAATAAAAGACATAGTTGTGAGTGAGATAACTCACCGAATGACGGTCGCTCAACCAACTCAGCACTAATTATCAGCATATGTACTTCGGCCTATAATTCCATGCACCAACCTTGACTGCACCATCCTCCAATCATTGCCTTCAAACCACATCGAGCAAACTATTGTGTGCCTCCACCATCATGCCAATACATGCTACCAGAACACACAGCCACCTCTAGTCACACAAACCAGGTCGCGGTTCATTCTCCTCATTGCCTGCAACTACCACATCATTACCCTCTAGGTCGCCAACGCTTCGCCCACCAAGCCGCCTCGTCACACTGCCCCAGGTCGCGACATCTTTCTCATACGAAGTTGACATCCTCCCCTCATCTCTTCCCTACCCTTAATCACCTCTCCTTCTTTGAGAGGTTTCCTGGCATCGATTGGTAACGCATGCCCTTTTTTCTTTATATAGTGCGAACTTGATTTTGCATGAATGAACTTGGGATAACTAAAGCTTACTAGAAAACATGTAGGGTATGGGTACAGAAGGTCCTCAAAATATAAGGAATAGTCTAGAATGAATTAAAATAAGGGAAGTGAGTTTTTGACTTGGGCTTAAATAGTTTGGGCCTAATCTATTTTTGGCTTTAATTCAATTCAATTTTAGTCAATTTCCAATACATTTTAAATTTGAATTTTAATCTTTAAAATAAATTTCAATCTAGTATAAATTGATTCACATTTCATTCTATGAATTACATCTTCATAACTGACAATTTTATTCAATTCGACCCTTGCTTATTTTTTATTTAATAATTCATCGTACTATTACAAAATAAATTCATTTTTCAACTCATCCAAACATAGTTAAAATTATTTACACTTTATAATATTTCATATTGATCTAAACATCTTATTTTCTTTTAAAAAAAATTATCCAAAAAGAATCCATTAATTTAATCCCATTTATTACATCAAAATCCTATATTATATAAAATTTAATTAAATGGCAATTTATTTTTAAAATATAATAATCACAATTCGAATTTAAACACTTTTAATTAATAAAATTTATTTATTTATACAACGTAGAGAGTCGACTGTTACAATAAACATGTATTTTCTTTAATAAAGTTTATTAAACTCCTTATTTCTAACTATCGGTTCTCAAATAATTTATATCAATTTATTACCTACAGCAACTCAAAATCCATCTCTAATAATGCGACCCCAACATCATAATAAATTTTACAAGAAGCATGAGAAACATTCATTATCAATTCGACCATGAAAAAATTAGGGGAAAATATGATTAAAGAATATATTACTCATCTAGATTTCTCAGTTAATTGACATTTTTAGTTCACCGAGCTTTGATCTTCATTTTTTCCTCTTTTCTTGCTTTAGATGCAACCCATTAAAGTTATCCAAATCTTTTGTTTTTAATTTGAGTATGTAATGAAATGAAAAGAGGAAGGTAACTAACTTCATTCCCATGAATGGTTGGACGGCCGACCTATTACATATCTTCCCATTAAATTCATTTTAAAATAAGTCTTATTAAGTAATAATCTTGATAAGTAAATGTACAACTAATCACTTATCACATCTTATTATTAAATTTTCATAATTTAACAACTTAATCTTTGATCTCATAACTAACTCATTAATTAATTAATTACTAATCTGTGGGGTATTGTAAGCTTTTCCCTTCAACGAATTTCGTCCTTGAAATTCTGATTGAATATCGACAATCTTTTAATTTCTATAGGATTTTCAAATACATTAAGTATTTCACGAATGTATATTTATTCAACGCATAAATCAACCACAATATCATACATATACATGGTTATAACAAAACATTGCAAATGTACAGGCTAATCTAACCAAACTACTCACAATAAGTCCACTTGACTTTATCCTCCATCTCCCAAGAAAATCATCTCGGTCCTCACTCCACTAGACTTCCATAAGCTTCACAATCTTATTTCGAAGCTCTTTCACATCTCGCCCTATAAACTAAATATGTTTCCTTACACATGTCATGTTTGGTTTGACAATTAAATTTTCCATGGTCTTCGGAACCACAACATCCTTAGGATCTCCGACACATTTCCTTAGATGTGATACACGAAACACATTATGGACCCTAGCAAAGCCCACGGCAATTCAGCTCTATAGGCTACTTTGCCGATTTTTTTGTAGTATCGGAAATGGTCCAACATATATCAATGCTAATTTTTTGGCCTTTTCAAACCTCATAATGCTTTTCATTAACAATACTTTTAACATATAATCCCCTAAATCAAATTCCAATCCTTCCGCATTCTATTAGCATACCACTTCTACCTTGATGAGCATCTTTCATCCTTTCTCGAGTCAACTCAACTTTCTTCGAGGCTTCTCTTACAAGATCAGGCCCTAGAATAAGTCCATCTCCTATCTCACACCAACTAACTGGCGACTTACAAGGTCTTCCATATAATACCTTAAAAGATTTCATCTCAATACTGGACTGGTAACTATTATTGTATGAAAATTCCACCAAGAGCTAAAGATCTTCCTAAGACCCATCGAAATCAAATACACATGCTCTCAGCAAATCTCCAACACTCGATCGACCCTCTAGTTTAACCATCTATCTATGGATGCTAAGAAGTATTCATACACAGTTCCAAACCTAAAGCACCCTGTAGTCTCCTTCAAAACTCATTGTCAAACAAAGGGTCACACTCACTAACAATGGTACTTGGAATTCCATGAGGTCTCACTATAGACTTAACATATACCTTGTCTAACCTTACTGCCATTCTTGTTGACTTTACCGGAATGAAATGAGTATTCTTAGTCAGTCTATCAATTATGACCCATATACTTTTGTTCCATGCCCTTGCCGTTAGCAATCATCCACAAAATCCATCGAAACCGAATCTCACTTCAATACTTAAACTTCTAAATGACGTAAAAGTCCACTAGGCTTCTGAAGTTTTTCCTTAACCTATTGGCATGTAAAATATCTCTTCACATTCCCTAACATTTCTCTTCACCCTTCCCAGTAGAATCTCTGCTTCATGTCTCAATACATCTTAGTGCCCCTAAATGAATATCAAACTTTGAACAATGACATTCGTTCAAAACCAGCTTTCGAAAGTCTCCATTGTTTAGAACATACAATCTTCCCCTCCTTTGAAATCAACCCTTATTATCAATATCGAAGTCCTTTAGCTTTTCGGTCCCGACACCATTTTCAATCCATTAATCCTTTTGACATATAGTGCATCCTCCTTTTGCTTTTCAACTATTCTCTCCATTAGAGTTAGGCGGACTTCTAAGCCAATGCCCCTAAAGTTCCACTTAGACCAGCACTTAACCAAATGTACAATGCAAATAGCCAGAGTCTCCAAGACATTTCATTCCTCCATCATAGTCAAAACACAACTCTGTTGCTTTTGACTTAAAGTATCAACAATCTTATTCTCTTTTTCGAGTTATACTAAATTGTAAAATCATATGATGCCTAAAACTCTAACCATTTTTCTGTCTCATGTTCAGCTTATTTGAGAGAATAAATATCTCAAGGAATTGTGGTCAACAAATAGCTCAAACATTTTACCTAAAAAATAATGTCTTCAAATCTTCGATGCAAATATAACAACTACCAACTCAGATCATGCCTTGGAAATCCAACCTCACAGGGTCTCAATTGTCTAGACGCATAAGCTATTACCTTGACCTTTATATCAATACTACCCCTAACCCAAAACCCAAAGCATCTGTGTATACTAACATATCTCTACTCCCTTTAGGCATTACTAAAACCGAAGCTTCTGTTAGCCGAATTTTCAACTCTTAGAATGTCATCTCATGTTATTTCGTCTAAACATACCTCTTATTCTTTCAGTTAAGCCTCGTTAATGGCGTTGTTGCCCTGGAAAAGTCCTTAATGAATCTCCCATAGCACATTGCCAATCCCAGGAAACTCCTTATCACAGTAACCATCTCGGGTCTCTTTCAAATATTCACTGCTTCAACCTTTGAAGGATCTACGACCAATCCCTCATTCAAAACCACATGGCTTAGGAACTTAACTTCCTTCCTTCAAAAAAGAAATTTGGAAAGCTTCACCTTCAATTTGTGATATCTTAAGGTTTCCAATGCCAATTTAAGGACTTCATGATCTTTCTCATCCTTAGAATACACCAAGATATCATCTATAAATAGCAATATAAATCTGTCTGATTGATTGCGAAAGATCTTATTCATAAGATCTACAAGAATGCTAGAGCATTGGTTAGCCAAAATAGCATAAATAACCGTTCATATGAACCATATCTTGTCCTAAACGTGGTCAAGAGAATTCTCTCTTCAATAACTCTTAGTTTATGGAATCCTGTAGCCAAAATAACTGCGAGAATACACTAACTTCACTCAACTGGTCAAATGATTGTCTACCATCGGTAATGGATAACGACCCTTTACTATCATTTCATTTAACTTCCTATAATCAAAATACATCTGAAGCGATCCATCCGACTTCTTCATAAATACTGCAAAAGCTTCTCATCATGAATTACTCAACAAAATGAAACTCCTATGCTCAAGTTCCACTAGCTGCTTCTTCAACTCCTCAATTTCCTTAGGCGGCATTCTGGTAAGCAGCCTACTAACAGGTTGTGCCCCTTACAACAAATCTATGTGAAACTAAATCGCTTTTCTCGATGGTAATTCCATTAGTGACAAAAAGACATCTGCAAATTCTCAAACCACAAAAACTCTAACCATCTCCTCTTCCTAACCTTCTATTACACAGAACAAAAGCCTAAAGCTTCCCTTTATCTCATCTAAAGATATCAAGATCCTTTTTCATCCCTTTGGATTTCGAAGGGCGGTAATTCTCTTTGCACAATAGACCTTGCATCATTTTTCATTAGCCAATCCATACCTAAATTACCCTATATCCTTCGAATCTAACACAAATAGGATGCAAGAAAACAGATGTAAAATATAAATTATTGCACATTAACTCAAGAGTGGCATACCCAATAATTAGATTAATCACACACAAAGAAGTAACTGCATAGGTAACATCTAACATTAATTTATCAACCACATCTTTTGATATGAAACAATGTTTAGCTTAGTATCAAACATAAATCTATCTGAAAAATTGAAAATTGAAATCATACCTCATGCACCACCCCCTCCCATTCTCCTTGGCCATTGGTCCTGAGGATTACCCCTCTAAAGCAAACAGTCTTTTTTACTTCAGCTCTAAACAATCCTTCTTCTTATGACCCAACTTATAACAACTGAAGCAATTGACTTTGCTATCCCTATTGGCTACGGACATTTCGATGCATAGTGCACCCTTTTGTTCATAATTATAACAAGTGTCTTCTGAAATATCCTTTCAATCTCCTCCCTCTTTAGTCTTTCCTCTCAGCTGCTACCCCTTCTTCCCCTTCTGGTATGGAGCCAACATCTTCTTATGTTCCACTTTTAACTTCACCTCCAGCCATCCCTTCTTGGTACATGCTATCATACCACAGAGTCATATCTACAACAAAATTGAAAGGAGATGCTAAGTGTGCCATCATCTTATGATTCAAGCCTCGCTTCAACCCCTAAATAAATTTCGCGTTCTTCTTCAGTGGAGTGTTAATCAACTCTTGGTCATACTCCACCAATGAATTAAATTTTTGAATATACTCTTCAACAAAAAAGTCTCCTTACCTAAGACTGATGAACTCACTCAACAAAACACTTCTTTGAAACTCAAAATGAACCAAGTCTCAAATATTTATCTGAAGTATTGCCAAGTGATCTCTTTTTCAACAGTCCTTGTAGTCATGTCTCCCACCAATTCAAAGCGTCTTCATGCAACTGTGCGGAAGCTAGCCTTAACTTCTATGCATCATTTATCCCAAATTCCTAAGATACACACATTCACCTACAGTCAATTCAATGCTTCTATTACCAGCTCTCTTTCGATAAACATCTTGTCTCCTAGGTTCCAGTAGTCTTGATTCAGCTTCGAAAAATCACCTCTTACAACCGGGCTCGGCTCTGCTACTTCTGAAATATTCTCTCATCGTCTGCATCATGAACGGTCGAAATAACACGTTGACATCCATTCCTATAATGGATAGGATTGCCTCATTCTCGGCTGCCAGAAGCACCTCCCTTCCTTTATTTTTGACAGTTTGCATGCTATCATTCTTCCTTCTAGCACTGGTTCCTCCTACTTTAACTCTTCCACTCCTCTTTTCTATTTTCTACTAAAAAGTATTCATCAAAAATGGAAGGAAGAAAGTGATTTAGCAATAGAAAATCTCTACTAAACTCATCTACATCTCTATACAAAACAATACAAATACATTGTATAGTAGAGTATACACTCCCCTAATGTGTTCGTTTTCTACTATTTAATTTTACCTAAGCTTGCTTAGCTCTGTTTTAGCTAAATGTATCTTAATCTAAACTCTGATACCAACTATAATGTTCCTCCTTTGAAACCTAAAAATGGAACATTATGTTTTGCAGTCCTATTGGAACTCTCTTTCAGTGGAACAAATGAGATTGACTAATTACACGGTCTTAGGAAAACATAGCAGACATTAACTATAATTAAGAAACACGTCATTATAATTCAATTTTAATAATTTAGTCCCCAAATTCGTTCCTATGCAAGGATCAAAATATAATACAACATAGTAGATATTGTCGTGCCCAACATAAGAAGATGTCGACATGAACACTTAATACAGCCTAATCAAAATATAAACTATTGTCTAAACCTCCTTTGCCTTTGGAACTCCTTATTTGTCATTCGAAAGTAACCTGCTTAAAATCACAAAATCAACCCACTCAATTGAGTACCCGTAAGTTTATGGGCAAAACAATAACAAAAACATGGATAGAGATAAAGTCTGAACATAAAAGATAGTGAGACCACGTCGTTAAAGCACGAAATTGGTTTTCCCTTCACTGTAACAAACATTCAATTTAATAATTTTAAAAAAAGCATAAGCCAATAGGTCATTCTCAAAGGACATATTCTCACAAATTTGTTATAATCGAGACCAGTAGCCATTTCTCTCAATATGACACTCGTTAATCATTCTCATTTCTAACCAAAAACCCGAAACACACTATACTAAGCTATCACCGAGTCCTTACACCTTCTATAATAAATGAAAGATTTTAGTCTAAGCATTTGGCTGCCACTAAGTCCTTATGCCTTCATTGCTTCCTTAATTTCATTAAACTCTTTATCGGTTTCGATTGCCACTTAGGCCTTACACCTTCGCTTTCGTATTTCAGCTGTTAGACCCGGCCTTACATCTATTTCATTTTCATTTTCAATTGTTCTTTTAGGCTTTACACTTATGCTTTTGTATTTCAGTTGCTACTAATGCCTTACACCTACTTCCTTTTAGTATATAACTGTCACATCAAGCCTTATGTCTGTTACCGAATCTTTGGTTGCCACAACAGGCCTTACATTAATTATTTTCGTGTTTCTGATGCCATCTTCGGCCTTACACCAACATTTTCTGCTATCATTGCCACTTTAAGCCTTACAACAATGTTTACAGTTGTAGTTTCCACATTATTCCTTACACCAACATTCACAGTTTCGGTTGCCACCAAGGCCTTACACTTACACTTTTGTTTTCAGGTGCCACTAAGGCCTTAATTCTTCGTCTTTGGTTTCTTGACTACCACGGGTCTTTTGTCATCTATCGAACACCACTTACCTACATAATCAATCATACATTAGACTTTTCTCTTAGCTATTTATTAAGTTACGTTACTACATTATCATCAATGTTCTAAGTATTAGTTTTGCCTAACTTAAGCCTTAGCATAAATTCACTTTGGGATGTTAATTAGTTTCAATTTCAACATTTTGTAGAAAGCTAAACTACCTTCGCCAATTATTACCCTTGGTCTCGTCTGGAAAGCCTGTCTTAGTCTAGTTTTGTATAGCTTACATAAGGACTCTCAACTCTAGGTTTCAGAAATCACCTCCTCTACCTATAGTTCCTCCTTACCCCTCATTTCCCTTTAGCCTTCGGCCGAGACCTTCGATTTCACAAAAAAAGCCTCATATTTGTCATTACTTAACTTTCTTACTTAAGTCTTTATGCTTAAGGTTCTAGTTTATCTTACTTTTGATTCGACACCATCTCTGTAACATCCCCCTACTTGGAGGTCCAAAATTAATGGCTATATTAGATTCACTGATACACAGAAACACAAGAATATAGAAAAAATTTAAACAACAAACAAATTCCACAGTCCATTTCAAAATATTCCAAATTGATTACATAATCCCAATTCGCAGAGCACGCTTAGATAACATATAATTATTACAAAATATGCCAAGAGCGACATATAAAGATGCCCTCTTGGTAGATCAGAGTATATAGGTAGGCAAGAAAACAATTTTGCCTTTACAAACAAAACACACATCGGAAATAAAAGAACTCTAATAACAAGCTTGCCTCCTACACGTCCTTCGAAGCTTTATTCGTCTAAAAAACACCTGGAAACCTTAATTCTCATCCTATTCAAAATCAATTGAGTACCCGAGAGTCCAAGGGGAAAACAAAAACTTCGAGTCAGACGTAAAGCCTTGTATGAAGAATAATTTACCATCTCAAAACATTTAGATATCCAGTGTGACTACGCCACTTAGCGGAACGGGTTTACCCCTCACCAGTATCCTAAAACATTTATAAAACCATATACTATGCTCCTGCATCCATAATGGTTAAAACATAGTATTTCAAAACATTATGATGATACGAAAAACAAATAAATCGATTCTGCATTACCTATCTCCATCCATTCAGACCATCTGTCTCAATTATAGTTTCTAGGGTTACTATTAACCTGTTAAATGTTTATGGACTATCTGCCCAATTACTTAGTTTTCATTGGATCATTAAGAACCTATTGGTAACTCCAATACCTTATTTCTTATCCTAGTTTTCATGGGCTAACTAGGAACCTATTGACTGACTATCAATATCTTAATCCAGATATAGTTTTCATAGGATAACTACAAACCTACTAGCCTCTGCCAGTATCAAATCATAGTTTTCATGGGTTGACTATGAACCTATTGGCTCCTGCCAATACCATACAGTTTTCATGAGCTTACTATAAATCTATTGGCCTCTGCCAATAGCTTTAATTAAGATTTTAACATTTGTTAAGTTATATTCACTATTGGGTCAACCTAACTGGTTATTCTGCCCTTTCTCTAAAATATAGTTATGGGTTAATAACAATGTGAGCAACCTTTCCAAAATCTTTGTTTATGCCATGGTTTTTACTTAAAAATGAGAATGGGTTATTTGTTTTGAAACCTTAAAACATCACTTTCAAAACTCCTGGTGACCTCCTTCGAAAGCATAAAAACCTCTTTTCAAAACTCTAAGTATATACCTTTCGAAATCAATGATACCTTTCGAAGGTATCAAGAAAACATTCTTTAAAACATAGCTTTGAAACAAATAAAGTACCCTTTCGAAAGCATTGAGTTTACTCTTTAAAAACATCATTTGGGTCAAAATGGTTATATACGAAAGTATCTCTTTCGAAACCAACTAAAATTAATTTGGGGGAAAGTTGATGGTGTAGGAACCATCTAGTTCGAAAGCAAAGACCTTTAAAATTAAAACTTCAGAGGACAGAGTCGAAACCCCCTTTCGACTACAATACCTTCGAAACCCCCAACCCCTTTCGAAAGTAATTAAGAAGCTTAACCTAGGTAAAAACAAGGATAACCTTTCGAAGGTATTGATGGCTTCAATACGTCGGAAGGTAGATAGCGGCTAGGTTTCGACTGGGCCAGAACCTACCCTTTCGAAAGACTCTTATTTAAAGTAGAAGCTCCCCTTCGAAATCTATTTATAAAGTCCCTTTCGAAAGCATGGCTTTCGACTATGTTGAAAACTTTAAGTAAAAAAACGCAGAAATTTAACTTTAGAAAACAAAAGTTTTCGATTCTATAGGGTATCGAATCAGTCGAAAGCCCTTCAAAAACTAGGCAGGCGTTTATCTTTTTAAAACAGAACCTTGGTTTCGACTCTGACGAAAGCATAGCTTTCGACACCCTACCTTCCCCCACTTACCAATTCACTTCGTACTGATTCCATTGATACCATATGCCTTGGTTTCGACTATGTGGGTTTCGACAAAGATGGTTTCGACCGAGTTGGTGTGGGCATATCGAAAGGTGCCTCCGAAATAGGCGGAACCACCTTTTTCCGAAACGCTGATTTATAACTAATCATGGTAAATTGCTTTATAACTAACTGCTAGTTGTAACGCCTTGATTGGCCATTTTAAAAAATTTCGATTACTTTACCATTAAAAACTACCGCATTAATTAGATTTAAACCATATAAAGGTAACGTTTTAGCCCTTCCATATAACAAAAGTAATGTTTGCAGAAAAATCACCCTTTACAATAATTTATTTTCCCAAATAAATCCACTAGGAAAAATCCCCACAAATCACAAAAAACCAATTTTATCATGTAATTAAACATATTAAAATTTCAGACCCAATTTCTTCTTGAAATACAAGAAATAAATTTTAAACCCAATTACATCATACTCATCATCAAAAATTCATAATAAAATTTCCATAGTTTGGAAAATTATGACAATTAAAAACCATCTTCAAAATCATATTTTACTTAACATAAAATAATTTCATGGCATTTTAAAACAAATAAACCATGATTTTAACCCTAAAATCGTACGAATTTGGCATATAAATAAATTGTTTAAATCAAACAATCCATAATTTTAGCATATCGTCATCCCAAAATATCGTAGAAACGAAATAAACACTTAAATCCGAAATCATAGGATTATAGAAACAAAAAGAGATGGAATGAATTTGTAACAACCCGCATATTTTACGATTGTATATTTAAATATTTCATTTAAATATAGCATCGTTTGTCGGATTTAAGGTCCGAAATGTTACTTTTTGCAAACGGTCGAATTAGGACTCGGGACCACTTCCATTGAGTCCAAAATAGCGTTTGCGACTTTTTTGAGTATAAGCATCGATATATTTGGGGTAAGTTGAATTTTGCTATTTTCTAAGTGGACTTTTGGGTTTCACCCAACTCATCCTATACCCTAACTTGGCCCCCTCTCCTCTCCATTCACTCAATTCATTTCCTAAAAACTCAAGCTCAACTGAAAATGGGGAGAGGAATGGGAAATTAAAATTCAAAACCCTAGTTCCTTTGCAAATTGAAGTTCTAGCTCCAAAATTCAAAGTGAAGCTCAGGAAAGCCTTCTCTTCTTCTCCATCTCAATCCCTCTTCAAATTCTCAGAAATTCCTAAACCCTAAACTTTGAGGAAACTTCATCTTTGATTATAGATTGAAGTTCTTGAGGTGGTGTTGAAGAGAGATTAACCTATTGCTTGTTCTAAAGCTTATCATTTGTTTTTGGTGTTAAAAGGTGAGTTTTGAACTCACATCTACTTCTCTTGATATCATTGATGTTAGGTATGAATTCCTAACACTTATTTATGTTCATTTGCTTTTGATTTGAATTGATTTGGTGAACATTTCAATTTTTGGTGTTTTGAAGTCAAAAACTCTAAAAATCATAGCTTTGATGTTTGATCATGCTTTTGGGGGGTGTATTGAAGAGCTTATAGGGCTGGGTTGTCGATTGGCATAAACCCTTAGCGCCCATTGCTCGTCCGATCGCAAATTGGAAGAGTTTTCTCTTCATTTGGATAGGCTGAAAAACAGTCCTAGTGCTAGTCAGTCGACTGGCCCTTGCAGTCAATCGACTGGCTGTAGAAACTGGGAGTTTCTAGGACTGTCTGCAGAAACTGGAAGTCTCTATTTTTTTAGTCAGTCGACTGACTGTAGGAACTGAAACTTTTGGGTTTATGGATCAGTCGACTGGCCTCTACAGTCAGTCGACTGACCTGCTTGTCTCAGCCCAGATTTGCCTATTTTGCTTGGGTTCCAATTTTAATCGATTTGTGTCGATTCCAATTAGTTATTATTGCATATTTGATTTTGATGATTCCTTTTTGATTTCGTACACGAATTTTTATAAAATGATTTTTTTAATTGTGTTAAAAGCTCATTTCTCCAATTTATAATTTCCATTTAAAACACACACAATTTTGCACTTTGAGTGAAGAGGGAGGAGAATCAAATGATTAAATAAAACGCGTTCTATGAACACGTGCGTTTATCTTCTCAGTTAATTCCTAATCTATTCGTTTGACCGTTTTGACCTTTGGGTCTGGTTTACCGATGAGATGAGGTGAACTTTGTACTGCTTTAAGTGTGAAATTGACTAACGGTTAGTAAACCGTTTAGTGCGAACGTGGGGTATGGGACTCACGTTAACATTTTCCGAATTCCTTTCTGAGAGTTGTGACACATTCCACCAGATAGTGGTGTCCAGTACCGCCACTACGGTTTGTTGCCTTCGAGCATTACCTTCGGGCGTTGCTTTCGGGCATTGCTTTCGGGCGTTGCCTTTTTGCGTTGCCTTCGGGCGTATGGATCCATGTTACAGTACTGAGCTCGAGCATCTTTTATTTCTTTGACAATTATATTTCCCTAGTGTATCGCCTTTCGGGGTAGGTTCTTTGAACCACATGATATAGCGATTACCTTGTGGAAACTTGTGTTACCTTTATTGGTATTTGTCATTTGCCTTTTGGCTTGTTTTGGGATATGATATCCTTTGTTTATTTGAGTTGCCGATGATATGAGGCTTGTTTTGATTCATCTTATGTTAGATGATTTGGTTATCTCCTTTGGAGATATTGGTGGTACTTTATGATCTTGTATCTTCATTATCCTTTAGTTTGTCTAACTGATTTGTTTAGCTAGACTGACCCGTGTATTTTATACTCGGGTTAAGCCGAGATGTTTTAGGTTAGGTACATTGGACTTAGCCTATTTTGCTTCCGCATGGACTATTCTGCTAGCTCCTTTTTATTATACTTTTTGTGTAGTCCTCTTTGGCTGTAACTCTGATATATATTCTTTTGGCTCGTCTGTATATTGTGGTTTACTTTACCACTTGACATGTATCATTTTGTATACTCTGTAATGTATCTGTATATGTGTAAATGTATGTGATGACCTATATGTGTAAATGTATCTTGTACTGATAGATCCTTCAGCCACCTATGGCTTTGTATTAAGTATTTGTTGGATATGTCGATCCATTTGAGAAAGAATTCAAGGAGGTATGGCAATTATCGGCGTATTCAATAGATAATTAAGACAAGGCGATAAATGGTCGCTCCTAACCAGCTCTATTCTCCGCATTAGCAGACGGTGTTACCTTGTAATACTCTTTGCTAATGTGGGTCTCGGAGTGGGGCGTCACAGCTTGGTATCAGAGCTGAGTTCAGAATAAAATATGATAAACATAGAACAGAGACACATATTACGGTACATCAAAGTGTAGTACGAATGGTACGAATTTTTGAATCATCGTATCTTTTATTCTTTCCGTGCTTTGGGGTAGATAAAATTTTGGGAATACGTCTAGGAATGCATTTTATTCCATAGTATTCCATATCTGAATAATGATATCTACCATGTGAATAATCTTTATCTTATCTTAACTTTCAGCTAATGGCTGGAAGAGGCCAAGGACGACGCACGGATGCTGGGAAATCCAGTGGCTCGCATCCGGACAGCGTTTATATGTCTATCGATCAGTTTTTGGAGTTATTTAGGAGCACTCAACCTCCAGGTCCTATTCGAGCATCTCCTCTACGCAAGTCTTCCTTTGCACGTCTGTGCAGTGATTTTTCTCATCTTGGTGGAAAGCCATTCAAGGGCTCCGAGTCCGTTCTTGAGGTCCAAGCTTGGATTTACACACGCGAGTGTATCTTTTCTCGTATGGATCTTTCTGACCACGATCGAGTTCTTGTAACTTCTAGCTTATTGTAAGAGTGTGCCCTTGATTGGTACGAGCTTCTTATTGCCGAACTTGATGAGTCTGTTCTTTCTTGGACTCAGTTTCGGGAACGATTCGAACTCAAATTCGTTCCTAAATCTGAGAAAGTTTTATTAGCTCGTCGCTTCCTTGAGTTGAAGCAAGGGAAGTCCTCCATTTCTGATTATGTTGCAGCATTCGAGGCCTTATCTAAGTATGGTCTTGAATTCATTAGCACTTCTTATAAGAAGAATCTGAAGTTTGTCTCTGGTCTTAAGAAATATCTTAAGAAGTCCTTAATGCACCAGCTTAAGCTTTCTTTTGAGGAATTGGTTGATTCGGCACTTCATTTCGAAGCCATCGAGAAGGAGTGTGATAGTGGTGAGGATGTTGAGGTTCGCAAGAACCTCAATTAGAAGAAGTTTCCATTTCATAAGCGGGAATTTCTCCCTTCCAAGAAGAAAAAGCACGTTGAATCTGGTTCTAACTCTCAATATGCTGGAACACCTTCCATTCGGAAGTGTTTCAATTGTGGTTCTCCTGATCATATGATTCGAGCTTGTCCTAAGATTCTCTTCTGCCATTATTGCAAGAAGGAAGGTCACCGTATTTCCTCCTGCCCTACTGATCCTGCTAGTGCCAAGTCTGGCAAGCTTTATGTTGCTAAGGCTTCTGGAGGTTCTTCTCAGCCCAGAGGTTTATCTCCATCTATTTTGAAAGGTTCTATTTTATTTCATGATCGTAGTATCGAGTTCTTTTCGATACGGGTGCTTCGCATTATTTCGTATCGAAGAAGCTCATCGATGATTTGTCTTTGGATGTTTCTTGTATGGTTACTTCGTTGAGGATTGCAAATCCTATTGGGGGATCCGCAACCCTTAGCATGCTTTGTGATGATGTTGAGATTGTTTTATGTGGCTTTTCTTTTCGTGCGAATCTGCACATTATTTCTTATTTGGGTTTGATATGATTTTGGGTATGGACTGGCTAGTGAGATACGATGCCAGGATTATTTGTTCTGAAAGGATTTTATATCTTCGACATCCGGATTCGACTACTCAGCTATCACTTGTTCTTCGGAATGTGGATAATTCTGAAATGGCTTTATGTTCTCTTGACTCACGAGATGATGATGATGATATATCTCGTATTCCTATTGTTTGTGACTTCTCTGATGTTTTTGAGCCGGTTTCGGGTTTGCCACCCAAGCGGGCGATCGAGTTCCGCATTGATCTCATTCCAGACGCGTAGCCAGTTGGCCGTCCTCCCACGAGGATGTCTACAAAAGAAAATGAGGAACTTAAGAAGCAGCTTTTAGAGCTTGAGTCCAAACAGTTGATTCATTCCAGTTTTTCACCGTGGGGTGCCGTGGTCGTCTTCGTAAAGAAGTCAGATGGAACTCTTAGGCTCTGCATCGACTATCGCAAGCTTAACGAGTTGACCATCAGGAATAGGTATCCATTGCCTAGGATCGATGATATGTTCGATCTATTGAGTGGCGCTAAGGTCTTCTCTCAGCTCGACCTTGCCACTGGTTTTCACCAGCTCCGAGTCGTGGAAGATAGCATACCTCTTACAGCTTTCCGCACTCGATATGGTTCTTTCGAGTGGCTCGTTATGCCATTCGGTTTGACGAACGCCCCTTCTTTCTTTATTGATCTTATGAATCGAGTATTCCTAGAATATCTCGATAAGTTCGTCCTTGTGTTCATTGACGACATTCTTGTTTATTCTAAGTCTGAAGCCGAGCATGCTAATCACTTGAGAACTGTCTTGAGTACTCTTCGTCACCATGAGCTTAAAGCCAAATTCTCCAAGTGCCATTTTTGGGAGAATAAGGTTAAGTTCTTAGGCCATGTTGTATCTTCTGACGGCATTTCTGTCGATCCCACAAAGATCGAAGCTATCCAGAATTGGAAGAGGCCTGAGAATGTTCATGAGATTCGTAGTTTCCTTGGATTGGCAGGTTATTACCATCGGTTCATTAAGGATTTTTCCCGTGATGTGCTTCCTCTCACCAGCCTTACTCGGAAAGGCATTCGTTATATTTGGTCCGACAAGTGTGAAGCTTCCTTTCAGACATTAAAGGAACTTCTCACTAATGCTCCTATTCTTGTAGTTACCGAGGGGAATCATGATCTTGTTGTCTACACCGATGCTTGTGGTAGTGGTCTCGGTGCCTTCCTTATGTAGAAAGATCGGGTAGTTGCTTATGCTTCTAGGCAACTGCGGCTGAATGAAGTTCGCTATGCCACTCATGATCCTGAGTTAGTCGCCATAGTCTTAGCCTTGAAGATTTGGCGACACTATTTATTGGGCGAGCGCTTCATTCTCTATACCGATCATAAATCCTTGAAGTATTTGTTCACTCAGAAGGAACTCAATACGAGGCAACAGCGTTGGCTCGAGTTTCTTGCCTCCTATGACTTTGATATCCAGTATACCCCTGGTAAGGGTAATCGTGTTGCTGATGCGCTTAGTCGCAGACATTCGGCTGTCGTTTCTATGATGCTTGTCGAATGGGATATTCTTGAGACTCTATCTTTTTGTGATATTCGTGATCGGGCTCCATCCTCTGATTCTCCGATAGTATTATTCAGTTTGGAAGCTCGACCCTCTCTATTGGATCGTATTGCCGAAGCTCAGCGGCATGATCCTGATCTTGTGCATCTTATTCAGCTTTGTGAGACTGAATCCCGTGATGAGGCATTGCGGGATTTCAGCATTGAATTTCATGGGTGTCTTCGCAAGAAGAACCGTCTAGTTGTGCCTTTTGATTCTGCTCTTAGGCATGACATTCTTGATGACTGCCATCGTTCTAAGTATACCATTCATCCGGGCGGTAGTAAGATGTATGCCGATATGCATCGCCTTTATTATTGGGAAGGAATGAAGCGCGATGTGGTGAGTTATGTGAGTAATTACATGACTTGTCAACGTATTAAAGCCGAACATCAGCGCCCTTCTGGTCTCCTTCAGCCTATAGAGATTCCACTGTGGAAATGTGATCAGATTTCGATGGATTTCATTGATGGCCTACCTCGTACGAGATCGGGCCATTCTAGCATTTGGGTTATTGTTGATTGCCTCACTAAGTCTGTTCATTTCATTCCTATTAAATCTAATAGGACTGCTTCTCTTTTGGCTAAGTTCTATATCAAGGAAATCGTGAGACTTCACGGTGTTCCTAGTTCGATTGTGAGTGACCGTGATCCTTTATTCACAAGTCATTTCTGGAAGAGTCTTCAGCAAGCTTTGGGAACAAAGCTTAATTTCAGCACAGCTTATCATTCACAGTCTGATGGACAGACTGAACGGGTGAACCGTATCTTAGAGGATTCCTCCGTATTTCTATTCTTGATTTCGGAGGTGGTTGGGAGGATCAATCCCTTGTAGAGTTCTCCTACAATAATAGTTTTCAGTCCAGTATCGGTATGGCTCCTTTCGAAGCCTTATACGGAAGGCCATGCCGATCACCTTCATGTTGGTCGGAATCTGGGGAGAAGCTTATTCTTGGCCCAGATTTTGTTCATGATTCTTCTGAGAAGATTGTTCTTATTCGTCAGAGAATGAAAGAGGCACAGAGCTGCCAGAAATCCTACACGGACAACCGTAGAAAGCCTCTCGAGTTCTCGGTTGATGACCTCGTCTTTATTCGGGTTTCTCCTTTGAAAGGGGTTATGCGCTTCAGTACGACAGGGAAATTGGCTCCTCGCTTTGTAGGACCATTTCCTATTACTGAACGTATTGGCCCTGTGGCTTATAGAGTTTCACTTCCAGCTCATCTATCCGGTGTTCACGACGTGTTTCACATCTCTCAGCTTCGGAAGTGTCTTCGAGAATCGAATTCTGTTATTGACTCACCTGATTTGCAAGAGCTTGAGATCTCACCAGACTTATCTATTGTACAGCAGCCTATTCGCGTACTTGCCTCAGAGGTGAGACACCTTCGAAACAAGGACGTGCCGCTCATTAAAGTTCAATGGTCCGCTAATCCCAATGACTGTACTTGGGAAACCAGAGAGTTTATCGAGCGATCCTATCCGGGTTTTCTATCTTCGCTTAGCAATGGTGAGAATATCTCTTTATCTTAAGCTTATTTTCTTTCCTTTTTAGGTGATGTAAGTATGTAGTTATTACAAATCCTTCTCTAGGAATTGCGAGGATGTAATTTCTTTAAGGAGGGGAGTCTGTAACAACCCGCATATTTTACGATTGTATGTTTAAATATTTCATTTAAATATAGCGTCGTTTGTCGGATTTAAGGTCCGAAATGTTACTTTTTGCAAATGGCCGAATTAGGACTCGGGACCACTTCCATTGAGTCCAAAATGGCGTTTGCGACTTTTTTGAGTATAAGCATCGATATGTTTGGGGTAAGTTGAATTTTACTATTTTATAAGTGGGCTTTTTGGTTTGGGTTTCACCCAACTCATCCTATACCTTAACTCAGCCCCCTCTCCTCTCCATTCACTCAATTCATTTCCTAAAAACTCAAGCTCAACTGAAAATGGGGAGAGGAATGGGAAATTAAAATTCAAAACCCTAGTTCCTTTGCAAATTCAAGTTCTAGCTCCAAAATTCAAAGTGAAGCTCAGGTAAGCCTTCTCTTCTTCTTCTCCATCTCAATCCCTCTTCAAATTCTCAGAAATTCCTAAACCCTAAACTTTGAGGAAACTTCATCTTTGATTATAGATTGAAGTTCTTGAGGTGGTGTTGAAGAGAGATTAACCTATTGCTTGTTCTAAAGCTTATCATTTGTTTTTGGTGTTAAAAGGTGAGTTTTGAACACACATCTACTTCTCTTGATATCATTGATGTTAGGTATGAATTCCTAGCACTTATTTATGTACATTTGCTTTTGATTTGAATTGATTTGGTGAACATTTCAATTTTTGGTGTTTTGAAGTCAAAAACTCTAAAAATCATAACTTTGATGTTTGATCATGCTTTTGGGGGTGTATTGAAGAGCTTATAGGGCTGGGTTGTCGATTGGCATAAACCCCTAGCGCCCATTGCTCGTCTAATCGCAAATTGGAAGAGTTTGCTCTTCATTTGGATAGGCTAAAAAATAGTGCCAGTCAGTCGACTGGCCCCTGCAGTCAGTCGACTGGCTGTAGAAAATGGGAGTTTCTAGGACTGTCTGTAGAAACTGGAAGTCTTTGTTTTCTTCAGTCAGTCGACTGGCCTCTGCAGTCAGTCAACTTACTGCAGAAACTGAAACTTTCGGGTTTTTGGATCAGTCGACTGGCCTCTGCAGTCAGTCGACTAACCTACTTGTCTCAGCCCAGATTTGCCTATTTTGCTTGGTTTCCAATTTTTATCGATTCGTGTCGATTCCAATTAGTTGTTATGCATATTTGATTTTGATGATTCCTTTTTGATTTCGTACACGGATTTTTATAAAATGATCTTTTTAATTGTGTTAAAAGCTCGTTTCTCCAATTTATAATTTCCATTTAAAACACACACAATTTTGCACTTCGAGCGAAGAGGGAGGAGAATCAAATGATTAAATAAAACGCGTGCTATGAACACGTGCGTTTATCTTTTCAGTTAATTCCTAATCTATTCGTTTGATCGTTTTGACCTTTGGGTCTGGTTTACCGATGAGATGAGGTGAACTTTGTACTGCTTTGAGTGTGAAATTGACTAACGGATAGTAAACCGTTTAGTGCGAACGTGGGGTATGGGACTCACGTTAACATTTTCCGGGTTCCTTTCTGAGAGTTGTGACACATTCCGCCGAACAGTGGTGTCCAGTACCGCCACTATGGTTTGTTGCCTTCGGGCGTATGGATCATTGTTACAGTACTGAGCTCGAGCATCTTTTGTTTTATTGACAATTATATTTCCCTAGTGTATTGCCTTTCGGGGTAGGTTCTTTGAACCACATGATATAGCCATTACCTTGTGGAAACTTGTTTTACCTTTATTGGTATTTGTCATTTGCCTTTTGGCTTGTTTTGGGATATGATATCCTTTGTTTATTTTAGTTGCCGATGATATGAGGCTTGTTTTGATTCTTCTTATGTTAGATGATTTGGTTATCTCCTTTGGAGATATTGGTGGTACTTTATGATCTTGTATGTTCATTATCATTTAGTTTGTCTAACTGATTTGTTTAGCTAGACTGACCCGTGTATTTTATACTCGGGCCAGGCCGAGATGTTTCAGGTTAGGTACATTGGACTTAGCCTATTTTGCTTTCGCATGGACTATTCTGCTAGCTCCTTTTTGTTATAGCTTTTTGTGTAGTCCTCTTTGGTTGTAACTCTGATATATATTCTTTTGACTCGTCTGTATATTGTGGTTTACTTTACCACTTGACATGTATCATTTTGTATACTCTGTAATGTATCTGTATATGTGTAAATGTATGTGATGACCTACTGTTCTGTGATGTGTATTATATTTGAGTTGTTATATCTTGTTCTGATAGATCTTTCAGCCACCTATGGCTTTGTATTAAGTATTTGTTGGATATGTCGATCCATTTGAGAAAGAATTCAAGGAGGTATGGCAATTGTCGGCGTATTCAATAGATAATTAAGACAAGGCTATAGATGGTCGCTCCTAACCAGCTCTATTCTCCGCATTAGAAGATGGTGTTACCTTGTAATACTCTTTGCTAATGTGGGTCTCGGAGTGGGGCGTCACAGAATTATTATTCACCTTAAACTTGATAAGGAATTTGAGATTTGTTGTTGATTCACTACAAGAAAATGTTCAATTAATAGCAAGGATGGATAGCACGAAAACTTGACTTGCTATGGTTAGTTAATTGGTAGCCAAGTAGGCTAAAACACAGCTCGTGTTCACGTTATCATTAACAAAACAAAAAAACTGGCGGTACAATTCTACTCTTCCCTCCTTCGTATTTCTATTCCACCAAGAACCCTTCTTTCTACTTCACTTCCAAAATCCAAAATAATGAGACCTGCTAACTTACCCACTTCACTTGTTCACGACCTTTCATCCATTGTCCAACCTGCTAACCCTTGATTCCTCAACATCGCTAAAGCGTGATTTCTCAACTTTGCAGAAGCACGATTCCTCTACTTCGCTGAAGCGCCTTCTTGGATACCGAATTTGACACTTCTAGGTATAATTTTTCAATTTCTGCTTTTTAGTGGAAAGTTGAGTGTGGGGATTGATTGATTCCCCAAATTTGAAATGGTTGATGGTTTTTGTTTGTAGACAAAATCTTAGGGCTTCAGCAAGTAGTTACAGGTTGATTTTTGTGTTTGCAGTTATGTTCATAATAAAATGATATTGCTACACATAATATTTGTGTTTGCCTACATGTATATGTTGATTTTTGACAAGTTTTTGATGATTAATTAACGGCTCCAGGTTACCACAAAGCAATTGTGACTCATACTCATCACATCGAACAACTTTGGAAAGAATACGAAAATTCTGAGAACTCAGTTAGTATTGCCCCGGTAAAAGGATTAATTTCGGAATGGCAGCCAAAATATAACAGTGCAAGAGCTGTCTATAGAGAATTGAAGAAATACGTGGATGATATTGACTAGAATATGCTGGCTATACCACCAACTGGTTCAAACAAGGAAGAGCAGCAATGGATAGCATGGAAGAAATACCTGGCATTTGAGAAGTAAGGAAGTGTTGTTATTTTTTTTTAATTTTATTTATTTGTTTTAAACTTAGATCTACACATGTTATAGTTTAATCAAGCAAGTTTGATTGTTTAGTATGATTCAAAACAACAAACATTTATTTATTATAAATCAATTTACTTGATGATTGGAAATTTTGATTTTTGGCGGACCTTCGTATTAACCAAGTTATGAACTACTCAGCTGTAGATTATTATTTTAAGTGTTTTCTTAGAATCAAATGCAGTTGTGTAATGAATAACCCATATATTAGAAGCTGCTAATATAGAGAACTTATTTTTTTCTTTCATCTTGTTTGCATCTAAAGTAATAACTCGACATCATAGTATTATGAACTTATGTGTTTTTTCTGTGTAGTAGTAGGCTTCCAGAAATATGTTAAATACTTACAGTTTGTTTTCTTTGGCGATTTGTGCAAGACCCTCTCTCAAACGAGAGCCCCATGCATGGGATTCTCACCTTTTCTTTTACTTTAGGAACACTATACTAAACTTATAAGGTTCAAATTCATTGATTGGTGGTTTACTGGTTTCATGAAAACATTTTTAAGTTATCTACTTTTTCTCCGGTAAAGTCTAGTTTTATGTGTTGATGCAACTATTTATTATTTATATAGTAAGCTATATAACCCACAAAAAGAAGCTACAAATATGGGACAGATAGCTCTTTTTTTTTCTTTTTTTTGTTCCTGTAAAAAAAAGGAGGTATAAATTGAGGTATAGAGAGACTACTCCTTTTTCATTTTCTTTTATTTATTTCTTTGTTTGTTTATTTAATTCACAGATCTTTTATGCACTATCATAATTCTTCACGGGTAATTTGAGTTTAGTAGTGGAAACTGAAGTAATATGTTCCACATATATATGGTCTAACCTTTTACAGCCGGCATATTATTTTGTAATGAATAGCCAGTGCTAAATTATATTTGGACGTCTGCAAGAAAATTAAATTGTTCTCACTTGATGATTTTTTTCTTCATACGATCCAATAATTGAAATATTAATAGTTCTCCTTATGTTCATAATACATGCATGTTTCTTTTCATGCATGTGTAGGAGAGTGCTCTAGCAGAAACTAATTCTCACAGATCAGTCACTTCATGGATGATACACTCCATTCAAGTTGATTTACAATATTCGAGGTATGGATGAACAATCAATTAATTTGAATTGTTTTACCTATGCGCACTCATGTACCATGTGTTCATAGTTAGAATGCGGCCCCAATCAATTTCATACGCTAGGGAAATATAGATCAACGCAATTGGAAAAAATTATCCATAAGGTGACTGATCCACAGAGTTCTTTGATTAGAGCATTTTTCCATCAATAATCCACTTCATTTCCATTTTAAAATATATGGATCAACAATCAAGTTGCACTGAATTAATTTACTTTTGCAACATTTGATACACTTTTTACACTCCTGAATGTTGGATATTACGCCGATATTTGTTGCTTGGTGTAGTAATTTTAAATAACATGATTCTTACTCCATGTTTCATGTTAATTGAAAAGGTTAGCTGTAATTGTTCTTGAAAGGGTTTTCATAAATGAGGTACTCACAGATATTTGGCTAGAACATATGCTTTATGTAATAGTCATCTAACAAACTCGTGGTTTTACTCCTTATACGCTAATGCAATCTCATTCTTTCAGAGGGAACCCACAAAGGATTGATAGTGCATTTGCTAATAGGCGCATTATCTTCGCTTGTGAGTAGGTATTACATAACTGTGTGCTATGCTTTTATCTATACTACAATATTTGTATTGTATAATTTCTTCCAAAACACACATGTGTGCTCATACACCTTACACTCAAAGGGAACCCTATCTATTTCAACTCATGTCATTCTCCTTGTATCTTCTCTTATGTTCTATTCTATTTTACTATGCAGTGCTTGATGTATTTGTGTCATTACCCTGATATTTGGTTTGATTATGCTACATGGCATGCAAAGAATGGTTCTTTTGATTCTGCAGTTGAAGTGTACATGCGTGCATTAAAGGTTCTTCCTGGTAATCGGTAATTTCGCATACATTTTCAGCTAATAGATAATGGTATTTCAATATTGAGTTACCATACTTCTCTTTATAGTTTTAGGACTCTACTGCATATGACTTGTTTAATTAATCTTACATGGGAACCATACATGAACTCGATCACCAGATTCAATAAAAAAGTATTTTGTGTTCAGTAAAGTGCTTGAGGAATTTGTTCTTCAACATCCATCAAATGGAAACCCACCAACTTTATTTCTTCTATTGCGTGGTGAAGTTACTTCCACCCACCTCCTTTTGTCTTATTCTGTTATTTACATTTTCATCCAAAATCAATACAGTTTAAATTGAATTCAATTACTTGTGGAATTTAGATACTTAATTTCTAATTGAAACTATAAGTTAGAACATAGTGATTATGCTCTAACGGCTCTCGATGATCGAGTATGGCGACTCTTTAACATGTCTTATTTGATATGTCAGTCTGTCTCATTCACTACCATGCTCGATGCATATGTGCCATGGTAAATGCATTTAGAATGCATTAGAACAAGTAAAAGGAAAGAGAGTTAACATTATATCTAGAGGCTCTAGCTATAGTGTGACTCCTTGCAGCATGAGCAATTTCAACTTTCCAAAAAATATTGAGACTTAAGTTATGTTCGTTCTGGTTCGTTTTGCTTTTTAAAGAGCATCAATAAACTGAATTCAGCTTTATCCATAAAAAATAAAAATAGAAATAGTTAAGAAATTTGTATAAATAAATTTATTGATGTTTATTCTTGGTTCAACTTTGTGAAATTTCTTTACAGGAAATTTGCTGCGAACCGAATTCATGCCATACGAGTTTTGCATATGAAATATACACACACATCCACTATTTTGAAAGGAGGGTAATACTTTGAAAGATTCACATTATAAACAATATTTTGAAAAAAAATAGTGATGTCTCTAATAATAATAAGATCATAGTTGCAAATTAAAAATCTTTTAATGCAAGACATCAAAGACTGGCTAATGGGAATATAAAATGCAAATTTAAAGAGTGGATGTGGATTCTGCATCATACAATATATCTCTACTACACGTAAAAGGAATTGAATGAATAAATCTCAGTCTCATTTTAAACTCAATTAATACCCATCTACTAACAAGATTACCTCCAGGTGTACCATCACCGAACCCCACATATACGCTACAATTATTAAAAGGATTGTAAATTTTCAATTTGGTTTGTAATGTGACCTAGTTGTTTCTCTAGGTACGTTTCTATACATTTATGTGAGATTATAATGAACTTTCAGTCAACAAAAAAAATTATAAAAAAAATCTATTGCTTTATCTCCTTGAGTATCCATCTGTTTACAGAAAGTTTTTGCAAATGTTTTTCTGCCACTTTATTTTAAACGATTTTATAGTTGCTTTGAGGATATATGCATGGGTTTGGTTGATACTATTTTGGAAGATGTCTTTATTAAATTTGTTAAAAGAGCAGAGTCGTGTATTTTCCATGTACGTATAATTACTAGCATTTTGCTGCTACCAAATTTGTGCCTTTGTGAGATTTTGGTGAAAAGACAATAATGTCATTGTAAAATGTTATATGAAAAAAATGGTACGTGTACAGAAAAAATATTCTAGAAATTGAATGTGATATGTATTTGAAGCACTAAGAGCATGTATAGAGAACATGGTAGTATTTTATGCTTCTATCTTACCATTACCTATTACCTAAGCTTCATTATACTACTAACATTTCTAACAAGAAGTTTTGTTTCACTTTCAAATGAGTTGCAAATTGCAACTCCAATTTTGAAAAACCGAGCTGCAAATGCAACTGGGTTTGCAAACTGAATTGCAAAATGCAACTAAGTTGCAAAAAGGGTCTCAATTACTCATCAGTTATATCTACTTACATCACCATTATATGCAAGTGGACAAAAATATTTGGTAAAGTAGCAGGCATGTTTACTGGATTTCTACTATTAGTATTTGTTTTTTAATTATTAAGTTTGATTACTTTTAGACATAAAAAAGATTAAGAATCATGCACTACATGTATTTATAATTGATTTAGATCTTAGATAGTTTTATTTCTCTTTCTTATGTTTTATCTGTTTCCTTTATATGTTTGAAATTTCGGTTGATACTAACTTTACAAGTTATAGAAAATTTAAATGTGATTCTCCAGCTTTGTGGAAATGGGTAGGTCATCCATCTGGGATATTGATAAAAACATTAAAATTTGGTCATTATTGACTTACGAAGATACAAATTTTATGTTAAAATTTAAATGTGACACTCAAAATTTTACGCGTTTTATGTTAATTTGTTACATATGAAGATACAACCCCCCCCCAAAAGACTCGCACACATCTCTCAAATATACAGTAAGATAGCGCAACCATGTTTTAGAAAGATATTCATAGTCCATACTCCCTTTTTCACACTTATTAATGTATTTATCGTTTTATATTAAAACAAGGCGACAGATTTGAACCTCTGACACTTTTGTTGCGTTATGCCAGTAGAGATAGTTCAATGTAAGAGTTTAATAAATGCGACCTCACCGAAAAGGCTTAGGATAACGGGTGGTGATAATGAAATTCAAGATTCATTTATGATCATCATTTTTTTGCGTCATGGTAATTTACTAGAGTCAAACTACTATCAATTAACTGCTAACTACGTGAAACAATCTTGTGTGAGACAGGTGAAGTTCTTTAGATGGAGAGAATATAAAGAGCTTGAAATTGGAATGGTTAAGAAGTCAAATTGGACTCGTGACCCAAGAGCCAGCATTGTTAAGTTTGAGAATCAGAGACAATATTGCATATGGAAGATCGGCTACTCTAGATCAGATTGAAGAGGCCACAAAAACAGCACATGCACCCATTTTTATTAGTTCATTAGCAAAAGGATACGACACCCAGGTATATTTTGTGATCTACCTTTTTTGGGTACTTAAACCAACTTTTATGAATGTTTTGTTAATTTCATAATATTTTATGGTGGTTTGTAAATTATCGATATATGTAATGACAATTGGTCATGGTGCATTGAACCATGACGGGAATCCCCAGATAATTTCTAGAAAGGACTAAGTGAAGGTCGAACCCCGTAAGTAGGCTATGGAAACAGATAAATGTCTCCAAAACATATATGTACTAACTCTAAAACCATCTATATACGCAGTAACAAAGGAAGAATATAAGATTATTATATTGTCTATAAAGATCTTTATGAGGTATCTTGAATTTGAACTTGCTATTTTTTCCCCAGTTAAGTACCATGAAAATGACTATCAATAATTCTCATTGAAGTTTGAATCGTAATTACTTTTATGCCAAAAACGACCTTAAGTTCTTGTTGAGGTGCTACTCCTACTCTATTATTGATGATGCGATTTCACTTTCATCTAGAGTGAACTCTTACAAATTTCATCCACTTATGTACATCTGACATTGAATACTCCGACAAATTGTAATTAATTCATTACATATTGACTGTTCTCCTTTTTGCATTCAATGATGTGAAAATTATGTTTGCTCATGCTTGCTTTCTCCTTTAAGTTTATCCTACACACACATGTAAGAAATTTGTTTCAAACATAGTGCCAAATGCACATGCACTTTTGTTAACAATCCTATGTTTTGGTGCTCGAAGGTTCCATTGTAGTTATAGGTAGGCTGTTGAGTAACAACAATTTCATGCTTCCAAATCTGTTTTTATACTTACTATGTTTGAAAATGTTTTGAAATCAACTTCTGCTTGTTTGTTTATTTACCTTACTTCAAAATTATGTCTATGTATCATAGCCATTTTTGGCTCTAATGGTTCTGTCCAAAACTTTCAGTCAGAAGGGGATTCAACCAACACTACAGTGACTTTGATTTCTTGAAATTCTTCTACAAATTTATATGTATCACGCCGTTAATAAATTTACATGGACTGCCAATTTAACAAATTTTAATCAATAACAAATTTTTGGCTCTAATGGTTCTTTTGTACTTATACATACTTGTATATATTGACTAACATATGTATGTTTGTGTTTCTTCTTCACAGGTGTTGTATGATGCTTTTGAGGTTGATACATGATGTCGCACTCTTTCTCCTTTAAATCGGTCATGCTTATCGACGGTCATTAAAATATTTTTAGTATGTATCGTTTTGGTATGCTACACTCAATTTGTGTACTTATGTTTAATTTTTATCACAAATATTTATGTTTAATTCTTCATGTATGAAATATTATGGATATATATATATATATATATATATATATATATATATATTGTGATTTGACTTATGACTCAATTTGTGTACTTATGTTAATGTGATGAATGTGGTTTTTTGAGTTATAATATATAAGTAGAATTGAAAATTGTAAGCTTTGAATGTTATGGCACCAAAAAATGTGCAATAGAATTTTTTATAGCGTTCTAACTATGCAATAAAAAGAAAAATTGTTCAGCTCTGTTATACTATAGCATCATGTTAGTGCTATACAAAATATTTTGCAAAGAGTAAATAGTTTTCATAGCAATAAGACGGTGCTATAATAGATAGTAATGAATTTTCTATAGCATTTCAATGTGTCATAAAAGATTGACACGATGATTCCATAGTGCGTTCAAATGCTATAATAATATAGCATGTCGACATATTTATAGCAACTAAAATGCGTCAAAAAAAGTTCCATAGCACGTTTCATAATGCTATAGAAAAGCAGTTGCACCAATATGACCTATTTTAGATGGCAAGAAAAATACGTTTTTCATTGCAAGTATGACACGCTATAGTATCTACCAGACTTTTTACAACATGTTGATATATGGCGATTATAGAATCGCTATAGAAAGTTTTTATAGCGGTATTTACACGCTATAAAAAGTCCTTTTTGTTGTAGTGATTAATCCTTCCTAGCTTTGATCCTTAACTTTTAGATTGAAATTCCTCTTTTCCTCCTTGTTATGGCCGGCTATTCTAGGGTTTTTGCATGTTATTTTTTATTTTGAGAAAAATGAAAGTGAATGGACAATAGTGAGAATGTATAACCGTGTATAATAGATTAGCTAGTTTACTCATATGCCCATGTGCAGTTTAATTATCTTATAAATCAATTTAAAGCCCATTAAATCTTTATTATTAAGCACGACCCATGTTATAATTTATTCAAATCTCAATCTCATTATCATCCTTATTCTATTTAATTTATCTAATTAAATCTTCCGAATAACGTTATAAAAAATTAGGGATGTTACAATATCCTTTAACATTGCCTCTCGGTATATGTTGGAAATTATTGTCAGCACATTTGACACTATCTTTACATGTGTTGACTTCTAATTAGTTTAACTTAGTCCTTTCTTATCGTTATTATGTACTTTGTGATACGTTCGGACCAAATTGTGGGTCTAGTTTATTGATCAATTATTAAACACTTTTTTCCAATTTAATTACCTTCTATACCCAATATATTTGCCTGTCGGCATCCCTAATTTTTTTTTGGAAATATATACTTTATAAACAAAACAAGTTTGGATTACAAGGAGTATATGCTTCCAAGGAGCCACATGCACTAACCTACTAAATGAACAAAATTACCGATCTAACCGATTGCCTATACATAATCAAAAAATTAGTTAAGGATTAAATAAACTAACTCACATTATGACCGTTCATTAAATTCGAAAAAAAAGCCTATTAATAAAGAGACAATTTAGACAAGCTACTTATTATCGCCAACTGTTCCTTGCGACGAGGTCTTCGAACACAAGTGTCGATCCTCCTCTTGATCATCCTGGATCAATCTCATGTGGGGAAGGCCGGCTCCCAATTCACTCTTGAAAGTTTTGATGATCGTCTCCTTCAAAGGACTATTGTCATTTATAAGCTTCGATCTGCCTAGTAAATCGAAAGCATCTACTAGAACCCACTTCTGTCTAACTGATTCTGGTAAGAAATGAAAGCACCCCTAAAATATCCCTTCGACCAGTCATATTTTCTTTTCAAATTCACTTTTTTTAGGGATGGGCATAAACCGCGCCGCTATACGAAAACCGCCCGCATCGAACCGTAAAAACAGTGCGGAAACCCGCACCGAACCTTCTAACCATAGCAAATACCCCAAACCAGACCGACCCGCATTGATACGGTTTGGTTGCGATTTGGACGATTGAACCAACCATATTAAACCGGACGGAACCGAATATTTATACTAGTAATCTTATGATAAAATATAAGCAACTCCTATCTTATTTTAGATTCTAACGATGTATATTCAATTTTTAGCGTATGTTATTATATTAATAATATTCGCTGTCATAAAGGAAGAAGTTATAGTTTTGGCATAATATTTTCATCTTATTTTTTTTTTGAATAAATGTTAATTATAAACTTATTCTAGTCATTTGTTTGATGATTATGCATTGATTAATATTGATGTTTGGTTAATCTACCAAAAAAATCTCTCTTGTAGCTAAATGTCAAATTGAAATATTCATATAGTTAAAAACTAATCTTTCATTTCAGTATAACAATGTGTGTTTTAACCTTTAAGTGTAAAAGCTTCACACGGTTGCCTTCATAAATTGATTGTTAATGAAAGTAATTCTCTTATTTCATATTTAATATGGGTTCAAACCAGACCAAACCGAAACCGAACCGTATTACATTCAAACCGAATCGAAACCGAACCGTTTAAAAGATTAGTATATTGGTTTGTATTTTTGATTAACCGTTTGATGTGGTGCGGAAGCGGTTTGAACTTCAAACCGCACCAAACCGACCTGCACCCACCCCTAGTTTTTTTCTAGAAAGTCATAGCAAATATTTACACGTATTTTCTTTCATAAAATTTCTCAATCTCCATATTTCTAACCATTTTCTATAATATACAGCTCTCAAATAATTCATATAAATTTATTTACTTTTAGGTAAAATTTATAAATCAAAATCAATATCTAATAATGTATTCTCAACATCATATAAAATTTTCGAATCATATAAATTACAAGAAGCATGAGAAACATTTATTATTAATTTGGCCAAGAGCAAATTAGAAAAGAAAACGAGATTAGAGAATATATTACTCACATGTATTTCTTATTTGGTTGACGTTTCTAGTTCTCTTATCTTTGATCTTTTTCTCTTTTCTTGCTTAGGTTGCAACCACTATTTAATTTCTTCGAAGCTTTCCTATTTAATTTGAATATATAATGAATTGAAAAGAGAAGTAACAAACTTTGTTCCTATGAATGGTTGGGCCGCCAATCCATTAACTCTCTTCTCATTAAATTCATTTTAATTTAAGTCTTATTAAGTAATAATCTTGATAAGTAAATGCACAACGCACCTAATTATTTATCATGTTATATTACTAAATTCTCATAATTTAATCACTTAACATTTATTCACATTATTAAATCTTTATTTATGGGGTGTTATAAAAGAGGTCACATGTGCGTATAACTCATTCGGTCAACACATTTAACCCCGTCACTAATTCAATTCCAAGAGTGGCCAATTGTTCAAGAATTAGTATTTACAAAAGTTATTTATCTAAAAATCATAGCTCATGATATGAGAGGATATAAATAAATAATAATAATAAATATTAAAAGAAATTGAAAGATAAAGGATAAAATTATAGCAACGCTTATGCAGTGTACGTATTAAATAGCAATTCCAAAGGTAAAAATGATAACAAGTTTTGGAAAGATAATAGTCTTGGAATAGTTACAACCATATACAAAAGTTCTTAGACAAATTCTATTTCAACCCGAGTATTTACTTAGTAACCCTTCAAAAATTAAAAAAGTCTGTAAACTCAAAAAATAACTTAGTAGTCTTCCATCATTTTCAGAACTATCCTTTCCATCACGAAAAAAAATGAACTACCATGCAATGTGACTTTGTGGTTCGTGTCAATACCACGTAGGCTTTCTGAGTGGATGTGTAAAAATTCATGCAATTATTTGCACGATTAAGCCAAAAACCTACTATACCCCTACGTGAATTATCACCAATCCCCGTAATCGATAGCCTACGATTGTATTTGTAAAAATAAAAATTCAATATTTTTTGAATTATCTGTTGTGATTGCGTTAACAATTCATTCTCCTCTTCAAAATCCACCAACTAGTATTGAAGAATTGAATTTTTTCTTTACTGATTTAGAAATTAGGGTTTTGAAGAAGCGGTGGTTTAGACAGTAAGAACTGACGTAAGAAGATAATGGAATTGAAAAAAAAAATACGTAGTTTTTTAAGGGTATTTTAGTCTTTAAAAATTTATTTATTTTAGAGGGCTACTAAGTAATTACAACCTCGGTGAAGTTACAAATTCCAACCTTCCCCTGTTTCTTCTTCATACCCAGTTCCATTGCATGATCTTCTTCTTCTCATTCTTGTAACCTTACCTCTCAATCATTTGAATTCCATCATCTTAAATACACAATGAAACCTCAAAGCCATTTTGATTCTTATGGTGACACCAAATGAAAAGAAATTCCAGTGGAATTTCAGTACTACTCTGATATAGTACATTAGAAGACCACAAGCTAATAGTCTTACAGGACTCTTCCAGGTTTAAGTGACTATCAAACTATCTCTTCGATTCAAAAAAATGGTTGCTCTATAATTTAGAATGTTAAAACGTCACGGACAAATTATAGAATCCTGCAAGAAGAAATAATTAAGAGTGACAATTAAATACGTTTGTTTTCATGAACTATTCTATTATATTTCTCATTGCCTTTGGGGTGCTAACTCTAAGTGATCCCACCACTAACATCTAAAGCTATAAGTTAATGGTCAGTTAAAGATAGTGGATGAAACTTTGTGCGCAGGCAAGCTAAGATCATTGTTCTCCTCGGTAATTTCCCAACTTTATTGCATCCTACAAAAATGCATGAAGTGAAATGTCGTCATTTATTCTTCAGCAATACCAGCATTAGGAATATAGTGGAATACTCTTCCCTTTTTAAACTAGCAATGTTTGGAACGAAGAATCTGTGATTCTGTGAATATGCCTCACAGTATAGATGCATTCGGTGAGCTCGTCAATTCAGGAAAACGAAGTTATGTACACACTTTCTACCAGGGTTTCATATGAGTGAGATAGAGATTGCAATCGAACTATACTTATTTCCTTTGAATGTTGGTTTTGTTTAAGAACATTATTAAAGGGACTAATTTTGGATAAAGCGCGATCATTTTTTCAATTCTTGTAAAATTGATATGAGATGTATCAAAAAATGTTGCCCTCTCCACCAACAAAAAAAATCTACAACTACCCTCATTATTTCAATAATCCTCCACCGTTTTTTGACATTCTTTTCGATCAGATTCTGCCGAAAATGATTTTTAGTGAAACATCATCGTTTTATTTTATAATTTTGGATGAGGTTTCACCAAACTTTGGTTTATACAAGAGAAAAACATTAAATTATTTTATTTGGTTTCATTTATGACGTCTCTGTAACAATTTATTTTTATCTTGGTGGAGTTGGACTAAAATTGGCCTTCCTTTATCCAAACGTGTTCTTTTAACAATGTTACTATTCAAACATTGTTATCACAAACATACCTTAACAAACAGTTCTAACTGAAACTCACTAAATTCACAACAAATCAGTCTCTATCAAAAATATGTAAAATAAGATGAGCAAATACCTCTGTCCAGCTGAATTCCTTGGGAATCTAGTACACTAGCTTTTCTCCAGTTATTTTAATCTGGTTCCAATCCTGCAATGCTTAGGTGACAATTAGTGTTTAGTAATGTAAAAATATGAGATCACAAACCCTAAACCAATGACCTAATAATATACCAACAAAATGTTTATATTATATGTCTACACAGCAAGCAATTTTCATAAAGATGCAAAAACAATACATGTTGACACATAACAATTCACAATAATAAAACATGGAACTCAGGGCATGAGGCTCCCGCACGATAGCGAGCTCTAAGGAGGTCTATAATGTACGCAGTCTTTCTCTCGCATTACGAAGATGTTGTTTTCCGACTCGGACCCGGACGGCCAGATCATCATGCGGATGACCTAACCGTTATGCCAAGACTCCACCTCAACCATTCACAATAATAAGTTAGTAAAATATGACTGGTAAAAATAGGATTATAATGGAAAGGCAAGAACATAAATTATGTAGGTTTCAATCGGTAAGCCGCAGACTCAAATTTCAAGAATCAATGAATTGTATTACTACAAATATATAAAGCCATCAGTTAATGGTAGAAGCTAAAGACGGTATATAGATAAGAAAACTCAGTGTGCGCGCGAGCTACTATCATTGTCATCCTAGGCAATTTTCAAACTCTACTGTGACCTATGAAGTGAAATGTTTCACCCGTTTTTCTCCAGTAAGTCTATATAGCATAAAGAATATAATGAAATAATATCTGCTTTAACCATGCAACTTTCAATACAAGACAAAGCAAAAACAAGAACTATACTATGCATGGTTATTTTTGAAACATGTATAGCAATTGGTCAAATCTATACTATACTATTATTAGTGAGTTGAATTTCAAGCTCACACAGGCCCCCTTGAAATTTGGCAACCGAACGGTCACGTTTATACTTTTTCTTATTCTACGCTGACGCAATTTTTTGTTCTTGCGCGTTTATTTTGTGACAATTTCTACATCGTCCTAATCTTTCTCCTACTCCATCAAAACCCTAACTAATGTTTTTCCCTTCCTCTCCATTGTTTCTGCTTTGATTCAATTGATAGCCCCAAATTCAACCCAGCCAGACTTCTACAATTCGTCGATGATTCGTCCATCGAATTCGCCCCTTCCTTTCCACTGTTTTCACCACCTATTCAATTGATAGTCGTCGATTCACCCTCGCCCGACTCCTGCAATTTGCCGACGCATCATCATACAAAGGTATGTTCGATTGTTCCAACCCATAGCATTATCGATAATAGTTAGAATGACATGAAATGTTTCTCCCTAGGTATCAAAGCTTCTTCGGCTCATGGCACACAGATTGCTTCTCAGTTTCAAATTATTGATTTCTCCTTTCAATACTCATCCTAGGGTTCCTTGAATTTTTCTATTTTTAATTTCAAAAATCTGTTAATACCTCATCTAATCCCATTGTGTGATTCTATTTATTCTTGATTGTGGTCCGCGTTGGCCAAATTTGGTAGATATGGCATAAAATCGTTCACTTAATAAATTTGTAAATGAATCTATTTGCTTAATTAAGTTAATACTAGATTTTCTATTTTTGATTTTCCGTGGAGAATGGGACTGAATTTGAAATCAACGAATTTTAGAAGAAAGCTATGGAATTGGAACCCTTGCCGTGGATGTCTGCTTCCCTCCCACCGGTCTTCGTCAGGTAATTATTTCTTGCTTGCTTTTCTTGAGTTTGAATTGTCCTATGTTACTTTAAAATGATGTACGTAACATTACTCATCCTAGGTTCTTTGAATTCTTCTTTTAATACCTAAAATCTGTTACTGCCTCATCTAATCCCATCATGTGATTCTATTTATTCTTGATTGTTGTCTGCATTATCCAAATTAAATATATGGTAAAAAACATTCTATTTCATTAATTTGTAAATGAATTTGATTGCTCGATTAAATTAGTATTAGATTTTTTATTTTTTATTTTTTGTTTGGTTGTGGAAATTATCTAACATGAATTTTCTCGCCTATTTGTTTACCGAATAACTCTTTTTTATTTGTTATAGTTGCAATAATTATGCTTGAAAAATGAGAGCGGATTTGAGATCAAAAGATTTTAGAAGAATACTATCGAATTAGAATTCTCCCCATGGCTGTCTACTTTCCTCCCACATGTATTGGTAAATTAAATTGAATTGGTGAATAGTATTTTGTATAGTTTAGTAATTGATATTGACCGCTTTATTTCTGATTTCAGACTTCTTTCTTTACTCTTTATTTTTCTAAAACCAACATGTTATTCCCAACTAACCACTTGGTTTATTTTAAAAGTTGAACACATGAATTGAATTATTATTTTCAATCACTTGACATTTGCAACATCTATACCTCTGGATTCTCAAGTGATGGCATAGAAGTAGATGTTTGATATTACAGTAATTTCTCTATATCTGTTCAAATTTGCTTATTTTGATTGTATCGCTCCCCTCAATTTTGCATTTTCCCTCATTTATAGATTTTATTTTAATCTTTTCCATGCATAGTAAATCTATTAGATTAAAAGATTCGTTTTAGTTTACTAACAAAAATTTCTTACTGCGATCAGTTTGATCCCATTTACTAGCCCATTCATATCCCATATTCAGCTTTTTGTTCTTCAAGTATTTTTTTCTGGGCATGTGTATTAAATATGTTTTATGTGCTGCTCATTTGACAGTTTATTTCCATGAAATGTATACTGATATGTCATGTTCATAATTTCTACTACAATTATAGTTGTAGCTCATTTGGTAAATCCAGCACAAAATAGAATAATTCTTTCTTCAACGACATTTTGTTCTCTACTATTGGCGATTTGGCAGAGGTTTTTTGTATTTTGAACTGATTCATTGATAATGCCAATTCAAATTAATGTATGTCCTGTTGAACTGAACTATAATCTCTATATTTTATGACAACATGCATAGTTATTTTCACTAATAACTCTATGTATACATGAAGTTCCAAGTACAAATTTGTGGTGGGGTTTCAAGATAATTTCTAGCCTATTCCGAACTGAGACAGAAAAATATATATGAAATCATAGCATGGATTTATTATTTGCTTACTATTGTGCTATTTTCTTTTGGACTTAAAGATATATTACGCAGTAGAGTGGGTCTTTCTGTTCTACAATAGTCAGAACTTTAATAAATACATTTAGTATTTGATTTTAAATCTATTAACTAAAAGCATACTGTCAAAATATTTATTGCATAAATTAGCTTTATATTTTGATCTCTATAAGAAAAACATGTGCACATATCATTGATAAAGATAACTGTGCCTATGAAGAAAGATTATGAAGAATGAAATATAGAGTATGGATTTTCCTTTTATTTTGTATTTGACATGAGTACAACATGGTTTTTCAAGTGGACATGAAGAATTAATGATCATTATATATGAAAAAAATATTGTGGCTTATTCTTCTCTTTATCGGGTGGTTGATCCATTTCTGAGAAAAATAACTTATCTTTTCCCAGTATTAGTTTGTTTGAGTGATAATCTATGGGCACTCAAGACTAATTTGCTGATAAAATATGAACATAAAATACGAACAAAATGTCAACACTGATTTGCTGACAAAATGTGATGAAATAAATTTTGAGGTGTGTAACATAAATAAAATAATTGGTCATTTGGGAATAATGTGGAGAAATCTTTGTGCTATGGAAGGTTCGGGTAAGGTTCTTATTGTAAATGTACACATTTTTTTAAGTCACTGTCACACAAGCATGCTATGTTATTATATACTAATATTACATCCTCTACACTACATGCGGACTTCAGTTCGTGGATCACATATCCATCTCTCGACTTGCACTTTTGATTTAAAAAAGCATTTTCTCAACATCAATGAGGATATTTTAATTTAGATTGTTTTCATAACAAAAAAATGCATCTTAATAGGACATGTTACACCTTTTTACGACTAAACCAATGTTACATACACTTTGATCATTAAAATCTGCTCAATAGCAGCAATATTAAAATCCGTCCTACATAATATGATAGCTCTATATGTAACATGCTACAAGGGTACAAGTTTAGATACTTCAAGAACTAGCCTGCTAACACATGTACGTATCATTGATTTGAAGTTGTGAAAATAGAATTAACTGTGCACATCTCTCTCTCTCTCCGTTTTTGTAATTATGATCTTCACTGCATTTTACCAAAGGTAGGAAACCACCATGATGCAGATTATTTGGACCCTTCCATTGCTTTGTATTCAAACATATTTCCATGTCTAAATGGTGCTTGAATATTACATTGTCCCATTGATTATTCATATGCAAGTGGCAACTAAAAACATAAAACGGTACACATTGCGATGAGCAATGATAATTCAACCAACACACAAACATTTTATTTATTGGGTGAAGTCCACGTAAGCATGAGTTCGTTCCTGTGCTAAAATCTAAAGCACAAAACTATTATATATAAATAAACAAATCCATTTATTTAGCCTAAAGTCCAAACACTAAACGATCAATGAATGAAGGAAATACCCAATCATTTGGTAGTTATAACCAAGGTTTCCTTTTTATGTGCTAATAGTGTTACAATGAAATGGTACAAGGAAAGACAGTAATTATTTCAATTGTTAAAGGTGAATGTTATCGTCAAAGTTTGACTTTCCTGCATTTAAATGAATATTGTTGAAATATCTGTTTGATGGCCAAAAATAACGATTTTCAAATACATCAATGTTTCGCGACTTCTAACTAATATTAATTATGTTTTTGTACCATATATTATTGTTTTTTAAATACACTTATACTTATATTTTATTTCCAAAAACTTACTTTATATTAAAGAACTTTTTATGTCTACTGCAAAGGCTCTTAAAAGAAAATCCCTTCTGGGCTCTTAATGGAATATCCCTCCCATGCATTGTTTGCTAATGGTTAATTTTAGTTGATCTTCAGTGACTCGCTCATTTGTGTTTTTGCAACTAAACAAAGTACTAACTAAGATCTACATTTTTTATACATTAAATGGAAATAAACTGCCATAGGCATTAAGCAAACAAAATATCTTTTAAGCAACAACTATAGGCATTAAGCAAACAAAATATCTTTTAAGCAACAACTATAGGCATTAAGCAAACAAAACATCTTTAAGCAACACACCAATGAAGACATCTTGACTGAAATTCGTTGATATGTAGACCATCTATTATCCATTTTGTAACGCTAACCTGTAATGTAATCCATTTATTTATTTTGTGTGTACATGACGACTGATGAAATGTGGACTGATGTTAGATTGTACTAGGCTGTGTAACCAGTTTGATTGCCTCTCATTTTTGGTTCTAAATATCCCAAATCCAAACTTTGAAATGTTCAAAACTGATTTTGCTTGACATAGCTTCTTAAGCACTTCAATCGCTCATAAAACCGAATGATATGTAAAAAGTCATATTTTCTGCTAAAGCCAATCGTCATGCAGTATAAATCGCTAATAGATTGGGCTTTTGGGATTGGTGAATACAAATCATGGGTACGGTACTATAATACAGTTTAAAGTCATGTTACAATATTAAGACTGAACTGGTAGATAAATTGTTGTTCTTCAAAATACAGCATGTAGTTCTTTTAAAAATACTCTTTAATGCTTTCTTTTAAACATACTTCAGTAATTCATAAGTTATGCCTTTTTTTTCCTTTTTCATTTTCTCGCTTCTAGAATGTGAATTATTTTTTTTTTTTTTTTTTTTTTTTTTTTTTTTTTTTTTTTTTTTGAACTGGTACTTTATATACAACAAATCATGGGGACAACATATCCCATGTCAAATAAACGTTCGAAAGCAAGTTTCGAACTTGTGACATCCTGCACCAAAGCCGAATCAATTAACCACTTGGACAAAGGTGCTTGTCGAATGTGAATTATTAGGTATCATTAACGTGTGCTATTTTATTTCCTGCTGTTTTATTTTTTGGGACAGATAGAAGCAATCTTGGTGGAAATCAATCGTGTATATTGCTATGAGATAGTTGAGAACTACTGTCAATGTATTCTTAATCTGCTACCAAGCTTACGAAAGTTGAGGTACATTATCTGAAACTATAACAAACATAGAGTTATCACTGCTTTTTTGTTTAAGTTCATATCATTTTATTATATAAATGAGTTATATCAATTCGTTAATGCATCTTACTTTTAAAATCATTGACTAGATGGTTGTTCAAGTTGTAGTGCAACAAATAAATAAGTAATTCTCAAAAAGACTGTAGTTATGGAAGATATTTAAGCAAAAGTGCAGTGTTAACAGTTTTGAGCAGTTAGTTGAATATGTTACATAGTTTTTTTTAAGTGTAAACAAATACTACCGACACGCATTTCCTTACTATTCTATCAAGCAAAATTGTAGTGCTAATTCAAGCTCTTCTACTGTATAAATTGTCTGGCATAGGCTCTTAACCTTTGTATTTTCCTTCCCCATCAAGTCGCCAATTGTTGTACTAACAATTTCTAAGATAAGAAATTTAGTAACATTATATTTTCCAAGCATTTGCAATGAAATTCTCTTTGCCATATTCTTAATCTCCTTTCATTCTTCAAAATATAGGAACTGGTGGTGCAGTACGAGCGAGGTTAGTTAGTACATCGTCATACGCTTTCTGTGTTTCCTCACCGGTTATATTCAATCTTACTTAGATAATATCATCGTTACGATCTTTTGAATAAGTTTGATCTAAAGGTAATCAATATAGTTTTTAGTTGCTTTGTGTGCTATCTATTTTCGAAGATTTTATTGATTCATAAAAATAAAAATATTGAGTTTTCTTATAACTTATTAGTAAAATGGTTAGATATTTTACATAGAATTAAACATTGAACATCACAAAAAAATAAAGAATTAGAAGAGAAGCTTACATAGAGTGTGATACATAGATAAATGCAGTTTGTAGTTATGTAGTGGTACATAGAAGTGGAAATTATGTTGAAGGGCTTCTATTTTCAGGGTAATAAGTTTTAAGGACAACACTTCTAAATAATTAGTTTTAAGGACAATTTACAGGATAATGATAAATTCATTTATCTTTTTAAGTTATACAGGAAAATGATAAATCTTTTTATCATTATTTCTGTATAACTGAAAATGATAAATTCTTTTATCTTTTTCCTGCAAAATATCCTTAAAACTATTTTTTTAGAAATAGTGTCCTTAAAACTTATTACCTGCACAAATAAGCCCTTGAAGTGAAAATCCCCTACATAGAATTGTGTAGTGGATATAAAATCTATCAGTGATATAGCTTCCAATATTGATGAAGCGAGACGAGAGTTTCTTGAAAAGTAGCATAAGAGAAGTTATTATGTGATGCAGAGTTATCTTTATTCTCATAATATTTTTATTCCACTTGCATATATGATGTGGTATGATGAAACAGGATATGGGAGCCTATGACTATAACATAGACCAAATACTAATGGTTGACATTATAACTAATCCTTCTATGCGTAGAGCAATGAAGGAGATAAATGCAGGTTTGTGCATTTCCATTTACATTCAAACATTGAAGAAGATATTGTTTGCATATTGCGGTCCATTGTTTTATATATCAACAAACGTGACATATCCCTATATACTCCTCCTTTCTTATAAGTTCACTATTATTATCTACTGTATTATGTTTTGTTTTGAATACCGGTAACCGGAGGGTATTATCATCTAATGTATTCTTTTTAGTTATGGATGTGCTTCTTCATGTTGGGTTTATGAGAATTTGTTGAACTTCCAGCAATTTTCAAGAAACAATATAGATTACTTCTAGGTACGATGTGTGTAGAAATGCAAATATTTTTACAAATATCAGTCTTCACTGTAACTATTATAATATTAAACAAAACTGATTAGGATTGAGGACTTCCTTGCTAGGCTAAAAATGTTTAGTAAAAGAAGGATTACACCTTGAATGGTTTTTATTGTTGGCTATTAGTAAAAAAATTGGTTATTAGAAATTGAACATAGTGAAAATTAGATTATTGGTTAAAGGAGAAGATGCTATTGAACTGAATATTAATTGTTTGTCCAGATGAAGAGTTTTTAGCGTTGGTTAATAATAGTATTAATGGGTGTTAAATAGAATGTTTTATGCGATATTTTAATATAGATTCAGGTGAGGCACTTTTGTTAGAAACTCATTCAAAATCAATTAAAATATAAGTGTTGGTGCTGCCTAAAAGTAAACTTTGAAGTGACTGATAGACTACGTGAATTTAATCCGATATCTTTCCCTTTAAACACATGTTTTGCTATTTTTCAATGATGGAATTTGTGATTTTCTTATTTTAGCTGGCATACAGTTGGTTAGATTAGGCATTATGAGAGAATTTATTGATAGTTATGTAAGGGATATAGAAATTTTTCTAACAATAGTTTATTTTATTGGAAATTTTTATTACTGAAACATATGATGTAGGCAATATCTTTATATTATAATAATGTTTGTATATTGTAGTGCATTTAAGGAATAATCATAATCTAAGAACATGTAGTATGGTTTATATATGGAATTTTCATGTGTATACTTTGTTTCCATATGATGGTAATGGTAAAAGAATTAAATCATGAAATTAGTTTCTGACTTGAAGGTGCTAAAGATTGTAATATGTAAATAAGATGAATAGTTAAAGTAGTAACCCATTTTTTCCTTTCGAATTATTAGGACCGCCATGATTATGTCACTATTTTGATATTATCAAGGGTAATTTGGTGTGTATATAATTATTTAACAAGTTGACGATTTGATATAAGGATCAAGGTTGTTAGGTTATTTGAGAACTTTATAGATTGTCTAAACTAATAAATAGATTTGGCAACTTTAATATTTTTATGTATAGTATATTAAGCTGAATGGATAAGCTTGGATAGATTATGGGCGCACATAAAATTTTAATGTATTTTAGTTGGAAATATTCATATTTTCAAAGTATTTACTTATTGTTTTGTTATTTTTTGAAGTTGTGGGAAGCATGCCTGTTTGGAAAGTTTGATGCGGCACATTACATATGTAGCTTTAGCAGATGCCTGTCTGAAAAGTTTGATGTTGCACTTTACATATGTAGCTTTAGCAGATGATTTTATGTTTACCTAATATAATAGAGGGTGAATCTATAACTTCTAAATGTTGGATTTAACAGAAACCATGTTCCCATCTATATTATTGGCTTTTTTAATTTTTGACATTTGCGGAAATTTTTTAGATAGAAATATATATACCTCATTGCTAAATTTAAGTTTCCATATTTTTATAGGATATTGTTATCCTGTAGCCACAATGTTTAATGGATGGACTAAATAAATCCTAAGACAACTTTGAGTTTCCTATCCTAAAATATGGTTACTGAAAGGATTTAGTTGGAACCAAAACTTCTATCTTTATACTATTGCTTTAAAAGTGTCAGGCGAAGATAAAGCCTTTAAAATATTATTAAGGTATTAACACTGAAGGAAAGCTTCTTTATTTGCAAAGTTTGCTCTACCAAAAAATTATTACGTTCATTTTTTATCATACTGCTGTCATAAAAGCAGACAACGATGCAGACAACTATATATTTGCTATAACAACTTTGATAGATATATTTATTAATATTTAATTTAGTAAACTTGATTCTTTGTCAATACTTATCATGTATCTCGAGAGATTATACATTGATTGTTCTGTCTGTGTTATAAAAGCAATTAAAAAACAAGAATAACACAACCAAATATATGTCATGTTTTGCCCGTTGCATTAAAATATGATTCTATTTAATGAACAGTATACTGTGTAGTGGAAACATTATTTTATGATACGCTTTAGTGCTATTTTATAGGACCCATGTTTTTTAATGCTTTCATTTTTCAGCATAATGCATTTGCTGCTTTTTTTACTGCTGACAAGTCCACATTGCCTTTTTAATTTTTTCGCCTACATATATGTTTAACAGCATTCAGTCCTATTTTTAAATTGACTCAATAAGGATTGTGTACTAATTTTAATACTTATATTTAATATTGTTATTATATCTCTAATTCCTTTTGTAAATAGTATATTCTGCTTATTTTTTCAAATAATTTAATTTTCTAACTGCAACAAAACAATTTTTGTCATATCCGTGTGCGAAGAACGGGTTCACACTAGTATTATAATATAATTAAAATTTTGTATTGAACGCCAGAAGGCCAGAACTACATTTGCTAAACAATGCTCAAATTTTCTTACGAGGAAGTCCCGACTATTTTTAATTTTTAAACAGAAAAAAGTAAATAAATCAAAGTTTACATTGGTGAATGGATAATATAAGTTAAAAATACTGGTAATGCTTTTATACCCAATATAAGCATGCGATGAAGAAGAAAAAGCTTGAAAATGTAACGATGCTATATCTAAACTAGTTCACCTTAATCTTAGTTGCTCTGCTCATATCAAAATATTCAATTCTCGCTCACCGATCTTGTCAGCATCATGCATAAATGCATCAACTGCATACCCATACTCCCTCATATTCCCAACCAATGCAGAAAACACATCATAAATCCCTTTCTCCTCGATATACTCCTTGCTTCCAGTAACAAACATGTGCATGCCCAGTCCAGCAATTTCAACCCAACTACAACCCACCACTTTCTTCACTTTCCTCCTCTTCATCTCCCCTCTGACTCTCTCCAACTCAAAAAACCTCCCTTCCAATCCATACACATTAGCCAACAGCACAGACCCTCCACTTCCATCTAAGACTAACTCCTTTACTCTCTCAACTACCTCTGCTGCCTGTTCTGTCTTCCCATGCATTTTGCATGCTGCCAAGTACACTCTCCATACACCTGTTTCATTTGCCTTCTCTGCTATCCTCTCTGCCTCTTCTAACTGCCCCGCTCTTCCCAAGAGGTCCACCATGCACGAATAATGCTCCATTACTGGACTAACACCATACTCCGACTCCATCTCATTGAATATATGTTGTCCCTGATCTACAAGCCCTGCATGACTGCATGCAGAGAGAAGTCCTACAAATGTGACTTCATCAGGGGCTACACATGCTGAAAGCATCGAGTTGAATAGGTTTAGCGCTTCAGAGGCAGAGCCATGTGAAGCGTAAGCATGGATCATTATGTTCCATGAGGCTGTATCGTGAGTATACATGTTTTGGAATACATGTTTGGCATCGGGTATTGATCCAGACTTTGCGTACATGTCCATCAAGGCATTGTGCACGAATGCATTGCTGGTATTGTTTATACCGCTTGTTATCATGTAACAATGGATTTCACGACCGTGTGTCAGTGTGGCTGCCTGTTGAACAAAGAGTAAAAATAGCATGTCAGAATAATTCAAGCTGACACACGTGGATTTGTAAAGAAGACTTGTAATCAAAACACTCATAGTGGTAGATGTAGAAAAGTAATTATTATCAAAAAGTAAAATAGATGCAAGCAACATAAGCATGAGGATAAACAGCCCAGTTAACTTTAATATCACCTACTATACCAGTTCGAGGGCAAGGGTGGAGTAAATCTATGAAAAAGGAAGGCTTGCTTTGGAAACGGAGTTAAAAAATGCATTCATACACACCTTTACAGTATATTTCATTGTGTACACTACATTTCCGAGACATGTTTGTATTAGGATTATGAGTCACATAACTACTTCACGATACATTACTGCCCTACACACATACATATCTGTCTGCATATATTATGGACTTGGGTTGTTTCTAACAATTTTTTGGTTCACTTCTTCTTCTTTTCCCCCAAAAACTAAATAAAATAACCTCAAACATTCAAACCAATCGCAATCCCTACAAAATAATAATAATACCCCACAAAAAAATTAAATAAAAGCTTTAAATAAAACAGCATAGTATTTGCTGTTTTATTAGAAAGTTTTCAAATAAGTGACAAACACATTCATTTTCCCATAAATGATAAAACTATAAACAAAATGTCCTTTTTCAGGTCAACCATCAGTTCACTTCAGCCACGGTTTCGTTGTGTGGTTGGTTAAGTGAACTAAATAAACCACATATAGATGCTCTGTGGTTTGTCCAACCACTGAACAAGCCACTGTTGTCTAAGCTATTACGTTTAAAGTTTTACACTCCTCGTGTTATTCATCTATCTGTGCTGTGATTAGTACAGCGCTTCCGAAGATTTACAACGTGTTTCCTTTTAGGAGATCAGATAATTATACATACATGTAAATACATACATATACATACTACGTATGTACATATTTGTGTATGTGTACGAATGTATTATTTTCAGTTTTCTCCACTTACTATTTTAATTTTTGCACTCCTGTGAGTGTGACAGTCGGTGTACATTTCATATACATCCCATTTTTCTATCTAGGTGAAGATTCTCCAAGAATGGTCCCTTATTAGGTTTTGTCAAGGCAGTAACTTCTGTGGGCAAAAAAAATAAACATAAGACCCAGTAATATTTCCGTGGTATCTACACCAATGGGAAATGGAGAATATAGGCACAAGCTTAAAGGTCAAAACTATAATGCAGATACATATTAGATGTCATTATAGCAAATATACCTGTGCACAAGCAGGCAATACAGCAGAAATTGTAACTTCATCACAGGAAACAACACTTTGCCTCATCCTACTGAACAACCTCAAAGTCTTCTCGTGACTAGAATTATAATGAAAAGCTGAAAGCATCGAATTCCAAGAAAACAAATCTTTCTCCTCCATCCCATCAAATATCAAAACTGCATCTTCCACCACATGACACTTCCCGTAAAAATCAATCAATGCATTATTCGCCGAAACCCCTCTATCAAATCCATATTTCACAGAAACCCCATGCATTTTCTTCCCGTTAACAAAATCACCTAGTGCAGTGTATACCGATAGCATTCCGGTAACAGTGTAACTACTAGGGGAAATTCCTTCTATACCCATATTTTCAAAAAAATCCACAGCATTTACAAAATCGCCCTTTTGCGCAAACCCAGTAACCATTGCGTTCCACAAAACCACATCTTTGTCAGGCAATTCATCGAACAGATGTTTCGCACAATCAAAAAGCCCAAACTCGATGTAAGAACGCACCAATGCGCTTCCTATAAACTTATCTAAGTTCAATCCAAGCTTATACACCAAAGACTGAATCTTTTTCGCTTCACGATGCAAACCGAGGCTAGTGCATGCTTTTATGGTACATGGGTAAGTGAATTTATCGGGGAAAGTTGAATCATTCTGGCGGAGAAGAGTGTAGTAATAAAATGCATGGGAGTTGAGATTGTGTGAGGAGAGAGAAGAGATGAGTGCATTGAAAGTGAAGAGATTTGGATTGTGGGGAGAGGAATGGAATGTAGAAACGGAGTGAAGAGGAAGATTGTGTTTAGAATAAAGAGTTATTAATAGAGTTGTATACTGTGGGATTATGTGGAGATCTGTTGTGATTAGATAGGAATGGAGTTGCTTCAATTTTTTGAGGTTTGGAGTTGATGAGAGGCCAGCGAAGAGATCATGTAACTTTTTTGATGGAGGCAGTGAATTGATCATTCTGATATGGTATTCTCTTGGAGGTTTTCTGTATTTTGACCGAACCTATTGTTCCAGTTTTCTCCTTAAATCCGTCAAACATTTGTATGAATTTTTGGTGTGTCAAGCACGAACTTTACCAAACTACGGACAAGTCTTATGTCTACACCAAATAAATTATGTTACAGGACGAACATCACCACCCACGCCCACCACCGCAAAACCCCTGGAAAAAAAAAGGTTAGAAAACCAGAAGATAGATTAAAGAAGATTCAAGTGTTTTTCTATTGTCAAGGGTCCTCACCTTTTTATTTTCATTTTCTCCTCCTCTATTCTTGTTGTGTATTGCTTCTTAGATACCTAACTTTATTATTTACAAACATAAAACATTAACATAGTTAGGATCTCTATGTTATTTTCAAGATAAAAATATAAAATAAATAGATCATCCATCATATGATAATCACATTGTTCTCGGAGTTGGATCCCCTTACCTTTAAAAAATTTTAGTATAAGAGTTCATTTATGTATATAAAAGAGCACAATAACAATTTAAGAAGATAAAGTGAACCATTAATTTATTTACATGGTGTACATTTACAATGAAGGGATCTAACTCCTCCACCTCCTCTATAGACAATTCTCATTTCGCTTTTCTCCCATTATCCCTATGTTTTTCACACATTTTCTCATCTGGATCCTCCACTAGTGATATTATAGATAGGTAATTACCTCCATCGATTTTCCATTTTCGTTTCATATATTTTCCTTTTCAATTATACTGCCCTCGTATTGTTTAGAATTTGGTTCTAACTAGTGTGTAACCCGTGCGTTGCACACGGTATATTATAAAAAAAATAGTTTTATAAATATTTTTGAAACTTAAATTTATTATGCATGATATGGTGAAGTTATTGAGATAAATGAGTTATGCATTAAACTAATTAAAAATGTAATTTTTGTTATGCGATTCGTGTATTTTTATATTTGATAGAAACTAAATTGTTATTTTTATAGATAAAATTGCGTTATATGCTAATTTATTAATTTTTAGGATTTATATTTATTAGGCAAATAAATGGAGGTTAGTATTCTTAATTTTAAAATTAGTATGATTATATTTCCATAGATAAATGTTTAGGTACATAGATTTTTAATTTGATATTTAGCATATAAATACGTTTTATTAAAAGATAAACAATATATAAATTGATATCAAATATTACTTGAAAGAATGTCAAAAATACCTAAAAGTGAATGCGTAATAGTATTGATCAATATATTTTAATGTATTTTAGGCTCTTATAGTAAATAAATAAAGTACATGATACTATTAAAGTGATAAAAAAATTATCTTAAAGAGCTAAAAGAAATGTTAACCAAAAATAAGACGTGTAACGCTAAAAGTCAGATTTTATTTCAACTATGTAAAAATAATAATCTTACTTTCATCCATTGTTTCATACCTTGATAATTGTATTTTACAACAAAATTTTTCAAAAAGTGGTTGGCGTCTACCTCAAAATGACAATAAAATACAAAAAAAAATATTTTTCAACTAAATTATTGTATATTTTTATTTATTAATTAACGTAACATATGAAATAAATAATTAAAATTTAACAATTTCATAAACATATTAACAAAAAATATAATTATTTTTCCAATTTCCAAATAAAAATATTCATCGTTTATTATCAATTTTGGTGTCATTCTTAACAAACATAAAATTTACCAATAATGAAAAATCCACTTGACGCACCAATTTTAGAAATAAAAAACGTTATATATGTTTCTAATATTAATTACACCAATTTTAAAAAGAAAAAAAATAGTGTATATGTTTGGAATAAAATAACATCTTTAGAAAGAAAATTTATGTATATGTTTCTTTATTGTAAAATACTAATTTTAAAAAGAAATAAATTGGCTGAATTTGAATTTAGAATAATGTAAGAGAATTAAAGGTAGTTTTCATGTATAATTGTGAAATTTTGAATTATATGAACTTGAATGAAAAATTAGTTTTACCATTTTTGTTAATAAAAATCGGTAAATGGTACATGAAATTGTCATTTTTTGTAGTTATTAGACCAAATAACAAATATTATTTAATTGCATGTATTTCAAAAGTTTAAATTTAAGATCACATAATTAATTTAAATACACGTGGACTTGAATGTAAAAAATAAGAGACCTTGAAAGAATTTTGTAAATAATAGCAGAAATTATTAAAGGTTGATATTTAAATGTAAAATGATACGATAAAGAATTAGTAGAACACTGTAATAATTATAGTAATAATAAATTACATAGAGATTTGAAAATGAAATATCTTGAGAGAATTAAGGAGAGAAAAGAAAAATCCTAGAATTAATTAGAATGCAAGAAATTCTTCTGCTTTACTATTATTTAATAGATAGGATGCAACACTTTTGACGGTTGTGTTTGTCTATGTTGGGGTGTCTTAAAAGAAAGCAAGTGTGAAAGATCAATATGCAAAGACAATTGAAAGAGGCAGAACTAATATACAGTCGTATGGGTTTGAAAAATCTCATTAGCTCTACTTATGCTGGTTGGCTTGTTGACTATGCATTTTTGATAGAATCTAGGCACAAGATTGTAAGATTTGAACTCAAGTTATTCAGTTTTGGTAATTCATCGTTATCTCTGTTCGGTTAAATTGTTGGTTCATAGATTTCGAATTAGTAATCCTTCGTAATTTTTATGGCAATTAAATTATCTTTATAATAAGCTGGGTACTTTATTCAAGTAGAGCAATTATTTTGGTATCTCGACGGTTCGGGCTATGGCCTCTAGAATCTCGGTCTAGAGTGTCATATCACTTGCTACTTAAACTAGTAGTCCTTGATGAATTATCTTTATTTTATTTTTATTGACTTAATTTATTAAATTACAAGTGTCAATTTGTCAATCAATTGTTAGGTATAGAGAATCATAATGAGTATTCTCATAAATAAGAAATAAAAAAAGGTAAATGTAGATAAAACGATGAATATTTATCATCATGGAAAAAAGGCAAGCACATGAAGTTATAATATCTGATTTGAGGAAGGATTTTTAATGAGACGGTAAAAGATTACATAAGTGCTTTTCTGCTTTTTTGGAACACCATCAAAACTACTAGTATTAACTACTTATTATCCTATTTTAATATTGGCACAAATATATATTAACTAATGGGCAAATATAACACATTTCATAAATAAATAAGTCTAATGTATAAGAGGTTAATACATCTAATGCACAAAGGATGGACGATATAGGTACGATATGCATATGGATTATTCTCTAAGAAACTCTTTCTATAATATATACAAGTTCAGTAGTATATGTTGGATCATGCGCATTGGACATTGGAGCAAAAATGGAATTTTTCTAAAAAATCCTTTATAAATTATTAAAGTAGATCTTTAACTTGCCTTATCATGAATAATTCGCGGTTACATTAAACATTACTTAATTTTAATTTGATATGATGAATGTTCCGTGATTCAAAATTTGATTAATTTTGTTAATAATTAATGCTTTTTTTAAGATGTCAAAGGGGACTTATACATTCAATAACCTAATTTATATAAGTATTATCATATATATAAAGATATATACATATACATACATACATACACACACACATATGTGTGTGTATGCATGTATATGCGTATGTGATTATAACCAGGTTATATACATAAATATATACTATCGTGTATGCAATATATGATATATATGTGGTATTTCACATAAAAAATATTTAAATCTACAACAAGCATATTCCACCACTATATAATTCAAATTAAATTAAAATATTATATATATATATATAATTTAAATTTAAATTTAGTTTATTGTACTTGGCCCAAAATAAATTTATAAAATATATTATATATAGAAATATAGGCCAGACCCAAAAATATGTTTGTTTCAATTCAAAATATAAATTAATATTACGATCCCAAATTAAAATTTTAAAATTAGAATAAAATCTTATTATTTCATAATTGGCTTGGTAAAAATTAATTTTTCTCAAAAATCTGTATTATTTTAAATATATGTATTGTATCGTAATTTCTACTCAATTATACCCAACTATTAATTATGAATACAGAGAGTCCCAACTCTTCGAGTTATGCTCGAAAACTATATTATGCATTTGTCTTCCTGTAAGTATTAGATATCGATGCAAAGACAATGTCCGATAGTAGCCTAAAGTGTGGTAATGAGTCCCAAATCCATCCACCTCTAAAGAAATGGTCACAAAGCTGACCCAAAACCGAAAGGACAAGCCTTCAAACAGGTTTTAACTAAAAGTATATGCTACAAGGCTATCATCTAACCGAAAGCACAAGCCTTATGGTGGGCCTTCAATCGAATAACTAAAAGCATCCAAGCATATCACAGTTCTGAGGCTAAAACTTCCTTCAAACCAAACACCGAGACCTCTTCATGATCATTACCTAGAGAAACGGCTTCAAGTAGACATAACCAATATATAAGCCGACATCGCCTAATTCAGCATACAAAATCGAAGGTGTCTCTATTCAAAGCCCAGAGCATATTAATACGAAACCAAGATCAACGGCTAAGAAAGCCTTTATCTACACCAATTGCTTGAGTAGCCTAAAGGTCGTACAAAGTATACAGGTTATAACACACAAAGTTATGTATATGAATGACACATTAGTAATCCACGTCAATCTATAATCAACCAGATGACGACACTTGTCCAAATTATAGCCCTACAAGCGGGCCAAGTCAGCAATCCAAGGGATAACCTCTACACCATTTATAAACATACAAGAAGCCGATAAATACAAGGCACATATTTCCAAGAAAAGGATTTGAACTCTAAAAGGTCGACTGCGTATTATTATACTCATTAGTAATCATCATAACTTTTCCAAACTCAAGCTTTTCATCAAATCATTAATTTCGTATAGCTCCAATTAGATTTTATAAAGCTACTCATGGTTTATTTGATAAAGAAACAAAGACATAACCATAGTGGACATAGGGATAGACTCCTGAACCACTATAAATTCTCCATGTCATTACTTTCGATATAGTTAGTTCTATTTCTCGATGGGGCCGGGATCTTATTTTCTTACTGCTTTTGGCTTAGGCATCTTAACTTCGGCCATACTTTGTTTAGAATATGGGGTGTTAATTCATGACGAAACATCACGATAACATTATTGGCGCAAGGGGAAGGACCTAAACCTCCGTTCTATTACATTGCTTCCTGTCACCTAATTCTTACTAATTTCCCACTTAGGAATGAAACGAAAATCTTTTACATGGAAGAATCCTCAATCTCTTATGATCGAAAAAGATATTCTTGAAACACCAACCGAGATGGTGAACCAAACAACTGCTAGATGATATGCACCTCCGCTTTCTATCGATGTGAAATTTTGGCAAATGATGCTTGCTTTTATTGAAACTATCACGAAATGCTTGGATAATTACCAAGCCAAAATGAAGAAAATATTTGAAGATATGGAAAGAAAAGTTGTCACTGCTATTGATGAAGAAAGATACCCCCAATAATGGATTGAAACCCTAGCAAGTGACAAATGGCTAGACAAGAACTCGATACTGAGTTTGTTTAGCAACCTACCCTTAAAGTTAGAGCTGAAGCTTCTCAGATTGCTAAAGAAGGTCAACCCAAAAGGGCCCTGACACAAAGCTTTGAATAGGCAAGCCTTGGCGGGCCTTTTAGGGTTCAGCCTAAATCCTGAAAGATCGATACTGAATCGACTAATCATTTTCATCTTGGCGGTAATAGAAGCATGGAGAAATTGTTATTGAAGCTTTATAAACAAGTCCAAAATCTTTAGGAAGAAAAATATGGTTCTTATGTAGAACCGAAAGTCAAGAAGATCCAACGATTTTCCATTGGCATTATGAGGGCTCTGTTGCCTATGGGATTTCAGATCTCGAAACTAATTTATAATGGATCGACCAATCCGGAAGATCATATAGTCTTATATGAAATACTGATCTAGGCCATTGGGGCCTCAGATGAAGTAAATTATAGATTCTTGGCGGCCACCTTCATTGGGCCCGCATTAAAATAGTTCCAAAGTTACCCTCCGAACTTGATCCATTCTAGGGATCAATTGACCATGGAGTTTCTGATTCAAATTTTTTACTTTGAGAGACACCCGGGTTGGGGTGAACTGGCTTGTAACGATCCATATTTTATGTATCGAAGGATCGTAGAATATAATTTTTAAATTCGTATTAGGTCGTATTTGGCCACAACTTTGGATGATGTAGAGTATTAACGTTTTTGACCTTAGTAATTTAATTAGATGAATTTGACCCTATATATATTTCCAGCATTTTCAATAGCTATATGTATTTCAACGATGTACAAGCATCGATAGGCACCATAGAATTTGGACAAATGAAAAATGTCCTTGGGTTAAGAAAAAGTGTACGAGCTGCGTAGTTTAAGAATTTTCGAGATAAGACATTTTGACGGTCCATATGACTTAAAAACGCCCAAAAATTGCCTTTGGGGGCACAGTCATAGATTCTGACGAAACTGATACCATTGAAATAAGAAAAATACAATGAGTTGCGCCATCTAAGAATCATCACAATCTGATATTCCTAGAAGCCTTGCAACCGCAAAACGTGTACTGGATTTGGAAATAAAGCAAAATAGGGTATATCCAAACCCTAATCCTATCCATTACCTTATATATACTATCCCTTTACTATTGCTGCATACCACTTTCTTCATCATGTTATTTCCTTCCACTCCATGAAACTTAGCTCCCACTCTCTTTCTCTTCCTCTTTCAAGAGCAAATGATCACTGTTTTTGGCCAAAATAAAACATGGGCCTTTGTATTTTCCGAGGTCTACACATTAATAGTCTTGCTTCGACCCAACTCCGAATGTGGTAGCCGAAAAATGTGAATCCGAAGTAGGGAGTGATTTTTGAGGTGAACCGATATGGTTTTGGATGATATGGTTGTGTTGGTAGCAGAAAGAGGATCAAAATAGCCATATTTCATGCTACGGTATATGAGATATTGGAGTTGAACAAAAATATTGCTAATGGCAAACTTTTTGATGATCTAACCATATAAGAAATCATTGATACGCGTTTGTTTGTTTCGACGAGAGGATTACAGAAATATAGATTGTCTGAGCCATAAGTTAACGTAGTGGTGGCGGGGAGCTGAAGAAGTAGGGGAAAATATAGATCTTCGTGTTTCTATTCATGGACATGGTCGAGGGATGAGGTTGCGCGATCATTAAGGGGTTGGAGTCAGTAGTAGCCGCGACGCGGAGTCGTGTGCGACGATCTCAAATAAAGTGCCATAGTGGTTCGAAGGGGTTTACACAACTACATTTTTCTTTCCTGGAGTAGGCCATGGGGTCATCGGAGTTGACCGAAGTGGTGGCTACCGTGGCACGACATATGGCGGAGTCAGTGGTGGTGCAGTGCCATGGTTGGTGTGTGTTCATAAAGAGTTTCCTACGAGTATTGAGGGTGGTGAAGAAAATGACGTGAGATATAGGAGGGAAACATAGGAAAGAAAGATTGTAAAAGGTAAATTGTTTAATTAATTATTAATTAAGAGGTTAATTAAATAATTAATATAAATCAATATCTTATATCGTCCATATCTTTTGAGTACGATGTTCGATTTGGACGCGGTTTCTTGCATTGCGCTCATATTGGAGCCTTCTACAACTTGACATAGGATTTGGTAGCTTTTATTGAGATGAGTGATTTATCTCTCACCATACTATGGTTGTTGTTATAGCGCAGAAATAATGTTTTGAAATGATTTCATACTTTAAAACATGATTTTTAATATATTTAAACCCACGCTTGATTTTATAAAAGAATTCTAAAGCATTTCGATTTTTTTAAATCAAATATTATATATGTTCTTATAGACACACTATTTTCTAAAAATCACTAGATTTAGGCTATTCTTGATATGAATCTAAAATTGATTGATATAGGTTTGTTTACATGTTGTTTATATGCTATGTTAGTTGTATGTATGCTTGTTAGTTGCATATATAATTGTTGGTTGTATGTATGCTTGTTTTCTTATTTTGGTTGAAAACGCCGATCAATAGGCGACGTACTGTTTGGAAACATCCCATGGAGGTAGAGTTTCGTGCATATCGTTGAATGCACACATGATAGGGTTTCAAATGGATGGGATAAGTATGTAGATGGATAATAGAATGATTATTGACCAATTTGAAGATGAAAGACGATGGACTAGGATTTGTGCTTTGGGCTTTAGGAGGGATGCCAAACGTTTTCACTTGGTTTGTACTTAGCCATTTTTAGTTAGGTACAAATCCAAAGTAGTCTGCACTGAGCACTCAGAAGTGTTCGATACCTAAAACTAGTAATGGTGGCTAATTTGACCAATTCTTGGCATGGATGAAGAAGAGACTTCATGAAGCATGACGTGGTGGTTCATTCATGCGTTCAACGTTGATTTTAGCATTATGGCTCTACAATTAGCGATTTTCATAATGAAGCAATGACACGACGCTTCAATGTGATGGCTTTAGAACTTTGATATAAGGATTCTACAACTTATAAGGGATGTCTAGAGGTGTTCCAATGACGATGACTTAAGGATGGCAGTCATGATGATGATCCATAAGGGTGAGTTCAAGGAGTGGAGTTTGTGGGTAGAACGATGATGTGTTCTACTAGGGGATAAATGGAATGAAAAAATGATGGGTTCGACCATTAGGATGGGTGCAAATGGACCGTTAGTACCTGAAAGTTTCCAGAGTGCTTGTATAGAGGGGTATGTGGGGATGCCCGCCCGGATTATGATGGTGTCTAGATCTTATGATGGTAGATTACCCTAGAATCGAGGATTGTGAGTCTAGTTCCTGGCCGTACGGACTGGCGTGGATTCGACCACTGAGAAACCAAGATTTTTCCATTGGTGTTTAGCTTATGATGGTGTCATACGAGTTATCTTATATCCAACACACCCGAGTGATGTGAGGATGGTTTGATGGTTTCCATGATTGCCATGTTTGTTTTTATCACTCTAGGGATGTTATAGGACTTAAGTATTGTTTATTTGGATACCCGGCACCCGATATTGTACTTAGGCTTGCAGTACATCCATATGATGATGATGATAGTAGATTAGCATATATTGTTATGTGCTAACTCTTTGGATATAGGGACATGTCAAGTATGATTCTCTATACCCGATGTCCGATAAACTACATCGACTTTTATAATATTTTGAGATTGTTTATCGCTCACACCATACTATTATCTGACTTGAGATTTTATGCCTTACTTTTATTATCTCGAGTACTCTTAAATGAGTAGACTAGATAGCAGATGTAGGATAGTACATGGCATTATATAAGTGGACTAGCAAGTGGCTATGATTTCACATATAATATATATTTTAGAGCTTTTGCTATTTCCCCTATCTGACGATGTAGAGCCAAGACAATGTTTGATTATTATTATAAACAGTTTATCATTTGAATTTATTTACCAGTTGTATAAACTTTGTCACTGTTTTGTATAACTATGATGAACCTATGCTATGATCTATGATGGTTGTTATAGCTATATTTCTACCTCACCTATTTTATATTTGTGATGATTATTATATTTTATCCTTGTGCCATGAGATATATGACGGGTTCTTTGATTTTTTTATTCACTTTACAACCCCTGACAATCATCCTACATCGTTCGGGCACCATCGCAGCACTCTATACAGTTATATTGGGTGTTCGATGTGTAGAGCGGTCGTCGCACTTTGTATCATAGCTTAGGTTGCATAGTTAACCTAAGGAATACATGGATCCATTAGAGATAGAGTATGGGTTATCACTCTAGAATGGATCGAGCATATACAAGAGTGCATTCTTGTTATATATTTTGATTATTATTATGAGAAATCGATCATTTGTATTATAGATTAAGAATAAGCTGGCATACAACAATCATTACAAGGAACTCCATCTCTAGAGTTGAGGAGGGGCGGGATTGAGGGCTGCTAACCCCAATTTATAAGACATGTTCACTAAAATGGTGCGAGACATGGTCCATAATTCCCAAGCAGCTCTTAATGTTGATGGTGCTCAAGTGCAGCACCCAGGGTCGACTTTGCTAAGTAGAATATAGATTATTCTAGCTTGGGAGGAAAATCAATCCTTGGAGTGAAGTCGGCCATGGAGGTCCATGATTTGATCGACACTTGTGGAAGAACCTTCGACGGCTTAGAGTTATATGACGCTATAAGGTAGAGGTTAGCCTCTAGATATCTCCAGGGATGGGCTATGAATGGTGGAATGCCCTTAGAGCTATGACTTTGAGGATCATTTTACTTGGCATAAATTCATAGTTCACCTTGAAGAGAAATTTGTTCCGACTACTCAAATGTCGGTTCCATTTAGGAAGTTTGCCAACTCAAGCAAGGTGATATGTCCATGTCAGAGTATGCAGCCGAATCCGATGTGCTATCAAAATATAGTCTATCTTTCATTGATACTCTACTCAAAAAGAGTAAAAAAATTGTCATTAGGTTGAGTGATCATCTCGAGGAGCGACTGATTGGTCACATCGACGAGGGCGTCGATAAGTTGATCAAGAAGGCTTTACAATACGAGAGCATGTATCCAGTGCAGAAGGGCTATCCAAACCAACTAAGAATGGGTAGATAATGAATGCATATGCATTGAAGGCCATTTCAACTTCGTCGAGTGCTCCATCTGCTAAGAGAAGGGAAAGGACATTACTATCAAAGATATGCATTCCATTTATGATGTTCCTGTACATATTTTATTTGATATTGGGGCTTCATATTTCTTCATATCTAATGATATGGTGATAAATTAGGATTGGGATCTCAGATAGTAGGCTGACCTTTGATTATTATGAACCTTGTTCAGGCTCAACTAATCTGTGCATGGTTTGTCGAGATCTAGTGTTATCGAGTCATGGATGTTCTTTTGCTTATGATTGCTCTATTTTGGATTTTGTTAGGTTCGGTATTACTCTAGGAATGGACTAGCTGAAAAGTACAGAGCAATGGTGGATTGTGAGAGGCCGTTGGTGATGATAGGGACCGACAAGAGGCAAAGATTACAGATAGGCTTCTTATCTATGGATGAGGTGATGGTTAGCTTTCTGTATTCGCTGGAGGTCCCACGTGATGAGTTATCAACAGTGCCTATAGTTAGGGAATATCCGAATGTACTTAGGGAGGTGACCGGATTACCACTACATAAAGGGATAGAGTTTCGTATAGATTTAGTGAGGGAACCTAAACTAGTAGTTATGATTTTGAGGCATATGGTGTCCAAAGAGCAAAGGGAACTAGAGGTGCAAGTGGATGACCTATTGAGGCAAGGGTTCATTCATGGGAGCATATATGAGTGGAGTGCACCTATAGTGCTCCCCACTAAGGCAGATGGCTTTTTGAGGTTATATGTCGATTATTATGAGCTGAATAAGGTGACGAAGAAGAACAAGTATCCACTTTCGCATATTGATGACTTATTTGATCAGCTCCATAGTGCGAGGGTATTCTCTTAGCTGGACCTTGTGATGGGGTTTTGTCAGTTGAGAGCAGCGAAGGAGAGTGTGCCTATTACGGCATTTTGTATGCCATTTAGATTTTATGTTTTGATTATTATGCCGTTCGGACTGACCAATGTGCTGGCATACTTTGTTGATCTCATGAACCGTGTCTTCAGGGATCAACTAACTAAATTTTGCTTGTGTTCACAAATGATATTCTAGTCTTTTCTCGAATAGAAGAGGAACACAAGACACATTTAAGGATTGTGATTGAGGTGTTGAGGAAACACTGATTGAAAGTGAAGTTTTTGAAGTGTCACTTTTGAAGAAGGGAAGTGAGATTCTTAGGTCACGTCGTTTCTAAGCAAGGCATTGCTATAGATCTAGTGAGGGTTGCGGCAATCTAGGATTGGAATAGACCCAGAGTGCTACGGATGTAAGGAGTTTCCTTGGATTAACATGATATTATAGACATTTATCAAAGACTTCTCAAAGGTAGAGGCACAATTAACTAGTTTAACAATGAAGAATTAGACTTTTGTTAAGGATGCAAGGTGCGAGCACGCGTTGGCGGGTCCGAAAGAGAGGTTGACGAGTGCACCAATATTAGTCATTCCGAGTGGGAATGAGGAGTTAATAATATACATAGACATATGTGGTACGGGACTACGTGTGATATTGATGTAGAGGGGTAAGGTTGTCGCAAATGTTAGTCGACAACTGAAACTGCACGAGAGAGAGAGAGAGTATCTAACTTATGATTTGACGTTGGCGATAATAGTATTTGCTCTGAAGATTTGGCGGCACTATCTACTAGAAGTGAGGTCTGAGTTGTTCATGGATCACAAATCATTGAAGTACCTCTTATTTTAGAAGGATCTCAACCTTTGTCAAAAGCAATGGTTGGAATTCTTGGCCTTCTATGACTTTGACATTTCCTATATGCCTGGTAAGGGAAATGCAGTCGCTAATGACTGAGTAGAAGACATGCCAGTTTGGGAGCAATGTTCCTATAGTAAACACAACTTGTATTTATTACAGGTTATGACCTCTGACCTCGATGTGAGCTAGAGCCAAAGACGTTGGCTAGTTTGACTATCAAACCTAGTTTGATCGAGCGGATCGATAATAGTCAGGGGTATAACGCTAGACAAGCAGAGATTATTGCTAAGGTTGATAGTGGAGTAGAGTCTAAGGATATGAGGCAGTGCGGAATCGACTGAGATGGTTGGCTCCGTAAGGAAGGGATTGTTCTTGAGTGTAAGTAGGAGTAGATATCGATGGACTTCGTTGATGGAATGTCGAAGACTAGAGGAGGGTATAATAGAATGGGTTATAGTCGATGTATTGACGAAATGTGCTAGGTTTATACTCGTAAAGTCTAGTAGAATGACATCCAAAATTGGTCGAGTTGTATGTGACCTGGATAACGTAATTCTATAGTGTGTCGAAGAGCTTTATGAGTGACCGAGACAAGCTGTTCACTAGTGGGTTTTGAAGGGGATTATAAGTGGCGTTGGGAAGATAGCACCGGATCAGCTAGATGATATCAAGATTGAATAGAAGCTTCGAAACCTTGTAGGCATATTCGTATCATAAGACATGATACGATACAGCCTAGGAGGAAGATGGTGAAGTGGTAAAGATTCAGTGGAGTAAAAGTGAAGGCGATTCCACATGGAAGATTGAGGAGAGCGTAAGGACCGCTTGTCCAGAGCTCTTCTCCTGGTAAGATTTCCATTTTATCATTAGCTTTCATATTTGATGCTTTATATTAGATAGTTTAGTATCCTGCATGCTAGGATATACATGAATTTTACATCTTGATGTTTAATATCATGTGCCCATGTTTGACGTTTGATATGATTGCTTATGGTTGTTTGGAATGTGGGGTAACTATAGTTGACTTTACCTTATTTGGTTGGGATTTCAGGGGAAGAAATCCCAAAAGAGGGGAGCGTAACGAGTCTTATTTTACTTATCCAAAGATTGTAAAATATTATTTTTAAATTCATATCAGGTCTATTTGGCTATTACTTCAGATGATGTTAAGTACATATCTTTTACCCTTAGTAATTTTATTAGATGACTTTGACCCTATGTATATTTTTTGGCACTTTCGACAGTTATACGTATTTCATGGATGTACATGCACCGATAGGCATAAAAGAATTTGGACAAATGAAAAATGTCCTTGGGTTAAGAAAAGGTGTACAAGCTGCACAGTCAAAGAATTTCGAGATTGGATGTTTTTGCAACCCGTAAGACTTTAAAACGCCTAAATTAGCCTCTCGGACACCGTCTTGGATTTTAACAAAACTTATACTGGTTGAAAAAGATAAATAAGATGAGTTGCTCCATTGAAGAATCATTGCAATTAGACATTCCTAGAATACATACGAATACAAAACGTGCATTGGAATTTGGGAAATAAAAGAAAATAGGGTATATTCAAACCCTAACCCAACCTACTACTTTATAAATACCATCCCTTTACTATAGCCGCATACCACTTTCTTCATCACGTTATGTCCTTCCTCTCTATGAAACCCATCTCCCACTCTCTTTCTCTTCCCCTTTCAAGAATAAATGATCGCTGTTTTGGTCAAAATAAAACTTGGGTCCCTCTATTTTTCCTAAGACTACACAACCATGGTCTCAGTCTAACCTAACTCCAACAGTGGTGGCCATAAAATGGGGATTTGGTGAAGAAAGTGATTTTGAAGGTGAACCAATATGGATTTGGATGATATGATTGAGTTCGTAGCGGAGATAGGACAAAAATGTCATTGGAATGGACATATTTCGTGCTACGATGAAGGATATATCAGAGTTGAATGGAAAGATTACTAGTGGCAAAATTTTTTGCGATCTAACCATATGGGAAATTGTTGATATAAGTTTGTTTTTTTGGCAAGGGGATTACAAAAATATAGATTGTCTAAGCCGTAGGTCGACGCAGTGGTGGCGAGGAGCTTGAGAAGTGGTGAAAATACGGGTTCTCTGTGTTCTTATTCAAGGATATAGGCGAGAGATGAGGTTGCAAGGTCAACAAGGGGTCGGAGTCGGTAGGTCGACCACAATCATATTGGTACCGACCATATTTTGCTTGGTGCTATTTCGCTTTTTCTTCCTTCTTGTTCACATCTTTAGGTTTCCAAGCTTCGTTGCAAAAGTTTCTCCCACAAATCATGTTGGTACCGACATGATTGTCCTATGCAAGGCTTGTCTTTTCTACAAAGTACCAGAGTAGCTCACCTACTTTCTTAGAAATGGATCCCCCATCAAAACATATCGGTACTGACAACAGTCATGTCGGTACCGAACATATTTAAATTGCACCATTTTTGCTCAACTTCTTGTGCTCCATCAATCAATCATTCCAAATAACTCCTTAGATTCTTGATCCATTTCTTCGTCATCTTAAAGTTCAGATCTATCAAGAAGTTGCTTGATTCAAATGTTGGATAACATTTGCCTCCCAAAGCATGCTTTCAAGCATGCTTTGGATCAAGGCAAGTGGTCAAATTCAACTGTATCAGAGCCAATAGTTGATTAACCATCAACTTGAAGCATTAGGTTATTCTAAGTAAGCCTGCTCATCACTTTAGATAGTTATTGTACCATTTATTTTCTACATCGGGGTTAGAGCCTTTGATTTTTATGGAAGTTATATCGTATCTTAAGCAGATGATATTCCTTTTTCTTTTCTCCTCCCCCACCTTTTTTTTTGAATTTTGGGATTAAAACATGTCGGTACCAACCATATCATGTCAGTACCAAAATGATTCTTAAGTGTATTATATATACTAACACTCAGAAAATTTTACCACTTTATTTCATTTTCAAGCATCTTCACTCTTTAGCAACTTTTACTTTTCCAGCCACTGCTTCTTTGCTCTAGCTATAATCACTGCTATTCATCTTAATGCCACGACGTTTACCTTGGCACTGCTAATGTTAACATGTCGACAATTCATCATTGATCAATTCAAATAAACCTCTTTTAGATTTCGAGTTTAACCTAGGTGGGTTTCAATCTCGACTCTACTAACGCCGCCACCTTATCGTCGTCGTCGCCACTGCTAGTGCTAGATCACTGTCTTTGATTCAAAATTAGCTATAAATTCATGCTACTTTTTTGGTTATGGTCGAATTGAGATGGGTGCTCCGGAGCAGTTTCTTCTAACTCAAAGTTGACACCAAGTTTTCTTGGGTTTTCCCCAAAGCTCTTCTTTCTCGTTATGGCACGTGTCCACTATGTGTCTTCAAGGTCTCACCCTAAGTTCTCTATAGGTCGGCCTAAGTTTCATATATGTGATAAGTTTTCACATAGGTAAGCAGAGCGATTAACTCTTGTCGAATTTCAACTGAATTTGGAATGGCGACTTAACTTCGATAAGATGGTTTTAAGAGACAGTCACATTGAACGCACATCGACGTCCGACCGAATCAGTGTCAACACTTCAAGTTGAATATCACAATATTATGCTCCTGCAAACAATACCCCGCGTCACTCCAAACAACGGTTCTGTTATCGTATATTCTACAATAATGGGTAAAATTCGACACGTGGTTCCATAGCGTCACGGAGCTCATTTGCCAGCACGAGTGGGCTCTCTACATAGAGTGTTCACATACACTATGCTCTGGACATAGGACACATAATAAATAGATCGACACTTTGCACTGCACCAGTCAATGTGTAGAATTTGATTGGTCAACAAACATCGACATCCATTGGACTCTTTTACACCGGTTTTAATTAATATAGAAAATTTTAAGAAAACATATTTAGCGATGTTCATTATTAAGTTTTTACAGTTCAAAATGACCAATACTAGATGATCTCCTCGTCTTAGAATCGACACCAGCCATTTCACTCCTCCGAAAGTGGGCTCTTATACTACCCAAGCGTCTACCTCTACTCCATTAGAAGAAATATGCTCAATTACATGAGAACTTCAAATCTAGGTTGTTCCATCACGCCAGTCTCAAGGCCCTGCCCCTTCAAGGGATGTTGACCTATTCTATGGCCCTGGATAATCCTTGAGAACAAACACCTTATACACTGACTGCTAAGAAGCTCAAGAGGATCTGTATTAAGCATGGGTGTAACAACTCGCATATTTTACGATTATATATTTAAATGTTTTATTTAAATATAGCATCATTTATTGAATTTAAAGTCCAAAATGTGACTTTTTGTAAACAGTCGAATCCGGACTCGAGACCACTTCCATTGAGTTCAAAACGATATTTACAAATTTTTTGAGTATAAATATTGATATGTTTGGAGTTGATTAGGATTTTGGTATTTTGTTTGGGCTTTGGGTTGTGTTTTAGCCCACTAACCCAATAAGAGAACCCAAACCTTCTACCAAACACCTCTCACTCCACTCCTCTTCATTCATTCTACTCATAATTTCCTAACACTCAAACTAAAAGTAAAATGGGGGGAAAGATAGGAAATTAAAATTCCTAAACCCTATATTATTAAGGAAATTCAAATCCAAGTTCCAAAATCAAGGAAAAGCTTAGGTAAGCATCCTCTTCATCTTCTCCATCTCAATTCCTCTTCAATTCTTGATTTTTCCTATAACCTAACTTAGGAAAAACTTTGCATTTGAACATAGATTGAAGGTTCTTGAAGTGAAGTTGAAGAGAGATTGATCTTGCTTTGTTTTAGAGCTTCTCATTCCTTGTTTTTGAATTTAAAGGTGAGTTTTTGAACTCACATCTATGTCTATACCTTTGATAGTTGTTAGGTATGAATTCCTAACATCTATTTTCATGTTCATTTGCTTTTGATTTGAATTGTTTGGTGAATTTTCCAATTTTTGGTATTTTGAAGTTAAAATCTATGAAAATCCTACCATGGATGTTTGGACATGTTGTTTGGAGTGTATTGAAGAGCCTATAGGGCTGGGTTGTCGCTTGACATAAATCCCCAGCCACCACCGCTCATCCGATCGCTTCCGAACCGATTTGGCCATTAATGGCCTAGGATGATTTTTGCCCTGAGCTTCAACTCAGACGTCTGGGAAAACACTCAGACGTCTGGGCCATCAGAATAAAAATTCCAGACGTACAGCTTAGACGTCTGAGGTTATTCCCAAACGTTTGGGCGATCTGGAAGAAATTTCCAGATTCTCAGCTCAGACGTCTGGGAAAACCACCAGACATCTGGTGTTGTTTAATTCAGCCAATTTGCCTAATTTTTAGTGGATTTCCATTTTATCGATTTTTGTTGATCCGGTTGGTTGTTGTCATTTATTATCGACTTTGATGACTTCTTCTATGGATTTTTGGGAATATCCATTTGATGAATTTGATATCGATTTCTATGGTTTTGATTCACGTCGTCGAATGTGAATTTTTGCTGATAGATTGTTTTTACAATCATTTTTGTGATTTGTCACTTTAAAATACAAAGGTTTCTATACTAGTAGTAAATACTCAAACTCTTTTACAAAAACGACTTCAACACTACTTTTAAATACAAAGCTCGTTTTTAAAACCGTTTTCCAATCTATTAGTATATACAAACCTTTACCTCATTCATACGAGAAATCTAATTAAACGACTTAGCAAAACAAGTGGTATGAAACGCTTGCGTTTTCTTCATCGGTTAATTCTTAGACTTGTTCGATTGAAATCTTATGACAATTTTCGAGTGGAAATCTACAATTTGTTCGTAAATATTTAAGTTAAGTTAGTGGTTATGGGACATGAAGCTAAAGTCATTTATTTACTAGCTTGGTGTATTTTACACTTTTATTGATCTATGACGATAATTTTGAGGTTTAGAATAGCGATATGCGATGTCTCATTGTCCGTGTGGGAGATTGTACCCCGTTCTGTTGAGCTTCGTCTCATTTTTATAGGCTAGCGACCTATGGGTTTTATAGAGTTCGGTTCATCGGGCGTACCATTGTACTACGTCGTTGTTCTGGCTTATTGAGTTTTAGGTTCATCAGACGTACTGTTGTACTACGTCGTTGTACCGGCTCTATGGGTTAGCGACCCATGGGATAACATCCCGTTTGTGATACACGTGTTGGTGAGTTTTCATGCTCCCGTTTATGATAGGCCTCCCCCCTTTGTGTTTTCTGGATTTCTAATTATTGATTTCTAGAATTTATGTTTCACCAATTTTTGTGATTTGCATTGATAAGCTTTATCAATATTTGAGGTTTGGTGAATAAAAATAAAGAATATGATATTATTTTTGGTGTATGAGAAAATTTGAGATATTGTATGATTTTTGTGGTTATCATATATATATTTATCATATCTCTTATCCCATCTCATCTTATCTAATATTTATAGCTAGACTGATCTGTTTATTATTTTTCTTCTTAAATAATACTCGGGTCATACCGAGATGTTTTAGGTGCTTCCACTTGACTTCTTAGCTGGGACTAGCTTCTAACTTTTGGCTAACTACTTTAGCTTAGTAGTTTTTGTTTTTATACATTTGAGATAGAGACTCCTTGATGTATACATATTCTTTTGTCTAACACTTGTACCTATTCTTTTGTGATGTAGTGGATCTTGTATGACCACTACCTTGATGTACACTTCTATGTGTTATATTCATATCTGTTTCCGCCTTTGTGATATGAATATCTGTGACTGATTTATGTTATGCTTATTTTATATTTGTTTCCAAAGGCCACGTAGCCACTGTGTAGTAGCTTTGAGTTTGTATTTGATATATCAAATTTCCTCTTGAAATGAAATGCATGACATACTATCTGACATATTGGTACTCTCATAAAGCAATTACATAGATGGTCGCTCATCAACAGCCTTATTCTTAGTACTAATTGACGACATTACCCAGTAGTGTCCTTAGTTAGTGTGAGTATAGAGGCGGGGCGTCACAACTTGGTATCAGAGCCAAACTTCGGAACAATGTAGAATAATCTAGCAAGGATCATTGTCCTAAGTATCTCTTATGAATCGTGCTTTAGCTTTTAATTTGAGTCTTAGGACCCGTTCTATCCTATTTTCTTTTATGATGCCTTGTTTTATCAATCAAGTTTGTTTGATATTCATTGTAAGAATAACCTTTTTCCTCTTCTTTCTTTCTTTCTTAAAGAAGAGAAATGGTTAGATCCGACCGTCCTGACGCCGATCAATCTAGTGCTACTCCTCAGGATGGCGTATTCATCTCTGCCCAACAGCTTTTGGATCTTGTAAAGAATGCCCAAGCCGCCGGACCCATTCCTGAGCCTACTCATCCAAAATCCGGGTTTGCAAGATTGTGCAGTGATTATATCAATTTGGGTGGAAGGCCATTCAAGGGTTCCAAAAGTGTTATAGAAGTCCAAGCTTGGCTTAGAACATGCGATCGCATCTTTTCTTGCATGAATCTTGTGGATCTATATCGTGTCCAACTGGCTTCTAGCATGCTCCAAGAGAGAGCATTAGATTGGTATGAGCTTTTAATTTCAGAAATTATTGAAGCGGATCTTACTTGGGAGCAATTTCGGGAAAGGTTCGAGTTAAATTTTGCGCCCGAAGCAGAAAAAATAACTTTAGCCTGATTCTTTATTGACCTTGTTCAAGGTGAATCTTCTGTGATCGATTATGTCGCATCCTTTGAATCCCTCTCTAAATATGGGGTCGAGTATATTAATACCCCATTTAAGAAAAATCAAAGGTTTATATATGGGTTGAATAAGAACCTCAAAAAGCCTTTACTTCTGAAACTAGAAGTTCCTTTCGATCAGCTTGTAGATATCGCTCTTCGACTTGAAGAGGCCGATAAAGAAAGTGACGTTGAAGTTGTGGGTGCCAAACAGAACTTCAACATCAACAAGAAGAGGCCTATTAAGTTCAAACCTAATCCTAACAAGAAAGGGAAGCAAGCAACTTCAGTAGCAAAGACACCTACCCCTAATCGTGGAGAATGCTACAATTGTGGTTCTAAGGACCATTATGCAAATAGGTGTCCGAAACCCCTTTATTGTCGCTATTGCATAAGTTCGGGTTATCTTATATCTTCATGTTCCAAACTTCAAAGCAAGAAAGAGGGAAAGCTGAATGTTGTGCAAGCCCCTAGTAACACTTCTCTTGGTCAAGGTAATTCTCATTCTGTCCTTGATGGCATTATTATGTTCCGTGATCATCCTATTCGAGTTCTTTTTGATATGGATGCATCTCACTCTTTTATATCAAAGGAACTTGTTGATACTTTGTCTTTAAATGTTATGGGCTTGATGACTTCACTGGGAATTGCGAATCCGGTTGGTGGATCCGCAACACTCAGTTTGTTTTGTAAAGATGTCGAGATTATTTTATGCGATTATGCTTTCCGATTTGATTTGCATGTTATGCGTTACCTAGGTTTCAGAATGATTTTGGGAATGGATTGGCTTAATCGTTATGAAGCCCACATCCTATGTCCCGAGAGAACTATCCATCTTCGACATCCTCAATCTATTAAGCAGATTTCTATTGTTCTTAAAGATTCAGATTCCAATTCGGTAGCATCCTTATATTCTCTAAATCCACATGATGACGATAATGATGATGAGGAAGATGTCATTTCCCTGATTCACATTGTTCGTAAATTTCCCGATATATTTGAGCCCGTTTTAGGATTACCCCCTAAGCGAGCAATTGAGTTCAGAATTAATCTAATCCCTGGAGCTCTACCTACCACTCGTCCTCCTTATCGTACATCCAATAAGGAAAATGATGAGATGCATAAACAATTATCCGAATTGGAAGCAAAACAGTTTATTCGTTCTAGTTCCTCTCCTTGGGGAGCTTCAGCTATCTTTGTAAAGAAATCCGATGGTACACTTAGGATTTGCATTAACTACCGCAAGCTTAATGATCTCATCATCAAGAATAAATATCCCTTACCTCAAATTGATGATCTATTCGATCAACTTAGTGGTGCTAGAGTCTTTTCACAATTAGACTTAGCAACCAGTTTTCATCAGCTTCGTATTGCAGAGGATAGTATTCCTTTGACATTGTTATGTACTTGTTATGTATCTTATGAATGTCTTGTTATGTCATTTAGTTTAACAAATGCTCCAGCTTATTTCGTTGACCTTATGAATCGAATTTTCAAAGACTTCCTCGATCGAATTGTTCTCATCTTTATAGATGATATTCTTGTTTATTCTAAAACCGAGGAAGAGCATGAAAAACATCTTTGGATTGTGTTGGAAACTCTTAGGAGCAATCAATTGAAAGAAAATTTTTCTAAGTGCCACTTTTGGAAATCCCATGTGAAATTTTTAGGACATATTATTTCTGAATCTGGAATTTCCGTGGATCCTTCAAAGATTGAGGCGATTCAAAATTGGAAGAGACCGGAGAGTGTGATGGAAATTCGTAGCTTTCTTGGATTGGCGGGCTATTACCGTCGGTTCATAAAAGAGTTTTCTAAAATTTCCGTACCCCCTACTAGTTTGACAAAGAAGGGAGTTAAGTACATTTGGTCAGACAAATGTGAAGCTACTTTTCAAAATTTAAAAGAACTCCTTTCCGATGCTCCTATTCTTGTGATTCCCGAAGGGAACCAAGACTTGATTGTTTATACTGATGCTAGTCGTGTTGGTTTGGGAGTCGTTCTCATGCAAAGGGAACGTGTTATCGCTTATGCTTCTAGGCAATTAAAGCCTACCGAGAATAGATATGACACTCATGATTTAGAGCTCGCAGCCATTGTTTTCGCCCTTAGAATTTGGCGTCATTATCTTTTGGGAGAGAAATTTGTTCTCTACACCGATCATAAATCTTTGAAGTATTTATTTTCTCAAAAGGAACTTAATTTGCGTCGACAACGTTGGCTCGAATTCCTTGCATCTTATGATCTTGATATTCTTTATACTCCTGGAAAGGGAAATCGTGTTGCCGATGCCCTTAGTCGTAAGCAACAAGCGGTTGTTTCCATGATGATATCCGAATGGAATGATCTCGAGACTTTGTCTGCTTGTGAGATTCAAGATCGTGACCCAAATTCATGTTCATCTCTTGTTTTATGTAGCCTTGAGGCTCATCCTTCTCTTTTAGACCGCATCCTTGAAGCTCAAAAGCAAGATCCCGAATTGGCTCTTCTTAGCCAAAGTTGTAGGGATAAAAATAATATTGATGGTTTGAAAGACTTTGAAATCGATGCTCGTGGTGGCATTCGAAAATTTGATAGATTCTCATCGTTCTAAATTTACCATTCATCCCGGTAGTAGTAAAATGTATGCAGACATGAAACGACTTTATTATTAGGATGAAATGAAATCTGATATTGCTAACTTCATTAAGCGTTGCATGACTTGCCAACTCATTAAGGCTGAGCATCAAAGGCCCGGTGGCTTACTGCAACCTTTAGACATTACCGTTTGGAAGTGGGATCAAATTTCCATGGACTTTATTGATGGTTTTCCCTATTCTCGTTCGGGTCATGACAGTTTATGGGTGATTGTAGATAGACTTACAAAATCCGCCCATTTTATTCCCGTTCGGTCCAATCGGACCGTACCTCTTTTGGCCAAACTCTATGTTAAAGAAATTGTTAAATTGCATGGAGTTCCTACTTCTATTGTTAGCGATCGTGATCCATTATTTATTAGTGGATTTTGGAAGGGTTTTCAAAAAGCTTTGGGAACGAAGCTTAATTTTAGCATCGCTTATCATCCTCAGTCCGATGGAAAAACAAAGCGTTTGAATCAAACTTTTGAAGATCTTCTTCGTGCATGTGTTCTTGATTTTGGTGGAAGTTGGGAAAATCATATTTCTCTTGTTGAGTTTTCTTATAATAACAGCTTCCAATCTATTATTAGTATGGCTCCTTTCAAGGCACTCTATGGAAGGTGATGTCGATCTCCTTCATGTTGGCTTGAAGCCGGTGAGAAGCTAGTTTTAGGTCCAGATTTTATTCGTGATTCCATAGAAAAGATTGACCTTATTCGTCATAGGATGAAAGAAGCTCAGGGTAGACAAGAATCCTATGCTGATAACAGAAGAAGGAATTTGGAATTTTCTATGGGAGATTTGGTATTCATTCGTGTTTCACCTATGAAGGGTGTTGTGCGTTTCAGTCGATCGGGAAAGTTAGCACCTCGATATATTGGCCCATTTATCATCACCGAACGCATTGGTTCCGTGGCTTATCGCCTTTCATTACCGGCTTAATTTTCTGCTATTCATGACGTATTCCACGTTTCTCAACTACGGAAATGCCTTAGAGATTCCGATTCTATTCTTGAGCCCGGTGTTATTGAAGAAATTGAAGTTTCACCTAATCTGACTTATGAGCAACATCCAATTCGTATCATTACTACGGAGGTTAAACGCCTTCGTAATAAAGATGTTCCACTTGTGAAAGTTCAATGGTCCGCAAATCCTAAAGATTGTTTTAGGGAATCCAGAGAATTCATCGAGCGAACACAACCGGACTTCCTCTCTCGTGCTCTTTAAGGTGAACTTCTCACTTCAAATTTTTCTTTTGTGTTGTTATGCCTTAGAGTGGTTGTTACTCTTTATTTTCTTCTTAAGTATTACGAGGACGCAATTTCTTTAAGGAGGGGAGTCAGTAACAACCCACATATTTTACGATTATATATTTAAATGTTTTATTTAAATATAGCATCGTTTGTTGAATTTAAAGTCCGAAATGTGACTTTTTGTAAACGGTTGAATCCGAAATCGAGACCACTTCCATTGAGTTCAAAACGACGTTTACAACTTTTTTGAGTATAAACAGATATGTTTGGAGTTGATTAGGATTTAGGTATTTTGTTTGGGCTTTGGGTTGTGTTCTAGCTCACTAACCCAATAAGAGAAACCAAACCTTCTACCAAACACCTCCCACTCCACTCCTCTTCATTCATTCTACTCATTATTTCCTAACACTCAAGCTAAAAGGAAAATGGGGGAAAAGATAGAAAATTAAAATTCCTAAATCCTAGATTATTAGGAAATTCAAATCCAAGTTCCAAAATCAAGGAAAAGCTTAGGTAAGCATCCTCTTCATCTTCTCCATCTCAATTCCTCTTCTATTTTTGATTTTTCCTATAACCTGACTTAGGAAAAACTTTGCATTTGATTATAGATTAAAGGTTCTTGAAGTGAAGTTGAAGAGAGATTGATCTTGCTTTGTTTTATAGCTTCTCATTCCTTGTTTTTGAATTTAAAGGTGAGTTTTTGAACTCACATCTATGTCTATACCTTTGATAGTTGTTAGGTATGAATTCCTAACATCTATTTCATGTTCATTTGCTTTTGATTTGAATTGGTTTGGTGAATTTTCCAATTTTTGGTATTTTGAAGTCAAAATCTATGAAAATCCTACCATGGATGTTTGGACATGTTGTTTGGAGTGTATTGAAGAGCCTATAGGGCTGGGTTGTCTCTTGACATAAATCCCTAGCCACCACCGCTCATCCGATCGCTTCCGAACCGATTTGGCCATTAATGGCCTAGGTTGATTTTTGCCCTGAGCTTCAGCTCAGACGTCTGGGAAAACACTCAGACATCTGGGCCATCGGAATAAAAATTCCAGACATACAGTTCAGACGTCTGAGGTTATTCCCAGACGTCTGGGCGATCTGAAGAAAATTTCCAAATTCTCAGCTCAAACGTCTGGGAAAACCACCAGACATCTGGTGTTGTTTAATTCAGCCAATTTGCCTAATTTTTAGTGGATTTCCATTTTATCGATTTTTGTTGATCCGGTTGGTTGTTGTCATTTATTATCGACTTTGATGACTTCTTCTCTGGATTTTTGGGAATATCCATTTGATGGATTTGATATCGATTTCTATGGTTTTGATTCACATCGTCGAATGTGAATTTTTGCTGATAGATTGTTTATACAATCATTTCTGTGATTTGTCACTTTAAAATACAAAGGTTTCTATACTAGTAGTAAATACTCAAACTCTTTCACAAAAACGATTTCAACACTACTTTTAAATACAAAGCTCGTTTTTAAAACCATTTTCCAATCTATTAGTATATACAAACCTTTACCGCATTCATACGAGAAATCCAATTAAACGACTTAGCAAAACAAGTGGCATGAAACGCTCGCGTTTACTTCGTCGGTTAATTCTTAGACTTGTTCGATTGAAATCTTGTGACAATTTTCGAGTGAAAATCTACAATTTGTTCGTAAATATTTAAGTTAAGTTAGTGGTTATGGGACATAAAGCTAAACTCATCTATTTACTAGCTTGGTATATTTTACACTTTTATTGATCTATGACGATCATTTTAAGGTTTAGACTAGCGATATGCAATGTCTCATTGTCCACGTGGGGGACTGTACCCCGTTCTGTTGAGCTTCGTCTCATTTTTATAGGCTAGCGACCTCAGGGTTTTATAGAGTTCGGTTCATCGGGCGTACCGTTGTACTACGTCGTTGTTCCGGTTTATTGAGTTTCAGGTTCCTTGGACGTACCGTTGTACTACGTCGTTGCACCGGCTCTATGGGTTAGCGACCCATGGGATAGCGTCCCATTTGTGATACACGTGTTGGTGAGTTTTCATGCTCCCGTTTATGATAGGCCTCCCCCCTTTGTGTTTTCTGGATTTCTAATTATTGATTTCTAGAATTTGTGTTTCACCAATTTTGTGATTTGCATTGATAAGCTTTATCAATAATTGAGGTTTGGTGAATAAAAACAAAGAATATGATATTCTTTTTGGTGTATGAGAAAATTTGAGATATTGTATGATTTTTGTGGTTATCATATATATATTTATCATATCTCTTATCCCATCTCATCTTATCTGATATTTATAGCTAGACTGATCCGTTTATTATTTTTCTTCTTAAATAATACTCGGGTCTGACCGAGGTGTTTTAGGTGCTTCCACTTGACTTCTTAGCAGAGACTAGTTTCTGACTTTTGGCTAACTACTTTAGCTTAGTAGTTTTTGTTTTTATACATTCGAGATAGACTCCTTAATGTATACATATTCTTTTGTCTAGAACATGTACCTATTCTTTTGTGATGTAGTGGATCTTGTATGACCACTACCTTGATGTACACTTCTATGTGTTATATTCATATCTGTTTCCGCCTTTGTGATATGAATATCCGTGACTGATTTATGTTATGCTTATTTTATATTTGTTTCCAAAGGCCACGTTGCCACTATGTAGTAGCTTTGAGTTTGTATTCGATATGTCAGATTTCCTCTTGAAATGAAAGGCATGACATACTATTTGACATATTGGTACTCACATAAAGCAATTACACAGATGGTCGCTTCTCAACAGCCTTATTCTTCTTACTAATTGACGGCATTACCCAGTAGTGTCTTTGTTTAGTGTGAGTATAGAGGCGGGGCGTCAGAATGGGTTTCCCAAAGATGAGGTTCTTCTACCTACATGTCGCCAAAGGGCTCATCTCCCATTAATATGCTATATTGCATGAAATAGATATATGTGCCCATTTGGATATATGCCTCCATTTAATAAGTTCCTTAAATTCTTTGTTCAAGTGCTCGAGCTAGCTCCCACCCAAAGGCTATATATAATATTTTATTCCTCAATTTTATTTAATTTCTTAATAAAATAGCTATGCATTTCAAGCCCGTACGATCAAATGACGCATCTGATTGCCACGAAACTCATCTACATACATCACCTCATTTTTTCGAATCCAACAGCACTAATTGTGTCTCCATCTGACACTACATCCCGGAAGGCTAACTTCGTATATTTCGAGACCATTTTGGCAATCAGATTGCCTGATCTTGAAATATAGCGATCCTTATACTCATTTAAATCAGCAATATTAATCTGAACTCAACGGAAGTGGTCTCGAGTCTCGATTCGATCATATGCAAAAAATCACATTTTTGGGCCTTTATTTAATTAATGATTAAATATTTGAATAAACAATTTAAATATCCGATCGTTAAAAATACGGGTCATTACATTCTCCCCACCTTAAAGAATTACGTCCTCGAAATCAGAAAGCGAAGAGAACGTCTCCTAACTCATCAGCCCTCAAAAATCTATAAGATTCCGAAAAAATTCGGCAGAACTTCCTTTGGACGACTAAGTCCGCAGAACCCCCCACTACAACAAAGATATGTTTACAACTCATATCCTTACCTATACTATATCATATACAACAATCATCAAACAAGAATGTTATACCAAACAATAACTATCCTGCATGCCTAACAACGATACAACATAAATTATCATCTCAAATGCTAACAATCAAATCAAACATGCATACATAAGATCTAACATCCAAAAATAAAATCCATGCATATCCTAGCATGTAGAATACTAAACCATCTAGTATAAAACATCTAATATGATATCTATAATGAAAGCTGATGATAAAAACAAAATATCATCGTCTAAAGAGCTTCGGACTAACGGTCTTCATGCTCTCCATAGTCTACTATACCCTATCGCCTTCGCTTTCATTCCTCTAAACCCTACTACTCCTTTGACCTCCTCCCAACCCGATTCGTATCACATCTACCAGCATGAATAGGCTTATGAGGTCTCCAAGCCTATAGTTCAGTATCGATATCATCTAATCCATTTAGTTCCAAATATCCAAATGCCTCTTGTAAGTTCTCCCAACACCCACTATCGAACAATGGGTCTTGGCTACTTACAATGCTCTTGGCACATAATGGAATCACACCAACCACCCTTCAAACAACAGAACAAAAACAGATGTCGTACTACTGGACTTAAGGAATACAAATCTAGCATCATTTGTCAACCAAACGACCGTGACTCAAATGCTATCTCTCTATCTTTAGTCATCGGAAATCCATCGATGTAGTCCTAAAACATTTGTTCCCACTGCTCAAGAAAAAATAATCTCTATAGAACTAACAGTCTCCGTCGGGTCTGCACTACATCCCCTCATCACACACTACTTACCCTTCTAATTCAGTCACGATCTCCACTAGTCTAGCTTAATGTCTCCGAATAGTTACAATCAACTAAATAAAAGTAAGTTTGACGGCCAAACCAGCCATCACACTCAGCCAAAGCTCATCGAGTCCTGGAGTCGTAACCAGTGATAAGCTCGAGCAATACCCACGCTAGGAATATTTCTCCCAAATCGGTACGTCTCCCACTCGAATACCAACCACCACATTTTGCTTCAAATGTCTAGGAAATATCAAAACCATAGGAGGCTAAGAACTTCAACCATTGCTATAGGCAAAGTTCGAGATCCTCTAAGAGAAGAGATACTATAATGACATGGAATCACTGAATAGTTAGAACTCCTCTCCTAACAATCAGTGCCTCCAAATCCCCAAAGTGAACTCTATCGCCTCCAACTTTGAACCAAGAGTTGGATATTACCTCTCGACATCACTACCATACCTAGTTAAGTACCATAGGAACGTGCGTACTATCGTCTCTTCATTCCCACTCGGAATAAGTACCATCAATATACTCGTCAACCTCTCTGTCAGACTCACTAACGCATATCTACACCTCATGTGTCAAACAAAAGTCTGATCCTTTCCCATATAATAGGTCAACGATACTACTATCTTGGATCTATCCAAATTTTGGACTGCCGTAACTGAAGGATCTACAACGACGTCCTACTCTGAAACAACATGACCCAAGCATCTCACTCCCCTCCTTTAAGAGTGATACCATCAAAATCTCATCACTAATCGTGTCTTGTGCTCCTCTTCTGTCCATGGGTAGACGAAAGTATCATCAACAAACACAAGCACAACCTACTCAAGTGACCACTCTAATCACGGTCCATGAGATCCAAAACATATACTGACACATTGGTTAGCCTGAACGGCATAACAAACCTAAAACCAAGGTAGTGTATGAAACACTATAATTGGACACTCACCCAAATTACTCTTAATTGGTACAACCTCACCGCAGGGTCCAACTAAGAGAACATCCTCATGCTATAGAGCTGATCAAACAAGTCATCAACAAATGGGAGTACGAACATGTCCGTTATCTCATCTAGCCCACAACAGCCAACAACAACTCCAAAGAGCCATCCGTCCTACCGACGAACACAACAGGTGCATCCTACCCAAAATTTACACCCTTGGATGAACCATCACCTAAATAGGTCATCCACTCGCAACACTAATCTCCTAAGCTCTTTGGACACTCTATGCCTTAAAGGCATAAGTTCTGGTCCAACCCTCCGACCAGATCAATACGGAACTCTATCCCTATATGGTGGTAATCCATTCACCTCCTCAAGTATTCCAGACACTCTCCAACTACAGGGACAAATGACATCCTATCATGTGGAATATCGAGCGAATATATAAGGCTCCCTTGTTGGCTCCCAATCACTACCGTCCGCTCCTCCATAACCCTGATCGTTATCAACAGCCTCTCATAGTCCACCAATATTTTGTATCCCCTTCAGCCAATCCACTCTTAAACTATAATGCCAATCCAACTAAACCCCAAATAATAAATGTCTAACAAACAAACAACCATGACTCGATAAGGAAAGGTCTCGACAAACCATGTATAGGCTGGTTGAGCCCTTAACTAGGTTTGTCACGATCAAAGATCGGTAATTAGCTCGAGTCTTATAACGACCTGTATTTTTAGCTATTTTAAATTATTAAATTTAATGTGATTATTGGATAAAATGGTTAGAATTTAAAATTTAATGATTTATTATTGTAGTTTATTGGATATAATAAATTTTGAAATAAGCAATTTCAAGGATTTTAGCAATAACAACTATGGAAGTGAAATTTTAGATATTGAATGTGTTTATAATCAATAATTGGACTTGAATAATAAATGTTGAATTTATTTAGATGAAAATAGAATAATTGTTGATAATTAAAATTCAATTGAAATTTTATGATTTATTAATGTCATTTATTTAATAATTAAAATTATTTAAATTTAATATTGCAACTATTTAAATAATTGAATTCTGAATTTAATATGAATGAAAATGATCTCGGAAGTTGATTTAAATTTTATTAAACAACAATGAAGATTGTTAAACTTAAAAATTGAATTTAAAGTGATTAAATTGATTTTAAATTTTATTAATTAACAAGTAAAAATAGCCATTTTGGCCATTGTCTCGAATTTCGACGAAACCAGTTACATCGGATCCGTAATAGTGAGCTATTAGAGGATTTCAAGTTTCGTAGCGATCGGACTTGTCGTTTGATCGTGCGAGCTTGAAACGCGTAGAAATCAATTAAAAGAATTTAAATGAATGTAATTAGATTTTGAAAGCTAAATTCTGTATAAAATGGAATTAGGGTTTGAAATTGGTTCCATCGAGTTTAAAAATATTAAAAACCTATATTTCGATATATTGGATGACCCATTTTCGTTTCGGGAACGAAACGGGCTTTTCGGATCGTTGTTATTATTCCGACCCAATTCGATCTGTCCATTCATTCTTATCCATCTCTGCCTATATATAAGCTATTATAAATCCTAGCAGCCTTTTATTTTCTATTGTCTGTACGTACAATTCTATTTCTCATCTATTCCTCTTTCTCAATGGCAGAAAACCCTAATTTCCCAATTTCAAATCAAACGTCAAAATCCAAACTCCTCAAACCATTTCATATTATATATCGTTGGAAAGCTCTCGACAAATGTAACCTATGTATGTGATTCATTTTTAAATTGGAGTATCTGTTTGGCTAGAAATCACCGAAACATTCTCAGCCATCCATACTAGGGTTTTAGATTTAACGGCGGATCTTAATCCAATCGACGATCGAAAGGTGCTGCAGTGTAGAGGAGGCCGAGAGGAGTTGATCCATGCGGTTAGTTTGTCTCAGCAGTGCACTTATATTTACTTATTGTTGATTTAACTTACATATGATTTTTTAGTTCTGACTCGAGTGTTTTGTCTTTTCAATACGCTAGGGTTAACCTGAGCTTTTCAGTATTGAAGACTATCTTTCTGGAGGACAAAGACGAAGATTTAGCATATTATTACTATTTATTATATTTATTCCCCTGCATCATGTTGTTCCGCTGCATTATCCTATTATACCTGTTGTATGTATAACTCTGATTGTATTGTAAAAGTGTAATCAAATGTTATTTGTAAAACAGGTTCATGAACTGTTTATTTGATTATTATATTTTATCATTCCGCTGTGAGATTCTGCGTTTTGTTTTCATTCCTTTCTCCTATTTTCTTATTTACCCCATTGACAATCCTCCTTTTTGAATGGTTTGATTTGATATGTGTGGTTTATTGTCGATTTAAACCGTCCAAAAAGGTGTGTCATTACAGTTGGGATCAGAGCTTTGGTTTAGCGATAACCTTAGCTTTGTGGGGTTTGACTCATTAGAGATAAAGTAGCAATACCCTAGAATGAGTTTGTTTGAGCGTATATATATATATGAGAGCGTGTACTTATTAGTGTTATCAAAAGTTTTATATTATGTTTACTTATCCATTGAGTTATTTATGAATTTTGGTCGGTGCGTGGGACGCCATGTTATCGATAGAGGTTTCTAAACACTTAAACGAGGCAAGTCGACATAATATTATTTTAAAATCAGGTAAATGAAATAATTTTACCTAAATTATATTGTATATATATATAAAATGATAATTTCAATGGATGTTAGTTGTTAGGAGACGATAATATTTAGTTATTATCGATTATTGATTGAATTAAAATAAAACAAATACTTTGTGAATTTTATTTCACGAAGTGTTCGATAATTAAATTTAATTGGAATATAATTATAACAAGAATTGTTTACAAAAACAAATTTGTAGATTAATGAAAGTTTTTAATAATAAGGTAATGAAATTTGTATAAGTATATTTGTAATGTAGCTTATAAAAAGGATGGAATTAAAAGTCGAGAATTTTTGAATTTAAAACCTGTTGCTTTCAAAATTGTTTTCAAAGCCTTGAAAATTATTAATAATATTATCTGAAAGTGTTTTGACTAGAAATATATTTTGAAAAGATTTTTGAAATAAATAAAAGCATTGAACTCGCTTTGGTCACTGGAAAATAATTCTGGGGATGACTGCAGCATCACCAGTATTCATTTTCGAGTTTCTGAGTGAGAATTGCTACCAAAGGGAATTTATATTCAATTAAAATAGGTTTTGATTGTGAGGAAATATTCTAAGTGTGATTTTGATGAATATATGAAAATAGTTTTGAACTTATAATTGAAAATAGAAAAGATAAAAATAAGCTATAACTTATAGAATTTGAACAGGAAAATAAAATTTAATTTTAAACTGGTTAAACATTTTGGTTAAGAAAATTTGAATTTGAGGTATGAAATAAAATAATTAACATAAGAAATGTTAAATAAATTGAGTTAGTATAATGAAGAAAATAAAATGAAGTTTAACTCAAGAAAGCTTAAATAAAAGTGAATTGTATTGAAATGAATTAAATAAATTAATGGAATGAAATTTTAAGTGAATAAATTTGTATAACTTATAGATTTGAGAAATACTGAGCTAATAACAAATTTTAATTTGTTGAACGTGAATGATAGGAAAAAGGTTTAACTTAGATAATGTTGAATAAATCTAGTATGGATTAAAATGAAGTGAAGTTTAACTTGACATTAAATGAATTGAATTGGATTTGAATGAAACTAGATAAATTAGTAAAGTGAATTAATTTCACTTAAGCTATAAATGAATTACGAACTAGAATTATAAGATGAAATGCAATTTGAATTGTGAAGGAAATTGAATGAGAATAAATGAGTGTAAGAAAATTAATATGAGTAATTGAATTTAATTTAAATTGGATGTAAATAAATTAAATGCAATAGAATGAGTTTCAATAAAATTGAAGGATAACTAATTGAATATGAAATAAGTTAATGAAATGAATTGAAAGATGAAAATTAACTTAAGAGAAGTTGAATGAATTGATTTTGATAAAAAGGAAATTATTAGTATGAATTTGAGCTATAAAATAAAGTTTGCTTAAGCAAAATTAATAATAAACTAATGAAGTGAGTCATTTTATAAAAATAAAATTTGTTGAAGTAAAATTTATTAATATGAACTTGAATTTATAATATGAACCAATGAAGTGAATCGAAGGATTAATATGAACTAAAGTTATGAAATATAAATATGAAGTGCATTTTTATAAAATGGTTGCAATAGACTTAAATGGTTTATAAATGAGATTGGTATCAAAGAAAATATACTAAATGAAATAAAATTTAACTTAAAATAAGATTGAATGAAATGGAATAATTTTATAAAATGGTTCATAAATGGATTTATATGAAATAGGTTAAACAAAAAGTGAAACAATTGAAATTTCATAAATTGAATTGAATAAATTGAATGTGAATGAAATAGATGTAAATAAATTTGAAGCAAACCAATCAAATGATAATAAAAGTTGGATGTTAATAAGAAATAAAGTGTATAAATTAAATATGGATATTATATAATGTAAATTGATATAGTTATGATCTAATAGAATGAATATTAATGGTTGGATGATCTATTGTAAACCATTGTTATTGTTGTTTTGATCGCATATGATTGTTGTATGTTGTGTATTATGCTTGTTTTTTAAGTAAGTTGTAATTTCTGTAAACCGATATCGGAGTGGCATAATATAAGCGTAGTAAATGTTTTGTAAATAAGATTTTAATGTTTTATAAGTTGATTGTTTGAATAAAATATATCAAGTGTTAAGTTCCGTAATTAATCCTTTTCGAGGACGAAAAGTTTTGAGTGGGGAGGGTGTAACGACCCGTATTTTTAACAATTTTAAATTATTAAATTTAATGTGATTATTGGATAAAATGGTTAGAAATTAAAATTTAATGATTTATCATTGTAGTTTATTAGATATAATAAATTTTGAAATAAGCAATTTCAAAGATTTTGGCAATAACAACTATGGAATGAAATTTTAGATATTGAATGTGTTTATAATCAATAACTAGACTTGAATATTGAATGTTGTATTATTTAGATGAAAATAGAATAATTGTTGATAATTAAAATTCAATTGAAATTTTATGATTTATTAATGTCATTTATTTAATAATTAAAATTGTTTAAATTTAATATTGCAACTATTAAAATAATTGAATTCTGAATTTAATATTGCAACTATTAAAATAATTGAATTCTGAATTTAATGTGAACGAAAATGATGTCGGAAGTTGATTTAAATTTTGTTTAAACAACAATGAAGATTGTTAAACTTAAAAATTGAATTTAAAGTGAATAAATTGATTTTAAATTTTATATTTTAATTAACAAGTAAAAATAGCCATTTTGGCCACTATCTATAATTTCAACGAAACCAGTTTCATCGGATACGTAATAGTGAGCTATTATAGGATTTCAAGTTTCATAGCGATCGGACTTGTCGTTTGATCGTGCGAGCTCGAAACGCTTAGAAATCAATTAAAAGAATTTAAATAAATATAATTTGATTTTGAAATAACTTCTGTATAAAATGGAATTAGGGTTTGAAACTAGTTCCATTGAGTTTAAAAATATCGAAAACCTATATTTTGATATATTGGATGACCCATTTTCATTTCGGGAACGAAACGGGCTTTTCGGGTCGTTGTTATCGTTTCGACCCAATTCGATATGCCCATTCGTTCTTATCCATCTCTGTCTATATATAGGCTATTATAAATCCTAGCAGCCTTTTATTTTCTATTATCTGTACGTTTAATTCTATTTCTCATATGTTCCTCTTTCTCAATGGCAGAAAACCCTAATTTCCCAATTTCAAATCAAACTTCAAAATCCAAACTCCTCAAACCATGTCATATTATATATCATTGGAAAACCCTCAACGAATGTAACATATGTATGCGATTCGTTTTTCAATTGGAGTCTTTGTTTGGCCAGAAATCATCGAAACATTCTCAGCCGTCCATACTAGGGTTTTAGAGTTAACGACGGATCTTCATCCAATCGACGATCGGAAGGTGCTGCAGTGTAGAGGAGGCTGAGAGGAGTCGATCCATGCGGTTAGTTTGTCTCAGCAGTGCACGATTTCGCCATAAATTGGCCTTGAAGGTAGCGGCGGCGGATCGTGATTAGGGATGGCATGAGGCACCGCGAATGGCGATGGAGGGTGGCAGGCCGAGGGAGAGGCTCGTGTGGTTTCAGATCATGTCGATAGTGCTTGTAGGAGCAGTGGTTTGGAAGTTATCTCCGGTGGCTATGGGTTTGCTGAGCTCGGGTTTCGAACGCGATTTGCTGGGTGGGGTTTCAGGTGATAAAAGAAATTACGTTTTTGCCCTTGTATTGATTATTTTAATTTAAAGTTGAAATTTATACGTTCTAACTATCATAACTTGTTCATACGAGCTCAGATTTGGACGCGATTTCTTCTATTGGGATCGTATCGAAATTCCGGACAACATGGACTAGTTTAGTTGAATTTGGAGACTGTTCTAATTTTGGGTTTTATTCGGATTTTAAATCGATTATAAATCAAAGGTGAGTTATTTGACCCACTCACGAAATACTAAGTCTGCTTATGTTAGTTGAATTAAATTTGTGATGTGATAAGAATTTTATTGATTGCTGTTTATTAATTTAAATTGACATTTAAATTTAAATTTAATTTATTGAATTAAATTGCCATTTAAATTAATATTGAAATTAAATTGATAGTTAAATACCTTATAATGATAACCAGTTAATTGTTGTGATTTGTTGGCTGATTTGGATGTTGGTTGTGATGGATGTTTATTTATTGACATTTTGGATGATTGAATGTTATGTTTATTATATATGTTGTTATCACACTGCAAGTTCCCTTAGTTTGTTGTTAGGAAAATCACTATGGGTTGAAATGATACATACCCGAATGATCTTATAAATTAGGGAAAATCGTTATGGGTTGAAATGATACATACCCGAGCGATTTTATTGATTTGAAAATTATTGATTCGGGATACGGGTTGAAATGATATATATCCGGAAAATTTGACTATTTTGGGTTGAAATGATACATACCCTATTACTTGACCATAGGGTAGAAAATTATATACGGACACCGTTGGTCGGTTTTAAATTATTTTCTAAATGGTAAAGTATGTTTGATTTATAAATTTGATTTTTAAATTTGATTTAACGATTTTATTTAAAAGTTATATTTGGAAAATAATTTATTTTATATGTTATAAAAATTTCAAATTATAAGTTAATATATGGTTTTAAATGTAAATTTAAGATTTTAACTTATAATTTTATTTAGTTTTTAAAATATATTTTTAAATAGTTTAAAATTTAATTTAATAAATATTTAATATAGTTTTAATATATATGTATTTTAAATTTAGTTTAATATAATAAATATAGTTTTGATTTACGATAATAAATATAGACTTTTATAATAACTTTAATAGATAAAATATTTTTGTAAAAGATTTTAGAATTTTGTAAGAGGTTTTGTAAGAATCTACAGAAGTTTTGTAAGAGTTTTTGTAATGGATTTTATAAAAGGATTTTGTAAAAGATTTTTATAAAGGATTTTTATAATGGTTTTATAAAGGAGTCTATAAAGGTTTTAAAGGATTCTATGAAGGGTTTTATAAAAGAACTTGTATAAAGGGATTTGGAAGCGTTTAAAAAGAATTTGCATAGAAATTTATGAAAGGGGAAGAGTTGAAAACTGTTTTGGAATTTATAAATAGCTTTATAAATGGTTCTAAAGCATATAAATTATTTTATAAATGGTTTAAGAGAGATTTATAAATTATTTTCGAAATTGATTGAAAGAAAATCTCCCTCGGCATTTATGAATATATATTTATACTTTTGGAATAAGTATATGGACACCTTGATATGAAGGTGTAAACTGCTTCTAGATTTATTATTTCAAATGTTTTATAAAATGACCATGGTGTGAAATAAGTGTGTGGTTGTTAAAGAGACCAAGGTTGGATATTGTCATACTCTCTGCCAATACTGAAACCACTTTAACAACTGTACACGTGGGGGAGAATCCAGAATGAAGTAGGATGGTTTGGCGAACACTACTGGAATGAAGTAAGAGAACGATGATGGATAGCCTTGACTTTCAGGTCATAATTAAAATGACTAAAACAGGAGCTATACCGGGACAAGTGGGGTCGCTCCCCTATCGAGCATGGTTATTCGATACCATATTTGTTACTTTGTGATTGATTGGTGGCCACCCTCGATTTTGATTATGGGAGTGTGTCTCGAGGTGGACGGTAGTAGCTGATATGCATTACCACCAGTCCAGGAGTGCAAAACAGTAGAATCCTACCCTGGGCATTGCCTCGCGTACCTTGTCATATTTATCCTGATCGAGTCCACTACGACTTTGGTTTCTGTCGTATCTATGGAGTGCTCCCTGAGTATCCCACCAGTTTAGGGTGGAGCTTACAGTACTGTATAGACTACGATACTTATATAAAAATGTGTTAAGGGGGATATGGGTAACGCCCTAACGCTATTTTAATACTTTACTTTACTGATAGACACTACATATATAACATATATTACTATATATAGATAGTTTAACGAATCCTTAGGAGATGGAAACATCTCTTAAGTTATTGCACGCATGTTATACACTGAATAGGAGATGTAAAATCCCGTAAACATCTCTGAAGCCATTACACTCATATTTACTTATTGTTGGTTTAACTTACATATGATCTTTTAGTTCTGACTCGAGTGTTTTGTCTTTTCATTAAGTTTGGGTCAGCCTGAGCTTTTCAATATTGAAGACTATCTTTCTGGAGGACGAAGATGAAGATTTAGCATATTCTTACTATTTATTATATTTATTCCACTGCATCATGTTGTTCTGCTGCATTATCCTATTATACCTATTGTATGCATAACTCTGATTGTACTATAAAAGTGCAATCAAATGTTATTTGTAAAACAGCTTCATGAACTGTTTATTTGATTATTATATTTTTGTCATTCCGCTGTGAAATTCTGTGTTTTGTTTTTGTAACACCCCTAATTTTATTGACATTATTCAGGAGATTTAATTAGAATAAATTAAATATAATAATGTAGATAAGGAGATTGAGGTTGATTAATAAACTAGGTGGCCATGCTTATTAAAACTAATAAACTTAGATAAATGGTTAGGAAATTAAACATAAAGGTATTAGGGTAAATAGCCGCCCACATTTCCCACCCTTATACTATCTTTCTTAGACCTACACGTTCATTTTATCTCAAACAAAATATTAAACGTAAGAAGCAAGCAAGGTCGGCCATTAGAAAGAGGAGAAGGGAAAATCAACTAAAAGCTAGGATTCAAGTTAGAAGGAATCAATCTCAATCATACTTCAATTTCCCTATCCAATCTAAGGTGAATAATAAATTCTACATCTCTATTTTGATTTTAACATCATATGGTTTCAAATTTTAGGATAAATCTGTTTTATGATATATGGAATGATGATATGCTTGATTTTGATTTATATATGGATTAAACAAGGTTGTTTAAAAGGTAGATATACACGGTTATAGGGTAAAACCAAGATGAAATGATTTTTAAATGCCATGGGAAAATTTTATGTTATAGAAAACATGATTTTGGAGATGGGTTTCAATTTTCATAATTTTCTGAGTTTATTTGGATTTTATATAACTTTTCTAGTAAAGAAAATGATTTATTGGGTTATAAATTAATTACGGCTAAAATAAAGATTATTTGGGTTTGAAATTTTATTATGTTGGAAAACATATTAAAAAAGATTTTCTGGGATTTTTCCTAAGTGTTTTGATAAATATAAAAAATTATTTAAGGTATGGGACTTAAATGTTTTATATATTTAATTAAGGAGAAGGGACATTTTATAAAATAAAATTATTATTTGTTTCTGAAAATTAGTGGCGGCATTTTCTGAAAAGAAATTATTAACCAATGAGAATTTGACAAACAAAGTCCGGTTAGTTGAAAAGTTAACATTTTCAAGTTAAAAACAAAGAAATCATACTTTTTGCATGTTTCAGCCTTTTACAGCAGAAAACCTTTCGACCCAGACCTTTCGACAAGGTCAAGAGGTTCATAGCTTTCGACAAGGTCAAACCAATGCATATGGTATCAAATTACTTGGTACGTAATGAATTGGACAAGGTCAAAGGGTTCATAGTCGAAAGGTTAATGGCCAAAGAGACTGGGGTATGTTTGTTTTATAAACCAAAAGCTTTCATCTGCTTTGCTTTCGAATTAAAGCTTTCAACTTGGTTGCCTTCAACCAGGTCAAATGTTTAAAAAGGAAGGTTTTAAACCTTTCGACAAAGTCGAAAGATTACTGCTGCCTTTTGTTTTGGAACCTTCCGACACAGTCGAACGGTTACTACCACTTATCATTGTTTTGTTTTGAACCTTCCGACACAGTCGAAAGGTTATAACCGCTTTTTCCAACCTTTCGAAGTCGTTGTTTTCGACAAAGACGAAAGGTTTACTTGTTTTAAAAACCAGCTGCTTCTCCCATTGCTTTCGAAAGGCATCAAAGCCTTCGACTTTGATTTTCCTTTGTTTTATAATTGAAATGTAACCCAAGCTTTCAAAGGAGTTTCTTTAAAAAGGCGGAGGACTATTGTTTTAAATGAAATGTATTAAAGCTTTTAAAGCAGACCTTCCAACAAGGTTGAAAAGTTGCTTCCATCATAGTCGAAAGGTTTTAAAATAGGACCTTCCGCATATTTTAACTTGAACCCAGTAAGTATTCGAAAGGTGTATATTTTAAGAGTTGAATGCTTTCGAAAGGTTTGAATTGCTGAATAGTTTCAATGGTTTCAAAAGGTTTGGATTCGAAAGGTTGTTTTCAAGACCTTCCGACATGGTCGAAAGGTTTGGTTTTAAAAGATTTGAAACCCCATACTCTAATTTTTAAAGGAAAACCCACGGCTTATATAAAGGAATTTTGTAAAGGTTTTAAGTAGGAAATTTTGAAGAAGTATCGCCTTGATAAAAATATAAGTTAAAGGTGTTAACAATATTTTATGATATGTATTTTAAGGACCTTAAACCCACAGGAGTGGTATTATTAATTAATGTTTTTTTCTTCAAATATGAGTATATTCACATAACAACCCATAACTGTATTTTGGGGGAAAAGGGGTAGAAGAACCAGTAGGTTAACTCAAATAGTGAATATAAACTACTTAAACTCCTGAATGTGTAGAATTGCATATAGGGAGTCTGGGTGACCCAAAATATACGATGCCTAAAATTTATAGTTATTGGTGCATACTAAGAGGTTTATAGTAAACCCATGAAAACTATGATAAGGTAGTTATTGGTACATACCAAGAGGTTCATAGTAAACCCATGAAAACTATGATAAGGTAGTTATTGGTGCATACCAAAAGCTTCATAGTTAACCCATGAAAACTATGCATAAGGACAGTTGGCAGGGGCTAATTGGTCTGTAGTGAACCCATGAAGACTATATCCAGATTAAGGATTGACATCAGTCAATAGGTTCCTAGTAAACCCATGAAAACTAGGATAAGAATGTGGTTAATGGAAGTATCAGTAGGTTCCTAGTTAACCCATGAAAAATAGGATGTGTAGTGAGTTACTGGATAAGTCCATAGGTTCCTAGTCAAACCAAGAAAACTAGGATAAAGTGATTAGTTATTGGAATGACTAATAGGTTCATGAGGACCCATGAATTAATGAAGTTAACTGGCAGGAGCCTATAGGTTCTTAGTGATCCCATGAAAACTATGAATAGGACAGGGTGTCTATTAGTTATAACAAGTTTATTAGTAAACCCATGAAAACTAAAAAGGTTAATAATGACCCGAGAAACTATAATTATGATAGGGTGTCATATTAAACTGGGAATGGGAAAATCTTATTTATTTTCAAGTATGCATATCATTATAATGTTTTGAAATGTATGTTTTAACCATTGTGGATGCAGGAGCACGGAATTTGGTTTTATAAAGGTTTTAGGATACTAGTGAGGGGAAAAACCGTTCCTTTAAGCGGCATGGTCTCACTAGATATCTAAAAGGATGAGATGTTAGATTATTATTCATACCAAGCTTTACGTCCGACTCGAAGTTTTTGTTTTCCCCTTATACTCTCGGGTACTCAATTGATTTTGAGTAGTTTGAGATTTAAGGTTCTTAGGTTTTCTTCTCTGATGAATAAAGCTTCCGAAGGTGTGCAGGAGGTAGATAATTATTTAGAGGTTTCCTTTTCGCTGTGTATTTTGTTTGTAAAGGCAGATTTATTAGCCTTTCTATATTCTCTGATCAACCAAGGGGCATCTTTATATGTCGCTTTGGCGTATTTGTAATAATTATATTTTGCTGAACGTGGTTAACGTAATTTGGGGATTATGTATGAACAAGAATTTTTTTGATTTGAATATGGAAATGTGTTTTTGAATTGTTAAATTTTTTCTCTATTTCTATGATCTGTGTATCAATATATCTAGCACCGTCGTATTTGGTCGCTGATGATTTATAACTATGGATGACTGTAGCATCCGTAGCCATTAGTTTTGGGCCTCCAAGTAGGGGGATGTTACAGTTTTCATTCCTTTCTCCTATTTTCTTATTTACTCCAATTACAATAATCCCTATTGAATGGTTTAAGTTGACATGTGTGGTTTATTGTCGATTTAAACCATCCAAAAAGGTGGGTCGTTACAAGTCTCTATCCCAATATCTGACCATTGGATCTTGATATAAAGGAATATGAAACCTCGATGTCAAATAAAACATGTATGGAACCATCATATGCGGAAAGCATATCTCAAACGGTGATGTCCTTTACCTTCTAGTTCATCGATGGTGCAATTGGCCAAACCGGAAAGGTAATCAATATATATGCTTCCCGTTCTATCCCTACCCAACTAGTACGTAATAACCCTTCAATACTGGGTACTTCTCGATCATCCTCTCGAAGTCCTCGTTAATGTGACGAATCAATTGACCCCTAAGATGATCTCTCTACCAAATGATAAACTTCAATCCTTTTTGTGTGGAGTATCAATGGGAATGGACAATACCTTGATATCATACTGAATCCGACCACACACTCCAACATAGACATATCGCCGTACTTCAAATCAGTGAACTCTCTAACCATCGCCGACTTCAGAAAAGTCGAGACAAATCTTCTTCGAAGTGAATTATGAACTAGTACCAAGGAAATCGGTCCTTGAAAATCATAGCTATAGAAACACTCCACTAGTTCATCATCCGTTCTTGGAGTCATCCAGAGGCTAACTTCTACATCATGCACCATCTAACTCCAAGTCATCGAAGATCCTTCCGCAAGCAACAAACCAATCTTACCTCCCAGTAGCTGACTTTGTTCCAAGGAACGGCCTGCCTTTTAGATTCCCATGGTCTACGTACAGCTCGGTAAAGTCAACTCTAGCTAATTGCACTTGAGCACCATAACCTTCCAGAACAAACTGGGCATCTAGGATATGATCAACACCAACTCTACGAACATATCCTTTCAATCAGGGATAGTGGCCCCGATCCTGCCTAATCCTCAACACTAAAGATAGATTCAATAGAAGTTTTTCTTCCATGTGAGATAATTCCTTTTCTATAATAAGGATGATTCGTCTCTCACAAAGAAAACCGAATCAATAGTGCTCATGTGTGCACCCAACTCATAGTTATATATACTACTATATAGTTTTGAAAACCAAAATATATAACAAATACAAACTCTCTCATATATATACACTCTCTAGATCCATTCTAAGGCAATAACTCCTACCATATCTCTACTAGATCGCGGTATCAACTAAGGTTAATCAGGTAACCTTTGCTTTGATACCAAATGTAACGACCGCCCTACACCTATGGTTCAGATTGGTAGTCAAAGATTAGAAAAAGAAATAAGATGAAGAAATAGAAGAGAAAAGAATGGAAAAGAAGAAAAAGGAAGTATCAAATAACCAAATTACCAGTCGCATATCTCACATCACATCATTGTAAATATAATAATCAATACATGTATAAAACAATAGAGACAATAATAACAATGTGAAACAATCATCTGAATATTAGATCTACAAAGTTATACAACACCATAGTAGAGTTTATACAATGGGAAAGAAAACTCAACCGGTACACTGTCTCATAATAGTAAATCAACACTGTCGAGGTTCCATAGTGTCACACAGCGGAAATATAATAACAAATGCACATATAAGTATAGATAACTATCACCTCCTGTCGGTCCACCTGTAGAACTCCCTAATCACCCACCTGCTCTCAATCAACTCATTTATGAGTAACCAAGATAATAAGAAGCAAATCATAAAACCTCGGGTCAGACAACAGTTTGGTGTGAGCGATATCAAATCTCAAAATACTATAAAACTCGATGATATACAGAACGGAGGTATATAAACCATACCTGACCTATCCCTATAACCACAGAGTCAGCACATAAACATAAGCAATATGCTACTCTATAACATCATAAAAAGGTATACCATACTCAGTATCTGTCGGGGTGCCTAGGTATCTCCACCTATAGTCCCTACTCCATACTAAGTAAACTTCAGGTATCTAGGTATCTCCATCCATACCTACTCCACACTATGTCAAGTCAGGGTATCTTGGTATCCCTTCAAGTTAGGGTATCTTGGTATCCCTACCACAATACCTATCTAGTGTGATATCCTTAGGGTGATAGGTGACTAATGAGCAACCATTACAAACATAGCATCCATCAAATAATACCAACTGCCATCCAATGTGCCAAATATATGATGACTCGTATGACCCTCTACGACTCTCAAAGACTAGTGGAAATCCTGGTTCTCGATTGTGTTCACCGTACTCAACGGTTAGAAACCCCGCACGGTTGTCCCTTGTGATACCTCTGTGCCATCTAACCTAGACCCTACCGATCTAAAGGACAGACTGGTGCTACTAACCCTCGGGTGCCCCCACATATAGTACTCTTGCTTTGAACACAACCAGAACACTCTGAGTCATCAAAGAGCCCTAGGCACAAACACATCCATCGAGCGCTACTCACTCGATATAGATCCAAGCCCTACTGGCTCACTAATTTTTTTGGTCAAGAGCCCTAATACTCAATCCAGTCCATTGTCTATAGCCTCGCTCCAATCTGAGCTACCATTCTCAATTCCGCTCTATGCCTGAGCTCCCGATCGAAGAAAACTACTATCTTGCCATCCAACGCCCAAGATCTAGCATGATCTATACAGTCCTGATACTATCATCACAGAGCCTATTCCATACATCATCGAGTCACTATCCACAGTATCAGACTACCGGATCGAAGCACCACATCCCTGCCTCACCATCAAAATCACTAGGTCGAAGCACCACATCCCTACCTCACCATCAATACCACTAGCCATAGGGTAATAACATCATATCTCTAAACTGGTCGCATGAAATCACGTCATGCACCACGGTATTTCATCAACGTCAAAGCCACTGATCGACCAAATTGCCAGTCAATAACAATAATGGACATCGACCACTCTACTATGGCTAATACCATCCACCTTGGTCTTGTATTTAACCGAACAATTAAGTACAGACTAAACGGAAACGTCTGACATCCACTCTGAAGTCTAGATCCATCGGCACGTATCCCAAACACTCTTCTACAACTCATCTTATTCATTAGATTTTCGCATGTGCGGAACTCCAACGTACAAGATGCTACCTAAAATCAAATCACCGCTAATCAGCATTTTCAACCAAAATAGCCAAATAACAAAGAAGCCAAATAATCACATAAACATCCAAACATCCATCCATCCATCCAAAACATACATACAACATAAACAATCCATCCATATCAATCAATGTGGGAAAAAACATCAATAATAGGACTAATCTAATAATTCCCTAACTATTGTACGACGATGGAAAATACGTGATATTCTTTAAAATCATCTAAAAGTAATTATATATTCTATTATAAAAATATAGCTGCTGTATGTATATATATATATATAATATCACGTTTTAAAACCAAAAATCATTCTCGAGCGTCAATATAACTATAAAGAACCAATCATAGTAAAGTGAGAGATAATATCACTCACCTTAGCCAAATCTATCCAAACTAGTGCCAAAAGATAGATCTCGCCAATACGATCCAAATGCAAGAAACCGCATCCAAAATGAACCTCGTATGCAAAAGATATTGTAAACATAAGAATCGTAATTAGCGAACTAATTAAATAATTAACTAATTACCATCACTAACCACCAATCCTTCTTCTCCAATCAAGGCTGCGTGCACATAAGAGCAGCCTGTGCATATCCGTGACCTTCCTTCCTCGGTCTCTCTCTCGATTCTTGATGAAATCTAAATCCATTTTCGCCAAACGACTTTACATCGAAATCTCCTCAATTTTGACATATATATTGCTCGACTACCTGACCCCTGCAAATCGCGACCTCAAGACCCGTGCCCTTGAACTGCTTCATATGGCCATGAACATAAATTGTTTTGATGGATCGAGAGTCACCAAAATCGATGGAGAGTAGCATCTCGACGATAGAAACATGATGATGATCACCGATTCAATAATCGTCGACCAAATCTCCGACGAATCCGAACCCTAACCCACAGCCAAATGGGTCAATCTCCACCAACCATCACGAAACCCTAGATCCATGGTATAGAATCGAAGCTCTCTCCGATACGAATTCGATGCAATTTATTTTGTGATTTTTAGGTTAGTGGATTGGGAGAAACTGAATTTTGAAGATAAAGAAAAGAGGTGGCCATGGAAACATAGTTTCAGCTATGAACAGTGATAAGTGGAATTAATAAAAATGAAGGGAATTGAATTCAAAGGCTATATATAATATTTTATTCCTCTATTTTATTTAATTTCTCAATAAAATAGCTATGCGTTTCGAGCCCGTACGATCAAACGACGTATCTGATTGCCATGAAACTCATCTGCGTACATCACCTTATTTTTCTGGATCCAACGGCACTAACCGTATCTCCATCTGAGACTGGGCCCCGAAAGGCTAATTTCGCATATTTCGAGACCATTTTGGCCATCGGATCGTCCGATCTCGAAATATAGCGATCCTTATACTCATTTAAATCCATAACATCAATCTAAACTTAACGGAAGTGGTCTCGAGTCCTGATTCGGTCATATGAAAAAAACCACATCTTCGAGCCTTTATGTAATTAACGAGTAAATATTTAAATAAACGATTTAAATATTCGATCGTTAAAAATACGGGTTGTTACGAAATCAGAGGTTATTCTAGATCATTATAGCTAAGGACTCGAGTAGTTGCCTAAGTGTTAGTCATAAGCCATCACCATTCTGTGTTACCTCGAAATTATCATATCATATATCAATTGTTGTAAATCAAAGTTGTCCCGTGTTCATTCGGGTGTTAACTATCATATATCAAAATCAATGTCATCCAGTGTTCGTCTGGGGTTAAGTTATCAGATCATAAATCAATATCAGTGTCATCCCATGTTCCTCTAGATTTCATTATCATAGGTAAATCAATTGTCGGGTAATCAAAGGTCGATAATCGTGTAAATTCATTGCCACCGGTTGGAACATTATTTGTAAATCATCTAGTATTGCCTAATATCCCACTATAAGAATGCCCAACCAAATCGAAGTAATGACCTTCACCAATCATTTGGTTATTATAAGTTATCAATTAAGGTAGCATTGCAATCGATAGGAGCATCATCTATAAATCATATGAAATCGCTCAGCATCCCATCATAAATGAGTCTAACCGAATCGAGGCAATGACTAAATCCGATAATCATTGTCAAATCATTTAAAAGTCAGGTGGCATTTAAACCCAAGTCTAGTTTTAGATCTCTCTGGATCGCATTATCAATATCTATGTTAGCTTATGATCTCTTCGAATCATGAATCTAATCTCCAATCTCTTTAGATCGTTAATCTAATTTTTGATCCTTTCTGATCATTGGTTCATATTGAGTCCAATCCGCTCACTCTTTGACAAGGGAACCCAACGACCAAGCAAGTTCATCTGCTCACTCTTTGATGAGGAGACTTGCTTCTTACGATTCATTGCCCCATCTCTTCAGTCAGGAGAACTGTGTTCAATCAGTTCATAAATCAATATCATGGGTTAACCAGTTCTTCGTTGGTGTTTCGAAATAAATATCAATTACCATGTTCGATTGACTTTCAAAATAAAATGTTAATTCATAGAATTCAAATTCAAACATCAAACAAACATCACAATATCAAGCATCACTCCAAACATCCAGCTTAGAGCATTGCTAGAGACTGATCAAAGTCATGTTCATGAGTAAGCGGCCTAATTGTAATATTGCATCATTTATTTGCAAATAAAAGGAAAGCGCGGGAATAGAACCTGACCCCCTTCTGTCCTGATCACGGGATAACTATTTTTGGCCTAGATCCAAGGCCGCTTTTAGATACATTCATTATGGAGGGTGGCTACTCCTGGTGCACTACTGTAGTTTCATTCCTCACGTATTGTTGCAGCAAGTTGTTCCAACCTGCTCCACTATTAGACCCCGCAGATGCCTACATTCATTTGTTTCATGCCCATCCAGTTTATGGAATAGGGAAACTTTCCAGACCTCTTCTCCTGATCTGTGAGCTCTCTTTCACTAGTTTCTGGTCGAGAATTTGCTCCTGACATCCAAGTAAATCCTCTTTGGGGTTTCAATCAGTTTTGTATACGAAGAAAACTTCAGTTCCCTCTTTACATGCTTCAGTCCTCCGTGGCTATCATCAGCCCTCCGCTTCCTTTGTCTTTTCCATATCCTACTTCGGATAGTCCTCCGTCATCTACAACATTAACCTTAGCATTCTCAGCTTTAGCATCCTCCTAGTGCAATTATCTTTTAACCTTATGATAAACTCTACAAGATCCATTGGTGGATCCCTTTCCAAATCAATTTTAAAATCTATTTTATTCGCAACTCCAAACACCACCGACATCAGAACTATTGATGGTTCCGGCTTATAAACTATAGTGGCTGCTGCATTAAATCTAATTAGGTAACTCCTTATGGTCTCTTCGGCCCTCTATTTAATGTTCAAAAGCGACATTATATTCTTTGGCTAAGAAATGTGAACTCTAAACTTTTTCATGAATCTGTTTACCAATTCGGCCCATGTGTTGATGGACCCATTTTCTAGCTGTTTGAACCATTTGTTGCTAAATCTGTTAAGGGTAATGGGAAACACCATCCCATTACCTCCTCAAAAGCACCCAACACCTCAATATGTCTTATGTATCTCATCAGAGAACTGTTAGGTCTGTCTTTCTGTCGCACATCTCCAGTGTCGGTAGCTTGAAATCAGGTGGATTCCTCGCTTATCAGATGTTAAGGGTGAAGGATTTATGTTCACGTCCTCAAGGCTCTGGTCTAAGAGTCCATCCCTTAGCGCTTATCTAACTATTTCAGTAATTCTTCCACTATTATCTAGTAAAAGTCTCTATTCATGTTTTCATTCCGCCCCATATTCCTACGACGAGCTGCTGGTTCCAAATCATGTTGATGTGCGTTCTAATTTACATTCCATTGTTCAACATCATTTATCAGGTGTGGTCCATCTTTGCTAAAGTTCAAGTCCATCATTTCACCTTGCCCTCTCGGATTAACGCCGAACTATGCATGTGATCGGTACCGATTTGAGGTGCCTCTTAGGGGTTGCTCCATTTTGTCCTACTCAATTGTCAGGTGCATTTGTTTTGCCTACTGGCCTTTGGTTCTGGTTTTCAGCGACTCCAGCTGTCCTTGGCTATTCGATCCTTCTGAAGAATCTCTCCATCATTTTTGTTGATAGGCCATCATCCTATATTGCATCTCCCCCATCATTCTTTCCATCTCACCTATAGTTACATTGATGGATGGGTGGTTAAATCCCAAGGACACCTCCTGGCTACCCCTTTGTTCTTGTTGACTTCCTCCAGTTATAGATTTGGTGTTAAACCTCTTTACCTTCTTCAATTCAAGTTTCAAGTTGTTAAATCTGAGTTTTATTAGTGAAAGACCAAAATGTTTACACCAAAATTGGCATAAACACCCAATTGACTAATAGTAATGTAAAATATCAAAGAAATAGAAGAAATAACACGAAAAGAACATAATATTTTCATAGTGGTTTGATGAATACTCCAGCCTACGTCCACTTAGTTGATTTCCATTGATTATTCTCTGTTCTTACAAAGCTGTTTTATAGCTCGGTAGTCAGAACTCGATAGGTATCCAGTGCAGTTACAATTTTACAACTCGTTGCTGTTAGGAGTTCAAAATAAGGAAGAGAATGAAAAATTCCCTTTTCCAAGCACTCTCCACCTCTATTTATAGGTGAAAACCTCCAAGATAATCTCTGGAAATTCTTCCAAACGAGCTCCACGTCGTGCACGGTCCTCCACATAAGTCGCTTGACCAACCCGATCTAAGTGTTACAAGTCGGACTCGGGTTATGTGTTGCAACCTGATCCAAGTGTTACAAGTCGGACTCGAGTTGTTTGTTGCAACTCGAGACCGAGGTTAATTAGTTTGACCTGGCATTTAACTTGAGTTTGGTTTTGAGCTCGTGCATTACTTCATTTTTCCCTTAGTTTGATCGGGTTCTACCATCCCTTGCTTTAGGTCCAACCCTAGGTTTTTGTCCATTTTCTCGAGTTATAACTCAGGTCTGAACTGGCTAAACCGAGTTGTGAAATTAAGTTAAATTTTCTTCTCCTACTTCTTGTTATCTCCACTATCTGTCTTCGTGCGAGTTTTCCCAATTCTTCGAGTCCATTTTTGACACTTTTCAGATGATTTATATCCATTTTTCCATCGTTTTCTAGTCAAGTTTAACTACTCGAGTCTGTTCGGTGACCATGGAAATTTTGCTAATAACATATATCATCTTCATGATGCCCTAGCTCATCCTCCTTCTTTCGAAGAACTCACCTTCTTACTCAACTTTAAGAAGAGACAAAACTCACTTTTATGTTAATAATTGAAGCTTACACCGCTGTAAGGTTGTCAAGGCTCTTAGTAACAAGCGTATCTACTTTAAAAGCAATATTTCTTCATTCGCTATCCTGAAAGCTTCAACCGCTTCTAATTGTTTAGCCATAATTTTTCTTACCTGATAACTTCCTTACACTTAGGCTTTCTTCACCCAAGCATCTAACATCCTTTCATATCTCTGTCAGATCTCTCGGAATGAGTCCTTGCCAAGGGACTTGTGAACACACTAGCACTCCTAAAGTTGATCAATCACGACTTGAGAAAAACAACATATATTCTTACAAATGCTCGATTGCAACAATACCACCTCCTCTACAATGGAAGGAGCATTGTCCTTAATCAAGTTTCTACCAAAGTAACTTCAGTCTTGCTGGTCCTTTTGCTCTGGTGGGCGACTCTGACAATAATATACGGAGGATTTAAGAAGGATAGGGCATCGAGGCAAACCTGGGAGAAGAAGAAGAGAATAAGGAAGCCTAAAACTTGGGCAAGGAATAGATAAAAGGAGGTAACATAGGAGTAGCCAAGGGCGAGGAAATGGATAAAGGAGAGAAAGAATGAGAAGATGAAGAAGATTAAGATGAATACTAGAACGTTGGTGGAGATGAATCATTTGGGGAGACATCATCTGAAAGCACCATTGTTACTTCACCTCCAAGGCCAAAATTGCAATCAAGTCTTCTTTACTTAAACTTAAGCAACATTACAGTCCCTTTGAAGAGTCAACCCCTCTAGTGGGTGCATCTGAAAACATCTTTGGCTCTTTAAGTGATCTTATGACTCTCTTCGACTTCCCTTCTGGTGAGTAAAATTTTAAAGACATCCTTAATACCAGCCCCCGTGAATTCGGCTTCCGATTAGGAGACATTCTTGCGACCGCAGAGAGTGATGAGACTCCATCTTTGGAACCCCTAGAACATGGTCCGTAGGTTACTTAGTGAAAAGTGAACACTTCACAGACTTCTATGATCATGAGCACAAACACTTTGTAACATCCCATTCTGAAATTAAAATAAATTAAATATTTTATTGAATTCTAACCAATAAATTGAATTTTTGGATTTATTTGATAAGAAAAGGAAAGTATTGATTTAAAATTCAAATTTTGAAATTGAATTGTGTTTTAAAATTCAAAAGTTATCTGAAAATTTCTTTTGGCAAAATAAATAATAATCGCAAAATTTTAGAATTGTTTTATAATTATTAAAAATTGAAACCGATTTTCAATGATCAAAATTGTTATAGAAATGAAATAAAATTTGGTAAAACGCCTTAAGTAGACTTTTAAATGGATGTAAAATGTTTATTTAAAGGCAGTTACATTTAACATTGGTTCTTGATATTAATTGAATTTAAAATGGAATTAATAAATTTCCCTTCGTTTCATTAGACCACCCTTCCATCCTTTTCTTGGTCGTTACAGCCTCTCTCCTTAATAAAACCTGATACCAATATTCCCCCAACATTAATCCCTAATTCATAAAGTAAGTAAAAAAACACATGTTCGGGAAATTAATAGCGACGACAAGGAGGTGAGGCGACGTTAGAGTTAGGCTTGGAGGAAGTGTTGCGATGGATGTAGGAGGCTGGTGACGAGTGATTATGCACATTCGATGGTGAGGAGGTCAACTTCAATGTCAAGGCTAGAGATGCCTTTGGTTGAGTGTGCATGGGTCAATGACAAGGGATGTAGGTAGGCGACGACATAGACGCGAGGCGATGGTGGGGCTGCACATGTGCGTAAGGTGGAAGAGTTGGCATGACTAAATGGATGCACGACGAAGATCAGCGTGCGATACGCATGGCCAATAACGCACAAACTTCGATGGTGGTGTGACTGGGCTAGGCGAGCAATAGTGCGATGGTATGGTAGTGTTCTGGCTGTTGAAAATAGGATTAAAAAAGTGAGTATAAATCTCCTTTTTATTTAAATTCAAACTTCAACTACTCTACTGAATTAGTTGCTGGAGTAAATTATATTATTTAATTGAGTATATCGATTGATTTTGCTTAAGTTTCTTTGCTATTATGAATTCATGTTGAATAAATTATGATGTATGATATCGTCTTAAGTGATTGATTTAGGTTGAATTGCTTCATGAAATCATTTTAAGGAATATAAAATCATTTGTAGAAGAACAATAAAATAAAATCTACATTTCTATTTTTCAATTAAATTGAATTTATACTGATTGATGATGGCTTGGTAGCCATAATTATTATCTGTAGATGGTTGATAGTTGATTGTTTGATAAATGATTATTTGTAATTGATGAATATGGTCGAATGGTATCCTATATATGTTGATATTGATTGTTCTGGGTGATAGAAAAATTATATTAAATGAGTGATTTGAATTATTTACATGAAAAATAGGATGTGAATATTTAAAGCTAGTATAATGTTTTAAAAGAGTTTTATTTTGAAATATATTTGAATTCATTTATGAAAGAGGTTGAATAGAATTTATTAAAAATGAAGTTGATATATTTGTATTTGGATTTTATTAAATATAAATAATAATGTGAATTTTTAATTATAAAGGAATTTTATTTTATTTTATATAAATAAAACAAATTTTTTTTTGTGTGTATCGATTTTGAAAGTAAAAAAGAAGTCTGAATATTATTTGAAATAATTTCTCTTTAGTTTATAAATTTGAAATAAATAAATTTTATGAGATTTAATACCAAAGAAATTTTAATTGATTTACTGTTGAGAATTTGAATTTGTGTGAATTATTTTCAAGTGGAAAATAATGGGTTTCAAATAAAATTGAATTTAAAATTCTATATCAATATTTATATTTGGATTTTGAAGTAGAAAAGAATTTTATAAAATAAGATTGATTTATTTTATAAATAGTTTGAATTGGAATTTAGACCATAAAGGTTGAATGTTTTATTTATATAAGCTTTTCTATAAAAGAAATTTTTGAGAATTTTTTGAAAGGTTGTTACATATTTTGTATAAAGTAAACCAAAGGTATTTTGATAGTATTTTTACTGTTGAAAATTCCTAATTTGAAAGAAATAAAATGATGATTTTGTGTATTTCCCCATTTGGAAATGGCGTTGATAATTTTACCTTTTTAAAAGGGATTGCTACTTGTTTTATAATCAGTTTGGATGTTATTGCTTTTGGTATAGCTCAAAGCTAATGCCTAAGCCTAAATCGTAGGGGTTAGACTAAAAGGTTCCTTCCATGGGTGTCAATTGTAGATGAGCAATGTTATGATTTGTTGATCAGTTATGATCTATTATGATGAGCATTCACCTTATGAGGATATTTATTTGAATTAGATTTGGTTAAACCGTATTGTATCTTGAAATCTAGTTTTGAGGACATTATTGAATATTTTGGGAATAGTTTCAATAAATGAAAAGTAGCAATTTTAAAGAAATAAAGGGGAAATTCTATTTTTGCATAATGTTTTGGTAAAATGTTTTGGGATAAATTAGATTTGCAAATTGGTTTGGGAAATATATTACAAAGGTTGGTTTTATACAAATTCAGAATTTTTTTGTATATAAAACCAATATTTTAACATCGTTTACAAAGTAAACCTCTAGTATATGATTTCAGAATATATGGAATTTTCGTGAATAAAGTAGTTTCATATTTGAAAATCTATTTTGAAGTGATTTTGTGGAAATGATTTGAAATAAAAGGAATTCAGAAATCTATTTTAAAAATAGTTTTTGTTTACTAGGCCTATATGGAATTATTTATGGGTGTTGACTATATTGATAAATTTGTGTTTATAACCAATTAGAGTTATATTTAAACTTGTCACACTCATTACGTTATTATTTGAGCTCGGTTACACTCACAACTAGATTATTGCCTGACTCGGGGTTTGTTATGTATTTGACAATCTCGGGTCAAACTGAGGTTGTTTTACAGATCAATTTTATGATTTTATGTGCTTTCCAGGCTATGATATGGAGTTGGAGTAGATGACGATGACGAGTAATTGCTCTGTTTGTACTTATATTGAATTTTTATCGGTCAATATGATTTGGTATGTTATAAATATATATGAGATAATGTAGTAAACCTTTGGATATGATATAATATTCATTATTTTTATTCACTCTGATTCTATTAGTTAGGAAACTTTTATCTATCTCTAATACTGTATTATTCAAGTCTATAACTCCTGTACATTGCCTTGCATCAAGATGAGATACATAGATGTATTCAGGTACTGAAACGTATCCATGTTGGCCCAAAGTACTGTATATGAGAAATCACTCCTTCCATGCCCATTGATTCGAGCTATCAGACGATAAACTCTCTCTGATATTTTGGTTACTGGAGCCGGAGAATCACACTTAGCACTCATTCTTAATCCAGTGCTTTAATGCTAACCTAATTCCTTTTCTTTTCAGCTACAATGAGGAGAGGCTACCACTGCAAGAGGGTTATGTTTTATTGCAACATCAAGGACCTCCCTATAGTTATGCTAATGAAGGCCTTTCTAGACATAAGGAGGTCATTCAGCAGCTCAATGAATGGAAGAAGCTCGCCAAAGGCCTCTACGATGTCAACCATGCTAACTAAGTGATCATCCATTCCCTCAACATGGAGATGTCCGATCATAATAGAATACATGAGGACTATAAGCGAGATTTGGCATTGATTACACAAGAAATAGACGAGAAAGCAAACTCGACCAAGGATTCTCGATAAAGGTTGAACAATCTAGCCAATGTTCATGCGAAAGAGACTCTAGTACTAAATTCTCAACCGATGACTACCTATACTACTAACATCGAGTTCGAGAAGAAGGACCGAAAGAAAGAATATGAAAACGAGGCACTTAACACTTAAGGCCAAAATCGAGAAGCTCAAGGTCAAGTTGAAAACGGAGCGAGATTCAAAGGTGCAGGCTCAAGGTGAGTCTTCCAATCTAAAAGTCAAGATGGTTGACGTTGAGAAGGAAAATGAAGACCTCAAAGAAAAAGTTATCAAAATCGAGGAAGATACGGAAGCTACTCTTCTCCAATTCTTTTACAAAAAATGAAGAATCTAAAGTGGATTGGAGATGGCTATCATGGAACACTCGCTCACACTTTGGAGCTAGGTAGTTAATATCAGTATCGGGTACATATTGGTCAAGTACCGATATGAGATATTTTAAAATATCATGATAATATTGGATAATATCGGTAAAATATCGGACATGTGTAGAACAATTTATAAACGATATTGTACAATGTTACAATGTTATATTGATATTAAGTTTTCAAATATTTTGATAAATAATGCCAAATTACTATCGAAGACTGATTGCATATAGTTTACAGATTACAATCCGTTTACTGAGATATTCTATTAAATACAAATCATAATGCATGCTTATAAAAACGAAGAAATTCATATATTGTACATCTTTATTATTTCTTCATTTTTTACTATATGCATTATTTCTTCAATCATCTATATTACCTTCCTAAATTTTTTGTATTTATAGTTTTTTCATTTTCATTTTCGCTTAATTTATCGAATAACCAATGTTGATTTGATACCCATTACTACTTTAGCCCATTTCTTATTGATAGGTTAAATATATTTGTTGTTTTCAACTTTTGGTCCTTAGTATTGATATTATGCTAACTTACCAATTAGAAATGGTAAACAAAAAACAATTAAAAAGAGAAGTAGCTCTTTCATGATCTTGTTTTTACTACTAAAGTCTTCACGGAAAATAAAATATATAAAATAAGGGAATAAGTAGAGTTTTCTATATTGAAAGACTAATGAAGAAAAATAAAACCGCATGATTAAAATTGAAAAAATTAATGCATTGAAATTTCTAATATGGTCTAGTTATTTTCATTCACCATATACAAAAAATAAATATTGAGAATGTAAAGAATTTATTTCTAAATACATTTTCTCCAACACATTCAATAACAAATGATATTCTTAAAAATATTGGGTTTTTTACATGAAAAATCATAGCGATATATGGATAAATATTGGATGATATATCGGTAACGATATTTTAAGAGATATTTTGAAAAAAAATCGGCTTGGGCGATATATCAACGATATTATCCGTTATTAAGTACATAGCTTGGGAAGAAATTTGCAAAGGGTATGAGGTACCAGCCACAACGTTGATGAAGAATTCTTAAAAAAATGGATTTTGGATGAAGATTATTTGGTGGCCATAGAAAAGGGCACGAAGATCATGGCACCAGAGGCCGTAGTCGGAGAGTAGGCGTCCATCGAGGTTGATGTTGGTCCTAACTTGTTGGATCATGCGGACAACTCCACTTTAACTCTTAAGGAGCCTTTAGTAGATATCATTAATTCTATGACAACCACTTTGGAGGTTGTTGTAACTAAATGTCTGTCCCTGCCACACCTGGCATTAACACTTCATCTCTCACTCCTTTAACCATTCATCCGACTCAACCTACAATCAAGGAGGGAGAAATTGTCAAGTTCCTACTAAAAAACACTCCAATCTGTCAAGTTATATCTCTAATCTCCCCAGTCTTTGAGAAACTTCACTTCTCGCTTGAGGATGTCACTAATCTCTAACTTTATGTATGTAAATTTACAAGTCATCCATTGTTGCTTCCTCCGCCACTAGCTGCTACATCATGCCCAAGCGCCATCACGACTACCTCTACTAGTGTCACTACAACATTCACCCCTGCTTCTTCCTTCCAGCTCTGGACCCGATATTGATTTAGAGAAAACAGGGGTGCTAGAGGGAGTGAAGGATGTTGACCAGTCCTTTGAAGGAGTGAAAATAACAGAATAACTAGTGCAAAGGGTCCCGACACCACGCCCATGGAAGAGAGGCTAAAAATTAAAATCTCCAAGATCATGATTAAATATGAGCCATGCATATAGAAAGCCACTCTCGTTATTTCACACTCCACTCTTAAGACGACCGCCCTACACCGGGCCACTTAATATAACTAAATAGCGCATTGCTGTTGTGCCCAGCCAATATAGGACGATTGCCAAAGGTAAAAGGTATAAAACATCATAGAAGCTGTCATATATCTAACAGCGCATGGAATAAAATATAATATACATCTAGATATAAAACAGGAGAGATAGTAATAACTAAGCGAACCAAATATCAGTGCACAGATCCATAGAGATAAAAAACAGACTACTAGAGTTTATACAAAGTGGAAATAAACTCAAATAAATGGCTTGTAATAATAAGCAACCCTATCAAAGCCTCACAGTGTTGCACATCGAAATAAGCATAATATCCACATATAATATAGAAGCTCCATCCTATTTTTCCCCTACACTACACTGCATACACCTAGACCTATTATCTAGTCTACTCATTTAAGAGTACCCAAGGTAGTAAGAAGCAAAGCATAAGACCTTGAGTCCGACAATAGTCTGGTGTGAGCAGTAAGTGAATCTCAATATACCATACAAGTCGATGTTGTAAGGACTAAGGTACAAAAACCATACCTGACCTATCCCTATATCTAAAGAGTTAGCACATAACATCTATAATATGCTACTCTACTATCATCATCAAACTGTACTACTTCCTAAGTATAGTACTTGGTGTCTAGGTATCCACGTCCTAAATACCTACATCTTGTGACATCCCTAGAGTGATAGGCTATGGGAGAAAAAGTAAAAGCAAACATAACGTCCATCAAATAATCCTCATTACCGCTCAATGTGTTTGGATAGAAGACAGCTCATATGGCAGGATCATAAGCCAAAGATCCAATCAAAACTTGATTCCATGATGCTCAATCTGTGTCACTTCGTAAGACTAGGAACTCATAGTCACAAGGTCCAGAATAATCTATGGTCATAAGGTCTAGACACATTCATAATCCAAGTGGGTATCCCAACTTAACCCCACTGTATAAGCACACATGAAACCTCCGAGTGTCTACGATCCCTTCGCACATGCCTTCATAATGGAACACAGTCATAATTGCATTTTACCCATATCCATAGTGGAACACGGTAATAATCCCACTCATGAGTCCTCATTGAACCTGCCCTTTTTGGATCATCATTATGGCCCCAGTCATTGAGCCACTATCATCAGAACCTAACTCCATCCACTATCAAGTTACCATACTGAAGCTATCACGTCAAAACGCTCCAATATCACTTTGTTTCTTAATCATCGGTCTTCATTGTGCTATCACATCACCATCAAAAGATTGATAAATGAACGAACACCTTCAGCATGACCTACGAAGCCTACACTTCCCTTCTTGAAAGTTCCAACCTGATCTAACCAAAAGATACAACTCGACACTGACCTGATTTACTCATCGCAGAGTTGTATACTTAGCCAATTTTGGCTAAGTAATTATCCCACTCCATTCCCCCAAGCTCCCAAGTCCAAATCATCGACCTACTACTAATAAAACATGTCGGTACCAAGTAGAAGTGCTCAGTGCGAGGTCCTGTACTTATCCAACTTTTGGCTCTTATCCCCCTAGAACCTTCTCCTTTTCTTGTCTCGAAGCATTCCTCGAAGTTCCATCTCGTCTAACCCGAAGCACAACCCAAATCATCTCCCACCAACCTAATTTCCACTGACCAAAAACCACTCATCGCGGACACTTTCTACTGACCAGAATTTGGTGCGACTTGAACCGTTGGCTCCTTCCATACTCTAAAATCCATCCTCCAAGTTTCAACCAATTCCGACCATCTTTGGCTTCGATTTTCCCAATTCGACAAGCTCTTTCCTACCTACCTAAAAGTATTATCAAACCATATCAATTCACAACAAATTTGAAATATCACCATACACACATACAATTCATCAAAACATGAAAATCAAGCAAATCCTACCCTAGATTTAACTTTTACACTAACATGTCAATATGATCAAAAAGGGCTGCAAAACCATTTAAAAACCAATTTAAATCATTTTAATTTCAGCTATAAACATGTATAAAAGTGTGATTAAAGTAAGAAAATGTTTTAGGATCAAAATCATGTTAAAAACATCAAATTTAACTACGTAAACATGCATAGTAGAGTGAGAGGTCAAGAACCACTCACCAACTACCAAAGTTACCACTTTGATCCTTAAATCCGAGATGAATAACTAAGAATCTGAATTTGCAAGCACAAAAATGATAGATCTACTATTCCTATCACTAATTACCCTTCTAATAATGATTTGGCTAAGATTAGTATGGAAAAAGAGAAGCTTTTTGATAGAACTAGGTTTAATGGAGGTTTGCGATTGTTTTGGGAAATGGGAAATGTGATTAGAAATGTCCCATCAACCCCTATTAGGTGAAAATCCTGAAATTAGTTAGTGGACTTAGGTTTGGGCCTAACTAATTACTCACGAATATTGGCCAGTAGCAACCAAAACTTAAAACATGCATAACTTTCAAATAGTATGTCCGTTTTATTATTACGAACACTCTATGGAATGGAAAACCATTATCCTGAAGTAATGAAAGTGGTTTCAGATCCTAAATCGACCCCTATCAAAATTTATAGTCCATACAAAATTTTTAGGGTTAAAATGGTCACATAAAAATTCTATAAAAATCATAGATGTGGAAATGTCCCTAAGAGTCATTTTCCAAAATTTTAGAATCATACAACTCATATGAATGAAATAAATTATTTTATGATCCTCTGATACATAAAACACCGGTCGTTACAACTCTTAAGGTAGTTGGCATATCTGCTGAAACTTCCAAGTCCCACATATTCCAGTAGTGACCACAATTAGGAGGAAGACCCTGAGGGTCATCTAGCACCTCCAAAGGATGTCTAACTTCCGTAGGGAAAGCCTCCTTCCAACAGGAAGGATGGGAAGGAGAAGAAGAAGGGGAGAAGGGAAAAGCATGCTTAGGAATAGTTCTTTAGTTGTCTTCTATATTTTGTTCTTTTTCCTTCACTCTGTATATAGGCTGACATTGTGCTGGAGTGGCCCTTGCTGGTCTTTTTTGTAAGTAAAAATATTATTTTCTGTTCAACCATTTTCTCACTTACATTATTGCATTTTTCATTCCTTCTGACTGTATACTTACTTGCATGTATAATATAATCGTCTTTATTCAATTACGTATATATTATTCATGCATGTGTCTATGCAATGCAATTATTTACTATAACTTTGTAACTCTCTGCAATTGCTCAGTATCATTTCATACTTAGTTCTGTTTATCATTTCTACTTCTTATTTGGCTAAACAAAACTATGCTTCTTTTGCTAGACCTATTTATCTCTGGCTAAATGTATCTTGCTCAACTGTAAACAAAGCTATGTTTCTTCTTCCAACTCTGTAACCATCCCCATTTATATTCGGTTGGACGTTTTCCATTCAGACGTAAATGAGGTCGTATTTGCAAAAGATTTCATTTTGCGTTGACTCTTGTCTCTGGGAACTACCATTTGAGATGTATGTCTCCGAGCATTTATCCTTGATTTTTCCTTTCTTTAGGCGATAATCAAAGATAATTCATCAACCAACCTTATTTATCGTCAGCTGAACATATCACGTTAGGCCGTAAACAAGGTTGTACTGGAATAGACTCAGTTGCACACAAACTCCTTTCTCCCGGAATCGGTGTCTCTTGATGCCTGTCTCTTAACATCCATCTTCGACCCTGCCTATCTACGAGCACTGGTCAAAGATGCTTTATCAACCATCTTCACTTATTATCGGCTGAGTGTGTCTTGCTAAGCCATAAAAGAGGTTGTACCTACAAAAATATAAAGTTCTACACCAGTTCCTATCTCTAAGATCTGGTGTCTTAGATGCCTATCTCTAAGCATCAATCCTTGACCTTGCCTGTCTACGGGCACTAGTCAAAGATTTTATATATAGGGGCAATCGGCTAATCAACCCAGTATGATTACACTCTAATGATCTGATCATGGATTGAAGGATTTTATCAGCACTATCTCCAAGTACCTAAACATTTGGTTTTTCAGAATATAGAATGTCTGATTCCATCGATCACGTGGCATAAATCAGTCAGCTTCCCGCCAAAGAAAGCCGGTGACTTCTGTTCCAACTGAACCGGGGATGGGTTAAGACTTTTAATAATATGGTTCCATTGATTTTAAAATCCAACTTTATTTGAAAAAGAAAGAATAACAGACTCTGCCTTATCACAAGTCATCCTATTAATCAGGACGTCTTATTTGCGAAAAGTAAACTGAAGTAAAATAGCATCGTATATGATGGTTATTCCATGCCAGCGAAATCAGAGTCCCATCAAGAATCGATAGCTTAAAATTTCCATTCTCAAGCTTTTGTTTAGTCACGTAAGGACCTTCCTAGTTTGGACCAAGTGCCCCTATACTAAGAAGGACCAATTTCAAAATGAGGTCGCCTATCTTAAAGGTACAGTTTTTAACCTTGGCATTAAATTATTTTATTGCTCTTTTTTGGTGAGCAACTACCCTCAAGTCAGCCTCTTCTTGCATCTCTTCAACTAAGTCGAGGGTCTCAAGCAAGAGTTCCTCTTTCATATTGATACTATACTATAGTGAAATCTTTAGTGAAAAAGATAATTATGATTCAATTGGAATTATGGACTTAGTTCCATAGGCGAGGGCGAATGGAGAGTGGTCAGTCACAGACTCGTGGGTTGTCCTATAAGCCCAAAATGCGGGTAGTAGCTAATCAACCCAGTTGCTCTTAGCTCTCTTCAATCTTTTTTGATGATCATGTTCACCGCCTTTTCCCATTCATTTGCTTGCCGGTGTGCTACTGCTGAAAAGCTTTTCTACCGAGCAGAAAATTCTCTAAACTCAACACTCTCGAATTGAGTTCCTTTATCAGCGATGATCTTCTATGGAAATCCATATCTAGATGAAGTTGATCACCCTTTTCAAAGTGATTGATGAAAGCGATTCCGCTTCAGCCCATTTTGTGAAGTAATCCACCACCACTATAGCATATTTCGCTCTACCTCTCGATATTAGTAGCACACTGATAATATCAATTTCCCACATCACAAATGGTCATGGACTAACCATTTTCTAAGCTCAATGGATGGGGCTCTTGGTATTTTACAAATCTCTTACACTTGTCACATCTTCTAGAATAGTTGGCCACATCTTGGCTGACCGTTAGCCAAAAGTATCCATATCGAAAAACCTTTTTTGCTAATGTCAACCCCCCAGTATGATCACCATAGCTACATTCATGCACATTCGCAAGAATTTACTTAGTTTCATCTTAAATGCACACCTCGGCAAGGACATAAAGTCCTCTCCTATATAACATCCCTTCTTGCATAACGAATCAAGGTATCTTAAGAAGGACTTTCCATAGTTCATTTCTTCCATTTGGGGGAGCCCTTTTTAACAAATAATCCATGACTCCTTTTCCTCTTTGGCCTCCAAAATCCAATCAACATCCATATTATCGATGCTTGGAGCCAACAAAACATTTACTAGAATGAGTCTATAAAGCTGTACATCCCCAGAATTAGCCAGTTTGGGCAGTGAATTAGCTATCAAATTATTTCTCTGGGAATATGTGTTATCATAGAATGTTCAATATCATTCAATGGTTCAAAAACTTTGGTCAGGTAAGGGGAAAGTCTCGCTTCCTTAGCCTGATTCTCCTTTTTCACTTGACAAACCACTGACTGAGATTCACTAAATTTATGCAATTTGTTAACTAATAGTTCCTTTGCTATCTTGAGTCATACAATTAAAGCTTTGTTTCGGCTTTATTGTTCTCATCGGGAACTCTAGCCTTAAGGCGAAGCATATCCTTCACCTTTCCAGCGTTACAATAATCATTCCTACCTTAGAATTATTGTTATTATAAGATCCATCTACATATGATTTCCATCGAGTCAATTTGGCCAATTCTTCTTCCACTTCTCTATCCCAGAGGATGAACTAAACAATGAAGTATGTCAGTGCCTTTCCTCAGTTTGCCTTCCTAGGATGGTATGATATATCATATTAGCTTAGCTCGATATTTTATTTTATTAATCTTCCTATGGTCTCAGGTCGATGTAGTACTTGCTTCAATGAGTGATCAGTAAGCACTTTATGGGTGAGCCTTGAAGTATGGCCTCAACTTCCTCGAAGTAATCAACAAACAATATGCCAGCTTTTCTAGCTTTGTATAGTTATTCTCTACTCCAATGAACCATTTGCCGATATAATACACTGGCCTTTGGATTCTGCTCTCCTCACACACCAAGGCTACACTTAGTGCATGAGCAGACATCGCTAGGTAATTAAACAAATCTTCTCCTTCCAAAGGCTTTGACAAAATTGGAAGTCTCTCCAAATGCAATAGCAAATTCTAGAAAGTAGCATCAACTTCCTTCGTCCAAATAAAATATCCTTTCTCCTTCTTGAGGGCATTGAAGAAGGATATGCACTTATCTGTTGCTTTCAAAATAAATCGACATAGTCCGGTGAGTGTCTTATTCAAGCTCAGCATTTCCGTCCTTATCTTTGGGGCAGTAACCTATTCAATGCTTTGATCTATTATAAGTTAGCTTCTTCCCTTGATTTTATAATGTAACATAAGAACTTTCCTGGTGCAACTCCGATGGAACACTTCAGTGGATTAAGCTTCATTCTATACTTTCAAAGCACATCGTACATTTTTGAGAGATTGTCCATGTGATTTATCAGTCGTTATGACTTCACAAGCATATCTTCCACATAGACCTCCATTAATCATCCAATCTAATCTTTGAACAACTTATTCACCAACCATTGGTAAGTAGCTCCTGCATTCTCAAATCGAGTGGCATCAATCTATAATAATACAACCCCAAATTAGTGATGAAACTAGTTGCTCCTGATCTGGAACGTGCATTGCTAATTATATTCCAAGTATGCATCCATAATGGATAGTAGCTCATGTCTAGCTGTTCCATCTATAAGTTGGTCAATCCTCGGTAATGGAAAGATGTCTTTTAGACATGCTTTATTCAGGCTCTAATAATCAATGTATGTCCATCTGTTTCCATTCGTCTTTTCAAACAACACAGGATCTGACACCCACTTCAGGTACAAAGCATCATAAATGAAGCCATTTGCATTTAGCTTATCCACTACCTCTTTGAACGCAGCAAATTGCTATAGATCCATATTGTGTCTTTTCTTCACATGAGGGTATCTTGGGTCCATATTCAATGCATGACACGCTATCTCCAGCAAAATTCCACACTACCATAATGCATCCAAGAGAATACATGTAAGTTTGCTCAGAGAAACCCTACTAACTTCTTTCTCATCTTTATGCCGAGCTAAAATTCGATCTTGAGAACCTGCTTGGGATCGTGATCGTCAATCAGGATGTTGATTATCGACTCAACCGGTGCCACCTTCACATCCTCTCGCTATTTTCGTAGGTCCATTGGCTTTTCAAACCTACTAAGGATTGGCTGGTATTTTCTATACATCAACAGTCTTGATGGAGAGAAATTTCTCTACATTCTTTCCATTTTCGGGTCGCTTTGCCTCTTTGAGCTCTACGATATAGCATTCTCGACTAGTACTCTGGTCGTCTTGGATAGATCCTACTCTGTTCTCGATAGGGAACTTTATTATCAAACACCATGAAGCAAGCACTATCCTAAAACTAACAAGGGTCGGTCGGCCCAAGAAAGGATTATGGTTGAATATACATCGACTACCACAGACATCTGTACCCACGCTATCTTGTGGCTGCCCAACTCTACGGATAAATCAATTCAACCAATAGGATTCTTAGCCTCTCCTATAAATCCTTGAATCCAAGACGTACAAGGCTTTAGATCCTTCTTGTTGATTCACAATTGACCAAAGGTCTTCCTGACTAAAATATTGTCGGAGCTCCCATAATCAATTAGGACTCGATGCAAAGTTGTTGGCACGGGCAATGGCTGTAATAACCATGGAGTCAACTATCGCCATTTCCACCCCATCTGCATCATGATTTATGAGAATGATGTTATCATTCATTGTCCTCTGCTACTTTGCTGGAGTTTTATCCTCTATGGTGAAACACATTTCCTCAAGAACATGCCTCGATGAGCTATCATATCTTTCCTTCTCATTCTAGCTTTTCTTTGGAAAATGAGGTCTTCCAGATATAGTGTTGATCACAATCCCCCTCTTAGGTTGTCTTAACCCTTCTCTAGTAGACCCAGCCCGATCCCTTTAGGCGATCTATGCTTGGGCTCTATCGCACGGATTCCTCATGTACTACTGGAGCTTTTTCTTTCCGATTAAATCATTAATCTTATCTTTTAAGTGTCGTCATTTATAGGTATTGTCCCCATCAGTTTCATAGAAGCGACAATAATTACCCAAATGCATTTCTTATTTAGTAGGCTCCCTCCAAGGTGGCTTCTTATAGTTCTCGGTACCTTGGACAGTGAGGTAGTTGTTCTCAACAGAATTATTCAATGGAGTGTAATCTTCCGGTCGTGTATACCTCGTGCAGTTCTTGATGTCCGTTTCTTCCTACTAGTACTTTTTTTCTTTTAGTGTTATTATTTATGACATTTACAGCAATGTTTCAAGTGCTATCACTACTTTGTTTGATAGCAATGTTGCTTTGCATAATAGAACTCGGTCCATCAACAACAAAAGTAGTGGTCAACTCTACCTCTTCCAAGCCTAGAATTGGGATGCTTTTCTATAAAAATCATTCATGGTAGCAGTTGTTTTCTTTTCAACCATCCACCAAAATCAGTTCTTAGGTTAACTCCATTAACCGATGCCATTATTACAATCTCCTCCTCTGAATTACTTACTTCCGTCACTACAACATTAAATTGTTTTAAGAAATCCTTTAGAGTCTCTATGGAATTCTGATGGACATTCAATGAGTACATCACATCCTTCGATCGAGTAGTATGGAGCCTGAACAGCTCCATAAACTGGTTTGCTGATTGGTCAACTAACGATATAGAACTTGGCACGAGTTGAGTGAACTACATTGTACCTGCACAGTCTATGAATATAGGAAAATATCTACAGCTTACTGCATCGATAACACAGGAACTATCCATGTGCCATCTATATTTCAGTATATCTGTCTTGTATCAGTCATTCCATCATAAAATGACATCGTTGGCATTACAATCTATTTTGGATAACTCTCCTGCAGAATGTTATCGATGAATGGGGTCTGGCTAGGTGATGAAACCCACTCTTCATTGCTTCTATGCCGATTTTTGTTCAGCAACCTCTTCACCATATATGCTATATACTCCTCATTAGCTTTGGCAGCTAGATAGCAAGTGTCAAGCACAACCCTGAGTGTTTGACTTTCCAAACACTCTCGGTTCGTAGCATGATGTCTAGGCTACCCTATCTCTAGGAAAGCCATTCGTCCAGACTGTCTTTGATGTCTCACCGGTTCCACGACGTTCGTCTAAATACTAACAATCTGGGCACCGACATCTTGTCCTACGTCATTGTCAACTTTCTGCAACTTTGATTCACTGTTAGACAAATTCATTGCTTTTGCATTTTCCAGCACTTCGAATCAGCTTGGCACCAACATAATTATGGTTGGTACCAACCTTATCGACATTCGTTTGGTTTACACCATCTCTTGCACTTTACTTCTTTGATGCACCAGCAGCCTTCCACTTCAATTTTTTCTTGCCATCCCTTTGATTTTGATCCAATAAAATGAGCTTTTTCCTCAAAATTTGAAGATGATGAATACTTGGTGCTTCTCCTACGCCTTTGAGGTTGTTGGATTAACATCAGAGCAAAATTCTTTTCCATCCTTTCTAAGATAGCATTTTGATTCTCTAACATGCTCTTATTCATTTCAGCCATCATCTTGTCTAACTCTTCCTTTTTTACCATTTCCTATGGGAAGAAAGGTCCCGATTAGGCATTCAAAGGCTGAGTACTTTCATCATTATGCTAAGAGCCTTCTTCATCAACTCTACCAACGATTCCAGATTCTATGAGAACTTTCCTAGGTACCATTTCTTTTATATTTGATGTGGATTCATCTTTCAAATCCAAATAACTTTAGACCTACAACAAATGCACTTAGATCTACCTTCTAAATACTTTATATCCAAAGTTCTAAGCTAGAACTACACTTGAGAATCTTGTTTCTTAGTAAAAGCATAAAAACGTGTTGTCAAAAAATGACATAAAACCCCAGATCAATTAAAATGAGAAGAATAGATTAAAAATAAAATTAAATAGCTTGAACATATGAAATTTTATAGTGGTTCGACCTCAAATTACTGCTACGCCTACTTTAATTTTATCGATTGAGATTCTTCACAAGTACATTTGGTTTACAATGTATTAGATATAGAAAACAAACTAATTTTGGGTTTGACAACACTTTGTGGAAAAATAAGGTTAGAGAAGGGAATAAGAGATCAAAACCCCTTTGTACGTTGCTCAAACACCGATATTTATTAGCCAATCCATCCACCAAAGTCGCTAACTCGCGTAAGACCAGGTAAGAGTTTGGATCAATGCAAATAGGAAGGAAGAATAATTAAATATTGTAACATAAGTCATGTTGAAATCGACCATAATCATGTTGGTACCGATCATAATTTTCTCGGTGCTACTCCACTTTTTTTTCCTACTTGTTCACGTATTCAAGTTTCCAAGCTTTGTTGCAAAAAATACTCCAACAAATTATATCGGTGCTGACATGATTTGCCCTATGCGATATTTTTCTTTTTCTACAAAGTACCAGAATATTGCACCTGCTTCTCAAAATTGGGTCCCTTATCAAAACGTATCAGTACTGACCATAATCATGTTAGTACCAATCATACTTGACTTTCACCATTTTTTTTCTCTATCTGCTTGTGCTGCATCATTCCAAATGACTCATTAGATCTTGATCACTTTATTCATCATCTTGAAGTCCAGATCTATTCAGAAGTTGCTTGATTCAAATGATGGATAACACTATGGTTGTTATTATAGCGTAAAAACAGTATTTTGAAATGATTTCCAACTTTAAAATGTAAATTTTAATATATTTAAACCCACAACTAATTTTACAAAAGAATTATATATTTTAAAAATGGTTTTAAATCAGATATTACACAATTTTTATTGGATGTGCTATTTTTTTTAAATCGCTAGATTTGGGGTATTCTTGATATGAATCCAAAATTGGTTGATATAGGTGTGTTGTACATGTCGTAGGTATGCTATGTTAATTATATTTAAGTTTTTAGTTGTATGTATGCTTTTTGATTGTATGTATGCTTGTTTTCTTGTTTTGGTTGAAAACGTCGATCGATTGGTGATATAGTGCTAGGAAACATCCCATGGAGTAGAGTTCCATGCATATTGTTGAATGCATACACAATAGGGACTCAAATGGATGGAATAAGTATGTAAAAGGGCATTGGAATGCATATTGATCAATCTAGAGACAAAAGGCTTTGGACTGGAGTGTGTGCTTCAAGCTTCAGGAGGGACGTTGAATGTTTTTACTTGGTTTGTCCTTAGCATTATTGGCTAAGTACAAAACCAAAGTAGTCAACGTCGACCACTTTGGAGTGGTTGGTACCTACAACTACTAATGGTCGCCAATTTGGCCAATTCTTATCTTAGACGATGAAGAGACTTCAAGAAGCATGACATGATAGTTCGTTAGTGCATTCTATGGTGATTTTGGTGTTATGGCTCTATGACGAGCGACTTCATGGTGAAGCGATGATGTGACATGTTAATGTGATGGTTTAGAAACTCTAATACGAGGATTCTACAACTTGCAAGGGATGTCTAGAGATTTTCCAATGATGACGACTCAAGGATAGGAATCGTGATGATGATCCATAAGGACGAGTTCGAGGAGTGGGGTTCGTGGGTAGAATGATGCTATTATGGAGATAAATGGAATGAAATGATGATGGTTTGATCATGAGGATGTGTGCAAAGGGATCACTGAGACTCGAAGGTTTCTAGATTACTCATATAGAGGAGTCTGGATTTTATATTAGTAGATTACTTTGGACTTGAGGATTGTGAGTCTAGTTCTTGGCCGTACGGAATAGCATGGATTCGAGCATTGAGAAACTGAGGTTTTTCCATTGGTGTCTGGCTTATGATGGTGCCATACGAGTTATCTTATAACCAGCATCCGAGTGATGTGAGGATGGTTTGATGGTTGCTATGATTTCCATGTTTGTTTTCTCACTCTAAAGATGTAACAGGACTTAGATAATTTTTATTTGGATACCCAACACTGAACATTATACTTAGGCTTGTAGTACATCCATATGATGATGATAGTAGGTTAGCATATATCATTATGTACTTCCATAGTATTTTGAGATTGTATACCGCTAACACCAGACTATTGTCTACCACGATGTTTTATGCTTTGGTTCTTATTTTCTCGGGTAGTCTTAAATGAGTAGACTAAATAGTAGTATGAATAGTACATGGCAATGTATATATGGATTAGAAAGAGTCTATGCTTTCACATATACTATATATTTTGGAGCTTTTACCATTTTCGATGTGTGCCACTGTGGAGCCTAAACATTGTTTGATTATTATTACAGATAGTTTATAGTTTGGTTTTATTTACCAACTGTATAAACTTTGTCGCTGTTTTGTATAACTATATTGAACCTGTGCTCAGAACTGTGATGGTTCTTATAATTATATTTCTATCTTGCCTATTTTATATTTGTGATGGTTATAATATTTTATCCTTATGTTATAAGATTTACAACAGGTTCTGTGATTGTTATTATTCACTTTTCAATCCTAACACTCCTCCTACATCTTTCGGGCACCGTGTAGCACTCTATATAGGTATAATAGGCGTCGAAGGTGTACGGAGGTCATCGTACTTAGTATCAGAGCTTAGGTTGCGTAGTTAACATAAGGGATGCCTAGATCCATTAGATATAGAGTACAAGTTATCATTCTTGAATGGATCGACCATATACAAGGTAGCATGCTTGTTATATATTTTGATTTTCAAAACAATATTATAGTATACATAATTGTATAAGTCGCATTGCACACATGAGTACCATTGATGCAACTTTTCTTTATAAGAGACTGTTCATCCTTATTGTAGATTAAGAATGAGCCGAAATACAAGAAATTTTGCTAGAAACTCCATCTCTAAAGTCGAGGAGATGGTAGGATCGCGGGCTGCTAACCTCGATTTACAGGACACGTTCGCTGAGATGGTGCAAAACATGGTCCAGAATACCCAAGAAGCTCCTAATGCCGATGATGCTCAAGTGCAGGCACATAAGGTCAATTTTTCTAAGTAGAATAAAGATTACTCTAGCTTGGGAGGAAAATTGTTCCTTGGAATAGAGTTGGCTATGGAGGTTCATGATTGGATCAACACTTATGGAAAGAATATTCAATGGTTTGGAGTTATATAATGATATAAAGGGGATGTTGACCTCTAGATAACTCCAAGGATGGGATATGAATTGGTGGAATGTCTTTAGAGCTACGACCTCGAGGATCATTATAGTTGGGATTAGTTCATAGTTCTTTTCGAAGAGAAATTTGTCCCGACCGCTCATAAGTCGGTTCTATTTAGAAAGTTCATCGACTTGAAGTAAGGCGAGCTATCTGTGTCAGAGTATGTGGCAGAATTTGATGTGTTGTCGAAGTACTGTCTATCTTTCTGCGATACTCCATACAAAAAGAATGAAAAGTTAATCATTGGATTAGGCGATCATCTTTGGAAGCTACTAATTGGTCACATCGACGAGAGCATAGAGAAGTTAATTGAGAAGGCTTTATGACACGAGAACCTATACCCAATACTAATAAACTATCCCGAATTAGAAGAGTAGGGGGTAGACAGTTAAGGCATATGCATTGAATGTCATTTCGACTTTGTCAAGTGCTCCATTAGTGAAAGAGAAGGGAAAGGGCATAAATATCTAAAGTATGCTTTCCATTTATGATATTCTTATATGTGTTTTATTCGGTACTAGGGCTTCACATTCCTTTATATCTAATAATTCGATGTTTAGTTGGAGGCTCAGCCAACCTGTGTATGTTTTGTCGTGACCTAGTATTATCGAGCCATGGTTGTTTTTTGTTATATATTCCTTTATTTTGGATTTTGTTGGGTTCAATATTATTCTGGGAATGGATTAGCTGAAGAGGGACAGAGTAGTTGTGGATTGTGAGAAGCTATTGGTGACGACCTGAACTAAGGGTGGAGATTGGAGATAGGTTGCCTACCTGAAGATGAGGTAACGTTTAGCTTCTTGTATATGCTGGAGGTCCCACATGATGAGTTGTCAACGATGCCCATAGTTAGCGAATATCCGGGGATGTACTCGAGTGGTTATCAGATTAATACTACACCGAGAGATAGAGTTCCATATAGATCCAGTGAAGGACACCAGACTAATAGTTATGCCTTTAAGGCATATGGTGCCGAAAGGGAAGAGGGAACTAGAGATACAAGTAGATGACCTATTGAGGTGAGGGCTCACTTATTGGAGCATATATTAGTGGGGTGCACCTTTAATGTTTGCCACTAAGGCAAATGGCTCTTTGAGGTTGCATGTTGATTACCGCGAGTTGAATAAGGTGATGAATAAGAACAAATATCCACTCTTGCATATTGATGACTTGTTTGATCAGCTTCATGGTGCGAGGGTGTTCTCTTAGTTGGACCTCGCGATGGGGATTTGTCATCTGAGAGTAGCAAAGGAGAATGTGCTGATTATAGTAATTCATACATCTTTGGATTTTATGAGTGGTTGGTTATGTCATTCGGGCTGACTAATGCACCATCATACTTTTTTGATCTCATGAACCATGTCTTTAGGGATTAACTAAAAAAGTTTGTGCTTTTGTTTATGGATGATATTCTAGTCTTTTCTCAAATGAAAGTAGATCACAGTACACCTCTGAGGATTATGCTTAAGCTGTCGAGGGAACACTAATCGAAAGTAAAGTTTTCGAATTGTCACTTCTGGAGGAGGGAGGTAAGATTCTTGGGTCTCGATGTTCTGAGCAGGGCATTGCTGTAGATTCTACGAGGGTTGCAGTAGTCCAGGATTGGGCTAGACCCAAGAGTGCTTTAGATATGAGCAATTTCTTTGGATTGGTGGGATATTATAAATGTTTTATCAAGAATTTATCAAAGGTAGCGACAACTTTAACCAATTTGACGGAAGAATTGGTATTCTGTTAGGGATGTGAGGTACGGGTGTGCATTAGTGGGTCTAAAAAAAAGGTTGACGAGTGCATTGGTGTTAGTCATTCCGGGAATGAGGATTTAATAGTATACACAAACACTGTGGCACCGTACTAGGTGTGGTATTGATGCAGAAGGATAAGGTTATTGTATAAGCTAGTCGACAACCGAAATCACCCGAGGGGGATTATCTGACTCATGATTTGGAGTTGGCGGCAATAGTATTCACTCTAAAGATTTGGAGGCACTATCTACTAAGAGAGATGTTTGAGACGTTCATGGATTGCAAATCGTTGAACTACCTCTTTTCCCATAAGGATCTCAACCTTCGTCAACAACGGCAATTGGAATTCTTAGCTCATATGACTTCAAAATTTCCTATACATCCAATAAGGGAAATGCAGTTACTCCTAGAAGACATTCCAACTTGGGAGTAATGCTCCTAGAGTGGGCAAAATTTGGATTTATTGATGGTTATGAATTCAGGCCTCAATGCGAGCTAGAGCCAGAGATGTTGACTAGTTTGACTATCAGACCAACTTTGATTGAGCGAATCAGTGCTAGTAAGGGGCGTAATGCTGGACTAGCAGATATTATTGCTAAGGTTGATAGAAGAGTATAGTTTGAGGATATAAGGAAGTGCGGACTTGACCGAGATGGTTGGCTCTATAAGGAAGGGGTGTTGTTTGTTCCCAGTGGAAGTGGGTGTAGATATCAATAGACTTCATTAGTGTAATGTCGAGGACTAGAGGAGGGTACGATAACATCTGAGTCATAGCTAATAGATTGATGAAGAGTGCAAGGTTTATACCCATAACATCTAGTAGAATGGTATCCAAAATTGATTGAGTTGTATGTGAAGTGGTTAGCATGCTTCCATGGTGTGCCGAAGAGCATTGTAAGTGACGAGACCTATTGTTTACTAGTGTTTTTTGGAGGGGCTTAAAAGGCAGTGGGAAGATGGCACAAGATCAACTAGATGATATCGAGATTGAACTAGAAGCTTTGAGACCTTGTAGGCTTATGTGCACCATATGACATAATATGAAATAGCTTAGGAGGAAGATGGTGAAGTGGTAAAGGTTCAATGGAGTGTAAGCGATGACGATTGCATATGAGAGACCGAGGATAGCATAAAGACCACATGTCTAGAGCTCTTCGCTTCGTAAGATTTCCATTTTTATCATTATCTTTCATATTTGATACATTATATTAGATAGTTTAGTATCCCACATGCTAGGATATGCATAAATGTTACTTCTTGATGTTTGATATTATGTGTGCACCTTTAATGTTTGATGTTTGTCATTTGGTATTGATGGTCGATGTTCGATATGATTGCTTATGTTGTTAGGTATGCAGGATAACTATACTTAACTTTACCTTATTTGAATGGGATTTCGAGGGCGAAATTCTATAAGTGGGAAGAGTGTAACGACTCTTATTTTATGTATCAAGGGATCGTAAAACATTATTTTTAAATTCATATGGGGTCATATTTGGCTATAACTTTGGATGATGTTGAGTATTGCCATTTTGACCCTTAGTGATTTTATTGGATGACTTTGACCCAAGATATATTTCCCGACATTTTCAATTGTTATACGTATTTCACGGATATACATGCACCGATAGGCACTAGAGAATTTGGAAGAACGAAAAATTTCCTTAGGTTAAGAAAAGGTGTACGAGTCACGAAATAGAAGAATTTTTGTGATCGGATGTTTCGACAGACCACACGACTTAAAAACACCAAAAAATAACCTATCGGGGCATAGTCTCGAATTCAAGCATAACTTATACCATTGAAACAAGAAAAATATGACGGGTCGTGTCGTTAAAGAATCGTCACAATCCGACATTCCTAGATGCCATATGACCACAAAATGTGCATTGGAATTTTAGAAATAAAAGGGAATGGGGCATATCCAAACCCTAACCCTACCCTATACCTTATAAATATTATCCCTTCGTGTAGCTGTGTACCACTTTCTTCATCGCATTATTTCCTTCCTCTCTATGAAACCCATCTCCCTCTCTCTTTCTCTTCCTCTTTCAAGGGCGAATGATCACCATTTTGGCCAAAATAAAACTTGATTCTCTATATTTTCCAAGAGCTATGTAACTATGGTCTTAGTTTAACCCAACTCTGACCATGGTGGCCGAAAAATGCAATTCCAATGAAGAAAGTGATTTGAAGGTGAATTGACATAGAGTTGGATGGTATGGTTGTGTTCATAGCAGAGAGAGGATCAAAATGGCATTGAAATAGCCATATGTCTTGCTACGATAAAGGAGATATCGAAGTTGAATGGAAAGATCACCAATGGCAAACTTTTTAGCGATCTAACTGTATGGGAAACCATTGATATGGGTCTGTTTGTTTCAACGAGGGAATTATGAAAATGTAGATTGTCTGAGATGAAGAGGATGTAGCGGTGGTAGGGAGCTTGAGAAGTAGGGGAAAATATGGGTTCCCTATATTGCTATTCACAAACGTAGGGAGGTTCCGCGATCGTCAGGGGGTCAAAGTCGGTAGTAGCGGTGGCGTGGTGTTTTTTGCGGTGATCTTATATGAAGTGTGGTAGTGTTTGAAGTGGTATGCATGGCTGCATTTTTCTTTTACGAATCAGGCTGTGGTGTCCTCGAAATTGACTGAAGTGGTGGCCACTGCGGCGTGGTGATAGGCAAAGTAAGCGGTAGCGTTAGGTGTGGGATAGAATCGGTTGTGGTGTAGGACAGTGGTTGGCATGTGAGCATAGGGAGTTGCTTGCATGTATAGAAAGTGGTGAAGAAAATAATGCGAGCCACAGGAGGGAGACGTGGGGAAGAAGGATTATTAATGGTAGTTTGTTTAATTAATTAATAATTAGGAGGTTAATTAATTAACTGATTTGTATAAATCTATATCTTATATCGTCCATATCTTTGGCATATTAGGATCGATTTGGACGCGCTTTCTTGCATTGCTCTCGTATTAGATCCTTCAATGACTTAGCACATGATTTGGTAACATTTATTGAGGTGAGTGATGTTTTCTCTCACTATGCTATGGTTGTCATTATAGTGTAAAAATGATGTTTTGAAATGATTTCCAACTTCAAAACATGATTTTTAATATAGTTAAACCCATGCCCGATTTTATTAAAGAGCATAAAGTATTTTAAAAATGGTTTCAAATCAAATATTATACATGTTCTTATGGGACTATTTTATGAAAATAATTAGATTTAGGCTATTCTTGATATAAATCCGAAATTGATTGATAGAGGTGTATTGTACATGCTGTACGTATGATATGTTAGTTGGGTGTATGCTTATTAGTTGTATATGTGCTTGTTGGTTGTATGTATGTTTTTTTTTGCTTGTTTTGGTTGAAAATGACAATCGATAGGCAACGTAGTGTTAGGAAACATATCATGGAGTTGAGTTTGGTTCATATCGTTGAATGCACACATGATGGGGACTTGAATAGATGGGCTAAGTATATAGAAAGGTACTGAAATGCATACTTACCGATTTGGAGGTAAAAGACCATGGACTATGGTGTGTGCTTTAGGCTTCAGGAGGGATGCCGGACATTTTCACTTGGTTTATGCGTAGCCATTTTTAGCTGAATACAAAACCAAAGTTATCAGCATCGACCACTCTGGAATAGTCGGTACCTACAACTAAGATGGTGGCCAATGTGGCCTATTCTTAATGTGGACAATGAAGATAATTCGAGAAGCATGACATGGTGGTTCATTCATGCATTCGACGTTGATTTTGACACATCTTCAGAATATTATTTTACACAACATACAAGAAATTTGAATCATTTAGAGCTTAAAAACTTAGGCTTTACCCTTAAAACGTACTTAAATAATTTCATAATAGTTCCATAAATCATTATTCTATCCAAACAATGATTATTCAACCATAATTTGGGGAAAAAAACAAGATTAATTCGGGTACTATTCATAACCGAATAAATCAAGAGATAAAAGAGATGGTTTTAGCATTATTCACCTTTAAAATTGATGTTGGAGTTGAAATTTGATTAGTGTTGTGCTTCCTTAAGCTTTAACTTGTAAATCTCCCTTGATTTCATGATCTTCTTCCCTTTAGAATGGCTGGCCTCCTTAGGTTTTTCTTAGATTGTTTTGTTTAAGTAAAATGAGAACAATAAAAGGGGAAGAGCGTTTAAGGCAAAGGATAGGTTCATTTCCTAAATTGCCCCTCTCATATATTCTTTTATATGTTAAGTTTAAACAATCTTACTTAATTAAGTATAGCACGACCTTATTAAGTTTCAAATCTCGTTCTCCTTAACCCTTTACATTATTCTATTTAATCTATTCAATTAAATGTCTTGAATAATGTTTAACTAAAAATAGGGGTGTTACAGGCTCCCCTCCCTAAAGAATTTCACCCTCGAAATTCAGCAAGGACTACAAAACAAGCCTATCAAACATGTAAACAATGCTAGTATATCCTACCAGCTATAAAGTTTATATACAACAAATATAGAACATACCATCATAACATCTCAGGATAAGTATCCATAGTCTTGTCCTCTGTCTCCCAAGTACAGTCTTTCTCGTTGTAACTTTATTAGACTTTCATTAACTTGACCGTCTTGTTCCTTAATCTCTTCTCATCTCTCGCTACAACTCGAACTGGCTATCTCACAAAAGTCGGATATAGTTCTACTACTAAATCTTCCAGTATAGTCAGAGCAATAGTAGTCTTTGGATCATGCACATACTTCTTTTTCGATCCTTTCTATAATAGGGAATGGTCCAACATATCTCGATGCCAGTTTCCCAGACTTTCCAAATCGTACCACAACCTTTGTCGTTGATACCTTAATGAAAACATGATCTCCAACTGAGAACTCTAAATCTTTATGCTTTTTATCTGCGTAACTTTCCTACCAAGACTGAGCTTCTCTCATCCTACCTCGGATTAGCTCAATCTTCTCTATAGCTTCTCTTACCATATCTGAACAAAGGACCGATCTGTCTCCGGTCTCTAGCTAACATGCTAGTGATTTGCACGACCTTTCATACAAAGCTTCGAAAGGCGCCATTCCTATACTAGTCTGATAACTATTATTATAGGAAAACTCAACCAATTGCAAATGGTCTTCCCACGACCCACCAAAATCTAGTACATAAGCTCTTAAGAAATCTTCAAGTACCTTATTAACTCCCTTTGTCTGCCCATCTATTTGCGGGTGATAAATGGTACTGATCTTAAACTTGGTACCCAACACTTCCTGTAGACTCTTCTAGAATTCACTAGTGAACAAGGCATCTCTGTCACTAACTATACAACTAGGAATCCCATGCACTCTAACAATATTCTTCATAAATAATTTAGCTAATACAGGTTCCCTCCTGGTTGACGTAATAGGAATGAAGTGTGCACTCTTGGTCAGTCTATCCACTATGACCCAAATACTTCCATTCCCCTATTTGACCTTGGCAATCCATTAATAAAATCTATGGATATTAAATCCTATTTCCAAACTGGTATATCTAAAGGCTGATGCAAACCACTTGGCTTTTGATGTTCGGCTTTCACTTTCTAGCAATTCGCATATTGCTTTACCCATAAGCCTACATCCCTTTTCATACCTTTCCAGAAGAAACTTCTCTTCGTATCCGGAATCCCGGATGCATCTTGGTTCCCCAGGACGAATCATAAACTTTGATCAATAACATTCCCTAAGAAATTCCTTCCTTAGGTCAGCAACATCTGGATTACACAAGCCTCCCTTCTTTCTTTACCAGCCCTTCTAATCAGGACCAAAATCCTTCAGATCGTCGATCTCACTTCCATTTTCCAGTCTTTTGATCAGTTCAGCTAATACTGGATCATCTCTCTGTTTAGTAGCAATCCTTTTGATCAGTGTTGGTCGAACTTCTTAACATGACAATATGGTGGTACTATAAGTAGAACTAGTAGTCGATCTTAACTGCACCTACAAATAGTCAATTCCTCCAACTCCTTCCATTCCACCAACATAGCTAACACCGCATTTTGATATATTCTGCTAAGTGCATTCGCAGCCTTATTTCCTTTCCCTGGTGTACACTCAATATAAAAATCATAAGCTGTTAAAAACTCTAGCTAACTCTGCTATCTCATATTCAACTCTTTCTGAGAGAATAAATACCTCGAATACTTATGATCCATATACAACTCGAATCATTCTCCTAAGAGGTAGTGTCTCCACACTTTCAATGCGAAAATCACCTCTGCTAACTCTAAATTATGAGTCGGATATCTAACTTCATGTGCTCTGAGCTGTCGAGAAGCATATGCAATCACTTTACCCCTCTACATCAATACAACTCCTAATCCTTTTCCACACGCATCCGTATACACTACCAAATCTTAATTTCCATCTGGAACTACTAACACAGGCACATTGGTCAACTAATTCTTTTACTCAAGGAATGCTTCCTCACATTTATCTTACCAAATAAATTTCATGTCCCTTCTGGTTAGTTTAGTAGGGGTGCTGCTATCCGTGAGAAATCTTTGATAAATCTCCGATAATAGCCAGCTAGTCCAAGAAAACTTATTATCTCGGTCACCATCTTGGGTCTCTTCCAACTATTTACAGCCTCAATCTTGGCTGGATCCACAGATAACCCTTCTTCTGAGACTACATGGCTAAGAAACTTCTCTTTTCCAGAAATGACACTTAGAAAACTACGCTATCAGCAGACGCTGCCTTGGCATCTCTAGCACTATTCTAAAATAAGCCTTATGGTCTCTTTCATTCTTAAAATATATCAAAATGTCGTTGATGAATATTAACACAAACCTATCCAAGTGCTCTCAGAATATTTGGTTCACCAAGTCCACAACGAAAGCAGGCGCATTAGTTAACCCAAATGGCATTACTAATCACTCGTACGAACAATACCTCATTCAAAATGTCGTCAAAGGAATAATGTCCTCCGCCACTCTTAATTAATGAACACTGTCGCCAAATTCAACTGGTAAAATACTTTGGCTCCACTCAACTGATCAAATAATTCATCAATTCTCGACAAAGGATATTGATTCTCTATCATCTTTTCATTCAACTAACGATAATCGATGCAGAATCTTAATGACCCATTCGGTTTCTTCACGAACACCACGACCACTCCCCAAGGCGAACTGCTTGGTCAAATAAAACTCTTTCCTTCTAAGTCCACTAGTTGTAACTTTAACTCCTTCATCTCTGTAGGTGTCATTCTTCTAGGTGGTATACTTACTGGTTCAGCTCTAGGTACATGATCTATTCGAAACTCAATAACTCGTTTCAGTGGTAGTCCTGTAACAGGCTCAAAAATACATGCAAATTCTCTTACAATTAAAACCCAATTGAATTCGTCTTCCACTTCTATGGCACCCAATAAAGCACAAATTCCTGGACTTATATTCTCAACCGAGTATACTATTCGGTCACTACTATCAGGCTGTCTCAATGATATTTTCCTATCCTAGCAAAATATCCTAGCATCGTATCTGCTCAAACAATCCATACCCAAAATAATCCCAAAACCTGCGAAATCAAATACATACAAACTGCAGGTAAAAGTATAACCTAGCAACTCAAACTCTAAATGGTCATATCTCATCCCTAGAGTTGCGTACCCTTCTATTGGATTAGCTACCGTTAAGGAAGTAACAATGTATGATGGTTCTAAACATAACTTATCTACCAAATACTGAGATATAAAATGAATGAGATGCACATGTATCAAACAACACCGTAAATGGTCTACTATTAATCAAAAGCGTGCCTTCCATCACAGACTTTCCCTTCTTAGTTGCTTTCGGCTTAGATGATGATGGTTCCAAAGCAATGACCTTTCCTTTTCCTGGCTTGGCTGCTTCTAGACATTTGTTCTTATAATGCCTCACCTGGTCGCAATTAAAGCATTTCACATTCGGCTTCCCTACAACCACCTTGCCATCACCAGATCGACATTTGTCAGCATAGTGCCCCTTCTTGTCACACTTGTAACAAACTATATCAGCTTTCCCTTTTTTGGCAGCCCATTCTTTCTGATCTCCCTTCTTCTTAAAGAATTTCGTCTTCTTATTATGAGAATTTTGGTTCTCCATCGACTTCTCTTTCCCGAAGGTCGAAAGCATTTCTTCATTCCTAACAGCCATCTCCACCACTACATTCGAAGGATCACCGAGATGTGGCATGGTCGCACTAGAAAAATCTAGCCTCAACCCCTAGTGTAACAACCCGAAATTTAACCCATAATAATTAATTAGTTAATTAATGAAATAATAAATAACTTTGTGAAATTACTAGAAGTGAGTCATGTGAGTTGCACCATTGTGTCTGTGGTAATTTTCTGGTCAATTTCTATATATAGAACGTCAGAATCCGAGTAAATATGAGAGAGTAACAAAATAAACAAGAAAAGCAAAAATAAAAAATAAAATGGGCTAGGTCGACTGAAAGGTCGACCCAACCGCGCCCTAGGTTGATCGGGCGGTCGACCTAGGGGGAGGGGCGGTCGACCGCCCGGTCGACCCGCCTTGGGTAATGGACGAAGGAAATTTTCCTTCTTCCTGTAAACGTTCGTTAGCGAATTTCCTTCGTCATATGCATTCTTTCAGCTCAACTGGTCCCTTCGTGCTTCCATCTGATGGCTCCTATTCAGCCTATGAAGTGGTTGCATCATATTCAATTCCCAAATCCAACAGTCTGAGATCCACTCCTACACCTATAAATAGAACCCTAGGCCTAACACGTTTTCTCATTCTAAGATTTTCTCCAATTGGGTTCACCTTTTCAGGAAGGACCCTAAACGGAATAATTTTTTAAGGAGGAAATCATTTTAAATTAAATTATTTTACAACCCCAAGTGGATCCGGGAAGACCTAAAGAGAAGAGCTTAGGACCACAGGTGAGTAATTGTAACTATTAAGATTTTTAAGTAATTTAAAATAATAGGGTTTCCAATAGTTGTAGTTTTACTACGATTTTTGGAATAACCTTTTTAGTAGTTTATTTACAATTTTTAGAATTATTTTCAGTCTATTTCTTTTAGCTATTCTTTTCAGTTGATTTTAGTTTATTTCTGTTAATTATAGCTTTTCCATTTAATTACAGTTTATTTACAGTATTTTAATTTATTTACTATTATTTATGCGTTATTTACATCCTTTTCCTACGCTTTGGATTTTCTTTTATTTTCAGTTTTCTTTTATTTCTCCTTCTTCTTCGCGTATGGATTAGAATAGATTAAACACGAATATGGAATAAAATTATAAGAATACTGAAATAATGGAGGATAAAATGTAAATTGTAAAGACTGTAATAAAAGTGGAATTAAGACTGAAATAGAGCCTAATTATGATATTAATGTTAGAATTTGACTAATTAAAGATAATTGGCCTAGTTATAACTTAGAATTATAACTAAAAAAAGTATAAGATGAAAGAAGCTTATTTTTTCACTTAGACCTTGGGTTAAGTAATAAGTATGATTATAACGTAGGTTATTATAAGAAATAGAACAGTATGAGGCTTATTTTAAGACTTAGGATAAATTAATAAGCAAAGATAGGAGAGATAAATTGTAAAGGCTTATTTAAATAATTTATCTAAGTTAATAAGCAAAGATGAAAGTAGGACCTGTACCAATAGCATTCCCCTATTATTTCTATGGACACGGTGTTTCACATAAACCTGAAGTGGGACGAGGGGCATGCTTATGCTAATAATGGTAGTTATTGGTCAAAACGTAGAAGTCCAAATCATGAAGATTTGGGCAAGCGACGCAACTAGATATAGTTTGGATGATGGGCCAGTACCAACAGCATTTCCCCTATTTTTCTATGGACATGGTGTTTCACATAATCCTAAAGTGAGACGAGGGGCACGCTTAAGCTGGAGCACATGTAATAAGAAGACCCAATAGGTGGAGCAACAGGTAGCATGACCATGGTGGAAGTTACGCGTGCGACTTCCATTTTGGTGCTCAGTAATCGCTATGAGTTCCAAGCATTTAAGTATGTGTGCCTTTCGTAGGCACCATTGCCTTCTATGTAGGGAGCTATATAACGTCTAGTCCACAGTAGATACTTTGCGTGTCATTCGTAGACACCATTTCTGTGTAGGGAGCTATATAGCATCTAGTCCGCAGTAAAGTCTATGGAGTAGCAGTCCGATCAAAGGGTGGAATTATGATTTCAGCCTAATTATAGGTCAGGAATTCAGCCTAATCAAAGCAGCTATCAAAGACAAGTGCAAACAATCAAAGTTAATCAATTGTGTTAATTTAGTAATTCGTATTTATTTCCAGCTTAATCCTTTTTCTTCCTATTTCCTTTGTTTTCTTTATATATACTAGAACTGTTGTAAGGTCTATTACTTTTACTTTGCTTAAAGATTCTAGTAATTACCATCATTCACCAGACTTTTAGTCTGACCCACTCCTCTATTTTCCCCTTTCCCCCCATAGGCAATCAGGGACAAGGAAGATAGACCGTAGCTTCTTGGAGATTTGGAGACTCTATCATGTATTCCTTCTTTTTATTTCCAGCCTTTTGTTCTTTTATTGTACTGGCACTGTATTGAGGGAAAGTTTGTGTTTGTACTCTGGTTTTTTTGATGAGACTGAGATTTTATTTTCATAAGACAATTGTATTTGGTATTTGGAACATATGTGGTTTGTTTGAAGTATTTATGAAGTATTAATTTTTAAAATCACTTATTGTTTTTAATTACTTCTGTTGTGTTATTATCTATTTATTTTGTCTTGTGAATCTTAGTCTCTGCTAGCTTTAGTTATACCTACAACGCACCACATCTTTTAGTGTGTCCTTTTAGGTATACTAAGGGATGTGGGGTGTTTCACCTGGATAAAATTCTCATTCCTCTTGATAGCAGTGTCAATAGTGGCATATCCATATCTGGACAGCTCATCAAATTTAGTAGAGTACTCCAACACTGACATTTCCCCCTACTCCAACTCTATAAACTTCCTGAGCAAGGCCGACTTGACTACTTCAGACAAAATCCTTTCTTCGAATCTCCTTCAAAATTATGCCCAAATCAAATCCTCTTCTGGTACTCCTACGGTCACCACATTCCACTATAACAAAGCAGTTCCTTGCAACTGTCTCGAAGCCAATCTCCTTTTCTGCCCATCGCTCAAGCCCAAATCAGCGACAATTCTCTCACAATGTAACAGCCAGTTCTCCACTTCTATTACATCCTCAGCCCCTAGAAAAGGTTTCCCACCCAGACTGGTGAAATATCGATTCAGTTTAGCATAGTTATTACCAACTTGCGCTACGGGATTAACTCCCCTCGCATTAGCAACATTTCCTCCAACTACTCCTGCAGCTGCTCCAACTTGCATCAAGTTAACGAAGAACTAATATATAGCCCATATATCTATTGGTAGGGTTGCAGCACCTACATTGGCATTTGCATTTTGATTACATTTTCTTATCGACCCTGGTTCCTCCTGGTATTGGGCCGAGCATTTCCATTGGTTATGATGCTTCCGCCACCTAGATTCACTCTTCCATTTCCTGCCTCCATATCTTTCCTTCTCATAAATCTGCATACGAACCTTAGTAAGATACAGAAGAAAGATCTAATAGAGAGGGGAGAATAAAGATAGAATACATACTTACATATGGAAAATACAAGTACGTTACAATACATCATCACATAACCCCGATCTTATTTTGTGATTCATTAGGATTATGTTTTTTAAATCTCTTTAGGTTTAAAATTCTTTTAATCATAAACCTATGCTCTGATACCAACTTGTAATATTCCCCTATTCCTAGGCCCAAAACTAACTACAACGGATGCTAGAGTCATTTAATGTTATTAATTCTCGACGAAATGCGGCTATGTTATTCATATCAATAATCAGAATCACATGAATATGAAAAAATTTCAACACGGTTTAATAACAAATTTTCACATCTCATTTCACAAATGATATTTCATATTCATTACATAATACCATTCATAATTCACGTTTGGAGAAATTATAATTATTACAAAATACTCTAAGAACGACATATGAAGATGCCCCTTAGCTGCTTAGAGTCAAATACTTGCAATTATACAACTTTGCCATTACATAAAAATAGAAAAAACCAAACTACACAGCGGAAATAGATAAAGCTCATAATAGCTAAATTGCCTCATGCACGTCTCCTAAAGCCTATTCATCTAACTGGAAAACTGAAATCCCATACTCCCGACCTACTCCAAGTCTTATCAAAATTATATACTAAGTTTATCATCTAGGAAAGATCTTCGCAATGGTAATAAGCATGACACCCAATCCATCCTTCTATTAAAAATTAATCTTTAATTACTTTTGTTTTAGAAGCGTAAAGTTTGTGGGTCATTACATTCTTCCCAACTTAAAAAGAATTACGCCCTCGCAATTCCCAAAATACAAACCTTAACCAAATTAATAAATCTTCATTACGGGTTTAATGACAAAATGTGGGGAAATACATCAGTCATACGTTAATAGCTTATAAAGTAGTATATAACTTCCATATTACATCATCAATCACAATATACAACAATTCATTTACAACAATGAATTTAATTTTTGTACATATACATATTACAGCAACACATGCACTTCCTTGTTATTTAATCTAAAATACAATACAATAAAATAACAATCCATCGACAAAGTGTGAGATAATATCAACCATAGATTAATTAACATCATGCACCTCAATAATTCAACATTACTTGACTATAATAAAATTTTGCAGCAAAATAGAGGTTGATAAATACATGCATGTACAAGTTAACGAACACACATAAATCAGTAACCCATCAAAATAAACACACATATTCAAAATAATATGGTGCCATCACCACACTAAACTATTAATCAATAACAAGTGTGTGTTAATTTGTATGCCCACTACATAATCATTATAATATGTGCATCCTCAAAACTAGCGATGAACTTCCTCATAGTCTCATCTTCATAATAATTGATGTACCTTTCCATTTTCATTCCATCTAGAATACCTTTTACACCCACTTGTGGTTATATCCTGAAAATGACAAGTGTCTATTCATGGCTATATCCTTAAAATAATATGTCCATTTACTCATACTGCAGTTGCATCAATCATCGATCCTCAGACTAACATCATAAGGTCTCTTTCAAATAACCACCATCGTAAGGTCAATGTATACTCACCATCATTAGAGTATTGTACTTGTCCTCATCATCGTTCGGTTTTTTTTGCTCGCATCCATGCCACTTAGAGGGCCAAGAACTAGACTACATGTCTTATAGTCTAGGGTAAAATAAATCTCATGTTTGAAGTTAAGGACATGTCTGATCCAAGTGAGCGTCTGTACATACCCCTTCTTTACGGGCACATATCATAACCTTCGAGTGTCAATGATCCCTCAAAACACTTCTTATCCATAATAGAGTGTGTCTTGGAACTGATCTTATGGCTCCCATCTAAAGTCATCGTGGTTTGGAATGATTCTTCGACAATCATCGTTAGTTGGAGAATATTATCATTTGTCCCGTAACTTACCTTAAAAGTTCTTCCAATCTTCATATCACATTAGAAAAATCTAATTCCAAGAATCCATTTATAGTAATTCCTATATTTGTTGACAAGGATAACTCACACAAAATACCAAAGAGGAATCCGCCAACGAGGAGTGTTCCAGTATATCTTTAAAACAAAACATTTTTATTTTCAAATAAAAAAATCCATCTATGTTTTAAAACTAAATTCCTTTTCTTCATAAAATATCACCTCCATTTTATAAAATATTTTCCTAAAATATATTCACCTTTCTAAATCAATTTCAAAATAACTTTTGAGAAAACATCATTTTATAAATTTTCTAAATGGAAATTACGAAAGCTGGTAATTGTTAAAAAATGTAGATTTCAAAATGTTTATTTTGATAAATAGATATTGAACCTCCACCATTGTCCTTTTGATTCGTAAGTGGTAAACATGAAGTCTTTAGTCACTAAAATTCTATAAATACTATAATCATATTCAAGGAACATCTTCAAATCTCTTAATCATTCCTAATACCCAGTCTTCCTTAGCTTAGAAAACTATGGTACTCAACTATGACTAAACTATATGTGTCCCTTATCAATCCAATAGTTTCTCTAATCTACATCCCATCAAAAGTTAACATTGGATACTACCACATCCGACATTTATCATACATAACAATCAAATAAATAGGCAAGCAAACAAACAAGCAAACAACAAACAAACTAATTATAGCAATTCAATAACCAAGTGAACAAATAAACAACCAAATAGATAACCAATCAACCTAAAAAGTGACAAGCCCACAAACAACTAATTCGATCAACCATAGTAAGAAAAATAATAATCAACAACATAATATAAGTTAGAGAAATCAACTCAAACAAGCATGACATTACGTAAAAATAGGCAAACAAGAAATTAAATTTTCTTAATTATAAATAATATAAGCAATTCAACAAAATTAAGCAATTACAAGTAAAAAGTCACCATCGAATATATAAAAATAGGTGGTTCCTACATCATTTCCCGAGCTCCTATATGGAAAGGAATAACCAGACGATCCCACAACTCCTAAGGGAAAGTCGCACATAACAATCATAAGGTATCATCATCATAATGCGTGTTAGGTAGACTCAAAATTCATTCTACCCCATCATTTGATATAATATGTTACAAATTCTAGTTTATAATTCTCAGTCAAAGTTTCCAAATAAAACTTCTTTTTAATAAAATACCATTTTAACATGTACCTCCAATATTTTTTTTTAAATTAAATATTTACTTCTGTGATCATTTTATTTCCAAATCAAATCATCCTCATCTTAGTAAGATATTTTCTTTCAATTATTGTAAACTAGATTCTTTATAATATACCATATCTTAATAATATATCTCTAAACATATCTTTCATAAAACAATTTCCAGTTCAAGTCTTTTTCATCTTAAAAACCTTTACTCAAAAAAGCTTTTCTTTCCAAACATCATTTTTCAAAGAGTATCCATTAAGTAAAATCCTTATAGCAAAAATCAATTTCCAAATAAATAGTTTCCTAAAATCAATACACTCTTTTGATGAAACTTTTCTTTCAAATGAATATTTTATCGTGTTCTTAACTCAAAAGGATACTTCTAAAATAAAATACCTTCATCAAAATATTTTCAAATATTTCTACCAAGAACATAATTTCTCAAATAAAAAGGTTTCTACTAAATTATTTTCTAATTCTTCCTTTTTAGTAAATAAAATATCGTTTTCTTATTTTGGAAATAATCTTCCATAATAAATGTTCTCTAAATCATATAATATTTGTTGCAAAGAATGTTTTAACAAAAATTCTCTTCCTTTAAGATAAGGGTTCTCATTAAACATTCTCCAATAAGGTACATTTGATAAAAACATTTTAAATTCTATACTATATCAATATAGTTTTCTCTTTTTCAAAACATATTATTAAATAAATTCTCCTCAAACGTGACAATATATTCTTTAAAACATCCTTTAACAAAAATAATTCTTTTCAAAGTATCCCTTAATAAAATATTTTTGCAAAGTATTCTAAGTCATAATGTGGTTACAAAATACCTCCTTTTTTCAAATAATATTCTAAATTAAAAACAACTTCAGCTAGTTGTTCTCATCGAATAAAATCTTTTAAACCACACATCCTTTAGAAAATATATTTTCAAATAAAATATTTATCAACTTAATTTCTCTTTTCTTAGGCAATTTTTTTTCCACTTTTCTTAAACCATTTCTAAACCATAACAATATTATAGAAACATGTTCCAATGATTTTTTAAAAACCGTTAAAGTTTCCAATGCCAAAATGGCTCTTCAGAAATTGAAATAAACTTCTAAATCTAATTAGAACACCTTTTTACTAAAAGTACATTTAAATAAATTTTTTCCACTTTTCCTTCTGAAAATATCTTCATAAAAATATTTTATTTCCAAATTAAATACTTTATTCTCAGCAAAAATTTTAACAAATCACTTTCATGACCGGAAATAACCATTTTCCAAAAAAATATTTTTCACTTTAAAAATAAAAATGATTCCAATTAATTAAGATCAGATTTCAATTGCAATTTAGCTTCGGGTGAGTGTCACTCGGCTAATAACCAACACTTAACCCCTCTTGTAACCGTTCTTCTACCACAATCCTACTTTATTAATTTTCCATCATCATAAATAAGCATCACTTTAGGCTAAGGTAACAGCAATTAACAAACAATCCATACACATAAAGCTCATAATTGTCAATCAAAATGCTCTTTCATTCTATATTATAACCAATTGTAAGGTGTAATCATTATAACCTAATGAATAAATTTACCTAAGACTAAAGAAATTGCTAAATCTAAGCTTTGATACCAAATGTGATGACCCACTATTTAAAAAATCCAAATCAATTATAAACGATGACACAATACGCTTACAACTAATTTCAGATATTAAAAACAACGGACCAAGGGTAGATAAAAATTAAAAAATTCTAGAAAAAACAATAAATAGAAAGGGGAAAGCCTCATGGTGGAATCAAACAATAATATAAATAAATATTAAGTCAATTATATAGTTATGTTATATAATTACATCAATTTACATTTAAAATACATCAATTATTAGCAACTTATAAACAATGTAATAACGGTATCAAAATAATATACCGAATCAGTTGTCCACTTTCCAATTCCTCTTCTGCCCCTATTTGCAACTCTATACCTGTAGAGATATAAAAAAACAAAATGGTTTTAACTATTTTTTGGACTACACCAATTTCAATACACCCCAGGCCAACCTAAGGGATCCGGTGGGTTCTGCATAGAAAAAGGCTACCTATGTACCCCTTTTGAGGTATCAAGCCCACGTAGTTCTATATTCTACTCTTCTCCTGCATCCAAATACTTGTTAGTACATTGCACCCATAGCATCCATCATAAACAATGCAATCAATACAAGCTAATCCAACTATTGCAACCATCACAACTCATGCAAATAGTGAAAGTAGGAAATAATATTCCTACCCATCCATCTTAACAAATCATCATATGGGGTGGTGATAATAATAATAATAATAATAATAATAATAATAATAATAGCACATGACCATCGATGATCAGCAACATTCAATGCCAATCCCAATCATCAAACAAGAGGAGACTTACATACATTCTAATAATTAATTTTAGTACCGCATCACCAGTGTAAGTATAACTTATTAAATGTGTGCTAATCATCCCATAATAATGACACAAATTAATCATCAAATGTGTAATAATCCAATAAACACTGGTAACACAACATCCATCATCAAATAACAATAAGTAACTACCCATCAACTAGTAGTAATAATGGTAAAATATCGCATACTCATCAAAATACGATACCATCGTCAAGCATCAAACATATATGTAATAATTGCAACAATCAATCATACATTCAATAATCATCAAAATAATATTTTTATCCATTATTCTTTTAAATCATTTTCTTACTTAAGCAATAGTAATAATAATAATTCATACTATAGACATCGCAAAATCATTCATTTTGCCATTTATATAAAATAATAACATTTTACTGAAATTCTTCTTATTATTATTTAAAATCTCTTTCTTTTAATAATAATAAACTTCCCAAAATCCCAATTTAAAAGTAATTACTGTTATTTACAAATACCTCTCAAGATTAACATTGATTTATTCCTAATCGATGAAGAATAGCTTTTTCCCTTCCATTTCCACATAATTCGCTTCCAAAAATCTAGATGTATACGATATTGAATGAATTCCTAGCCTCTTTTCTTTGATTGAACAATCCTTTTTCCCTTCCATTTCCACATAATTCGCTTCCAAAAATCCAGATGTATACAATATTGAATGAATTCCTAGCCTCTTTTCTTTTTGATTGAACAATCCTTTTGATCCTCTAAATCTAATATTTTAGTTTCTACAAGAATAAGATAGAGGTGATTTTAAGAATAAATTAGGATTTTTTTTCTCCCCTCCCTATAACTATATATAAAGATAAGAAGGCATAGAGAGGTGAAGATAAGTTATGGTCCCAAAAGTTTACTTTTATCCAGCTCTTGGTTAGAAGAAATTTAAATGTACCATTTAAAGAGAGTAAAAAATGAATATGTTTTAAAATCTATTAGAAATTTACCATTTATACAAAGAAGATTGATTTTCAATCTCTATAGGGAATTATCCTTTCAAAATAGATGGATTAGTTTACCTTTACGTCATTTGTTAATGCCCGAATTTGGGTTTCGAGGCAGTTGGTATTGAGATCCCAACGGACTTTTGTTCTTCAAATAAAACTTCGAGTTTGTCTTATTAATACCCGTATCAGAGTCATTAGTTTACTACCACCAACTTTTGAACAAAATTTATGAACACCTAAATCTCAGTCCCTGGATCATTATTATTTCCAGTAAGAGTTTCTTCATACCTATTACTTACCCCACATAAGGGTTCATGGTTTTCAGTGGCTTATTTCCAGATGATGGCTCATGGCCTTTTATTACCAAATATTTGCTGTCACCAGCAGAAAATTCCTGGACTTCAATTATTATACGCCTGGTTTTCTATTAGTATAATGGGAGTTCAATTTATGAACTTCATTTGTAACTACAAAAGTTGGATGGTGGGACTTCTATTATTGCCAGACAAGAATTCTTAGTTCCAAATCATTACAATTGCGAATTTCTTATCACTTATTAACTCCAGATAATGGTCAACTAATTTTTATTACTTCTAGACTTAGAGTTCAAGAACTCTACTATTCTAACATCATCATAAATCATATGGCAAACAAATCACTGAGCATATTTTATATAAGTCTTGATCCAACAATAGAGAATGTTATTTACTTTGAACTTTGTAGGGAAAGGAGGCCATTAAGAATGGAGTAGTTGCTAAATTTTTGTCCTAAAGAACAAAAGCTTCTTTCATACAAGGGGGGAGGGGAAAATGTTAACCATAAAATTCACTTAAAAATAATGGTATGAAAGAAGGCTTATAAAAGTGCTAGACTCCATAACAGTTGAAGACATAGGTTTCGCTAAAGTTCAAAAATAGCGTTTCGAAGGTATTGAGATAGCTTTTGAATGAGTTAGGATGAAGTCGCAAGCTCCTGGTGCACTTACGAATGTCAAGCGAAACAAGAGCTTTCGAAAGGGTAGAAAAGAAAGAAAATTACCCTTCCGCCTCATTTAGACCTTTTGACGCAGTTGAATCCACATATATGAGAGAGGCTAGTATGGGTTCGAAACACCTTTCGAAGGTATTGAATGATAGACTCACACGCAAGAACCAATTCCTTCAAAATTGTGGGTTTCGTCATTGTCAATCTACTACTTGAGAAAATGATTCCACTACAAAGCTTTCAAAAGCAAGGACAAGCCTTTCGAAATGGTTGGAACCCTTCGAAGGCATGATGAAAACTCCACATGAAGGCCCCGCTAAGATCTAGTCGTCACTCACCATTCCTTTCGAAGCTATATGAAAGCCCAACCCATCTCTCACTTGCAACAACATAACAACACAAAGCGAAGAGCGCTCTTACCCCACTTTCGATGAAGTCGAAAGCAGTCCAGTAAAAAGCAAAGTAAAGAGGCGCTCAAACTTTAAAGGCAGTAGAGGGTTGTTAAGGTAATCCTTTCGACTGGGTCGAAAGGTCTGATATGAAAAGGTGGAGGCATGAGAATGAATGAGAAAGGTTAAAATAAAAGCCTTTCGACCGCGTCGAAAGGATGCACACAGAAGGTGGAAGGAAGGCCATTCGATTGAAGCAAAAGAATGACGCGAAAGGAGGTCAACCTACATATATAAATACGACCCTAGGGGTTTGAATTTGGGACCAAATTTTGGAATTCTAAATTCTCTCTCATTTCATAGCAAATCAAATCTTTGTAACCCTAAATTAATTTAGGGAAAACTCTCATACTTGTAACTCAATTTTGATAAATGCAAAAGCATGAAGCACATGGATTCATATAGATTTTGATTATAAGAATGGTCATTTCAGCCATTTGCTTGACTAATGACCAATTGCACATGATGCTTACTTATTTTCTTAACTCTTGTTTTCCTTATGCGGTTCAATGGGATTAACTTAGACAATGTAAATTCGAACCAAACTATCATCATTATCATGATATAAAATGTTAAATTAAGATGATGATAGTGTTTCAATGTTAATAAGTTCATGGAACTTATATTATCTGAGATGTTATTCCATTGCATATTGAATATAGAACATGTATATTATACATCGAGTCCACTTTGAAAGAATGATCACCCTTTTGACCCGATCGAAAGGGATGTTTTGAAAGGGACTCGATGCATGAATACGAAGTTATGCTAGCTGGATGGATATCTTCGAAAGAAGTACTTATATTGCAAAACATATAACCCTTTTGAAGGAGTTCTTTCCAAAATAGTAGAAACAATGCTGTCGAAAGTAAGTTCTTCTTCTAGGGGCAGGATGATCCTTTCGATACAATTGAAAGGGATAAATAACCAATATCTTTCTTCCCACATAAAAGGAGATGCAAATGGCCCTTTCGACTCACTTGAAAGGGGTCATGAAGGAGATGTTCTTTCCTTAACCTTCCTTTAAAGGGGTTGATTGGATTTCTTAACTACAATTAACATTTTCATAAGGTTATCCTCCACAAGCAATCCATCCTAATCAACTCATTCGAAAAGGGTTTCGAAGAGATTGGTTACTTCTAAAAAACTTTCTTTTGAGATGTTAATAACATTTCTTATTAACAACTTAGCTTTGAGATGACAAGTTTTCTTGTTAATAAAAGGGTTTAAAACGAATTTTAGAGCTTAAAGATCATTTAAAAACATCATTAAACGTCTAATAGAGGCTAGTAATAAGTAGAGGCTTAAAACCACTCACCTAAGTCTTAAGCAATCCAATCCAAGCATAAAGATGCACGAATCCAAGAGTGAATAGCAGCTCCAAGATGATCTCAAATAGAAAATCTCTAATTGAAGGTGCTAATCTCGCTAATTTCCTTCTAATGACATGTTTTGGCTAATTAAAGTAAGGATTAGGTTGACTTTTTGGGTAAGAGATAGTTAATGGATGGTTTGCTCTATTTTTAGGAAGTATGAAATGATGGAAGAGAGTCCAATCAGCCCTAACCTTTTGCTAATCCAGAAATAGGCTTTGGACCAATCCATTTACTTACTAAATACATATTAAGCCGTCCAAAATCGAGTGGAACTTCAAACGGTCATATTTCCTAAACGGTATGTCCATTTTCTTATTATGACCACTCTACGGAAAGTGAAACCATCATCCCGATCTAATGGATGTGATTTCATACCCTAACACGGTTCCTATCAAAAGTTATAGGCTACACAAGATTTTAGGGTCTAAATGGTCATATAGAAATCCAACAAAAATAATATATGTGGAAAACGTCCGTAAGAGTCATTTTTCAAAATTTTAAAATCATAAAACCTCATATAAAAATAATATTAATATTCCATGATCCTTCGATACATAGAATTCATGTCGTTACATTCTCCCCCTTTTAGGAATTTCACCCCCAAAATCCAAAATGAAAATCAATAGGGTCTTACCGCATGCCTAACAAACATACATAAGCATAGGAAACCATCATACATCAAACATGCATATATAGCAATCAAATGGAAAAAGAAATCATCCAAACCTATCCTAGCATGCAGGATAATATACTGAGGTACATACTTCATCATATCATAAGTGAAAATAAAAGCGACAAATAAGAAGTCTCATGGAGTAAAGAACTATAGATAAGATGTCCTCATGCTTTCCTCGATCTCCCAAATGCAATCACCTTCACTTTCCCTCCACTCAACTTTCACCAACTTTACCGTATTCCTCCTAAGTTGCATCATATCACATCCGACGATATGAATAGGCCTACGAGGTCTCAAAGCCTCTGGTTCAATTTCGATATCATCTAGTTGATCTGGTGTGATAGTTATGCCCGAGTCATGCACAGATTCTTGCAAGTGAGAAACATGGAACACATTGTGCACTCCTACCATTCTTTGAGGTAAGTTAACTTTGTAAGCAAGGTTCATATTCCTCTCTAATATTGGAAAATGATATACAAATCTTGGTTCCAACTTCTCTTTACAACCGAGCCAAATTACATTCTTCAATGGAGAGATTTTGACAAATATCATGTCGTTGACAGAGCTATCTCAATCCTGACGTCTCTTATCAAAATAACTTTTTTGTTTATCTTGGGAAGCTTTCATTCAATGCCGAATGATCTCAATCTTCCTCGAAGTTTCTCTAATCATTTCTAGCCCAAACATCAGTTCCTCGCCCCCTTCCCACCAATTCGAATGAGTGTTGCATGGTCAAGCATATAACGCCTCAAATGGTGTCATACCGTTGCTGGACTAATAACTTTTGTTGTATGTGATCTCAATAAGATGTAAGTGATCATACCATGAGCCTCCAAAATCTAGTATGCAAGCACGCAAAAGATCCTCTAAGATAAGATTCACTCTCTCAATTTGGCTGTCGGTTTGAGGGTGATAAGTTGTGCTTAGGTGCAGGGTGATAAGCTGTGCTTAGATGCAGCTCCATCCCCAAAGGCTTTTGTAAGCTCTTTCAAAACCCACTAGTGAACAATGGGTCTCGGTCACTCGCAATGCCCTTCGATACACCATGAAATCATACTATCCATTTCACATATGACTCGATAAGTTTGATTGTCATTCTACTTGAATTGACGAGTATATAAATCTAGTGCACTTGGTTAATCGATCGACTATGACCCAAATGTTATTGTACCCTGCTCGAGTCCTTGGTAGTCTATCGACGAATCCATCAATACTTGTTCCCATTTCTACTTGGAATTTCTAACGGTTGCATCGAACCACTAGGCTTCTTTTGCTCTGCCTTAATCAACTATGATTTATACACTTCGAGATGAATATCCCAACATCTTTCTTCATTACTTCCCAATAGAAGGTCTGCCTCATATCATGGTACATTTTATTACTGCTAGGAAGAACAATCAATCTCGAATGATGGCACTCTTGTAGCACCTCATCCCTCAACCCATCGACAATGGAAACAAGCAATCCTCTGTCTTTACGGAGCCAACCATCTTGGTCGAGTTTGTACTATCTCATATCTTCAGACTCTACTCTAGTTTCAATCTTAGAAATAATCTCGCTATTCTGGCATCACGCCTCTGACTAGTACCAATCAACTCAATCAAAGTAGATCTGATAGTCAAGCTCGCCAATATCTCTGCCTCTACCTCACATCTCGATCAAAAATCATAATCAGAAATATACTCTAACCGCATCCACTCTAGGAACATAGCTCCCAAGCTATCATGTCTCCTACTCAAGACATTAGCAACTGCATTACTTTTACCCAGTGTATATGCAATAACAAATTATAGGAGGCGAGGAACTCTAACCATCACTGCTGGTGAAGGTTAAGATCCTTCTGCGAAGAGAGGTACTTCAATGATTTATGGTCGGTGAATAGCTCGAACCTCTCTCTTGAATGATAGTGCCTTCAAATCTTAGTGCAAACACATTCGCTGCTAACTCTAAACAAAGGTCAAGTAATTCTCCCTGTGCAGTTAAAGCGCTCGGTGGATTCAATGCGGTAGAGGTGCAAAAAGTCATAGCGGGGATGTAGCGAAGATATAGCGGGATATATCGGATTACTCTAAAATAGCATATAAATCCCATACTTGTTTTTACAAATATATAGATAGTAATTATGTGAAAAATTAACATTCAATTGAATTATAATTAATACAAAAATAATTTTAAATAAAAATATGTGCAAATGTATTGTAAATGAACATAAAACTGTTATATAACTTAATTTAATTTAGTAGAATATTAGAGTATTATCATTTCTAAACATATATCAAAAATACAATGAAATTAATTAATTTTATAATTTTTATAGCGTATAAATATCATTTTTCAATCCAATTTTTTATAGAAGATATAGCGGAAATAGCGGAATATAGCGGAAATAACGGGATATAGCGGAAATAGCGGGGATTAAAGCGGAAAGGCTATATGTTGGGGATATATGGAAAAATCATAGCGGTAGGAATCCGCTATAAGATATATCGGAGTTATAGCGGGGATATAGCGGGGCATTAACTGCACAGAATTCTCCTTATGTGGCTTCAATTATCAACTAGCGTATGTAACAAATTTGCCTCTCTATATCGATATCGTTCCTAATCCGTTACCACAAGCATCAGTGTATATCATCATCCCTTTATTCCTGCTCGGAATGGTCAATACTAGTGCACTAGTAAAGTTTACCTTCAGAGTTACGAATGCCTACTCACATCTCCCATCCTAAGTAAAAGTTTGATTCTTTTTTTCAAGTGAGTGAACCGTGCCACTGCCTTAGAGAAGTCCAAAATGAATCATCAATAATACCCAGCTAACCCAAAGAAACTTCTGGTGTCCGTAGCGTTTTTGGGTATAGTCAAATCTTGGACTGCTGCGACAGTTGTAGGATCCACGGCAATGCCCTGCTCATAAACAATATGACCCAAAAATCTCACTTCTCTTCCCCAAAAGCGACACTTCAAAAACTTTGCTTTTAGTCGGTGCTCTCTCAATACCTCAAGCACAATCCTTGAATGTGTCTTGTGTTCTTCCTATACCCATGAGTAGACAAGAATATCATTAATAAATACAAGCACAAACTTATTTAGCTAACTCCTGAAAACACGATTCATGAGATCAACAAAGTATGACGGCGTGTTGGTTAGCCCGAACGGCATAACCAACTACTCATAAAATCCAAATGGTGTAAGAAATGCTATAATTGACACACTTCCCTTACTACTCTCAGTTGGTGAAATCCCGTCATAAGATCCAACTGAGAAAATAATCTAGCACCATGAAGCTGATAAAAAAAGCCATCAATCTGTGGGAATGGATACTTGTTCTTCTTCGTTACTTTATTCAGCTCACAGTAGTCAACACACAATCTAAGGGAACCATCCGCCTCCATGGTGAATACTATGGGTGCACCCCACTTATAAATACTCCTACGAATAAACCCTTTTCACAAATGGTACTTGACCTGCACCCTAAGCTCTCTCTGCTCTCTAGGTACCATCCTCCTCAACGGCATCACTATCAATCTGGCATCTTCAACTAAATCAATATGGAACTCGATCTCTCTATGTGGTAGAAGTCCGATCACCTCCTCAAATACATCTGGATACTCACTGGCAATAGGTACTAATGGCAACTCGTTAGGTAGGGCATCAAGCGAATATAGAAAAATGACCCTCACGTCATCATCCGGTAGGCACCTTAACACTATTGTTCGCCCATCATCTACCCACATCGTCACCAATGATTTCTCACAATCCACCATCACTCCATATCTATGAAGCCAATCCATCCCTAGAATAATACCAAACCCAACTAAACCCAAAATATAGTAATCATTATCAAAAGAGCATACATGACTCAATAAGACCAAACCACGACAAACCATATACATGCTAGTGGAGCCTCCAATAGAGTTCATCACAATCAAAGGTCGGTCAACAATTTTGCATCTCAATCCCAATCTATCTACTAAATCACTAGATATGAAGGAATGTGAAGCCCCGATATCAAATAAAACTCATACAGGAGCATCATAAATGGAAAGCATACATTGAATAATGATGCCTTTCCCCTTCTCTTTCACTCATGGAGCATTTGACGAAGTCGAGACAACATTAATAACATATCCTTTCACCATATACTACTGCTTTAATGCCTTTGGACGGTCCTTCTGAATGTTCCCAAGATTTTTGTAGTTATAGCATTTCTTCCCTTTAGACTTGAAGTCTCTACTAAAGTGGCCCTTGTCACTGTAGTTGTAACAAACAAGTGTGGACTTACTCTTCTTTTGGCCGCCTTTATACTTAAACCGATTCCTCTTATTATTCACTTCTTCTTGCCTCCCTCACTCGATTACAGCTTTGACTCTTCTTTGGAAACAATAGTCATCGGCTTTGGATAAAGGCTCTCATGGCTCAAGGACTTTTCGACTAACATCTCGAAAGTCCCGTCAATGTGGCCTACAAACTTCTCTCCTAAGTAATCATCCAAGCTAATGATGAACTTCTCATTCTTCTTGGATGGAGTGTCTATAAAGGACATCCCATATTTCGGGAGAGCGTCGAACTCAGCAACATACTCGAAGACAGTCATATCCCCTAGCTTAAGATCCACGAACTTATGGAACAAGATCGACTTCTGAGATGAAGGTTTAAACTTCTCTTCGAATCTAGCTTTGAACTGGCCCTATATGAACTGGTCCAGAAGAGTAGCGACCTTCACAGCATTCCACCAGTTCATGGCTCGTCCCTGAAGTTATTGGGAAGCCAACCTTCTCTTCATAGAATCATTTATCTCTAAGTTATCGAAGATCCTCTCATGGATGTCAAGCCTGTTAACCCAAAAAATGGATTAACACCCTGGATTTAGTATGAAAGCTCTAGTCTTGTTTATCAAGGCAAATAGAATGAAGACAAGAACTAATAACTTGCAAATAAAGTAAAAATACAAGAGATTTTTAGAGTGGTTCGGCTGTTAACAAAGCCTACATCCATTTTATAACTTTTGTTATTGACTGACTATAATTGCTAGTTGAATATGATTACAATTTGCTTGGATCTTGCAAGTTAGATCAAGTCACCAATGTTAGAATTCACTGGAGAATCACAGTGAACTCCTTTTATGACTATTGTGTGGGAGAAAAAGGGTGAAGAATATATTCTGCAGAGTTTCCACAACCAGTCCAGAAGATCCTGTGTATGTTGCAGGTAGGACTGTATTTATATAGTGTGGAGAGCACTCAGGCCAAAGTTGCTTCATCAAAGACTCACATTCGAAGGTACGCACGCGCTCTTGAAATTCCAAAATGAGCCGACCCATTCTGATGGATCGCCAACTATCCATAGGGCATGGATCGCTAGCAATCCATGGGGTTTGAGTATTTCTGGCTTGTTCCCTTTGGATCATGTTTTCTCCCTTGTGTAGATGCTCTCCATGCAATTTCATGACTAGATGCTTTGCTTTGATGATGATTCACGCACTGGTTGCATTGAACTACTGATGGAATCAAACAGCACTTCTCGATCTAACTAGCTTGGAATTCCATCAAACTTAGCAAACATTCCTAGAATACCTATTGGATCATGGTGCAAGAGAATTGGAGGATCTACGAGTGATCCATAGGAGATGGATCTCTAGCGATCCATCACCTTAGCATATTTTTGTCTTCTTTTTCTTTAGCCTTTCTTGGTTCCTTCTTCTAGTCCTTTGGATTGATTCTTGAATTGCTCTAACTTGATGTAGATGTTCTGGCTTCCTTTGAATTCCCTTGGGTCAAAAACTCAAATAACATTTGCCCCCTAAAGTATGCTTTCGTTAGAAACAAGGCATGCTCTGGAAGTTACTGCTTTTGAGTTCTCGCTTGGTGAGGTTCAAGTGATCGTGTTAAAGCCATCATGCTAATTTTGCTTTGGTTATTCGGCCATCTGTTGAATTCTGATGGGAGTCATCATAGCTTACAACAATGATTCTATTTCAATCCCACAACATTCAAGAGGCTTGCAAAAGACACTTAGATCATGCTTGGTGAATCGGGAAAAACTTGGTCGCAATTGCATGGATTGCTAGCGATCCATGAACTTAGCGTATTTTTCCTTCTGCAATGTCCTACTTAACTTATTCGAGCCAACCTATTTCCCTTCATATCTCCATTCGATGATTCGAGCCAAGTTCTCTTGCAACCCAACCTAACTCCAATCCAAACCCTAACCCTATTCACGCAATCGCCGTTACCGTTCATCCACCGCTAAAGCCTCCTGCCGCCGACCTTGCCTTGCCATCGCCTTAGGCCAGCCATTAGCACCCGAAACTTCGTCGATTTGGATCACCATCGACCTGCCTACCTTGGATCGCTGCCCACTTAAACTTTAACCATTCTTGCCCTTTGATTTTTGACTTAAGGTGGGTGGTTTGAAATTTGACATTCGTTTAGCAGTTTGGTGATGTTGTTGGATTGATCATTATGGAGAATTCGAGTTGATTGCGATTTTGTGGAAGAAGATAGTAATTCGAGTCTTGAGTTTTTCATGGAACGATGCTCGAGCTATACCCTGGTGCTTGATATGTTTTGCTATCTTCGTCTACAGAATCAGAATTGACTAGCACTGAGTTACATTATTGATCCAACTCGTCGTCTTGTGAATTGGTTTTAGTTCTCCCAGGGGGATAACAGCTTATGGTAGCGTCTCGCGTGCAGCTTATGTTGTTATCGCCTTATGGAGAGTTCAAATTGGTCCCATTATTGCACACTTAGTGTACCTGAAATGGGAAGAGCTTCCCATGTCGCTTCGGACAGCGGATCCGTTATCGATCGTTGATCGGTAACGAGTAAGTGTAGGAGAAATAACTTTAGTAAAAGATACGAGAAGCCCCTTTCATTCTTTACTGCATGTGAACTATCTACATAGGATAGAGCATTCGTACTATTTAGGCCACCGAGCCTATCTTATGTAGATAACACACTGCACTTTCCCCAGTCTACACTTGAATCCCGATGTGTCGGTACAAATCGATACTTTTTCGGAGTTCAAGTGTTGCAAGGGAACTTTTAGTTAAAGATAGAATTACCTGACCGTTATAAATGCAAGTTCTGTTGCATAGAATGAAGCACCTGTCCTCTCGCCGTAATTCCAATGGAGGAATTCCAACACTTTCAGAAACTGAATCGTCATCTGTTGCACCTACCTGTTTAGTCCCGCAAGCTGAATACGGTCAGCTGGTTTCGGTTGGTCCAGTTGTAAACCGGACTCCTTCAAATTTCAGAGTTCTTCTTAATCCCCCAAAGAGAGCTTCCTCCATAATCTCCGCTAAAGTCTTACACAATATTTGCTTACAACATGACATTCCAGACGATGATGTGCGCCTACCATAGAAGGACGAGTTCGTACATATGCCGCCTTTGGGGTATACTGCTTGCCATCGGTACATGTGCTTGAATGGAGTGGTACCACCCTTTAATAACCTCTTGAAAGAAACTCTTTTGAACTTGGGAATTGCTCCATTTCAAATTCATCCTAATGGGTACACGAACTTGACCTGCCTTCACGTCCTGTTAATGCGAACGTTTAATCGTGCCTCGAGTTTCGATGAGTTGAGATATTTTTTATCATTCAAGAAGAGGGATGAGTGTCCATCCCTTATCGTCATCGAGGCCCAAAGAAACCGCAAGATCATGTTGCAGCTCCAAAGCAATTTGTCTCAATTCAAGACCTAGTACTTCTTTATTAGGTGTCCCAAGGGATTTAACTGCCTTTGGACGACGGGGGGTAAGTTCTCTCTTTTACTTATCGAGTTTTAGTATGTCGCAATGAGATTTCTGATAGGTCGAATACTTCTTTCAGTTATTCCCAGGCTAAATAAAGATCCACCACTCGATCCGATTTTCCATACTCTAAATGTCATAGATGCCAAGGAGAGATCGGTCATATTTTTGCTAACAGACGAGAATTTGCTTCGGTATGGGCTATTGCATCCTGAGAGATCTGTCGTGGCCATCGAATTCCAGTTTCCTTCCCGTTCCAAAATATGAACACGTTCCACTTCTTCATCACATGGCTCCAAAGAGGGAAGTCTCCTAGAAAGAGAAGGTCCGTCTAGCGAGTCAACCGAAGAAATTCATGAAGCCAGCTGTCCGACCAGAATGCCCCCGATTTTGAAGGAGTGTGAAGAAGAATTCAAGCAGCATGAGGGCAAGGCTGCAGTGGTAATAGAAAAGGAGGATGGTGAAATTAAGGGCAGCAGCAGTCATGATTCCTCCTCTAGCGATGATGAATTCGATGCAAGTTCCAGCGATGGATATTTCGAATCGTGCAATGAGACCCCGGTTATGAGTCCTGTTCTCCCGGATTTGCCTCCCTAAGAAAATCATGATAAAGATGCTCCGCCAGCAGCCGAGCGACTTTAGGATTACCTGCTTAAAGAATCTGGCATTGACTTTGGGGATTTCAGCAATGTTTACGTAGATCTCGATGAACTCATGGGAGGAGATTTCGAATTCGAGGAATCGTCTCCTCGCCCTGGTCATTCCGTGTCTAGAGTTAGCTCGATTTTTGCACGGTAGCTTCTCGATCCAGTTTGTGACATCCTTTTAGGTTGCCTAAGGCATATTACACATCTTCATTAGGGTCGCATTCACTTACACATGCATTATTTAGGTCCCTTTCTTGTTGCTAAACTTCCTTATTTATTCTTTATATTAGGTACCATGAGAGGCCGTGGACTTTACGATAATCTTGAACAATTCATAAATTCGCAATGTTGGTCGAGATGGTCTTCAACCCACCACCATCCCCGTGAATTCGAAGAAGTGTGGAGAATGTAGAAAGACTTGGAAGCCGAAGCACGTCGCCGGGACGACAGAGAACAGAGTAGGGTTTATAAGAGTGACTATAAGAAGAGACAAATTCCTGACAACTGAGAAGAGCCACCCAAGAAGCCGAAGGTGGATTGCAGTTCCCATCCTTTTGAGCATCAAACTTTTGCCCCGGCCGCAATCTCTGTCAGAATTGAAGTTCCAGTTTCCACTATTCAAGTTTCATCTTCATCCCAAGCTCGGTCGACCCACACGGTGCCCGCTTCTAGTCCTTCAAGTTCTCGCAGGAGTCCGGCTTATATTCTTCCGTCCGGTCCACCTAGACTTGAAGCTGCGCTCCCTGGGTGGTTTCTAAAGGGCGTTAAGTTTGACCGTGACCTTCGCCTAATCTGCAAAGGTTCCTATATGCCCCACCTTCAAGCGATTCAAAGTGATTTAGATCAAGCTAGGGGAATGAAAAAGTCATGCAAGCAGCTGGCCGAAACTAACCGTAATAATTATCAAGACATCCTCTCCTTTGAATCAGAGAAATACAATTACAATAGGGTGTTAACGGAACGTGACGCTATAATTAAGCGACTAATACAAGAGGGGGACGCTAAACTCCAAGAGAGTAAGAACAGCGCCAGCTTGCTGAAGGAACTGAAAGAGGCCCATGCAAAAATAGTGATCATATTTCGAGACGAAATCAAGAAGGCCCACACAGACGAAGTTAAGCTGAAAGAGGAGCTCGAAGCTTGTGACATGATTATTGAAGCTAAAAGAAGACTATTGCTGATCATGACAAAGTTATTGAAATAAATAACAAGGAAATTGCTGAATACGTGGGAATTGTGGAATCCCATGACAAGACCTTTTCCGATCAAGCTCAGACAATTACTTCACTCCAAGCAAGAGTCACGCAGCTTAGCGTCGAGAAGACTTGAGTTGAAGTTGAGAAGGCCGTCGTAACAATGGATTACTTGAGTTGCAGAATACTTTCGAAAAGAAGATGGACGATACCATCTTAAAATTTTATGTTAACTCCTTTCTGCATCAGGGGAGCCTTAGTTATTTGAGCCCCAAATTTCTGCATACTCTTGCCGTGGTTTGGGAAGAAATCCTGGCCCGTTTCCGAGAGAATGGAGATGTACATATCGAGAAAGAGTTGGAGGACGTCTACCTCAATGAGGAATCGAAGAAAGCACTAATAGAGAGTCGAGAGGTCCTTCGAATTGAGAAGGAACAGGAGGCCGTCGATGCTGCTATGACTGCAACTGCCAAAACATTGCCAAAGCCTTTCATTTCTAGGTCTGGTGAATCATCAAAATAACATCGCGATTAGTTAATGAGTTCTACCGGTGCTGCTTTGTTGTCTGTTCCTCCGGCAGCTGTCTCTGAAACTTTAGGTGGCCCTAGAAATTCTCTAAAGATCATGTAGCCATCAAAAGAAGGAGAAGGCGGGCAATACGAGATTGAAATCCTCGACCATTCCTCCGATGCAGGTAACCTTCTTGTTTCCCACGAGTTTGAGAATTTTTAGCTCATGCCGCAAGAACAAGATGAACTTAACGCTTTCATTTCTGATCTTATAGGTCCATCTTCTTTACCTACTGACCTACCGATTTTTTCGATGTCTGGGCTTGTTGCTATTTAAACCGCCTCAATGCTTGTTTCCATAGCTGCTCTGATTGCTGCGCTTGTGTCTAATTCACATCTAGGGATGAAATCCAAGAAGATTACTGCATTGCATGGTCTAGATGACCCTTCTGTATCTTTGAAGGGCGATTTCATGGCAACTGAAGCTCGAGAGTTGGAGGACCAGACTGGCCAGCTACATAAATTTGAACTGCAAATGGTGGCCATTAAGAAGGAAAAGGTTGAGGAGATAAAATCTTCAAGGAGCTCCCGCAAATCCCGGAAGCGCAAGGCCAAAGGGGAGTCTTCCGAGATGGTCGGAGAGCAGAGAGGAAATGCCGACACCAAGGAGATAGTTGATATTACAGGCAACGACACTACCCCTGGCCGAGATTCTAAAAGGTAGTAGAAATTTCCAACTAAAGGTGGGAAGGGGAGCGGTGGAAAGAGACATTGACAGGCTCCGGTATTAGTGGAGCCAGTTTTTGGGACATTTTTTTTGATACGTGTTTGTTCAAGTGCAAAGTTTGCACTTACTGCTTTGATTGTTGTATTTTTCATTTTGTTGGCCGATATTGTGTGGGTACGGCCCCCACATTTTTGACCTTGTATAGAAAATGCTTTAAGTAATACAATGCTGACATTTTGATTGTAACTTTATCTATCTACTTATCTGCGTTTCATGCACTTATGCCAATTTTATTTAGGTGCATTTCACTAGAAGGACAAACTTTGCAGTCCAATTAGTTTCTAGGACACACATTCAAAGAAATTACTTTCAAGGCCAAAATCAGCAGAATAATTACTTTCAAGGACAAAATCAGCGGTCCAATTACTTTCAAGGACATAATTCCATAGATTTTTAGGCCCTAGAAACTAATTATTTTATGTTTTGTCCTTGAAAATAATTATTTCAGTTGTATATCCTAGAAACTAATTCCACTTGCTAAAGAGGCCCTTGTGGCTAATTTCCACTTTTATTTACTGCTATTTTATTTTATCTAAACCTGTAATTACCACTAAATTTTTTTGTTTGGAGTAACAAAACTGAAGTACTTGGTTTCCATTTTTGAGTATTTTTTAGTATCGGTGTGCCCCCCAGTTCACGGGGCTGCATACTTCAAACACTTGACAAATAATCGGTTTATCCGAGTAACTTTTTGGATATCTGTAATCGGACCTGTTTTGCGGTTCTTATCTTCAAGAACTTGTCATTTGAACGGCTTGATTTCGGATATATTATCGGTCAACAATCGGAATTCGCTACTGATTCGTAGTTGTTTGAAATTGTTGGATTCATACCTGTTACTCCCGATAGTGGGAGTGGATTGATTCTTGTTGTTCCTACAATAGATAAGTTTCCCGGTATTACCGAGACAATACTGATGCTAAAGAGTGTGCGCGGCTTGTGAGATGCGTGGCTTTTGGGAATGTGTGTGGCTTTTAGGAATGTGCGTGGCTTATGAGATTGTTATGGCCCGTCAATTCGGAACGGTTTATAATTTCTTGGCGTTACCAATCTTTGGGTAAAGGGAGGAGTTCGTGTTTTGACATCATGGTTCCACGGCTCAAAAAGTAATGCACGGCTTATGGGGATGCGTGGATTTTAAGGTTGTGCTTGCTTGGATGTGATTCCACAATCAAAGAAGCAGTTCGCGGCTTACGAAATGCGAGGCTTTTATTTGGGCCTTCTCAACGTTGCCGGAGCAACACCAGTTCTTAGAAAGCGGGGATCGAGTTCTGTCGATCCAACGATTTGAGTGATTTACTTCCGTCGACCCGACAGGTAAGTGTGGTGTACTTGAGCGAGATTCACTATCTCAAGCAGCGATCAGGTGATTTTGAGTCGATTTGACCCCATCGCCTTGGCAGGTTACATCAGTTTTATTAGTTCAGAAAGCAAAGCAATTTTATTAACGAAAATTGGGCAAGTTTTGCCTATTTACAATGCCTCCGGTATCCTGTGATCGCTTATTTGCTGCAAATAGGAGATACATAAGATAGTTTTAGATAAAGTAACGACGCAGTGATTTTATGTTTCATGCTCAAGGAATCTGGATTCCAACAACGATTTGTTAGCTTGAATGTGCCAACCTCTTACTTCTGTTTGATCTCATAAGGTCCTTCCCAGTTTGGTCCGAGTGCACCGTGCGACCCTTTTTTGGTGAGCGGCAGTCCTTAATTCGACTTCTTCCCTCTTCTCATCAACCATATCGAGTGACTTTAGTAGGAGTTGTTCGTTCTATCTTTGATTGAAGTTTTGCCTCCAATGAGAACGGACTTTTAGCTCAACCGAGATCATTGCTTCTGAACCATATGCTAGGGCGAACGGAGAGTGCCCAGTTGTAGATTTGTGCATTGTCCTATAGGCCCGTAGTGCGAGTGAAAGTTCATCATCCCAATTTCCTTTTGCTTTAGTTAGCGGTTTATTAATGGTGGACTTGATGATCTTATTGACTGCTTCCACTTTCCCATTTGCCTGCAGGTGTGTGACACTGTGACTACGGAAAAGCTTTTCTTGATTTGGAAGCGTTTGCAAAAGATTTTGAACTCAACGCTTTCGAATTGAGTCCCATTGTCCATGATGATTTCTGTGGTACCCTAAACCTACAAATGATATTTTTAGTAACAAAGTTAATGACTTTCTTTTTGGTAATAGTGGCCGAAGGTTCCGCTTCGGCCCATTTGGTGAAATAGTCAATAGCAACAATATCATATTTGGCTCCCCCTTTAGCCATTGGTAATGCGCCTATCAAATCGATTCCCCGGTTGTGAACGACCATAGGCTGACCATCTGTGTAAGCTCCATCGAGGGGGTTCTTTTGATCTTGCTAAATCTTTGGCATTGATCGCACCGTCTAGCGTAATCTGCTACATCGCGATTCACTATTGGCCAAAAGTACCCATACCGGAGCATCTTCTTTGCAAGGGTTTTCCCCCGGTATGATCTCCGTAGTCACCTTCATGAACTTCTTTTAGGATGCTTTGAGCTTCGTCGTCATTCACACATCTGAGCAAGGGGGTAGAGAATCCCCTTCGGTAGAGTATCCCATCCTGCATTACAAATTGTGGTGCCTTTTGGAGAAGCTTTTTCCACTAGTTCTTATTTGCAGGGAGAGCTCCTATAAGCAGGTAGTCTGTAATCGGTATCATCCATGTCTCTAGTTCCTTGGTTGTCTCAAAAGTCCAATCGATGTCCATTTCTCTTATGCTCGGGGAGGTCAGAGTTTCAGCTGGGACCAGCCCTAATGACTGCGCCTCTCCGGAGATGGTCAATTTGGCCAGACAATCCACCTTCATATTCTGCTCTCTCGGGATATGACACATGGTGTAATGCTCGATGTCGTTTAGCAGTTCCTGTACTTTAGATAGATACAGGGTGAGGTTCTCCTCCCGAGCCTAGTATTATCCTTTTACCTAACATACGACCAGTTGAGAGTTGCTAAGATGTGTACGGATTTTATCTCGAGTTCCATCACAATCTTTAGCCCAGCTACCAATGCTTCGTATTCTGCCTCGTTATTTGTTGTAGGGAATTCCAAGAGAAAGGCATAACATACGGATCGTCCTTCAAGAGTCTCGAGCACCATGCCTGCTCCTGAGCAGAATTTGTTAGACACACCATCGACGAACAGCTTCCAACGTGTCTCCACTTATGGAGTGATTCCCTCCTTGTTATCTCGTATTGTAAATTCGGTAATGAAATCTACCAGCGCCTACCCGTCGATCGCCTTTCTAGGATGGTATGTGATTTCGTACTGACCCGGTGTGATGTTCCATTTAATAAGCTGTTCAGAGGTCTCGGGACGGTATAGCACTTGCTTTAAGGGTAAATATATCAGCACTTTGATACGGTGTGCCTGGAAGTACGTTCGTAATTTTCTGGGTAAAATCAAGAGGCAATATGCCCATTACTCCAATTTTTTATGGTTCTTTTATGCTCTAGTGAACCGTTTACTGATGTAGTATATGGGTCGCTGGATCTTAGTTTCTTCTCGTACGAGCGTGGCACTCAATGCATGTGACGAGACCGCTAGATAGATGTACAAATCTTCTCCGTCTATTGGCTTTAACAAGATTGGCGGGGTTTCCATGTGTCGCAGCTCTTCGAACACATTTTGACAAGCTTGATTCCATTCGAAGTTTTTCTTTCCCTTCTTTAGCGCATCAAAGAACGGTATGCATTTGTCAGTTGCTTTTGAGATGAACTAGCTCAGTGGTGCAACCTTTCCATTCAGGCTTTGTAGCTCTTTCCTGTTCCTTGGGGCCTCACTTCCCGTAAAGCGGTTATTTGGCTTCAACGCCTCTGGCGCTTATGGTAAATCCTAAGAACTTTCCTGAGGCTACCTCGAAATGACACTTAAAGGGATTGAGCTTCATTTCATATTTTTGGAGTAGTTCGAACATTTCAGCGAGGTTGTCCAAGTAATTTGCAACTATGCATGATTTAACCAACATATTGTCTACATAAACTTCCATTATCTTCCCAATCTGACACTTAAACATGGTGTTTACCAGTCGCTGGTAAGTTGCCCCGACATTCTTTAAACCAAATGGCATTACTTCGTAGCAATACAGTTCCACATCGGTAATTAAATTGCTATTTTTTTGGTCCGGTTCGTGCATCATTATCTGGTTGTACCTCGAGTACGTATCCATAAATGATAGCAATTCATGTCTAGCCGTCCCATCCACAAGCTAATCGATTCTGGGAAAAGGAAAGTTGTCCTTTGGGCAAGCTTTATTCAGATCTGAGTAGTCGATACAAGTTCGCCATTTCCCATTGGACTTCTTGACCAAGACTGGGTTAGATACCCACTCAGGGTAAGTTGCTTCACGGATAAAGCCATTCGCCATCAGCTTGTCCATTTCTTCTCTTAGTGCTTTAGACCGCTCAGGTCGTAGGCTGCGCCTTTTCTACGTCACGGGCGTACACTTAGGATCAATGTTGAGTGCGTGGCAGGCTATCTTTAGCGACACTTCGCACATATTGAAATGCGTCCAAGCAAACAATCCTGATTAGCGTGAAGAAATTTGATGAGTTCCAGTCGCATCCTATTTCCAAGATGCAATCCAATTTCGAGGACCCGCATTGGGTCATCCATGTCGACTGGGATAGACACTATCAATTCTGCCGATGCTGCTCGTTCCTCCCCTGAACTCTTCTTTCTAAGGTCCAAAGCCTTGTCGAATCGGCTATGGTCCCCAAGCCAGCGTCGGCTCATTGCTATTCAGACGGTTCACGGATGTGGAGAGTTCTCCATATATTCTTCCCCTTTTCTTTTCTTTTAGATTCGCATAGTTCCATGATATAACATTCCCTAGTGGCATTTTGATCTCCCTTGACCACCCCGACTCCGTTCTCCATCGGAAATTTCATAGTTAGACACCACTTAGCCAAAGCAATTCTAAAGTCAGCCAAGGCAGGTCGCCCCAGGAAGGCATTGCAGGCGGGCATCTCATCTACAATCATAAAGGTTTGGATAAGGGTAACCCTTCCGTCGCCTTCTTTGAGTTCTACAGGTAAGTCAATCGTTCTGACGGGTTGTTTGGTTCACCGGTGAATCCTTGAATCTTTGTTTGGCAGGTAGATATGTCTTTCATGTAGATCTTCATCTGATCAAAGGTGCGTTAGAAAAGGATATTCACAAAGCTACCGCTGTCTACCAATACTCATTGGACTATGGCAGGTCCGATTCCAACTGTCACGACCATAAGATTGAGAGTTGGAGCTTCTATTCCCTCGGTGTCTCGATTCCTGAATGCTATGTCATCGTTCAGAGTTCTTTGTTGCTTAGTGGGGGTTCCATCTTCAATCGCAAAGCACGCATCCTTCGAGGCGTGCTTCAATGAGCTCGCATACTGCTCCATTTCTCCCTAACTCTTCTACATAGGATAGGGCTCTTCAGATGTCTTTCCAATGATGAGTCTCTGGTCAGTCCATCTAGGTCCCTCTTTTCTGGTTCCAACTTGCTCCCTTGGTCTCTAGGAGCTTGAGGCATTACAGTTTGGTCAGGATTCAGTGGTTTCCTCACATACTACTAGAGCTTGTTATCCTGAATCAACTCCTCAATCAAGTTCTTTAGGTGACAACATTCGTTCGTGTTGTGACCATGTGCCTCGTGGATGCGGCAGTACTTTCTGGAATGCTTCTGCTGTTCGGTTGCTTCCTTTTTAGGTGGCTTCTTGTATTCGTCTGTCCCTTGTGTCGCGAGATGGATTTTTTCTGGAGTATCATTGAGCGGGGTGTATTCTGGCTGCAAACCTTTGAGTGGCTTGCTACTTTCGTTCCACTTGTTAGAATTCTGGTCCTTCTGTTTTGAGTTCCATTTTTTCATGCGTTCCTTTCAGAGATCCTGGAAGTGTTTATATTTTCATTCATTTCCATACCATTTTGCCCGATGTTGGTCGGTTGTAGGTTAGCAGATTTCCTTTCTTATTCTTGTGTCTCTTCCAGTCTCAAGTACTGGCTCGCCTTTGGGTTGAAGTCCTTCCAAGTGGTGGGTTGTTTCATTTTGATCCATTTCCCAAATTCAGTCTCGGGGTGAATTGCACAGAATAAGGCCATGAAAACCATATCCTCATTTGGATTACTTACTTCAGTTACTGCAGCATTGAACCAAATCATGATGGACTTCAGAGATTCATTCTGTCCCTGGAATAAACCGAACAAGGACATCACATCTTTAGGTTGCGCCGTGTGAAGCCTGAATTGATTAAGGAACCTTGTTGCTAGTTGATTGAAAGTGGAGATGGATCTTGGCGGAAGCCTAGTGAACCACATGGAAGCAATTCCCTCTAGAAAAATTGGGAAACATCAACATCGAACAGCATCCTAAGCATATTCTCTATCCATGTACCAGCTATACTTATATAAATAAGGTTTCAGGTCTCTCTTTCCGTCATAAGACGGAATAGTTGGCATAGTGAACTTTTCTGGGTACCGCTCATTCAAAATCTCATCGGTGAAAGGAGTCCGACTTGGAGTGGATTCCCATTCATCATCCCTTCTATCCTTACTATTATCCATCAGTCGCTTGACCATGTCCGCAATATACGCCTAAGATGTCCAGTAATTCGGGGGGTCGGCTGTCAGCAACTACATCGAGTGTTTGGTTTTGCAAACGATCTTGGTGAGTGGGCTGAAGCCTAGGCTCTCCTATCTTCGGGTGAGCCGCACTCTTGGGGTTCCGTTGGCTTTTGGACGGTCTGATGGGGGCAGCTTGGATCCCCTTGGGGTTATCTAATGCATTTGTATTTCCTTCCAACTTGCCGTCGTCAAGTCACTCATCATCTTCTGAGTCGGAGAGATCCATGGCTATATCCTCCTGTGGGGTCTTCACCTATAGATTTATGTTCGTAGCTGGTTGCCTTGTAGTTGGTGGAGTGCTTGTGTTTCCTTCTATATTGATTCCCACGGTCCCACCTATAACTCCTTTGTGCGGCTGCTTTCCATTCCTTCTGTTTAAGCTAGAAAAGGAAGAATTTTCTTGTTCCACGGCAGCCGCAGGCTCTATCACGATTCTTGGAGCAACATGAGACTGCAAGGTCAATACGGCATTTAGTTTGTCCATTAGAGAGCCCTTTGGTTGTTTTCCATTTTCTAATTAATTCCATCAACCATTTTATTTAATTCATCTCTAATGAAAACTTCACGCTGAATAGAGGATCCTGGACTCTGATTATTGGAGTTAGCTCCTAATTGTGGATTGTTGGGATTATTGACTTCAATTTGCTGGGGGTTTGTTTCTTCTCCAGCAATGGTAGATCCTATGGATCTTCTGGAAGTTGTTATCTTTCTTCCTAGTGCCATCGGTTCTCAATAGAAAATCTCTAAACAGAGATTAATGGTTTAACTTCTGAACCTATATCATCTAAAGTAGATAGCTAGATCTAAGGCTGAGTTCAGCTCTCAGTAAAAGCACCAAAATGTTAACCCAAAAAATGGATCAACACCTGGATTTAGTATGAAAGCACCAGCCCATTTTATCAAGGTAAATAGAAATAATAACTGCAAATAAAGTAAAAGGACAAGAGATTTTCAGCGTGGTTCGGCTATTAACGAAGCCAACATTCACTTTATAACTTTGGTTATTGACTGATTACAATTACAAGTTCAATATGATAAAATTTGGTTGGATCTTGTGAGTTAGATCAAGTCACTAGTGGTAGAATTCACTGTAGAATCACAGTGAACTCCTTTGATGACTATTATGTGGGTGAAGAAGGGTGAAGAATAAATTCTACAAAGTTTCCACAACCAATCCAGAAGATCCTGTTTATGTTGCAGGTAGGATTGTATTTATAGGGGTTGTAGAGCACTTAGGCCAAAACTGCTTCATTAGAGACTCACATTCGAAGGTATGCAAGCGCTCCCAAAATTCCAAAACAAGCCGACCTATTCTGATGGATCGCTAGCAATCCATGGGGTTTGAGTATTTCTAGCTCATTTCCTTTTGATCATGTTTTCTGCCTTGTGTAGATGCTCTCCATGCAATTTCATGACTAGATGTTTTGCTTTGATGATGATTCATGCATTGGTTGCATTGAACTGCTGATGGAATCAGACGAATGCTCACTTCTCGATCTAACTAGCTTGGAATTCCATCAAACTTAGTAAACATTCCTAGAATACCTATTGGATTATGGTGCAAGAGGATTGGAGGCTACGAGCGATCCTTATGGATCGCTAGCGATCCATCTCCTTAGCATATTTTTGTCTTCTTTTTCTTTAGCCTTTCTTGGTTCCTTCTTCTAGTCCTTTGGGTTGATTATTGAATTTCTCTGACTCGATGTAGATGTTCTGACTTCCTTTGAATTCCGTTGGGTTAAAAACTTGGATAACAAAGCCAATCCTGCAATTCCATCACCAACTCTATTCCTTGGAATGATTTACCACCAAGATTAGCAAAGTCTTTTTTATTTTAGCGAAATCTACTCTGGGAGCCTGCACTAGAGCATCACCATCAACATTTGGAGTGGCTACTTGAGCATTATGTAACATGTTCCGCATCATGGTATTGAACATAGTCTGCAGATCGAGATTAGAAGAACTCAAGCATGCCCCTTCTTCGACTCAAGAGAAGGAGTTCCTAGCAGCATTCTTTGTTTGACGACTCATCTTTCATTCTGTGATAAGTACAATCAGTCTCTCTATAAAGAATCTTACTTAAGTAGTACTCGTGTATGCAGTGAACCTAATATACTATACACTACTATATAGTTTTGAAAAGCAAAATATATAACAAGTATCTGCTCTCATATATAAATACACTCTCGATCCAGTATAGGGTGAGAACTTCCATCTTATTTCTACTGGATTACGGTATCTCTTAGGTTAAACAACACAACCTAAGTTCTGATACCAAATGTGACAACCATCTTACACCACCTGCACCTAATATACCTGTATAGCGTGCTGCGGAGGTGCCCTGCTGATGTAGGATGATCGTCAAGGGTTGTAAGGTAAATAAAACAACACAGAACCTGTCATATATCTCATATAGCATCATATAAAATATAATAATAAACATCTCAGATATAAAACAGATGAGGCAATCAATAACTGAATGAATCACAGAATTGAAGTGCGTAGATCCATACAGTATACTACATAGGAAATAGAGTTATACATCAAATAGTAACTCATAAATTATTGTCTCTAAGTAATGAAGGAACTAGAAAGCTCCATAATGCTGTGCAGTGGAATAACAATAAATGTAGTAGTACGAGAGTATAGCTTACTGCTGTTAGGAACTGAGGTGTGGTTTTTGATGACAACAACCTTTTTAACTTATCTTATTATAAAATATGCACTAACACTATTGTCTAGATAGATATGTATATGCAGGAACTATGCAGGATATATATATATATATATATATATATATATATATATATATATATATATGCAGGTATTGATTACTGAAGACTGATCAGTATAAATACTCAACACTTAAGATTCAGAATGGAGATATCAAGATTGAAGACTCTAGAGTATCAAGATCAAGATTTCAAGATAAGTGTCTAGTTTTTGTTAAAACTTCATAATAGCATGGAAATCTTCATTCCAAATTTCATTTGGGATGGAACCCATTTCTATCTTCTTAGTGGCTTACCAACCCACGACAAGTAGCTTACAAACCTACGACAAGTGGCTTACAAACCCATGAACATCCTGATTTTGTACAAGTTCTCGATTCCTGATGTGATGAGATATTCTGCAGGAAGAAGCTTGCAAAACTACTTCAAAATGGTTTTTCAAAACTGCTTTTCAAAATGTTTTAGCCTTAAAAATTATCTTTTCAAATGATTTTCAAAAAGATGTTTTAGCCTTAAAATATTCTTTGTTTTTGTTTTTAAATAAACTCTTGTTTTAAACTTCGTTTGTTTTTTAAAACTATCTTCTGATTTTAAATATTCTTTATAATATATATATATATATACTTGAGATTTAAAATCAAATTTATATATACATTCTAAAAATATATTTTTCTACTCTTCTTTATTTTAAAACATAGGAAAATTAGTTTATTTTACTCCAGAATCATTTCATCTTGTTTTCCTTTCAATACCATTTTCAAAACAAATTTTACATTGTTTTTAACTAAGGGATGTCGACATCATGGGATACCTCATGTCGACATGGTGGCCGGTCTATAATTAGCCTTCACAAATAAATTTTTTAACTAACTATTTTCTTCACTCCTTCTTCTTCACAAATCCATATTCTAAAATTTTCATATTTTTAAGATCGTGCCAAAATTCTACCGAATTCTCAAGTGAATCAAATTAGAATCTCATTCTTGTTTGATTCTCTGCCCTCTCTCGAAGATCAAAGCGCTATTCAGAGTTATAGGATCAATTTGTAATCAAAAGTTTATCGAGTCTCTCTATAAGGTGTGGTTGTGCGCTATTTAGAGTTATAGGACCAATTTGTAATCAAAAGTTTATCGAGTCTCTCTATAAGGTGTGGTTGTGCTTGGAAATCAATTGGGTGATCTTGTGTCCCGTAAATCAAGAGAGTTTGCCCCGGACTCGAAGACAGGAGGGTACCTCAAGGCCTTTAGAAATTGAGGATTGTAATCTCGACATTGGTATAATAAAAATCTGTACGAGGTGTTTGCCTTGGTGCAGGACTGTACGTAGGGTAACTCCGAACCAGTATAAAATCCGGTGCGTTCTTTACTTTTATTGTTTTTTATTTACTTTCTACATCTGTGTTTGATTCTGTGATTGTTCTGTGATTAAGTTCTGCATTTGTTTGTGTCATAATTTTAATTTAGTCCATATAAGTCTTAGAATCCATTAAACACTATTGACCCCCCCTCTAGTGTTAAATTAGCCTTAAGATCCTTAATCCGCACTACATTTCAATTGGTATCAGAGCATTGGTTTTCATAGTTTTCATAATCTGAAACTTGAAAATTGTTTTAGTGGCTACCAATACTGGTAATGTCAACTCTGGCACTAGTTCTGTTACCACTAACACTAGTTCATTTGTAGAAGGTCAGTCTACTGTCAGACCATCATTTTTCAATGGCAGTAATTATGCATATTGGGCTTGTAGAATGAAAATTTATTTACAATCAGTAGGATTAGACACTTGGAATATCACACAAACTGAGTATGTTGAACCAACTACCGATTTTTCCCAGTGGACTGCTGAGCAAAAGGGTGTTGCACAAAATAACTCAAAGGCCATGAATATATTATTTTGTTCACTAAATAGGAATGAGTTTAATAGAGTGTCTGTTTGTAAGTCTGCATTTGAATTCTGGAAAACTTTGCAAGTTACTCATGAAGGAACAAGCAAAGTTAAATAGACTAAAATTTCCATATTAACTAATCAGTTTCAATTGTTTAAAATGCATGCAAATGAGTCCATTTCCGACATGTATTGTCGATTTCAAGATATTGTTCATTCACTAATTGCACTTGGAAAAAGCTTTTTGGAGGAAGACCAAGTCAGAAAAATTCTAAATTCACTCACTCCAGAATGGGATCAAAAGACACTTGCAATCGAAGAAGCAAATGATATCAGTCTAATGAAAATAGAAGAATTGATTGCGAATCTGATGTCTTATAAAGTTCAACTGTAAGAAAGAAGAGAAAACAAGGCTACAGAAAAGAAGTCATTAGCATTCAATGCAACAACTGAAGATTCGGAACCAGACAGTGATGAGGAGATTGCTTTCATGACAAGAAACTTTCGGAAATTCCTAAAATATAGTAAAATGAATAATTACAAAAGAAATTATCAAAGGAATTCCAGAAATAATACGGAGAACGTCAATAATGATAGATGCTACAATTGCAATAAAGTTTGGCATCATAGGAAAGATTGTCCGTATCCAGATAAACAGTTGTTCCCTCCAAACAATGATTGGTCAAGGAAAAGAAAGAAAGCATACACAGCAACTCTTGATGACTCAGACTCATCATCCAGTGACGATGAAAAGAAGACGGATAATTCAAATCTGTGTTTCACTGCTATTCATGAATCAGAGGACGATGGGAGTATGGATCTAAAAGTAGGTACGCATTTACATTATTTTTAATTTTTCTTGTTTGAATGGATGCTTGTCTGTTTGCTTGATTTTTTTTAAATTCCTTGAATTTTAAATTCAAATTTATCCCTTGAAATTTAAATTTTAAATTCAAAAATAATATTATTTTAATAATATTTTAAATATTAAATTATTAATATTTAAGTATTATTATATTTAATGTTATCACAGGAATTATATAAGTAGAATATAGGATATAATAAATACATTTTTTAGAAATTAGGAATGGACACTTGTCCTTTGATTCAATAGGCACATATCGACATACTGTAACAACCCGGGATTGCAATTACCGAATAATAAATTAAAATTATGATTTTAATTCAAATGGAGCTAAAAATGGATTTTTTTGGATAGGCTAATTTCTTTAAAATAAAGTTATTTGAAAAAAAACGGGTGGTTTTATAATGGTGGGTTTTAGTTGGCTAATGAAGCATTAAATAGTTTTAGTGAACATTAGGATGCCACTTCTCTTATTGGGTTAATTAGTGAAACCAAACCCATTACCCACCTCTATATATTATCTTAAACCCACCCTAAACCCTAACCCTCATCTTCATAATTTTCTCAAACCTAAACACCTCATAAAAACCTAATTAATGGCCTCCATTTGGTAGAAGATCCATTTTCCTCTCCACATAGCTAATCTAGGTTAATACAAGCTAAAAGGTAAAGCAATCCTTCTCTAATCACTCTCTAATCTTCATTCTAATTTCTAAAATTAATTTTTAATACATGGTTTTTGGTTTATTTTTGTTATGAAGCCTATTGATCTCCTCTCTCTAGCTTTTGGAGTGCACGCCAAGTGTTTGTGCATATTTTTCTTGCATTGGTTGAGGTAAAATTGCTAGCTAAATCCTTTTTTTACTTGATGCTTCTATAATTTTCATTTTGGAATTGTAGCTGAAACGAAATCAGGCATAACTTCTTCATTTCTCATCCGTTTTTGGTCAAGTTTTTTTGCTGCAAACTAGATTCAATAAGGAACAATTTTTGTTCAGTGAGTTTTCTGTAATTTTTCCATTTAGATGACCTAAAATGCGTTCAAAGACAGAAGACCAATTCTGTCTTTAACAAGTTATCTTGAGTTTCAATCTGATATTGTTTTGCCGGTATCTCTCTCGTTTTTGATCCGAATTAGATAATTTTGAATGTTCCGGAAAGCTTAAAACATATGCTACAATTTTTGTTCAGTGAGTTTTCTGTAAATTTGCTATTTAGATGACCTAAAATGCGTTCAAAGACAGAAGACCAATTCTGTCTTTAACAAGTTATCTTGAGTTTCAATCTGATATTGTTTTGGCTGTAACTCTCTCGTTTTTGATCCGAATTAGATAATTTTGGATGTTCCGGAAAGAATAAAACATATGCTACAATTTTTGTTCAGTGAGTTTTCTGTAATTTTGCCATTTAGATGACCTGAAATGCGTTCAAAGACAGAAGACCAATTTTGTCTTTAACAAATTATCTTGAGTTTCAATCTGATATTGTTTTGCCTGTATTTCTCTCGTTTTTGATCCGAATTAGATCATCTTGGATGTCCCGGAAAGCTGGAAACATATGCTATAATTTTTGTTCAGTGAGTTTTCTGTAATTTTGAGGTTAACTAGGTCAAAAATTGATTTTTCTACTATCTTCCCGAGAGCGATACACATATTAGCTCTGTGGATGAAACTGAAACTATTTTAGTCATAACTTTTGAGCTGCTAGTCGGAAATTGACGATTTTGGTCTCGTTGGAAAGATGGAGTTATGAACTCCATATCTGGAAAGTTTGGTCATCATCTGAGTTCATTAGACCCTTCGAATTTCCTGTCAGAGTTGAACCCAGATCGCTGTGCAAAACAGTGCATTTCATGTTTCTGAGTCCGACTTTGGAACGTCGCTACGCCTTCATTTCAAGTGGGAATCGAGTAATTCTTTTTGCGTTCTGAATTAGGAATATTGGACTACGTTCCTACCAATTTTCATGCCATTCGGATTCAGTTTGCTAGTCCGAATAATTTTCCGAACTTGGGTTCGCGTCAGTTTTTGGACTATTTTCCAACACTTAGAATATTTTCAGTGATTTTCTGGTTTTATCGATTTCTTTGAGATTTGTCTCTGGATTTTGTACACGGGCCTTATAAAAAGGTTTTAAAAGGATTTTTCACTCCGAAATGGCTTTCGAAATTATTATATAATATTATTTTTAATTATTAAATTAATCACTCCATAATAGGAGAGTTTTCAAAGGCCGTTGTAAAGTGATTTCAAACCAATTATAAATCCGTTTTCCGTAATTATTTTCTATAATAAAATCCCACACTCATACTTTAGCACTTCGAGCGATGTGGAAAGGTGCTTAAACGGTTGGGAAAAACTCCGGCCTATGAAACCGTGTGTATTTCCTTTCCGGTTAATCCCTAACTTATTCGATTGATCGTTTTGGCCTTTCGGCCTAGTTTACCGATGACATGAGGTGAACTTTGTACTGTTTTCAGTGTGGAAGCTTACAATTGGTTAGTAAACCATTTAGTGCGAACGTGGGGTATGAGACTCACGTTAACACTTTACGGGTTCCTTCCTAAAAGTTCGTGACACACTCCTTGTATTACCTTTGGGATAGTGTCTTCAGACTGTCTCCCTTAGAGGTATCGTTTTGGCATCTCTACTTAGATGGCCGTTATACATCTCTACATAGATGTATCGTTTTTGGCATCTCTACTTAGATGGCCGTTATACATCTCTACATAGATGTATCGTTTTAGGCATATCTACTTAGATGGCATGTTATACATTTCTACTTAGATGTATCGTTTTTTTGACATCTCTACTTAGATGTTTTTGTTTTGGCATTTGTGCTTACGTTATGTCGAGATATGAGGCTTATTATACATCTCTACTTAGATGTTTTTGTTTTTGGCATTTGTGCTTACGTTATGCCGATGATATGAGGCTTATTATACATCTCTACTTAGATGTTTTGTTTTGATATTTGTGACTATGTTATGCCCATGATACAATGCTTGCTATACATCTCTACTTAGATGTTTATTTCTTCTCTATGTGAGAATTTGTGGTCTATAGTACTATGTTATATATCGCCTCATTATCTATCATGTTTATCTCAGTTTATCAACTGGTTGTTTACTTAGCCCGACCCGAGTGTTTTTCGCTCAGGTCAGACCGAGTTGTTTCAGGTTAGGTCTCTGGACTTAGCTTTCTGTGCTTCCGCTTGGACATTATCTGCTTTGCTGATAGATAGCTCTTTATATTTGTCCACTATTTTGATACTCTGATTATTCAGTCTCTTATGTACATATTTTTGACTCACTTGTGTGAGTGGTGGCTTTGTACCCACCTTATGATATATTTGGATCTGTATTGACGATGTATTGTTCTGAGACTCTGTGCTGTTATGTGATACTGTTCTATGATGCTATTTCATTATGTTATTATGCTTTGTTCTGATAGATCTTTAGCCATTTGTAATTTCGTTATAAGTATTTATCGAATATGTCGAACCACCTGATTGAAAAAAAAAAATTAAATAGATTCCACCTTTCGACGTATTCGGTAGATAGTTATAGCATAGTTACATTTGGTCGCTCCTATTATACTCTATTCTCCGCATTAGCAGACGGAATCACCTCCGTGATTCTCTTTGCTAACGAGGGTCTTGGAGTGGGGCGTTACACATACCTGGATACCCCATGTCAACATGCCCCTCAGAAATTTGATTTCAAAATTTGAATTCAAACTTTTGAATTTCTCTCCACCTTTTCACCAACTTCAATGCTCTGGAAAGATGCCTCTTGACTAGAAACATGTCTATAGAATCTCTATTTAATTCACTCTCCTTATCATCACTTTTCACTTTTATTTCAAATTTCAAATTTATATTCATTTTCTTCAACTCCTCTCAAACTTCTTCAATGGCCTCTTCAAGCACTCCTAACACCATTTGGCTTCCAAAAGCTATCAAAAACTTTCTTTTTAATGACCCGGAAGCTACCAAAGCTTACATCAACTATGTAAACTTTGGTAAAATTCATACGGGGAAATTTGCTATTTTTGAAGATTTTCCTTCTTATGAAATTGAAAATCTTTTTCAACAATGTTCTATTCTTAGTGTAGTGGATAACAAACAAAATGATTTTGTATGTTATCCAAAACTTGTTAAGGTGTTTTATGCGTACTTGAGTCATGGTCCCTATGATGGGCAAGATGGACAAATTTGGAGTAATGTTAAAGGAACACAAATAGTTTTGGATTGTGAAATTTTAGGAAATAATTTGGGACGCAAGTATACCGGAATGAATCTCTTGGAATTTCAAATAAATGAAAATGATCGAGAGACATTTCATCACATCTTTGAAGGGGATGACAATTTTGAATTCAAAAATCGTTATTTTCGTCCAAAAGCAAGAATTGTTAACCTTCTTATTCAACACACCCTTATACCAAGATCGGGAAACTACAACAACCCAACTTTGAAAGTTTGCAAAGCTCTTTTTGCAATTTTTGGAAATTATGATATTAATTGGGCTCAAGTTATTTTGGATGAGCTAAGGCCTAAGAATTTTACTGTGGGTGAAAACACATTATATCATGGAGTTTATCTCACTCAGATTTTTAATTACTTTGGAGTTGATTTCAAAAGGGAAGAATTTATAATTAGAAAAGTGTTCAACCATGGAAACATTTCCCTTATGCAAATTCCATTAGTGTTTCAACCATATGAAACACTTACAGAAAATGAAGAAAGGCTTGCTCACGAAGAGATGGAAGAAATGGAGGAAGAAGAAGAAGAAGAGGAAGAGGAAGGAATGGAAATTGAAGAGGAGGAAGAGGAAGATCAAGAAACTTCCTTAGAAAGTATTGAATATCCTACTAATCCCGCTAATCCATCCAATAAGACCATTCTCAATAATCAAAGAATTATAGTGGAAAATCAAAAGACACTCAAAAGATAATGAGTAAGAAAATGGATAAAATTTCCACTAAAATCAACAAGTTCTTCAGGAAAGTTAGTAGAAAGCTTGGACTATCATATTCTTCATCTTCATCTAATTAGTTTTAGTTCATGTTATCTTGTTTTCTTCAAGTTCTATCCATGTATTTTCCTTTATTTTAGTTAATATTATATTATTTTATGTAATGTTGACTAGAATCATTAATGAAATCTTTTATTTCCTGTTATTCAACTTCACTTGTCTCTGTAATTGCTTGTTTTTATATCATACAAATTTTAGTTGCATAGATTTGTTCATAATATTAAAAAAAAAGCAAATTGTCACTTTAGGAAGAGGCATGTCGACATCCCCCCATGTCGACATGCAACGGGCAGAAAGTAGTTACACTTTCAAATTTTAATTTCATGTAACTAACTTGTATCTATTCATTTTAAACAACTTTCTACCCCTATTTATACCTGTTTCTTCCAGAATAAATTATCAAACTTCATTTCTAATGACTCCCTTTCATATTTCTTCCTATTTCTTGAATTATGGCTTCTTCGATTAAGAATCTAAGTAATAATCTTGACGAAACTCTCACTTCCTTCAAGAATATCCTTACATTCATACTTCGTAATCAGCGCCACTTAGAATTGAGTAAAATGCAGATGATCAAGGAGTAAGTGAGACATTTTGACGCCCTTCGTTGGATGATCTCAGCCCTTAACAAGGACGATCTCGAAGGAAATACACCAGTCACTCTCGACAAAGATAAAGAAGAATGGGATGCCATCAAAGCAGACTCTATCTTTGAAGAAGATGGATGGGTGGAAATACCAAGGAATGTCTAGTCATTCTGTATGTTATTTGTTTGATTTGATTGGTGTGTTTTAAACTTGATTGACTTGACTTATTTAAAACATTTGGTGTGGTTTGTATATATGACTAGATTGAATAATTACTGTAAATATGATTGGATGATGATTGATTTACTTCTGGATTACACTTATGATCACACTCATGATCACATTTCACATTTATGATCACATTTCATACTTATGATCACACTTAGCACTTATTACACTTATATATAGATTACTCCATTGTATTATGGTTGATTATCTTATATCAAGTTCAGGGAATTTATTAGTAAGAAGTTTTAATTGATGACAAAGAGGGAGAAGTTATAAAATAGTAGTTGGCTTGGAGTAAGGGGGAGTTATGATTGGAGTAAGGGGGAGTCATGGAGTAAGGGGGAGTTATGATAGGAGTTATGCTATGGAAAGTATATTTTGTAAATACAGGTTGTCATCATCAAAAAGGGGGAGGTTGTTAGGAACTGAGATGTTGGTTTTGATGACAACAACCTTTTTAACTTATCTTATTATAAAATATGTACTAACACTATCGTCTAGATAGATATGTATATGCAGGAACTATACAGGATATATATATATATATATATATATATATATATATATGCAGGTATTGATTACTGAAGACTGATCAGTATAAAGACTCAAGACTCAAGATTCAAAATGGATATATCAAGACTGAAGACTCTAGAGTATCAAGATCAAGATTTCAAGATAAGTATCTAGTTTTTGTTAAAACTTCATAATAGCACGGAAATCTTCATTCCAAATTTCATTTGGGATGGAACCCATTTCTATCTTCTTAGTGGCTTACAAACCCACGACAAGTAGCTTACAAACCTACGACAAGTGGCTTATAAACCCATGAACATCCTGGTTTTGTACGAGTTCTCGAGTCCTGATGTGATGAGATATTCTGCAGGAAGAAGCTTGCAAAACTAGTTCAAAATGGTTTTTCAAAATGATTTTCAAAACTGCTTTTCAAAATGTTTTAGCCTTAAAAATTATCTTTTCAAATGATTTTCAAAAAGATGTTTTAGCCTTAAAATATTCTTTGTTTTTGTTTCTAAATAAACTCTTGTTTTAAACTTCGTTTGTTTTTTAAAACTATCTTCTGATTTTTAAATATTCTTTTATAATATATATATATATATACTTGAGATTTAAAATCAAATTTATATATACATTCTAAAAATATATTTTTCTACTCTTCTTTATTTTAAAACATAGGAAAATTAGTTTATTTTACTCCAGAATCATTTCATCTTGTTTTCTTTTCAATATCATTTTCAAAAAGAAATTTACGTTATTTTTAACTAAGGGATGTCGACATCATGGGATACCCCATGTCGACATGGTGGCCGTTAAATTCAAAAGTTTCAATTTTCAAAAGAAGTGTCTCTTCGTTTAAATCTCTTCACGAATGGTTATGACCGTTACTAGTCTATAAATAGCCTTCACAAACGAATTTTTTAACTAACTATTTTATTATTTTCTTCACTCCTTCTACACAAATCCATATTCTAAAATTTTCATATTTTTAAGATCGTGCCGAAATTCTACCGAATTCTCAAGTGAATCAAATTAGAATCTCATTCTTGTTTGATTCTCTGCCCTCTCACGAAGATCAAAGTGCTATTCAGAGTTATAGGATCAATTTGTAATCAAAAGTTTATCGAGTCTCTCTATAAGGTGTGGTTATGCCTGAAAATCAATTGGGTGATCTTGTGTCCCGTAAATCAAGAGAGTTTGCCCCGGACTCGAAGACATGAGGGTACCTCAAGGCCTTTAGAAATTGAGGATTGTAATCTCGACATTGGTATAATAAAAATCTGTATGAGGTGTTTGCCTTGGTGCAGGACTGGACGTAGGGTAACTCCGAACCAGTATAAAATCCGGCGTGTTCTTTCCTTTTATTGTTTTTTATTTACTTTCTGCATCTATGTTTGATTCTGTGATTGTTCTGTGATTAAGTTCTGCATTTGTTTGTGGCATAATTTTAATTTAGTCCATATAAGTCTTAGAATCCATTAAACACTATTCACCCCACCCTCTAGTGTTAATTAGCCTTAAGATCCTTAATCCGCACTACCTTTCAACTGCTCACCACCTATCCAGCACTATATGCTCACCAGACCTGATATTACTAAGCTACTCATTTAAGAGTATCCAGAGTAATAGGAAGTAAAGAATAAAACCTCAGGTCAGACAATAATCTACTGTAAGCGGTAGTAAATCTCTAAATACTAATATTCCTCTAAAATAAGACAAATGGTAGGAAAGATCATACCTGACTTGTCCCTGCATCCAAAGAGTTAGCACAAATATAGAATATACACTACTCTTTATCATGGTCATTATGGCTATGCGACACATCGAAGTACTATGGGGTGTCCAAACATATACATCAATAATATCAACATATGACATCCCAAGGTGATAAACAATCAAACAATATAGCATCCATCATCCATTCTCACATTCACTCACTTAGTTTGTTGGTAACTCAAACAACCCGTTATGGTCAAGGACTACTCAATGTCCTAGTTCCTTGGTACTTGAATCTATGTCACTTAGTAGGCCTGGAACTAGACTCGCCATCACGTCAGTCCAGGTATATACATCTCTCATTTAGAATAAAAAGCCATCACTCTCTAGGGACCATCACATCCCTAGGAACCATCATGTCTCCATTGTATACCCCCCTCTACGAGTACCCTTCGAACACCCAAGTCTCTACGATCCCTTTGCACATATCTTCTATAGCAGAGTGCATCCTAGAACTAATTTCATGACTTCCATCATGAAGTCACTGAGGTAGGGATGATCTCTACAGTCATCATCAATCGTAGAATACCATCCCATGTTCGGTAGTCTTCCTCCAATAGTTCCTTTGACCCGACTCATAGTCCACTACTCTGTGTCTTAAAGTACAACTATCCATCGTCCAAGCCATCACTTAACATTATGGAATCATCATCATCGGGTCACTAGTCATTGTTGTCCAAAACCATCGAGAAACTTAACTTAGAATTTGACTAGGTTCTAGCCCAAAGCTAAGCCCGAGAATTTATAGGTTTGGCCCAAAGTAATCTTTAGCCTAGGGTCATGCCTAGGAAATTTTAGAAAATGCTCAATGCATGCCCAGGGGTTGGTATCGATTCATGACTTAACTTATCTTTCCTCTTTCCTTCACCGACCTAAGAATTCTCTAGGTCAAGCTCGAAGTTTCTACCTTTGTAGCCCGAAGCACACCTAAGGATCGGTACCTACCTCTGACTTAACTCATTTTTTCACTTTTGACACCAAGAAAACCACTTATGACTCCAAGCAACACGAAAATAACTCCAAGCCCTATTCGTCACTGAACTATACCCACATTTCGGTACCAACCCTAAGAAACATGCAAATAATTACAAGCATCGCTCATTACGGGCCTAACACTTCAAATTTCTACGACTCTAAGCGAACCATGTGCGACTCAAAGCAAATGGTAAATTTCCTCAGGCCGGACTCCAAGCAAATTCCCACTGATCCATCAACACCATGACATCTTCTTTGCCCATAATTCAAGCTCCAAACAGCTTGAAATTTGTAATGTAGTCTTATAGGGCCTTCCCTGTTACTCCATATCAATCGCACGACAATTGGGACAAAAATCATGGATCGACACCGATCCCTACATACCATACCCCAAGTGTTTTAAAGCTAAATCGCTATTCGATTGGCATTTTCAACCATTCAAGCAACACAAGACCAAGCAATTATCACAAATAACATATACTAACAAGCACATAATCAAATACATCAATGCGAATCCTAAGTCTAAGGGTACTATCCATAAGAGCTATAGTATCCATAAAAACATGAATTTCCAAACTTATTCAATTTATTTGAAATTTACATATGTTTTTTAAAAGGTTTAAAACGTATTTTAGAGTTTAAAAATCATTTAAAAACATTATTAAACATCTATTAGAGGCTAATTAGTGAGTAAAGGCTTAAAACCACTCACTTATGCCTTAAGCAATCCAATTCAAGTTCAAAGATGCACGAATCCAAGAGTGAATAGCAGCTCCAAGATGACCTCCAGCAGCAAATCTCCAATCCAAGGTGTTAATCTCATTAATCTCCTTCTAATGACGTGTTTTAGCTTATTAAAGTAAGGATTAAGGTGACTTTTTGGGTAAGAAATTGTTAATGGAGGTTTTCTCTCTATTTTTGTGAAGTATAAAACGATGGAAGGGAGTCCTATCAATCCTAAACCCATACTGATTCTGAAATGAGCTTTGGGCATAGCTATTAACTTACCAATTACCTATAAGTCGTCCAACATCGAGTGGAAGTTTAAACAGTCATATCTCTTAAATGGTATGTCTGTTTTTATTTTATGACCACTCTATGGAAAGGGAAACCATCATCAAAATCTAATGGAAGTGGTTATCGACCCCATCTTAGCACATATCGAAAGTTATAAGCCATACAAGATTTTTAAGGTTAAAATGGTCACATATAAATCCGACAAAAATCATAGATGGGGAGAATGGTCCTAAGAGTCATTTTCCAAATTTTAGAATCATACGACCTCATATGAAAATAATATCAATATTCTATGATCCTCCGATACATAAAATACAGGTCCTTACAATAAATAAGCAAGATGGATGATCGACATGTGGCATAATCCAAAGGTAGGAATCAAAAGAGCGAAAGCTGGATGTTAGTGATTAATGTACAGTAAATAAGCAAGATGGATGATTGACACATGACACAATCTAAAAGCAGGAATCAATAGAGCGGAAGGCGGATAGTAATGATCCGTGTGAATCTCTATATACTATAAATTAATAGGGCACTATAGCATAAAAAGGTGGATTTTAGGGACTTACTCTCTTTTTACACTAAAACCAAAATTTTACTCGCTGCCATTTTTTTCATCTGTACCAAGATTAAAAAGAGAAGATAAGGAAATTTCCCCATGGATTAGGAATTATTAACATGTAAACCATGTAAATTCTCTGCGTTGTTTGTTGCTTTCGGTACTTTACTTTACTTTTTTCTATTTTTATTGTTAAAATTGGAATGTGTTGCTTAACGAATTGGATAGAGACCTTTCGAAGGATTTTGAAAATTTTCCCTCATAATTATGCAAACATTACGACATATAAATACTTTCTTTAATGGTAATTCTAATATTATTTAATTTTGCCGATTCTTAATCAAGTAGGTATTCAGGATTGTGATAACTTCAAAAAATACTTAGGTGTTGCTGAGACGAAAAATCTCATTAGCATTCTTTGACGCTAGAAGGAGGGCTGATTTCCCTCTCCCGCAAAATTTACACACATTTTCTTTAGGTACCACTACAACACCATGAACCCCATAGATTCTAACACTCCTAACTAAAAAAACTTCATCGGGTTTTAAAAATGGTGGCTCCTAGGGTTTCTCCTTCTCTGGGATCCTCTTCAGATGCCAGATCTGACCCCAGATCTTCGGAACCTCCAGATGCTGGAGGTGCAGATGGCTTTACGCCTGTGGTTAACAAGAAGAATAAGGGGAAGGAACATATGGGACATGGGAATATGACATTTCATGGATCTGCTAAAACGGGAAAGGTGTTTTCAAACAGGGTCTTCCAATCAGGGAATTCACAGCCTTCGCGTCACCCAGGCTTCAGCATGCATAAATCGTCAGATGAATTTCCACCCCTTTCAGGAAATTCAAACGCGTCTGTTCCAAACTTTGATAAGGCTGGACCTACTCCTATACGGGCATGGAAGGATATTGTCACTGATATAGATGTCTCTGTGTATGCCCAATTAGCTACTATCCCCCCACAGAAGTCAATAATACGAAATATGCTAAGATTGATTCCCAATTAATATCAGCAGCTAGAGAAAAATGGAAGAACTCTATTGTGGTCTACGTTATGGGTCCAAAGCCTTATTTTCCTTTTTTTAAAGCCTATATTTCTAGGGTTTGGAAACCCAAAGGTGAGTTTCAGATTTTTTCTCGAGAGAATGGGTTTTATATCATTAATTTTGACAAGCAAGAGGACTGTGATCTTGTTATTGCTAACGGTCCTTATTTTTATGATAAACGTCTCATTATTATGAAAAAAATGGAAGTAAGGTATGAAACTTTCTCGTGAGTTCCTTAACAGTCTACCTATTTAGATTCGCCTCCCAAACCTGGATTTAGATTACTGGACAGATGAGGCAATAGGACGGATTGCTTCCGTCCTTGGTTGCCCTATTAAGCTTGATCAAGTTACTAAAGGCATGGTACGCATTTCGTTTGCTCGTGTCCTTGTTGAAATAGATAATAATTTTATGTTTCCGGAAAGGGTTCCAATACTAGATGGAGATAATAATATGAGTTGGCAAGAAGTCGTCTATGAATGGAAGCCTCCTAAATGTTCTAACTGTCACTGTTATGGTCATGGGGAAAAACACTACATATCAGTTAAGACGTGGATACACAAACAAACTAGTAGTGATGCAAATCATGAAGGATCTACCATGGTTGAAGGTCCTATGGAGGATAACGAAAATAATCATCAACAGACTATAGCATGTACGAATGAAACAATCAATAATAACACAACTATCGACAGCAATGGAAAAGCTAACTTCACTCAATCAGATATCAGCAGCAAAATGACAAATAGAGTTATTTATAATGTTACTGCTAAGAATAATAAATGGCCAATTAATACAACTGATGAAGTGAACTCTTTGTTGGCTAAACCTGATGCCACGCCCACTGACACAGCAGAAACTGTCATACCTACAGCTGAGACATGTATTGATAGCATGGAGACCGAAGCTGCTGCTCCTCCTGAAACTATCGACCAGGGTCAGAGATCCGAGTTGAAGAAACCTGAAAGTGAGATAATAGATTATAACGTTTCTCAGAAGTCTTAATCTAAATATAACACAATTAAAGATAATGTAAGTTTACGTATTACCCGAAGAAGTCGTGACGAGCAGGATAAGTTCGAATTCCAAGCCGCAACCACTGAAAATGTGATCGACAACTCTGCATGGAGTGAACTAATTACTCAAGTTAAAAACAAGAACAGTCGATCGAAGAAGAGTAGAGTGAGTACTTCCCCTAGTTGCTCTAATAACAGGGGAACAGATGGACATGTTTCGTTATGACGTTCCTCATCTGGAACGTTAGGGGATTGAACTCCCCTTCCCGGAAATTAGATGTCATTAATCATCTCCTTTCCTACAAGATATCTGTTGCTGCTTTACTTGAACACAAGATGTCAGAAGAAGACTTATCTATCTATGTCAATTCTAATTTACATGGATGGGAATGTACATGTAATAACAGTTCCAATAACAAGAGCAGAATCGGGGTGATGTGGAATAAAAATGTTTGGACTTATTCGCCTATTAACAGTAATCCTCAAGTAATAACCGGTATGCTTACAAATATTGGTGGTTTCTCTATGATTTTGACTGTAGTTTATGGCCTTCACAATTATGATCAGCGAAAAGAATTTTGGGAGCACATTTGTTACATGTCTCGGCAATGTTCATTACCTGGGCTTGTTGCCGGGGATTTTAATACGGTTTTGTACAATGCTGATAGAATCGGTCCATGTAATACTGGAAACAATGCAGATGAGGATTTTTATGAGGCCATGCAGTTTAGTGGGCTTTGTGAACAACAAGGGAAAGGGAACAAATTTACTTGGAGAGGAGGTAAAAATTTCTCTATTCATTGTAAAATTGATAGAGTGTTCACTAATCAAATTTGGAACACTTTAATGCATAACTATGATATATTTATCTTACCACACTCGTCGAGTGATCACTGTACCATTCTTGTTCAACTAAATTTTGAATCAACTCAAAAGGCGAAGAAATCTTTTAAATATAATAATGCTTGGAGGCTGGGCTTGGGGTATCAAGATACTGTTCATAATGCTTGGCAGTATGCAACTGAAGGTAACCCTCTTCATAAAATTCTTTTTAAATTGAAATAAGTTAAAATTGCTCTCAAAAAGTGGGATAAGGGTATAACTTCCTTTAACAAACTAATTAATGACCTTAGACAAAAGTGTGACAATCTTTATGGGCTGTTACTTACTAGTCCCACAGATCAAGGTATTATTGATGCATACAAGGAAAATCTTTTTCAACTTGAGTGTGCTCTTCATAGTCATGCTATTGAGAATCAACAAAAATCTTAAGTCAGTTAGTTAACTGACGGGGACAGATGTACAATGTTTTTTCATGCCAAAATGTCACACAATCATAAAAGTAAAAGAATTACTGGCATACTTAACGAGGAAGGAAAACCAGTTATCGAGGTTGAAAATATTAAAAATTTGGCTTTGTCTTATTTTACTGAATTATATAATTCAAACTATACTAGAACTGATTTTGATGATGTTATTTGTAAAAGAGTCTTAACTAAAAATGCACGACAGTCCCTCATCGCGGAGGTGACAGAATAGGAAATTAAGGAAGCCACTTTTCATATTAATGAAGATAGCAGCCCGGGGACTGATGGTATTGGCTCCAAATTTTTTAAACTTCATTGGGACTTTATTAGTAAGGATTTAGTAGCAGCTATAAAAGGCGTGTTCGACACTGGATTAATTGTTAAGGAAATCAACCATACTTTTCTCACTTTGATTCCGAAAAAGGAGAACGCTAGTACCATATCAGATTACCGACCGATTGCTTGTTGCAACATTTTATATAAAATCATTGCTAATGTCATTTGTAACAGAATTAAATGTTATCTTGGTGATTTGATCTCTTCTAATCAAAATGCTTTTATCTCGGGAAGAAATATTTCAGAGAATTCACTTTTGGCACATGAGATGTTGAGGACGTTTAATTGAAAAGGCTCAAATAATTTATGTATAAAAGTGGACTTGCAGAAAGCCTGTGACAAACTTAATAGAGAATTCATCTTCCATGTGATGTTATGTATGGGTTTTCCGGCTGAGCTTGTGAGACTAATATTTACTTGCATTTCTACTCCTACTTTTTCGGTCATTGTGGATGGTAGCCTTTATGGATTTATACACAGTAACCGTGGACTTCGACAGGGAGATCCGCTGTCCCCATACCTATTTGCTATAGCTATGGAATACTTATCTATCCAAATAGAGATTGCGCATCATGAAGGTAATATTATTCCTATTTATAAATGTACTCCGGCAGTTAATCATTTGATGTATGCAGACGACTTGCTTGTTTTTTCGAAAGCTAATGAGAAAAGCGCGCAAGCTATTAAAAGCATTCTCGGCAAATTAAATGCAAATGCTAGACTGAACATTAATGAACAAAAATCCAAATTATTTTTTAGTAAAAGTGTCAGGGGTAAACAGCATATTACTTCAATTTTGAACATCGAATCTGCTCAACTTCCAGTCATTTATCTGGATCTTCCTCTCAGCTGTACTAGTCTCAAGACAGCTGATTTTAACAAACTTATAGATAAAATTAAGAAAAGGCTGTCTACCTGGAATAATATGTTATTAACTTTCTCGGGTAGGTTGGAACTCATTATGACTGTCATATACCCTATGATCTCCTTTTGGCTTCAAATTTGTCAAATGACGATATGCATCAGTAAGAAAATTGATTCCATTTGTGCCAATTTCCTATGGGGCAGCAAACAATACAAAATTAATTGGAATCAAGTATGTATGCCTAAGGCAGAGGGTGGGCTGGGCTTAAGAAATATTCAGGATATGCAAATAGCTAATTCCATTAAATTATTGTGGAAATTGCTGGAGAATAAAAGCTTATGGGCGAAATGGATGACAAATCGATATTGTAAAGATAAGCAATTTTGGACTATTATGGATTATCCCACTGCCTCTGCTACTTGGAAATCCATTCTCAAAGCAAGGGATAGTAGCAAAGGACTGATTGGTAAGGGTATTGCTAATGGACGAACCACTAGTTTTTGGTTCGAACCGTGGACACATGGGGAGTCATTGGTGCACAAACTGGGGTGGCAAAGGATGGCCTACGCTGGTAATAGCAAACACCTAGTGTCTACTATGATCAGAGACCATGATTGGCATTTTGGAACTGTTGAATTACCAAACGACATATGCAACATGGTGAAAAATATCAATATTGATAGACATAGTGAAGAGAATTATTGGTGGTGGCTACCATCAAATAGTGGTGAATTCTCTTTTAAATCAGCCTGGGATAGCATTCGAACGAAATCAAATTCTGTAGATTGGCATCATCATATATGGAATAACATTTGTTCTCCTAAAATGTCCGCATGTACATATTTTGCTGTTCTCAACAAACTGAATACGTTGGATAGAATTCATACTTGGAATAATTCTATCGTAACTACTACTTGTGCTCTTTGTAACAGTATGGAGGAAAGTCATAGCCATCTCTTTTTTGAATGCGCTTACTCAAAAAATACTTGGAATGAGGTCTGTCAACATGTGCATATTAACTTACAACACCATTCTAATTTGCAAGGCATTTTAGCAAGTATTTCTCATAATCAGAATAGTAGCAAACAGCATATGCAGAAAAATTATGCATGTATTGTGGCTACTGTGTGGCATCTATGGTGTGAAAGAAGTAATCGATTATATAATAAACAAACTCTTCCCTTCAAGGTCAGATCTGAACTTATAGCTACTGATGTTAAAATTATGATCTACAAGTCGAGTAATAAGTAAAGAGGGTACCACCTTTGTCACTGCCTCCGTCTTCACTCGGTTGTTCTGGGTTTTTCGTCTCGAAGCTGCCGTTCGACTGCCATGGATTTTCAGACGCTGCCATTATTTTTTCTTCAGCCATGGTTAATTTGGGAGTTAATGAACTACTGTTTAATTATGATGTGGTGGGTGAGATTGATAAGTGGGATGTGAAGCTGTTTTTCCCTGTTTGGGCTTCCCTTCGGTTGAGTTTCTTGCGTGTCTTTTGGTTATGATATTGTAGAATGGTCAGTACGAGTGATTTGTAAGCGGTTTTTTTTCACTTGTTTGACGTTGTTTCTACATGTTTTGTAACCTGTTGTTTCTAATAAAAGTACCCATTTGCTTCAAAAAAAACTTCATCTGACCTCAAAAATACCAAAAAGGCAACTCCTCACCTCTATGACCCAAACCGAGGCGGTTGCTTCAGTAGAGCATACCTCAGATCTTATTCTGGCTACTCTCCAAGCCTTCGCAAACCAACTAAATGAATGCATGGATGGACTAGAGAGATCCATGGCCCAATATCCTGCCCTTAAACTAATTTCCCTTCAGCCTTCCATGGCTCACCACAATCATTGACCGACTATGTTGATTCTGCAACGTGTGAGTGACAACAACAATCTCAAAAATGAGAATGGTGGTGTTGGTATAAAACAAACAGATACCAAGCTCAAAGGCCAAATTTAAATCAATTCCAAGAATAAATGGAAGCCTGCGAACAACAACTCATTACTACTGAAAAAGCAAGCACAAACTACGTTCGATGAAGATGACATTACTTCACTCTACAAAGATGGTTCATTCCAAATAGATCCCAAGGAGGATGAGATATGTCAATTGAAAGCTCACATAGAGAAGTTGGTGAGACTTCGCTAACAAAACAATAGGAATGAAGTAAGGAAAGAGGGCTCTTCCCCATTTAGTGAAACTATTATAAAGGCAAAAATTCCCCGATAACTTCAAAGCTCCATCAATCGATAAATTTGATAGGACTACTAACCCAGATGAACATATTTGCACTTTTGAGTATTACATGGGCATTCTAAAGGTGGAGAGGATGGTCGGGTGTAAGCTCTTCCCAGTATATATGATTGGGGCATTTTCAAGTTGGTTCAGCATATATAGACGGGAAGAGATTCTTTCTTGGCCGCAGCTAGCTACAGACTTCTTAAAATAGTTCAACTCTGGGAGAGATGCATCCTTAGATGTGAATAGCATATCCTTCATGAAACAAGAGGAAAATGAAAGCTTAATAAAATGATTTAAATCTAAAACTCTTTGAATTGGAGCGACTTGTGAGGAAGCGCTACTAATGGCAGCGCATGTTGGGATCATAAGGAACACTGCTATGTGGGATAAGAACAGTAGGAAGTCATGCCATAGCATGAAGGCTTTCTATGAAAGGCCTAGTAGCTGCATCAAAATGAAGGAAGCTGGGGTCATGTAATTCCCTTTATCTAAGAGTACTTTTACTTCCCATAATGAGAAAAGAATAGGGCAGAAGGATGCCATCCACCAGCAAAGCGGTAGAGAGAATTTAAGCTCGTAGCTAAAATCCCCCTCATCCATACACCTACTCAGATATACAAGATTACTAGAGCTGAACTGGCCTACAACGTCCTGGATATGGGGAAGAGGCCGGAACAGAAGAGGAGGGAGCCTACTGCCGCTTCCATAGAGCCAATGGACACCATACTGATAGCTGTCGGCACTTGAGGAATGAAATCGAGAGACTGACTCAAAAGGGCTACTTAGGCGGCTATCACAAAGTGAACAATGGGAGAGGATCGAGAATCTCTCTCAAGATCCGAATGAAGGTCTAGTAAGAAACCCCTCCAATCTCATAGCCTTGATCCAAAGAGGACCAAACTTCATTGTAAAAAAGTAAGAAAACATAGGAACGGTACATACAAGAGGCTATAGTAAAGCAAAGAACCATATTCCATATGAAATAGAAGCTTGCTCGAGACATACTCTTCACATCTAATAAAGCCGTTAGGGTGATTTTTCCACATCAAGATCCGCTAATAGTTACGATGCAGATCTCAAACTGCACTATAAAGAAAATCTTTAAGGATTAAGGGAGCTTCGTTAATGTCATTTTCAAATCTGCATTTTACTAGATGAAGCTTCCAATAGAAATACTGAAGCCAAGCCTCGAACCAATTTACGGCTACAATGATACGACAACTTTTCTTGTCAAGTCAGCATGCCTTCTTGTCACGGCTAGAACTGCCCCTCTTCACAAGTCATTTTATTCCTGATCATTGATCAACTGCACTAATTGGCATGGGGGAGTAATTTCTCAGAAATACTTGTGTATGAAGTTCCATACTCCTGTTGCACTAGAGTCATTTAGGGGGAACAATTTTTAGCTAGAGAATTGTATAATGTAAACCTCAATTCTAGCAATAAAATTGTTCAAAACTATTTTATTGTCTCTTTTAATAATTGTGATGAAGGTAATGAAAAAGAAATCGCACTAGTTTCAAGAACTACATCGGTTCAAGGTATCAAAACTAATGTTGAAATAGTTCATTCTACGACCATAGCATCAGTAAGGTTGAAAAAAAGGGAGCATATGCACATGATCATCACTGATGATTATAGCTCGGTCTATGCATAGTATTTTTTCAAAGAAGTTCAACGATAGGTGTTAACCGACATCTTGGCCCGGTTACAAAACGACGGTTGAAGAAATTATCATTAGCACTAGACAAGATTCTGATCAAGGAGAGACTGGAGGTGGTAGCAAGTTGTCAGGCCCACAATAAAGCAAGAGCATTCGGCCTGCCTGGCCTGGTGCGCAGATTCACCCACTATGGGCAGAGGCACCTTGTTCCTAAGCCCATGAAGGAAGTCCAACCCATCTTCCTCTATAAATAGAAGGGCAGGGGCACAATGAAATGGATCCTTTTTTGGAGAACACTGGGGAGACTCTGCCATTTTTGAGACTCATCTTCTCTACTTAACAACTTCATTCAAGCATTTGATTCACGAATTGTATTTGTAATCAACTATTAAGAAGATCAATAAAGTTTAACCTCAAAGTGGACGTAGGCAATTACGCTGAACCACTATAAATTTGGTGTTCTTACTTTCTGCATTTAAATTAGCATATTCTTCCTTGTTTAATTTAACTTCATCACTTACATCTCTACACAATCTTTCTCAACGAGGTTAGTGACCAATTTTGGTGCTAACACTTTGGTGCTTTCACTGAGAATTGAATTCTCAGCTTGATTGGATCTCATCATCTACTAGTGGATTTCCATATTCGCGAGATAGATCCAGTTGTTTACTAGAAAACTTCCTATTCTACTCAGATTTGAAAGAAATCTAAAGGAAGCTGATAGCCGTAGATTGGATTCACTGATGTACGCAAGATCTGGGGATTGGACGTTGAAGTTTGCACTCAAGTTGAATGAAGGCCGACCCTCCTCTGAAGGCAATTCGGCCGATCACTCCAGAAAAGGCTTATGCCGATCGCCTCAGAAAAAGCATATGCCGAACGCCCCAGAAAAGGCGTATGTCGAACGCCCCAGAAAAGGCGTATGCCGAACGCTCCAAAAAAGGGGTAGGCCGAACGCTCTTCCAGGCCGAACATACCTCTAGGCCGAACGCTCTTCCAGGCCGACCATACCTCTAGGCCGAACGCCCTTCCAGGCCGACCATACCTCTAGGCCGAACGCTCTTCCAGGCCGAACATACCTCTAGGCCGAATGCCCTTCCAGGCCGACCATACCTCTAGGCCGAACACCTCTGTAATGCCGAACGGTAGTGTATGCCGAACGACTCGGTTGTGCCGAACAAGAATGAATGTCGAGCGCCTCTGTAATGCCGAATGGTATTGTATGCCGAATGACTCGATTGTGCCGAACAGTGTGAATGCCGAACAGTGTGAATGACGAACAGTGTGAATGCCGAACAGTGTGAATGCCGAACAGTGTGGAATGCCGAACACGTGTGGAATGCCGAACAGTGTGGATGCCGAACAGTGTGAATGCCGAACAGTGTGGAATGCCGAACAGTGTGGATGCCGAACAGTGTGAATGTCGAACAGTGTGGAATGCCGAACAGTGTGGATGCCGGACAGTGTGGAATGCCGAATAGTGTGGACGCCGAACAGTGTGAATGCCGAACACGTGTGGAATGCCGAACAGTGTGGATGCCGAACAGTGTGGAATGTCGAACAGTGTGGACGCCGAACAGTGTGAATGCCGAACACGTGTGGATTGCCGAACAGTGTGGATGCCGAACAGTGTGAATGCCGAACAATCTTGTATGCCGAGCAACTTTGTCATGCCGAACGGCCCTCAATGCCGATCAAAACTTAAGTTACACCGGTCTCTTATACGACCCCTATTTACAAATAAAAACTTTTTCGGGTACGACCCAAGTTTTCGAAAATGAGGCTAAAAAAAAAATTCGGGGGGAAACCCCCCCGAACCCTAGCCGCAGCGCAGTGCCTCCGGATAGTGAATTCAAAACTCAACTTAATAAAGGAACATTCTATCTACTTCCCTGACATCCCATGATCGACCAGGGCATAGAGGATCTAGCGGCAGCTTATGAACGGCATCAAGGGAACAGACAAGCAACCGCTATTCAAACGGTACTCCCAAAGGTTGGAGAACATAGATGATATGACTCTAGCAAATGCCAAGATGACTCCAAGCACCATTCTTCGCTGACCCAGCACTTCGAATTTAATGACCCCAAGCAAACCAATGCTCTAAGCAATTTATTCCAAATACTAACAAGGGTATCATACTGATCGCGTTTGAGGAAAGTCGACCTCCAGATATATTTTGGCAGCTAGTTAGCTAAAGAGCCTCCTACGACTATGGATCGTTTCTTCTACAAAATGAATCAGAACTAAAGTGAGGAGGAGTGGAGCAGACTAAGAAAAATAACAATGAAGGCCCGTTGGCTAAGGATGTAGATCCCAGTAGCCGAAACAAGACTTCAGAATTCAGCTCATATGCTCTTTGAAAGATTCAATTGACAACCTCTACTTGAAGACTCACGACTCGGAGTGGTACTGGAAACTAACCTCGAGAGAGTACACCAAAGTCTAAAGAAAATCAGGGGAATGTTGTATATTCCCAGATGCTCACTGATCCTAACACGAGCGATTACAAACACCTCCGAGGTGTGATCGAAAAGATGACCTGGAAAGGAAAGCTTCAATAGTATGTACAAGTCCTGCAGAATGGCGGGCAGCGAATATCTGATGCCTATTAATAGAGGGCTATGATTATCAATTGGACGGTTGACGGCCAACATCCCTTTGAAAGGAGCCAGGGGCGGAGTCGAATAGCGAGCACACGATGCTGCTTCACATATCAATGAGATTTACCATAATCTTCTTTGAATTATTTCCATTTCCATCTCTATTTCAATTGTTCTATGAACTACGACTAGCTTGAACTAAACTACATTCAAAACGATGCAGGTGTCCAGGTACTCAGATTTGGTTGCCAACCAATCTACGCAGACCATGATCGGACGTGTGGAGTTACATCTGGACGAGAATAATTCTATTGCTCATCATCAACCATATGCCTTTGATTTGGGGCTATGGATTAAATACAATGTACAACATCACGATGCACGGAGAGCTGAATTCCATCCTGCAAGTGGAATTTATTCAAGTAGAGAGCGGCTGCGATACGACCAGCCACTCGCTAAGTGAAACTCGAGCTCGGGGCAAGCCATCACATCAAGGCTAAAAATGGGTTGATACACGACGATCCTTCGCACAACTCCGTACTCCCAAAGTGCGAGACGGAGTATAAACATCTACTTAACTCCGTACTCCCAGAGTGCGAGACGGAGTATAAACATTAATCAACTCCGTACTCCCAGAGTGCGAGACGAAGTATAAACATCTACTTAACTCCGTACTCCCAAAGTGTGAGACGGAGTATAAACATTAATCAACTCCGTACTCCCAGAGTGCGAGACGGAGTATAAACATTAATCAACTCCGTACTCCCAGAGTGTGAGACGGAGTATAAACATTCGCTTAACTCCGTACTCCCAGAGTGTAAGACGGAGTATAAACATTAATCAACTCCGTATTTCCAGAGTGCGAGACGGAGTATAAACATCTACTCAACTCCGTACTCCCAGAGTGCGAGACGGAGTATAAACATACATCAACTCCATACTCTTCCCCAAAACTGGGGGCAGAACCAAAGCAAAGCATGCTAGTTGAACATTTGTCTAAAAGAAGATTGCAACGAAACGATTAAGAGACGACTGTCAAGCAATCAACTGAACGGAAATATTCAGCATGAAAGACTGCGATTTTTCAAAGCACGTCATGTTTACACAAAACGTCCTTTGGGGGGCAAATGTTATCCCGCCTTTTGGCAAGGCCGTGACACCAAGAACTTGATTAGAAACCAGTGACAGTTCGTCTTGGAGATCGGTTACACAAAGGCTCACTATGGATATCGATGGATTTTGTCCGAGTCTGGATCGAGCCACAATTAACAAGACATAACAATCAAAGCCAGGGAAGCCAATGTTCCAAGTTTCAAGACGATCCGAGTTCGTATGCTCAACTTATGATCGATTCGAACAACCGACCATCCATCCATCAACCTCCACATTTGACTTGGAGACCTAAACTGCTTGGAATGAATATGGCCCGATCATCCACTCCAATCGAGTCATAGAACAAAGTTCGACAAAATACAGATACCCCTCATGAAGCTCAGTGACGCCGGGATCCGTCAAAAGTGGACGTGATTTGATCATCTACACATCAAATCCTACCCTGAACACGAAAGGTTGTTCGAAAGCCCAACTTGAAGTAGCTATGGTAGACTGCGTACTCGCTAACCATCACTGTCAATATATGGACACGACTGCACCTTGGAACATATGCAACTTACTTTGTCTACTCAACAATCTATTATCCTTATTTTCTAGAAGGAGATACGGAGCAAATTGTAAGAGATTTGGCTATCTAACCCAACATGGATGTGATTCAACCATCTGTCATATACCTCCTTCCTTGACTTGATTGGAAGAGCTATAATCACCAAGCGGACGAGAATCGATCGTCCATTTTTCAAATTTCGTCCCTCATCCTGGGGGGCAGAATCTCATTCCGTGAGCAAACGTGGTTCGATTGTTCATTCGACGACATTAGCCTCGATACAGTAGATGAATACAAATTAAAGAGTGGAAATACGACTGCTCTCAACTTAAACCTCCAAGTCCCCAGAGTGTGGACTGGAGTACTCTAAGTCCCCATAGCGCGGACTAGAGTATAAACGACTTAAACCTCCAAGTCCCCAGAGTGCGGACTGGAGTACTCTAAGTCCCCAGAGCGCGGACTAGAGTATAAACGACTTAAACCTCCAAGTCCCCAGAGTGCGGACTGGAGTACTCTAAGTCCCCAGAGCGCGGACTAGAGTATAAATGACTAAAACCTCCAAGTCCCCAGAGTGCGGACTGGAGTACTCTAAGTCCCCAGAGCGCGGACTAGAGTATAAATGACTTAAACCTCCAAGTCCCCAGAGTGCGGACTGGAGTACTCTAAGTCCCCAGAGCGCGGACTAGAGTATAAATGACTGAAACCTCCAAGTCCCCAGAGTGCGGACTGGAGTACTCTAAGTCCTCAGAGCGCGGACTAGAGTATAAACGACTTAAACCTCCAAGTCCCCAGAGTGCGGACTGGAGTACTCTAAGTCCCCAGAGCGCGGACTAGAGTATAAATGACTAAAACCTCCAAGTCCCCAGAGTGCGGACTAGAGTATAAACGACTTAAACCTCCAAGTCCCCAGAGTGCGGACTGGAGTACTCTAAGTCCCCAGAGCGCGGACTAGAGTATAAATGACTAAAACCTCCAAGTCCCCAGAGTGCGGACTGGAGTACTCTAAGTCCCCAGAGCGCGGACTAGAGTATAAACGACTTAAACCTCCAAGTCCCCAGAGTGCGGACTGGAGTACTCTAAGTTCCCAGAGCGCGGACTAGAGTATAAATGACTAAAACCTCCAAGTCCCCAGAGTGCGGACTGGAGTACTCTAAGTCCCCAGAGTGCGGACTAGAGTATAAACAACTTAAACCTCCAAGTCCCCAGAGTGCGGACTGGAGTACTCTAAGTCCCCAGAGCGCGGACTAGAGTATAAATGACTAAAACCTCCAAGTCCCCAGAGTGCGGACTGGAGTACTCTAAGTCCCCAGAGTGCGGACTAGAGTATAAACGACTTAAACCTCCAAGTCCCCAGAGTGCGGACTGGAGTACTCTAAGTCCCCAGAGCGCGGACTAGAGTATAAATGACTAAAAACCCCAAGTCCCCAGAGTGCGGACTGGAGTACTCTAAGTCCCCAGAGCGCGGACTAGAGTATAAACAACTTAAACAGATTGCGGACTGGAGTACTCTAAGTCCCCAGAGCACGGACTAGAGTATAAATGACTTAAACCTCCAAGTCCACAGAGTGCGGACTAGAGTACTCTAACTCCCCAGAGTGCAGACTCGAATATAAGCGAATCGGATCTCCAAGTTCCTTGAATATGAACTATGACACAAATGACTTGAATTTGTCAAATCCCTGACATACGGGCTAGAAAGTATTCTAAGTGCTCGAAGCACAGAATGGAAGTTCAACGACTCCCGAAGAGTTTCCGAGTTATATGAAGATGGACTGAGAAGTCTATGTTACTCACAACTGCTTGGATTAAAATCACAATCACAAAGAAAACTGAACAATAAGAGTCTTTTGTAAGACAGAAAAAGGAACTAAACCTTATTCAGAAATGAGTTTCTATTACAACCCCTCCAAAGTTCAGAGTCGACATTCTATCTACAAGGACTAAGGAAATAGATGAAAATAATTACATGACTTAAACTAACCCTCGTTGAACGAGGATAGTAATCACTTCTTGTGCTTCTTCAACTTCTTTCCAAACGGCTCCTCTCCAGAGCATTTACCCTTGGTACTCTTCTTTGATAGAGGGGTAGCAACTGAAGGAGTACGGGGGCCTTCCATGGGCTTGGACCCGCCAGGAAGGATGACCTTCAACGGCTTGTTCAAAGGATCGTCGAAGTCCACAACTCGGGGATCTACTATGACCTTGACCGTCTCCTCCCTCTCTTTCTCAAGCCACTCCTCCATGCTCAATTCAGATGTATGCTCAGAGGCGCCTGTAATTTCTACTTCATAACCCCCGTCGGTATGAGAGGAGGTTTCAGACTTGTCTTCGTCAAGCGCTCCGATCACCTGAGCGTCTGGACCAGAAGCCTCCCCTGCGTGAGTGGCTTCACTTGTTTTCTTCCCCACTTCCTTGGCGACATCGCTCTTCGGTGTGGGCTCGGGGTCAGAACGGCCTGCACAAAATCGTGGAAAACAAGAATGCAATAGTCCTGCATAAAGAATAACGACTTTCGAAATCTTAAAGAGAACCTTAAAGAGAAGGATTATCTACCAGGTTCGGGCAAACTCTCAGCCATCCGAGAGGTCTCACCCTCTGGAATGGGAGACAGAATGCGGACTAAAGTACTCTAAGTCCCTGAGTGCGGACTAGAGTATAAATGACTCAAAAACCTCTACGTCCCCAGAGTGCGGACTACAGTACTCTCAGTCCCCAGAGCATGGACTAGATTATAGATGACTTCAGAAAAATCCCTAAATCCCAGAAGCGGACCAGATTACTTTAAGTTCCCAGAGTGTGAACTAGAGTATAAACGAGTTGACGAAAATCTCTACGTCTCGAACTGTGGACTAAAGCGTAAACCGTTCGACAAATCTCTAAGTCCCCGGAGCGTGGACCGAAGCATGAACACAAATTGGGCATGAGTAAACCGGAGGGAGAATAACACCAAGTCACCAGAATGTAGAGTGGTGTATAAACATCGATAAATAGACGAGTGGATTCCGACCATTTTCTATTCCGCAAACTTCGGCCTGGAATCGACAGGAGGATTATTAACCCGCTGAGGATGGAGTTTGACCATCCAACTAGTGACCTGGACAAATCAATGCTGGGGGCAGGGGTACAAAACACTAAAAAGCCGAATACGACAGCTTACTATAGCTCTAGCGTGGCGTTCTTTATAACTTGAGGCAGCGACTGCATGGAGGCCTTAATACAGAACCAATCGAAACGACATCCAAAGCTACGAGCAACCTACTATATCATACCTCAGACCAAGGGTCAATGCCGATCCGCACCAAGCACATACGAATGTGACTCGGATGTTTGTTTTTTGAAAAACTATGACCCCCAGAGTATGGAAAGGAGGGTAAACCACGAATACTTGGTCAAAAATTCTCCAGCACCCTCGTTCGATTCGTCAGGAGGAGTATGAAACTAGATGAGCATAACCCGACTGCGTTTGTAGCCAACTTTACCCCGAGATCTAATTACAGAGCATGAACCAAAGTGGACGTGGATGACCATCCACTGTCCAAATTATGCCCTGAAACTTACGTGGCATCGAAGTATTCCTCTTGGAATGAAAAACCACGATAAAATCCAAGATAGGCGAGACCTAGTCTCCTATCGACTTACATGATCCCACGATTCAACGAGAAAGAGAGTAAAGCTAAAGTGGGCATGGCTAGCCTTCCTACTTATCAGTATATGCCCTAGACTTGGGGGCACGAGCGAGAAGCAAGATGAATGTGAATCGACTATTCACCAATCACCTCTATGTCTTTGGAGTTTAGGTGAAAACATAAACATAGCTAGGACGAGACTCAACCGTCCATGCAGTACATTTATCAACCCGAGACTGGGAGAAGACGCATGGTCATCCAAAAACTGGCCACGATAGCTCAGTATTAAAACTTATATATAGTGCTTACAGCTACTCAAGGCAACGACCGAAAGGATGCCTAGAGATAGAATCGTTAAATCGATGCCAAAGCTTGGGGGCAACTGACTGTCACTCCAACCCGGAGGGCGAGTGAAGGATCATGAATGCATTGAATAGAAAATGCGTTACTCGAATATACAAGCAAATTCAAACTCATAGCAAGATCCAGCTATGCAGTTGCACGCAACTCGAGGCTGGCCCCTACTCGACATTTACTTCAACGTGCTTTTAAGCCTGATCTTTGGCCATTTGCAGATAATCAATTAGAGCATTCAGAGCCCTTCATTATTTGACTTAACAACTCATGGCAAGACTCTAGGATTCGACCAGAGTAACCATCAACATTGACCGTCCCAACCATATTGCACATTGAATGTTATGCAAAATAGTTACATCTTTACTCAAAGAATCTGGGATGGCACCTCCTAAGCTGACGGTCAACATAGCAGCCAGCCATGGCGACCTTTTCCGGGTGCTGAATATCGGATCACAACTCAGTGCAGTGATGATAAAAGAATTAGTTGGATTTTTCTGAATAAATGATGATATGTTCCCTTGGACCCATTCTGACATGCATATGTGATTACATTAACTATCGCAAGCCATGCATTGGATATCAACCCGAAGCTACAAAAGCTAGCACAATCTCTATTGATTTCATCATAAAAGATCCACTCTTACTTTTAGGCTCACTCCATCAACGTCTATGCCTACCAGCCGTTGCGACAGGGCACACAATGACCTAAGACGTCTGAAAGACTACTTAAATAGAATATCGAACTAAGCTAATTCAATATCACTTATTTCCCACGAAGGGCTATCCAAGGACGGAAATTAGCAGACCTCACACCCAGATTCACTACCTCAGATGACTACTCGAAGAGTAGCAGAGAACCAACCATAAGATGGAAAATGTACGTAGATGGAGCATCCAATGATCAGTGTTATGGCTTGATAATGACTCCTGAGGAACGATCAATCTGCTACGTCCTAAAACTCGATTTACTTGTAATAAACAACGATGCTTACTATGAAGCCTTGACTGCCAGCCTCAAACTTGCTAGAGGATTTGAAGTGAAAACTTTACATATCTTTTGTGATTCTTGATTGGTAGTATACAAATTTAAGGAAGTTGATCTTGCTAGGGGGCATTGTCTTGCTCCTTATCTCGGCCAAGTCCAAGAGCTACTAACCGACTTCACGTATTACATCATTACACACGTACTCAGCGAACAAAATGAAAAGGTGTCATGGTTGACTCCTATCAAAGACTATCTACAATGAGGAATTCTTACTGAACGGAGGAATGGAAAACGACACATCCTCCTCAAAGCTTCACGCCAGATAATCTAAGAATAAGTCGTGTGTCAAAAGGAGTTTATCCATCCCCTTGCTTCAGCATATCGCCCATGATGATATCTTGAGCAAAGTCTATGAAGAAGAATGCGGTAATAACATCAGGGGGAAAACCATGATAAAGAAGATACTCTGTTATAGGTATTACTGGCCAACTATCAACCCAGATGCGGTTGATCATGCTAGACAATGTGACGAGTGCAAGATGTATGCAAAAAATTTGGGAACCCCGCCGATGGAAATTAGTCAAATGGCTAGTTCATAGCCGTTTGGCACTTGGGGGCACTGAAATCATCTTCTTGTCGATCCTAAAGGTGGTGCGAAATACACCATCATAGCAATTGATTACGTCACCAAATGGGCAGATGAAGAACTCTTAACCACGACCAAGATGAAGAAAATAATCAACTTCTTTATCCGTAACGTCATCTGTCCTTATGACCTTCCATGATCCATTATAACTGCAAATGGACAGGTTGAAGCTGTGAACAAAATCATAGTCTGTACTGAAGAGAGGTTTGGAAAACTCCTCAAGTGGCTGATTGCAACCCTTATTTCATAGAAAATACAAACAAGGAATCGCGATTGAATTGCAATTAAACTAGACGGAGTTGGTGATGACTTATGAGCATATAAAACGCATCCGAGAGCCAATGGCAAGAACATGTACCCGAACGTGCATGTGTACATCCGAAAAAGTTCAACTTCTTGAAATCAACAGAAATTGAATTCTCACTAAGGGTTATTAAGAGAAGACTAGATCATATAGCCGAAGCTTATTAGCTCTGCAGAATCAGACACGGATGGCCACTAATGAACTACAACCCTGGATTTATAATATTGGGAATCGACCGAGCTTCACGATGACCAAAGAAGGATACAACACCTTGGGAGGATAAATTGGAGGATAATGACTATTCAAGAAACATGGTGGATTTCTTTCTGAAGACAAGGAATACTCGCTGATTCAAAGCGTGTTGTGTTGCTTCACACGACACACTTTGGGGGGCAAGTGTTAACCGACATCTTGGCCCGGTTACAAAACGACGGTTGAAGAAATTATCATTAGCACTAGACAAGATTCTGATCAAGGAGAGACTGGAGGTGGTAGCAAGTTGTCAGGCCCACAATAAAGCAAGAGCATTCGTCCTGCCTGGCCTGGTGCGCAGATTCACCCACTATGGGCAGAGGCACCTTGTTCCTAAGCCCATGAAGGAAGTCCAACCCATCTTCCTCTATAAATAGAAGGGCAGGGGCACAATGAAATGGATCCTTTTTTGGAGAACACTGGGGAGACTCTGCCATTTTTGAGACTCATCTTCTCTACTTAACAACTTCATTCAAGCATTTGATTCACGAATTGTATTTGTAATCAACTATTAAGAAGATCAATAAAGTTTAACCTCAAAGTGGACGTAGGCAATTACGCTGAACCACTATAAATTTGGTGTTCTTACTTTCTGCATTTAAATTAGCATATTCTTCCTTGTTTAATTTAACTTCATCACTTACATCTCTACACAATCTTTCTCAACGAGGTTAGTGACCAATTTTGGTGCTAACAATAGGCTTTCTCCACCACTTCCTAACTTAAAGAAAAAGAAGTAAGTGAAATAGATCCACAATTATGCGAAAGAAGGAGAGATTTGAAGCCATTGGATGATTTCGAAGATATAAATATATATCCCAAAGATCCTTCGAAAGTTCTCAAGGTAGGAAAAAACCTTAGTGCAGAAGCCAGAACAGAATCGATAGACTTCCTCAAGGGATTAGGAAATGTTTTCGCTTGGGCACATTCAGACATGGTAGGGATAGACCCGGCTATTATCTACCATGTACTCAACATTGATCCCAGTTCTCATCTAGTTAGGCAAAAGCATAGGACTCTAGATCAGGAAAGGTACAATGCTTTGCATGAATAAGTTAAGAAGCTGAATGCATACAGATTTATCAGGTGGGTATATTACCCAACGTGGATCGCTAACCCTGATCTTATGAAAAGTCCAATGGGAAATAGAGGACTTACGTAGACTGCACCAACCTCAACAAGGCCTACCCAAAGGATAGCTTTCCTCTACCTAGAATTGATCAATCGGTAGATGCAACTAATGGACATAAACTGCTCTCATTCATGGATGCATACTCGGGTAATAATCAGATAGCTTTGTTTGAATCAGATCAAGAGCATACTAGTTTTGTGACGGACAAAGGCATATACTGCTAAAGGTTAGTTAATATGATGTTCTCAGATCAAATTGGTAAAAAGTCGAAGTAATGTGGATGACATGCTTATCAAGTCAAAAGCAACATCGAGTCATGTGCAATATTTGGAGGAAACTTTTGCAGTCTGAAGGCAATATACCATGAAGTTAAATCCTTTAAAATGTACTTTTTCCATTCGGTCAAGAAAAATTCTAGGGTACATAGTAAGCACTCGCAAAATTGAAGCAAACCCAGAGCAGATTGATGGAATAAGGAAGATTGGAGTCCCAGAGAAGCCAAAAGATACCATGATCCTAAATGGTAGTGTGGTCGCTCTATGCAGATTCATTTCTAAAGCAACTGATAAATGTATACTATTCTTTGTCTAGGTCAAAAAGGGATGAAATTTTGACTGGATTGAGGAATGCAAAATAGCATTTCAAAAGTTGAAGGATCATCTGATCAGTACTCCTATCCTTTCAAATCCAGTAACAGGTGAGGACTAATATGTATATTTAGCTGTAACTGATAAGATTGTTGGCGCTGTAGTGGTTCGAGAGGATGAAGGAACCCAGAGGCCAATATATATCACAAGCAAGTGCTTGTCTAGGGTAGTGTTCAAATACTTGATCATTGAAAAGTTAGCCTACATCCTGCTCCTTACAGTAAGAAAATTACGACCATAATTTCAAGCACATCCCATCAGAGTCCTCATATACAAACCACTGAAGCAAATACTGTAGAAGCTAGGGACATCGGGTCGCTTGCTAATATGGGACATGGAACTTAATTGGTACAATATCTCCTATTGCCTAATGATGGCAATCAAAGGACAATCACTAGTAGATTTCATTGTGGAATGCATGCTACCCACTGAGCCAAAACCTAAGGAAGAGATGCCCACTCCATAGTTTTGGCAATTATTTATGGATGGGGCATTAAATGAACAAGGGAGGGGATCAGATATTTACTCATTACCTCAGATGGACAGAAACAGTATGGGGGCAGTGTAGCTCAGATTTAGAGCTACCAATAATGTAGCAGAATATGAGGCTCTCCTCGCAGTCTTAAGGGTGGCTCAGGTAACGAAAGTAACCCATATTAAAATTCACAGCGATTCCCAATTAGTTTTAAATCAAGTGCAAGGGAATTACTAAAAGAAAGAACTAACTTTAGCTCAATACATATAACTGTTTAAAAGGTTGCTAGAGTAGTTTGATCAATTTGATACAGAGGAAATCCCACGTGAGAAAAATTCTTTTGCAGACTCGTTGACTAAAATTGCTAGTGCTAAAATAGCGCTGGAAATGAAGGCTATTCCAATAGTGAGAACAATTTTTTTGATACACATGTATAGAAACAATCTTAGATGTACAAACTTGCATAATTTAAATCATGACAGAAATGAAAATTGATTATCTACATATATGTATATTTAAAACTAAATGTTAAGAAAATTATAATTTGTGTATCATAATTAAAATGACTAACATAAATCAACACAAAATTAAAGAATAAATTTTATTGCACGTAAACATTTTACTTGATTTCATTTGTAAAACAATACATATAACAATTTTACATCAAATTAAATCTAATGGAAATAAAATATATTACATATATCTACATGGGTTATGGGTGAGCATATATGAATATGCGAAATAAATAAGATTTGTACCAATTTAAATCTAACACTTCATGACATCTTGATTTGAGAATTAAATCCTAGATTGCTTGAACGCCACTCAATGCTACAATGATCGAATGAACCACCTTCGATTTTATTTTGTTTGATGTTATTTTTTTGTAAATTTTAGCAGTAGGGAGTGGACAAAGAAGGTATGGTCAGCCCTTGAAAAGAATAGGAAAGAAGAGAAAAAAATTAAAATGAAATTAATGTGGATGGTTTGTTTTAATGGAGAGAATGATAACTTTTCCCATTCTTCTCCTTGAACCTTCCCTTACTAATTCCAAATTAATTCTAGATCAAAATTTACACTAAATTTTACCTTCTATAGCTAGCCAAACCTTACTTCTTTGATGGACAAAAAAAGACAAAGCTCATTGAGTGGTTAAATATATTTAAAGCATGTTAATATACATACATACATACATACATACATATATATATGTACGTATGTATATCGTATATCTACATGTGCATATTCAACTTTTATAGACACATCCAAATAATTACTAATAGTACCCAAAACATTTTTGGGAGCCACCCTATTTACTAATAGTACCCCAAACTTCAAATGGAATAATAATTAACATTTCTTAAATATTAATCAATCTAATTAATTTATAACACTTTATAAACTAATTAAACCGTTTGGTTTTATGACGATCTGCCTTTTCAACCCTTGACGATCGACACTAATACATCCACGTTATTCATATGCCACAATAGAAAATAGAATAATAATAGAATCTCACATCGTATTAAATAACATAATTATACAGGTTGAAAGTACATATAATCACTTCAAGTAATTCATCAGAGTTACGATAAGTACTAACCCAGCCTAGGATATTTTTGACTGCATATCCTTGTATGGACTGGTAAATACAAAATACATGATGCATGATATAGTGGAAAGTTGAAAATAGATAACTATGGACAAAGGACTCTCTAGCCTTCATACTCCGGGCTCCTTCCAAAATGCTCCAAGCTACCTGACTACTTGACAGCTCAAAAAATAAGGCACTCAAAGTTTAAGGGAAAAGAAAAACAAACTCTGGGTCAGTCATGGGACTGGTGTGAGAAGACCAAAATACGGATATTTGAAAACAAAAGGGTATCTCATAAGAACACGCCGCACATAAACACAGAATGGGTGTTTACTTTATGATAACCAAAATCTTTGATACGTAAATTTTTTGAAATATTATTTTTAATGACATTCTTTCATTTTCAAATAAACTTATAAAACTTAGCTGAAATGCTTGCATCTCACATTTCAATATTTGCACAACTAAGTCCATATGGCACTTATTGGGTATTGGATTTCCAACTGAATAGCGAGGTAAGGGACTATCTCCCGCACAATGCATTTCTAGAGGAATGCACCCGAGGCCCTGTGTTGGTCCTCATGCGAATTATGACCGGCCTATCTGAAATTACACGAATAGCATCGAGTATTACATCACCCGGCCGTTACTGACCTATCCGGGATCCCGAGCATATGCCATATAATTTAAACCTGACATTATAGCTGGTAGAAATTTTATAAATCCAAAAGTTGATTTCAAACCATGATTGGTTGCGAGCCACTTAGCCTTAAAGCATCCCCTATTTCACCATTCCCGAGTGTGAGGCTTGAGGTAACGATTACCTTTTTTACATAGCACATCTTCCACTTGAATGCCACTATGCCATTTCACAATCACACAACTGATTTCTACAAACGTATAACTCATGATCTTGTACGTCCCAGGAAATGGTGTTAAGCTAAGAGAAGTTGCCTTCTCCACCACCAAACATATGATACGTTCATAGAAATTTATTAGTATGATTCAGAAATGCAACGTCAGACATTCGTCTATACTAGTTGTCCAGGAATAGGACAAATCGAAGGCACTTTTCTACCATATCCTGTTGGGAATTATCCTTAGGATTAGTGGCAAATAGTCCTCGTGTTTTTGAGATTTCCATAACAAAGGGACCACTGCTAATATTTATCTCGGGAGCTATCCAAAGATTATCAACAAGCAGTCCTTCCAAAATGAAGATCCCCTATCTTTTGAAATCGTGGTCTTTAATATATCTTCTTCACTTTCAAATGCATAAATTGGTTCGAAGTGGTTTTCGGATATGGATTACCTAAATCCGTCTTCGGTTTTGACGAACCAATCATCGATAAAAAGATGTTAATTGGGTGGATAATAAATATTCCATTTATTTGTTTTCTTTTTATCCAAAGATATCTTTTAGACATTTTATCTTTTGGAAATCATTTCTTTTCAGTATGTATGGAATTCATTAAACTTCCTTATGAAAATTTACTAAATCATTTTCATAAATTATTTCAGAATACATTATTGAGTAAAATAGGGTCAAATAGAAATTGTACTATTTTTACTCAATTTTAATTTTCGTATTCCAAAGGTACTATGGGCAGAATAACGGTGAAATCACCTTTTAAATTTCACGAATAATACAAGTTTCCTCCTTGGAATTTAACACCAAGTATAAGAAGCTTATTTTTATACGATCCAAGTTGTTTAAATTTGGAAAATGTAATCTTTTATACTTAACTCGTTTCCGACATTTCGACCTTATATATCTCTTGTTTGGGGGAGGCCAAGAGAGCTAAGGCACTGGTTGCTCCTGAACATCTGCTTAGTTTAAGCACCTCAACCAAATGTTGTAAATAGAAAAATCAGGTGTACTCGTCGGCTTATTAGAACCAAAATTAAATCATTTGCTTATAACAACTTTACTTCAAATTTATTTATTTAAACTTCTTTAAATAAATTATAAAATTTTAAATCATTTTTAAAACACTATTTATTTATTAGAAAACATTTATAAAAGTTTGGAGAAGAATTGTGAAGTTTGAAATCATATTTTTAAAAGTTATTGAAAAAGTGCTGCGAGAAATGTTTTAAAAGCTATATTGATTAAAACGACTTTTCTATAATTTGGATATACATATATATATATATAACTCAAATTTCTTTTAAAACATTTTAAAAGATTTATAAGATTTATTTTATAAGTTTTAAACATTTAAAATATCCATTTTAAATCATTTTAAAACTTCGGTCATTAAACTACAAAACCGCGATATTTTTGAAAACTTGTTTTGGACTTATTTGAAAATCTATAAGATGAAATTTGATTTTCTTTCTTTGATTGAAAATTATGGATATAATAGTCTAGAAAATTCTTACTTACGAAGAATTCCAAGCTATATTCCACTTTATATACTCATTTGAATTCTACGAAGCAAAATCGTGAACTACCATTATGCGACACGCCTAGTTTTGACTTGATTATTAATTTTCATTTAAAACTTATCGAGACAAGTTTAAATGATTATAAAATGTGTATAAAACATTTCTAATCATTTTCAAGGGGTATAATGATTCCATATTTACTTTTATAACTTGATTCAAAAAGTGATTTCCTTGTATAATATAGACGTGTATTTAACGTGACTTGTTAAAAAACCATGATAACAATCAATACTTGATGAACAACATATAAACAAGCATCCATGGAAATAAATTCACATCATTGTATATATATAGTAGAGTTTCTCACCTTGGAATAAAACGATTAACTAGAAAATGGATTATTCTTTCTAACTCGAATCGAAGTTCATGAACACTCATCCCAAAGCTCCTATAAGGCTCAGCCTTTCTTGTAAAGGGGGTAGGGGTTCACGGCCTTGGTTTGTGAGTGTTGTAGGCTCGACTAGGGTGGTTGGCTGTGGGTTTGAAGAGAAAGAGGAAGGGTTTAGGTGAGTTTTGAAGTGCTATATATGTGTGTGTGTACTATATAAATTTATTGCTATAATTTTCTTTTTCTTTTTTCTTAGATGGAAGCCATTAAAATGTGGAGGAAGATTTTAGAAAAATAAAGAAAAAGATGAATGAATGAAGTGAAGAAGTGAAGTGGTATTTATAGGCAAATGGAAGAGTGTAAACATCTCCTCCTTACATCACCACACATCATCATGCCACCTCCTCCTCCCATCTCTACACGCCAGCCACTTCCCCTTAGAAACGGTCGTGGTCACATCATGGAGGGGCAAGGCCATGTGCCTCTTTTATTTGACATTTGATGGTGGTAATATGTGATAATTAGTTTAGATTCTCACTCCACCACCACATGCTCCACCTTCTTTCATCATCACCTACTTGGGCCACCGCCTTCACCATCATCATGGTATGGCCAAGTCCCATCAACCACCATGTGCATCATAGATGTGATGTTTGGTAAGGGTTGGTTTCTTAAGTGAGAAGGAGTTGTTTATAATATCTTATATGTTTATATATTTAGTATATATGTGTATATGTGTATACATAAGTGTTCATGTACATATGCACATGTTTCTTGGATGGGTATATGTATGTGTTCATTTGGATGTCACATATAATTCACAACGTCCTACAACTTCTATATGTTGAATTATAATAAATTTTGATTTCGATATCCGGTCATATTTTCATTTCTTATTTAATATACATATATTTGTAAACAAAGTTTGAAAATAATATTTCTATTATTATTTTTAAATAAAGAGCTTTTAAATTTGATTTCAAAACCATTATTTAGTCATTTAAACTAAAAATTTTAAATTCAATCATATTTTTATAAGTGATTAATTTACGAGTCATTACAGACTCCCCTTCTTAAAAGAATTTCGTCCTCGAAATTGAAGATGAGAAGAAGATAACTCAAGAGGTATAACATATATAATGAAATATATACAAGATATGATAAGTGACTGCACTATAGGTGGTGAGTACACTACATTGATACAATATATACAATCTATCATCCATCCTAAACTCAAGAAAGGCTTTCCTTATTCTATCCTCTATTTCCCATGTACAATCATTAGCATTGCCACTCCATTGTACTTTAATTAACTGCACAACCTTTCTCCTTAATCGTTTCTCATCGCAATCCATGATTTGATTGGGTTATCAGTTGACAGTTAAATTTGGTTCTACTTCCAAGTCTTCTTGGGAAGCTGTTTCTATGACTTGGTCTCGATCATACACATATTCACGTAAATGAGATACATGGAAAACATTGTGTATGCCTGACAGCCTCTCCGGTAGTTCTACTCGATAGGCTAATGGGCCAATTCACTCAAGAATAGGAAAAGGTCCAACATATCAAGGGGTCGGCTTACCAGTTCTTCCAAATCTTACTACTCTCCTCATTGGAGAGATCTTTAGAAATACTAAGTCTCCAATTGAGAATAGAGAATTTATACGCCTTCGATCGGCATAACCCTTCTGTCTACTTTACGTTTCCTTTAGCTTCTTTCTGACCATATCTAGTTTCTCTGCAGCTTCTAAAATCATGTCAGGGTCAAGTACCAATCGATCTTCGGTTTCGATCCAACATGCTGTGGATCTGCATGGACGACCATACATGGCTTCATAAGGTGCCATATTTATGCTAGCCTGATAGTTGTTATCGTAAGAGAACTCCACTAGGTGAAGGTAGCTTTCTCAAGAACCTCCAAAGTCTAATACATATGCTCTCAAAAGATCTTCCAACACCCTGTTGACTCTCTCGGTTTGCCCATTAGTTTCGGGGATGATATGTGGTGCTTACATCAAGCTTCATTCCCAAAGCTATCTGTAAGGCATTCTAGAACTGGCTGGTAAAGATTGGGTCCCGATTGCTTATGTGCTGGTAGGAACTCCATGTAGTCTGACAATCTCCCTCATATATATCTCAGCCAAGCTTGCGGCTACTCTTGTGGGTTTTACTAGGATGAAATGTGCGCTTTTAGTTCATATATCTATGATAATATAGATGCCTTCACTCCCTTTCCTTGATCGAGGCAAGCTATTGATAAAGTCCATAGATATCTGGTCCCATTTCCACTTTGGAATCTCAAGTGGTTGGAGTAGTCTAGCAACCATTTGCTGGTCACTCTTTATCTGTTGATAATTTGCGCATCTACTCACATGGATGGAAATGTCTCTCTTTATACCCTCCTACCAGGAAGTCTTCTTCATGTCTCTGTACATCTTAGTAACTTCGGGATGTATTGCGAGTGAGGAATTGTGACATTTTGTTAAAGCTTCTTGTCTAATCCCATCAACATTGGGAACACATAACCTTCCATTCATCCTTAGAATTCCTTGTTCATCCACTTTGAATCCTAATCATCTTCCTGGTATTTCATTCTCCTCCACTTCCTTGGCTATTATTGCAAGAATCAGATCCTTGAGCTGACTCTCCTTGATGCAATAAATCAACACTAGATGCACTACTAATTAAGCTATAATAGCATGTTTTCTGCTTAGCGCGCCTGCCATAACATTGGTCCCGGTGTATATAGAATATCCAAATCATACGATGAGAGGAATTATAACCAATGTTATTGCCTCTTACTTAAATCCTTCCAAGTGAAAAGGTATTTCAAAGATTTGTGATCCATGAAGAGATCAAACTTTTCACCCAGCAAATAATATCTCCACATTTTTAATGCAAACACCACAACTAATAACTCCAAGTCGTGTGTCGCATAATTTCTTTCATGGATCTTTAGTTTTCTACTCACATAAGCGATGACCTTCCCATGTTGCATTAAACTACACCAACTCCTTCTTCACAGGCATCGGTATAAATGGTTAAACTACCACTTTCATCAGCATTAGCTAATACGAGAGTAGTGTTTAACCTCTTCTTGAGTTCCTGAAATGCTTCTTCACATTTCTACGTCCACTCAAACTTAGCATCCTTCATAGTGATTTTTGTCAAGCGAGAAGAAATTTTAGAGAAATCTTGAATAAATCTTCGATAATATCCAGCTAATCCTAAGAAGCGGCGGATGTCCTTTGGAGTCTTTGGTTCCCTCCAATCCTGTATAGTCGAAATTTTCCCTGGGTCTACTGAAACTCCACCTCTTGACAAAATATTTCCTAGGAATCTCACCTCTTTTTCCTAGAAATGACATTTTGAGAACTTTGCTTTCTGTATATTCCTCCTCAATATTTCCAACACAATCTCCAAATGTATTTCGTGTTCTTCTTCAGTCTTTGAGTATACGAGAATGTCATCAATAAAGGCTAACACGAATTTATTGAGTACATCTCTTAACTTTGTTCATAATGATATGAAATAGGCAGGTGCATTGGTTAGCACGAATGACATAACTAACCATTCATAGGAACTCTCTGGCCCTCGGAATGCAGTAAAGGGTGCAGCCTTCTGCTATTCTTAACTAATGGAATCCCATAGCTAGGTCCATCTTTGAGAATACCCGAGCACCATGTAACTGATCAACCGAATCATCTATAAGGGGTAAAGGATACTTGTTTTTGATCATTTGCTTATTTAGGTTTCTGTGGTATACACAAAGTCTAAAGGAACCGTCTGATTTTGCCACAAAAACTATAGCTGCGCCCCAACTTGAGCAACTTGGTCTAATTAGATCTTTCTTTAACAATTCATCAGTTTGGTTTTCCAACTCAACCTTTTTTTTTGGAGCCATCCTACGAATAGGGTGTATAACAGGTCCGGCACCAGGAATTACGTTAATTCAGAATTTTATTGCTCGATGTGAGGGCAAACCCTTTACTTCCTTGAAAACATCTTGAAATTCTTTAACACAGATATCCTTTCTAAGTCCATTTGAAATGAATCCAATGCATACATGATGCTGTCTCTTACAGGACTAGGTCCTTCACATATTATTTTGTCCAACATTCTTCCGATTATGGTTTCTACTATGACTACTCGATTATTGCATCTAGAATAGCTCTATACTTTGATAGCCAATACATTCCGAGTAAAATATAAAACCTAATGAAATCAAGGACGAATAGGTTGCAAAAGAATAGATGGGTTTGGTAGGTAACTCTTACATTTTCATAGGACATACAGAGATTGGTCGTACCACCTATGGGATTAGATACACTGAGAGAGGTTTCTACTATATATGGGGTAAGTTTTAATTTATCGACTAATTTCTTAGAAATAAACTGGTTGAAGCTCCTCTTACTGAATATCATTAACGCATATATTACCTTCTAGGACTCCCTTGCCCTTTATGTCTTCAGCGGTGGAAGGCTCGCCTTTTACAGCGTAGACCTTAATATATTCTCCTTTCTTCATCAACGGTAACTTGTTCTACCAGTGACCTGGCTGATGGCAATGATAATAAAGATTCTTGTGAACCATAGGAGAAATGTTTTCCTACTTCTGCATCTTGGGACTCCTGCACTGTGTTGAGGGATGGCCTTTCTTGTAGCAATTGAAACAAACAATATCCTTATAACGATTCTCTTGGGACCCTCCACCATTCTTTCCCTACCACAACTTCTTCCTCTTCTTTTGATTGTTGTTATTTCCTTGGGCTACCGCTAGATTTCTTTTATCAATGCTTCGTATCGGAAACCCATATCTAGTAAGTCCATGAAGGTTCCTTTCACATGGACAGTCATTCGTTCCTGATATTGCTCTTTCGTTCCCGCAATAAACATTTCGTTCTTCTTTAAGGGCATGTCTGTTAGTCTCGGTCCAAAACAAGATAACTCAGTGAACTTATTTGAGTACTCCTCTATAGACATATCTTCTGGTCCTAAATCCATGAAATTTCTATAGAGATGATATTTTCCAACCGTAGGTATATACTGCTCCTCGAATACTTCCTTAAATCTAGCCCATGAGAAGTTGTCTTCAGATTCATTCAAAGTGATGGATTCCCACCACGCGAGAGCTCCTTCCCGCAACTGCCAGGAAGCCCAGAATCTCTTTTGCTTATCCCCTACATTCAATCCTTTGAATATCCTCTCACAAGAGTGGAGCCATGCTTTTACTTCAACAATAGACTCGGTTCCATGGAATGGTTTCCCTCCTAAGTTAGTATAGTTCTTGCAAAGAGTAGCAAAATTTGTCTGAGGCTATACTGGAATTACCACTTCTTCCATAGCCAAAGCATTATGACAATTAGTGTTTGTCGTGCTGCTGCTTCCCCTTCCTCGTCCTCTACGATTGCTCATTTCTTACTATCTAAATATAGTAAAGAGATAATTTAGAACATACAGACGAGATTGTCTTAGGGAATGGGTATTAAGCTTTTAAACGATTTTGGATGGATTTGTTTTGATAGATAAGCTCTCTCTTTGACTAAACTCATTCTAGGGTATTACTAACCCTATCTCTAATCAGTTGACCCCATCAAGGCTTACGTTCTCACTATTCAAAGCTTTGATACCAACTGTGATGACTTGCCTTTTTGACCCTTGAAGATCGACACTAATACATCCATGGTATTCACGTGCCACAAATTCAAGTAACGGAAAAGCAAATAATCAGGGGTTTATAAGAAATAAAGGTATAAAATAGAATAATAATAGAATCTCACATCGTATTAAAAACCTAATTATACAGATGGAAAGTACATATAATCACTCCAAGTGATTCATCAAAGTTACAATAAGTACTAACCCAGCCTAAGATATTTATAACTATATATCCTTGTATGGGCAGAATAATGGTGAAATCACCTTTTAAATTCCATGAATAGTATGAGTTCCCTCCTTGGAATTTAACACCAAGTATAAGAAGATTATTTCTATGGATTCAAGTTGTTTAAATTTGAAAAGTGTAATCTTGTATACTTAACTCGTTTCTGACATTTCGACTTTATATATCCCTCATCTAAGGGAGGCCAAGTGAGCCAGGGCACTAGTTGCTCCTGAACATCTCCTTATTTTAAGCATCTCAAGCATATCTCATGAATAGAAAAATTAGGTGTACTCGTCGGCTTAGAGCCAAGATTAAATCATTTGCTTATAAAAGCTTTACTTCAAATTTATGTATTTAAACTTGTATAAACAAATTATAAAACCTTTCATCTTTTCTAAAACACATATTTATTTATTAGAAAACATTTATAAAAGTTTGGAAAAGAATTGTGAAGTTTGAAATCATATTTTCAAAAGTTATTGAAAAAGTACTGCAAAAAGTGCTGTGAAAGATGTTTTAGAAGCTATATTGATTAAAATGACCTTTATATCATTTGGAAATTTATATGTATAATTCAAATCTCTTTTAAAACATTTTAAAAAATTTATAAGATTTATTTAATAATTTTAAACATTTAAAATAACCATTTTAAATCATTTCAAAACCGCGATAGTTTTGAAAACTTGTTTTGGACTTATTTGAAAATCTATAAGATGAAAACTTGGTTTTCTTTCTTTGATTGAAAACTACGAATATAATAGTCCAAAAAATTCTTACTACGAAGAATTATCCACTTTATATACTCATTTGAATTCTACGGCGTGAAAATCGTGAACTACCTTTATGCAACACGCCTAGTTTTGACTTGATTATTAATTTTCATTTAAAACTTGTCAAGACAAGTTCAAACGATTATAAAACGTTTATAAAACATCTCTAATCATTTTCAAGGGGTTTAATGATTCCATATTTACGTTTATAACTTGATTCAAAAAGTGATTTCCTTGTGTAATATCGATGTATACTTAACGTGATTTATTAAACAACTATAACGACAAACAATACTTGATGAACAACATATAAATAAGCATCCACGACAATCATTTCACATCATAACATATATATATATATATATAATAAAATAGAGTTTCTCACCATGGAATAAAAAGATTAACTAGAGAATGGATTATCCTTTCTACCTCGAATCGAAGCTCACGAACACCCGTCGTGAAGCTTCAATAGGGCTCAACCTTGCTTGTGAAGGGGGTAGGGGTTCACGGCCTTGGTTTGTAAGGGTGGTACACTCGGATAGGGTGGTTGGCCATGGGTTTGAAGCGAAAGAGGAAGGGTTTGGGTGAAGTACTATATGTGTGTGTAAATATATATACACATAATATAAATTTAGATATAATTTGCTATAATTTTCTTTATATTTTTTTCTTAGATGGAAGCCATTAAAATGTGGAGGAATCTTTTAAAAAATGTAGAAGAAGATGAATGAATGAAGTAAAGAAGTGAAGTGGTATTTATAGGCAAATGGAAGACTGTAAACATCTCCTCCTTACATCACCACACATCATCACCCTACCTCCTCTTCCCATCACATGCGTCGGCCACCTCCCCCTAGGTATGGTCGTGGTCACATCATGGAGGGGCAAGGCCATGTGCCTCTTTGGTTTGACATTTGATGTTGATAATATGTGATAATTAGTTTAGATTCTCACTCTACCACCACATGCTCCACCTTCTTTCATCATCACCAAATTGTGCCACCTCCTCCACCATCATCATGGCATGGCTAAGTCCCATCAACCACCCCGTGCTTCATAGATGTGATGTTTGATTGTAAGGGTTGGTTGCTTAAGTGAGAAGGAGTTGTTTATAATATCTTATATGTTTATATATTTAGTATATATGTATATATGTGTATATATAATTGTTCATGTACATGTGCACATGGTTTCTTGGATATATGTATGTGTTCATTTGGATGTAACATATAATTCACAACGTTCTACAACTTCTATATGTTGAATCATTATAAATCTCGATTTTGATTCCAGTCATACTATCACTTCTTGTTTAATATGCATATATTTGTAAGCAAAGTTTGAAAATAATATTTCTATTATTATTTTTAAGTAAAGAGTTTTAAATTTTGATTTAAAAACTATTATTCAGTCATTTAAACTAAAATTTTAAATTCAATTATATTTTTTGTAAGTGATGAACTTATGAGTCGTTATAGGTTTTTTGATAATTCAGAAATAAAGTTATGACACTCGAAGATGAATTCATTCAACAATTAATTTTGAATAATTCAAATATTAATGTTCATACATCACCATAGCTAATGATGTGAATATTTAGCTGAATTTACCACTTCTAAATTTTTTTTCTATAAAATCATATTTTATACTATCTTCAGTGGTACCAATAATGACTATAATTTACACATGTTCTCTTTGCAAACACTGTATCACCTTTAGGATGTATAAAATTTGGTATTGGTCAAAACTACAATACTGTCCACATTCAACTCGATCAGTCTATTAAAAAAATCCATTATTTAATAACATTTATTATTATCCCTTCTACTATAGCCAAGATTTTGACTTTGAATTGACTAAAACTAACCATGATACTAACATCATACAACTGAGAAGGAGAGTTATATAATGAATAGCGTTTCATTTCCAATGCTTCAACTCAAAACAAAATATAGTCGCTTGATGGATCGTCATGTCATGATTTAACATAATACAAGTGGAGTATCCACATTTAAATTCCATGGTATTCTTAAGTCGAGGGTAATATGTAACATCGTCACACTGAGATTTCCTGTTTATCCTAATTGTTATCAACCAACGGGAAACTCTCGAATGAGTCATTCCATGGATATCCAATAACTATGAGTACGTAACCCATTAGTACCCTTAACGATAATTAGTAATACACTACCCAACGTTTGGAGAGCTTTAAGTGCTCTGGTCTTAACTGATTTATCAATATCCTTTCTCGAAATATCTTGACTAGGAATATTTAAAACAAAATGTTATTTAGTATTTGATTAATTACTCATGGTAGCAACTATTTGCAACTACAATCATATAACATTTTATTTAAGGATTTACTTAATTATATACTTTGAATTAATTACTTAATTAATTATATCACAATATAACAAAGTATATATAAGAAAACACCTTTATTACGAACACAGATGAGTACAAGGTTATATATATATATATAACAAGCTACATAATTGCCTATATGGCATACCACTAACTCTCTTATAGTGAACATAATGAATCCTATTGCCGAAGCATAAGAAATCCTACTCACACACTATCATTCCTTATATGTATATGGGCTGTCTTTCTAAGAAAGAACAACCCCATGATGCACTGGAAAATTTTTGTGTTTGGAATTTCCATACTGCATCATTTTAGTACAATATTTATACACATCAATTGAGACAATCATAAAATCCTTTAGATCCATCTCTGTAGATCTTTATACCAGGTATATAGAATGCTTTGCCCAAATCTATCAATGAAAAATTATTAGATGGCTAAGCTTTCATTGGTTGTAACACCGATATATTGTTAGTAATTAGTAGGTATTTATCAATGTATAAATTTAGGATATTATAGCACCATTCTTTTTCATTCCTATATAAGAGAGTTAGGGGTATTCCCTAAGGGAAATTTTGTAATTTGTTAATCTAACTCTATAACCATACATACTTTGTTATATTGTGATATAATTACTTAAGTAATTAATTTAAAGTATACTAAATGGAAATTTCATAAATAATAAGTTGTGTGATAACAATTACAAATGTTTGTAATTATGAGAAAATTATCACAATATAAAACAACATATTATTTTAAATATTCACAGTCAAGATGTTTCAAGAAAGGATATCGATACATCCATTGAGACCAGAGTATGTAGCATTCTCCAAATGTTAGGTAGTGTTTTGTTCATGGCTACTGGGGCTGGGGGCACCAAGGTGTAATTTACTCGTAGTTATTAGATAACTATGGAATGACTCACCTAAGAGTTTTCTATTGGTTAATAACAAGTAGGTCAAACATGAAATCTTAGGGTGACGATGTTACATGGCTCTCTCGACTTGAGAATACTATGAAACTTCTCTTTGGATACTCTATTTGATTATTATTAAATCATGGCATGACGACCATCGAGCAACTGTGGTTGGATCTGAGTAGAAGCATAGGAAGTGAAACACTATTCGATGGAGAATTCTTCTTCTCAGTTGTATGAGGTTAGTATCATGATCAACTGTAATCAACTCAAAGTCAAAATCTCTAGTCAGAGTAGTACGATTAATAATAAATGTAATTGTTGAACCAAGGACTTTGTTTGTGTATTAATCGAGTTGAATATGGGTAATATTGGAATTTTGACCAAAACCAAATTACATACATCCTACAGTTGTATAATGTTGATGAAGATAATATGTGCAGATAATTGTTACTAAAAGGTACCGCTTAAAATGTAAAATTGGATTTAACCAATAAAGATCTACAAGCAATAAATTTAGCCAAACTATCACACCATTAGCAAAGGTGACATGTGAACATTAATATTTGAATTATTCTGTACTAATTGCTGACTGAATTTACACATGCGAGTCACACAACAATGTTACTCCATTCTCTAAAACACCAAACAATTTAATTAATTTATAAAATGCTATAAATTAATTAAATTAATCAATATTTATGAAATATTAGTTATTTTTATACTTGATGTTCTAGGTGCTATTAGAAATTCTAGGTGCCATTAGTTGTTAATTGGATGTGTGTATAAAAGTTATATATGTGGCTATGGGTATACGATATCGATACACATTTAAATTTTATTTGAATGAAATTAATTATTAAATGGATTTGAGGTTTGTTAGTGTTTGAACCAAAATGGCACAAATACCCAATAGATTGAGTAGAGAATAAAAGGTGAAGAAAAGTAAATTAAAAAGACCTAGAAAATAACACATAGCGTTTTATAGTGGTTCGGCTAATCTTGGCCTACGTCCACTTAACTTTGTTGATGGTTAATAGTTTTGTTTACACTATTTTTCTTACAGATCGATATAAATCCATTATGGATTGATATAAATCCATGTGTGATTACAAGAAATTAGTGTAAGAGAATAAGAGAGCTGAAAAGATCCTTAAAAATGAATACTGTACTCCTATTTATAGTATTAGATAGCCTAGAAATTCACCTCCATGATCTCCACATAGTTTTCCATGCCATAGACTACTTCTCCAGGAAATCAGGTGGACATATCATCAATAATCACGGATTGTACTGATCCATGGGCTTGGATCGATATCGATCCATATGTTCTTTATATGAATGACTTTGAAGTCCTTCTCTTGGCTTGGTTCGTGATTAAATTCATGATTCCAAACTTGTTATACCATTATTAGCTTGTTTCAAAGTCTAAATGATGGATCGATAGAAGAATGGAGTTGCTGATTTCGAGTGCTCATGGAGATCGATAGAGACTTGCATGCAAACGATCATAGGAGGCCAGAAGTGGGTTGTAGGAGGCATGCCTTTGGAGTGTAGAAAGTTTGAGATGGTTTGGTGAATTTTTATGGATCGGTAATGATCTAAGTGGTTGGATTGGTACCAATCCAACACTTTTTGGATTTTTGAACTTTGGATTTTATGCTTGCCTCTATCTTTGTAAACTTGAACTGACCTGGAGTCCGATCTGAGAAACTTGAGTGTTTGCCTAGAGCTTAACCTGAGGATTTTATGATATTTTTGTGCTCTAAGTTTACCTTCGCTTGCTTGGAGTAAGACCCAAGGCATTTGTGAATCCGACCTAAGACTTCTATATGCTCGACCTAAGTTTGCTTGCTTGGAGTTAGACGCGAGACTTCTGTGTATTCGACCTAAATCTTAATGGATCGATACCAATTCAACCACTTGGACCGGTATCGAACCATCTATGGGTCACGCTTGGGGTTTCCACATGGATTGCTTCAGGTCGCGCTTGGAGTTTTTCCAAGGTTACCCTACTTCGAGCCTGACCTGATGATTTTGTGGGTTTGCTCCCAACCGGCTCTTACGAAAATTTAGACTTCCAAATTTTCAACTTTTTTCACTTATTTTTTTATATTTCATTTTTCTTGTCTTTTTATGAAATTCCCAAAGTTCTTAGGTCATTTCTTCGTCATTTGCTCCGATTTGATTGCTTAGGTCTGTTTGAAAACTATGGCAAATTCGGCCGTAACTTTTGCCAACACCTGCCCTCCAAAGCATGCTTGGGGAGTGGAATGTGTGCTTTGCTCAAGGACAAATATCAAAGTCGCGAGTCATAAGTAGTTGAATTTTCTTGCTATCAACTAATCAAACCACTGCAAATCGTCCGGTTCCTTTGGATTCACTTGTAAATCAAAGGTTGTTTTAGGCCATAATAGCTATGGACTCGAGTCCTTGCTTGAATTTCAGTCACTGTTAATCATTTCGTGTTCCACCAATTTTTTTATTTCATTCATTATACTATAAATCAGAATCATCCCGTATTCATCCGGGATTTAGTAGTCATATATTGAAACCTCGATCTCTCTGGATCGTTAGTGAAATACATGGCCTTTCCCAATCGACAGTTGAACCTTGATCTCTGCATATAACCAATGGAGTCCCTACCCTTTCTAGATTGACAATCAAACCCATGTTCTCTCCAAATTGTTGATAAAATCTATGGTCGTTATGGGCCGATAGTTAAATTTGCAATCTCTTCGGATTGTTAATTTAATTCATTGCCGTTAAAGGCGGATAATCAAATCCATGGTCACTTCGGACTGTTAATCAAATCCATTGTATTTTCGGACCCTTGCTGAGCCCAATCCGCTCACTCTTCGGCAAGGGGGTTCAATGACAAGTAAGCCTGTCCAGTCGCTCTCTGGTGAAGTGACCTAATCCCTACACTCCGGTCCTGACTCTCTAGTCTTGACTTAACGCGATTAGATCCTCGGTCTCTTCGGACCATAGTTGAACTCAATCCATTCACTCTCCAATGAGGGTGTTCAATGACAAGTAAGCCCATCCACTTGCTCTCCGATGAAGTGACCTACTTCTTGCACAGCTCCATCTCTCTAGACAGAACATAACGCGATCAAAATCGTACAAGTCCATCCATTTGCTCTTCGACAAGGGAACTCGCACCTTGCACTCCAGTTTCGACACTCTGGTTGGGACATAAAATGATAAATATCGTAAAAGTGCATCTGCTCGCTCTCCAAATGAGGGGACTTGTATTCTGCTCCATCCCCGACTCTTCGGTTGGAGGCTCAATCCAAATCGTACAAGTCCCTCTACTCACTCTCCGTCGAGGGGACTTGCATTTTTACAGTTATTATATTTATGTAGTTTTTAATAAGCAGGGATCCATCTACTTGATCTAAATTCAAACATAATAAACATAAAACCTAACATCAAGATAATTTCCTCACTGGGCATCATAGTCTAGCGTCTAGCTCAGAATGTGACTAGGGACTGATCGAGATCCCATACACAAGTAAGTGGCTCGACTTTGCTATTGCATCATTTACTGGGAATAGAAAGGCAAAGTAGGGAAATGAACTTGTCCCCCGCTATCCCGATCATCGGATGACTATCCTCGACCTAGATCCAAGGCCACTTCCATTCGCTATCGATGATGGCTACACCTGTTCTACCATGGTAGTTCGGCTTTTCATGTACTACTGTATTTGGCTTGTTCCTCGATCAGATTGTGCTAGTGCCTACAATTATTTTTGTTGTGCCCATCCAGCTCATAGAATATGCAATACTTTCCTAATGTCCTTTCATGATTAGTAGGCTCTCTCCTTACTGATTTTCGACATGGGTTTGTCCCTTCATATCTAGGTAGATCCGCTCTGGGGTCTCGTTAAAATCTATATAAGAAGAGAATTTTGGTTCTTGCTTTGTTGCTTTGATCCTTCAAAGTCATCATCCATCCTTTGGTTTCCTTTGTCTCTGCTGGATTCTTCTCCCGGTGGTCCTCCTCCTTTCACAACATTAATCTCTTTCTCTTCAACTTCAGCATCCTCCTGATGCAGATGTCTGTTAGCCTCATGATAAAACTCTTTGAGATATATTGGTCGATTTCGTTCCAATGAAATTTTAGAATCTGTCTTGCTAGCCACTCCTGAAACTATCACAATCAGAACCACTGACGGGTCTGGCTTATCTACCGCGGTAACCGTCGCATTGAATCTTATCAAAAAGCTCAAAAGGGACTCTCCGGCCCTCTGCTTTACAGTCTACAATGTCATTACATTTTTGGGTTGAGAAATATGGACCTGGAATTGCTTCATGATTCTGCTCACCAACTCGGTCCATGTGCTGATGGAACCGTTCTCCAGCTGGCTAAACCATAATGCCGCTAAATCTGTCAAGTATAAAGGGAAACACCATCCCATAACTTCCTCAGAGGCACCAAGCACCACTATGTGCTGGATGTACCTCATCAAATGAACTATTGGATCTGTCTTTCCATCATATGTTTCCAATGTTGGCAGTTTGAAATCAGGCGGATTCCTAGCGTACCTAATGTTCGGAGTGAATGGACTCCTATTCACATCCTACAGGCCACAGTTAGGGAATCCACCTCTAATAGCTCATCTCACTATTTCATCAAGTCGGTCGTTGTCATCCAAATGAACTCCTAAGATTGCATTCCCAGCCCGCCCTCCGACTCCATGAGGGAACTCTGGCATGTATTCCTCCAGCCGTGGATCAACGATCCAATTCACATTGAAACACCCAACACCATTCCCTGGACGCGCACTATTTCCAACTAAGCCAAGATCACTCGTGCCTTCATGTTCTTATGGTTCAGTATCGATCCATGCACGGGCATCAGTACCAATCTGTACGGTTGCGGGGTTCACTCCAGCTTTTCTCTCTGGCATGCCTACTCCTACTTCAAGTCTTCTGTTTTGGTTTGCAGCAACTATGGTTGTTCCAGTCTATCCCATTCTTTTGAAGAAACTCTTTATCATTTCCTCTTGGCGAGCTATCATCTTCTCTTGTAGTTGATTCATCATAGTCTCCGTCTCATCTCTAGTTATGTAGATAGAAAGGGGTTGGCTCCTGAGCATGCTTCCTTGCTGCCTCCTTGTTGATTTCCTTCATCAATAGCCTTCCTAGTCAATTTTCTTGTCATCTCGAATGTTTATAAGTCTCAAATTAGCGAATTTAAGTGTTTCTCACTGAAAGCACCAAAATGTTTGAACTAAAATGACATAAACCCCAAAATATATTGAGTGGAGAATAAAAAGTGAAGAAAAGTATATTAAAAAGAGCAAGAAAAGAACACACAATGTTTTATAGTGGTTCGGCCAATCTTGACCTACGTCCACTTAGCTTTGTTGATCGTTTGTAGTGCTGTTTACACTTCGTTTCTTACGGATCGGTATAAATTCATTACGGATCGGTATCAATCCATGAGTGATTACAAGAAATTAAAGTAAGAGAATAAAAGAGCTGAAAAGATCCTTAAAAAAGAGCCCTTCCCTCCTATTTATAGCAGTAGATAGCCTAGAAATTCACCCCCATGATCTTCACATAGTTTTCCACCCCATAGACCACTTTTCCAAGAAATTAGGTAGACACCTCATCAATAATCATGGATCGGTACCAATCCATGGGCTTGGATCGGTATTGATCCATATGTACTTCATATGGATGACTTTGAACTTCATGTCCTGGCTTGATTCGTTGTTAGCTTCATGATTCCAAACTTGTTTGCACCAATATTAGCTTGTTTTTGAGTCCAAATGAGGGTCGGCAGAAGAATGGTGTTGCTGATTTCGAGTACTCTTGGAGATTAATAGAGACTTACATATGAACGATCATATGAGGCAAGAAATTGGTTGTAGGCAGCATGGCTTTGGAGTGTAGAATGTTTGGGATGGTATGGGTGAATTTTTATGGATCGGTACCGATCCAACACTTGTTGGATTTTTGAACATTGGATTTTGTGCTTGCCTCTATCTTTGATAACTTGAACTGACTTGGAGGTCGGCCTGAGAAACTTAAGTGCTTAGGGCTCGACCTAAAGATTTTCTAATATTTTTGCACTCTGAATTTACCTTCGCTTGCTTGGAGTCAAACTTGAGACTTTTGTGAGTCTGACCCGAGACTTCTATGTGTCCGACCCCGGTTCGCTAGCATAGAGTTAGACCCAAGACTTTTGTATGTCCGACCCGAGCCTTCATGGATCGGTACCGATCCAACCACTTGGATCAATATCGAACCAACTTCAGGTCCGCTTGGGTTTTATGCATGGATTGCTCCAGGTTATGCTTGGAGGTTTTCCAAGGTTACCCTACTTCGAGCTTAACTTGATGATTTTGTGGGTTTGCTCCGAGTCGGCTCTTCCGAAAACTTGAACTTTCAAATTTTCAACTTTTTCACTTATTTTTTATATTACATTTTTCTTGCCTTTTTATAATATTCCCAAAGTCCTTGAGTCATTTCACTATCGTTTGCTCGTCCGATTCGATACTTAAGTCTATTCGAAGACTACGACAAATTCCCCCATAACAGTTAGCTCACTTAGAAGTCTAGTTTTAGGCCGGACATGGAGGAGGAGAAGGGTTTTAAATTTCAGATCAAGATTTGGTAACTTGGTAAAAGAAGTGTAAAAGATGGGGTTGGTCGTGAGATCCTCCCACTACAACCCATAATAGAATATACCTAGCACAAACAACATCGAAATAAAATAAAAACAATAGTGCACTTGATCGGAGCAATATCAATTGATCGATTCCTTCAAATCTAGGAGATATCTCTAATCAAGGTGCAGTCAAAGGCTATGTCTTCAAGGTACAATTCCAATATGTTTTATATTCTTGTATATGATATTTAATCATCTATAAAACAATTATCTATATATATATATATATTGTTGTCTCACCAATATAATATATGTTTTAGATTACATCAACCAATTATATTGCATTATGTTAATTATTACTCCTAATTTTAAATCATATATATATATATATATATAATTTTATTTTGGCCATGCATATGTTCATATACATATTTTATAATTTTCTAAACATAATTAATTTTACAATTTTTAGATATTATTTACTAATTTTAAAATCAAAATTCATTTGTAATATATATTTAAAATATACATACTATAAATTAAATTACTAACAATATATTTGGCTTAAAATAATTATTATTTTTCGAATCATATATAATATATATAATTTATTTAGTATTTAAAACATTATTTATTTTTATTTACAATTTATATTTATATTTATTTAATAAAATAGCTTTAAGTTTAAAAAATATTAATTTTTATGGCCAAAAAGATTTTCATATATATATATATCTGTGTGTGTGTGTGTGTGTGTAATTTTTAAACATTTATTATATAATTATATATATTAATTTATTTATACTCCTTAAATAGTTTTATGTATTAATAAATATATGTATATAATAATATTTATTTTCGAATAATAATTATATTATAAAATAATTAAATTTTTTAAAGATTTTTTAAAGATCCAAATTTGAATTAAAAATGTTTTACCAAGCCTTAGTTAGATATTTTAAATATAAAATTTGAATTCAAATCTTGCTGACTTAGTCAAAATCTTATACGTAAATAATTTCAGTTTATATATAAATATATGTGAACAATGTTTTGAAACAACCAACACATATGAAAATGGAAAATGTGTACGTAGTAAATGTAAATCCTAATATCTCCATATGTATATATTGATTGTGTACAGTTTCCTATGTCGCAAATCACATACTATACACACACAAGTATATATAAATATTAAATTAATTAAAATAAAAATATTAAATAAAATATGATTTTATTTAAACTGAGTAGATTGGATCTCTAGTACAATCATTAGATTTCATAGGTCCACTAAAATCCAATTAGGGAATTCTTTTGAAATTCATCCATTTCACCTACTACGGACCGGCCCAGTTTTGACACTATATACACATACTTCCTTTGTATTTTGGCCGAAACTAATCTATTTGATTACTTTTTCGAAATATTTATTCCAACTTCTTAATGCTTTTTAAGACCATAAATTAATCCTTTGAGCCTGCTTGTCTTGTCAATGCTCTCAATGACCTTGATACTACAAGATAATACGGCTATTCCAACGGCTCCTAGCCGTTGGCGGCCGTTGGAAGCCATTGGAATAGCCGTTGGAATAAATTCCACGCCTTCCAATGCTTTCCAACGGATCCAACAGATCATTTCCAATGGAATTTCCAACGGCCGCTAACGGCTTAGAGCCGTTGGAATCCGTTAGAAGCCGTTACAATAAAATGGCCAATAAGCCGTTGGAAGCCGTTGGAAATACTGGGTTTATTTTGCTGTAGAACAGCAGGCCTATTAACCTTCCACCCACACCATTTCCAATCCATTCAATTTCCATTCCATTTCCAATCAATTCCACACGTATATATCAATATCAATACAAACAACACACATAAATCAATAAAACACCAATATAAACAAACCAAACCGATCAAACATCACAAAATATACCATCAACGTACATACCATCAACAAATGTCAATAAACCATGTACATGCCATCAAAATATTTCTCACCCACTCCGTACCAATATATACAACATCACCATCAACATCAAAACATCTCCAAGTCAATATATACATTGTTCAAACACAAATACTCAAAAACATACCTCCTCAAGGATCCTCGTCGCCTCCCGAAGCACCAGACGACGAAGGAAGGGTACCATGATTCTGCAAATACTGCGCAAGCTTTTGATCCAGCTGCTCCACCTGGATGGCTCGTAGACGATTCTCCTCCCGTAGCTGCTCAACCATAGCTCTAAGCTCCTTGATTTCTTCTTTGTCTTGGTCTTTTTGAGCTTGTCGAGCCCGTCGAGCCTGCAAATAGAAATAATAGCAAAAGGGTTGTCTCAGCATATAAAATACTATAACATTATATATCTAAACGCTGATTTTTTGTAAATATGTAAAAGGATTAATTACCGTTAGGTTCCCGAAGCCAAAACGTCTACTACGTTACGCCGTTGGCGACCGTTGGCGGCCGTTGGAACAGTGGCGTTGGAATATACTATTTTTCTAGTAGTGTGAAACCCTATAGTTGAGACGTATAAAAAGTTCCTTCTAATTAGCCATTTTAAACGCTGTTTTTACGTCCATCTGCTATGTTTCATAGTCATAATAAGAAGCAACAGCAAGTGGTATCCAAATTAATTTAAGCATGGCAACTACAGAAAATAATTTGTCACAATTAACACTTGAATTTGATAAAAACTTTTTTCCACCAACCCCATTTACGTCGATCTTTTTCTTAAAAATTCTCTTGCAATCGAGAGTGTTACCACAAATTTTCCAAAGTCCACATTTTCTTCTTGTATATGAAACCCATTTTGGATTTCATCGCATCAAGTCACAAGACAATGTCTTTACTCCTCAAATCTTGTCGGTATGTGATGGGGTTCATCATTGAATGACGCAATCCTTTCTCCTCATTAGATGAAAAAATGAAGCATCACTCTTGCATGCGACATTCCCTAGTACACATTCTAAGAGTTGCATATCTTGTATGGGTGTTAAATTACTATCGAATATTAATTTCCTATGGGGGTTTGTTGGATCTTATCCAAGTCTATCTTATTCCAACGATATTGGTCTTTATTCCCCTACTATCAGTGCCTTGAGCTTGAGTAAAGTATCACTGTCGTGCATTTTTCAACGTATCCCTTGGAATAAAATGGAAGCATACTAAGACCATAATCCGTGAATTCAAATTGACTATCAAAATCTCTACTTATATTTGTTGTGCAGTGTATTTAAAATGAGGTCGTTAGCTGCAAGATAGAAATTGGTGGCGAGGATTGAATGTTGGGTTTTGTTGAAAATGTTGATTTTGATAGAATTCTTGATATATTGTTGAGAATGTTGCCGAGTATGTGATTAAGATTGTTGTGAAAATGTTGTACTTGAGAAGCGTGTTGAGACGGAGAATAATGTAGATAGTGTTGTTGTGAATTGTGATTGTCGCATAGGAGGAGAATTATCATTGTAAATGGAATTACTTTGATATTGCTGAAATGTAGGATAAAAAGAGCTTGCATTTTGTTTTACTTTCCGATTTTAGAAACTGTAATTGTCTTTAGAATGAAGTGAGATTGAGAAGTATAGAGAATGTGTTGTTTTTTATTGTAGAAATATAGATAATTTATGGAGATTAAATAGATCTAGGGGACAATACAACAAAAAAACGATATAACATACTATCGTTACACTTATCCAACATTTAAAGTGTCAGATAAATAGTCAAAAATATGATTTATATGTTGTCAAACATTTATCCAGCATTTTAAATGCCATATAAATTATATGACATTTGAAATGACGTTGAGTAACAAAAGTTGCTTTGGCTGGCTCTCATTTGAGCCAACCAACCTCTTATTGGGGTGAATTGCCCCAGTTGAGAGTGGTCTTGCCGATGATTCAAGAAGAGAGAAGAGAAGAAGGAAAGAAATATAACATGGATTTGATAGAGACTGAATTCTTATAGTTTTGTTGCCTTGTTATTTACAGTACTATTTATAATCATACATACATTGCCAAATTCATGAAAGGGGGCAACTGTCCATATTTTATTTGCTATAAAGGGTAACAGTATCATCCAACAGAATCATAGTTATGCATATGAATTGGATGCCATATAAGGTAGAATATCTCCTCTAATAATTAGAGGTGAGCGTTTAGTCGGTTCGGTCGGTTTTGAGGTAAAAAATGTCAAATCGAATTAAAACCGAAAAAATCAAAACCGAACTGAACCGAATTAATTTCGGCTAAATCGGTTGGTAATTGATTTAACCGAACTAAAAAAGCATGTCATAGAATTTACCATATGTTATTATTCAAATGATGGATTTAGTCAATGGAAAATATAAACTATGTTTATATAAACTATTTAGAGTATTTATTTTAAGTTTATAAGAAAAATTAACATATTTTTAATAGATAAGATTTGTTCTTTATTACCAAACCGATTGTTAAAAGTATTACAATGTCATAAATTTTAATAATATAATAAAAGTTCGGTTAATTCAGTTAAACTGATAACCAAAATAAAATTATTTCATAAAACAAATTCAACCGATATAATTTTATAACTGAACCAAACCGACCGAAATGAACAGATTTGGTCTGTTAATTCGATTCTAGCCAAATATTGCTCACCCCTACTAATAACTAAATTTTATATGCCTAGTCATAGTGTGAGGCTACCAGGGTGATGGTTATTTTAGGCCTAGGTTATATTACAATGGATTGAGGTGCATCGTTACCGTATCATAGTGTTGCTATAGAAATTTGCTCTGTTGTGATTTTAGTGGACTTCGGTTAAGCTGTATAGTTTTGGAAATTTGCCTGAATCCCACTAGCATTGGGAAGTCTATACGAATTATTCCACTAGAGTTTCGCTAAAAAAATTTGTTAATCAATCAACAAGCTTATTGATGCATCAAATGTATGAAATGCGCGTATAGTTTTTGGGAAAGAACCCATACAATTATGGTTGAGAAAAGATTGTCACTGCAATTTCAGAGAAGACACTATATTGCACTGAAATGATCTATCTATTCATCTCGTCTCAATGCCTTTTTAAAGAATACAAAATGCTGAATCAAACAACAGAAAAATAAGCTAAAAATTAGGACATGACTCCAACTAAGCTAAATAAACGCAGAACAGAAATGACCAAGCAAACTAAAGAGAACAAGTCTCTTTTATTCCTAAACTTGCGGAAGATAAAGTCACGACACAACAAACCCAACAATCCCTCCCCTGAACTGAACTCTCTTAAGCATTCAGTTCAGAACACACATTCCAAAAGCTTCACGAATCCTCTGAAATGTCGCCATCTTCAAAGGCTTCGTCATGATATCTGCTAGCTGTTCCTCTGTGCTACAATAGACAAGTTTGACGACTCCTTCTTTAGCTAAGTCCCTTAGAAAATGATAACGAACTCTGATGTGCTTGGACCTTCCGTGCATAACAGCATTCTTAGACAATTTTATGGTGGAAGTATTGTCACACAAGAGCACCATTTCATCACCTTGTTCGTAGCCAATTTCTTTTAGTACCCTTCCCATCCAAACAGCTTGACAAGCACAAGTTGCTGCTGCAACATATTCTGCCTCTGTCGTTGATAAAGTGACTATAGGTTGCTTTCGTGAAGACCATGCTACAGCTCCTCCGCTCATCAAGAAAACATACCCAGATGTGCTTTTGCTGTCATCTACATCCCCTGCATAGTCACTATCAGTGTATCCAACGAGCTCTGTTTTCCCCTCTTTCTTGTACCAAATACCAAACTCCATTGTGCCTTTGAGATATCGCATGATCCTCTTTGCCGCAGCAAAGTGCAACTGAGTTGGATTGGCCATGAAACGACTAATTAGACTCACCACAAACATCAAATCAGGTCGTGTTGCGGTTAGATACATCAAACTCCCCACCATCTGCTTGTATAGAGTTGAATCGACCTTTGCACCTGCTTCATCTCGACCAATCTTCTGTCCCGGAACTATTGGATTGCAAACAGAGTTGAAATTCTGCATCTCAAACCTCTCGATTACCTCAGCAGCATATTTCCTTTGACAAATGAAGATACCATCCTTTTTCTGCACCACTTCTATGCTAAGGAAATATCTCATCTTCCCCAAATCAGTCATGTCGAATTCTCTCTTCATAGATTGCTTGAACTTGGCTAGTAACTCATCATCATTACCAGTGAACAACAAGTCATCAACATAAATGCTAACGATTAGAATTTTACCTCCTTCACGCTTGATGAACAAGGTCTGCTCACTGGTGCTACTCTTGAAACCTTCTTCGACAAAATAAGCTTCAATACGACTGAACCAGGCTCGTGGCGCCTGTTTTAGTCCGTACAGAGCTTTGTGCAACTTGTAAACCATATGCTCCTTCCCAATTACCTCATATCCTTGAGGTTGTTCCACAAAAACGTCCTCTTTTAACTCGCCATGTAAGAAAGCCGATTTTACATCCAACTGGTGAATTCCCCAACCACGTTGAGCTGCCATCGCAATAATCATCCTCACAGTATCCATTCGAGCCACAGGCGCAAAGACTTCCGTGTAATCGATCCCATATTCTTGAGCATACCCCTTCACTACAAGTCTGGCTTTGAATTTGTCGACTTCTCCAAGCTCATTGAATTTGGTTTTGTAGATCCATTTTACACCGATTGCTTTTGCTCCTTCTGGAAGTGTCACCAATGACCAAGTTCGATTTTTCTCAATCGAAGCTATTTCTGCATTCATCGCTTCTTTCCACCTCAAGTGTCTTGCAGCTTGACCAAAAGTTGTTGGATCTGTAATGACCATAAATGCCACGGATCCAATTCTTGTCATGTTTACCTCAACCTCAGCATCAGACAATTCTTCTCCAGAGGTGTAATCTGCTTGCCAAACAGGTGGCCTTCTTGGTCTACTTGAAGTTACTGCTCTTGTGTCGATTTGAGTGGGTGAGGGAGAGTCCCCACTCTGATCTCCACTTTCTTCTTCGCTCTGTTCTCCATTCTCTTCTGGTTCTACTTCCTCCTCTTCGTTTTCATTTTCAACACATTCGTACTCGTCTTCCCACTCGAGCTCCATGTTTTGTTCACTCAAATAGCTATCATCCCAATTCCACTTCTTTTCCTCTTCAAATATCACGTCCCTGCTAACATAAGCCTTCTTTTCTACAGGATCAAACATCTTGTATGCCTTTGATTCGCTACTGTAACCAATCATGACACATTTCACGCTCTTATCATCGAGCTTGGTTCTTTTGACATCAGGAACGTGAACATATCCAATGCTGCCAAAAACCCTAAAATGCTCAACCGATGGCTTGTATCCACTCCACGCTTCCTCCGGTGTCATGTCTTTCACGATCGATGTAGGGGATCGATTAAGAACATGATTTGCCCATTGTACTGCATCTGGCCAGAAACTCTTTGGTACTTCTTTTTCAGATAATATCGCCCTCACCATATTCATGATTGTTCTGTTTTTGCGCTCAGCGACTCCGTTTTGCTGCGGAGTGTATGCAGTGGTAAGCTGTCGCTTGATTCCGTGTTCTTTGCAAAACTCCTTGAACTCGGTAGAATTGTACTCTCCTCCTCTATCAGTTCGCAGACACTTAATGAAGCTTCCTGTTTGCTTCTCTACGAGTGCCTTGAACTCTTTGAAAATGTGAAAAGCCTCTGATTTCTCTAGCACAAAGTATATCCACGTTTTCCTTGAGAAATCATCGATAAAGCTTATCAAATACCTCTTTTGACTGTTGGATGGTGGAGTGATCGGTCCACACAGATCAGAGTGAATGAGCTGCAGCTTCTCGGTTGCTCTCCATTTGCTCTGTTTTGGAAAAGAGATCCGGTGATGTTTGCCTTTGACACATGCTTCACACGTGATACTCACTTGTCCAATATCTGGTAATCCGGTGACCATTTCTTTGTTACGTAGGTTTAGAAGACCTTTGTTGCCGAGATGTCCATATCGGTGATGCCATAGCTCTTCTTTGTTTGCGACATCGACTTGTAGACATCTTTCCTCCCTTGTCTTTTCACTCGTTTCGCCCAACAAGACAAACATCCGATTGGCACTCATAACGGATTCTGCTATCTTTCCTCTTGAGGGATGAAAGATGCTGCACGTTCTCCGTTCTCCTCCTTTGAACAATACGTCTAGACCCTTCTCTTGAAGCTGACCAACACTCAGTAGGTTATTCTTCAACTCAGAAACATAATATACGTCACTGATCACATAGCTTACTCCGTTGAGAGTTATCTTCACCACTCCTTTTCCACCAACCATCAGCTTGTGATTATTTCCGAGCTTGACATTGTGTGTGAATGCAGTGTCCAAGCTTAAAAACATGTTTCTCTCACCACACATGTGGTTTGAGCATCCAGAATCTACGAACCAGACATCTCTTCTTTTGGTTCCTTGAAGCTCAACATATGCCATGAGAAGAACTTCCTCCTTTTCTTCAATCTCTGCAAAGTGTGCTCCTTTGTTCCCACTTGGACATTCATATTGGAAATGTCCAAGTTTGTGGCAGTTGAAACACTCAATCGTTGCCTTGTTGAGAGAGCGTCCTCTGCCCCTGCCTCGACCTCTATAAGATCCTCTTCCTCTTCCTCCAACGTTGAGAGCTTGATCCTCTTCGTCATAGCTGCTCTTCTTAAATTTCTTCTCATGAACGGATAGAGAGCTCTGCAGCTCGTCGACCGTCATGCTCCTTGTGTCTTTGGACTCCTCAATAGACACAACAACATATGTGAATTTTTCGGTCAGAGTTCGAAGTATCTTCTCAACGATCTTTGAATCTGGCATATCTTCCCCATTGCTTCTCATTTTGTTGGAAACAATCATCACTCTTCTGAAGTAGTCATCAATGTTCTCGTCATTCTTCATGGAAAGAACCTCAAAATCTCTCCTTAAGGTTTGGAGAAGAGATCGCTTCACTCTTTCATTGCCTCCAAACTTTTTCTTCATTGATTCCCAGACGATCTTGGATGTTTTGCGATCCAAGATCTGCTCAAACACGACCCGATCGATTGCTTGAAACAGGTAATGCTTGACTTGATGATCTTTCATTCTCAACTCCTCAAGACTTTTCTGCTGCGCTGCAGTTGTCTCGGTTCTTGTTGCCGCCTCGGTGAAACCTTCTTCTACTAGGCTCCACAACCCCTTTGCTCGCAAGAGGTTCTCCATTAGCTCGCTCCAATGATCGTAATGACCATCAAAGTGAGGGATCTTGGTAAGTGTTTTATCTTCACTCATCTTTCTTTCTCTGTTCTTTCTTTGATCACTTGAAATTTGTGTTTTGCTCTGATACCAAATTGTCACTGCAATTTCAGAGAAGACACTATATTGCACTGAAATGATCTATCTATTCATCTCGTCTCAATGCCTTTTTAAAGAATACAAAATGCTGAATCAAACAACAGAAAAATAAGCTAAAAATTAGGACATGACTCCAACTAAGCTAAATAAACGCAGAACAGAAATGACCAAGCAAACTAAAGAGAACAAGTCTCTTTTATTCCTAAACTTGCGGAAGATAAAGTCACGACACAACAAACCCAACAAAGATTAAAAAAAAAAACCCTAAATGAACAATTTTTTCCAAACAATATTTTATTAAATCTTTCAAAAGGTTACAAAGAAAATCACTAAATTCAAGAACCAATTTTAATCCTAAAACCCTAAAACAATAACTCACTCCTGAGTTACAATGAACCATAAGCAAGTCTGTTTATAGTAGTCTGATGTAATATTTGCCATTGGATCAAATCTTTGTAGAAATCTATTATGAAAACTCCAAAACACTCGGACGAAATTGCTTTGGGAAACTCGAACCCAACTTTGCTATAGATTTCCCTATCCAGTTGACTGAATTTCTCATCAGTCGACTGGTACCAATTGACTGATAGATAGTTCCAGTCGACTAGAAACACAAACGTGCTCTCGGTTTGAAAATAGCATAGAATCTGGTTGACTGGATGAGTCTATCAGTCGATTGGAAGGGGTTCCAGTCGACTAGATGACTGTAGCTTATGCTACAGGCCTATATCTGAGTATAACTACACGTTGGTATCTTCTGCGGCACCCTATATTTGAGTATAACTACACTCAACTACTAAGCTCTTCTCTCAGATTTCAGTGAACTGCCAATATTATATTTATTGATAATCAGCCCAAGCATGCAATAGTGCAATAACATTGTTAAGATTTTGAGATTACTTGTGGAAGATTATGAATATGAAGAGAAAAGATTTATTGAATTTCTTGTATTATTACAAGATGCTTACAGTAATTTTAATAATACTGATTTGCTTTTTAAACTGAATACATATTACAAAAGAAATACAAGTCTATTTATACAGAAAGAAATAAAATAGGCCTGGCCCAAGTGCTGGTGATCCGAGACAATAAAGGCAATGAATGTATACCGTTCGATGCCTCATAATCGAACGGTGATGAGATGCTCTTTGATAAGGTTATAGCTGAAGACTCGGTTGTGCTTTTGTGCTTTACCTCCTGATGGCCATTGATTCATTTCGTAATACCCCCTCTCAAACCCTATCCCTAACATTTAGGGTTAGGGTTAGAATTTTCTTTGCCGATCTTTCTGATCTGCGATGAGTCTGGAGGCTTCTCCTTAGCTCGTACTTGAGAGATCTCTTTACTTGTGATATGATGCATCTGTATTATGCCAGATCTGTCAAGATGTTGAGAGTTGGAGAGAAGTTGCTGTCTTTCTGGTTTATTGCGAGTTTCTTCAACTTTAGCTTGCTTGGATTCAAGGTCTTTCTCATCTTTAACCTTCAGATCTGAGCGAAATCTAGTGAAGTTAGTTGCTGATAGAGCTTTAGTTAAAACATCAGCTCTTTGGTAAGTTCCAGGTATGTGATTGACTTGTAATTCTCCTCTTTGCACAAGTTCACGAACAAAATAGAGATCTATCTCTATATGCTTCGTTCTGGCATGTTGAACTGGATCTTCAGAAATATAAACTGCACTTCTATTGTCACACCATAGAGTAGGTTTAGTGGTAGCATTGTATTGTAGTTCAGATAGAAGAGATTGAATCCATTTAATTTCAGCTGAAGCATTGGCAATGCTTCGGTACTCAGCTTCGGTGCTCGACCTTGATACAGTATGTTGTTTTTTTGATGACCATGAGACTAAGTTATCCCCAATATATATGCAGAAACCAGATGTAGACCTTCTGTCATCTGGGTCAGATGCCCAATCTGCATCTGCAAAGCCAGTAATGTTGAGATTTGAGCTAGCCTTGAAGTTTAAGCCATAGTTGATAGTTCCCTTGAGATATCTTAAAATTCTTTTAACAGCTTTCCAATGCTCACTCAGAGGATTCTGCATAAATTGTGAAACTTTGTTAACACTAAATGAAATATCAGGTCGTGTTATAGTTGCATATTGTAATGCACCTATAACACTTCTATATTGTTTAGAATTAATTATGGCTTCTCCCCTGTATTTTGATAAGTGTTGGTTGCAGATCATTGGGGTTGGTTGAGGATTAGCACCATCCATTTTTGTTTTCATTAATAGCTCAGAGATGTACTTCCTTTGACATAGGAAAACTTCAGTGTCTGATTTTCTTATCAGCTCAATACCTAAAAAATATGTTAAGTTACCCAAGTTTTTGATAGAAAATTCCTGGTTCAAATAATTAGTTAAATGTTCTATGTCTGCAGTGTTGTTTCCAGTGATAATTAAATCATCAACATACACAAGTATATATATTGTTGATGATTCATTTATCTTAGTAAACATTGAATTATCTGATTTGGTAGATTTATAGCCCAATGTAATTAAGGCTGTTTTTAATCTATCAAACCAGACTCTTGGAGCTTGTTTGAGCCCATATATAGCCTTCTTCAACTTGCAGACATAGTTTGGGTTTTTACAATACCCTTGTGGTTGTTGCATGAATATTTCCTCTTTTAAAATGCCATTAAGAAAGGCATTATTGACATCTAAATGCTTAATGCTCCAATTTTTCTTTAGAGCAATGGAAAGAATAATCCTAATGGTAGTTGGCTTTACAACAGGAGAGAAGGTTTGATTGAAATCAAAACCATACTCCTGTGTAAAGCCTTTGGCAACAAGCCTAGCTTTGTATTTGTTTATGCTACCATCAGGATTTTTCTTTAGTCTAAATGTCCACTTGCAGCCAACTATATTTTTGTTGGCTGGTGCTTGGGTTAAGTCCCAAGTTTCATTTTTGATGAGAGCTTTGTATTCCTCATCCATAGCTTCTTTCCAATGCTTGTTTTTGATGGCTTCATCATAAGTTGCAGGCTCACTTTCACTGAATTGAGCAGTAAAAACTTTTGGTTTGAAAATTCCTCTTTTTGATCTTGTGATCATGGGATGTCCAGACTGAACTGGCTCTATATTTGGAGGTGAAGCATCCTGTTCATTTGAATTTGATGTACTTGATATTGTATTTGTTGAGTCATTAGTTTTATTGCTTCTATCATACTGAATTTGGCTTGATGATTGATCAGGTGAGGTGCTGGCATGGCTGGGAGGTTCAGATTCTTCATTTCTTCCTAAAATGGGAGATGATGTGTCTTGAGCATCAGCAGCCCCCTCATTATCCATATATTGCCAGGTGTCAAGAACAGTTGATAATTCAGGTATGGATGTCCTTGGATTGTACACCTTGCTTGTAGTACTAATATTTTGAGATTTGAATGGAAAGATATTTTCATTAAAAACAACATCCCTGCTTATATATATCCTACCTGTTTCATCAAGACACTTATACCCTTTCTGATTAGTACTATAACCAAGAAATGTACATGCCCTAGACCTGAAGTTTAACTTATTTTTATTGTAAGGTCTAAGGCATGGATAACATAGGCACCCAAACACCTTCAAGGCGTGATAATCTGGCTTAACACCATATAATTTTTCAAGTGGTGTTATTTTATTGAGAACTTTAGTTGGCTGTCTATTAATCAAATACACAGCTGTACTAAAGGCTTCTGGCCAGAATTTTAGAGGAAGATTAGAATTGGCAAGAAGTGTTAAGCCAGTTTCAACAATGTGCCTATGTTTTCTTTCAACAATACCATTTTGTTGTGATGTATGTGGACATGATAATCTATGCACTATGCCCTTTTTATTGAAGAATAATTTCAGAGTTTTAAATTCACTTCCACCATCAGACTGAACAGTTTTAACAGATTTGTTAGTTTGTTTTTCAATCATGATGATGAAATTGATAAGTGCATTGTGAGTGTCAGATTTTGTTTTCAAAAAATAGATCCATGTATATCTAGTACATGCATCAACAATTGATAAATAGTATTTGAAACCAAAATCTGAAAAGATTGGTGATGGTCCCCATAAATCAATGGTAATTAATTCTAATGGTTCACTATAAACAGTAGATGAGTTAGAAAAGGGTAATCTATGACTCTTACCTTGTTGACAATAATCACAAACATATGGTATAGAAACTTGATTAAAATCTATATTATTTTCATTCAGAATTTGTTTAACAGTTTTGACACTAGGGTGTCCAAGCTTACAATGCCAAAGATCAAACAAATTTGAATTATTGTCCACATTTTGGACTTCAGTCATATTGCAACATTTGTCTTGCTGTAAAGCCTTGCTACAACTAACATTGTTTAACTTGTATAGCCCCTTTGTCACATCACCCTGTAAAATGATATTTCTAGTTAGTATGTCTTTAACAAGACAATACTTTGGGTAAAATTCAAAGAAGACATTATTGTCTTTAGCAAATTGGGATACACTTATTAAATTTTTCTTAATTCTAGGGGCTCTTAATATATTATGCAAGTATAGTTGTTTGTTGCTATCTAGGCAGGCATTTCCAGTATGAGTAATTTGAATACACTTACCATCACCCATAGAGATAGACTGATTACCTTTAAACTCTTTATTGCCAAGATTCAGATTTTCAAGGCTGCTTGTAATGTGATTTGTTGCCCCAGTATCTGGATACCAATCATTATCTTGACTGTTGAATTTGTCATTCTCAGCAGTACTTTTGTTTTCAGTTTGCACCTGTGCCATATTAGCTGTTGGTCCAGTCTTTTGATTCTGTGCTTGCCCATAATTTGAATTGAACCTGAAATAACATTTTAAGGCAGTATGACCAATTTTCTCACATATTTGGCATTTAGGTCTATTGCTGTTGTTACTCCATCTGCCTCTTCCTCTTCCTCTTGCAGAGCTACCACCTCTCTGAACAGATTGTTCTCTGTTTTGATTTTTCCCTTTATAACCAGTGGCAAGGTTGGCAGAATAATCAGGTTCTTGAACCTTTTTATTGCTAATTCTGGCTTCATGGGCTAATAGAATTGAATGAACTTCATTAATTGGAGGTGTTGTTTTCTGTGAGGATATGACTGCAATGATAGACTCATATTCTTCAGATAGACCATTTAGTAAGGTTAAGACTTGCTCAGTTTCTTGAACAGGATTTCCTGTTGCAGCAAGCCTATCACTTATGTTCTTGACTTTAGCAAGATACTCCCTCATAGACATGTTATCCATTCTAATATTATGCAATTGTCTCTTGAAGTATAGCACTTTTGCTGATGACTGGTTGTTGAAATTCTTTTCTATGGTTGTCCAGATATCATTAGCAGATTTGCATCCTATTACTTGTGGTAATAAGTTTGCACTAATAGATGAGAGAAGCCAAGAGCTAATGAGTCTATCTTGTCTATTATGCTTAACATATTCTTGATTGATGACAGTATTCTTATCTTTATCAGTGACATACTTTGGTGGAGTGGGCAGTGTACCTTCAATAAAGCCTTCTAAGCCATAGCCTTCTATGGCTGTTTCCACTTGAAGTTTCCAAAGAAGATAGTTGTCTTCTTCAAGATGAATGTTGACAAGCTGGGTTTGTGGGCTGATGATAGATTTCATAAGACCTTGCACAGATGTTGAGACATTAACATTGGTGTCATCATTGACTGATGTAGCAGATGTAGAATCTTCTGCCATTGCTGATCAAATCAAGGAGATAGAGGGAAAGGATAAATGAAAGAGCAGTAAGGAGATCAAGAAAATGAACAGAAAGTCAAGATGAATCAAAAACAGGTATGATTTGGCCTGAAATTTATGATGATGCTTTGGTTGGTTTCGAACAGTGAATTGCTGAATAGATTTCAGGCTGATACTTATCTGAGATTTGAATCTTTCTTGGTTTCTTGATTTGATTTCTTTGATTTCTTGATTACTGCTTTAATGGATTTGATCATGCACAGTATTGATGCAGCCACTTTTCAATAGAAATCTGGCAAGGCACAGTACTGTGATGATTGAATCTGATCTCCAGATGAAGAGATGAAATCTGATGGAGAAAATACTCAAATGATGAAATCTTCTCTGATGAGTATACTTAATTTTGATTGAGATGTGCTGTTAAGCAAGAATGCTCTGATACCATGTTAAGATTTTGAGATTACTTGTGGAAGATTATGAATATGAAGAGAAAAGATTTATTGAATTTCTTGTATTATTACAAGATGCTTACAGTAATTTTAATAATACTGATTTGCTTTTTAAACTGAATACATATTACAAAAGAAATACAAGTCTATTTATACAGAAAGAAATAAAATAGGCCTGGCCCAAGTGCTGGTGATCCGAGACAATAAAGGCAATGAATGTATACCGTTCGATGCCTCATAATCGAACGGTGATGAGATGCTCTTTGATAAGGTTATAGCTGAAGACTCGGTTGTGCTTTTGTGCTTTACCTCCTGATGGCCATTGATTCATTTCGTAATAAACATTACAGATAAGCCATCCCTATATACACTATAATGTAAATTTGTTGCTCTGTAGGATTTTCTTTTTCGCTATCTTTTTCCTTCTTTAAGTCTTTTGTTTTTGTTTTGGAAATTCGGTTAAGATGTGTACGCATAGGGTGTTCGACTGGAAGATCTGCTGTAACTCATACTAGATGTCTTGCCACTGAATCACTGACAATCTATACTTTTAACATTAACAGTTAAAGTTTTAATACACCAGGATTCAAGAATAGAACTGTTTGGGACATAATTAGGCATCTTTATCCTCTGTGAACGGGTCATATTAGCTATTGCAAGTGCCTGGATGATGCAGGAAATGTGATGCACAGAGTAAATGGATAAACAGTTGGTACTTATTATTATATATATTTTGATAAATTCCTTATGTTTTAAACATAAAATTGCAAAAATGAGCAAAAAATGAGCCCTTCCTCTGTTCTATGCACACCGCCTAGTTTTGGACAAAATTACTCAATCCCCACTTAAATCCAAGTTGAATTGGGAGCCAATCCCTTGCAAAAATATGTAGGGTAGAGAGGATGGAAGAAGAAATGAGTGCAAAGTAGGATTCCTTCTATATAAAAAAAATCAGGTAACCAGATATGTTTGCGTAACCATATATAATTCTCTCTGCAGCCTTTCAGAGACAACGGTTGGTAATGAGCTCTTAAGTTCAATTTATATAGTGCCGCTTACAGATTTAACATCTAATTCGAAACCACTATCGACTGAAATGCTTTCCAAAGTCAGGTGTCCACAAAGGATTGCATCATGTTGATTAAATATGATATATAATTTTTATTTGGAGCTCAGCCTCCTTAGTCCTATATAAGGAAAGGAATGGGCGTTGTGCTGATATTTATGTCAGATTCTAAATGAATATAAATGCTTGCGTGAAGAATACATCCAATTTTAAAGATCTAATCACATGCTTTGCTTAAGAAGACTGACATATAAAATTAAGTCTATTTAATGTATTCATTCATTCATTTATTTCCAACCCACAGGTTTTTGTAATTTAGTGTTGCGTGCATGATGCATCAGACTCAACTTCATATTTATCCAACATGGATAAGATAGTTGATAACTTGGATATTATCCAACATGCTTAAGAATGCTTGTTTTTAGTTAAGATTGTTTACCTAAAATCATTCTGTCGCCTTAACATAAATAACATGAACACCTAACTGTGCATACTCAACATCATAATGTGTCACTCATTGAGAACGAGTTCCTCAACGAGAAAAAATATCAGATGAACCCGGACAATTATTTAACAAACCTTCATTATTTTTTTGGATACCAAAATGGTCATTTTCTTTAAATTTTCCAATCAAATATCAACAATCTATATAAAAGAAATGCGGTATGAAACTATGAATATAAGTGTTGTTATGTATTTCCTATATACCAGCAATAATTGATGTCCGATTCCGGCTGGAGTGAGTAGTTTGCTGCTAAATGTGCGCAGGGCTAGGTTTGAATCACCTTCCCGTAATTAACTCATCACACTGATTTTTTTTCTACCACATACATCATTATTTTTGGATTTGTTAGAAGTGGTTCGCATTTGAGAGTGCGTGGGTTGAACTTTAAGTCTCAAATCATTATTGTTATACAAGTCAAGATGTTATACAACTCATGTCTTATTCAATTAACACAATACAATGGTAAAAACAACACATATATAATGTTTTACACACACACACAAAATCACAAATTATACCTACTTTTTAAAATTTCACGATAACATATATGAAATAGGTACACCATGGGATACTATAAACCATTATTAGGCTATTGAAAACAATTACAATAACTAATTAGCCATAATTTATCAACTTATGCAAATTTAGATTTAGGGTAAAAATTAGATTTTTCGCTAAAATAAAAAATTATACATGAGATTGAAAGCAATAGAGTTTGATTAGGCACCCGCGGAGGATCCGAAAGCTTGAAATTGAAGATTGGAAGCTTGAAATAGAAATTTGAGGGTTTTAATTTTGTTTTGGCGTACTGAAAAATGAGGAAGAAAGGGTTCGGCTAGAGTCTATAATTTGCGAATTTCCGACGGTTTCCGACGGCCGTCGACGGTCCGTTAGAAATACGCCGTCGGAAGCCGTCGCTAAGGTCTGTCTGTATTTCAGCCTTTTCTAGTAGTGTATGGCGCATAACGTGATATATATGTGGAAATGGTGGCACGTATCATTGAGAATTCCTTTTGTTACAACTAAGTGTTGCCAAAACGATGTACGTGCCCGTTCCGGAAGGCGATGAAGGGATGTTCAATCGTTACACTGGCACATCGGAAGCTTCATTAAGATGACGTCGTTACGGATTAGTGAAGCGCGCGTTCACGGGACGCGTTGCAGTGTCGAAACACAACATAGTATCAGATCCAATGGTTCAAGGGACCATTATACGATGCGAGAGTGACCGAAGCAAAGACTCCTTGAGGCTTGGAGATATGTAAGCAGCCTGACCTCACTGCTAGATACGCAGCCTGCTCTCCTGCGTTGTTGATGCTCCAAGATGGCTTTAGCGGAAGCCTTAAGGTGGATATTTGGTAACGCAACTCACCAACTGCGTAAAGAAGTGGAAGCAGCCTGACCAACTGCAGAGCTTCTTCAGTATGCTCCAAATAAAGGTTAGAGAAAATGCTCGTCAATGTGAAGATTGTTAGGTGTGACTCGTATTTGAGATTGCGTGGGTTGAACGTTAAGTCTCACATCGCAAGAAATATGACGCATAACGTGGTATATATGTAGATTGATGGTACGTAACATTGTGAATTCTGTTTGTTACAAGCAAGTGTTGCCAAGATCACGTACGTGTCCGTTCTAGAAGGCGATGGGGGGATGTTCAATCGGGATGTGTGTGACGATGGAGGGATGTTCAATCGAGACGCGCTTACACATCGGAAGCTTCATTAAGATGACGCCCTTACGGATCAATGAAACGCGCGTTTATGAGATGCGTTGGAGTGTCGAAACACAATAGGATTCTATGGAATTAAGAAGGAAAATATACCTCGTTTAGCAGTGTTTTCACATAATAAACCATATCTCCTCCTAATTTCATATCACTAATTAGTTGTTATTATCAATATGACTTCCAAAATTGTCTTTTATATGTAATTCTTTATTAATTAATAGTAGTAATATATTTGTTGTCACATTCTTTTGGTATCAGCATTAAATACCAAAAATGTCTCTTTACAGATATTATTAAAATTTAGCATCACTTAAAATTAGGATTTGACAATTAAGCATTTTTACAAGTTCAAAATTTTCTCTACAAGTATTTATCAAGTCTTAATATCACTTAAAAATAGGATCTAGCAAATAAACTACTTTACAAATTTGTTTTTTATTAATTAATAATATAAATAAAAATTTAAACTCAAAAAAAATTAGATATTGCAACTTAAAAATAAAATTTTAAATTAACTATATATAATTCAACATAAAAATATGACTAAATATATGTGGTTTCTTTTGAACGTATTAAGTAAATACAATTTGTAAAAAAACAATTCAGCATTCATCATCACACGCGAAACACGTACCGTAACGCCCGTTTTAAATATAGGCGTTTTCAAAAAACTTATTCCAACAATAAACTTTATCCAATATTCTTCGGGCTTTCTAGCATCGTCCTACAAAAATAGTTTTCTCTCTCATTTTTACACATGCGAATTTTCAAAAGCACACATACAAAATCAAAATTTGCACATGCGCCTTCAGAAAATACAAATGTAGGAAGATGAAAAACAAACCTATTTTTATAAGCATTTGATGAAAACTATTTGTTAAATAAGTTTTTTTTGCTAAGTTCTAGTTTTGTAATTCACTAAGAATGAATGAAAAAGTTTCATATGAAAGTCATGACGAGGAAAATTGTTCTTCTAATAAAACCCGAGAACGATCACTACACCAAAACAGTCATTTGGCAACACTTTTTTTTTCATTTGGCGACACTTATATGGGTTGCATTTTAGTCTCGCTAATAAGTGTCAGCTATCCAATATAAGTGTTACTGAAAATAAAAATTTACACTTTTAAATACGGCGACACTTATTTTCGTTGTAAGCCTTGGTTTAATTGGAGTTAATTGAAATATACTAGGGCAAAATTGTAATTGAATAACATATCACGCTTAACCCTAGCCACGCTTATCCCTGGCCGCATTTTCCCCAAATCGTTTCCCTCTCTGACGTTCATTCTTCAATTCGCACGCTCCACTTTTGGCGACGGCAGGCTCTGACGTTCATTCTCCAATTCGCAGGCTCCACCTTTGGCGACGACAGGCTCCACTTTTGACGACGGCAGGTGCCAGTTCGCAATCGACTACGGCAAGGCTTCAGGTCAGCACTCTTAAAATGCAGTACCTTTTCTGACTCTCGATTTGAGCTGTGAGTTTTATTTTTTCTAGCTTGCATTCAAGGTTGATGATCCATTGCTCCTCCATCTTTCGTTTTGTGTTTTCCTCTTGTCATAACGTCATATTTAAAGCATTGGATGGTTGAATTGTAGCATAGATTGTTTAATTGAAAATCAGTTTATTTGTTATTCTTTAGTTTGATGATCATGTATTACCAGGCTTTTTTAGTATTGTATTTGCAAGACTTTGTAGAGTTTATATTCTTTTCTATCTGTAATCAACATTCGCTAACTAAGTTACTAGACATTCATGAATAGCCTCAACATTCTACATATTAAGCTATTAGATAATTCGTTTATTAACCGTTGCTTCACTGTTGTGTTAGCAACATGGGATTATGAAAAGTAATGATATATCCTGATCAAAACTGAAAAGTTTTCGGATATAAAACAAGTTCAATCCACTTAGTCGGGCTGTACTAGTTTGCAAATTTGTTACATGACCAAAAGGAGCTTGATACACATTAATAATATAAAATTCAAGTCCAGTCCATGACCCTTTGATAAATATTATGATTTTTTTTTGTGTGTGCATAATATTGGCAGACGAAAATGGTTTGGAGGAGAGGTTATTCAGGCACTTGCATATGATGTACCAATCCCTAGATATAAAACAAAAAATACAAATGGTCTTCGCTTGTGGGAAGCAAAAGCTACCGCCAAGGACTTCAACTTGTTTCAGTTTAATGATGGGCAATATGAAATTGCTGCACAACTTCACGCTAAGGCTCAGCAGGTGCTATTAAAACACTTGTTCTATGTCTAAAGCGTTGTATTTGCTTCAACATTCCTCTAGCTTATAACTTTTTTAATACTGATATTTGTTATGTTACTTGTATATCCTCATTAGATATACTGATCATGCGGACATTTTTGTGTGGATCACTTCACTGAATTCATAAACTTACCATCCATGGGATATTTTTTTTTGATAACAATCTAATAATCGGTAAACTAGGCACAATTTTATGAAAGTTTTCTCTTGGTTGATGCAAGAAGTTTACTTGACTATAATTTGAAAATAGTTGTGCGCCTTGTGTTGAATGAACTTGTGTGTAAGAGACTGAATTATTCTTTCTTGTTGTTAACACCTCTCACTCGTTTGAACTAGGAAAAAAACAACCAATTTAGTTTATTTGCTTTTGTTGGTTTTGAGTATTTAGTAGAACATACTACAGTGTAATACACCCCTCTGTTATAATATATTTACCAACATGTGAGTTCTTATCATGTTGATTTAAACATTGTTGAATCTTATCTAGTAATCAAATGTAAAATTAAGTGTCAAACAGCTGGTTTCTAAAACAATTTCGAACCTGATCAAATAGTGTTAAAAATAATTAACTAGTACTAGTTTTAGAAACATACTAAACAGATTGAATGCAAGACTAAACTGAACAAAAATTTAACATAATAAATCAAACTTATTCTAACTAATTTACTGAGATGAGCAGAAATTTTAAATTATTCTGTTGACCTATCCCCATCCCTTTTTGTGCACTTGGATTTCATTGTGCTGGTTTTTTAGGATTCTTTTTAACTTGAAGACTCGGTAAATCTGGTTATTTTACACATTCTTTATGATTGGTTAAAAACAATAGACTACCCAGCATATTTTTTCTATAAAGAATGATACAATTTGGGAGATACATTACAGAATACAATGTTTTAAAATCAAAAATTGGACTTTGCTTATTTCTCGATTTCATCTTTTTTTTTACTAATTTATTTTTCTTTCTTGTAGATATGCACTGTTTTATATCCTGGAGATGCTACTGAAGAAGGAAAGCATCTATGATTGAAGCAGCAAATTTTCCTTTGTAGTGCATCACTGCAGGTATGCAACACATTCTATGTTTGTTTCCTAGGTTACTGTATGTTCTTTGGAGAAAATACACCTAGTTGAGTTTGTTTTTATCAAACAGTATTTAATATATCTTCGAGAAAAAGAACGATCCTCCATTCAAGGAGAGCACTCATTTTATCTGTATTTAATGTTAAATCAAAGTTTTCCTTGTCATCAAGAGAAAGTTATGTATTAAGTATTAACCCCCGGAAGAACTCCTACTTCCTAGTCTTTAAGCTACTAACTTCACCGATTAAAAATTTGTGGCCTTCTCCATGCTATTTTATTCTCCATTATCTTACTTGCAGAACTAAAATGGAATATTTAGTTGTATATATGACATCTTGCTTTCTTCTTCCTCTTTTTTTCCTTTAAAAAAAACTGTTTGTGGCTACAAACCCTGATACAAATAGGGAACGGAGAAGACATTGCCGCTTAAAACATATCTTTATTTACAAAGTTACTATTTTTAGATTGGAAGAGTTCATCATATTTGAGAAAACTATAACAAATCAAATGCATGCTAGTAAATAAATTTTGCATTGAAAAACACTGCATTACTAAGTCTACTTGTAACATTGATAAAAGTTATTTTTAATAAACTTGATTCCTAGGACATCATTGCTCGATTCAAGGAAAGAAAAAATTATAAGGAGGGATGGCAGTGGTCAGATTTTCCAAACAAAGTGGCTGTTTCAATTGAATGATACTCATCCTACACTTGCAATACCAGAACTAATGCGGCTTTTAATGGATGATGAGAAACTTGGTTGGGATGAAGCTTGGGATATAACGTCGAGGTTGCCAATTATTTCTGTTTTCTAGTATTCTGTTGTGTACAGGAGCATCTCGTGTGTATATCGAAAAATCTGTTGAAAAAGGGATAAGTTTCAAATTTATCAGTTCAGAAAAGTTACTTTTTTTTACTTTAAATCTTGTACTCATGGCATTTAAGGATAGGTTGATACAAGAAACACATGATTAGGTTGAGTATGGTCAGGTTTATTCAAGATTCATTACTCATGGAAAATATTGAAAAAAGATGAGTTACTTTATTGGAAAAGTAGAGACGTAATGATTTTCATGTTATCTCTTCTTTTATCAATATAAAACTTTGGATACTAAACTGCAGAGCTTATTCCCCAGGACTATTGCTTATACCAATCACACAGTTCTTCCGGAAGCATTGGAGAACTGGTCACAGACTTTAATGGCTAAACTGCTTCCTCGTCATGTGGAAATCATAACAGAAATTGATAATCGGGTATGTCCTCAACTCTATTATGAGTTTATGCTTGAAAATCATCAAATCATTTTTTAATATTATAATTTATTGAATCCAAATTATGCAGTTCGTATCGATGATAAATTCGTTGTTGCCTAATATGAAGAGCAAGCTTGCAAAAATGAAGATTCTTGATGAAAATCCTAAAATTCCAATAGTACGCATGGGAAATTTGTGTATTGTGTCCTCTCGCTCGGTAAAATCTAGAAATATATTATGATAACTTGTATATATTCTTTATTTTGATCTTTGAGGCAACTCATTAATATACTTGAAACTGAGATGATAACCTAGTATTTATGTCTAGGTAAATGGAGTTGCCCAGCTGCACAGTGAAATCTTAAAACCTCCTGGGATCTGTCAAGTATGCAAACGTGTTTGATAACGGTTCATAACTTTAATTTTGTTTTCATTTTGCTTTTTGCTCCTGCTTATTAATGTAAACTATAAAAATATTTCTTCATTAGTTTGCTGACAATGAGGGGTTGCATGCTGAATGGGCATCAGCAAAATTGTCTAGCAAATGCCATCTAGCAGAATATGTATTGAATGTGACTGGTGTGAAAATTGATCCCAATAGCCTATTTTACATTCAAGTTAAGCGGATTCATGAATACAAGAGACAACTTCTCAACGTTTTGGGGGTTGTATATCCATACAAGAAACTGAAGGTGTTTTCAGATTCTTACCAGCTTCTGCAATTTCGTTGTAACAGGCATATGTAATATCTTCTCAGTCGTATAAATTGCCATATAATATGTATAAACTGGTTTCATATGTTCTTACAAGCAAATATTGTACCAAAAATAAAAGTAAAAATATACACATCTAACAGATACAATATTTTATGTTGATTTAGAAAGTAATGTACGCAGGAAATGAGCATCGAGGAGAGCAAGAAAACAACACCAATTAGGACTATAATGATAGGAGGTAAAGCATTTGCAACATACGCTAATGCCAAAAGAATAGTCAAGTTAGTTAATGATTTTGGAGCAGTAGTCAATAATGATCATGATGTCCATGAATATTTGAAGGTATGTTATTCTACCTTCAAAGTGTACCACCAGTTATTTCACTTCTATGTAAATTCTGATTATTTTGTACTATTTAACATTATGTTCAACGAAATAATCTTTATATGCTTCAATATATGTCGTCATCTTTAGGTTGTCATTATGCAAAATTACAATGTATCGGTTGCTGAAATGCTCATTCCTGGCAGTGAGCTGTCAGAACATATAAGTAATGCTGGGATGGAGGCAAGTGGAACAAGTAACATGAAATTCTCCTTGAATGGATGCATCATAATTGGAACTTTGGATGGTGCCAATGTTGAGATCAGAGAAGGAATAGAGGAAGACAATTTCTTTCTTCTTGATGCTGAAGCACACGAGGTTCCAAGGCTTCGGAAAGAAAGAGAAGCTGGACTTGTTATGAAGTCAAGTAGCTAATCAAGTTATGAAGTAGTTGATTATGACAACCTAAAGATAGAAAGGCAAGTAGATAATCAAGTTAATAATGCCATCAATTCCAATTTGACATTGTTATGAAGTAGTTGATTATGTATTGAATTAACCAACTTAATTATGTATTGTACTTGTTATGAAGTAGTTGACATTGTTATGAAGTAGTTGACTATGAAATTTATGTTGTTATTTGATCATGAATATTGTAAATTTTGGGTTCCTATTGAATGTAGTATAATAATGCATATCATGTTAGTTATTAATTGTTTATTAATGTTAAAATAATTGACTATATTGAGAATGAAAATATTTCAGCGTTATAAGCGTTGGCAATTAAAATTTACCAACGCTTATAAACGTCAGCATAGAAAATTAAACAATGTTGGATGGTTAATTTGCCAACGTTTATAAGCGTTGCTAAATAATATACACCAACGTTTATAAGCGTTGGCGAATACAACCTTCCAACGTTTATTAGCGTTGGGAAACTAAACTCTCCAACGCTTATAAGCGTTGGCAATAAATTGCGACGCCCATACAGCGACGCTAATAAGCGTTGCTGAAACTGTTTGCAACAGTTATACTCGTTGGGAATCACCTGATTTGATGTAGTGGATGAGTTTTGCATCAACATGATATTTGAGTTTTGTCTGTTTTGAAAAAGACATGAGATCACATGTTACCATGTGTTTTATTAGATCCCAGCCATTAATTACAATGGTTTGATTAATAAATGGAACGTAGTATGACATGAGATTGTAACAATCAACATTAATAGTTGAAGGATAAGTGAACGCATCACAGATGAGATGGAACATGGAGACGGATGATTCAATATTCTTAACTTTATGTTCATGTTAACATGGTAACATTATGTACAGTAAAAAAACGGAGAAAATGATATTTATTTCTATATCACATTATTTCTGCTCCATCCTATATAACTGTCATTTTCTTGCAGAAACTTTAGTATTTATATGATAGTATATGATATTTGATTAGTACATTTATTTTTCTTTGTCTCCAAGCTAGGTATTAGTTTGGTCTGTCTTCCTTTGGTTGATCAACTAGAGCTGAGGCTACGACACTAGACTTCCTCGCATTATATTTAACATAGCATCATGGTAAATTGGTAATGCAATTTCCTATTTTTAAAACAGAATAACAAGAAATATCGGGATACGTCTATAAACTTCTGACCAAATGTGTTGTTTGCAACCATATTTTGGACTATTAGCAAGAGTTTTTTTTTTTCAGTTTAAAAAAAGAGAGAGACAGAGTCCTGCATCCCTCATAACTTCGTCGATGCTTTGCCTGATCTGCTATTGCGGCAAATAAAAAAATAAAAAAAATCGACAAAAAATCGGGATATTTCTAGAGTACGTGTCTTGGAGTTCAAAGTTCAAACATTGAAACTCAAGTAATATGTTTCTATATTTATACCTCAACTTCTTTAAACTCGTTACTACTGCCATACTCTTTGTTCCTTCTCTGGTATTCAAACACACAAAGAATAAGTTTCACAAATGAGCGTAGCTGGAGTTGAACAAGAAAATCTCCCTGATTCAACAAATCTTGGAGATTCAGACTCATTATTCCACGAATTCCACGGAGTCAAGATACATCACAAAATATACGAATGCAAACAAGATGATCAAGAAGACAATGCTACTGGATTGCCTATGATATTGTTCCATGGTTTTATGGCTAATGTAGTAACTTGGGAGAAACTGATGAAGCCTTTAAGTGAAATGGTTGGGGCCAAAGTTCTGGCCTATGACCGCCCAGGCTTTGGATTGACTAATAGAACATCTGATTATTATGGCGGAGAATCTGGGCCGTCGAATCATTATTCAATGGCGTTCTCTGTGCTTGCTACACTGTCTTTTATGGATCTGTTGGGTGCAGAAAAAGTCATTCTCATGGGGTAAGCTACAAGTTTCTGACTCAATGAAATACATGAAACGATATTATATCTTTCAAAATATCAGATTGTGTGTTTCTTAGGTCTCCATCCATGTTTATCAAGTTGTGTATTACCTTGTCAACTCATTTACATTATTATTATATATATAATAATAATATCATGCAGTGGAATTTTTTTGGTTTCATTGCTGAAAATAAGAAGCAAAATAATTAGTTTCAGACTCTTTAGTAGGCATGCTAATGAATTCTGTTTCAGGCACTCAGCAGGCTGCCTTATAGCTATTAACACCTACTTCAAAGCTCCGGATCGCATATCTGCTTTGATCCTTGTGGCTCCTGCTATGTTTGCACCTATACTTTCCATAAAGCAAGAAGAGAAGTCAGGCATGGGAAAAAATAATAACAAGAAAGACTGGAATTCAAACTCAGAATTTCAAGAGGGATTCCAATTCAGAATTTGGAATTGTATCGTTCAGATGTATAAGACTACTAGAGGATTGATTTGGAAAACATTTAAAGGAATGTTTGATTTAATATTCTACATTCACACCAAAGCAGCATGTTTTATACTGCGATCAGCTTTTGCTCGTATGATGGTAAGTATGTATGAATGATCTAAGAAAGATATAGGATCATCTATGTGCATTAGATTAAAAATGGTTCGCTAGTTTATCTGTGGTCTCTAAATCAAAAGGTCTGTATATCGGCGCAAAACAATAAACACGTTCTATAATTTTAGAATATAACAATATATAATACAACATAAAACATAGTCACTAATCACAATGGAAAATATAATACACCTCAAAATATATATTTACATACATTCGGTACTCGATAAGTTTCAATAAAATATACATCTCCATTCAAACTAACTCTTAAAATTCGTACAAAATGTATATACAGTAAGGGACTAAAACAACACTATATATATGTATGTACACACGTGTATATATAGCCCAGCAACCAATTGAGGCCTCAAAACCTATAAACTTTTAATCTAGAGCATATACCACCACATTTGTTTTAATTGTCTTAAGTATTTTTAAACTAGCTTGTGCTTGATTGGTTTATAGGTGAGACTGATCATTGATAAGCTAGGTCGGTTTGGAATAAAATTAGCTTGGTATGACTCTAGCAAAGTCAGCAATGATCTCATAAAAGGTTATACCAAGGTAAGTTTCCTGCTTATGTAATTGGAATCTTTGCTTTTACAATTGGAATAGCCATTGTTAAGTACCATACCTTCAGTGTCTTGACACATTTTTCTCTGCATATAAACTTCTGAATTTCATGTTCGTACAACCGATATTCAAATACACAATATTCAAAAGTAGCGAGATCTCATCTACGGTTTTTTGTTTTTTTGTTTTATTTATTTTTGGAAGGCAAATTCTATTTAAACTCGGAAAAATGCTAAGTTTTCCCGCATCTTTCCAACTTTGCCCCATCCAATTTTTCCCCGCCTATTTTCATATATCTAAATTTACTTCGCTTCATCGCCACTTCACCAGTAAAAACACACGCAAGCATTAGAAAAAGAAAGCAAATCCTAGTTTGGATTCGATAACCTTAGCAGCGGCGCTCCACCTAACTTCAACCACCTTAGTAGCGGCGACGATAATATGAGCAGCTCGCGTATTGCAGGATTGGCAGTAGCAGTAGGTTTTTTCCTTTTCGATTTGCTGTCTTCTATTTTTTTCTATGCTGTAATTGTACCACACACGCAGTAGATCTACGTGGTAAAACTGCAAATCACGTAGATCTACTGCGGGATTTATAGTTTTACCACGCAGTTGAACTGTGTGGTCTTCAAATACAACCACATAGGCACTCTACGTGGTTGTATTGGAAGACCACGCAGTTCAACTGCGTGGTACAATCACAGAAGAAAAAAAACATAGTAGATCTATGAGCGAGTAACCAAACCACGTACTACCAATGCATCGTTGTTGGAAATTTGAAAGAAAAAAAAATGCAAAGTGTCATAGTTTGTCAAATTAGGGTTTTATGAGATCCAAGCATTTATATATTTTTTTTGTTAATTAGAGAGGTAAAATGGATGGAGAGTTATTTTTTTGTCCTTATTTTTTTAAAAAAATTAAAGAGAGAAAACTCAGTGTTTTTAGTTTAAATAGAATTTGACATTTTTTAAATTGTTTGTTCGTTTTGCTTCTTTCAACTTTCGAACATCTTACCCTCTTGCTCAGCTGAGCACGTAAAAGAATGAGATTTGAATGTTTTATAATTTACAAAACAAATTATACTTCTTATACTTTATTGATAGTGGTCAAGGATTTAGACTTTATTGAATTCAACACGAAGCATCCAATTTCCACTTTTGTATCAACAAATTTCATATAAACTATTTATAATATGTTTTTTTGGTTGTTTCTAAATATCTTAGCCAGTTGAATATGAAAGTGTAATACCCCAAAATTTTGTGAAAAATCATTTTTGTAAAATGATTTAATTTTTGAAATATTTAGATTTAAATATGGTGAAATTTCTGGAATAAATAGTGTGCAAGTATATGTGTGCACGTGCACACTGAAATGGCACAAGGAAGAACTCCAGATTTCTTGGATTTAAAACAAGAATTAAAAAGCAATACAAACATGATTTTACAACATGGATATTTGATTTCTGGAATTATATGGATCATCTTAGAAAATAAGAAAAAGTAAGTTTTACTTTAAATCAGTAAAAACAGATTTTATTTAAAACCCAGAAAAGAAAATTATACATATGTATATGTTATAAGGATTTGAAAACCTGTATACATATAGGTGCATATGTTTCTGAAATTAAAGAGGAATTAAATAAGCCTAGATAAGATATGTATACAAATATACATTTTTAAATACTGAAAAGTATATATATATATATAAGCAAGTAAAACTATAACATTAAAATGACATGAAATGTGATACAAGTCAATATGCTTGTGTAGGCAAAAATAGCAAAGGGGATTCTCAGGAATAATTGAAATATAAAATAGGATAGTCACACTTTTAACATGACTAGGTGAGTGGCCATTTTCTGAAAAGTAAAAGAGAGAAAATGCAGCCTTTAAATTGGTTAATATGACCGGGGTATTATGAATGAAAAATGCATGATGCTAGCCAGGACAGAAATGGAATTCTGTTTTAACAAAACCCTAGTGGAAAAAATGCATATAAATAGGCAGTTTTAGCCAGTAGAATTATCTTTACCCCGAGCTGCACAAAAAAATAAGAAGGAAGAAAAATATTGGAAGGAAGGAGAAAACACTCATACAAGGATTTTCTGGATTAATAAGAGGAAATATCTAGGTGAGTAATCTCACTGAGTTCATGGCATTAAGACCTGAGATGAGGCAGCCACTTTTTATATTGCCATTTATATATTTCTGGTTTTGATGTATATGATTTCATCAATGCTTTTTGGATGTCTTATTTTAAATCTGATATGATTTAATATGGATGATTTTGATGATCTTTGATTGGTTGAGACATTTGTCTTTGGATGTGTATCATAATGTTTTATTTATACTCATAAATGTTAAAGTCTAGGATCTTAAAATTATATAGAGAATACTCTCAACTGTTATAGATCTATGGCATGGAAACTTTACAAAAAAATGTTGGGAGCTGCATTATACTTGGTATAAGTGCTGAGGCTTGAGAAGAAAAAATGTTAAGGGTGCAATAGAAATTTTCTAAGTGCTGAACCCTTAATCAAAAAAAAAGAAACTCACAAGCAAAAATTATGATTGAACCAGATCCTGAATCTGAATCAATCATAAAGGCTTGCAGATCAATATAATAAGAACATGCCATGCCTCTTTTACAGTTGAAAATATTCTTATATCTTACTGAGATCAAGACATATTGACCCCATTTAGGAAATAACTGTCTGCTTATTTCTGAGGAGAATTATGCTAGGAAAGATTATGGATGTTTCCATGTTTGCAGTGACATGTTCACTTAGCATATTTGATGATAGGATTTAAGACAATACACTAGTAAATAAAACTAGGGAAGGGAAGGCCAAGAAAGCTGCTGGAATGCTTGTCATATTTGAAGTATGCAAGTTGGCACATGGTTTGTTTAAGCCCTGAGATCTTTGTGCAATGAGGTGAATTAGTTCATTGCAATGTGTCCCAGTGATTCCTTAATAGCAGATGAGGCAGGGATTTAAATTGAATTATACAACCTGTAAATGAAGAAATAGGAATATGGATATTTCTTAGGTTGAATGGTATGGAACCAAGATGGTTCCAGTGAATGCAATTGTTGCAAATAGATAATTATGTTTGCACGATTATGTATGCAAGTGTAAGAATGATAAATGAATATATCATACCTGAATCAACTTAATTATACTATGTTAAAGTAATTGATTGCAGGAATTTGCTTAAATAACTAATTGGTGCTCTTATATTCTCTATTGCTTAATATCATGAATGTATTGATGTTACTCATACCAGATCATAGATCTGACCCTTGTTTGCTCATGGCATATGGGGTGTCTCATTTTAAAATGAGGCAGCCACTCATGCTCTTTCAGGTAACCCAGGCACTAAGTAAAAATGAAGTTATGGCTATTATGGAGGAGTGAATGAACATGCTAGCTAGTTTCAATAAGAGCTTAAATTGATTATATCTGCATGTATTCAGGAAAAATTTTATGTTTCTAAGATTTCCAGTCATGTAATGAATTCTATTATGGTTAGATGGACTAATTGTATCATGTTAAATATATTGTTATGCACTAAGGATTAAAATCCAAAAGAAATATCTGAGTGGGGAACAAGGAAATGATTTTAAGTATTGATATGGATGCTTGGAAAAGAAATATGCATATGTAGGTGAGCTACTGTTTTGCATAATTTATATTATGTATTAGTTAATCTTGAGACATAACAGAGCACTGAGTTTTAGAATAAAATCTGGATTTAGCTAGAAGTAAACTTATAAGGATTATAGTTTCCTTTTTACTGAAATGTTTTGTAAATAAGTTTGAATTCATTTCTGAATCGTATTGAGAAAAGTAAAATGTTTTTAAAGGCTTCAGACAGAATGCAATGAATGGTATCTCCATTGCTTTGAACTAGTGTGTAGCAGATACAGGATACATGAGTTAACCAGCTTCAAATAAATGATGTATTGGTTGATCATGATAGATTGTATTTTGAAAATAAAAATGCATTTCAAAAGCTTAGTACATTTAGCAATTGTTTCACCACAATCATCTTTAAAAGTTTAAGACAGATAAGCAATGTAAACTGGTTTGAACAAACAAAACCTGGCAACACTCCATACACTCTGAAGTTTAGGTAGATTCTGGTTTGTAAAATGCAAATAAAAGAATGGTCAGATTAACCACATGGTTAGACCATAGGTCAGGCAAATTGTTCACTTCAAATCAATGAAGCATGGAACCATTTGAACCCAGTTTTCTGGAAAATGAGCAAAGTTATTGACATGTACATGTATATCTGTGTACATGTTGATATTTGGGCAAAAATATAAACCTAAATTCCTAAAACAGTTGTAGGAAGGGGTTTCAAAAATGATAAAGCAAGAAATATTGTTTTGTATGTTAGATTATAGGCAAAAATTAAATATATATGTGCAGATATAGGTAGATATCAGATTTCAAACCATACAGGAGAAAAATAAAAAGAAAAACAAAAATTGGGTTTGAACCGACCAGCATAGCACTCGAACTCGTGACCTCTCATGTATAAGTTAGGCGCGTTTCCATTACGCCTAGATGTTGCTTGTGTTCACTTATGATCCACTTTCTTTTATCCTGAGTTTGATACTATCCAGACTTTAACACAATCATCCATATTAAAAGCTTGCCTTCCACTGATTATTACTTGATCATTCCTTAATTAGAGTAACAGACTGAAGTACATGTTTCCAGTGCATTCTATGGTCAAAAATCAGGATACAATAATTAATCTGAATTGCTAAAAATCTAAATCAAACAGAATGTTTTTGTACAACAAAAAAATAAAAATAAAAAAATAAAGTATATACTCTGAATTTAAACAAGAGGAACACATACATCTTCATATGTATGTGTATGTTTTTAGATATACACTGATATATTTATATTGGTAAGTTATTTTGATCCTGGATATATTTTGTTTATTGGAGAAAGAAAATGACCCTGGGAAATATATTTGTAATGAATGATATATCTATATATCATTTCTAAAAAAAATCCTTATGAAATTAGGGTGGAAATAGGAGGGTCATTTCAGTTGGTATCAGAGCACTTGGTTGCATTGATTATTAAGTATTATAGAAATGTATTATGTCTGTTTGTTTTGGATGAAATAATTTAGATAAGAAAATAGAAATTATAGAAGTACTCATAATATACTAATACCATTTGCCCAGAATTTAGTTAGCAGACCATGGTAGGAAGAGGATCTCATCACAATGCAGGACCCAGTGCACCCCAAATGCTTGATATGCAAGAATTTGTGAGGGTTTTAAGAGATGGAATTGGGCATAGGCCTGAGAACCCACATGAAGAGCTTTCAAAACTACTGAAGACTTATTCCAATTTGGGAGGCAAGAGTTTTGAAGGAACTGAGAGTGTGATGGAAATTCAAGCATGGTTGAGAACACTTGATAGGATTTTCAATGACATGCAGTTGGATGACCAAAGGAAGAGGCAAGTAGCTTCTAGACAACTGAAAGGGGTAGCTTTAAGCTGATGGAAGGTGATCATAGCTGGAAGAAATGAAAATGAAATCACTTGGAATCAGTTCAAGGAGATGTTGGAGGCAAGATTTGTACCAGCATCAGCCAAGACCACTTTGCTTGAAGAATTTATCAAACTTAGGCAGGGAACTTTGAATGTCACTGAATACACTCAAAAGTTTGAGGGGCTATCCAATTATGGAGCAATGCTAGTGGCAGATGAAGCATCCAAAAATGATAGGTATATAAAAGGACTGAACCCAGGACTTAGCAGAGCTATGCTACCATATGCAGATAGAACATTTGATCAAGTAATTGATCTGGCCTTGAAACTGGAACAACATGACAAAGAAAGAGAGAAATATAGAAATTTTAAGAGCAACAACAAGAAGGATAAGGGAAGATATCACCCTTATGATAAAAAGAAGGAGGAGGCAGACAACAGGAAGAGTAAAGATACAAAAGCCAATGATACTAAGAAGAAATTGGTTTGCCATCATTGTGGAAAAGAAGGACACATCAAACCAAGATGCCCAGAGTTAAAAGGAGGAGCCTTCAAATGCTACCTATGTGGGAAAGAGGGGCATATGAAGAGGAACTGTCCTGAGAATAAACAGCAAGGGAAATTGGCAACTTTGGAAGGTAAAGGCAAATCTGCAGTGAAAATTGATGCTGAAAATCATGGCCAAGTGGAAGGTACATTACTCATTTGTGCCATACCCATACCAGTAGTATATGATACTGGAGCAACACACTCTTTGATTTCCTATGAATTAGTTAAAGTGTTAAAATTAAACTGCATTTTGGTTGAAACCCCATTGCTTGTACAAAGTCCCCTAGGGAGTTCTAGTGTTTTGAACATGAATTGTGTGGATGTGGAGTTAAACATAGGAGGAAATATTTTTATTTCCAATTTATATGTTTTAAATTACCCAAATATAGGAGTTATATTGGGGGTAGATTGGTTAAGGCAATTTAAAGCCATAATTAATTTAGACTCATCCACCATATCATTGCAAAATTCTAGAGGCCAGAGGATCACAGTTCTATGTGAAGTAGCTAAGGAAGGGAAATTGTATCATTTAGTTGACTTAGAAAAAGATTTGAGTGAACTAATCATTGAAGAAATTCCCATAGTTAATGAATACTTGGATGTGTTTGGGGAAGTTAAGGGTGTTCCACACCACAGACCAGTTGAGTTTCAAATTAATCTCATTCCAGGAGCAAGTCCAATAATCAAGAAACCTTATAGAATGGGGCCAAGTGAACTGAAAGAATTGAAAAATCAGTTGGAAGAATTAGAAGGCAAGGGATTTATAAGGCCAAGCAATTCCTGCTGGGGTTCTCCAGTAGTGTTTGTAAGAAAACATGATGGTACCTTGAGAATGTGCATAGATTACAGGGAACTAAATAAAGTAACCATCAAGAATAAATACTCATTGCCTAGAATAGATGATCTCTTTGACCAACTCAGTGAAGCTAAAATATTTTCTAGGCTAGACTTAGCATCAGGATTCCATCAAATGAAGGTTGAAGACTCAAGTGTTAAGTATACTGCATTTAACACAAGATATGGCTTATATGAATTTTTGGTTATGCCATTTGGTTTGACAAATGCTCCTTCATATTTTGTTGATTTAATGAATAGAATATTTAGAAATTATTTAGACAAGTTTGTACTGATTTTTATTGATGACATTTTGATTTATTCTAAGACAGTGGAAGAGCATAAAAATCATTTGCATTTAGTTTTGTCAAGACTAAGGGAAAATGATTTAAAGGCAAAATTTTCAAAATGTGCATTTTGGAAAGAAGAAGTGCATTTTCTTGGGCATGTTATCTCTACCAAAGGAATATCAGTAAACCCTAATAAGGTAGTGGCAATCCAAGCATGGAAAAGGCCTAGTACCATCAGTGAGATTAGATCATTTATGGGGATGGCAGGATATTATAGGAGATTTATAAAAGATTTTTCAAAAATATCATCACCACTTACCAATTTAACTAGAAAGAACCAAGCCTTTGTATGGACAGAAAAATGTGAGCAAGCTTTTATCAAAATAAAAGAAGCTCTGATTAATGCACCAGTATTGAGAGTGCCAGAAGGAAATGAAAATTTGGTTGTGTACACTGATGCAAGTGGCTCTGGGTTAGGGGCTGTGTTGATGCAGCAAGACCAGGTGGTAGCCTATGCATCTAGGCAATTAAAGCCACATGAAACCAGATATGCAACCCATGATCTTGAACTAGCAGCAGTTGTGTATGCTTTGAAACTTTGGAGACATTATTTGTTAGGTGCCAAATTCATTTTGTACACTGATCATAAGGCACTGAAATATTTATTCTCACAAAAAGATTTGAACATGAGGCAACATAGATGGGTAGAGTTCCTAGCTGCCTATGATCTAGATATACTGTATACACCAGGCAAGGCAAATAAAGTTGCAGATGCCTTGAGTAGACAACATGCCAAGGTAGCCATGTTGATGATGGAAGAGTTTAGGGATTTGTCTATACTTACTGATTTGGAAATTGAGGAAAACAGTGAGGAACAAATGATGCCCATTGAAGAAGGTGAAGGTAAAGGAAAATTAAGTATGATATCTCTGCAATCAGATGGTCAAACTGAGGTGGTGAACAAAGTCTTAGAGGATTTGTTGAGAGCATGTACACTGGACTTTGGAGGCAACTGGGAAGACCACCTCCATCTAGCTGAATTCACATACAATAACAGTTACCAAAGCACCATAGGGATGGCACCATTTGAAGCCTTATATGGCAAGCCATGTTTATCACCTATATGCTGGGTAGAGACTGGAGAAAGGGCTGTTCTTGGACCTGAATATGTTAAAGAAACTACAGAGAAAATTGGGTTAATAAGAAAAAGAATAGTAGCAGCTCAAGAAAGGCAAAAGAAATTTGCAGATAGGAAGAGAAAGCAAGTGGAATATGAAGTGGGAGACTTTGTTTTCATCAAGATTTCACCTATGAAGAAAGTCTTGAGATTTGGCAAGCAAGGTAAGCTCACACCAAGGTATGTTGGACCCTATAAAATTCTGGAAAGAATTGGTTCATTGGCTTACAAATTAGAACTACCAGAGGAAATGAAAGCAATGCATAATGTTTTTCATGTGTCCCAACTTAGAAGATGGGTACATGATAAAGAAGACATTTTGGAAGAGCCTACCAAAATTCAAATAAATCCTGACTTGGTTTATGAAAAAGAACCAGTGGGGATTGTAGCCAAGGAAGAAAAGAAATTAAGGAGCAAGACCTTGAAACTAGTTAAGATCCAGTGGAGTAGTGATCCTAATGACTGCACATGGGAGTTAGAGGATAAGATTAGGATGGATTATCCTAAGCTTTTTGCAAATTAAAAGGTAATTTTTTTTTTCTGGAAAATTTTGTTATGCATGGTTGATATGGTTGAATTTGTTTGCTTATGCATATGTTTGATAAGTTTTCAGAAAAGAAAATGATGCTTGTTATAAATGTTAGAAAATTGTGAGGACACAATTCCTAAAAGGAGGGGTGAATGTAATACCCCAAAATTTTGTGAAAAATCATTTTTGTAAAATGATTTAATTTTTGAAATATTTAGATTTAAATATGGTGAAATTTCTGGAATAAATAGTGTGCAAGTATATGTGTGCACGTGGACACTGAAATGGCACAAGGAAGAACTCCAGATTTCTTGGATTTAAAACAAGAATTAAAAAGCAATACAAATATGATTTTACAACATGGATATTTGATTTCTGGAATTATATGGATCATCTTAGAAAATAAGAAAAAGTAAGTTTTACTTTAAATCAGTAAAAACAGATTTTATTTAAAACTCAGAAAAGAAAATTATACATATGTATATGTTATAAGGATTTGAAAACCTGTATACATATAGGTGCATATGTTTCTGAAATTAAAGAGGAATTAAATAAGCCTAGATAAGATATGTATACAAATATACATTTTTAAATACTGAAAAGTATATATATATAAGCAAGTAAAACTATAACATTAAAATGACATGAAATGTGATACAAGTCAATATGCTTGTGTAGGCAAAAATAGCAAAGGGGATTCTCAGGAATAATTGAAATATAAAATAGGATAGTCACACTTTTAACATGACTAGGTGAGTGGCCATTTTCTGAAAAGTAAAAGAGAGAAAATGCAGCCTTTAAATTGGTTAATATGGCCGGGGTATTATGAATGAAAAATGCATGATGCTAGCCAGGACAGAAATGGAATTCTGTTTTAACAAAACCCTAGTGGAAAAAATGCATATAAATATGCAGTTTTAGCCAATAGAATTATCTTTACCCCGAGCTGCACAAAAAAATAATAAGGAAGAAAAATATTGGAAGGAAGGAGAAAACACTCATACAAGGATTTTCTGGATTAATAAGAGGAAATATCTAGGTGAGTAATCTCACTGAGTTCATGGCATTAAGACCTGAGATGAGGCAGCCACTTTTTATATTGCCATTTATATATTTCTGGTTTTGATGTATATGATTTCATCAATGCTTTTTGGATGTCTTATTTTAAATCTGATATGATTTAATATGGATGATTTTGATGATCTTTGATTGGTTGAGACATTTGTCTTTGGATGTGTATCATACTGTTTTATTTATACTCATAAATGTTAAAGTCTAGGATCTTAAAATTATATAGAGAATACTCTCAACTGTTATAGATCTATGGCATGGAAACTTTACAAAAAAATGTTGGGAGCTGCATTATACTTGGTATAAGTGCTGAGGCTTGAGAAGAAAAAATGTTAAGGGTGCAATAGAAATTTTCTAAGTGCTGAACCCTTAATCAAAAAAAAAGAAACTCACAAGCAAAAATTATGATTGAACCAGATCCTGAATCTGAATCAATCATAAAGGCTTGCAGATCAATATAATAAGAACATGCCATGCCTCTTTTACAGTTGAAAATATTCTTATATCTTACTGAGATCAAGACATATTGACCCCATTTAGGAAATAACTGTCTGCTTATTTCTGAGGAGAATTATGCTAGGAAAGATTATGGATGTTTCCATGTTTGCAGTGACATGTTCACTTAGCATATTTGATGATAGGATTTAAGACAATACACTAGTAAATAAAACTAGGGAAGGGAAGGCCAAGAAAGCTGCTGGAATGCTTGTCATATTTGAAGTATGCAAGTTGGCACATGGTTTGTTTAAGCCCTGAGATCTTTGTGCAATGAGGTGAATTAGTTCATTGCAATGTGTCCCAGTGATTCCTTAATAGCAGATGAGGCAGGGATTTAAATTGAATTATACAACCTGTAAATGAAGAAATAGGAATATGGATATTTCTTAGGTTGAATGGTATGGAACCAAGATGGTTCCAGTGAATGCAATTGTTGCAAATAGATAATTATGTTTGCACGATTATGTATGCAAGTGTAAGAATGATAAATGAATATATCATACCTGAATCAACTTAATTATACTATGTTAAAGTAATTGATTGCAGGAATTTGCTTAAATAACTAATTGGTGCTCTTATATTCTCTATTGCTTAATATCATGAATGTATTGATGTTACTCATACCAGATCATAGATCTGACCCTTGTTTGCTCATGGCATATGGGGTGTCTCATTTTAAAATGAGGCAGCCACTCATGCTCTTTCAGGTAACCCAGGCACTAAGTAAAAATGAAGTTATGGCTATTATGGAGGAGTGAATGAACATGCTAGCTAGTTTCAATAAGAGCTTAAATTGATTATATCTGCATGTATTCAGGAAAAATTTTATGTTTCTAAGATTTCCAGTCATGTAATGAATTCTATTATGGTTAGATGGACTAATTGTATCATGTTAAATATATTGTTATGCACTAAGGATTAAAATCCAAAAGAAATATCTGAGTGGGGAACAAGGAAATGATTTTAAGTATTGATATGGATGCTTGGAAAAGAAATATGCATATGTAGGTGAGCTACTGTTTTGCATAATTTATATTATGTATTAGTTAATCTTGAGACATAACAGAGCACTGAGTTTTAGAATAAAATCTGAATTTAGCTAGAAGTAAACTTATAAGGATTATAGTTTCCTTTTTACTGAAATGCTTTGTAAATAAGTTTGAATTCATTTCTGAATCGTATTGAGAAAAGTAAAATGTTTTTAAAGGCTTCAGACAGAATGCAATGAATGGTATCTCCATTGCTTTGAACTAGTGTGTAGCAGATACAGGATACATGAGTTAACCAGCTTCAAATAAATGATGTATTGGTTGATCATGATAGATTGTATTTTGAAAATAAAAATGCATTTCAAAAGCTTAGTACATTTAGCAATTGTTTCACCACAATCATCTTTAAAAGTTTAAAACAGATAAGCAATGTAAACTGGTTTGAACAAACAAAACCTGGCAACACTCCATACACTCTGAAGTTTAGGTAGATTCTGGTTTGTAAAATGCAAATAAAAAAATGGTCAGATTAACCACATGGTTAGACCATAGGTCAGGCAAATTGTTCACTTCAAATCAATGAAGCATGGAACCATTTGAACCCAGTTTTCTGGAAAATGAGCAAAGTTATTGACATGTACATGTATATCTGTGTACATGTTGATATTTGGGCAAAAATATAAATCTAAATTCCTAAAACAGTTGTAGGAAGGGGTTTCAAAAATGATAAAGCAAGAAATATTGTTTTGTATGTTAGATTATAGGCAAAAATTAAATATATATGTGCAGATATAGGTAGATATCAGATTTCAAACCATACAGGAGAAAAATAAAAAGAAAAACAAAAATTGGGTTTGAACCGACCAGCATAGCACTCGAACTCGTGACCTCTCATGTATAAGTTAGGCGCGTTTCCATTACGCCTAGATGTTGCTTGTGTTCACTTATGATCCACTTTCTTTTATCCTGAGTTTGATACTATCCAGACTTTAACACAATCATCCATATTAAAAGCTTGCCTTCCACTGATTATTACTTGATCATTCCTTAATTAGAGTAACAGACCGAAGTACATGTTTCCAGTGCATTCTATGGTCAAAAATCAGGATACAATAATTAATCTGAATTGCTAAAAATCTAAATCAAACAGAATGTTCTTGTACAACAAAAAAAAATAAAAAAAATAAAGTATATACTCTGAATTTAAACAAGAGGAACACATACATCTTCATATGTATGTGTATGTTTTTAGATATACACTGATATATTTATATTGGTAAGTTATTTTGATCCTGGATATATTTTGTTTATTGGAGAAAGAAAATGACCCTGGGAAATATATTTGTAATGAATGATATATCTATATATCATTTCTAAAAAAAAAAATCCTTATGAAATTAGGGTGGAAATAGGAGGGTCATTTCAGAAAGCCAGGAAACTACATAACTGCTTGATATATGAAATGTTATTTTGACAGGATTACGAAGTGCCAAAACTCCACGTTTAAGATGATACAAATAAATTGTAGATTAAAAATGTTTGTTTTCATCCATGCTGAGAACAGACTCCGTATGTTATCTAATGACGTAATCTTAGAATTAAGTACATATAAACATTTAGTAAGATGGTTGAGAAACATCTTCGCCCTATTTCTTCCAAATGTTCATGGGAAGTACACGTGTTTTAGCCGTCTTTTCTCTCTCCCTGGATATATTATAATCGATCATATATCATTATTACGCAGCCATTAGGTGGAAAAGGATGGGAAGTAACATTTCTAGAGTACATACTAGCTCTATTTACAGACTCCGCTGCAGAACTTGCTGCACCAACGGCTGGAAGGCTTGATGAAATCAACTGTCCTGGTAATAGCTAGCATGATAAATTTTATTATATTTCCTTTAAAATATATTCTTTTTGGTAATACTATGAATTGTTGTTGAATCTTCCGGCTGGTAATCTGTAATAATCAGAGGTAAGTTATTGAACATTACAGTGATGATAATTACTGGAGACGCCGACCGATTTGTCCCATTATGGAATGTTAGGCGCCTCTCAAAATACATGCCGACCTCCAATCTTGAAGTGATAAACAAATGTGGGCATCTGCCTCATGAAGAAAGAGGAGACGAGTTCCTTGCAATTGTCAAAAGCTTTCTTCAACGAATATCCCAATCCTCAAAGGCCTATAATATTCATAGCAATAATCTCTACTGTTGATGTTTTCCAATTACTCAGTGGTTCACTCTACTAAAGTTCAAATTTGCCTCAGTTTGGCCAGTGCTTAGACTGGGATTCCTATGTTGTAACCTATAAATCAGGGCTTAAACTTTATATGAACGGCAAAATTCAAAGACAAGTACAATGGAAGCAGAAAGTAATAATATGTTGACAATAAATGGAATTCAAGTGTTTGGAGCAATGACAAGAAGAGGTCAGCAACTAGAAAAATATGAACAAGAATGGCATGGCTGTTGTAGTGACACAGATTAATCGTATCGTAGTGTGATGCACGTGCACATGATAAACTTGTATTAGAAAACACAGTTTTTAAGATTGCTTAGATCTTATAACACGACCTTGAAGTACATGCAATGCTTCTTTTTTTTTACGTATATACATGCACAAATCAACCGTTTGTTGAAACGCAAATGAGACAGTTATTTCAGACGATAATTGAATAGAGCAAAAAAAAAAAAAATTAACTACTATATTAATATATTGAGAAATGCAACAAGGTAGTTTGGAATTTAAAAACCATGCGTCATCTCTCTTTAAAAAAATGAATACATGTAAGACTTAAACTTACATTGTAATCTTGGGAAATGGCTCATGTCAATACCTTGAAATATGCTACTTAAATTCGAACGTTCAAGCTTAAACTTACATTATAACCCTCAGAAAAAGCATAAAAGTATATATATCAAAACAGTGGACTGATTTATTTATTTTTACTGCCATGTTATTCATACTTTCTGTGTAAAACTATATTATTCTGTTAAATTATTTCTTTTTATTGTCTACTTAAGCATTAAAATATTACAAATATTACTTTCTCTTGTGTGATACAAATTAACAGGTTGTTCAATCTGTTATAAACAGGTGACTCGAAGGTAAGTTCAAATATTCTAAGTCATATTCATATAAAATCAATAAAGTCAAACAAATAATTAAATATTATTAAGCACAATCATACGTTGCAGATTATAAAACAGGGGACTGCAGAAACTAAATATGCTTTTGAAATTTCAGGTTGTTCTTGTGCTTCAACCGGGTAAAAGATAAATCAACGGCATGTTTATAGTTTATTTATATGCCAAAAGAAAGTTACAACGATATCGAGCTAACATGGTTGAGATCAGTGGTGTAGACACTGCAGATGTGGGGTGTGTTTGTCAGAAGAGAGGGTGCACAAATCTGAATGCATGAATACTCAATGCAGGGACAACATCTAGAGCACAGATATCATAGAAAACTTCGCATATTGTAGGATGTGAATAATACAAAATACTCAACGCATAAATCCATCAGGAAATGGATGCACAAACATAAATGTTAAAATATACATAATATATATCTTTCACGATTGAATTATTCATGAGAAATATATTAATTCGATATTTGAATGTATAAAACATGCCAAGAGATGAGCCAGCTTTCCAATAATTAAACATGGTAATCAAACCACCCGAACCAAATCTGTTATTTTCAACCTGATTGAACCGGTTTCAGTTTTTGGAAAATATCAACTTTGGTGTGATTCAGTTTTTGGTTTTACTAAACCAAATCATTTGAACCAAACTAATTTGACCAAACCAAACCATTTGCTCCCAGTTATTTTACTAGGAGTGATGAAACAATTAGCATTGCTTATGAGCTGAAAACTTCGCTCATGTTGGGCCTAATAGTAATCAACAAACCAAGATATTGAACCAAGAAATACACAACAATGGATACATTATAGAGTGGACAAAAAACGATTTAGTACAGTAAATAACCATACAAATAGATCAAAATTAGGTTTAATTCAAGCATTATACGCATTTGAGCTAATCAAGCAATGCATAAAATTTAATAACAATGACATCCTAGGAAAAATATAGAATGAACAAAGTTAAAATTTTGATAATTTGATCATTTTTGGAATAGCAAACAACTTGAGAATGAACACTTACCATTTAGATTCATGCCAAAAATCATTTCATTTCTATTGACATAAACCAAAGTTGGAAAATGATGCATAAACTTCTAAAGCCATCACCGTTCTTGTGTTCTTCGCAAATGTACAAATTGGATCAAACCCTCATCAATGTGCGTTTCCTGTGAAATATAGTACACCGCTCAAACAAATATCATTAAATATTTTTTTAAACAAAGCATGACTTTTCAACCGGTAGTTTGTTTAAACGAGAGTTACATCTACTACTCTCATAGTAGTCATACATGGGAAAAAATGCACAAACCAACAAACTAACCCATATTTTGTTCTTGTTCCCCTAGACTCCAAAGATGATACTATTGATGAAATGCTTTCACATTCAATAATGAAAATGGACTTGTTATAGGCAACTAAGCATTTTCAAACTCCATTACGACTTTTTATATAGCATGGATTCGTTGAGTGCAAAGAAATTTGATGCTCTAAATGTAAATACACATGATTTTTAAGGCTGGAGAATATAGTTGAAGAATGATCAAAAGTAAAATAATAATATGTTTTACTGCTTCCAAGTGAAGACATGATACCCGTTTTTTTATCTTACTAATTAAAAATGACTTGTCTAAAAATTCAAACATCGTTCATGACATCATATCTAATTTTGAAATCAGATGCATTGGTGTGTTTTTTGTCCAGCGAAAGTGGTATGTTAAAATGGGTAAGTTGACAAAAGGGGACTATATTTTTATGTTAGGAAATGGTATGTGAAAGGGGGATTAGAAGGTATTTGGTAGGGAAGGAAAACTAATGAGGGAAAATTAGCAGTGTGCGTCGAACGTTGAAGGAACATTTTCTTGGTCGCCAGACAGACTGGCCAGGAAGCTTGTTTTTCCAGTTTTGATGTCGGATGCGTCAGACGTCGAAACTTGGTAAAATATAACTAGGAACACACCCCATATAATACATATATAGTTCTATCATATTAGTGAATATGACGGCATGAGGTGACAATTTGTAGCCATACTCTTATTTTTGGTAGGTGCATAATCACAGTGCTTAGGTAAATAAAAAAATATGCAACAATACATAGAGAGGACATGAGAAACATAATATCGACAAAGCCATTTATAAGCTTCTTCTCTGTAAACATATATCATGTCCATGAGTGCTAAACATGCATGTTAAATTATACATTTTCGTTAATTTGGCAATGATCCATAAAGCATACAACTCAATTTATGCATATGGCAATAATAAATCCAACATTGTTTATTGTAGTATGCAACTTAAAATCAATATTCTAATCCGCATATAAATATCAATTTGTAATGCCAATAGAATAACAGTAAAATAGAACATATTTCCTTAATTAATAAATAACATATGCCCATTACATTGAATTTTTCATTCCACTCCATATTATCCTTATCTTCGATAGTTAGATAAGTCACAAAATTTAAGCAATCCATTTTAGACAGATCTCTCAAAGCACTGGAGAATTGCAAAAAAGCTATAAAAACATTAAACATAAACAAATATTTCTATGTCCATTACACATTGATCGAAGTACTGTTTATCATCCTTTTGAATATGTATGAACTAAATTACAGTATGATGGAATGAATCATTTGCAAAGAGAGAAAAATGCACGCGCTAAAATATTGATACTTAAATAAAATACGTTGAAGTTATTTAGAGAGATAACTCTAAGGTCTCACTGTTATACAAGGGAAAATATTTGATAGATGCTAGCTTTTATTGTCGGATGTCGTTATCATCATCTTTATCAAAAACTTTTTAAAAGATTCCAACCTGAAACTATTATACTAAAATAATTACTAATTACAAAATCAGTATAAACTAATATAATTTCCTAAAAATATTATGAAAAAAAGACATGGGATGTTATTGATGACAAACAATACAAAAATCAAGGGTACGGAAGTTACTTGATATTTGAGATAGATGTAGATTGATTGTCTTTTACTTTTCAATCAGGGCTTCTTGTCTTGAAATGCGATTTCTAAATTTGGTATTATATAACCATTTTTCATCTCCTCACTTAATGTCCGCGAACACCTTCATGGATGAAAATAAGATCATGTAATTATCAATTTCAAAAAAATAGGAAATAATACATAAAAAATATCTTGCATGGAGGACGCTTAGTCAAAAGGCCAACATTGAGGCAGCCGATCATCCTGCAAGCCTACTAAATATCGGTTGCCGATGAATAAATAACAAATCTCAACATGAAAAACAATTAATTTAAAAATACCTAAAAATGAAGCTTTGGGATCAGAATTGGTTTCCCCCACTCATTTCAACCCGTTAATTCGTTCTGTTTATAAACTTTCAGAATTTTATTTGGGAAAATGAGAAAAAAGGATATAATTAGAGGAAATGGGTTGTTTTGACATTGGTAGGAGAAAGAGGGCTGAATGGTGAGCATGAAATACACGGCAGTTGATAGTCTAGTGACAGGCGTGCTTTGGAACATAGGAAGAAAGTTAGGACAAAACCGTAGTACGAAAGCAAAATGTCAGAAGTGTCCTCGTATTATTTTATTCGTTGAATTTTAGTAACAGACATTGTAGGTAGTTAGAAAAAGACTTCACTTTGACTCGATTGACCAAGCATCTGTTATATATATATATCTGTGTGTGTATGTATGTGTGTATACAGTTGTCTGGGTAGTTGGTCTAAGTGTATTGTGCAGTTTTACAACACACTCCAACATGCACTACTAGTTCAAGCTAGTACATTTTCTCATTACTTACAGATTAGGCATGTCCAATCTTTTGGTCATCCATTCATATCGACCCTAATAGAATGATAGTGACCTACCAAACACATTCCATTTCCCGATTTCAAGTTAGGCATTTTCCAGTTGTTTTTTACATGATGATTGGCACAAAGATAAGGGACATGATAGGATATATTTTCCATGAAGTGTACTAGACTCCTATGTTCTATATTGTAGCTACCTCATTTTGATAATGGAGTATTAGCCATAGTGTTCCTCTGGTAACATATATATAATAGTACATTGTATAGTTTAAAGAGTATGATGATTTTAATGATGTAGTTTTTAGGCATTTCCTTTATACTCATTTGGTCCGTCCTTCTTTTCGAACCAAAAAGAGGTTATACGATTAGGTTGTCTTATAGGGATAGCTGATCTAGACCAGCTTCAGAGTATAGATTGGGCATGTCCATACTTGAATTTTTATATACCGCACTCGACGTATTTGCATTAGGGAAGTGAAGCAGATATTTGTATTTCGATATATTTGGCCTTGCTATTACGAGTAAAGAAAAAACATGCATCCGAGTATTGTTGGTACAACCAACCAGTCACCAAATCCATAGTTTCTCTGCATGATACGATGAGAGCATATTGAGAAAGTTAAGAGTATGCCTTAAGGACGATTAAGTAGTTTGTTAAATGTTAACCCGCCTTTTGGCAAGGCCGTAGACAAGCGGATTTAACTAAATCGATTGCTCGGTTGTCGAGACTGGAATACGGTGGGTTTTAGTCAACTAGATGGAGAGACGATCAGTCATGGATGGTGTCGTTCGGCCTAGGAGGCATGGTTCGGTCTAGATGGTGTCGTTCGGCCTGGGAGGTATGGCTCGGTTGAGGAGAGGTGGTCGAGCATGCTTCGGCATTGGATCGGCTCGGCTTTGGTGGTTCGGCCAAAATGGTCAAGGCAAAGTGGTTCGGTCAGGATGGGTGGTTCGGCCTTGGGGGCATGGTTCGGTCAGGATGGGTCGATCGGCCTTGGGGCATGGTTCGGTCAGGATGGGTCGTTCGATCTGGGAGGTCTAGATCGGCAGGAAGGTGTGGACCGGCATTGGGTGGATCGGTAGCATGTGTGGGTCGGCATCGCGAGTGGATCGACATTTCGAGTGGATAGGCATGTTGAAGTGGCTCAGTAGGATGGTTTTGGCTTGGTAGGATGGAGTGGATTGGCGTGTTTACTGCTTCGAGTCCCAGCTTCATTTACTTCGAGTCACAGGTAGGCATGCTTTGAGTCATCACCTAGGAAACATCGGGTCAGCATATTCTGAACTCCGAGTCGGTCATGGTGTTAAGTCTGGATCGGCTATGGTCTTGGTGGACCTGGACTACTCAGGAAGCCCAGTCACTCAGGTTTTGCCTATAAATACAACATGTGGCGTTTCAGAGGGATCTTCATTCAGTTTCCCTTCGTCTTCTATACTAAGGCTGCTCTGCCATTGTTGCTCTAAAAACTCTGGATTGTAACTGTAATTGATTCTAACATCAATAAAAAGGAAATTTCTGGAGTGGACGTAGGCCGGAGTCAGCCGAACCACTATAAATTCTCTGTTATTACTGCTTTCTTTTTAATTTTTACTGCTCTTCATATTTATACTCTCTACATACATTATGTATGTGATCTGTTACTGCAATTTGGTGCTTTCAACGACGTTTGGGTGTTAGTGACCAATTTTGGCGCTAACATTTTGGTGCTTTCACCGAGAAAGCTAGTACTCGGGGATTCTAAAGCTTGGTCTTTGGATTTAAAGGCTTAGGGAATCGTATTCTTGAAAGTTATGGCAAGGCAATCGACAAGAAGACAAAGGACTGAAAGGAGTCAGAATGAAGGGAGTCAGGAGGCTTCCTTAGGAGCAAATCAGGCCTCGATTTTCATCACGAGAGACGAGATGGAAACAATGCTGAAGAGACAGGAGGAAATGATACAGAACCCACTCCAACAGGTTGGACAAGTTGGAGTGCAAAACCAAAGGAATGGAGTAGCAAGTGATGCTGGAAATGAGGATCACGAAGCTAGAGTGACATGAACGGAGGCAATCCGGAATCAAGACCAAGGGCATGAAGCGACCGAAATACAGGATGGAGTTGGACCATCGGGAACGACCGCTGAACTAGGGGGCATGCCCTCGAATCATGTAGGCTCTGTTCCAGTAAGGATACCAGGCGATGCTAGGCAATTTGGCATTAATAGGGAAGTGGATGCTCATCCAGAAAGTCAGGTTCCAGAATTCCCTTGTGGACTCGGGGGGCAGGTTAGAGACAACGCACAGAGGCCGTTACTTGATGACAATGACAGGTTAGCGGACGTAATCAGACGGGCTATGAGGGGAGGATTGGTGAATAAAGACTTGGAGGATGTGAATAGGAATCCCTTTGCTCCTGAAATCAAGCAAGCTAGAAACCCGCCTGATTTCAAACTACCAACATTGGAGATGTATGACGGGAGAACAGATCCCACTATTCACTTGACAAGGTACATGAGGCATATGGAAGTGCTGGGGGCATCGGAGGAGGTCATGGCACGATACTTCCCTTTGTATTTGATGGATATTGCATCATTATGGTTCAGACAGCTAGAGAGTGGCTCTATCGGCACATGGACGGAGCTGATTGAAAGGTTTATGAGACAATTTCGGGTCCACATAGTCAGACCCAAGAACGTGATGACTTTAACATCGATGAAACAATGGAAGGGAGAGTCGCTCAGGGATTTCTTAACCAGATTCAATGCGGCAGCGGCTTCGGTGGATCGACCTGATCCATCGATGGTTTTGATGGCGGCAGTTTCAGGGGTTGGAGATAATTCAGATTTCAAGATATCATTGGAACGGGACCCACCGAGGGATCTCGGGGAGTTCTACCATGAGGCGGAAAGGTTCCTGAGGTAAGAAGATGCGCAGGCTGAGAGAGAAGGGAGAGAGGCTGAAGCTTATGCAGTAAGGGGTGGAGGTCCACCCATGGAAGTTCCAGACAAAGATGATAAAGGGAAAAGGAAAATGAATGATGATGGTAACACATCGAGAAGGCAATGGAGGGAATCAAAATTCTCTTCTTATATGGATTTGAATGAGACTCTGGAAAGAATTTATTTAGATACTCGAGGACGCCTCCAGTATCGGAGGCCAGCAAAGAGGGAACCCTCCAAACACGAACGGGCATCGGGAAGGCATTGCCTATTCCATGAGCTGGATGGGCATAACACGAATGACTGCAGGAATTTGAAGGATATCATCGAGGAACATATAAGGAATGGTCATTTACAACAATACATAAGGAATCGAGCTGTGGTAGTGGAACAGGAGCAGCCACTGCCCACATCGGACGAAGCTGGCACTGGATCTAGGTATCGTCGCCTTATTATTAGCTGAATGGGTTTACGGCTTTGAATAAGTAGTAAACCCCAAAGTAAGGCAGCTAAGTCACTTACCCATGTATGAGATCGAGGGCGGTCTCTAAGCATGCTCTGAGATGATGATATACCGTGATACTCGGGTTTATGAAATTTTGTTTTTTCTATTTTCTGTGAACTCTAGTTTCTTTCTTGGTACTACGGACATTTGATTTTCTTTATTGTATGGGCTTTTATTTTGTTAATTGGATTCTGTGATAATTGGATTTGGATTAATAAATAATATCGGTTACACGATTACGGTCCCGACCGGAGAGACGGGGCAGTAATCGCAAGGTATGAGTCCCTTCGCCGGAGAGCGATGGAATGGACTCGAACAAAATATAAAAGTCCTCGACCGGAGAGTCGAGGCCGGAGAATATAAAAGTCCTCGACCGGAGAGTCGAGGCCAGAGAATATAAAGTCCTCGACCGGAGAGTCGAGGCCGGAGAATATAAAGTCCTCGACTGGAGAGTCGAGGCCGGAGAATATAAAAGTCCTCGACTGGGGATCGAGGCCAGAGAAGGATACCCCATGGATTAAGTCCTTGACCGGAGAGTCGAGGCCGGAGTAGGATAAAATAACCCGGATTTGAGTTACAGGACCCAAAGAGGTCCTAGATCTGGGTAAGGACCTGGTGAGGTCCCGGATATGGATTATAGGACCCAGCGAGGTCCCGACTTTGGATATGGACCTGATACTGTCCCGGATACGGATTATAGGACCCGACGAGGTCCCGGCTCTGGATATGGACCCGACGAGGTCCCAACTATGGATTATAGGACCCGAAGAGGTCCCGGGCTTGGATAAAATGATCCGGAGAGATTATGAATTCGGTTAATGGATACAGAATGAATTAGGAATTGGATATTGACCCAGAACAGTCATGGATTTTGTTAATGATTCGGAGAGATCACGGACTCGATTAACGGATCTAAGGCTATTCAAAACACACCTTCCAAAGCAAGGCATGTTTTGGGGGGCAAATGTTAACCCGCCTTTTGGTAAGGCCGTAGACAGGCGGATTTAACTAAACTGGTTGCTCGGTTGTCGAGACTGGAATACGGTGGGTTTTAGTCAACTAGATGGAGAGACGATTAGTCGTGGATGGTGTCATTCGGCCTAGGAGGCATGGTTCGGTCTAGATGGTGTCGTTCGGTCTGGGAGGTATGGCTCGGTCGAGGAGAGGTGGTCGAGCATGGTTCGACATTGGATCGGCTCGGCTTTGGTGGTTCGGCCAAAATGGTCAACGCAAAGTGGTTCGGTCAGGATGGGTGGTTCGGCCTTGGGGGCATGGTTCGGTCAGGATGGGCCCTTTATCATGTGGAACCCCTCGGACTGACATCTAATGAGCTTTAAGTTTTTTTATGAATTTTATCACAACATTGTTGTCATATAACAATATCATGGGACTCTCAACATTTGTAATCACCCTAGCTCAATTAAAAATTAATGCATTTATATATACTTCCTACATAGCAGTGTTATTCTAGACGATGTACTTATCCTTTGGTTAAATCAGCCACTACATATTGTTTGGAACATTTCCAAAAAAAGTTCTTAACTTAAGCTTGAACATGAATTGGGATTGCCATACTATACTCGATATCACTTATGAAATTTGAGTTTGTGTGCTCCTTCATATGGAGTTTATTGTTTTGTAAACAATTCTCTAGTATTTCAAAAATACTCAAGAACACTCTAAATTATCATTTAGTGATCTTAGTTCAGATTTAATACTTGCTCTATGCATCAAATACATAAGAGAAGTGTGATATCATAACAATATAACATGTGTGATAATTCCTACCGCCAATGCATAAGGAGACCATCTTACATGCTCCATATTACACAATTTAATATAAGGTCCATGTATATCATTTTGGGACATTCCTAAATCCATTTATACTTATTATAAAAGATGTCCTTTCAAATACTAACAAAGAATTAAACAACCAAGCTAAAATGATTTTAATACAAATACATCGTTAACAATCACAACCTTGTTATCTACTTATAGTTTTAGAAATATTTTGCACCTATTGATATTCTTTCTTAAAGAGACATGCTTCCTACATTTTGACTAAAAGTCAAACTCTTTGATTTCTTTGTTAGGATAATTTCTTGATTATGATGCTGATCAAATAATACTATTGCATCATTTTTGGGATCATATCCATAACCTACAAACTCGGAATCACTCCCATTACTTAAAGACACTTCGGTTATTAAGCGCAAATAGCATGTTCCAAATCATTATTTGGAATTTATATTTCAATATACATACATCAAAACTCAAAATCGTATTGAGCGATAATTTTAAGAGTAAAATCCAAATTAACTTAAGCATATTGAATAACGATTTGTTACGTTGATATCAACTACTAAAATTTACGAGGTTATTCTATCAACCTAGCTTATATTCCAACTGCTTTGGCTTCTTCTTGAAGACCGATGGACCATATCCCTTTGAATACAACAGTCAAAATCATATTTTGCTAATGTACTTGGAATCCATTACGTATTTGCGCACCATGCCATATGGTAGAGTCAAAATTCTTAATGGTTCATTGACAATTGAGGAAATTATGTTCTCAACATCCATAAGAGAATCATAGTTTCTCTTTAATGTGTGAAAGTTCTTACTAGACATTCTAATTAGTTGTGTCCGTTTAGGTTTTGTTCAATTTAATTTCATCCTTTGAAATCTGTTTTATCTTTGGATCCTATCCAAATCCATTTTACTACTAATAGTTTCTAAAAGAAATTCCTTCATCATGAAGTTTGTGTTTCTTGCATACAACAATTAGTTCTCAATGCAACATAATAGGTACCTATAAAAAAAATTAATGACCTACCTTTATATAAGTGTAAAATCGATTTAGTTTCTAGTTTATGAAACTTATGTTCATCGAATAAATTGGTCAATTAATATTGATTGGTCCCAGTCTCCTTTGAGGTGGTCCACACAAGATCACTTATGAGTAAGTACTACATGTAGTCGCTCAACTTAGACAAATTGCCAACTCCTTAACCCAGGATATGTAGGGGTTTCATATAAACTCTTTTTGTATGATCCCATATACTATGCTTTAGATGAATTAATTTCAACCTTATGTACTTACTCTTAAGCAAATGTCCTAACAAAAAGACGTTAACTCAACTTCACTCAACATCAATCATTCTTCATCCAGTAAAATCTGATCACTCCTTATCGATTCACCATTATGTATCATCTGAAAGAGCAACTTTCGAGATAGAATCTTATTCTTTTTAGATACATTGAGAACTCTTTCCAATATCCTCACTTATTCAATCAAATAAAATTATTTTATTTCCTTTAAATGTTAGTTTTTCTACTTCTGTTCTATATTCAGTGAACTTATCATAAATATATTGCATGTGTATCAAATAGCCATGTTTATTTCTAGGATAATTTATCTGTAAATTAAATGAAGTGCGTTGATCCATTTTGGTAGCATTAGCATTTTTACTATAAACATCTTTTTGTATCAACCCAATAAGTTCACCAACTCTTTTGTCGCTCCCACTAAATGGGTGCTTTGCCCTTAATCTTCTTAGATATAATTCATCAGTACCATATGATTCATAGTTTTTTAATTTAAAGAATTATTCCTCCAAGATTTGGTTTAGTTTATAATCCCAAAAATTATTGTTAAATCTTTTAAGTACTTTTGTGTTACGTAACTAATGCAACAAATACCATTATTCTAATATATTTATTTCATAATGGATATTCAAAATATTCAAAAAAAAATAAAACTATATTATTTTCATTCAATACCGAAAATATTTATTATTTCATAAATGATATTTAGCATATTTACAAAAACAATTTTTCATATCTTGGTGTATCCACTAATAAATATTATACAGCGTGCTCCAATTATTTCGCCATTACCATAACAGTGTATGAAATATGAAGCTTCATTTGACTTCTTAGTATATGCTATATTTTCTTTTATTGTGACTAGTATAGAGTTGAAACTTTTAAATCAAATATTTTAAACTCATAGAAATAACCTATAATAACCTAAATTTTAAATAATAATTAATTAAATTTAATAATAATAATTTAGTTGATTAAAATAGAATTTGGAAATTTATTTGTTAAATTGATTTTGAAGTTGTTTAATAAAAGGATAATATCTTGAAAATATGATATTTAAAATATAAATAGGTTAAAAATGTGAAAATAATATTGTAGAGTAGTGGTGTAATAGAAATAAATGTTAAATTAGAAATGAAGTAATTTTGAAATGTAATTTGTAATTGTTTAAATTATATAGAATTTAGTTTTAAAAAGTAAAAGAAAATAAATGCATATATATTTACTTAGTTAATATTTTAAGGTCCAAGCCCATATACCATAATCCTAAAAACTATTTCTAGAGTTTTCTATCTCAAGAGTTTTCTTTGTTCACTAATTTTAGCTTTACGTATACTACTCCTAGTTAATCAACCTCCTCCTGAAGTAAATATCTACCAAAGTCTCATCATTTTGATAAACCAAATCAAATAAATTACTAAAATCACCATATTTCAATATGTGGTTCTCTATAATATTATGCATCTATAGAGCAAAGCAAATCAAGTTGTTGTGTGTGGTGTGCGCATGCATGTAGAGAAGAAGAGAAAGTGGAAGATGAATGTAACATCCCCTATCTTGAGGCCCGAAGCTAAGCCCTACAGATGCTGCAGTCATCCATAGTATTAACTTCTGGTGACAAAATACGGTAATGTTAATGGTATCCATAATATCTGAAGCACATGAATATGAAGTAAAATCATCACAAATTAAAACAGCTTTTATAATTAAATTTCAAAGCAATATTTCATATTCAAATTACATCATCCCATAATCGATTCCCAGGTTTTGATCAAAAATAATTATTACAAATTACGCCAAGAGTGACATATGAAGATGCCCCCTTGGATGATTAGAGTACTAAATAGACAATCAGTCTCAATACATCACAGCAGAAATAAAACATAATAGCTCCTATATAGCTAGCATTGCCTCCTCCACATCTTCGGAAGCTTATTCGTCCAACCTACTAAACCTGTAAAACCTCAACTCTCAATCTACTCAAATCATATTTTGAGCACCGAGGGTTTATGGGGAAAACATAAACTTCAAGTCAGATATAAAGCCTGGTGTGAATAATACTATACATCTCGGATATCTAATATTAAGTGAGACCACACCGCTTAGCGGAACGGATTTCCCCTCACTAATATCCTTTTTTAAACATATATTTTGCAATTCCAAATCATGTGATCAAACTGATTAAAGCAATAATAGCAATATCATATATGCATATAAATCAGGTAATCAATGAACCATCTGTCCTAAAGGTATAGTTTTGTTTGGCTGACTCGGGCCTACCAGACACAATCAATTATCTAACATCTATTAGGCACACTTCTAGGCTAATTGCCGTTTTTCTTATCTTCTTCTAGAGTCAACTGAACCTAACGGTTTTGCAGGCTCACCAATAACCTATCTTCTCTTTGTATATTCCTTTATGTGTGTAACCTCATTTTAGTCTTACTTGTGACAAAGTCCTATACATTGGAATTTTGGACTTACATTAGCTAGGGGCTAATTAGCTAAAGTATAGGGTGCGACCATATACCAGTCCCATCTAGTATTCTAGTATCTGAGTCATTTACTTAGGATTAACCACCAAATAAAATTTTCCTTGAAAACATTTCTTGCAAATTGATTTAACCCTTTAAATCATAATTAAATAAGGAAAATATACTCTTTACTTTACTCAAATCCTTTTGCTATGTTTTGAATACTAGCAGTTTTCTCCTCAGATTTAGGATTCTGCTATCTTCATTATGGAGTACTTTTTTCAGGAGGATTTACCCCTTTCTCTTGTTCAGAGGCTTCAGAGCGGTTTCTCTTTTCAGCAGATCCACTTCAGAGCAGATACTTATTCACCTCTCCTGATTCAGTTGGTTGGAGCTTCCTTATTAGTCTGGGACGTCATCCAGTAGTTTTTGTTTTTTTCCTCTAGTTTTTTAGGTACTTCTAACACCTTAATATCGGGCGGTGGCCATGCCGGAGCTCGATATCGGGGTGTGATGGGTGGTGGCCTTGTCGGAACTCATCTTAGGAGTACCTGAGATTTGATATATATGTATTTGGTTTTTGTTACCTGCCAGGCATGTTGGCAGCACTTTATATTCGAGATATATATATATATATATATATATATATATTCGCATGTGTGCTCTCCTCTATTCGTAGAGGATCACACATTTTCCTCAAAAAAATGTTTTGAATACTTTACACAAAACATTGTTGATGAAACATAGGGGGGATTATCCATCCCTCTAAAATAAGTTAAAACCCTTTTTAACTTAAAAAGCTCTCAGGCCATAAAATCAAGGTAAACCATTCGAAACCTTTGTTCAAAACTTTATACAATACCTTTCGATTCCATTGAAAGTACCCCTTTCAAAATATGTTAATCACTATACCTTGAAACCTTAGGACAAAAGGCCAAAACATACCTTTCGAAACCTTTAAAATAACATTTCGAAATCATTGAAGGTATCCCTTTGAAAGCTTTATGAACCTTAGACATCCTTTTTTCAAAACACTTTAAATTTGCCTTTCGAAAGCATTGAAAACCATCCATTTTAAAGACTTAAGTAACCTTTTGAAATCATTAGGGTATCTCCCCTTCGAAACCTTCGTTATAAACCTTTCGAAAGTATTAAAGTCCTTTACTAAAAACAAACCTTTCAAAACCATTGGGTTCAAGTAAAAGCTTGTGACATAGTTTCGAAACCATTTAAAATATTCCTTTAAAAACCTTTAGGTTTATCTTTCAATAGACCAAAAGGGTCTTAAAAGAACTAGGTTGAAAGCAACTCTTTCGAAAGCAATTTCCTAAGTAAAAGAAAGTAGATGGTTTCGAAACCATCCCTTTCGAAAGCATATATTGGCTTCTTATTTAAAAGTAAAAGCACCCTTTCGAAACCAATATTTGAAGGCAAAAGCGGCCTCAACTGGGTTGAAAGGTAAAATGCGGCAGCAAGTGTTTCGACCCTGTCGAAAGCTTGTTTAAAACAAAGAGGCAACAACCTCTGTTGAAAGCTATGTTAAAACTCTTTCAAAACCATTCTTTTGAAAGAAAAGCAAGGTTTCAACCCCTTCGAAAGCACATTTCGACCGTATAGCTTTCGCCTATCTCTAACCCAATACGTACCAAGTCATTGATACCATGTGTATTGGTTTCGACTATGATGGGGGTGGTAGTTTGAAGTCGAAAGGTAGCTGTCGAATGTAGCGAAATGCAAACCTTCACAAAACTAATTTTTATTTTATAAAGTAACATCTTTCCAACTAACTTGCTTATTTGTCATCATATAATTGGTAGCCAATTTCTTTTCCAAAAATGTTGTGAGAAATGCAGATTACGGATCTTAAGGCTGGAATAACACTAGAAGGGGGGTGAATAGTGTTTTATGGATTTTCTAAATCTTATTGAAACTTATGTTAATTTAATCACCAACAAATGCAATTCACAAACACAGATATAATCACAGAATCAGATGCAGATGAAAATAATAAATAAAAGCAGTAAAGGAAAGAACACACCAGGATTTTATACTGGTTCGGAGTTACCCTACATCCAGTCCCGCACAAACGTACAGATTTCTTATCGAAAATAATCTCTCAGATTACACCCTCGATTTCAAGGCCATGAGGTACACCCTCCTGTATTCAAGTCCGGGGCAAACTCTCTTGATTTACCAGGCCACAAGATCACCTAATTGATTATCGGGGCAACAATCACACCCAATTGATTTCAAGGCTCAACTATACCTTTTACTCAACAGTTTGATTTACAAATAATCCTATAACTCTGAATAGCACTGAGATCTTACAGAGAGAGTGGCAGAGAATCAAACAAGAGATAATCAAGTTTGATTCACTTGATATTTCGACAGAGTATAGTTTGGAATTCTTTAGAATAAATGTGGAAGATAAAGAGGAGAGAAAACAAGTAAAATCTGATTCAAAATTCGTTTAGAACTACTGGTATTTATAGGAAATCAACAGCCATATCTATTCGTGAAAGGATACAATGAATAGACACTTCTTTTGAAAATTTGAATTTTGAATTTAACGGACACCATGTCGACATGGGGTATCCCATGATGTCGACATACCCTAGTTAAAAATAATGTAAAATTTGTTTTGAAAATGATATTGAAAGGAAAACAAGATGAAATGATTCTGGAGTAAAATAAACTAATTTCCCTACGTCTTAAAATAAAGAAGAGTAGAAAATTATATTTTTAGAATGTATATATAAATTTGATTTTAAATCTCAAGCATATATATATATTATAAAGAATATTTAAAAATCAGAAGAAAGTTTTAAAAACAAACGAAGTTTAAAACAAGAGTTTATTTAAAAACAAAAACAAAGAATATTTTAAAGCTAAAACATTTTGAAAAGCAGTTTTGAAAATCAATTTGAAAAACCATTTTGAAGTAGTTTTGCAAGCTTCTTCCTACAGAATATCTCATCACATCAGGACTCGAGAACTTGTACAAAACCAGGATGTTCGTGGGTTTGTAAGCCACTTGTCGTAGGTTTGTAAGCTACTTGCCGTGGATTTGTAAGCCACTAAAAAGGTAGAAATGAGTTCCATCCCAAATGAAATATGGAATGAAGATTTTCGTGCTATTATGAAGTTTTAACATAATTCTAGACTCAATACTTATCTTGTACTATTAAAATCTTGAACTCTTGATAACTTGATACTTATGAGTCTTTAATCTTGATAACTTTGATCTTTAAATTCATCAATCTTGTATCTCTATACTGTACAGTCTTCATTCTTGGTACCTGCATGTTTATATCCTGCATATACATATATGTATATATATATATCTAAACTATAATGTTAGGATTTATATTTTATAACAAGTCCCAAGTTTTTTGTCATCAAAACCATCCTTCTCAAGGACTAACAATCTCTCCCTTTTTGATGATGACAACCTATGTTTATAAAATATACTTCTCCTTCACAGTAACTCCCCATAAAACTAAAAACTCCCTCTAAATCTAAGCCTAACTACTCTAACTACTCTATTTTATATTTCTCCCCCTTTGTCATCAACAAAAACTAATCCTAAACTAATATAACTCCCCCTTAGTCTTATATTGGAGTACCTATGACAAATTAAGATGGAGTGTATATATATATATATATATATAATATCATGAGTTAATTAATGAAAACATAACCAATATGATAGTTTAAATCCAATAAACATATACTATGTTTCATATACTTCTATACATTCCATTCAAATCAAATCAATTCTAATCAAAGCAAATCAAATAAACCAAATCAAACGATTCAAGACAAGCAATTCAAACCATAAGGAGATCAAATATTTTTAGGAACTTCAACCCATCCTTCTTCTCCAAAGATAGGATCCTTTTTAATATCTTCCCAATCTTCATTATCTTGAATTAAAGTTCCTTCAGGATTTGCATTGAGATCTTCTTTGTTTAGGGCAGAAATCATCCAACGGAGGGCATCGAAATGCTTCTCTTGTTCTTTTTTCATCTGCATTTGACTTAGTTCTAAGTGCCTTTGATTGCGGAGAAGAAAAGTAAGTATATTCTTGAATGATTTGAGAGTTTCTTCAAAATTTTCACTTAGAGTTTGAGAAGAGGAAGCCATTTTTGATAAGTAGTTAAAAGATATAAATGGAGATAAGTAGAAATGAAGAGATTACAAATTTCTGGAAGAAACAGGTATTTAAATAGACATAAATTCATTTAAAATGAATAGACATGAGTTAGTTATTTTAATTTCAAAATTTAAAAAAATAACCAAATCAGACAGTTATATGTCGACATAGTGGGTTGAGGTATGTCGACATGGGTATGTTAATCTATGTGTCTTCTTTGTTTTGTGAATAAGTATGTGTGTGTGTATATATATATATATATAAACTTTATATACTATATTAACATTTATTCCAGGGACACGATAAGGTAGAGAAACATAAGATAGATAAATGAGTTAATACATGAGATACTTCATAATATGATAAAAGAGCAATACAAGTTCATACAAAATAAACTAGTACATCACATTCTAGTTTTTAGAATGTGCTAGAGGATGAGGAGGATGATGATAATCCAAGTTTCCGACCAACTTTAGCAAAGAACTTGTTTATAGTAGTGGTCATTTTATCCAATTTCTTACTAACGGATCTTTTGAGAATCCGTTGATTTTCCACTATGATCTTTTGATTTTTTAGGAGTGTTTTGTTGGAAGGATTGTTAGGATATTCAATACTTTACAAGGAGGTATCTTCATTTTCTTCTTCAATTTCCATTTCCTCCCCTTCTTCTTCTTCCTCATTTTCTTCCTCCATCTATTCATGTGCCAACCTTTTATCCTTTTCGGCAAGAGATTCATATTGTTGAAATATGAAAGGAATTTTCATAAGGGAAATATTGGCATGATTAAACACTTTTCTTGAAATAAATTCTTCCCTTTTGTAATCAACACCAAAATAATTAAGAATCTGAGTGAGATAGATTCTATGATACAAAGTATTCTCACCAATTTCCAAATTTTTAGGACGAAGTTCATCCATAATCACTTGCGCCCAATTAATGTCATAATGACCAAAAATGGCAAAAAGAGCTTTACAAACTTTTAAAGTCGGGTTATTGAAATTTTTCGATCTAGGAGTGATAGTATGTTGCAAAAGAAGATTAACAATACGTGCTTTCGGATGAAAGTTACGATTTTTAAATTCAAAGTTGTCATCTCCTTCGAAAATGTGATGAAATGTCTCACGATCATGTTCATCAATGTTGAAAGTAGAAAGATCCATTCCCGAATTCTTGCAATTGACAATGTTGCCTAAAATTTCACAAGTTAAAACAATTTTAGTGCCTTTGACACTACTCCAAATTTCATTTTCATTTCCTTCATGAAAACCGCAATTCAAATTTGCATAAAACATTTTAACAAGATTTGGATAACAAACAAAATCATTTTCAGAATTGTCAAAAAGACTAAGAATATGGTTCTCTTCAAGAAGAGTATTGATTTCATATGTAGAGAAATCGCTAAAGATAGCAAACTTTCCCGTATGAACTTTTCGTAATTATCATAGCTTATATAAGCCTTGATTGCTTCCGGATCATTATAGAGATACTCTTTGATGGTTTTAGACAGCCTCATTGTGGATGGAGTGCATGAAGAAGCCATTTTCGAAGAGAGTAAAAAGTTTGAAAGAGTGAAAGAGAGTTTGAAGTTTAAAATGAAAGTGAAAAGATATGATAACATAAGGGAAATAAATAGATATTCAATAGTCATGTTCTCTGGTCAAGAGGTGCCTTTTCAGAACATTGGAGTTGGTGAAAAGGTGGAGGGAAGTTCAAAGATTTGAATTCAAATTTGAATTTCAAATTTCTGACAGGGATGTCGACATCATGTGTAGGACCATGTCGACATGGGTCAGTGAATTCATGTGACCTATATTTTCCTATATACTTTAATCTCTATATTTATATATTATTTCTAATGTCTATATATTTTCTGGAGTAATATTTTAATATAATAATATTGCTTTAAAAAAATATTATAATATAATAAAAAATAAAATTCAAACAAAAACGATCAATCAATCAATCAATTTTAAACAAACAATTTCAACCAATATATTGTAAATGTGTACCTTTTTCTAGATTTGTATCTCTGAGATCATCGGAATCATGAATAGCCGCAAAGCACATATTTGAAATTTCTGTCTTCTGATCATCATCGCTTGAGGATGAGTCTGAGTCTGAATCGTCTAGTGTAGCGGTATACGCTCTCTTTCTTTTCTTTCTATAATCATTGCTTGCAGGAAACTTTTGCTTATCAGGGTGCAGACAGTCTCTTTTGAGATGACCTGGTTCGTCACAGTTGAAACATTTTACATGGTTTGGTACTTCATTATGATTTCCAGAATTCCTATGATCAATCTTTTTGAAGTTGTTTATCTTTCTGTATTTTAGAAACTTCCGAAAATTCCTTGTCATGAAAGCTATTTCTTCATCATCATCACTTCCCGATTCCGATCCATCTGTTAATGCATTGAATGCAATTGACTTCTTTTCGAATGCCTTGCTATCTCTTCTCTCTTGCATTTGTGCTTCAAACGACATTAAATTTCCAATCAATTCTTCAATCTTTAAAGTACTGATATCATTTGCTTCTTCAATTGCAAGAGTTTTCTGATCCCATTCTGGAGTAAGAAAATTTAGTTTTTTTTTGACTTGATCTTCTTCGGAAAAACTTTTTCCTAATGATATTAGAGAATGCACAATATCCTGAAATCTACTATACATGTCTGAAATGGACTCATTAGAATTCATTTTGAATAATTGAAACTGATTCGTGAGTATGGATATTTTGGTCTGTTTGACTTTGCTTGTTCCTTCATGAGTAACTTGCAAAGTTTTCCAAATATCATATGTAGACTTACAAACAGATACTCTATTGAATTCATTCCTATCAAGTGAACAAAATAAAATATTCATTGCTTTGGAATTATTTTGTGCAATAGTCTTTTGCTCAGTAGTCCACTATGCAAAATTAATTGTAGGTTCAGAATATTCAGTCTGTGTGATATTCCAAGTGTCTAATCCTATTGACTGTAAATATATTTTCATTCTACATGCCTAATATGCATAGTTACTCCCATTAAAAAGTGGTGGTCTGGAAGTAGACTGACCCTCTACAAATGAACTAGTGATTGTGTTAAGAGACCCAATGTTGGTAGCCATTTTTTAAAAAACTTTTCAAAATTCAGATTATGAAAACGTTGAAAACCTTGCTCCGATACCAAATGTGAGAAATGCGGATTACGGATCTTAAGGCTGGAATAACACTAGGGGGGTGAATAGTGTTTTGTGAATTTTCTAATCTTTTTGAAACTTACGTAAATTTAATCACCAACAAAAGCAATTCACAGACACAGATATAATCACAAAATCAGACACGGATGCAAATAATAAATAAAAGCAGTAAAGGAAAGAACACACTAGGATTTTATACTGGTTCGGAGTTACCCTACATCCAGTCCCGCACAAACGTATGGATTTCTTATCAAAAATAATCTCCCAGATTACACCCTCGATTTCAAGGCCACGAGGTACACCCTCCTGTATTCGAGTCCGGGGAAAACTCTCTTGATTTACCAGGCCACAAGATCACCTAATTGATTTCCGGGGCAACAATCACACCCAATTGATTTCAAGGCTCAACCGCACCTTTTACTCAACAGTTTGATTTACAAATAATCCTATAACTCTGAATAGCACTGAGGTCTTACGGAGAGAGTGGCAGAGAATCAAACAAGAGATAATCAAGTTTGATTCACTTGATATTTCGGTAGAGTATAGTTTGGAATTCTTTAGAATAAATGTGGAAGATGAAGAGGAGAGAAAACAAGTAAAATCTGATTCAAAATTCGTTTAGAACTACTGGTATTTATAGGAAACCAACAGCCATATCTATTCGTGAAAGGATACGACGAATAGACACTTCTTTTGAAAATTTGAATTTTGAATTTAACGGACACCATGTCGACGTGGGGTATCCCATGATGTCGACATACCCTAGTTAAAAATAATGTAAAATTTGTTTTGAAAATGATATTGAAAGGAAAACAAGATGAAATGATTCTGGAGTAAAATAAACTAATTTCCCTATGTTTTAAAATAAAGAAGAGTAGAAAAATATATTTTAGAATGTATATATAAATTTGATTTTAAATCTCAAGTATATATATATATTATAAAGAATATTTAAAAATCAGAAGATAGTTTTAAAAACAAACGAAGTTTAATACAAGAGTTTATTTAAAAACAAGAACAAAGAATATTTTAAGGCTAAAACATTTTGAAAAGCAGTTTTGAAAATCATTTTGAAAAACCATTTTGAAGTAGTTTTGCAAGCTTCTTCCTGCAGAATATCTCATCACATCAGGACTCGAGAACTTGTACAAAACCAGGATGTTCGTGGGTTTGTAAGCCACTTGTCGTAGGTTTGTAAGCTACTTGTCGTGGGTTTGTAAGCCACTATAAAGGTAGAAATGGGTTCCATCCCAAATGAAATATGGAATGAAGATTTCCGTGCTATTATGAAGTTTTAACATAATTCTAGACTCAATACTTATCTTATACTATTAAAATCTTGAACTCTTGATAACTTGATTTCTTGATACTCATGAGTCTTCAATCTTGATATCTTTGATCTTTAAATTCATCAGTCTTGTATCTATATACTGTACAGTCTTCATTCTAGGTACCTGCATGTTTATATCCTGCATATACATACATACATACATATATATATATATATATATATATATATATATATATATCTAAACTATAATGTTATTTATATTTTTTAACAAGTCCTAAGGTTGTTGTCATCAAAACCATCCTTCTCAAGAACTAACAGTTCTTTTCTAAAAGTGATGCTGAATTCAATATTTAATAATATAAAATATTTAGTAGATTGCCCCTTCTACATTTATAAACATATAAAACATTTAGGTCTCATACCTTAAATAATTTTATATACTTAAATAAGCACTTAGGAAAATTCTCCAAAAATTACCCTAAATCACTTTTAGTATGTTTTCTAACATATTTAAATTTCTTACGCAAAACTAACATATAATAATCGTAATTAATTTAAACCCAATATAACCATTTTCTTTACTAGAAAATTCATAATAAATCCAGAATAATTCGGAAAATTATGAAATTTGAAACCCATCTCTAAAATAATATTTCTGATATCAAAAAAGCAAGCCATTTGGACGTTGTTTAATAGGTTTTCCAAGTTAATCTCTATCTTGAAATTTATATGAAATAGCATAAATCATCAACAAGCATATATATCCATTTAAACACTCAAAACATGGCAAATCATTTACAAAATAATTTCTATTCTTATCTAGAAACTGAAAACAAAGTAAATGAGATGTAATCTATTATTCACATTTGCTTGATTGTTAAGAATGCTGAGATTTGCTCTTGAATTAAATTGATTAAGCTTCTTTCTTGAAAACTTGTTTATCTTCCCCTTATCTTCTTCTAATGGTGGCCGGCCTTGCTCTTGCTTTAGTTTTGTTTGTGAATATCGTAAATGAAAGTGGGTTAAGGGTTTAGGGTATAAGTATATGACTTATTCCTATTTTGCCCTTATCTTATTACTTCTTTCTTAATTCATGTGTTTACCCATTCTTAAGGCATGACTACCTTATAGTTAAACAAATCTCAATCTCTTAACCACCTCAATCTTTACATTATTCTATTTAGTTTATCTAATTAAATCTCTTGAATAATGTTATTTAAAATTAGGAGTGTTACAATGAACGTAGTGTACAAAGGTGAGTTTCTTTCTCACAAATCTATACCAAATCAAGTGAATTTGTATATATATATATAATTATTCTTGGATTGCTACGATTGATGGTTATGATATTTGTATCTAACTGAAGTGATTAATATAATAATTAGTAAATAAATACAACTAAAATTAGTATAAAAATAAATAAAAATATAATATGTTAAGTACAACTAAAATAAACTAAACATATAAAATGTTTTTGAAAAGTTTATTTGACAATTTATAAATGCGATATAATTAATTTCAAGTAATTAAATAATTAAAGAATAAGTTAGATATTTGCTTTTAAAATCATATAAAAATTATGCATATGTTCTGAAAAATAAGAAGTATATTCTACTGAAAATTTTAAGCATTTTGAAGTAAATTTAGTGGTTAATAATTTTAACTAGAGTTGTGTTATACATTTTTATATATTAAATCATTTAAATTGCACTTTGATATTCAATTTAATTCTATGAACGGTTTTTATTCGTACTTAATGTTTTCTTTGTTACTAAGAGATTAATAAAGTGGATGATTCATTATTTCATCTACGAGTTCATGAACTGATATTTTATCCTAGATTTGGAAATATAATTTATTAGACTCAAAATGTTATACAATTATTAAAGAGAATATATTTTGGTTTGTAAATGTTTATTTAAAGATTACGTGTGTGTATGCATATAAAACATTTGGAAAATAAGTAATTTTTATTAATGAAGGTTTCAAGTATTTTAAGTATTATTTAAATTTAATAAATTGAAATAAGAATAATTTTGTATATCTATGAAATTGATTAATGAGATTTTCCATAGTATTTCAGATTATCAGTCTTTTCTTACTTATTCTAATGACATGAGTGATTCACCATTGATATAGATTGATGACATCATTGATATGATTTTATTATATTTAATTTTGTGTGACCAGAAATTAGAATAAACTAAGATATAATACCGTCCAGTATGTGACTTTCGGTAATATTTCTCCGGTTATTCTTTAGACTCATCATGTAGCATATTATGGAAATTAGTGAATTTTATAGGCAACATAATTGTTTGAGTATCACACAGTGGTATGGGACGCTGTTGTGACATTTATTCGATTATTCATTGTAAGTAGATGGCACTCACATGAAAGGAACGGTGTTATATGTGTGAGGTGATACACACAGAGATGAGTATGGCATTATGCTTACATTCAGCGAGTATGGTTATATGCCTAATGATGAGCATGACTTCGGGTCTTTATGTATTTGTTCTACATGCCACTATTGTGATGTATTCCTTTTATTTGCATTAGAGAAAACCAGATGGCTATAATACGCCCTAACGGCATGATCGTAGGGTCATGCCCCAAATCCGTGACACTCTATATCTGTGTAGCTTTGTGTTATTGCTTCATGCATTTGCCTCTACGTTATATAGGCCAGCGGTCTGTTACCTATAGGAGCTAGAGTTGGATGTGACTATTGAGTACTCGCATTGACAAGCATACCAATGGATACATGACACAATTCCATGATGGTAACTAAGATTGTAGAGACTTTGTGTCTCTAGAGCTTGCTTTGTGCTATCAGTCTCCCTTCTAGTACTAATGGAGTAGTAGTTTTTCATATACTATTGATATACCTCACTTTAGTATAGAGATGGGTTATGTGACCCACATATTGTTATACTTATATGGCTCTACTTGGGACTTCATGTCTATTGTACAGTCATATCCCATCATAATGTATTCAGATAATTATATCTATAAGAAGATGAGATTATACCTGAGATATACGTCTTGAGTATTATGGATTCTCATATCACTATTCATATTGATAAGCAGCCTATCCTATCTTTCATATATTGATCATGACGTTCTATTTATCAAAACTAAGTGATATATTTGGGCTAGCTATGTGCTAGCCTGATATTTTTTTGTGATATCCAACTTATCTATGTTTTCTGGATTTAGGTGATGATACCTGGATATTTATGATTCACCCATTTATGTTGATGCTATGATTTCTAATTTTGTGTATTTCTATATGGGTAATGACATCTTTTGATATCAGAGCTAGTAGCTTTATATGGTTTTGAGTTATTCATGTGACGCTTTCATGGTTATCTATGATAATATAACTATAGTTATGCACACGTTTCCATAGATATATATATTGACATGTCGTTTGATTATTTGAGTATCTTTGGTAGCATTATCGTATTATTACTTCTTGTTTATGCTGTATTAGTCATATTATATATTCCTGATTTGACATAGTCTGACCCATCTGTTATTTATGTAATACTCGAGTCACTTTGAGTCATTTCAAGTACAGGGACAACATGACCTGCATGAGTTTTATTGGGCTTAGTAGGGGCTTATACTAGGATTGTTACATGACGTTTAGGTGACTTTGATCCATTGTATATGTATGATGTTGTGTTGTATATTGATCACATTACATTATATTTAGATAGTTGAGAATTGAGATATTTGTATCCATACAGTATCATATATTATGTATTATATTATATGTTATCACTACGACTGACTCTGTGTTCTCTGTTATTTACTATATAATATGTATTGTTCTATCTTGGAGGCACACGTGTTTATTACTTTATACTGATATTGTGTATATATATGTGATTTATTTATTTGATGTTTTAATATGTATAGTGTTAGTCTAAGGGAATATTCATGTGTGTACCCTATATAGCCTCATTCTCTGTATTATTTGATAGTTTTAGTTAGTAATACTTTGGGATAGTATGGGCATATAGGTGGGGTGCTTTATTTTGGTATCAAAGCAAGGTTTAGAATAATACATTGTATATTAGAGACATGAGTCTAGACCTTAGATGAGACTTAGAGTCCCCGGCCTTGAGTTTATTGGGTAACTCCCTATATTAAGGGATAGTAGATATATATACACGATGATTACTGGGGTATCATTAGAGGATGATTTGATATTTAAAAACTATATAGATATTGTTACCTGGTATCCTGACCCGGCTATATTGGACTGATCATGCAAGAAAGATTCGATTGTTGTAAAAGAAGGATGACCATGAAGCAATGGTTATAGGACCTAAAAATAGAGTTCAGATAGTGACACGAAGCCCAGATTGAATGGAGTTGGTAGATGGGTGATGCAGGATGCTAAAAATATGGGAAATAGCTTGGATTAGCAACGGATCGGCATAATTACTTAGATCGATAGTTAACATGGATGGAATATTAGAGGGATCGACATAGGTAATGAGGCCTAGTTCAACATGACTCGTCAGCACTTGAGGGATCAGTATAGTATTCTGGAGGATGAGAGGGTTCGACATAGTCTGGTTGAAGTAGACAGATCGATGTAGTGTCGAGTCAAAGGAGGGATCCACTACACCATACTGCCCATTTTGCCATGCCCTAATGCGGAAAAATTACCACGGTTTTGAGCCGTGGCAATTTTACCACGGTCTTGAGCAGTGGTAAAATAAATTAGCATTGTCATTGGCCGTGGCAATTTTGAGACGGCTATGGACCATTCCAATATTAACAAAAAAAGAATTGACCTCCCCTTCCCTCAACGTTCCATCTCAATAACCCTCGCCTTTCTCTTTCCCTTTGGTTCTCATCCGCAAAATTTTCTCTTCCATTGCCTTAAATCCCTAATTTCAAGTCGTCGGCTTTCCGACTTCGTCGCCCTATCCCTTTCACCTCTTTTCTAATCAATCATCCAACTTCCACTTCATCGTCTTCCTTCCCAAAAATCCAAACCCGTTGCTCTGCCGATTTCTAATTTACATTTCTACTTCGCTCCCAACCATTCAACTGGTCATTAATCTTAAGCAATTATAGAGGAGAGTGAATTGACGATGACATTAGGTTCGGGACGAACGACATTTTGTTTTAAGGATGTACTTATAACTACTGGTCAGTTACTACTAATTTTCTACAGGTCCTGCTCCTACTCCTGAGAAATTGGTGGACGCTTATGTGTAAACCGCTGCTCATGTTTTCACAAGGTTTGATTTTATTCATTTTCGTTGTCAATTTGTACCGAGGGAACACCGTTGAAGTCTATGACTTTTTTCCTCTCTCTCTCCCTTTCAAAGTGTTGTTTAATAGTTAATGGATAAAATTGGATGTTAGTTATCGTTGCAAAATGATTGTCTATTTCACGGTGTTTAGAATGAACATATATACGCTGAGAAAATTATTTTCATGGTAAACTTGAAGCTTGGAAAAAGGGATTGTGCAAATATCTCAATTTTGTTTCAGGTGCTTCCAGTTTTATGCTGCTGTAATTTTTGTCTAAAGTCCAAAGTCATCCACTATAATATGCACCTTGTGTTCTGGTTTCAGGGACCTAGAGGCATGGTAGTAATTAAGTTGGAATTCTCAATAATATTTGCATGTGCACCCGAAGCATCTTTGGTGGATTTTATTTTCCTTTCCTTGTTATTGTTGTTGTGTTTAGATCACCTATCGATCCGCGAGCCCTATGTCTACTGTGAAACTGTGAGAGTATTTTAAACCATAGGCTATTAAATGTGGAACCAATCTTAACTTCGGTGAGGGTTTTAACAACAAAATGAGAATATGAAAGATGCACATGCCACTTGCTTTTGATACTCAAAACAGCTTCTATTCTAGTAGCTCAAGGAATCTATCGTTAGAACTTGAAACCAAGATTTAAACTTTACAATTTTTGTTCTTGTTTTGGTTCTTGAATATCATCCCCCTTTTTTTGTGAAATTTCCTACCATCTCAAAATAGGCAACTATTTACAAATATATGTCACTTTTGACTAGTTAGATCCATAGGCAAAAAATGTATGCCCGACATGTCAGATGTCGCCGCTTCTTTTTTTTTGCAAGGCCCAGAAAACACGCGCTATTTGCATTGTTTTAGAAAAACCCATCTCGATACTCGTCTCGGTAGCGCTTTGAAGAAATGAGAGAAAAATGCCTTGAGGCTTTTTACCTCTAAAGTTTACGCCTCAACAGCTTGAGACTTACAAACATCTTAAGGCATACGAAGCTTACAAAAAAAACAACTTGCGCTCCTCAAAATTTTGGTTCCTAATTTCATTATTTCCAAAACTTCGGTCAGATTTGAAATTTATTCAATTTTTGTTCCTAATTTCATTATTTCCAAAAAAAAATTCAATTTTAATTTATTCGATTAAATAGAAAGAAGATTATTACTAAAAAATATACTACTTCTAGTATTGTCTACTAAATAACGACAAAGCACTACTATTTTGCTTTCGTTATTTTGTAGTGATTGAAATTTACATATCAATTTTTTTTGTTATTTTGTATTGACACACTCTTTCGACTAAGAATATTGTGCAATTTTTTAAAAATCATTTTGGTATAGTTGATCTAAACTTGATCCTGCAGCTTTTAGTCATTTTTATTTGTTAAAGAGTTAAGTTTGGAGCAAACCATTATTAGAAAAAGGAATATTCTCATGTTATCCTAATAATTCGATATATTTTAATTATTCCATCGGTCTTTATCCTTTTCCTTGTGCAAGTTCTATTTTCTTGAATGTATGCTTTCGAGTTCTGTTTTCTTGAGCGTATGCTTTTGTTAATGGTTGTAAATTCTGTAGGCTCCTCTATTGATAGGTTGTGATGTAAGAACAAAGAGTTTCTGTAGAGAAATCATGGAATGGTTAATTACTGTATATTTTGCCATTATGATAAGGTAAAAATGGATTGACGTTTCTATAAAGAAATAAAGTGAGCAATAAGATAGGATTTAATTGTTTGTTCCATTCTGTGTATAAGACTTGGAATAAGAATCCTACATGTTTGTAAAGTCCAATTATAACATGCAGAGCTATCGATGGTAGGTACAAATTATTTCTCAAAATATGCTACCATAAAATTATGCATAAATTGCTCTTTTGAACTTGCAAAATTAGACATTGGTGGATTGTTTAGCATTATGAATAAAAGAGTTGTCTACATGAACAAAATTAGACATTGCAAACTTCATGGACGTGTAATTTGATTTAAGAATCTAAAAATATGAGTAAACATTTATCTACATGTAACTGCAATCATTTTCAAAATATATATGCTACCATAAATTTGTGCATAAAACGCTCTTTTGAACTTACATGATTATACATTTCTAAATTGTTGTCAATATTACCGGACAAAAGGCTTCTCTGAACAAAATTATGAGATGGTTATTTCCTACATTTTGTGTAACTACAATAGTGTTAAAATGGACCAACATTAATATCAGAGTAAACTAAGCAACCAAACCATCTTCAATAGCAAGTTCCATTTTGTCTATAAGATAAGATGTGGGAAGCTGATCCTAACAGTTTGAACAGTCCAATTTTGACACATAAAGTATTTGACAAATGCAGGTCATTTTTGAAAGTATGCCACTGCATAATTATACATAAATTGCTTATTCAAACATGCAAAGTTATAAATTCTTGAATTGTTTGTCCATAACACGAGTTATTGTTGACAAATTATGAAACTTTGTTAAATGTTCTTACATGGTGTTCTTAAGTTCAGTGCTTGTGTAATACTGATACATGACCAGTAGGCACCATGGTTTACTATTGTGAATATGAAACTTTCACTCATTGGAATTGCCGGCTGATATTCTTTTTCTTCAGATCACGGGACAAGCCTATATGCTTAGAATTTTGTCTCTCTTGCTACCTGCAAATGTTAAAGAAATCACATAGCAGAGGCAAATGCCAGGTTGGTACGTCATTTTCTTTTTATTTCTAGATTTTGAATTGGGTGAATTTTTTATATATTCATTTCTTTGTTTTTTTTTAAAAAAAATTCTAACTCTTTTGGAATTAGTATTATATGTAACTTTGAATGTATTTTAATTCTTGGTGTAATTAGATTTGATGTATTTAGATCAAGGTTCGAGATATCGGTTTTGACTGTCTAGTTTATAAATTTTGGTTTCGGTCTCGGTTTCGGATTTTGTTATTTATTTTTCATATAATTACACATTTTTTAAAATTTATTGAAATAAAATGTCTAATCAAGTTGAATTGAAATATAAGATATGAACATACAATATCAGTCAATTATAAATTATAAATATTTATTATAGTAAAAAATATTTATTCATTACTTCGTTTTAAATTTTATTTAGTTGCACTATTTATATATTTTGTGATTTTGTATGTTTCTTTAAAGTTACAATTTCAAAATTTGAACATTCATATATTTGATACTCAAATTAATTTTTCATTTTAACTTGATGATTGGTAGTATTTCTATTGGAACGTGGTTTCTGCTTCATTTTGTTTCGATCTCACTTAAACCGAAATGGGACGAGTAGAATCTTGGTGTTTTGGTCGAAACTTCAAATCTTGATTTAGATCTTATTTATTTGTCAAGGACGGATGACTTTTTCATTCCTTTAATAATAATAATATTATTATTATTATTTGAAATGTTAATAATAATAATAAAAATAATAATCTTGATTTAGTTTTCCTTTATGTTATGTATTTTTTTCCTGTAAACATGAATTAGAAGAAACAAATGATTGAGGTAAACAAACAAATTTTAAAAAATTCACCTTTTGCTTTCAGCCCAAAACAAAAAACGTACATATCATTCTTATTCTCTATTTATTATTTATGTTCGAAATTGAAAATTTGGAAATATATTTAATTTGGTTGAAATAATTAAGACTAAAATAAAATTTTGTTTTACATATTATTTTACGTCCGAGAATTAGAAAAAAATTAATATTTTTTTAATTAATTTAATGTAAATATTCCAAAATTTCGAATTTGAAAAAGTCAATTTTCTAAATTTAAATTTGAACATTAAAATTGAATATACATATATTAATTTTATATTTACAGTTAAAAATATAATTTTCGGTTAATTTATTTATAATATTTTATTATGTATCATTTATGTATATAAATTTATATATTATATATACACTTATATAAGTATAAAATACAATTATGGATTCTTGTTTATATAAGTATAAAATATAATTTATACACTTATATATACACTTAAAATATAATTTATGGATTCTTGTTTATATAAGTATAAAATATAATTATGACATTTAAAATATCCTCTTTGATATGGTATAGGAATATTCACCACATTAATTTTATTAACTGTTGACACTATGGTGAATTTTTCCATTATACCCCTTGAATAATTTGTTTATATAAGTATACTATATTAAGCATAGTTATACATTTTAAAAATATTTTTTGCTTTCAAAAATATTTTTATTTTCCTTGAAATAAAATTTCCCACTCATCTAGCATAATGCAAAATGTTTTAAATATTTATAGCACTTTTGAAAGAAACATTTTATATATAGAGTACCCAATTTAAAAAGAAATTAAATTCTTGTTTGTAATTTAAAATTTCTTCTTTTGAAGTTGCTTTTTCATCTTTAAGCATTTCATTTTCTAATTCTAATCTATTTTTCTTTCCTAAACATTCTTTATGAATTTTTCTTAAATCCCTGAATTTATCATCTATCTAAAGCTATTTCTATAACATCTACATAACCTCGTTTATTACATAACCTCGTTTGCTTGGAACAAATGTCCCAGCGAGGAATAACATTTTAAGAAACCTTAACTAAGGACGAGCAATTGTTTTTTTTGGATAGTTTTGTCAAACAATCTTTGTAAATTTTATTTCTGTCTCTTTCTGAAAATAGATTTTAAAAGAAACAACTATAATTATTTTTAGCCAAATGTCAAGTGATATATAGCAAATATTTATAATCTTACCTTAATATTTGTATTTCACTGAAAATAATTACAAACGACGGATGTTTCATGAACCTTGTTCAACCAATCATATTTGCTATTAACAACAATCTGATAAAACCATAAAACCAACAAAGAGGAGATAACAAGGAGAAGAAAGCTGGTATTTCCAAGTCATAAAAAACAAAAACAAAAACTTTTAAATCATTCCAAATCATCCATTTTCTATACTCTCTTTCTTTTGTGCATTTTAAAATACACTTAGAAACGCACAATACAAAACTTATTTTCAAACCAAATCTAACCGAGTTTCTTCATTTATTGATCATCCTTCCAACTATGGTAATGGAACTAAAATTGTATGAGTATGTACTTCATTCAAGTCGAAACATGCGTTAAAACCGATGCAATGAAAAAAATGCAAAACATTCGTAAAATCTAGCTTTGCAAAGAGTAAGTTTAACAGAGACAGATATTGGGTAGGTTTATGTGTGCTTTGTACGAGCCACAAATAAAATTACCAATAGCCATTAATACATGGGTAAGGTTCTAGGTTGTTAGTTTTTGCAAGGTCGAATCTCATTCTCATCATCCGTCTTACCTATCAATTGCAATCTTAAAAAGTGAAGTCTTTTATAAATTAAACAATTTTCTTTTCAAATTAAACATTCAACGGAATATGAACATAAGATTTATAAACATATAATGATATGCATGTTGTCATTAATAATAATGCAAAAAAGCCAATGACTGCCAATGACAATGTAATAAGCGCTTTTTTTGTTTAGACCAAAAGAACGAGTAGAAAATTTGCTACTTCAATGATAAAAAATTCCATATTATTCATTCATTTTCACAAGTAATCTACCAAAGTCTGTGTAAAACACTCAAAAGGTAAGTTAGGGGAAAGATTGCATGAGAAATAAATAGCCAAGGTACTCTATTCATATCCATTCATTTTAAATTTATAGTCAGATTAATTTAATGAATGGATAAAATGTAGCAAGCAAGTTCTAAATAATTTATTAAACTAATAACCATACTTTTGCACTTCATTTGTAACTTCGAACAAAAAGGGGAAGTAAACTGCATTAAGCAGCCAAATATTCACACACACAAAAAGGCACTATTGATTTAAACAGAAGGGCTAAGTAGTACAACCAGATTTCTATTATCCACAAATTATAGAGTACAACAAAATTACCCCACCTAGACTCAATATCATTTACTTGCTTTTTAAGAAATAACAAATATCTTTTACTTGACAACTACACACGCATATTACTAACCTTCTACTTTTTTTCCCGGTGCCATTGATAAGAATCTAGTACCCAGACGTTAAACACATTTCCTAAAATAATCTATCTTTTTCTTTCCTATCTTTTAAATGATTGTTATGAAACTCAACCCTTGGCTCCATAACCTTGCCTTCTATTTGTTCACACTTTGAATACACCTTGGCCTTCTCTTTTGGTTTCCCACTTCCTATTTCTTTTGCATAACTGTTGTTGAAATCATCTAGCGATGAAAAACGTATTGTGTTTTCAGCTTCGAGTTCCATTAGTAGCTTAAACTTGGAGTCTTCAATGGTTTGAATAAAATGTTGCTAGAAAGTTTGTATATACTCTCTTTATTACTCAATGAGCTCTTTAGTAATTTTACAATTTATCTCATGTTCAATTGATGTTCCTTGAGATTCTAATTCCCTTTTCTTAGAATACGATGATACATTCTCGCTTTTATTTTGCTCTAAGAACAAAACATTATGTATATCAAATGTCAGGGAGCATCTGGAAGTAAGTTTATACAAAAACCAACATTTCAGTTGCATACAAAGAAGTCAAGGGTAAACAATACATAGTTAAGGTAATGTAACATTTCATATAACACTTTATATGTTTATAGAACTGAATTCTTATATTACTGGAATTATCTTATTATTGACTATTGGCTATTTGGCAATTTAGGACACTGTTGAAGAGATTACGCAACATGCTAGCTAAGTAACAATGTATGACTGCTGCAACAGTAACAAATAATGAATTTGAACTCTTATTAAGCTTGTATAAAAGTATAAAACAAGATGTCATTAACTGCAATTTAGTGTTATTAGCAATTAAACACAATTATTTGTGACTCTACTTTAAACAAATGTGTTTGTGAGATCTGCGGAACATGTTATGGTAGTAAATGTGTCTATAGTGTTTTAGTTGTACTGTAGTAATATTTGAAATGTAGCTTAGTGTTTCAGTTGACTAAAATATTTGAAAAATATGTTATGATATAAATTTGATTTTATTCTGCAGTGATATTTCAATCTTTTATCAAGAGTTTTAAGATGTGTCGAATTACATCCTGGAATCGAAATTGATATCTTTTTTATTTTATGGTAAACTTGTCATTGGAACTTTGATTATAATTGAAATTCTAGTAAAAAATATGATATTAGTATATGTATATTTCGCCACGGTTCTGGACCGTGGCTAAACAAAAATTAGCTATGGCCCAAAGCCGTGGCTAAACAGATATTTGCCACGGCTCTAAGCCGTGGCTAAAGGCATATTTGTCACGACCCAAATCCGTGGCAAATATGTAAACAACCATGGCTTAGGGTCGTGGCTAACTATTTGCCACTCCATATTTTGCCATGGCTCTGGGCCGTGGAAAAATTATTTAGCCACGACCCGAAGCCGTGGCAAAATGGCTTATCTGGTGTAGTGATCGATATGTTATGATGTAGACCAAGGGATATACGCGAGCGAGTAAGAATCGACATAGTTGCATAGACAAGAGGGGTTGGCATTATTGGTGGCGCTTAGCTCCATACGTTAAATTATTTGAGGGATTGGCACGATGGGCCACCAGACGGATCGGGTAAGCAAAGCATGAAACTAAATAAGGGCGATCAGCATTACACAATATTGTTCTGAGAATACAAACAAATGGAGGAATCAGCATGATCTAATATGGAGGGGTCAGTAGAGATAACACTAAAGTGAATTCAGACCAAAGATTAAGCAAAAACTCGAGCTCCACTCATCCAATCAACATGAAATTTGGAGAGCCATTACATCTAAGCATATAAGAGCTAGTATAGGGATCGTTGCCCCAAATTCAACAGATGAAGGGATTGACACCGATCCCTATCCATTAAGAATTGGGCCTAGCACCTCCTATGGTGGGCCCATATGGATGGAGAGGTCCTGTTGCTGAAGTTCCAAACAGATTGGTGGTCGCCTTCACTTGTAAATACATGCCTAGGTGGTCATTCTGAGGATCTTTAGGCTGTTGGTTACATAACACTTTTATTGTAATCAACTTCCTCCATTATTCTCCTACCTCTTGCGGTTTCTTATTGTAATCAAGATTAAAGTGAATCAATAAAGAGCATATTCAAAGTGGACGTAGGCAATCAATGCCGAACCATTATAAATCTTGTTCTTGTTTTCTGCTGTGATTTGCTTATTATTTCGATATATTCCTTTATTTTCATTTATTTTCTTCATTTACTTCGCTACACAAACCTATTCTCGAGTGTTTGTGGCCAATTTGTTGCAAACATTTTAGTGCTTTCACTGAGAACCTGATTCTCAATGTTTAGTATCATGTTTGTTGCTACTGGATTAAGCAAATCCCCCGAAGGCGATCCATAGTCATCTTCAAAAGCTCGCAGATACTACTCAGATTTACTAGAATCTAACCAAGGAAATCGATAATGGTGCGACATACCAAATCAACTTCTCAGAATGTGGATGCGAATGAAATTGCCACCATTCAATAAGGAGCCACAAGCAACCAACCTGTAATCAGAATGTGGAGCCTACTGAAATCCAGAACCCTGCTGATTCTATAACCAGAACTGAGTTTAATAACTTGATGAGGGAGTTGATGGAAAGCCGTAGACAGTTGAATGAGCAGATTCAAACTAATGCTACCATAATGAACCGGATTGCTCAACAACAACATGAGAATGCCAGAAAGGATTCCGCTTCTTACTCAGCGTTAGAGAGTTCTAGCTCATTAGATGAATACCATATTCGTAGGCATCGCCAGGTTGAAGGAAATCAAGCTGAAACATCGGGAGATCGCTTGGCCGACCAACATGGTCTGCCAAGACGAATCAGTGCTGATCCCTCCCAAGGGATCGGTACCGATCCCACCTCCATAGGAGGGATTCCCCCATAATACTTGGGGAATCGACCAGAAGCTGTTTTTGGAAGCTTGGATGCTGGAGTTCGACTAAATTCTGACCAGCTGCCCTGCTGGAATGACGATGAGTTGAATGTCCAAGGTGCACGTTAAGAGGATGGTGGACCAAGAAGGTGCGAAACAGACCCGTAGATATCGATCGGACCATTCACGTAAGGTGGAGTGCGACCACCGCTTGGCACCACCCATCCAAACAGCGGATTTGTCGGCAATGGTTAGACAATTGATGAGAGAGAAACCAGGGTTTGACAAATGATGATTGGGGAATTTCAAGAAGTCATACACCGTTTACTGACAATGTTTTGCATGCGGAATATCCGAGGAGGTTCTATATGCCTACGATGCCTGCCTATGAAGGAAAAATCGACCTGGCAGCACATCATGAGGTATGAATGGTTAATGAACTCAGTAAGAGCCAATAATGCAACCAAATGTAGATTCTTTCCTATAACCCTCTCTGGGATCGCGACGATGTGCTTTACAAGATTTCCCCCGGGATCGATTTCAAGTTTTGATGAATTGGGAACTAAGTTTGTGGAGTTGTTCCAGATCCACGCTTCTCGTCCTAAGGACGTGATGTCACTCTCCAGCGTAATCCAGGCTCCGAGGGAATCGTTGAAGGACTATTTGGAAAGATTTCATACCGCTACTACAGAAGTCAGTAACCCAAATGACCATGTTATACATACGGCTGTGACGAGAGGGATTGATCCGGAGTCTTAGTTTGGTGATTGGCTAACTTGAAAACCGTCGGCCACGTTGGAGCACTTCTATGCAAAGGCAGCTCAGTTTCTGAGAAAAGAGGAAGCCAAGTCCTCCAAGAAAAGCAATGTCGTGGGACCGAGAGGAGAAGTAGTACAAAGAAACATTGCAATAAAGCAATCTGATGAGAGATCCGGGAAGGTTTAGGTTAATGTTTAGAACAAACCGAATCAACAGAATAGGAATGGAGACGAGAATCGAGATCGAAAGATGGAGTTTGGTAGGCCGAGGCCTAGGATTCCTATGTATGACAATTATACACCTTTAAATGCATCCTTGGAGAATATTTACCTATCCACCGTAATACTTTTCAATATAAGAAGCCTCGCCCAAAGGAGTCGACAGAGACACAGAAGCAGACTATAAAGTATTGCCGGTTTCACGAGTGTTACGGGCACAATACAAACGAGTGCAGGTATCTCCAAGATGCTATTGAGAAGTTGATTCGGGAAAAGAAGTTACAGCAGTTTGTGAAATCTTCGCAGGATGGCGGATATGTGACCTCTGACCCTAATAGAGGACAAGCTCCATGTAGGGCTGAGGAGCCTGCACGGACCGGAGGAAGATCAGTGATAAATATAATAGTTGGAGGACCACATCCTGCGGATAGGAGTTGGCAGGAAATGGAGCATTATGCTAGCATGATAAGGCATATGGATTTTGAGTTTTGTTCAAATACGAAGGACAGAACTCTAGCCAAGCAGCAACGTACAATGATTGATGATATAGTGTTCAGAAGCAAAGATGAAAATAGAGTAGAGGCTCCTACAATTGACCCGATGGTTATTTCTTCCATGATTGGCCCTGCTTTGGTGAGAAGGATCTTAATTGACTGTGCAAGTTCGGTAAACATTATTTTCAAGAAGGATTATGTTCAAATAAGAATGGAGGCTAAAGATTTGAAACCATCTAAAGCTCGTATACATGGTTTCAATGTTATGGCGACTGAGGCTATTGGTCATGTGGAGTTGCCAATTAAATTGGGGGACGGTGAATGTAGGAGAGTGCGGATCCTACTGTTCATTGTTTTGGATGTTGACTAACCATACAACATTTTTCTAGGCTGACCCTTGCTGAATTTCAGGCAGCTCTTTCCCCATGGTGTCTAAATTTGAAATTTCAAACCGATAATGAAGTAAGAGTGGTGCATGGTGATCAGGCAACTGAATGTGCCTGTTATGTGGCTGAGTTGAGAGAAGCTCAGCGTAAGGAGAAGGGAAAGGGTGTGGACAAATCTGTTCGCATCCAAGTTACCAAAGATTGACAAATGGCGCCTGAGCCTTGGCTTGGGCACTACAGTCGATTCTATAAAGATATAGATCCGAGGGATGACGAAGAGGAGCCCAAGGAAACCAAGGCTGCACCGGTTGAGCTGACGGTTGATATAACAGTCAGCCATGATGACCCCTTACGAGTCTTGAAGATTGGATTGCAGCTCAGCCCTTCAATGATGAGAGAACTTGCCGATTTTCTCCGAGCGAATCAGGATATATTTGCTTGGACTCATTCTGACATGTGTGGGATCTCGCCTGCCATTGCGAGCCATGGATTGAACATTGATCCGAAGTATGTTCCGGTAAAACAGAAAAGGCGAGGCATGGATCTGGAGAGATCCGTCGCACTTAAATAAGAGGTGGATAAACTGAAAGTCAATGGATTTATTCATGATGCCCTATATCCTGAATGGATATCTAATCCTGTGCTGGTGAAGAAGGCGAATGGGAAATGGAGAATGTGTATCAACTATTCAGACTTAAACACGGCGTGCCCTAAAGATAGTTTTCTCTTCCAAGGATTGACCAGCTAGTTGATTCGACTGCAGGGCACGAATTGTTGTCTTTTATAGATGCATACTCAGGTTATAACCAAATCTCGATGCATGTCCCCAATCAAGAACACACCAACTTTGTGACGGATGTTGGATTATACTGTTACGTGATGATGTCGTTTGGATTGAAGAACGCTGGAGAAATCTATTAATGCTTAGTTAACCGGATGTTTAAAGACCAGATTGGGAGGATGATGGAAGTCTATGTGGATGATATGCTCATGAAGTCACGATGATCAAATGACCACATTCGAGACTTGGCAGAGATGTTCGACATCCTCCGATTTTATAAAATGAAATTCAATCCTTTGAAATGTTCATTTGGTGTTGCGTCAGGAAAGTTCTTGGGCTTTATAGTCAATGCTCAAGGAATTGAAGTTAATCTAGAGAAGATTCAGGCTATCCGAGATATTCAAGCGTTAAGAACCATTAAGCAAGTGCAAAGTTTGAATGGGAAGGTTGCTGCTTTAAGTCAATTTATCTCCAGAGCAACTAACAAAATACATTCCTTTCTTTGATTAGAAAGGGAAAAAGAAACTTTGAATGGATGCGGGATTATGAAGACATGTTTCGAGCTCTGGTGAACCATTTGTAGAGACCCCCTGTCTTATCAAAGTCGGTAGATCACAAGGAGTTGAACATTTATTTGGCAGTATCAGCACATGTCATAAGTGACGCCTTGATTCGCGAGGAACCGGATTCAGAGGCCGATGTATTATGTTAGTAAGCGATTGACAAGAGAAGAAAGGAACTATCCGAAGATAGAGAAATTGGCGCACTGCTAGCTAATTGCATTGCAGAAACTTCGTCCATACTTCCAGGCACATCCGATTAACATTAACACCGACCAACCGATATGACAGGTCCTATAGAACCTGAGACGTTTGGAAGGTTGCTTAAGTGGAACATCAAGCTCAGCTAGTTCGACATTACATATCTGCCTCAAAGAGCTATCTAGGGTTAATCGTTGGCAGACTTTATAGTGAACTCGAGGTGAAGTATCTTGAAATCTTTTACTGTCACGACCCGCCCTTTTAGAACCTCGAAAATTGACATAAATACGCTCATTGTATAACATGCCGAACGATCGAGTGCCGGAAAGACAGACTGTTGAGGGGAAGAAAATAGGTAAAAGAAGAAGAAACAAAACAAAATCTCACAGCAGACTGAACTACATATAGTATGAATAGTGCTTTACACAAATCAAAAACTGTAAAATACATATCTCACATTAGAGAAAAAAAATCAATAATTACCAGCCTGGACAATTATAAAACCTTCCCTCACAATTTCTGGTAATTTCAACAAAACACTACAGCGGAAATAAACAAGTATCAGAATACGTCTCGGTCTCCAGCTTATCTCCTAAGCTTCATAGCATCCTAACCCGAACCTGAAACACTCGGTCTGACCCGAGCATTATAATAAAATAACACTCAAGTCAGTCTGGGAAACCAGCGTGAGAAAACACACTCAATTTTAATTACTAATGTTTCCAAAATCCTTTGAAAATCAAAGGTATCTCGTAGGACCGTGCCACAAATAAACACGACGGGTTTTTACCTTACGATAACCAAAACATTTCATATCAAATCCTATGATATTATAATAGTGTCTAAGTACGAATACTTATTCAAATAGCTGAAATTGTTACATTAATTAAATTCTAGTATACTAGGCTTTACAATCAAAACCGTAAAGGCACGTATTGGAGAATGGATTCCATACGAATGACTAGGCACTGGGGTAGCACCTGTCACAGTACACGTCTAGAACAACGTACCGAGGACCATGCTGGGATCCCCTGCAACACAAGACCGGACTACCCCTAACCTGGATAGACCGAATATGCTATCATCCCGGGTGTTCCCACCCTTTTCCAAGCTCCTTCCATAAATCATAGTAATAATATCTGAGGGTATCTAGAAAGGTGATAAACATACCCTACTTGGGTGTGACCCACTTAGCCTTGCTGCATCCCCCTGATTTTCAGTCATTCCTGCATGTTGAGGCTAGAGGCTACGATTACCTTTTTAGAAATATTCACTTAGAATGCTCATTGTCCTCCAATGACAATGTACTGATAGCATCCATCCATACAAGTCTGTTCCGGGTTCGAACGGAACCGAAGGCACTTTTTCTACTACATCCATTTCGGAATCACCCTCAGGATTAGTAGCGATTAGCCCTTCAATTCACTGCTTCATCTTCGACTCCATGCTCTCGTCTTTATATCGAAAACGTTCTCGTTGGATCGAAGTGGTTTTCGGATAACAAATCTGACCCGGTCTCTTCGAAACAACGTTCGATATTTCCGACAAACTAAACCCCGGTTCTTTAGGAAATAAACAGACGAAGATAAGATCGGAGGTCACCTCCTAACCGTTAGTGGACGGATTTCCTTATCAACGTTCTAGAAGAACAAAAACGAGTTTATACGTACAGTATAACACCTAGAACGGTAACTGTACCACATAATCTCGTGCTTCTTCTAGATATTTCCAAAGTTGTATTTAGGTCCAATTTGATAGTCAGTTATTTAACTATCAATTAAACAATCAATTCAACCAAATACTTCATTTCACTTAAAAACACCAAGTCTTATTTAATTTAAATTTTAAATAAATTAAATCTCTTTATCCAAAAGTATATACTTATCTTATCAAATTTAGTATATTCACAAATCATCCTTTTCAAAAATATTTGAAAACCCTTTTAAATTAATGAGGAAAGTACTACTACGGTATCAATCCATGGATCACAGTTCAATGGTTACATCTCTATCCCAGAGAAATCCAAGACTTAACTACAGGCACTCACTGCCTCCGATTTACGCCACGCAAGTATACCTTTTCTTTCCGAAACCTAATTTAAAAGTTTCTTAAAAATAATGCTTATAAATTCTAAAATAAATTTCTATGTTTAATCTAGGCAAATCTACTTAAATAAAAGTTATTATTCAAAACCATGTTAATATTTAATGATTTTCTTAAAAAATAACAATGTTGACTAATCCTTAAATAATAATAATTCTTTAACGATCATTATAAAATAACTAATTAAAACTTAAGTATGCCTTAACTATTTAAAATAATTAAATAACTAATTTCCAGAATGTTTTTGACACTTTTAAAACTTCTGTATTAATAATTAAAAATCCTCCTTTATAAACAAATCCAAATTCTCGAGTCTAATTTCACTTCGTAATTTGGAAATCTTACACGAACTCCAGTATAACCAATTTTATACTTATTTCCAAATTCACTTCTATTCTTCCGAAATATTTAAAATCTCGATTTTTAAACCTCCTTTTATTATTAAATAAGTACCACTTAAGCATTTATTGTTTAAAATTCTTTTATAAAATTTATTCCAAAATCTCTTTTCACAATAACCCGATTTGGTTAAGTACAAATTTCAAAACCATTTATTTTATCCAATTGATTAATCCAAAATTCTTTATCACATTTACTTCAAAATCCTTTTTAAAATTCTTCCAAATTCAAACCATATTTTTAATGGTATTTTTAAATACCAGAAATCAAGGCCAAATAACCATAGCATCCAATCAATATAAATTCCACAATAATCTATCACAGATTATTCCAACAGAACATATATCACTATATATGAAATTAAATTCAACATTTTTGAGGAATCCAGTTGGATCCCTCCAACCTATTTTCCTGCATCCACAGATGTTAGCACAACATAAGAATACCAATTCAACTTCGAGGTGGAATATCGCGGTATATAGCGTCATCCGCTATTATGCGGGGCGCATAGGGTCTCATCCGCTACATATATGAGGGGATATCAATCACTCTAATATATATATATACTACTATATATAATATCACATCCAACTGATAAAAATGCATCAATTTAACCGATCAATCATTTATTAATTTTAACTATTTAAAATTAAAGCCATCAGTCCAAAATTGAGTGAGATTAACTCACCTTGAGTTTTAATTCGCCAAACGCTCCAATTTTAAATTAAATCAAACACATTCGATTTAACCTAAAGTTTTCGCTCGCTCCAAACATCTCCAAAACTTCTCTAGCGCATAGTGCTCGTCGTTGCGTTTCCGGCGCCGCCTGTTTCGTCCGATTCTGACAACGTATGACAGAGTTATGCTATTTTAAAGATTTCATAAATCTAAATATAATATATTTTACAAATTTTAAAATTTTATTTTACTTGACCTAGATCTGGCCGTTCATTCTGTAATTCGAAATCAAGGTCGCCGATTGCTTTCTTCCTCCATCACGCGCCCAGTCGAACGAAGAACCCAACGTCGGATAACACGACCGATCGACGTTCCTTCGTTATCCATCGAGACAACGATCAAAGTCCTCCATTCGAAAGCCCCTCGTGCTCCCCACCTTCGGCCAAAAGCCGACCAAGCTCGGTCCACCATCGGCTTCGAAAGAAGTGCTCGAACCCGCGACCTTCCCCTTTAATCTGCCGCCTCCTCGAGCCACCGTAGCCAAGATCCACCGTTGGATACGTCAGGCTCGATGAGCCCTTCCATTCCCTAGTTGGAGATTTTCGCTATAGGTGAGTGGAAATCGAGGAGAAGAACGCAACATTTTCGGCCATTGAAAACAATAACGGCGGCTACATTAGTTTTGCTAGGGTTTCACTGTTTGAGGGTGTATATATACGCGTATACGCAATTTTTATTATTATTTCCAATCTTAACATGCTTTTTCAAACGAACTCCAAATGAAACGTGCCACCTAGCATTCATAATGTTTTACCCCTATTCCGAACACAATGGAACAGGTTTCGAGGCCTAATTCGATCGTATGTGGAAGATAGCTTTTAGAATCGAATTAAAATATTAAATTTTCGATATTTATTTTCAACGCGTTTCTATCCCGTACGACCAAAAGGTAACTCCAAACGCTACAAAATTTGAAATCCCATAATAATAAACTATTACAGATCCAATGGAACCAGTTTCGTCGGATTCTGAGACTGTGCCCCAGAAGGCTATTTTAACTCGTCGATTAAATCGAGCGATTTTCAAAATCGTCGAAATCGTTTAAAATTTCCATTTTTGAAACTTACTAACTCCATTATAATTCAAATAGAATTTATATTCATATTAGAAATCATTCTAATTTATATTAAATCAAAATTCAATTATTTACATTATTTCCATATATTAATTTTCACTATTAAATTAATATATAAATTTCCAATTTTAAATTTATCGACTTTTAATTCCATCTAGAAATCCAATATTATAATTCAAATCTAAATATAATTAAATAAATTTTTAGAAATCATTTTCATCCACAATCACACCAGATTCACCTATTTACCCAATTTTCAAATATCAATTTACTATTTTACCAAATCAAATAAATCGCTATATTTGGAATTTTAAACCATTTCAGAAATCCTTCCATATTCAAAATCAATTAATAAATTCAAATTCAACTTTTAAAATAAATTAAATGTTCAAAACTAACGATCAAAATTCCGGGTCGTTACATTCCTCCCCCCTTATAAAAATTTCGTCCTCGAAATTTGCTAAGATAGGAAAAATGCTCCTAAACCCATTAACTTATCCAAAATCCACTTAGTCAAATCCTACATTCACTTCCTTAACCCGTTAGTTTTATCCAAAACAATTATCTTTCATTTCTAACTCAAAACCCTTTTATTTCAACTTCAAATCAAAAACCAACTTTTCCTAGTTAACAAAAATTTTCCAAAACCTTTCAAAAATTTTCTAACTCCCTAATTTTCCAAAATTTTTTGACAGCGTCTCCTTTGTACGGAGAGCCTTTTACAATATCACAAATATGATAAAAATATATACATCAACCCACACGGTCGGAAAACAAAATATATAACAATATATTATCATTTACTTATTTTATTGCGTAGGCGTACCTCATATTAGCGTTTTTAAGCGAGCGGCTTATTTATATGCATTTACGCAACCCAAATTCTATCCAACAGCTTCATGTACCTGTACTTACTCAAAATAAGCACATAAGTTTTCATAAACATGAAATTTTATAACATTTCATTCCTTTAACTAGCCAAAACATATGAACTTCATAAACCAAACATGCCAAACATATATTACAAGCAATTTATAATGTTCCAACACTAATTTAATTTCTTTCCATGGGTCCATATATCATTTATATCCTTTCACTCAATTCGAAATGATTTACAACCAAATTTATTGCATTCATTTCATATTTACAACACCCAACGCATATTCACTCCAATATGATTTATATGTGCTTTACTTGCATAAATTCACTTTTATTCAATTTCAAATTGATTCGAAATCAATTCATTTGCATTCATTTATAATTCACTTTCATTATGCAAAACCATTTTCTTAAGCTTCCATTTCATACTTTTAAATTGACTCTAAATCAATTTATCTATTTTCCTTCTGATTCCCATTTATGCTATTCACCAAACTTTGTTTCGCTACATGTTGTATTAAACAACATTTCAATCTATGTTAATTTTATTTATGAATCCATTCCATAAATAATCACTTAAGTTAAATTTCCATTGCAACCAAGTTCTAATTTATTTTAAATTGAATCTCATTCAATTTATTTGCTTTCATTTACTCAGCATATCCAATTTATACTATATCATTGGGGAATCATTCCATGTAAACCAATTCTAGAACAATTTATTATATCATAACATGGTTCATGCACTTTCATTTCCATTAACTTTATTTCCAACTTATATTACATCCTTTCCATTCACTTCATTTAATTCACAAAGTGTTATCCACTTCATTTTGTAGTGAACAACATTTCATTTCAAGCTAATTTATTTATAACCCATTTTACAAAATTATCCCAAGGGTTTTATTATGAACATTCCACAATGTACTTAAGTTATATTCACCTTTAAAACTTAAGTTCATACACAATCTATACCCAAAGTCATATTTCAATTCATATTCAATTCATTTACTCTTAAATTGAATTCATTCCTTGTTATCAAATACTTAACCATTTAACATGGTTATACGTTTTCACTTTCCCAGTTTAACAAGTTACACCAACTTAGTTTATTTACAATTCCTTGAATTTTCCACTTAAGTTTACTCACATTCCACATTTATAACATATAGTTATATAATCACTTCACAATTCATATTTACATTCACTTTACTCAATTTCTAATTTACCCTTCATTTAAAATTCAATTTTTAGGAATTTTCATTCTTTTACCATAATATCAACCCATTTTCATTTTGGTTTTACCATGTCATTTCTCCATTCATAAGTTCAAAAACTTACTTACTTAAAATCTTATATTGCTCAACTGAGTCCAATTACATTTTATAATCATAACTCTGGATTCATATATATATATATATCACTTAATAGCTTAAGTATATCCATTTCATTCAATAATTATAACTTATAGTGACATAACCATTTTACATTTCAACTTTATATTCCATTCAATACAATTCCAATTCCAATTTTTATTTAACTTATCTTAAGTTAAATTTCAATTCTTAATACTCATTTTAACTTCCTCAAGCTAAATATTAATTCGAGGATTAAAATTTACATTTTCCTTTCTTTATCTATATCCACCCCAAATTATAAGTTCTGTAACTGATTTTATCTGACTTTACAATTCATTTAAATGGAAATCCTAGAATTTAATTTCCCGGTTTTATTTCAAATTATTTGAAATCATAAATATACATATATTCACTTTTGTATATCAACCATGCTGCCGGATTGTTTTTTAAAACAACTTGGTTTTGCCCCAAAACAATTTTCCTTTGGAATTTTCTAAAACAAACTTGTTTATCAAACAAGTCCAAAACAAATAATCACAGCCAATCTTTATGGTAGCAATCCATCACTTAGAAACTTGAAAATGAATACTGATGATGTGGCCATCATCACCAGGATTATTTTCCAGCGACTGAAGTGAGTTTAGTGCTTCCTTACTTCCAAAATTCATTTTAAAACAATTTCTATTCCAAAAACATCTTTTTAATACTACTCCACCGTTCCTCACAAACCATTTTGGAAAACATTTCCAAAATTTTCAAGATTTAAAAATCCCAACACTTGATTCATATTCATTTTAACCCATTTCCCAAAATTTCCAGGATTTAAATTCTGGTTTAAATCCTATTTTAGTTATACTCCTTTGTATAAATCATTCTTATATAATTTATATTTGGTTATATAAACCATTTCAAATTTAATAATCTTATTTGATTATAATATTAACAACCAAACATTCCAAGCATTTATAGTATAATAATTTCAGAAAAGTATTTCTTTTATATCAAAATATAATTTTGGATAAAATTATTTTCATTTACCCACTTTAAAACAATACCATGTCGGTTTACCTTGTTTAAGAGTTTAGAAACCCCTATCGATACGGTTGTACTTCCCGTACCGACCAGAATTCATAAACACTAAACAGATAAGTCAACACAATATAAAAAAAATTTATATTCACTAACAAATACGCGCTCATAGCTATTAATACACTCAAACTCTTTCTAGAGTACTACTGACTCTATCTCTAATGAGTAATCCCCACCAAAACCTAGGTATATCGCCGACCTAAGCTCTGATACCAACTGTCCTGACCCGCCCTTTTCGACCCTCGAAATCGACATAAATACGCTCATTGTATAACATGCCGAACGATCGAGTGCTGGAAAGACAGATTGTTGAGGGGAAGAAAATAGGTAGAAGAAGAAGAAACTAAACAAAACAGAATCTCACAGCGGACTGAACAACATATAGTATGAATAGTGCTTTATACAAATCAAAAACTGTAATATACATATCTCACATTAGAGTACACAAATCAATAATTACCTGCCTGGACAGTTATAACAACCTGCCCTCACAATTTCTGGTAATTTCAACAAAACACTACAGCGGAAATAAACAAGTACGAGAATACGTCTCGGTCTCCAGCTCGTCTCCTTAGCTCCATAGTATCCTAACCTGAACCTGAAATACTCGGTCTGACCCGAGCATTATAATAAAATAACACTCAAGTCAGTCTGGGAAACCAGCGTGAGAAAACACACTCAATTTTAATTACTAATGTTTCCAAAATCCTTTGAAAATCAAAGGTATCTCGTAGGACCGTGCCACAAATAAACACGACGGGTTTTTACCTTACGATAACCAAAACATTTCATATCAAATCCTATGATATTATAATAGTGTCTAAGTACGAATACTTATTCAAATAGCTGAAATTGTTACATTAATTAAATTCTAGTATACTAGGCTTTACAATCAAAACCGTAAAGGCACGTATTGGAGAATGGATTCCATACGAATGACTAGGCACTGGGGTAGCACCTGTCACAGTACACGTCTAGAACAACGTACCGAGGACCATGCTGGGATCCCCTGCAACACAAGATCGGACTACCCCTAACCTGGATAGATCGAATATGCTATCACCCCGGGTGTTCCCACCCTTTTCCAAGCTCCTTCCATAAATCGTAGTAATAATATCCGAGGGTATCTAGAAAGGTGATAAACATACCCTACTTGGGTGCGACCCACTTAGCCTTGCTGCATCCCCCTGATTTTCTGTCATTCCCGGTTGATGAGGCTAGAGGCTACGATTACCATTTTATAAATATTCAATTAGAAAGCTCATTGTCCTCCAATGACAATGTACTAATACCATTCATCCATACTAGTCGGTTCCGTGTCCGAATGGAACCGAAGGCACTATTCCAACTACATCCATTTTGGAATCACCCTCAGGATTAGTAGCGAATAGCCCTTGCACTTCACTGCTCCATCTTCGACTCCATGCTCTCGCCTTTATATCGAAAACGTTCTCGTTGGGTCGAAGTGGTTTTCGGATAACAAATCTGATCCCGGTCTCTTAGAAACAACGTTCGATATTTCCGGTAAACTCAACCTCGGTTCTTTAGGAAATAAACAGACGAAGATAAGATCGGATATCACCTCGTAACCGTTAGTGGATGGATTTCCTTATCAACATTCTAGAAGAACGAAAACGAGTTTATACGTACAGTATAGCACCTCGAATGGTAACTGTACCACATAATCCTGTGCTTTTTCTAGATATATCCAAAGTTATATTTAGGTCCAGATTTGATAGTCGATTATTTAACTATCAATTAAACAATCAATTCAACCAAATACTTCATTTCACTGAAAAACACCAAGTCTTATTTAATTTAAATTATAAATAAATTAAATCTCTTTATCCAAATGTATATACTTATCTTATCAAATTTAGTATATTCACAAATCATCCTTTTCAAAAATATTTGAAAACCCTTTTAAATTAATGAGGAAAGTACCACTGTAGTATCAATCCATGGATCACAGTTCAATGGTAACGTCTCCATCCCAGAGAAATCCAAGACTTAACTGCAGGCACTCACCGCCTCCGATTTACGCCACGCGAGTATACATTTTCTTTCCGAAACTTAATTTAAATGTTTCTTAAAAATAATGCTTATAAATTCTAAAATAAATTTCCAGGTTTAATCTAGGCAAATCTACTTAAATAAAAGTTATTATTCAAAACCATGTTAATATTTAACAATTACCTTTAAAAATAACAATGCTAACTAATCCTTAAATAATAATAAATCTTTAACGATCATTATAAAATAAATAATTAAAACTTAAGTATGCCTTAACAATTTAAAATAATTAAATAACTAATTTCTAGAATATTTTTGACACTTTTAAAACTTTCGTATTAATAATTAAAAATCCTCCTTTGTAAACAAATCCAAATTCTCGAGTCTAATTTCACTTCGTAAATTTGGAAATCTTACTCGAACTCCAGTATAACCAATTTTATACTTAATTCCAAATTCACTTCTATTCTTCCGAAATATTTAAAATCTCAATTTTAAAACCTCCTTTTATTATTAAATAAGTACCACTTAAGAATTTATTGTTTAAAATTCTTTTATAAATTTTATTCCAAAATCTCTTTTCAAAATAACCCTATTTAGTTAAGTACAAATTTCAAAACCATTTATTTTATCCAATTGATTAATCCAAAATTCTTTTTAACATTTTACTTCAAAATCCTTTTTAAAAATCTTCCAAATTCAAACCATATTTTTATTGGTATTTTAAAATACCAGAAATCAAGGCCAAACAACCATAGCATCCAATCAATATAAATTCCACAATAATCTATCATAGATTATTCCAACAGAACATATATCACTATATATGAAATTAAATTCAACATTTTTGAGGAATCCAGTTGGATCCCTCCAACCTATTTACCTACATCCACAGATGCTATCACAACATAAAAATACCAATTCCACTTCGAGGTGGAATATCGCGGTATATAGGGTCATCCACTATTATGCGGGGCGCATAGGGTCTCGTCTGCTATATATATGCGGGGATATCAATCACTCCAATATATATATACTACTATATATAATATCACATCCAACTGATAAAAATGCATCAATTTAACCAATCAAACATTTATTAATTTTAACTATTTAAAATTAAGCCAGAAGTCCAAAATTGAGTGAGATTAACTCACCTTGAGTTTTAATTCGCCAAACGCTCTAATTTTAACTTAAATCGAACACTTTCGATTTAACTTAAAATTTTCGCTCACTCCAAACATCTCCAAAACTGCTCCAGCGCGTAGTGCTTATCGCTGCGATTCCGCCGCCGCCTATTTCGTCCGATTCTGACAACGTATGAAAGAGTTACGCTATTTTAAAGATTTCATAAATCTAAATATAATATATTTTACAAATTTTAAATTTTTATTTTACTTGACCCAGATCTGGCCGTTCATTCTGTAATTCAAAATCAAGGCCGCCGATTGCTTTCTTCCTCTATCACGTGCCCAGTCGAACGAAGAACCCAACGTCGCATAACACCACCGATCGTCGTTCCTCCGTTATCCATCGAGACAACGATCAAAGGCCTCCATTCGAAAGCCCCTCGTGCCCCCCACCTTCGGCCAAAAGCCGACCAAGCTCGGTCCACCATCGGCCTCGAAAGACGTGCTCGAACCCACGACCTTCCCCTTCGATCTGCCACCTCCTCGAGCCACCGCAGCCAAGATCCATTGTTGGATACGTCAGGCTCGATGAGCTCTTCCATTCCCTAGTTGGAGATTTTCGCTATAGGTGAGTGGATTTGAAGAAAAATCGAGGAGAAGAACGCAACGTTTTCGGCCATTGAAAACAATAATGGCGGCTAAGTTAGTTTTGCTAGGGTTTCACTGTTTGAGGTTGTATATATACGCGTATACACAATATTTTATTATTATTTCCAATCTTAACGTGCTTTTTCAAACGAACACCAAACGAAACGTGCCGCCTGGCTTTTATAATGTTTTACCCCTATTCCGAACACAATGGAACAGGTTTCAGGGCCTAATTCGATCGTATGTGGAAGATAGCTTTTTGAATTGAATTAAAATATTAAATTTTCGATATTTATTTTCAACGCGTTTCTATCCCGTACGACCAAAAGGTAACTCCAAACGCTACGAAATTTGAAATCCGATAATAATAAACTATTACGGATCCAATGGAACTGGTTTCGTCGAATTCTGAGACTTTGCCTCGGAAGGCTATTTTAACTCGTCGATTAAATCGAGCAATTTTCAAAATCGTCGAAATCGTTTAAAATTTCAATTTTTAAAACTTACTAACTCCATTATAATTCAAATAGAATTTATATTCATATTAGAAATCATTCTGAATTATATTAAATCAAAATTCAATTATTTACATTATTTCCATATATTAATTTTCACTATTAAATTAATATATAAATTTCCAATTTTAAATTTATCGACTTTTAATTCCATCCAGAAATCCAATATTATAATTCAAATCCAAATAGAATTAAATAAATTTTTAGAAATCATTTTCATCCACAATCACACCAGATTCACCTATTTACCCAATTTTCAAATATCAATTTACTATTTTACCAAATCAAATAAATCGCTATATTTGGAATTTTAAACCATTTCAGAAATCCTTACATATTCAAAATCAATTCATAAATTCAAATTCAACTTTTAAAATAAATTAAATGTTCAAAACTAATGACCAAAATTCCGTGTCATTACATTTGCGACTCGCGGCTGGTGATGTATTAAGTTAGAGGAGACTTTCAGGCTAAAGGACAACGACTTGCCCTGTATTTTACCTGCGTTCAGAAGTAGTTGGCAGAATTTGAATACTATGATATTTCACACATCCCACGTGAGCAAAACGGAGAAGCTGATTCATTGGCAAATTTCGCTAGTACGGGCGATGTGCAACAGATAGGCTTGGTTCCAAGCGAGATATTACACACCTAGAGTATAAATATGATGGAAATTGATCAAGTACTGGAAGCGGAATCCGAGAGGGAATCATGGATGACTCCATTTAAAGATTATTTGTTGCGTGGAATCTTGCCTGAAAGGAAGAATGAAAAGCGACAAGTCCTTCGCAAAACTTCGAGGTATATTATGCAAGAAGGAACTATGTACAGAAAATGTTTTTCCGTTCCTCTACCGGTGTGTCGCTCATGAGGAGATAAAGCGTGTTCTGAAAGAAGTTCATGAGGGATGATGCGGCGATCAAACTAGGAGGCAAACTCTGGTGATGAAGATACTCCGTTACAGATATTATTGGCCAACTGTAAAACGGGATGCTGCTGATCATGTGAGACGATGTGACAAGTGCAAAATATATGTGAAAGTTCCAAGAGCTCCGCCAACAGAGATCACACGAACGGTCAGTCCATGGCCATTCGCTATATGGGGTATTGATATCATTGGCCCTTTACCAATCTCCAAGGATGGTGCGAAGTACACTATTGTCATGGTTGATTACTTCACCAAATGGGCCGAGGAAGAATTGTTAGCCACGATCACAACTAAGAAAGTGATCAACTTCGTTGTTCGAAACATCATATGTCATTTTGGTCTTCTATGAACTATCGTAACAAATAATGAAACTTAGTTCGATAGTCCTGAATTTAAAGAATTCGTCAAAGATATCGTATTGAAAAGAGGATTGCAGTGGTCGCTCACCGTCAAGCAAATGGGCAAGTTGAAGCTATAAACAAAATTATCAAGACAATTCTAAAAAAGCATTTGGAGAAGGCTAAAGGCAAGTGGGTGGATGAACTTCCTATGACACTTTGGGCTTACAGATTCACTCACAAGTCCGGGACTGGCCATAGTCCATTCGCTTTTTCTTACGGATCCAAAGCTTCTATCCCGGTGGAACTCGAAGTCCCTTCTCATCGAGTGACTTACTATGATCCCAAAATGAAAAAAGATCTTTTCTTGGAATCTTTGCACTTTAAGAAGCGCGAAGAAGCCGATTTAAGGGCCACAGCACACCGACATCGAGTCGCCCGATATTACAATACTAAAGTGCGACCAAGATCCTTCGAAGTTGGCGATCTTGTCCTGAAACGGGTTTTTCAGGCCCCGTCACACATGAATCCGACATGGGAAGGACCGTATGTCATTTACAGAGGCTTGGAGAAGGAACTTTCAAGCTGGTGACTGTTGATGGCCATACACTCCCAAGAGTGTGGAATAGTAAGCATTTACGATGCTATTTCACTTAGAACATTTCCATTGCATTTCAGTTATATTTGCTTTCAGTATTTGCTTTAGCATTTGATTTTTCAAATATGTAATAAGACATATTAGTTTTTTCTTTTCCATTTGGTGAATAAAGTCTCAAACTTCCTTTGCATGAATGATTGTTGTTGCATTATATGCTAAGAACATAACGAAATTGATTGATATCGAAATGTGTGAACAAGTTCCTGAAGTTCGAAATTGATTAATCATACTAATCCTCGATGGGATCAAACAAGATGAGCTTCATTAATTTGCTCAATTAACAGTTCCCATAGATGATTCAAAGGATGGGACATGTAATAAGTAACAAATGTCACCAGCAATCCGGAGATTAGAGAATTTCCTGCCCAGACTGTGGGACTAAAACGAAATCAAGGCGACCAAAAGAAGTGTAAACATCAAACGGGCATGATCCGACCGTCCATAAACAACTCTAAGTCCCCTGAGCGTGGACTAGAGTACAAACACAATTCGGTTGTGACTAACCACCCATCGACAACTATAAGTCCTCGGAGCATGGACTGGAGTATAAACATAATTCGGGTGTGACTGATCGCCCATCGTTAACTCTAAGTCCTTGGAGCGCGGACTGGAGTATAAATGCAATTCAGGTGTAACTGACCGCCCATCGACAACTCTAAGTCCCCGGAGCGCGGCCTGAAGTATAAACACAATTAGGGCGTGACTGACTACCCATCGACAACTCAAAGTCCCCGGAGCATGGACTGGAGTATAAACTCAATTTGGGTGTGACTGACCTCCCATCGACAACTCTGAGTCATCGGAGTGCGGACTGGAGTATAAACATAGTTCGGGTTTATTGACTGCCCATCGACAACTCTAAGTCCCTGGAGCGCGAACTGGAGTATGAACTCAATTCGGCTGTGACTGAATGCCCATTGACAACTCTAAGTCCCCAGAGCGCGGACTAGAGCAAGAACATAAACCAAGCGTGAACTGGCCGCTCGCCAAACAACTCTAAGTCCGCAGAGTGCAGACTGGAGTAGAAACACAACTAAATAGATGGATGGATGACGACCGTTCTCTATTCCACAAACTCCAACCTGAAATCGACAGGAGGAATACATGCTACTAAAAGCTGAATACGACCGGTCACTACAGCTCCGACTTAATGTTCTTTATGACTTAAGGCAACGACCGTAAGGAGGCCTTGAAATGAAGATAGTGAATTGTTAATAGAATTTGCAATCAACAATACAGGTACTCCGAAAGGGAAGTAATAATTTAACTATCAAAATAACATTCATGTGATGTCTAATCAAGAACAGAAAAACTTTTATTCACAAGTGCCAAAATTCTAGTACAAGTTATTTCAAAAAAAGAACCGGGATCCATAGTCGTACACCTACGACTAGGGAAAGAAATAATTATTCAAATTATGTACAATGATTTGAAGTAACGGTTACTTCTTTGACTTTCTTTCCCTTTTGAATTTTTTAGGGGTGGAGCCGCTCAAGTTTCTCTTCTAGGATCCTTTGCCACCTTTATGCTTGTGGAAGGAGGGATTTCACCAGGGATTGACCCATCCGGTGGAATAATTGCAATGGCACAAGATCAAGATCTTCGACTTCCACCTCGACGGGCTCTCCTTTAACTTCTCGCTTTAGCTTTTCCTCCTCCTCAATCCTCTCCTTCATGCTGGTTTCAGCAGTACGCTACGAAGCACCAGTAATTATCACATCATCAGGGTCATCGGTCGGGAGCAGAACTTCAATTTTTTCTTCCTCAAGAGCCCCGATGATTTAGGCATCAGGCCCCGGAACTTCAACAGCAGCCGAGTACTTGGCCGCTCTTTCATGTTGTTCTGTAGCAGCGCCACTTTTGGGAGTCAGATCAGGGCCCGGAAGACCTGCAAAGTTTATCAAAACATGGATATTAGCTAAGGGCCATTCCGCATGAAGAACAAGAACTATTCGAGTATGAAGAAGTTTAGTATGATACCCGCAACCGTTTTACTTTCTGTCGTCGCCGCAGCGCCTCTTTCAAATATGGGAGATAACATTTGTGGTCCGAAGTCAGGCTTGTCCAGATCATAGCCGAGATTTTTCTTCGTATCATGAGAAGGTGATGGACCGGCTACTTGAGTAGGAGAGGAACCCTTAGGATCAGTTCCAGAAGACTCAACAATATCCTCTCCATCTTTAGTAGGTATAGAAGCTTTGGAAAATTGAAGTTTAGCGGCAGCCAGATCCGACGACTCGTTTCCTCGAAGAACTTCTCTCACTAGTTCTTCTTTGTTAAATTTGACTTCTCCCAACTCTTCCTTCTTTATCTTGACAATGTGCTCCTAGGCTTCGGCAAGTGATTCGAGGTAACCCTCGCCAAGAAAGCTTAAGTCACAGTTGAGCAGGACCTTCGCATTATATTCGATAATTAGTGGATCGAACAAGTCCTTAATTTCATTCCTACCGGACTCGATCGTAGCCTCCACCTGGGATTTGGCCTGTTCAAGTACTTCTCTTCTACCCTGTTCTTGGGCTTCTTCCTTTAGAGCTTTGATTTTCGCAAACTGTTCGTCGAGTTTTGTTTTCAAGCTCCTTGCCTCGACTACTTTTTCGCAATATTTCTGTGACTCCTCTTGGGCCTTAATTTTCTCATCCCTCACTTTCTTTAACAATTCTTCGAGCTCCTCAATGCGGCGAGCTATAGTGTCTTTCTCCTTTTGCAAGGAGTCCTTTTCTAAAGCAAGTGTACCGCTGTGTTGAAGCACCACGTCAAGTTCCTTCATGTGAGAAGTCTCCAGGCGACTTACTGCCTCTGATGTCTCCTTCCTGTTCTTTTCAGCATCTGCAAGTTGGGTCTTGTATTCAAGCAACTTAGCATCCTGATGCTTGATTATATCCTTGTCGTGAATAGCCTCCAACTTGAGATGATCAATTTCGTGCTGACGCTCTATGAAGACTTCGGAAACTTTCTCGACCAAATGAATGAATGAATCGTGCTGTATGAATATGTCGTTCACGCACGCTAATGAGCTCTCTTTGACATGTCAAAGAATAACATGTATAGAGGGGAGGAATTTGAGTCCATCAAAGCAGATCTTCGAAAAAGTGGCTTTAAGTTCAGCCAACTTTGCAGCTGCAGAGGAGTCGGGAGCAGTAGCTGGCGGAAGTGGATCAGAAGTGGCAAGAAGATGCTTGCCAGATTAGCACTCACGTGACTGCCTTGAAGTAGAAGAGCAAGAATGTTGCTCGTGAGGCGCAGCGGCATGAGCGCCGCGATAAGAGGATTTTCTATACTATGAGAAGGAGGGTTAGAATGTTCATCATGACGAGATGCATGAAATTAGGACTTCTGCTTAGAGGAGGAAGAAGACTCCCTCAAATAGTAATCTTTGACATGTCCTTCATCTTTCTCTCTACGTCGCACGGACTCAGAGTCCCGACTTGGGCGATGATTAGCAGAACAGCTTTGCAAGCAATCGAAGGTGCGTAATTGAGACATTGTACCTGTGAAGATCAAATAAGAACATGTTAGAAGTTGTCGTACGAGAGATCAATGACAAGTGTATAGTAGAATGCAAGTGATAGTGAGTGTCCTAGTGTTCCCCCAACGTACCGGTAACAGTAGCTTTACTCATGGGTGTGCTCTCCCCTCTATTAGAAGGTTGGGTGCCTTCACCGCTCCTCGTAGGAAAGTTAAGTCCTTCGAAATTTATATTTGGAAAGTCATAGAACTTAATATCGTCTAGAATTTGGAGATTGGAGAGTCCTTTTAACGAGCTTTCCAAATGCTGAGAAGACGATTCCTCTTCGAGAGGAGTAATAACGAACTCCGGGTCTGATGCAGTTTTTCTTCTGCATAGCCGGTAAACCAACTTCTTCTTTCTTTTTGGAGGTGTTTGCGATTGCCTGACCTGCGACGGTCCAACCATCGACGCTTTTCCAAGGCCTGCATCATCATCTCCCGGCCTGTCAGCTTGAGAATCATTGATTTCACCCTCCTTTATATCTTCCTAAGTCCCCTCAGCATGGGGCATGACGAGGTTGTTTGTTTCTTCTCTTTGTTCGACAACGATCTTAAAACTGCTTTGCTTTCGGGGAGTCTGATTCTATGACTGTCTTCCAACAGGCCGAATAAAGATAGCAGTTCGTCAGTCATAAGGAGTTCAATATCTCGGTCCTCAATGGGAGTAGCATGGATGGCGATGACAGACCTAGAATACTCGACACCTTCGGGACATGGATGAATACCTAAAAGAGCTTCGAATGTCAGTATATTCAATGGAGAAATAATGACTTAAGCCATTGAACTTAAGAGAAAAGTGGAAGTGCCACTTACGTCCTTCTAACCATCTTCTTGCAAATCCGGGAGGACATCGCATGTAGAACCATTCATGCTTAAATAATGAAATCTTGTTCCAAGTGCCTGTCAGGACTTGGCAGTTCGGCGAAGGTTTAAGGAAGATGTAAGAAGGGCTTCCTAATCGTTTTGAAGTTATAGATAAATATGATGTCTTTGGGAGTTAGCAGATGGAACAGAACGTTCATTAATAAGTGGAAAGTCCCGTGAATGAAAGTGTAGCTGTTGGGATACAACTGAGTAGGGGCGATCCTAAGATTCCTCAGCATCTCACGGACGAAGGAGTTAAAAGGTGGAACGCATCCAGCCCAGCACATAAATTTGTTACACGCTGTATATCCGGCGGGGGCAAGTGAGGTCTATCTTGCCACGTAGGAACTAAAACATCCTCAAATAGAATACCATGGATGGAACATAATCGACGAAGAGCAGCTTCACCGATTTGAGAAGCTTGTGAATCGATGGGGTTATCCAGGACGATGGCACCCTCAACGGCATCAGAAGCAGGGCTGATGGTCTCCGTTGAAAGAACTAGAATGTCGGAAAAGAGATTAATTTAAGGATTAAAAGCTTCCGGTTGTTTCGCATAATGGCTTGGAAAGGCCTTCCAAATATAGTGGCAGAACTTGATTTTGCTTCAGAACCGATGCGTTTCGCCGTTGAATCAGAAGACATGTAGGTTGAACGTTTCGTGCATCTGGAATCTGTGTCAGCTATACTCAGTAAACAAGCGAGATTAGAATAATAACTTGTTCCCCCCCCCCATGTTAAGTGTGAACTAGTGCAGTGCAGTGTGAAATAAGCATAAATAGTTTGAATCAGAAAAGCAAGGATAAAACGATGAGACTTGGAGTTTTGTCCAGAGAGACCATCATCGTGATCATCATAATTGACAAGAAAGTTGATTAGCAATGGAGGATTTGGGATGTATGGATCAGCATATTGAATTATGAAGACTGTTATCTAAGTTCGTTAGCAAATTTATTACTTAGTCTAGATTGAGAAGTCCGGAGGTTTGATCGTTTAATCTTAAGTTCGACAGTCCAAGTATGCAAATCGCATTGTCCTTTGTCATCATATATTCAGTCAAGGCAATATGATGTTAAATGCTCGAATGAATTAGATTATATTGGTCTTTAAGTGTTAATACTAATCCCTTCACTCTATGCCGATCCCTTTCCCCAGCCATTTTATACCGATCCCTACTCCAGGCCAGACAATACTGATCCCTCAACTTAAGACATTTACACCGACCCCTCATCAACAATACAACCTACCGATCCTTTTCCACAAACACTTCCTACTGATCCCTCATCAGTAGAACTTCCTACGGAACCCTTTTCTTAAACCTGTTCACACCGATTCCTCACTAAATTATTCTCTACCGATCCCTTTCATTCAATCTCACACCGATCCCTCTCCAACCAATTATGGAACACAACTCTCCCTCATCTCTTTAGCTACAAAACACCCTCTCAGTCGAACCCTACTTCTCCATCTCCTTCTCCTTCTTCTTCCTCTCCTTTACCTTATTTCCTAATGCAACCCATCAATCCATCTGCCTAAAAAACACTCGAACCCATCACCCTATGCTTGCGATAAAATCTCACAATTCACAACTTAATTGCATGATTAAAGGAGAAGTCATACCTATATATATATACTGAGTTAGGATAAAGGCGAGCGTTCAAGTTTGTGAATTGAAGGTGGAGGAAAGACGACTTTGAAGAAGTGTTTGATTTCGTGTTTCGATTTAATCTTCAGGCTGGATAATTTTCGTTCGTTAAAAGATTTGACAATGCCCAGGGTTCGGTAGAAAAGCTTGTGCGTGGGTAGGGAAAGTAAGGATTATAAAGTTAAAAAGTGTGATGGAAAGGAAGAAGACTTGTATATATATATATATATATATATACACCTATGGCGCATGAACCGGTCACAACAGGTGGAGCAAGTAAAAAGTGAAAGGGGATCGGTATTGGGTCTTGCTGATCCCTATTCGCGTGTACCTGGCAAGGGGTTAGCATGTCGAATGCTGATCCCTCCGTAAAAATAAAGTAAAAAAGGGGGGATGATGAATGATTATGAAGGATCAACTGTAGACACGACCATATGGAATATTATAAAAATTGGCAATGACCTATGGACCTTCGAACACGTCAAGGAGCCAATAACAGAAATGTTATGTGAATATGCATGGGAACGATTTGAGAATTTAAATTTTTGAAATCAATTGAAATTGCAATCAAGCATGAACTTTCAAGTTCGAGATCGGATCAGATAAAAGGAGGCCTATAAATCCCGAATGTGTATATGCTAACGAAATATGTCATCGGAGTTTAATTATTGAAAGTCGATAAAGGGATAGCAATCAATTAAGAAAATGGATGGACATTTTTCCGACAATTCAAACTTTTTTTGATTCAAAGCACGTCATGTTACTCACAATACGTACTTCATGGGGCAAGTATTACCCGGTATTCTGACCCGGCTATATTGGACTGATCACGCAAGACAGATTCAACAGTTATAAAAGAAGGATGACCATGAAGCAATGGTTATAGGATCTGGAAATAGAGTTCAGATTGTGACATAAAGCCCAGATTGAACGGAGTTGGTAGATGGGCTATGGAGGATGCTAAAAATATGGGAATTAGCTTGGATTAGCAAGAGATCGGCATAATTACTTAGGTGGATAGTTAACATGGATGGAATATTAGAGGGATCAGTATAGGTAATGAGGCCTAGTTCAATATGACTCGTCAGCACTCGAGGGATCGGTATAGTGTTCTGGAGGATGAGATGGTTCGACATAGTCTGGTTGAAGTAGATGGATCGGCATTGTGTTGAGTAAGAGGAGGGATCGATATGTTATGATGTAGACCAAGGGATATATGCGAGCAAGTAAGAATCGGCATAGTTGCATTAACAAGAGGGGTCAGCATTATTGGTGGTGTTTGGCTCTATATGTTAAATTATTAGAGGGATCGGCACGATGGGACATCAGACGGATCAGCAAGTAAAGCATGTAACTAAATAAAGGGGATTGGCATTACAATAGGGTTCAGAGAGTACGAACAAATGGAGGGATCGGCATAATCTAATATGGAGGGATCGACAGAGATAATTCTAAAGTGAATTCGAACCAAAGAGTAAGAAAAAACTAGAGCTCCACTCATCCAATCAACATGAAATTTAGAGAGCCATTACATCTAAGCATATAAGAGCTACCATAGGGATCGCTGCCCCCAAATTCAATAAATGGAGGGATCGGTACCGATCCTTATCCATTGAGATTTGGGCCTAGCGCACCCTATGGTGGGCCCACATGGATGGAGAGGTCCTGTTGCCGAAGTTCCAAACAAATTGGTAGTCACCTTCACCTATAAATACAGGCTTAGGGGTTTATTCTGAGGATCTCTAAGCTGCTGATTACATAACACTTTTATTGTAATCAACTTCCTCCATTATTCTCCTACCACTTGCTGTTTCTTATTGGAATCAAGATTAAAGTGAATCAATAAAAATAATATTCAAAGTGGACTTAGGCAATCAATGCCGAACCACTATAAATCTTGTTGTTCTTGATTTCTGTTGTGATTTGCTTATTGTTTTGATATATTCCTCTGTTTTCATTTATTTTCTTCATTCTGGTGTTTGTGGCCAATTTGGTTGCAAACGGATACTTTCACTTATTCTTTCAAATATGTAGTATATGATAATTCGAGTAACAAGGACGAAAGGAGTTAGTCCAACCAGTAGTATTTGCATTGATATTAAATATGGTATTGTTACATTTTGGGATTTGTATTGTGTCATTGTGTTTTGGTTAACTTTAATTAGAGTGCATAGTGGAAATTTATCTATCAGTTTTGCTGAGTGCATTGATTATGGTTTCATATGTTTATTTAATTATTGAAAATGGGTATTGAATTTAATTTTGAATATGGTTTGGTAAATATTTAATTATATTTATTAAAGCAATAAAATGAATTCAATTATTGGTTTATTCTTATCAAAAATAAATATGAATGGTGTTTGTTTGATATTATAAAATGTCTACTAAAATGGTTTATTGATTAGTATATTAATATTTATGTGTTTGTTTAAAGGCTGTTTGAAAATGTTTTGATGTTACCAAGTGTTAGATGGAAATAAGGACTTTTAATATATACAAATGTAGTTTATTATTATTAAATAATTTTGGTAGCCAAACGATTATTTTAATTACAAATCTTTTGAAAAGTATACATCATAAGTATAGTAATAAGATAAGGATTAAAATAAATTAATAAAAGCTTTATTGAAATGAGTATACTAAACAATTTTTGAAAATAATTTTAATATATATTTTTGAAATAAAGCTTGTGTTAGTATGTCCATTAAGTGATTTAAGAATTCTAGTCGATGGGCTGGCCAACTCTAGCGATAGGTGTTCCTAAAACACTAGAACGAGACATCTAGGCACATTATTTTGAAAAGACATAAATATGTTGAGTAATATTTTTTTGAGAGAAATGCGTGATCCTCTAAAGTAGAGGAGAGCACACATGCACATAAATATATATATATATATATATATATATATTTCACCAAAAATAAAGGAGTTGCCAATATGCCTGGTAGGTAACAACATCATAACATAAAATTATACAGTGTGAGATAACAACTCTACAAGTAAAGGTAACTTCTCAAATGAGTTCCGGCAATGCCACCCTCCATTACACTTCAGTATCGAACTCCAGTAAGGCCACCGCCCGATAGTGAAGTGTAGAAGTACCCTAAATAAGCCATGACGCATCCCAACGTATAAGTGAAATGGACAAGTAGCTCCACTAGTGAATGAACACTTGTCAACTAGCTCTAACAATCTGGAACCAAAAATCTATACCAAGAATCTTGCAGACAGCGACTCTGAAACTCTATAAGCAGTACACCCGCGACCCTGCAAATATTAATCCTACACCAACTTCAGCCTGAACCTATACCTGTAGAGAAACTAAACGAAAATGTAAGAATAATACAATGCATATATATGTACATAAATAAAATTTATATACATATATCTGCATTGATAATAAATTATGAAAACTGTTACTTATACTATAAACCAACTATGAATATATATGCAAGATAAATAAAAGTCAATCTCAATAAACAAAATACCAATTTTCTTCTATGTAAAGAAACAGAGGTCGTGATATCAAAAGTCTTATATTTCTACAAAATATAAATTTTAATACAATTATATCTAATATAACAACAAAAATAATACTAACTCTATGTTCCTGCGACCAATCTGCAAAAATATCTTTGGAATTCGAATAAATGCTAATGCTAAAGTTATCATTACTAAAAAAAATTATTTTTCTTTTAAATAATTCGATGTTATTTTAATATTATTAAGATATTCTTTGAAATGTTTATTATTTGTCAATTTATATTTTGGATTTAAGATCATATTAAAGCAAAATAAAGCGATTGTCATAACCAAATTATCAATATGACTATTATCATTAAATAATCTCTGATTTCTTTCAAACCAAATAAACCAACAAATTATAGTAAAAATAGTGTCAAGTATAAATCTATTTTCACTTTTTACTTTAAATCTTTATTCCAGTAAAAATGACAATCATTTACCTTAGTAATAAAAATAAAGTTGAAATTTTTAAAAGTATTATTAAGTATGTAATAAGTATCCTTACATTCCTAATATATATGATTAATATTTTCTAAGTGCATGTTACAAAATGTACATTTATTATCAAATGGTAAATTCTTTCTTTTTAAAAGTTCAATGGTATTTAACTTCCCATGAATGGTCAACCACATATGAATATTAGCTTTCGGTGGCGCATTTACTTTCCATAAAGATTAAAGTGTTATTAATAATGCCCGAATAATTTAGAAATTTATGTGATGAGTTAGAAGCGAATCTCTTGCTTTTATCCCAATCCCAATCAATAATATAATTTCCATTATCAATATTATAAAAATTCAGTCTTGCATATAATAAAGCATATTGCCTTAGAGCCGCACCTTCTAATATTCTATTAAAACTAAGGTTCCACGAAGAATCATGATCCGTGAAAAAATATCTTTAATTAAAGCATTTTTAAAATTAAAAGTTTCAAAAAGTTCTTTGAATTCCACTTTAAGTGGAATGGCAGATAACCAACAATCCAGAAGGTTGTATTATTTCCAGAATGTACTATCGTTTTAATACCAAGTTTAAAAATATCATGACATTTTAAAATTGATTTCCAAAAAGTAGACAAGTTATTATTAACAGTAGGTGTAATTTGATATAAATTATTACTACCATTATAATAACGTTTAGAGACAATTTCCTTCCAAACAGAAACATCATTTATACCTTTAAATTTCCACAACCATTTCCCTAGTAAGGACATATTCATGTTACATAAATTAATAACACATAGTCCTCCTTCCTCTTTCGATTTACATACAGTGTCCCAATTAACTAAACATTTTAAACGGTTGTTTGGATTATCACCACTTCATAGAAAATCCTCTCTTATTTTATCAATTTTATCTATTACCCAATCTGGGAATAGATGCATAGACATCCAATAAATTGGAAGTGTAGATAAAACTGAATTGATAAGAACTAGTATACCCGCTCTGGATAAAAACCTTCTATTCCATTTTGAAATTTAATTATTAATCTTATCTATTATAACTAGCTAGTCATCGTGTTTAAGTTTAAATGACGCAGCGGATATTACAAAAACAATGTCGATCGTTGAAAGTAGTAATCGGTGGATTGGAAGATACTGAAATGCCCAAATTCGTTGATCCGAAGATACCGAATTCTAGCTATCCCGAACTCGTTGATCGCGCACGATACCGGGTTCAAAGATCTTCAATTCTTCAAGCGTTGATCAAGCGCACTTGATTCCGCGAATCGGCTTCTACAATCGTTGAATCGAGCGCACTCGATTATCCGAAAGAGGAGATAGGAGATTACACTCAACTACCAATTTGGAATGAAAGCACAAAGCAATCAAAAGAGAATTTTATTCAAAAATCAACAACCTTTACAAATGACTCACACGGCCTATTTATAGGCGTTACAATTTTTCAACAGAAATCTCAAAAATTACAAGTACTTAGGTCGTGAACAACCTACGACCTATAATGGAGCGACCTAAAAAGTACACGACTTACCAAAGCATACGACATACAACAAACGACCTAAAAGATTACAACATAAGAAAGATACAACACATCATGTTTCATCACTTAAGTCGTTTCCGACCTATAACCTACGTCTTACGACTTAACAGGCCCCATGACTCAACAGCAGCGACATAGCTATCTTCGCGACTTAACTCTGGAGCGAGCGACCTAAAATGAACGGCATCTGTCTTGAGCGACCTAAGGGTGAACGGCAGATCTTTGATTCGCGACCTAAAGAAACTGCTTCCGAAAGACCTTCGCGACCTAAGTCTTCGCGACTTAAAACTCCACGACCTAGCTTAGGTCGTAACCTCTTAGCTCGTTCGCATGCCATCATGCTGAATCCTTTGACACGCATGCTGCTTTCAGTAGGTCGTAAGCGACCTAAAATAGCGTTAGGTCGTGAGCGACCTAAGACTTCATCCTCCAACGATTTATTCCCAAGTCCTAGCTCGTTACACTCGAACCCGTTAGGTCGTAGCTCTTTTCCAGGTGACATGTTAGGTCGTTCCCACGACCTATGCCTTAGCTCGTTGGGTTGTATGCGACCTAAAAACATGTTAGGTCGTTCCAGTATCTCGTTAGCCTGCAAAACTCTGGTAGGTCGTTGAAGCGACCTAAAAGCCTCGTTAGGTCGTATGCGATCTAACACTTCACCAATTTGGACACTGCCACTTTTTCCAGCATTACTTGCTCCCTCCTCTATCTCGCTAGGTCGTGAGCGACCTACGAACTCCTTAGGTCGTGAGCGACCTAGGCCTTTAACTTTCTGCGCTGCATCATCCTCCCCAGGTTGAGAAAAATTCGACCTCGAATTTGCACCTTCTTCTTCCACAACAGACTCACCCCCATGATATGGTATAAGATGTTTAACATTGAACACGTCAGACGTATACACATCATCCGGCAGCTTCAACTTATAAGCATTCTCATTAATTCGTTTTACAACTTCCACCGGACCAATTTTCCTGGCTTTCAACTTGTTATAAGCGCCTACTGGAAAACGATCTTTTGTTAACACTGCATAAACCATATCTCCTTCATTAAACTCAACATTTCGTCGTTTCAAATCTGCAGCTTGTTTATACTTCTCATTTGCTTTCTCCAATCGTTCCTGAACGATTTTATGACATTCCGTCAACCCTTCAGCAAAATCAGCAGCTTTCTTAACTGTCTTCTTTGATTGTGGCACTACCGTTAAATCCAACGGTCCCTTCGGTAAGCTCGAATAAACAATCTGGAATGGACTGAACCCAGTACTTCGATTCACAGCATGATTATGGGCAAACTCTGCTTGGCATAACTTCATATCCCAAATCTTCAGATTATCTTGAACAAGACACCTCAACAAGTTTCCCAACGATCTGTTTACAACCTCGGTCTGTCCATCCGTTTGCGAATGATAAGCACTACTAAATTTCAGCTTCGTTCCCACCATTTTCCACAAACTCAACCAAAAGTGACTCAAAAATCGAGTATCTCTGTCCGACACAATAGATTCTGGCAATCTATGAAGTCGATAGATCTCCTTGAAAAACAACTGAGCAACATGAACAGCATCCGCCGTCTTCTTACAAGCAATAAAATGAGCCATTTTCGAGAATCGGTCAACTACCACATAAATGGAATCATTACCACGCTGTGTCTTTGGTAATCCCAACACGAAGTTCATACTCACATCAACCCATGGTTTAGTTGGTACCGGTAACGGCATATATAAACCCGCATTAGTCGCAGTTCCTTTCGAAACTTGACAGATATGACATCTCTCAACAAACCTCTCCACTTCTTTCCTCATCGATGGCCAAAAGTAGGATTGTGAAATTAACTGTAAGGTACGGTCTCTTCCAACATGCCCTTCTTCATGTAACTCCTTGATAATCTTCATTCTCAAACTACCCTTCGGTATGCACAATTGATTTCCTTTGAACAGAAAACCATCTACCATCACGAAATCATCCGTCTCTCCCTCCTTGACTTTATCAACAAACTTTGCAAAGTAAGGATCATCGGTAAATAATTCTGGCAATAGTTCAAACCCCGCCACTTCAACCCTCAATGTAGTCAACAAGTGGTTTCTTCTACTCAACGCATCCGCAACACGATTCGTCACTCCCGACTTGTGTTTCACAACAAATGTAAATTGTTGCAGATATGCAATCCATGATGCATGTCTCGCTGAAATCTTGTCTTGCCCTTGCAAATGCTTCAATGCTTCATGATCAGTGTAAAGAACAAACTCCTTCTGAAATAGATAGTGTCTCCAGTGTTTAATAGATTGTACAACAGCATAGAATTCCACATCATATGTACTGTATCGCATCTTCGCTCCTGACAACTTCTCACTGAAATATGCAATTGGACGTCCCCTCTGACTCAGCACTCCTCCAATCCCAACCTTGGATGCATCAGTATGTAATTCAAACACTAACTGAAAATCTGGTAATACTAGAATTGGAGCAGACGTCAAAAGTTCTTTGATTCGCTCAAAAGCAACCCCGGCTTCCTCTGTCCATGCAAACTGTTTACCTTTCATGCAATCTGTAACAGGTGCCATCACACTACTAAAGTGTGGAATAAACCTTCGATAAAATGAAGCCAACCCGTGAAAACTACGAACTTCCGTTATCGTCTTAGGCTGCGGCCAATCTCTGATAGCCTCAACTTTACTCTGGTCCACCTGTATACCTTCCTTCGAAACAACATACCCCAGAAATAAAACACTATGCGTCATGAACACGCATTTCTTCGTTGAAGCATAGAATTGTTCTTGTCGTAATACCATCGGCACTTCTCTAAGATGATTCAAATGTTCCTCTGGACTTCCACTGTAAATCAGAATATCATCAAAATACACCACCACAAATTTCCCAATGAATGGTCGAAAAATCTAATTCATCACCCTCATAAAAGTACTCGGTGCATTGGATAAATCAAATGGCATGACCAACCATTCGTATAAACCCTCCCTGGTTTTAAAAGCAGTCTTCCACTCATCTCCTGGTCTGATACGAATTTGATGATATCCGCTCTTTAAATCAATCTTCGAAAATATAGTGGCTCCGCTTATTTGATCTAACAAGTCATCCAACCTCGGCATTGGAAATCTATATCTCACAGTAATTTTATTCAATGCTCGACTGTCAGTGCACATCCTCCACGTCCCATCCTTCTTGGGTACCAATAAAGCTGGTACAGCACAAGGACTCAGACTCTCCTGCACACGCCCCTGCTCAAGCAATTCCTCTACCTGCCTTCGCAACTCTTCATGCTCCTTCGGACTCATTCGATAATGTGGTCTGTATGGCAACATAGCACCTGGAACAAGATCTATCTGATGTTGGATATCCCTCAACGGTGGCAATTCCGTTGGTAACTCCTCTGGAAATACATCGTCAAATTCTTTCAAAACTGGTTTAACTTCTTCTGAAATCTCAACCTCTTCCTGACTCTCTCGCCCAATTAACAAAAACACTTCAGGTTCCTCCTCTACTTCCTTCACAAACTCTTTCAACGATAACAAAGTTTTGAGCTCTTCAATCTCCTCCAACTTGTTTTCCTCCTGTCGTCGCTTCTTTGGAACTAGAGTAATCTTTGTGCCTTCAAACATGAAACTGTAACTGTTGGTCCGTCCGTCATGCTGCACAGCTCGATCATACTGCCACGGTCTCCCCAGCAACAAATGACAAACGTCCATATCTACGACATCACACCAGATTTCATCTTTGTATTTCTTCCCAATTGAAAACTTCACACAAGCTCTACGCCCAACTTTCACTTCACCACCCTTCCTCAACCAAGCTAACTTGTATGGTTTAGGATGTTTCTCGGTTTTCAACTCCTACTTCTTCACCGCTTCTGTAGAGATAATATTATCGCAACTCCCAGCATCAATAACAAATTTACAAACTCTTCCCAGAATGGTGCATGTAGATTGAAAGATATTGTTCCTCAACCAACTACTTTCCTCCTCTTGCTTTGGTGTTAAACAACTTCTCCTCATCATCAATGCGTACCCGTCATCTCCTGACAGTAAGTCTTCTTCCTCAGCTGGTAAAGAATTAGAGCATTCAGCTTCTTCATCCTCATCCTCAACCTCAGCTATCATAGCTCTCTTCTTCGGCTTTGGACATTCATTACTTTTGTGACCCAATTCCTGACAATTGTAACATTTGAAACCGTTGTTAACCTTTGTCTTCTCAGCCTCCTTCACTAATGTTCTACTGATAGGTTTAGAAACATTAGAACTTCCACCAACACCCTTCGCTTGATTGTTAGAATTAGTAAACACACCACTTCCTCGTCGTCCCTGCTTCTCCCAAGCCAACGCTTTCTGATGTGCTTCCGCTACAGATCTTGGATCAAACATATTAACCATATCCTGTATCTGCATTCGTAATCCCCCAAAAAATCTAGCTGTCAGTTGTTCTTCCTTCTCCATAATATCATTCCTCGCAATAAGTTGATAGAATTCATCAGCATAGTCATTCACAGATTTCGTGCCCTGCCTCAAGTTCTGCAAACGTTGATACATCAAAGATTGATAATTGTATGGTAAGAACGTTGCTTTCATCAATTTCTTCATCTTCTCCCAAGATTCAACTTTTGACTTTCCCATCCGATCACGTGTAAGCTTGGTTTGCTGCCACCATGCCAAAGCTCTACCCCTCAATCGTGTAGCAACCAACTTCACCCTACGATGTTCTAGAACTTCTTTAAAGTCAAAAATCTCTTCAACATTAGCTACCCAATCTAGAAACTCCTCCGCTTGCATACCACCTTTGAATTCAGGAATTTCAGTCTTCATCCCCGACTCCCACTTGTGATCATACTCAGAGTAATTTCTTCCTTGGCCTCGTCCTTGTCCTTGAACACTACCACCATCATACTCCTCTTCAAAATCATATGTATATCGTTGTCGATCTCGTCCACCCATATCTCTACTACCATTACGCCTTCCACTTTCATCCCTTCTATCTACATTCCTTCGTTCTCGATCATTCACGTTCCTCCCACGCCCTTGATCATTTTCAACACTTCTGTCTCGATTGGAATGCGGTGAGACTCTACTTCCCCCATGGTTAGATTCCGGTGAAACCCTTCTCCGATTTTGATTCATTTCTGTCATAAGCTTCTCTAACCGGCCAATTCCTTCGTTAAGCTTTTCACTAAAGTTCTCATTGATTCTTTGCTCCATCTCATCAGCCTCTTCTCTTCGATACAAAGCTTCTACGTTTTGGTGGCGATTAGCTCTTCTTGGCGGCATACTTGAAAATTTCACAACTCTTCACACTTCAAAATTCAAACACAATTCCGACTTTGATCCAAAATGAAACGGATCGAAAACTTCCACTTTGTAGCAAATCGTGATGAACACGATGGACAAAGATTCGGCCTCCAATTCAAATCCGATCAAACAACTTCGAACAATGATGAACACTTCTTCCTCTCGACCAAACAACTACAACTTCAAAATGATTAGGCTCCAAGTCTCGATCTAGCTATGATTGGCTAGAACAGGCTCCGATACCAAATGACGCAGCGGATATTACAAAAACAATGTCGATCGTTGAAAGTAGTAATCGGTGGATTGGAAGATACTGAAATGCCCAAATTCGTTGATCCGAAGATACCGAATTCTAGCTATCCCGAACTCGTTGATCGCGCACGATACCGGGTTCAAAGATCTTCAATTCTTCAAGCGTTGATCAAGCGCACTTGATTCCGCGAATCGGCTTCTACAATCGTTGAATCGAGCGCACTCGATTATCCGAAAGAGGAGATAGGAGATTACACTCAACTACCAATTTGGAATGAAAGCACAAAGCAATCAAAAGAGAATTTTATTCAAAAATCAACAACCTTTACAAATGACTCACACGGCCTATTTATAGGCGTTACAATTTTTCAACAGAAATCTCAAAAATTACAAGTACTTAGGTCGTGAACGACCTACGACCTATAATGGAGCGACCTAAAAAGTACACGACATACCAAAGCATACGACATACAACAAACGACCTAAAAGATTACAACATAAGAAAGATACAACACATCATGTTTCATCACTTAAGTCGTTTCCGACCTATAACCTACGTCTTACGACTTAACATGCCCCATGACTCAACAGCAGCGACATAGCTATCTTCGCGACTTAACTCTGGAGCGAGCGACCTAAAATGAACGGCATCTGTCTTGAGCGACCTAAGGGTGAACGGCAGATCTTTGATTCACGACCTAAAGAAACTGCTTCCGAAAGACCTTCGCGACCTAAGTCTTCGCGACTTAAAACTCCACGACCTAGCTTAGGTCGTAACCTCTTAGCTCGTTCGCATGCCATCATGCTGAATCCTTTGACACGCGTGCTGCTTTCACTAGGTCGTAAGCGACCTAAAATAGCGTTAGGTCGTGAGCGACCTAAGACTTCATCCTCCAACAATTTATTCCCAAGTCCTAGCTCGTTACACTCGAACCCGTTAGGTCATAGCTCTTTTCCAGGTGACATGTTAGGTCGTTCCCACGACCTATGCCTTAGCTTGTTGGGTTGTATGCGACCTAAAAACATGTTAGGTCGTTCCAGTATCTCGTTAGCCTGCAAAACTCTGGTAGGTCGTTGAAGCGATCTAAAAGCCTCGTTAGGTCGTATGCGACCTAACACTTCACCAATTTGGACACTGCCACTTTTTCCAGCATTACTTGCTCCCTCCTCTATCTCGCTAGGTCGTGAGCGACCTACGAACTCCTTAGGTCGTGAGCGACCTAGGCCTTTAACTTTCTGCGCTGCATCAGTTGGTCTACTTAAAAAACCAAGATAATCAATGGGGAAGTTCATGGTTTTACAATTTAATGTATTAGCAACTAACCCCTCAACCTTATCAACGTCATTTAACATTAAAACTGAGCTTTTATCAAAGTTAATTTTGAGTCCTGAAAGAAGCTCAAAACTGTATAAAATGAATTTAAGTGCAATAATATGTTGAGGTAAATGTGAAATAAATAACATGGTGTCATCAGCAAATTGAAGAACGAAAAGACAATTACTTGTAATTTCACTACCTAAACTCCCTAAAGTTCCATTTTCTATAGCTTTTTTAATTATTCTAGCGAAAATATTAGCAGCAAGATTAAACATAAGAGGCAACAAAGGATTGCTCTACTATAGACCCCGCTTAGATTGTATTTATTAACTAGTACCACGTTAACCATAATACTAGAATTATCAGTTTTAAGCAATGTCATAACCCAACTTATCCATCTACGACTAAATCCTCTAGCCATTGACTTATCTTGAAGGAAATCCCAATCAACTGAATCAAAAGCTTTCACAAAGTCGACTTTTAAAAGAGCACATGTAATGTTATTCTTACAACAGTAATTAATGAACTCTTGAACAATTCCTACACCATCCGTGATGTTTCTACTCTTGATGAAAGCGATTTGTGAACAATCAATCAAATCATTCAATTTTAAATTAAGCATATTCTCTAAACCTTTAGAGATAATTTTAACCGAGCAATTAATTAAAAAAATTGGTCTAAAATCTTTTAAATTATTAGCACCTATTTTTTTACGCAATAGAATAATGTTTGCAAAATTAAATCTTCCTAATTGTAATTGACCATTATAAAATTCATTAAACATATTAATTAAATCATGTTTTAACGCATTCCAAAATTGCTTGTAAAATAAAACAGGAAAGCCATTCGATCCTAGAGCTTTATCGCTAGGTATATCATTAATAGCCTTTAAAATTTCCACTTCCGTAAAAGGATTATGAATATCATTTAGATTAATTCTAGATTCAATAGGATATAGCTCATTCCATCTAGCGTTTATTCCTTGTTTGTTTTTATTACCAAAAATACCTCTATAGTAATCGGTAAAAGCCTTACTTAAATCACTTTGATCAACTAATTCAACATTATTGACTAAAATAGAATTTATTGTATTGCTATGCTTTCTTCTGTTAGCCATGTTATGAGAAAAAATTGTATTATTATCACCTTCATTAATCCATTGAATTCTTGACCTTTTTTTCCACATTACCTCTTCTTTTAATAAAATTGAATTAAGTTCTCCATTTAAATTAGCAAGAATATTACGCTACGCTAAATTAAGTTATCTAATTTCTTCAATCTTATTAATTTTAAGCATTTCATTCAGTAAATTTTCTTTTTTAATTTTAATATTTCCAGATACGTTCTTTCTCCAATTTTTAAGAAAATTCCTAAGAAATCTAAGTTTTAAAACAATTTTTTTTGTTGAATTACCCATATTTCTAATATTAAAAAAATTCATTGATATCCATTTATTATTGATTAAATTAGAGAAGTTGGATTCTAATAGCCACATTTTTTCAAATTTGAAAGCTTTACTAACCTTTTTGTAATAATCACACAAAAGAATGATAGGGCAATGATCAGAATACATATAAGGCAACCCAGAGACTCTACAAATCGTAAATTTATCTTCAATTTCATCACTAATGAAGAACCTATCTAATAAAGCCATTGATGGAGTTTCTCTGCAATTAGTCCAAGTAAATTCTCTATTAGTTAATGGCAATTCAATCAAATTGCTACTAATAATAAATTGATCGAATTCTTCCATAGCGGAGAAATCCCCTTCCTTGGGTGATCTTTCACCTAAAAATCTCGTAACATTGAAATCCACTCCCATAATCCAAGGATCAGGAGCAAATGATCTAAATTCTAAACATTCATTCCAAAGAACTTGACGACCAATTTTTGTGGTTGGACCGTAAACATTAGTTATATTTACTAAAGAATTATCACTACAGTTAATAAGAATAATGTATAAAGAGTGCTGATTAGAAATAATTTGAAGGAGTTTAAACGAATTCTCACACCACCTTATAAGTAATCCCCTAGAAGAGCCACTAGAAGGTAAACAAGTCCAATGACGGAAATGATACCCACTTAATCTTCTGTAAAAACGAAGGTTGGGACATTCTATTTTCATTTCTTGTAAAAGGACGATATCAATAAAGTAGTCCTTGAAAAAAGCTCTGATTCTATCACATTTGTCTAAATCATTAAGACCCCTAATGTTCCAGCTAATAATCCTCATTATAAACCCGATGATCTCACCTCTATAACTCTCTACTCCTAATATAGTCTATATCTAACTCAACATCAGTGAACTCAAAAGCAGTGTTCTCAGCTAACTGACAAAACTCTCTAGTGGATAATCTACCTAATGCGTAAGTACAAAAAGTACTACGTATATCAGAAATCATAACCGCGCCTGAATTAGTTGTGTCATTCGTGCCACTCGAATCAGGTAACTTACCTCTAGATGATGATTATGAACCACGAATCCTCGCACTATGCCTAACAACTCCACAAGATGCTAACGACCTCCTACGTCTACCTCTCCTCGATGATGTGGATAACCGTGCTTCATCAATTCGACCACCAACAACCTTAGCATTTTGAAAAAAATCATGTGTATGCTTATTGTCTTGCACACTAATTTCAGCTTCCTCAAAACTGTTGTCAGACATTATAATTGCAAATACATTTTCAACCTGTCTTTGTGAATGATTATCAGGAGACAATTTATTACAATCAGAAGGTATCTCAACACCAACAACAACTATAGCATTATGGGAAAAATCATGTGATGCAATTCCATAAAACTGCAACCATTGCCTTCAGGTGTATAATTGTGTTTCACTTGTTCTTCTTTCTCAAAAGTCGTGTCATGCGTATGCATAATATCTTGAATACAAAATTGTCTAGATTCATGCACACAATCATCAGAATCCTCAATTCTGTTGTCAGTCAATACAGATGCTACCTGACCTTGAGAATTGTTATCTGGGTTTCCATATCAGTAGAATTCAAAGGAAGTCGGGGCAACTTGGTCGAGTTCGAATAGCTCAAGAGTCAACCAAAAGGACTAGAACAGCAAGGCAAAAGAAGTCAGAGGAGAAGAAAGCAAAAAACACTAAGGACATGGATCGCCAGCAATTCATGGTATTTGCTCGTTAGTTTATCAATCTTCTTGCATCATGATCCAACCTTAATTCTAAGAACAATAGCTAAGTTTGATGAGATTCCAAGCTAGTTAAATCAAGAGACAAGCATTCGCCTAGTTCAATCAGCAGCCTAATGCAACCCGTAAGCAAACCGTTATCAAAACAAGGCAACATGCTACGATACTACACGGACAACATCAACACGAGACAGCAAATGCTATCCAGAAGACAAAGCCTAAAAATTGGCTAAGTATATGAATCGCTAATGATACATATATTTTCATCAGTTCGCTGCGATCTATATGGAACGAAGCAAGGGAAGTATACTAAGGCATTGAATTGCCTTCAAGCCTAATCTATGGGTCGCTTGCAATCCATAGTCTATGGATCACTAGTGATTCATAATTTTAGCTCGGATCATGATGCAATTTTCAGTGTGCCTTCCTATAATTGTTTGCAAGCATCTGGCAAACAGGCTTGGCCCAGTAGCTCTCCAACCTCTATAAATAATCTCCTACCTGCAATATAAAAGGGATCCTCCGGACTGGCTGCTGGAACTCTGCAAAAACTATTCTTCACTCTTCTCCTCCTTCATAGCATTCATCCAAGGAGTTTACTGTGATTCTCCAATGAACTCCAACTTCGGGGACTTAGTCTAATTAAGGATATTCGACAACTTTGTAATCCAATTCACCTTGTAACAGCGATCAGTCAATAATAAAAGCTATAAAGTGGATGTAGGCTTCATTAACAGCCGAACCACTATAAAAATCTTCTTGTCTTCTTTCTATTTCTGCTTTTTCTATATTTATTCTCCATATTATTGCCCTGTAAGAATAGGGCAGTGCTTTCACACACAATCCAGGGTGTTGATCCATTTTTTGGGTTAATAGTTTGGTGCTTTCACTGACAACCCAACTTAGGCTTAGATCTAGCTATCTACTTTTTATCGGATAGGTTCATAAGTTAGATCCTCAATCTTTGCTTAAAAGTCCTACTGCTAAAAATCAATGGCTCCCGGAAGAAGAAGAACTACTTCTAGAAGATCTATAGGGGCAATAATAGCCGTAGAGGAGGTGAATCATCAGTAAACCGAAGTAAATAGCGCTAGCATTGGGGATTAGGTGCTAGGATCCTCCAATCAATGCGAAGTCGTTACAAGAGACGAGTTGAATAAAATGGTTGATGAAATCAATCAGAAAATGGAAAGTAGTCAAAGAGCTCTGATGGATAAGCTTAATGCCCTCTTGACCTTACAATCGCAACCTGCTCCAAGAACTATGGCCAAACCCACGGCTGCCGTAGAACAAGAAAATTCTTCCATTTTTGGTCTAAACAGAAGAAACGGAAAGCAGCCGCAAAGAGGAGTGATAGTTGGAACTGTGGGAGTGAATGTAGAAGGAAACACTAGCACCACACCGACAGCAAGGTAGCCAGCAATGAACTTGAATCATGAAGCAAAGACCCCACGAGAGGATATCACCATGGACCTCTTTGACTCAGAAGATAAAGAGCAATTTAATGACGGCAAGTTGGAAGGAAATACCAATGCACTCGATAACACCAGGAATGTACAAACGGCCCCAATCAGGCCAACCGCAAGCCAATGGGATCCCAAGTGAGTGGCTCTTCCAAAGACAGGAGAGCCTAGGATTCAGCCCACTCACCAAGACTATTTGCAAAGCCAAACACTTGGTATAGTGACTGACAGCCAACCCCAGGACTACCAAACATCAGAGGCATGCGGTCGTCAATCGGTTGATGGACGAGAATAAGAATAGAAGAGACGATGAATAAGGATCCGCTTCAAGTCGAACTCCCTTTACTGATGAGATCATGAATGAGCGATATCCAGAAAAGTTCACAATGCCAACTATTCCGTCCTATAATGGAACAAAAGAACCAAAACCTCATCTTTACAAGTACGGTTGGTACATGGACAGAGCAAAGGCTTCGGATGCTGTTTGGTGTAGATGTTTTCCCAAATTTCTGGAAGGAATTACTTCCATGTGGTTCACCAAACTTCCGCCGAGATCCATCTCCACTTTTGACTAACTAGCAGCAAGATTCCTCGATCAATTCAGGCTTCACACCGTGCAGCCTAAGGATGTGATGTCCCTGTCCGGACCAAAGACGAAACGAATCGTTGCAATCTATCACGAACCGATTTAATACTATGGTGATAGAAGTAAGCAATCCAAATGAGGATATAGTCTTTATGGCTTTGGTTCGTACCATCCACTCTGAAAATGAGTCCGAAAATTGGATCAAAATGAAGCAACCCACCATAAGGAAGGACTTCGATCGCAAAGCAAGTCAATACTTGAGATTGGAGGAAGCGCAGGAGTTGGAAAGGAAGTCTACTAGCGTGCAACCGACGAACGTCGGGCAGAGTGACATGGCAAGGAACCAGAACATAAATGTTTCCAGATTGTTGAAGGAAGCACAGGAAAAGAAGGAAATCAAAAATGGAAGAACCTAAATTCCAATAAAAGAAATGGTAATGATAAACGACTTAAAGGATTTAGACCTGAGGATTACATCCCGCTCAATGAAACTCCGGAAAACGCCCATCTCACAACCCAGGGAACGGAGGAGTATAAAAAAACCCCTAAGAAGGAAGCAACTGAACAACAGAAGTACTCGGGGAAGTTCTGTCGCTTCCATGAGACGCATGGTCATAACACAAACGAATGTCTCCATCTAAAGAACTTGATTAAAGAGCTGATCCGGGAAAGTAAGCTTCAGCAATATGTGAGAAAATCACATAATCCTGACCAGCCTACGGCTCCCCAAGCTCCTAGGGACCGAAGAAACCAAGCCGGATAAGTGAACTGACCAGAGACCCATCATTAGAATGATATCTGGAGGACCTCATCCCGCGCAGAGAAGTTGGGGAGAGATGGAGTGGTATGCGAGTTCTTTAAAGCATGCTCCGAAGGAATTGTGTCTCACAATCGAAAATGGGGCTCCAGCCAAGCAGTAGAAAACTTGGATGATATAGTGTTCCAAAATTGGGATACCAAAAGGATCGAAGCTCCAACCCTTGATTCGATGGTGGTGACGGTAGGAATCGGGCTCGATGTGGTTCAACGAGTATTTGTTGATAACGGCAATTCTGTGAACATTCTTTTTAAGCGTACCTTTGACTAGATGAAGATCAGCATGAAAAACATGTTTGCCATGCCAAACAAAAATCGAAGGGTTCACTGGCGAATCCAAACAACATGTAGGGACAATCGACTTGCCAGTAGAACTTGGGGAGGGCGACCGAAGAGTCGCCCTCATTCAGACTTTCGTATTGTAGATGAAACTTCCGCATACAACGCCTTCTAGGGACGGCATGCGCTAGCAGATTTCAGAATCGCTCTAGCCCAGTGGTGCCTTACCATGCAGTTCCCAATGGCAAACAGAATTAGGGTGGTTAGAGGAGATCAATGCGCCGCCAGGAATGCTACATTGCAGAGCTAAGCGAATATAAAAGAAGGTAAAAGGGGAAGGATGCGGGGAGAACTCTCCATATCCATGAAACTGCCGAATAGCAACTACAGAGTCACCCTTGGCTTAGGGACCATAGCCGATTCGACAAGGCTTTGGACCCTAGAAAGAAGAGTTCAGAGGAGGATCGGGCAGCACCGGCAAAATTGATGGTGTCTGTCCCAATCGACATGGACCCAATGCATGTCTTGAAAATTGGATCGCACCTTGGAAACAAGATGCGATTGGAAATCACTAAATTCCTTCACGCCAACTTGGATGCGTTCGCTTGGACACATTCTGATATGTGTGGGGTATCGCCAAAAATTGCATGCCACGCATTCAACATTGACCCCAAGTTTACACCGATAAAATAAAAGAGGCCCAACCTGGACTCTGAGCGGTCCAAGGCGTTAAGAGAAGAAGTAGACAAGTTGATGGCCAACGGTTTTATCCATGACGCGACTTACCCTGAATGGGTATCAAACCCGGTCTTGGTCAAAAAGTCCAATCGGAAGTGGCGAAATTGTATCACTACTCGGACTTAAACAAAGCTTGCCCGAAAGATAGCTTCCCTCTGCTTAGAATTGACCAGCTTGTGGACGGAACCATGGGACATGAACTGCTATCATTCATGGACGCATACTTGGGGTACAAGCATATCATGATACGCAAACCCGATCAGGAAAATACCAGCTTCATCACCGATCTAGGATTATACTGCTATAGGGTAATGCCATTCGGTTTAAAGAATGCTGGGGCAACCTATCAAAGATTAGTAAATACCATATTCAAGCATCGGATCGGGAAAACCATGAAGGTCTACGTGGATGACATGTTGGGAAAATCGTGAGTAAATGCCAATCACTTGAATAACCTTGCTTAAATGTTTGAAATACTCCGAAAGTATGGAATGAAACTCAATCCACTCAAATGTCACTTTGGGATAGCCTTTGAAAAATTCTTAGGATTCATAGTAAGTGCCAGGGGAATTGAAGCAAATCCATAGCAAATAACTATCGTACGAGAAGTCCAAGCCCCAAAGAACAAGAAGGAATTACAAAGCCTGAATGGGAAAGTCGCAGCATTAAGCTGATTTATATCGAAAGTGTAACATCTCCATACATGGAGGCCCAAAACTAACGGGTACAGATGCTACAGTCATCCATAGTTATTAATCTTCGGTGACCAAATACGACGGTGCTAGATACATTGATACACAGATCATAGAAATATGGAAAAAATTTAACAACTCAAAAACATATTTCCACATTTAAATCAAAACATTGATGTTCATTACATAATCCCGAAATAGGTTAACCACGTTCAGCAAAATATAATTATTACAATTACACCAAGAGCGACATATGAAGATGCCCCCTTGGTTGTTCAGAGTATATAGTAGGGCTAATAAGTTTGCCTTTACATCCAGATACACAGCGAAAAAGAAAACTCTAAATAACTATCTTCCTCTTGCACATCTCCAGAAGGTTTATTTGTCAAAGAAGAAAACCTGAGAACCTTAACTCTCAATTTACTCAAAATCAATTGAGCACCCGAGAGTTTAAGGGGAAAATAAAAACATCGAGTCAAGCATAAAGCCTGGTATGAATAATAATCTAACATCTCAATCCTTTTAGATATCTAGTGAGACCACGCCACTTAGCGGAACGGGTTTTCCCCTCACTAGTGCTCCTGCATCCACAATGGTTAAAACATACATTTTCACAATATTATAATGATATGCATACTTAAAAACAATTAGGATTTCCCACCCATGTCTAATATGACACCCTGTCCTATTCATAGTTTTCATGGGATCACTAAGAACCTATAGACTCCTGCCAGTTATCTTAATTAATTCATGGGTTTCCCTGAACCTATTAGTTATTTCAATAACCAATTACCTCATCCTAGTTTTCATGGGTTGACTAGGAACCTATGGATATCTCCAGTAACTCACTTCATATCCTAATTTTCATAGGTTGACTAGGTACCTACTGATACTTCCATTAGCCACTGCCTTATCCTAGTTTTCATGGGTTTACTAGGAACATATTGACTGATGTCAATTCTAAATCCAGATATAGTTTTCATGGGTTTAGTACAAACCAATTAGCCCCTGCCAACTGTCATTAATACATAGTTTTCATGGATTAACTATGAACATGTTGGTTTCCTCCAATAACTACTTTATCATATTTTTCATAGGTTTACTATGAAACTTTTGGTTTACTCCAATAACTACTTTATCATAGTTTTCATGGGTTTACTGTGAACCTTTTGGTTTATTCCAATAACTACAAAGTTTAGGCACCTTATGTTATTGGGTCAACCTGACTCCTTGGATGCAATTCTACTCATTCAGGAGTTTAAGAATTATAAATTCACTATTGAGTTAACCTAGCAAGTTCTTCTACCCCCTTTTTCCAAAGTACAGTTATGGGTTATCATGTGAATATATTCCTATTTGAAGAAGCAAAACAATAATTTTAACTATACCACTCCTATGGGTTTAAGGTCCTTGAAATATATTTCGTAAAACATAGTTAACACCTATAACTTATATTTTTATCAAGGCAATACTTCTTCAAATTTCATACTTAAAGCCATTACAAACTCCTTTATATAAGACGTGAGTTTTTTTCTTTAAAAATTAGAGTATGGGTTTTCAAACCTTTTGACAACGGTGAAAGGTTATGCTTTTAACCTCTTCGAAAGGTTTGATCATCTACTTTAAAAACAATAGGCTCCCACCCTTTTAATACTTTAAACGCTTCCTTCGAAACCTTTCGACCTTGATAAAGCATTACTATATATAAGAGTAGAACCTTTCAAAACCGTTGAAAAGTAAAGCTTCCAAAAGCATTGGAAAGTAAACCTTTCAAAAACATTGGGTTTATACTTAAAAATATTACTTTGAGTTATAGGCGATAGTTTTCAAAACCACTCTCCTCTTTATAAAACATTGGGGAAGGCAATTAAACCTTTTGACTATGTCGAAAGCTTCAGCTTTTGACTACGTCGAAAGCTTCAGCTTTTGACTACGTCGAAAGCTTCAGCTTTTGACTACGTCGAAAGCTTCAGCTTTCGACCCCTTTAAAGGTTTGGGAAGTGGCTTGCTTTACAGAAACCATTAAACCTTTCGACAAAGTCGAAAGCTCCTGCTTTTAGACCCTTCGCAGGGTTTGAACCAAAATAAAGGCGGCAGCTCTTTTCAAAATCCTCTTTAAAACAACCATACGAAACCAAACCTTTCGACCTTGTTGAAAGGTCTTATAAACAACCTTTTGTAACCAAACCTTTCGACATTTTCGAAAGGTCTTTAAAACAACCTTTTGAAACTAAACCTTTTGACATTGTCGAAAGGTCTATAGAAAACAGGCAAGTGATTTTTCTTTTTCAAATCAAATTAAACTAAGGGACCATCTCCTTCGAAAGCAACCCTTCGAATGTAATCCTTCGACACCATACCTTTCAACTTGGTCCAATTCACTACATAACATCCGAATGATATCATGTGCATTGCTTTCAACCTTGTTGGTTAATGAAGTTGAAAGGTCTTGGTCGAGAGGTCTAAGTCGAAAGGTTTGCCAAAGAAAACGGAACGATCTTTTCTGCGTAAAAGTTGATATTGTCAAAATAAGTAAACTTTTTGTAACAAACTTGCCTACTTGTAAACATTTGATTGGCTTTCACAAACTTTTAAATAACTTGGATAATATTTGCCGCATTATCTCAGATCTAAAATCAAGTTAACTTTTAACAAATAAGTCCTTCCTCTTGTAAAAATAATTAAATCATTTAGGACCTCCTTTCGAAATAATTTATTTTCCATACTAAATCACTTAGTAAAAATCCCCAAAAATTCTAGAAATTCACTTTAATCATGCCGTCTAACATATTAAAATTTCAAACCCAAATTCTTAAGCCATTTTCTATGCTTTACGCTTGGAATACCCTGCAACAAATAACGAAGCAGAATATGAGGTGTTGATAGCAGGACTGAAGGTCGTGAAGGAACTCGGAATAAAGTCCATCCACATCTACAGCGACTCTCAGTAGGTCGTTTCCAGGTAAAAGGCGAATACCAGGCTCGAGGGAGAACCTTGCCCCATATCTATCTAAAGTACAAGAGTTGCTAAATGGCATCGAACATTACACCATAACTTACACCCCCCGGGAGCAAAACACCAAGGTTGACTACTTAGCTAAACTGGCAAGCTCCGGAGAAGCTCAATCGTTAGGACTAGTCTCGGTTGAGACCCTGACCGCTCCAAGTATAGACGAAATGGGTATCGGTTGGATTTTTGAGACCACTGTTGAACCGGAAACGTGGATGACGCCAATCAAAGACTACTTGCTCATATGGACCCTTCCAACTGATAGGAACTAACGGAAAAAGCTCCTTCGAAAAGCACCGCGATTCATAATACCGGATGAAATACTCTACCGAAGGGGATTCTCTACCCCTTGCTTAGACGACGAAGCTCGACGGATCCTGAAGGAGGTTCACGAAGGCGACTTCAGAGACCATACTAGGGGAAAACCTTGCAAAGAAAGTCTCCGGTATGGATATTTCTGCCCAACGGTAAACTGTGATGCAATAGACTACGCCAGACGGTGTGATCGTTGCCAAAGATTCTACAAGATTAAAAGAACTCCATCAATAGAGCTAACATAGATGGTAAGCCCATGGCCGTTTGCAATATGGGGAATTGACTTGATTGGCGTACTGCCAATAGCAAAAGGAGTGGCCAAATACGCTATAGTTGCCATTGATTATTTCACAAAATGGGCCGAAGCGGAACCGCTGGCCACCATTACCACAAAGAAAGTCATTAATTTTGTTACTAAAAACATTATTTGCAGGTTTGGTGTGCCACAGAAAATCATCATTGATAACGGAACCCAATTTGAAAGCGCCAAGTTCAAAGACTTTTGCAGACGCTTCTGAATCGAGAAGAGCTTTTCTGCGGTCGCTCAGCCGTAAGCAAATGAGCAAGTGGAAGCAATAAACAAGATCATCAAGTTCACTATCATAAAGCAATTAACTAAAGCAAAAGGGAGCTGGGTTGATGGGCTTCTACTCGCAGTATGGGCTTATAGGACAACACACATAGTGACAACTAGGCATACTCCGCTCGCCTTGGCATATAGTTCAGAGGCAATTACTCCCGTGAAACTAGAAGTCCCCTCCCATCGAAGGCAAAATTTCAATCAGAAACAAAATGAGCTGCTCCTACTCGAGTCGCTTGATACGATTGACAAGAGGGAAGAAGCCGAGTTGAGGACCGTTGCTCACCAAAAAAGGGTCGCGCGGTACTTCAACTCCAAAGTTCACAACCAAACCTTCAAAGTGGGTGACCTCATCCTCAAACGAGTCTATCCCATCCTGGGAGCCTTCAGACCAAACTTGAAAGGGCCGTATGTAATCAATCAAAAGCTAAGGGACAGAACTTTCTAACTGACAACCATGGACAGAATCCAAATTCCCAGAGCATGGAATAGTGAATCATTGCGCCGTTACTTTATCTGAAAAATACCCTATGTACTTTCTATTTTTCAGCAAATAAGCCATCCCGGGATACCAGGGGCATTGTAAATAGGTAGAACTTGCCCAACTTTCCTTAATAAAATGGATTTGCTCTCTGAACCAATAAAACTGTGTTCATAATGGTAACCTGCTGAGCCGACGGGGTCAAATCGACTCGAAACCATTCAATTGCTGCTTGAGACAGTGAAATCACACTCAAGTATGCTTCACTTACTCACTGGCTCGATGGAAGCAAATCGACTCAAACCTTTGGATCAGCGGAACCCGATCCCTGCCTTCTAAAAACCGGTGTCACTTCGGCAACATTGGGAATGCTCAAATCAAACTCATGCATCGCATAAGGCATGCACTAGCTCTTCGAGCCGTGGAATCATGCTCTTAATGCATAAACTCCTCACAGTGCCCGAAGATTAGCAACATTGAGAAGTTTCAAAACCATTTTGAATCGACGAGTCATATTGGTCCCAAAAGCCATGCATCCTATAAGCCGCGAATACTTCTAAAGTGTCGTGCATTTAATAAGCCGTGCACACTTTTAAGTACCAAAATTAACCTGGAAATATCAGGAAACTTATCCATTGCAGGAATAACAAGGATCGACCCACTCCTCTTACCAGGAGTAATGGGCATGAATCCAACAAAACCAAAGTGGTACTTAAATCAAAATGCTACAAATCAGCAGAAAACTCTAGTTGTTGACTAACAATAATTCTATAATTAAGCCGTTCAAATCATAAGTTCCCGATGATGGAAACCATAAAGCAAGTTCGATAAATATAGAAGAAAATAATAAGCAAACACTCGAACTAATCGGTCGTTTGTCAAGTGTTCGAAATAAACAGCCCTGTGAACTGGGGAACATACATTGGTACTCAAATAGAAATGCTCAAGAACAAAAACACTTCACAAGTTCTGTTACTCCAAACAATGAATTTGGCCGTAATCACAGGACTAAACAAAATAGGTATAAGTAAACAAAGCACAGATAAGCAGACATGTGAAGTTACAATCAAAATGCTAGTCATGTATTACTTATAACTTTTTTGTACAAGGTCAAAATGTGTGGGCCATACCCACACAATACCGGCCAACAAAAAGAAAAAGTACAGACACTATAACAAAAGCAGTAAGTGCAGACTCTGCATTTAAACAAAATAATACAAAATGCCTCAAAATCTGCTCAACTACCATCCGAGCTTCTCAATACTTTTTTCCGCCACTCCCATTCCCGTCTTTGGTTGGAATTTTTTGCCTCCCCTCAGAGGTAGTGTCGTTGTCGGTGATGTCGACTATCTCCTTGGTACTAATATCTCTTTCCTACTCTTTAACTTTCTTGAAAGTCTCCCCTTTCGTCTTGCGCTTCGGGATTTGCGAGAGCTTTTCGAGGACTTTATCGCTTCAACTTTTTCTTTCTTGATGGCAACCAGTTATTATTAGGATTTACACGTCTGCTCAATCTAGATCTCCTGCTCCAGAACCTCGGCTGTCATAAAGTCGCCCTCCAAAGATACGGAAGGGTTATCTAAGCCATGTAATGCAGCGATTTTCTCAAACTCCGGCCCGGGCTGTGAACTGGACACAAACACGGCAACCGGAGTAGCTACAGAGACACACATGGAAGCAGTTGAAATCGCGACGGGTTGGGGTATCAAGGAAACCGGTGGATCGACGGATAAGAAGACGGACCTATAAAATAAAAAATGAAAGCATTAAATTCGTCTTGCTCTTGCGTCATGAGTTGAAAATTCTCGAACTTGAGAGAAACAAGAAGATTACCTGCACCAGAGTAGTGACCAAGAATGTCGATCTCATTTTCACCGCCTTCTTCCTCCTTGGACGGTCGCACAATCTACGAAGAAGCTCCAGGCCCAGAACATGCCAATGGATCGCGAGGCTGCCTCGACGATTCGCTAGGCCCGAAGACAAGAGGCTCCAGCAACATTTTGACAGTCGCTGGCGTAGCAACATTGGCAGCTTCCCATTCCCTTTCAATTCACAGAATTTCCCAGCCTTCTATCAACGCTTTCTTTGATTCTTCATTAAGGTAGGCATTTTCTAGCTCCCACTCGGTGTAGACATCCCTGCTATCTTGGAAGCAGGTCAAAATTTCCACCCAAACCATGGCGAGAGTGTACGGGAACTTGGGGCCTAAGTAGCTGAGACTTCCCTGGCTCAATAGGGAGTTAAAGTAGAAGTTTAAGATGGCATCATCCATCTTTTCCATTTTCCTCTCAAAGGCGTCTTGTAGCTCAAAATAATTCGTCGTAACGGCGGCCTTTTCAACTTCACCACGAGTTTTATCGGCACTAAGCTTTGCAACTTTGTCCTGGAGCATGGCGCTCATCAAGGCCTGATCGGAGATGGTCTTATCACGCGACTTCATTACTTCCTCATATTCCACTATTGTTTTGTCATGCCCTTCGACAATCTTGTCGTGATCAGCAATGGTCTTCTTCTGGGCCTCAATAGTCGCGCTGCAAGCTTCCAGCTCCTCTTTCAACTTGACTTCTTCTGCATGGGCCTTCTTAATTTCATCTCTGTAGATGATCTCTATTCTCTCCTGGGCCTCTTTCAACTCTTTTAGCAAGCCGACATTACTCTTGCTCTCTCGACGCGTAGCGTCCCTTTCTTCTACCAATCGTTCAATTTTGGCATCGAGTTCCGCCAACGCTTTCTCGAATTCATCCTTCTCTGATTTAAAGGAGAGGAGTTTTTGGTAGTTATCGCGATTTGTATCTACCAGCTATTTGCATAATTTTCCCCATTCCTCGACTTGCTTCAAATCACTTTGAATCACTTGAAGGTGGGGCATATATGAATCTTTGTGAACTGGATGAAGATCGCGGTCAAATATAACCCTCTTAAAAACCACCAGGGAAGCGCTGCCTCAAGCCTATGAGGACCAGACGGAAGAATATAGGTCGACATCCGGTGAGGGCATGAAGAACCAAGGGCAAGCGCCACATGGCACGATGGAACTTGAGAAGAAGATGGAGCTTGAGAAGAAGATAAAACTTGAATAGAAGAAGACAGAACGTGAATAGAAGAAACTGGAACTTCAGGACCGACTGAAGCAGGGATCGGGGGAAGGCCTTCTGCTTTGAAAAATGAGAACTGTGATCGATCTTTGACTTTTTGGACGGTTCCTCTCGCCTATCAAAAGTCTTTCTTTTCTCGTAACTGCCTTTGTACATTCGACTCTGTTTCCTCTCATCTCGGTGACAAGCTTCAGCCTCCAAATCCTTCCGTCTTCTCTACTCCTCCTCTGTTTCACGTGGCTAATGACGGGTGGAGGATCGTTTCAACCAGCGTTGTCAATCAGTGAACTCCTCAAGATCATCGTAGAGACCACATCCTCCCCCGGTACATGAAATGGAAAATAGAAAAAGAACTTTAGTAACGGAGAATAGGCTTGAATAATATGTGTATAAGTGAGTGTGACCCTAGTGAAACATGTAACGTGTCTGGGGGTAGGGCCTAAAATGGTGTCACAAACTAGATCGGGTAGCCATTGCGGTAGGAATCGGACTGATTTCAGGCTCAACATGGTCTGGACGAGGAGACATCTCTTCAAATCTGAAATCTTCCCCCACGAGTACGTCAAAATCGATGTAGACGTTGCACAGATCCCCAAAGTCTACGCCGGCATCTTTAATCGGAGAATCCCGACGTCGTCTGACTTCTAGAGCATTGTCTTTATTGCAAATATCTGGGGGACGAGCTCGGGACACCAGGACTCGTCCCTGGAGTCTCGTTGCACGATTCAGAATCTCCATCATCAGAATCTGCATTGAAAGCATCATCATCACTGGAGGAGGACTCATCACTACTGCTCTCAATTTATCTTTCCTCCTTCTCTGTAGCTATTGCAGCCTTGCCTTCTCTCTGTTTAAACTCTTCTTCCCCTTCATCTAGGATCGGGGGTATTCTAGCTGGGCAATTGGCTTCGGATGAGGCATCTCTTCCCTCATGGGTTTCTTCAGCCAACTCACCGGACCAGCTTTCCCTTTCTTGAAAAGCACCCTCTTCGGAACCGTGAGATGAAGAAGTGGAGTGCGTTCGTATTCTGGAATGAGAAGGGGATGGGACTTCAACCAGGACTACCGATCTCCCTAGATGCAACAGTCCGTACCGAAGCAAGTTCTCATCTGTCAGCAAGAATTTAACTGATCTTTCCCCGACATCAACAGCCTTCAGGGTATGGAAAGTTTCATCAAGAGATATGTCTTTATTTGGCAGTGGAATAACTGTAGGAAGTATTTGACTTGTTAGAAATTCTGTAGCATTATATCGGAACTTAATAAGTAAGGAAGAGAACTTACCCACCGTTGTCCAAAGACAATTGAACCCTTCGGGACATCTAACAAAGAAGTATTGAGTCTTGAATTGAGATATATTGCTCTGCAGTTGCAACATGATTTGGTGATTCCTCTGAGCCTCAATCACGACTAAAGATGGACACTCGTCTCTTCTTTTAAACAAGAGAAAATATCTCTGCTCGTTGAAGCTCGGAGCACGGTTGAATGTCCACATAAAAATAACGTGCAGGCAAGTTAAGATAGCATATCCGTTGGGGGTGAATCTAGAACGGGGTGATTCCCAAGTTTGAGAGGGTTTCTCTATAGAATCATCGAAAGGGGCACTTCTCCGTTTAGGCACATATACCGGTGACAAGCAGTATAACCTAGAGGCGGCATATGAGCAAATTCATCCTTCTCTGGGAGGCACAAATCTTCCCCTGGAATGTCGTGTTGCTAGCAGATATTGTGCAAAACTTTAGCAGAAATCATGGAGGAGGCTCTCTTCGGCAGATTAAGAACTCTGAAGTTAGGAGTTTGATCCAAGACTGGACCGATTGGGACTAGTTGGCCGAACTCAGCCTGCGAAGAAGAAGAAGAAGAAGGGGCGATAGATGACGACTCAGCCTCCGAAAGTGCTGGACTTCCTCCATTGGACTTACGGCGAGAAGACAATTACTTTATTCTAAACAAAAGGACCCGCGTTCGAAATAGTCAGGTAATTCCACTTTAAACTAAGAATTCCCCCTAGAACACTTGAATTTTGGAGAAATATCGATTCGCGCTGACACATCGGATTTCAAGTATGTACCGGGGTAAGTGTGGTGTGTTTTCTATGGGGGGTAAGCTCAGTGTCCTAAACACTACAAATGCTTTATACCATGTAGATAGTTCGCTCGTAGCGAAAAAGGAAAAGAATTTTCCATATCGTTTTCTTTTTGGAATTACTTCTTCTACATACCCGTTATCGATCAACGACCGATAATAGATACGTTGTCAGAAGCGATGCAAAAAGTTCTTCCCAGTACAGGTACACCGAGCATGCAAAAGAAAACAAAACCAATCCGAATCCTCCGAAAGGGCGAAACCAATTCACGATGCGTCGCACTGTATCGGCAATGTAACTTGGTACAAGTCAATTCTGGTTCAATGGATGAAGACAGCAAAACATGTCATGCACTAGGGCAAGGTCTAAATGTCATTCCGTGAAGAACTCAACACTCAATTTACTATCTTCCTTCAAAATCGCACTTAGCTCGGACTCTTTTCCATAATCATCACCAATACACTACGTCATCAATTCGATAAATGAATGTGAGAATCAACATAACCCACCTTGAATTAATAATCAAAAGGCAAAGATAGTTGGAATTTTCAATTCAGCAATCCAAACACGATGGGTCGGCGGTGATCCAAGGAAGCAAAAAAAGGAGCTAAGGTTTGGTCAGAGGTGATCCAAAAGAAGCACGATAGAAATCAAGGAGGCGGCGAGGTTCTGGAGCCAGCGACGAAGAGGATGATCGACGACGTTGATGGATCAAATGGAGTTTGGACTTGGTCGAAATTGGATCGAGTCGTTGGAGATAGCTCAAGTCGTAGGATGAAAGCTCGGGTCGCAAGATGGAACTAAAATAGGTCGGCTCGAAGTATTTAAATAGGGGTAAATGAGAAGAACAAAAAAAATGCCTAAGTCATTGGATCGCTAGCGATCCATCGAACTGCTTGCATTTGATCTCAAATTTGTCTAGCGAAATCCACATTCTACTTCAAGGCATTCTAAAAAGCTATAGAGTAAAATTTGATCGGTTATGACAAGCTATGGCAGTCCAAAAATTGGAAAGCAATTATTTCCAAAGCACGCCTTGTTTTCAATGAAGACATGCTCGAGGGGGCAAATGTTATCCGGGTTTCTAACCCAGTAGAATTCAAAGGAAGTTAGGGCAACTTGGTTGAGTCAGAATAGCTCAAGAGTCAACCAAAAGGAACAGAATAGCAAGGAAAGAGAATTCAGAGGAGAAGAAAGCAAAAAACACTAAGGACATGAATCGCCAACTATTAATGGCTTATGGATCGCTAGCGATCCATGGTATTTGCTTTTTGGTTCATCGATCTTTTTGCATCATGATCCAACCTGAATTCTAAGAACAATGGCTAAGTTTGATGAGATTCCAAGCTAGTTAAATCAAGAGACAAGCATTCACCAAGTTCAATCAGCAGCATAATGCAACCAGTAAGCAAACCATCATCAAAACAAGGCAACATGCTATGAGACTACATAGACAACATCAACATGATACAACAAATGCTATCCAGAAGACAAAGTCTAAAAACTGGCTAAGTATATGGATCGCTAGTGATCCATATACTATGGATCGCTAGCGATCCATAGCCTATGGATTGTTAGCGATCCATCATTTTAGCTCGGATCGTGACGCAATTTTCAGTGTACCTTCCTGTAATCGTTTGCAAGCATCCGGCAAACAAGCTTGGCCCAGTAGCTCTCCAACCTCTATAAATACTCTTCTACCTGCAACATAAGGGGGATCCTCTGGATTGGCTGCTGTAACTCTACAAATACTATTCTTCACTCTTCTCCTCCCACATAATAGTCATCCAAGGAGTTTACTGTGATTCTCCAATGAACTCCAACTTCGAGGACTTAGTCTAATTAAGGATATTCAGCAACTTTGTAACCCAATGCACCTTGTAACAGCGATCAGTTAATAATAAAAGCTATAAAGTGGACATAGGCTTCATTAACAGCTGAACCATTATAAAAATCTTCTTGTCTTCTTTCTATTTCTGCTTTTTCTATATTTATTCTCCGTATTTTCACCCTGTAAGAACATGGTTGGTGCTTTCAAACTTAAGCCAGAGTGTTGATCCATTTTTTGGGTTAACAAGAATGCTTATCATTAGTCAACTTATTAAAATTAGAGGGGCTCTCAGTACCAATAGCGACTTTAGCATTATGGGAAAAATCATGTGCATGCAATTTCATAAAACTGTACCCATTGGCCTTCAGGTGTATAATGTGTTTCACCTGTTCTTCTTTCTCAAAAGTCATGACATATGCATGCATAATATCTTGAACACAAACTTGTCCAGATTCATGCACACAATCAACAGAAACCTCAATTCTACTGTCAGTCAATACAGATGCTACCTGACTTTGAGAATGCTTATCATAAGTCAGCATATTAAAATCAGAGGGACTCTTGGTACCAATAGCAACTTTAGCATTATGAAAAGAATCATGTGCATGCAAATGGTATTGTAGACAAGCTTCAGTTTCCAAAACCGCAGCTGTTGCTTTTAGATGTATATTTATGTTCCCATGCTCTTGTTTTTCAATAGTCATATCATATGCATGCAAAATATCTTGAACACAAACATCAAATTCCACTAATCTGCATCGATTGCTTTCAGATGAAATTTATGCTTCAACAACCCAAGTGAATTCTATTCAGTGTCAAGCACATCCACAGTAGCAGCTTCAATAATATCCAATTTACAAGGCAAATATTCTATACTACCACCTACCTAGAAGAAGAAGCATCAAATCCATTTAAAGACACATCTAACATGTGCCCATTGTCAAATATTTCCAATCTCCTTACTGATAGAAGATCAACAACAGATACTCCAACATACACATCACAAGGCATACAATCCATTTTGCCTCTTACAGAATTAAATTTACCAGCAGTCGTCTTTACCATCTTATCATTTAATTGTCCAGATACATTGGTATGTGTATAATTTAATTCAAGTTCCATCTCAGATTTTTCAGGTGGCATGAGTTCACATTCATAAGGCTTCATACAGAAAGATAATTTTACATTGGCATGTATAGTTTCAAAAGGTTTCACAAAAGCATGCATTATTTCATACACATGCTTACTGTCATGAAAATGTATAGAAGATTTGATTAAGCTAACCTGATCTGCTAATGATAAATCATTAATTTGATAAAAATCACAGTCAAACTTGTTGTATTTCCATGCACCCTTATTTATACAACCAATTTCAGAATCACTGCTAGTTGCACCATGAATTTTTGATGAAGATACAAATCTGCCCTTATTAATACCATCTTGAACTATCTGAAGTTTAAACTCAGAATCATGTTTATCCCCTCTGGCATCATCAGAAACAGCCACACTTTTATCAATTGAGAATTTAGGTACATTGTCATAAACCATTTCACTATCACTTGAATGCAATGTACCATAGTTTCCATCATTTAAACTTGCACACTTAGCCCTGACAATATACTTATTCACCCTCAAATTCATTATCTAAGTTGTTGGCTATGACTTTATTAGTTCCTTTAACATTAGCACAGTTTTCATTAATAATCATTGACTTAAGATCCTCATCTTCATCTGCCAAATCATATAAGATATTAAATTTGTTCGAGAGTATTAAGTCCAATCTATGACCAAGATCATTATCTTCCTCATCCACCAAATCAACCACTATTTCATCATTCTGTAAACTTTTTCTAGTAAAGCCCTGTTCTAAAGAAGTATCAAAAACTTTATTACCAGTTGTATAAAACTCCAAGTTCTCGGCCAAATTCACTTTTAGATCAGAACATATCTTGCTAAATTGAATATCCTTTTTACTGTGATCCATTATCCTTTCAGCATCAAGAGTTCTAGACTTAGAAGTTTCATCAGTGTTAAACATTTGCATTGCAGAGGCATGATGACTGAACCAGTCATTAAGATTGTTCAAATTTTCTATATCACTATAAATCTTAGCCAATTCTAGAGTTAGTACATAAGAGACACCATTGATGTTTGAATTAATAAAATTTGGTATTGAATAATCCTTAATAGTAAGAATTTCAACATTAATGAAAGAATAATCATATTTCAAATCCAAGTCTTCTAATCTCATAATAATACCAATTTCACTTAGAGCATATCTTAAAAATTGTAAATTCCAGAAAGAACAATGTAATCTAGAAAGTTTAATCCATAGTTTTCTTTCATAAACACTTTTTTTCAAGTCATCATTAATTTTAAATTCTTGAATGCCAATGATTATAATTTCTTTGCAAATAAATTTTTGAATCAAAGCATCGGAAAATATTTGATTTGAAGGAAAGTTAACTAAAAATTCATCATTGTATTTCTTAATATACCATTTATAAATTCCAAATTTTTCAACAAGTATCCTTGCAATATCATAAATTTTAATTGATCCTTGAAGCAAACTAAAAACAGCCTAACGGGATTTGTTCAAACTATCTGATATTTGGTTCAAATCACTGGTTTTCAATAAGAAATTCCCGAAAGCATCTTAATTTGACTTATATAAGGGAAAGAGATTACCGGTATTCCTGCTAACTAAATTCGATGAAAAAGCAGACCGTTTACATTTAGATCTCATATGGCCTAGCAGACCACATTCAAAACACCTGATAGGATCTTTACAATCCTTCGCTAAATGCTTCAAGCCACCACAGCGATAACAGAATCTTTTAGAGATCCAAGAAGATGAATGAACAACTCCAACATTCTTTAATGTTTTCGCATCCCTCTCAGAGTTAACAGAACGATTTTTGAGAGCATTTTCAATGCTAGTTTCCGAACATATATCAGCAAAGATCGATTCTTGCTTCCTTCAAAAAAGAATAACGGAAGATTATCGATAGTTAAGTGAGAATGATTTACAGAATTGAGCGGAGGAAAATCCCTTTGAAAATCGAATAACTTATATTGATTAAGAGAAGTATCCAATTTTGATTGACGAAATAAAGAATGAAGGTATTCCATAGAGTCAATGTCCGCCATTTTTTGAAAGCAAGAAAGCATTCCTCATGTTGAGGAATATTATAGTAAATGTTAAATCATGAAAAAATAAATAAGCATTATTATGTATTGTGTGCTAGTATAAATTAAGGGGTGTTCTTGAGTAATCGAATGCCATTAAAATAAGTTTTTGCGAATATTAGAATATTAATCAATAAAGTGATTTATAAAATTACAAAGGTGTGTAATGGAATTATAATACTAAAAGATATATTTGGAAAGTTATTGGAAGGAAAAATTTAGAAATGAAAATTATTTTAAAAATTGTTATTATTAAATATTTGAAGTAAAATGAAGATTGCATTTTGATTATATACATTGTTAAATGATAAAGAATTAAATTTTTTATTTTGGAAATTTGATAAAACATGAGTTTTGAAAATTATACTTATTTAGGTAAAAGAGATTTTGGAAATAAAGTATTTTGAGAAGTATTAAAGTTTATGAAACCGAATGAGTTGGTTAATTGAGAATTATTTTGATAAGGAATGTAGAATTAGTTTTGAAATGTTAAATTTTGAAGAATAAGTTTAAAACTTCCTATGAAATTTGAAGAATGATGAATATTTTTAAGAATTTATCAAAATATTTTTAAAATAGTAGTAGAAATTATTATTTTTTATAATAGGATGTTTGAAATTAAACGATATATTAAAAGATATTTTATAGAATAGAGAAATGAGATTTTAGTAGAAAAAATTTTGATAAAATTTTGGTTTTTGTTAAAATAGTTTAAAGGTTATTCGATGGAAATTTTGAGTTTGAATTTAATTTGAGTTATAATGAAATGGAATCTTGGAAAAACATTCAACGTTTGAAAAGTGAAATTATTTAAAAGTAGTATTGTGTAAATTTGTAAAGTAATTTTATTTATGGTAGGGGTTTTATATTTAAAATAAATTAGAAATGATATGGTTAATTTTTGTACTATTAGTTAGTTATAGATTTTCCCTAACAGGAAATTATGAGGACACAATTTTATTAAGTGGGGAAGTCTGTAATAACCCAAATTTAAATAATAATTAATTAGATTTAATAATAGTAAATTAGTTGATTAAAATAGAATTTGAAATTTATCCGATAAATTGGTTGTGAAATTACTTAATAAAAAGATTTAAATAGTGAAAATATGATATTTAAAATTTAAATTAGTTAAAAAGGTGAAAATAATATCGTATAGTGATGGTGTAATAAAAATAAATGTTGATTTGGAAAAGAAGTAATTTTGGAATGGAATTTGTATTTATTTAAATTATCTAAAATTTATTTTTAAAAAGTAAAAGAAAATAAATGTATATATATTTACTTATTTAAATATTTTAAGTACCAAGCCTATATACCTTAAGCCCAAAAACTATTTCTACAATTTTCTTCATTCACTAATTTCTACTTTACGTATACTACTCTCTGTTAATCAACCTCCTTCTGAAGTAAATATCTACCGAACTCCCATAATTTGGATATTAAAACCAAATCAAATAACTTACTAAAATTCACCAAAATTCAATATGTGATTCTTTATATTATTGTGTATCTATGGTGCAAAGCAAATCAAATTGTGTTGTGTGGTGCGTAGATGCGTGTAGAGAAGAAGAGGAAAGTGAAGATGAACGCAGTGTACAGAGATGAGTTTCTTGCTCACGTATCCATGCCAAAAAGTTAATTTGTGTGTGTGTGTGTGTATAATGTTTAGATTGCTGCCATCGATGAGTATGATATTTGAATCTAACTAAAGTGATTAATGTTGTATTTAATTCACACTTAATCGAAATTCGATCAATAGTGACAGAATTAGCTTCAATCACGGTCGAGTCTTAGGGTCGTGACCGGTAGACGACAGGTGGTCGACCGATGTTAGTCTCAGTTTTAAATAAAAAATTAGTATAAAAATAAATAAAAGTATATTATGTGAAATACAACTAAAATAAATTAGAAATAAATATACAAAATGTACTTGAATGGTTTATTTGAAAATTTATAAATGTATATTTGAAAAAAAAATTTAAATATTTGCTTTTAAAAATCATATAAAAATTGTGCATATGTTCTGAAAAATAGTAAGTATATTCTAATTAATATTTTAGGCATTTTGAAGTAAATTTAGTCGTTAATAAATTTCATTGGAGATATGTTATACATTTTTATATATAAAATAATTTAAGTACCACATTGATATTCAATTAGTTCTATGAATGGTTATTATTAGTTCTTAATGTTTTTTTGTACTATTAAGAGATTAACGAAGTGGATGATTCATTATTTGATCAACGAGTTCATGAATTGATATTTTATCCTAGATTTGGAAATATAATTTATTTGATTCAAAATGTTATACATTTATTAACGATAATATATTATGGTTTTTAAATGTTTATTTAAAGATTGTGTGTGTGTATAACATTTGGAAAATAAGTAATTATATTAATTAATGTTTCAAGTATTTTAAAGTATTTAAATTTAATAAAGTGAAACAAGAATATTTCTGTATATCTATGAAATTGATTAATGAGATTTTTCATTGTATTTCAGATTATCCACCTTCTCTTACTGATTCTGATGATATGTGTGATTCACTGTTGATACATATTTGATTGATAATTTAAGATGATATGGTGATGACGTCCTTGATATGATTTTGTTGTACCTAATTCTATATGACGATAGATTAGAACAAACGGAGTTATAATACCGTCTGGTATGAGACTTTCAGTAATATTTCTCCAGTTATTCTTTGGACTCATTATATAGAATATTATGGAGATGAGGGAAGTTTATAAGCAGTGAATAAACTGCAACATCTGCCACTTAGGGGCCCAAAACTAACGGCTAAGGATGCTGCAGTCATCCATAGTTATCAATCCTCGGCGATCAAATGTAGTAATGTTAGATACATTGATATAGCAGAAACACATGGATGTGGAAAAAATTTAAAAATCATTAAATAACTTTCTCATTTCATTTCAAATCATTTTAGTATTCATTACATAATCCCATATTCGAGAACCACGTTTAGAGAAAATATAATTATTACAACATACGCTAAGAGCGACATATGAAGATGCCTCCTTGGATGATCAGAGTATATAACTAGGCAATTGGACAACTTTTTCCTTTACAACAAAACACAGTGAAATCAATATAGAAAGGAACTCTAAATAGCTATCATGCCTCTTGCACATCTCCGGAAGCTTATTCGTCTAAAGAGGTATATGAAAACCTCAACTCTCAAACTACTCAAAGTTAATTGAGCACATGAGAGTTTAAGGGGAAAACATAAACTTCGAGTCAGACATAAAGCCTGTTATGAATAATAATCTACCATATCGAACCATTTAGATATCTAGTGAAACCACGCCGCTTAGCAGAACAGGTTTTCCCCTCATTAGTATCCTCCAAAAATTTATAAAAACCATATACTCCGCTCCTTCATTCACAATGGTTAAAACATAACAATTCAAAATATTATGGTGATATACAAACAAGTAAATCAATTCTAGATTACCCTTCCCCATTCATTTTCACTATCTGTTTCAGTTATAGTTTCTAGGATCGCTATTAACCTATCAGTTTTCATGGGCTGACTAATAACCTATTTAATGTTTATGGACTCCCTGTCCAGTTTCATAGTTTTCATGGGATCACTAAGAACTTATCGGCCCCTGCCAATAACTCCCTTAATCATGGGTTCTCCTTGAACCTATTAGTATCTCCAATAACTTCTCTCTTATCCTAGTTTTCATGGGTTGACTAGGAACCTATTGGCTACTGTCAATAACATAATTCAGATATAGTTTTCATTGGTTTGCTACGAACCTATTGGATCCTGCCAATAACTCTTTCTAATCATAGTTATCATGGGTTTACTATGAACCTATTGGCCCCTACCAATAACTTTTCCAAAACACAGTTTTCATGGGTTTGCTATGAACCTGTCTATCTGACAACTTCTTTAATCATTATTTAGGCATCCTATACCCTGGCCTATCCGACCTCCTGGATGCAATTCTACTCATTCAGGAGTTAACTCAATTTATATTCACTACTGGGTCAACCTAGTTGGTTATTCTGCCCTTTCTCCCTAAAATACAGTTATGGGTCCATATTAAAGTGAATATGTAAACTAGAAGAAGCAAACATAAAAACATAATAATCACCAACATCTGTGGTTTAATATCCTTGAAATCGTTTTCATATAAAACATGGTTAACCCTTTTAACCTATTATTTTATTAAGGAAAGCTTCTTCAAAAACTTCATACTTAAAAGCCCTTTTAAACTCCTTTATTTATGCCATGGTTTTCCTTTAAAATGAGATTGGGTTCATTGTTTTGAAAACTAAGGCTTTCTAAACCTTTAACTTTTACTTTTGAAACCATTAGATAATCTCCTTCGAAAGCATTCAAATCTTCTGTTCAAAATACTACACATATGCCTTTCAAAACTCTTTAAATCATCTCTTTCGAAACCATCAAAACATACCGCTCGAAAGTATTAAAGTATTACTTATTAACTTTTAGGAGCATAACTTCAAAACTACTTGAAAGTACCCATTTCGAAAGCATTAGGTTTATCTTTAAAAATATCTTCTGGGTCAATGTGAATATATACGAAAGTACCCATTTCAAAACCTTTAATCTTCTTATAAAATTGTTTGGGGAAAATTCATTGCTTCGGAACCATCCTTTCGAAAGCTCAAAACATTTATGTAAAACATTTGAAGGATAGCTTCGAAACCCCTTTCGAAGCTATTGCCTTCGAAACCCTTAAATTCTTTCATAAGCTTTGGAAAGTGGCTTAGTACAGGTTTAAAACAAAAGCTACCTTCTGAATTGGTTGATGACTTCAATCCATTCGAAAGGCACGGGGACAACAACAAGGTTTCGATTGGATTTAGACTACCCTTTCGAAAGTATTAGTTTGAAACATAGGGATTCATTTAAAAGCTACACTTAAGCAAAAAGGTGGCAACCCCTTCGAAAGCTATTTAGAAGACCCTTTCGAAAGCATTTGTTTCGACTCCTTCGAAAGCTTTTAGTAAAAGCAGGCAAGCGCATTTCTTCAGAAAGTAAAACAGAGGGTTCGACCCCATCGAAAGCAAGGGTTTCGACACCATGCCTTCCGCCTATCTCTAATCCATTATGTACCAATGTATTGATATTTTGTGTATTGGTTTCATCTTGGTAGGTTTCGACTTGGTTGAAGCGGAAGCATAGGGTCGAAAGGTTGCTTCTAAAAAGGTGGAACATATTTTCTAAATAAAGTCTGATTTAATGCCGTCTAAAGTACTAACTTTATAACTAACCTTCCTATTTGTAAACCTTTAATTGGTTGTCATAAACTTTTCAAATCCTTTCTTAAAATAACCGCTGCATAATTTTAGATCTAAACAAAGATTAGTTTAACAAATAAGCCCTTCCATTAAACGAGACAATTAAAACAATGAAGTCCTCCATCTAAAATAAATTTATTTCCATGGTTAATTACTTAGGAAAAATCCCCAAAATTACAGAAATTCACTTTCATTATGTTATTTGACATATAAAAATTTCAGACCTAAATTCCTCATAAAATAACCGAAATTAAATTCTAAACCCAATTATTCATATTTTCCTTTGAAAATTCATAATAATTTTCCATAGCTTGGAAAATTATAAAAATTAAAGTCTATCTCCAAATTCATGTTTTACATAAAATATAATTTTCTCATGACATTCAAAATTCAATATAAGCGGTTTTACCCTTAAAACCGTAAACCTAATTATCTAACAATTTTGTTTGAATCAAATATGTTATAAAATCCAAGCACATCATCATCAAAAATTCTCATAATGGATTTAATCTTAAACCCGAAAATCAAATGATCATAAAAACAAAATATAGATGGTTTTGATTATTATTTGCCTTTATTAGGATAAGGACTTTGAGATTTGATTGAGATTAATTCCCCGTTGCTTAAATCCTTTGCTTTAATATTATTTCCTCCTCTTTTCTCCTAAGTAATGGTCGGCCTCTCTTTCTTTTGTTTGCATTTTATGTCTTTATAAAAATGGACGTGAATGGATAGGAAACGAGAATATTAAGGGTATAGTATTATGGTGCGGCTATTTCTTAATAAGCCCTTATTTTAATTAAGTAACATATAAAACCATTCATAAGCCCATTTATATAATTAAGCTCGGCCTCTAAGTATTTATTCAAATCTCAATCCCCTTATCACTCTGATATTTACGTTATTCTATCTAATTTATCTAATTAAATCTCCTGAATAATGTTATTAAAAATCAGAGTTCTACTGGCTCCCCCCTTAAAGAATTTCGTCCTCGAAATTCAATAAGGACTAAATACTAACCATAGTAATCATTTGTAACCACTCCTAACAACCATCCTAGTCTATCAGACTAGCAACCATCTATATAAAGCTAATATAGACATACCCTCAAAGAAGACCAGGATAAGTATCTTTAATCCTATCTTCCATCTCCCAAATACAGTCCTTCTCGTTGTCGCTCCACTGAACTTTCACCAACTTGACTATCTTGTTCCTGAATTTTTCTCATCTCTAGCCACAACCCAAACTGTTTGTCTAACAAAAGTAAAATTAGGCTCTACTATCAAATCTTCCAACCCCGTCAAAGGAATAGTAGTCTTTGGATCATGCACATACTTGCAAAGATGAGACACATGAAACACATTATGGACACCTGCCATATTGCTTGGCAACTCTATTTTGTATGTGAGCTTCCCGATCCTCTCTGCAACTTGGAACGGACCAACATAACCAGTTTCCCTGACCTTCCAAATTGTACCACACCCTTTATCGGTGATACTTTAATGAAAACCTTATCTCCAACTGAGAATTCTAGGTCTTTATACCTCTTATCTACATAACTCCTCTGTCTGGATTGGGCTTCCTTCATACTTTCTCGGATCAACTCAATCTTCTATGTCGCCTCTCTAACCAGATCTGGACCTAAGACTAATCTGTCTCTAGTCTCCAACCAACATGCTGGTGATTTGCATGGCCTTCCATACAAAACTTCAAAAGACGTCATTCCTATACTAGTCTGATAACTATTATTATTGGAAAACTCAACCAAATGTAGGTGATCTACCCAAGATCCACCAAAGTCCAATACACAAGCTCTTAATAAATCCTCGAGTACCTTATTGACTCTCTTCGCCTGCCCATCCTTCTGAGGATGATATGCAGTACTGATCTTGAGCTTAGTGCCTAACACATCCTGTAGACTCTTCCTGAATTTACTAGTGAATAAAGCATCTCTGTCACTGACTATACTACTAGGAATCCCATGTAGTCTAACTATGTTCTTCATGAACAGATTAGCTAGAAAAGGTGTCGTCCTGGTTGACTTAACTAGAATGAAATGGACACTCTTGGTCAACCTATCCACTATGACCCATATACTTTTATTTCCTCTATTTGACCTTCGCAACCCGTCTATAAAATCTACGGATATCGAATCCCATTAACAAACTGGAATCTCCAAAGGCTGAAGTAACCCACTCGGCTTCTGATGTTCGGCCTTTACTTGTTGATAGTTTAAACACTACCTAACTCACAAACCAACATCCCTCTTAATACCTTCCCAATAGAAGCTCCTCTTTATATCTTAAAACAACTTGGTCCCTCCAGGATGAATCGCAAACTTGGACCGATGACATTTTCCAAGAACTTCTTTCCTTAATTCCTCAACATTAGGAACACAACCGTCCCTTCATTCTCAACCATCCAATCCGGTCAAGACTAAAATCCTTTAGATAATCTATCTCAGTTCCAACCTCAAGCCTTCTAATCTTCTCAACTAATACTGGATCCACTTTCTGCTTAGAAGCAATCCTTTCGATCAACACTGGTCGAACTTCTAAACAGGACAACATAGCAGTGCTCTGACTAGAACAAGAAGTCGATCTTAATTGCACCCTACAAGTAGTCAAAGCTTCTAAATCTTTCCATTCTGGCAACATAGATAACACCACATTCTGATGTCTTCGGCTAAGAGCATCCGCTACCTTATTTCCTTTCCCAGGAGTATACTCTACCAAAATCATAAGCTACTAAAAACTCCAGCCACCTGTGATGTCTCATATTTAACTCCTTCTGAGAGAATAAATACCTTAAAGACTTATGATGTGTGTATAACTCAAATCTCTCCCATAAGAGATAATGTCTCCAAATCTTCAATTCGAAGATCATCGCTGCTAACTCCAAATCATAAGTAGGATATTGTACTTCATATGCCCTAAACTGTCGTGAAGCATAGGCAATAACTTTACCCTTCTACATCAACACAACTCCTAATCCAGTTCCACATGCATCCGTATACACCACCAACCCTTGGTTTCCGTCGGGAACTACTAACACTGGTGCATTGGTCGACGAATGCTTTAACATAAGGAATGCTTCCTCACATTTGTCAGACCATACATACTTCACAAACTTCTTGTTTTAACTTAGTAAAAGGTGCCGCTATCTGTGATAAATCCTTAATGAATCTCAGGTAATAGCCAGCAAGTCCAAGATAACTTGTAGTCTCAGTCACTGTTTCTGGTCTCTTCCAATTATTAACAACTTCAATCTTATCTGGATCGATTGACAAGCCCTTCTCTAAAACCATGTGACCAAGAAATTTAACCTCTTTCTTCCAGAAATGACACTTGAAAAACGTTTCTTTTAGCCGATGCTGCCTCGGCGTCTCAAGCACTACTCTAAGATGATCTTCATGCTCCCTTTCATCCTTAGAGTACACTATAATGTCATCTATAAATACCAACAAAAGCCTATCCAAGTACTCTCGGAAAACTCGGTTCATCAGATCCACGAGGAAAGTAGGTGCATTCATTAATCTGAATGGCATTACTAACCACTCATACGAACCATACCTAGTTCGAAATGCTGTCAAAGGAATAATGTCCTCTACCACTCTTAACTGATGGAAACCTGTCGCCAAATCCAACTGGGAAAATACTCTGGCTCCACAGACTGATCAAATTGATCATCAATTCTCGACAAAGGATACCTATTCGTAATCGTCCTCTCGTTCAACTTATGATAGTCGATACACATCCTCAATGACCCATCTAGTTTCTTCACGAACACCACGACCGCTCCCCAAGGTGAACTGCTTGGTCTAATAAAATTCCTTCCTTCTAGATCCACTAGCTGCACCTTCAATTCCTTCATCTTAGTTGGCGTCATCCTACTAGGTGTTCTACTCACAGGTTCAGCTCCTGGCACAAGATCTATCCGAAACTCAACAGCTTGTTTCGGCGGTAGTCTTGTAAGCGGCTCAAAGACATCTATAAAATCTCTTGCTACTCGAACCTGATCTAACTCTTCTCCTACTTCCATAACACTTAACAATGCGCAACTACTCCGGTCATAATTCTCCACTGAGAATATTATTCGGTTATGACTATCTGGGTGTCTTAGTGATATTTCCCTATCCTGGCAAAATATCTTAGCCTCATACTTACCCAACCATTCCATACCCAAAATGATTCTAAAATCTATGAACCAATAACATACAGACAGCATGCAAACTTATGACCTAACAAATCAAGTTCTAATTGGTCACATCTCATCCCCAGAGTTGCATATCCTCCTATCGATTTACAACCCTTAAGGTTGTAACAAGGTATGTGGGTTCTAAGTATAACCTGTCAACCAAACACTGAGATATAAATGAGTGTGATGCACCGGTATCAAATAGTACCCTAACTGGTATACTCTGAATCAAAAGCATACCTTCCATCACAGTCTTCCTTTTTTCAGCTGTAGTTGCCCTAGCAGATGATGGTCCAACAGCAAAAACTTTTCCCTTGTCTTCCCTGACAAATTCTGGACACTGATTCTTATAATGCCCAACTTGGTCACAGTTGAAGCACTTCACATTCTTCTTTTTTGCAGCCTTCTTCCCCTTGCCCGACCGGCACTCATGAGCATAATTACCTTTCTTTTCACAATTATAGCAAACTAAATTAGCTTTTGCCTTCTTGGCAGCCTCTCCCTTCTCAGCTCCCTTCTTCTTAAAGAACTTTCTCTTCTTTTCTTGGGAATCCTGGGTTTCAACCGGTTTTTCTATTGCACAAATAGCTATCATCTTCTCATGTTGGATTGCCATCTCCATAACTACATTACAAGGATCACGGAGATGTGTCAGGGTCGCCCTAGCAATCTCGAGCCTAAATCCTCGAATGAACCTCTCATTCCTCCTGATGACGGTGTCTATAGTAGCATACCCATATCGGAACAACTCATCAAACTTAGTAGCATACTCGATTACCTACATCTCTCCCTGCACCAAATCCATAAACTTTCTCATCAATGCTGACTTAGCAACTTCAGATAAAAATCTCTGTTCAAATCTCCTTTGTAATTCTACCCAAGTCAACTCTTCTTCCGGAACTCCGGTAGTAACACTATTCCACCAATGAAGCACTGCCCCTTGCAACTGACTAGAGGCCAGACTCCTCCTCTGCTCATCATCCAAACCCAAATCAGCAAAGATTCTCCCGTAATGCAACAGCCAATTCTCAACTTCTATGGCATCCTCTATTCCCATAAACGACTTTCCACCAAGACTAGTGTAGTCTCTGCTCAACTTAGCATAGTTATTCCCAATTGGAGCCACAGGATTAGCTCCTCCAACATTCCTAGCAACTCCAGCAGCAGCTCCAGCTTGCATCAGATTGATGAAGAACTGATACATCGCCACCATATCCACTGAAAGATTTCCAGCACCTACATTGGCATCTGCATTTTGGTTAGCATTAGCCTGTCGACCTGGGTTCCTCCCAGTGGGTTGAACATTTCCATTGATTGTGGTGCATACTCCACCAAGATTTCCTCTTCCGTTTCCTGCCACCATATCTTCTGTCTCATAAATCTGCATACGAGCCTTAGTAAGATGCAGAAGAACGGTTTATGAGAGAAGGGAATTCATACTTATATATATATACATATATCAAATACAAGTACATTACTATAGCATTATCCCGAACCCCGATCTTATTTTCTGATTCATTGGATTATGTTTTAAAAAATCTTTTAGGTTTAAATTTCATTTAAGTTTTCATAAACCTATGCTCTAATACCAACTTGTAACATCCCCCACTTGGAGGCCCAAAACTAACAGCTACGAATGCTGCAGTCATCCATAGTTATTAATCCTCGATGACCAAATGTGGTAATGTTAGATACATTGATATAGTAGAAACACATGGATATGGAAAAAATTAAATCATTAAATAACATTCTTATTCCATTTCAAATCATTTCAATATTCATTACATAATCTCATATTCGAGAAACACGTTCAGAGAAAATATAATTATTACAACATACACCAAGAGCGACATATGAATATGCCCCATTGGATGATCAGAGTATATAACTAGGGAATTGAACAACTTTTGCCTTTACAATAAAACATAGCGGAATCAATATAGAAAAGAACTCTAAATAGCTATCATGCCTCCTGCATGTCTCCGAAAGCTTAGTCGTCTAAAGAGGTACTTGAAAACCTCAACTCTCAAACAACTCAAAGTTAATTGAGCACTCGAGAGATTAAGGGGAAAACATAAACTTTGAGTCAGACATAAAGCCTGATATGAATAATAATCTACCATCTCAAACCATTTAGAGAGAGACCACGCCACTTAGCGGAACAGGTTTTCCGCTCACTGGTATCCTCCAAAACATTATAAAAACCATATACTATGCTCCTGCATCTACAATGCTTAAAACATAACAATCCAAAATATTATGATGATATACAAACAAGTAAATCAATTCTGGATTACCCATTCCATTCATTTTGACTATCCATCTCAGTTATAGTTTCTAGGATCATTATTAACCTATTAGTTTTCATGGGCTGCCTAATAACCTTTTTAATGTTTATGGACTCCCTATCCGGTTTTATAGTTTTCATGGAATCACTAAGAACTTATCGGCCACTGCCAATAACTCCCTTAATCATGGGTTCTCCTTGAACCTATTGGTATCCTAAATAACTTCCCTTTTAGCCTAGTTTTCATGGTTTGACTAGGAACCTATTGACTTCTGTCAATAACTTAATCCGAATATAGTTTTCATGGGTTCATGACAAACCTGTTTGTCCCTGCCAGTAACTCTTTCTAATCATAGTTTTCATGGGTTTACTATGAACCTATTGGCCCCTGCCAATAACTTTTCCTAAACATAGTTTTCATGGGTTTACTATGTACCTATCTATTTGACAACTTCTTTAATTAGTATTTAGGCATCCTATAACCTGGTCTATTTGACCTCCTGGATGAAATTATACTCAATTCATAAGTTAACTCAATTTATATTCACTACTGGATCAACCTAGCTGGTTATTCTACCCTTTCTCCCCAAAATACAGTTATGGGTCCATATTAAAGTGCATATGTAAACTATAAGAAGCAAACATAATAACATAATAATTACCAACATCTGTGGTTTAATATCCTTGAATAATTTTCATATAAAACGTGGTTAGCCCCTTTAACCAATTATTTTATCAAGGAAAGCTTCTTCAAAAACTTCATACTTAAAAGCCCTTTTAAACTCCTTTATTTATGCCATGGTTTTCCTTTAAAAATGAGATTGGGGTCATTGTTTTGAAAACTAAGGCTTTCGAAACCTTTAACTTTTACCTTTGAAACCATTGGATAACCTCCTTCGAAAGCATTCAAATCTTATTTTCAAAACATTAAGCATATACTTTACAAAACTCTTTAAATCATCTCTTTCGAAACCATCAAAACATACCTCTCAAAAGTATTAAAGTATTACTAATTAACTCTTAGAATCATAACTTCGAAACTACTTGAAAGTACCCCTTTCGAAAGCATTGGGTTTATCTTTAAAAATATCTTTTTGGAAAAAGTGAATATATACGAAAGTATCTCTTTTGAAACATTTAATCTTCCTATAAAAAATTTTGGGGAAAATTGATGGCTTCGGAACCACCCTTTCGAAAGCTCAAAACATTTAAGTAAAACATTTGAAGGATAGCTTCGAAACCCCTTTCAATGCCATTATCTTCGAAACCCTTGACTCCTTTCATAAGCTTTGGGAAGTAGCTTGGTACAGGTTTAAAACAGAAGCTAACTTTCGAATTAGTTGATGACTTCAATCCATTCGAAAGGCATGGGGATGACACCAAGGTTTTGATTGGGTTGAGACTACCCTTTCGAAAGTATTATTTTAAAACATAGAGACTCATTCGAAAGCTTCACTTAAGCAAAAAGGTGGCAACCCCTTCGAAAGTTATTTAGAAGACCCTTTCGAAAGCATTTGTTTCAACTCCTTCAAAAGCTTTTAGTAAAAACAGGCAAGTGCATTTCTTTAGAAAGTAAAAAAAGCTTTCGACCCCATTGAAAGCATGGGTTTCGACACCATGCCTTCTGCCTATCTCCAATCCACCACATACCAATGTATTGATTCCTTATGTATTAGTTTCAACTTGGTAGGTTTCAACTTGGTTGAAACGGAAGCATAGGGTCGAAAGGTTGCTTTTAAAAGAAGCGGAACATATTTTCTAAATAAAGTCTGATATAATGCCATTTAATGGAATTACTTTATAACTAACCTGCCTATTTGTAAACCTTTAATTGGTTGCATAAACATTTCAAATCCTTTCTCAAAATAACCGCTGCATAATTTCAGATCTAAACAAAGATTAGTTTAAAAAATAAGCCCTTCTATTAAATGAGATAATTAAAACAACGAAGTCCTCCTTCTAAAATAAATTAATTTCCATGGTTAATTACTTAGGAAAAATCCCTTAAAATTGTATAAATTCACTTTCAATATGTTATCTGACATTAAAAATTTTCAGACCCAAATTCCTTGTAAAATAACCGAAATTAATTTCTAAACCCAATTATTCATATTTTCATTTGAAAATTCATAAAGAAATTTCCATAGCTTGGAAAATTATAAAAATTGAAACCCATCTCCTAATTCATGTTTTACATAACATATAATTTTCTCATGGAATTCGAAATTCAATATAATCGGTATTACCCTTAAAACCGTAAAAACAATAATATAACAATTTTGTTTGAATCAAATATGTTATAAAATCCAAGAATATCATCATCAAAAATCATCATAATGGATTTAATCTTAAACCCAAAAATCAAATGATCACAAAAACAAAATATAGATGGTTTTGATTATTATTCAACTTAATCAGAATAAGGACTTTGAGATTTGATTGAGATTACTTCCCCCTTGCTTAAATCCTTAGGTTTAATTTTGATTTCCTCCTCTTGTCTCCTAAGTAACGGTCGGCTTCTCTTTTATTTTTTTGCGTTTTATGATTTTATAAAAATGGACGTGAATGGATAGGAAACAAGAATATTAAGGGTATAGGATTATGGTGCAGCTATTTCTTTATAACCCCTTGTTTTAATTAAGTAACATATAAAACCATTCATAAGCCCATTTATATAATTAAGCTCGGCCTCTAAGTATTTATTCAAATCTCAATCCCCTTATCACTCAGATATTTACATTATTCTATCTAATTTATTTAATTAAATCTCCTGAATAATGTTATTAAAAATTAGGGGTGTTACATAAACGTTTGGGTATCATACGGTGGTATGGAACATTGTTGTGATATTTATTCGATTATTCATTATAAGTAGATGACACTCACGTGACGGGAATGGTGTTATGTGAGTGAGGTGCTACACAAAGAGATGAGTATAGCTTCATGCTTATATTCAACGAGTATGGTTATATGCCTGACGATAAGCATGACTTTGTATCTTTACGTATTAGTTCTATATGCTGCTGTTATGAATTACTCCTTTTATTTGCATTGGAGAGGACCAGATAGCTAGAATCGACCCTAGCGTTCTGATTGTGGGATCGGGCCGCAGATCTGTGACACTTTATATTTATGTAGCTTTATGCTCTTGATTTGTGCATTTTCCTTTGTGTCCCATAAGCCAGCAGTCTGTTACTTATAGGAGCTAGAGTTGGACATGAGTATCGTGTCCTCGAATTGACAAGCATACCGGTGGATACTAGTTAAGATTCTGTGATGGTAATTACAATTGTAGAGACTTTGCTTCTCTAGAGCTTGCTTTGTGCTATCAATCTCCCTTTCGGTACTAACGGAGTAGTAGTTTGGCATATATTATTAATATACCTCACTTCAGTATAGAGATGGGCCATGTGAGCTGTGACGACCCGCCATTTTGGACAGTTCACGTCAACAATAAACCACACATGTCTGACTAAAACAGTCGAAAAGATAAATTATTAATGGGGTTTGTAAAGAAAATAAGAGGAGAATTAAACAATAATTTAGAACCTCACAGTGGACTGACAAAATATAATAATAACATAAGCAGTTCACGAAGCTATATAATAATATACATTGGATTTAAATTTTACAACATTTTCAGAGTACAATCAACATACATGCCAAAATAAAGTAGCGGAATAATAATAGTAAATACGATTTACCAAACTACATCTTCATCTTCAAGGAATAATGCTTCGAATACTGAAATACTCAGGGTGATCCGAGCGTAAAGGAAAACAATACACTCGAGTCAAAAAAATACACTCGAGTTAGAACTAAAAATTCTTATGTAAGTTAAATCAATATCAAGTGAAAATATGGGTGCAAATAACTTAAGAGATGTTGCGGGATTTTCCATCTCCTAAGGATCCATTAAACTATCTATATATAGTGTAACATCCCCCTACTTGGAGGCCTAAAATTAACGGCTAAGGATGTTGCAGTCATCCATAGTTATTAATCTTCAGCGACCAAATACGGTGATGCTAGATTCATTGATACATAGATCACAGAATTATGCAAAAGAAAAAATTTAACAATTCAAAACACGTTTCCATATTCAAATCAAAACATTTCATGTTCAAAACATAATCCCAAATTATGTTATCCATGTTCAGCAAAATATAATTATTACAAATACGCCAAGAGCGACATATGAAGATGCCCCCTTGGTTGATCAAAGTATATAGTAAGGCTCATAAATCTACCTCTTCAAACAAACACACAGCGGACAAGAAAACACTAAATAACTATCGGCCTCCTGCACGTCTCCGGAAGCTTTATTCGTCTAAGAAGATAACCTGGAAACCTTAAATCTCAAACTACTCAAGACCAATTGAGTACCTGAGAATTTAAGGGGAAAACAAAAACTTCATGTCAAACATAAAGCCTGGTATGAATAATAATCTAACATCTCAATCCTTTTAGATATCTAGTGAGACCACGCCGTTTAGCGGCACAGGTTTTCCCCTCACTAGTATCCTAAAAATCTTTATAAAACCATATACTATGCTCATGCATCCACAATGGTTAAAACATACATTTTAAAAACATTATGATGATATGCATACTTGAAAATAGTTTAATCTGACACTCTGTCATAAATATAGTTTCTAGGATCACTGTTAACCTTTTTAGTTTTCATGGGTTTACTAATAACCTCGTCCTAATTATTAGACATTCTGTCTTATTCATAGTTTTCATGGGATCACTAAGAACCTATAGGCTCTTGCCAAATAACTTAATCAATTCATGGGTCCTCCCAAACCTATTGGACTTTCCAATAACTAATCATCTTATCCTAGTTTTCATGGGTTTACTAGGAACCTATGGATTTATCCAGTAACTCACTTCACATCCTAGTTTTCATGGGTTGACTAGGAACCTACTGATACATCCATTAACCACCTACTTATCCTAGTTTTCATAGGTTTGCTAGAAACCTATTGACTGATGTCAATTCTTAATCTGGATATAGTTTTCATGGGTTCATTACAAACCAATTGGCCCCTGCCAACCACTCTTAATACATAGTTTTCATGGGTTAACTATGAAACTTTTGGTATGCACCAAAAACTACATTATCATAGTTTTCATGGGTTTACTATGAACCTTTTTGGTATACACCAAAACCTACAAAGCTTAGGCATCCTATATTTTTGGTCACCCTGACTTCATGGATGCAATTCTACTCATTCAGGAGTTTAAGCAATTTATATTCACTATTGTGTTAACCTAGCTGGTTCTTCTACCCCTTTTCCCTAAAATACAGTTATGGGTTATCATGTGAATATACTCATAGTTGAAGAAGCAAAACAACAATTTGGAAATACCATTTCTGTGGGCTAAAAGTCCTTGAAATATATTTATCATAACATAGTTAACATCTTTAAATTATATTTTCATCAAGGAAACACTTCTTCAAAATCCCATACTTAAAGCCATTATAAAACTCCTTTATACAAGCCGTGGGTTTTCCTTTAAAAATTTGAGTATGGGTTTTTAAACCTTCAAAACCAAACCTTTCGACCTTGTCGCAAGGTCTACAAAACAACCTTTTGAAACCATTGAAACCATTCGAAAATTTAAACCTTTCGAAAGCATTCAACCCTTATAACATAAACCTTTCAAAACCAGTGGATTAAACCTTTCGAAAACTTACAGGGTTCAAGTTAAAACATGCGGAAGGTCCTCTTTTAAAACCTTTCGAATACAAAGGAAGCAACCTTTCGACCTTGCCAGAATGTCTACTCTGAAAGCTTAAATCATTTCATTTAAAACAACAAACCTCCGCCTTTTATAGCAACTCCTTCGAAAGCTTGCTTTATACTTCAATTATAATACAAGGGTAAATAATTCAAGTCGAAAGCCTTGAAACTTTCTGAAAAGTGGCTGGTTTTTGAAACAGGTAAACCATTCGACTAAGCCGAAAGCTCCTGCTTTCAACCCCTTCGAAGAGTTTCAACAAAATATAGGCGGCGGTTCTTATTCAAAATCCCTTTGAAACAACCTTTCGGAATTAAACCTTTCGACCTTGCCGAAAAGTCTTTTAAATCCTTTCAAAGCCTTACCTTTCAACTGTGTCGGAAGGTCTTATATATAAAATAACTTATAAAAATCAAACCTTTCGAATGTATCAGAAGGTTCAAAATAAACAATAAAAAGTAGCGGTAACCTTTCGACTTTGTCGAAAGGCTTAAAACCTTTCTTTAAACATTTGACCTAGTTGAAGGCAACCATGTCGAAAGCTCTAATTCGAAAGCAAAGCAGGTGAAAACTTTAGCTTATAAAACAAACATATCCCAACATCTTCGGCCATTAAGTTTCGACTGCAACCGTTCGACTTTATCCAATTCATTACGCACCAAGTACTTAATACCATATGCATTGGCTTGACCTTACCGAAAGGTTTAATTCTTTCGACTTAGACGAAAGGTCTGGGTCGGAAGGTACTATGCCTAAAATGGCTAAAATATGGTAAAAGCATGATTTTCTTATTTTTAACTTAAAGAAGGTAACTTTTTAACTAACATGCCCTTTTTTTTATCAAATTCTCATTAGTTAACACTTTACTTTTCAAAAATATGCTGCCGTAAATTCAGAATTAAATAATAATTTTATTTTATAAAACGCCCCTTCTCCTTAAATAAATATACAAAACATTTAAGTCTCATACCTTAAATAATTTATATATTCATCAAAACACATTGGAAAAATCTAGAAAAATCAATATGTTTTCCAACATATAAAAATTTAAACTCCAAATAATCATTATTTTTGCCGTAAATAATTTACAACCCAATAACTCATTTTTTTCACAAGAAAATTCGTATAAAATCCATATGCTCTCAGAAAATTATAAGAATTGAAACCCATCTCCAAAATCATGTTTTCTATCACATAAAATTTTCCCATAGCATTTAAAAATCATTTTCATCTCGGTTTTTCCCTAAACCGTACGTTTCTCTTATTAAACAAACTTGTTTAAACACATATGAATCATAATCAACATATCATCATTCAAAACAACATAAATAGATTTATCCTTAAATCCAAAACCAATTGATGTAAAAATCAAAATAGAGATGTAGAAATTATTATTCACCTTGCTTGAGTTAAGGAAATTAGAGATCGTTTGAGATAGATTTTCCTCTAGCTTGAATCCTAAGCTTTTCTTAATTTTTCTTCTTCTCTTCTAATGGCTGGCCTTGCTTCTCACGGTTGTAAGTATTTTTGTTTTGGTGAAAACAAACGTGCAAAGTTTAATGAGAATAGTAAAGGGTAGGAGGTGTGGGCGGCTATTTAACCTAATGCCCTTATGTTTAATTTTCTAACCATTTATATAAGTTCATTAGTTCTAATAATCACGACCACCTAATTAATTAATCAATCTCAATCCCCTCATCTACATTATTCAATCTAATATATTCTAATTAAATCTCTTGAATAATGTCAATAAAATTAGAGGTGTTACATATAGTAAGATAGCTATATATGTAGTGTCTATCAGTAAAGTAAAGTATTAAAATAGCATTAAGGCTTTACGTTGATCCACCTTAACACATTTTTAAGCAAGTAGTCAATGCAGGTCCTGTAACACAACCAGTAACGTCGGTAGCCAGTTAGTCCCCTATAGGTACCATACTAAAACAAAATCGTATTGGGCTCATATAAGGATAATCGTATGACAAGGCAAGTTAGGCAATGCCCAAGGTAGGTTCTACTAGTTTACCCTTTTTGGATGATCGTAACCCCTAACGGTCGACCGAGTTCATCACCTAAAATCAAATCAAGGTGCACCGATTAAGTCAAAATCAATATAGCGATACGAAGAAGTGATGACCCCCAAAGGTTGCTAACCCCTTTACCAGACATAGGCTCTTGTTTTAGTCATTTCAAATTGACACAAGTGTCAGGGCTATCCATCATTTTTCTCTTACTTCAATCCAGCAAACGTACGCCAATCCAACCACTTCATTTTGGAACATACTCTACGTACAGAGTTATCTAAGTGGTTCCGGTATTGACAAAGAGTATGCAAATATCCGGCCCCGGTCCCTTTAATAACCAATCGTCTATTTTACACACTGTATGGTCATTTTAATAAAACATAACATGTTTCATATAACAAATAAGTTCAAATCAGATTTAAATTTCATATTTCATATCACAAGTATCAAATATCATTATTTAAATTCAATCCTTTACACTTAAAACAGTTTCGGATTTAACAACTTTGAATTTGAAAATAGTTTGAATTAGAATAGTTTTTTATATAAAAATAGTTTGGATTAAAATACTTTTGAATTTAAAATAGTTTTAATTAAAAAGTTTGAATTTAAAATAGTTTGAAATAAAATCATTTTAATAGAAAATAGTTGGACTTTAAAAATAATTTGAAATAAATAGTTTTAGTTGAAAATAGTTTTGAATGAAAATACTTTTAATTATTAAATGATTCCTTTTCTATTAAACCATTTAACCCAATTCCAAATTTCGAATTTCACTTTAAACAACATTTCAATTTAAAACAAATTTCCAATTTCAAACTTCAATTTAAACCAATTCAAATTTCAAACTTCAATTTACAACCAATTCAAATTCCAACATCGATTTAAACGATTTCGAATTTCAAATAATTCAATTTCGATAAATTCAAATTTCAAATAATTCAATATTTAACCCTTTAAAATAATTTATAACGACCCATAATTTTACCACTTTGAAAATGGAATATTCAAACTTAAAAAATCATATTTCATGTGATAAATAAGAATGGTGAACTTATTTTTAGAATTAAATAAAGATTTTCGACTTTTACCGTAACATTGACAAAAATGACAAAAGCCAGTTTTGGATAAAATTGGATATACGGTCAAATAATTGTTTTAAAAGATGAATAACGCCTTTTAAAATCATTATATAAATAGGTTGATAAAAGTTATATATATACATATATATATATATATATACTTATGTTATAGTGATTAACAAATTTCGTCGCGCATTAACAAAATCAATGTCGTATATTTGCAAATGAATTTTGATATTGTTTTATATTATTTTATAAGTCAAATATACTTGTTTTAGTTATTTAAAAATGATAAGAAATTTATTTTGAAGTTTGGTTTACATGAATAAATAGTTTAACAAAAACGTCAAAATGTGACCAAAAAACATTTTATCGAAAATCAACGTTTTGCCGAATAAAAGTTGTCGTAGCGTTGTTGCACATTTGTTAATACGTTTTAACATATATATTACATATTTTAATAACTAAACATGTTTACTTTTATTAATTATGACTAGGAAACTTCTATAATATAATTAACAAAAGTAAGTTAAAAAGAAAAGTCAAAAAGTAAACATCACATCAAAATCAAACCAAATCATCTCTTTAGCCACTTTTCCATCCAAATACATTTATTTAGCTCTTAAGTGACTGACATAAGATAAGAAGTGATAAGTGAAGGTAAGTGTTGAAAAAGTAAGGTTACTTTAAAGTTAAGTAAGGTTATTTTGGTAATTTGGTAAAGAGATATTTTAGTAACTTACCACTTTATTTTTTTCCTATAAATACACATCCATCCTTCTCATTTTCTCACACAAATCATTCTTTTCTTCTTCTTCCTTTAAGCTATGTTGGTGGCTTTTCTTCTCTTCTTTTCCTTGTTAACTTTTCTTAAAATCATATAAAACCAACTTCAAACTCCACCAAACTTTGCCAAAGTTCTTATATCATCATTAAAACATGATTTAGCATCTAAGAAGTGAATAAATGTTGAAGAAAGAGGTGGAATAGGGGGAGGGCGAATCTATTGAGGAGGGAGGAGAAAGTTAGAAAGCTCCGGTGCAAGAAAAAAGAAGGAAGTGCCATCCATTTTATTCCATGGAAATAGGAAGAAGTTTAAAGTACTGCGGAAATACGCGTCGATAAACACAAAGGAAATCACTTTCCTCTATATTTAATTAAATGGTGTATATGGAATGTTAAACCTCCTTAAAAATGGTTTAAATGTATTTGAAATGTTTTATAAACATTTAAAAGAGTTTTGGTGAAGTTTGAATGAGAAATGGAAAATTTAGTTAAAAATAAGCGAGTCGCGTAACGGCAGCTCGCGATTTCGCGCTATAAAAGTCAAACATGTGTAAAAGTTGGAATATAGCTCGAAATATTTTGAGATAAGAATTTTTCAAACTATTATATCCATAGTTTACCAACGAAGAAATAAAATAGAGATTTCAATAAGTAGATTTTGAAATATGAGTAAAACAGGTTTTGGAAAAATCCTTATTTTGCAGTTTGGAATCCAAAACAGAATTTCTTTACAAATGATGTTTTAAAATTATTTAAAAATGTAAAATAAATCTTATAAATATTTTAAAATGTTTTAAAAGTGATTTGAGTAATAAAAATGGATTTTCAAATTATAAAAAGTCGTTTTGATTAATATAGCTTAAAAGGCAGTTTCTGCATCACTTTTTCGCAGCACTTTTCTACAATTTCTGAAATAAAGTTATAGACTTAAGGATTCTTATCCAAATCTTTTATAAATATTTTCGAATGGATAATTAAGTGTTTTAATAATTATTTGGATTTTTTCTAGCTTATTGAAGAAAGTTCAAATAAATGATTTAAAGAAAAAGCTATTATAAATAAGCGGTTTAATCTTGGCTCTAAAAGCCGACGAGTAGACTGGATTTTTCTATTCGTGAGATCTGGATGTGAGGTGCTTAAACTAAGGAGATGTTTAGGAGCAACCAGTGCCCTGGCATATCTGGCCTCTTTCCTGGGCGAGGGATGGATAAGGTCGAAATGTCAGAAACGAGTTAAGTATAAAAAGATTTAATTTTCCAAATTTAATAAAAACATGGATTTTATAAAGATGATCTTCTTGTACTCGGTGTTAAAGCCTGAAGAAGGAACTAGTACTATTCATGGAATTTAAAAGGTGATTTCACCGTTATTCCGCCTATAGTATTTGTTGAATACGGGAACTGATATTGAGTAGAATTAGATGATTTCCATATATTCTACTCACTTAATATTTACTGGTTTTGGGATTAACATCCTAGATAACATGATTTTAACTCAATCAAAATTTTGAGTTTTGAATACGGGAACTGATATTGAGTTAAAATCATGTTATCTTTAACTTTTGATTCAAAACTACCAAAATAACCTTACTTAACTTGGTAATTCTACTCAATATCAAGTGTGTAAAAAGATGATTTCCATAGATTCTACACACTTGATAATTACTGGTTTTAGGATTACCATCCTAGATAACATGGTTTTAACTCAATCAAAATTTTGAGTTTTGAATTAAGAAATCATTGTTAAGATTTAAATGAACTAATTTGGAAATATTTTCCTAAGCGAAAAATGAAATGATTTCGAATTATTCCAAGTTTAAAAAAGGGTTTAAGTTAACCAAAGGATTTGATAAGAGAGGTTTGATGATTCTGTATATACCAGAAGGAATGTTTTAGAAATATATATCTTCAAATGATATTTTGATAAAAAGAACTAAATCAATTAAACAATGATTCCCTATTCACAGAACATCTTTTTATCGATGATTGGTTCGAAGGAACCGGGGTCGGATTCCGATCCGAAGACCACTTCGAACCAGTTTACATATTCGAAGTGAAGATATGGATAAGATTTGGAAGGTGGAGCGTAGGGCTGCTTGTCACTAACCCTCGGAGGAAATTTCCCATATCATATTATGTGGTAGTAGTTCTTCATTTAACATCTTCGATGCAAGGACTTCTCGCTACTAATCCTAGGGGTAACTCTCGACAGGATGTGGTAGGAGAGTACCTTCGATTTGTCCTGTTCCTAGACAACTTGTATGGATGACAGTGTTTTAAATCTCGGATTTTGGCCAATATCTCGAGAAAATATCTCGGCTATCTCGGGCGATATTTAAAACACTTTTAACTAAATAGGCTGCCAAATCTCGGATTTTGGCTGATATCTCGGATTTTTCATCTCGGCCATCTCGGGGAGATTTAAAAGCCTGATGGATGAATGTCTGACATTGCATTTCTAATTACATTGATTGATCTCTATGAGCATATCATCTGATTGGTAGCGGAGAAGGAAACTTCTCTTAGCTTAACGCCCTTTCCTGAGACGTACGAGTTAAGGAGTTATACGTTTGTAGAAATCGATTGTGTGATCCTGCAATGGCAATGTCGCATTCAAAGTGGAATGTGCTATGTGAAAGGTAAAAAGTTACCTCAAGCCTCATCTACCGGAAATGGCAAAAATATGGTAGATGTGGTGGGCTTAGTGGGTCGCTCCCATTAGGAGACTGTCATCACCTTTCTAGATAACCCGCTATATATCGAGTATGTTGTGTATGCTATGAGACGTCTCAGATAGGTCGGTAACGACCGGGGTGATGTCATATTCGGTACTATCTAGATGAAAGGGGTAGGCCGGTTCTGTGTTGGTATAGGTGTTCAGTATCTGGACCCTTCCCTCTATAGGTGTACATACGAAAGGTAGTCCCTTACCTTATCATTTGTATGGAAATCCATTCTCCAATAAGTACCTTCGGACTTGATTATAAACCTATTATGCCATCAAATTTAACCAATGTAACAATTTCGGCTATTTGAATATATTTACTTGAAAAGTGTTTTCAAAGAATGTCATTAAAAATAATATCAAATCTTTATTTTTGTGTAGCAAATGTTTGGTTATCATAAGGTAAAAACCCGTTCCATGTTTATGTGCGGCGTGGTCTTATGAGATACATTTTTGTTTTCAAACATCCTATTTTGAGTTACGGTGTCTATTTTCCTTTTTCCTTAAACTCTGGGTGCCCTAATTACCCCGAGTGGTCTAGTAGTCAGGATTAGTTAGAAGAAATCTGAAAGAGCTCGGAGCATGGAGTTAGAAGATTCTTCTGAAGGTTGTTATCCATTTCCACCATACTCATGTACTATCGTATTCTGCATTTATAAGGATAGATATTTATAACTGTCCATTTTTAGCTCTGATAAATGTATTCAAATTTTCTGCTGTAAAGATTATATGTTGAAATAATATATGTTATTTCATTCGTGTGAGATTCTGTTCTGTCTTTATTTTCTTTCTTACCCTTAACGATCGGGTTTCCAGCACTTGGATTTGCGGCACGTGAATACCGAGGATGTATTAGTGTCAATTTTCGAGGGTCGAAAATTCCAGTTTTTTGCATAATTCAATTTCGATGAATTCAAATTACAATCAAAAAATCATCCTTTAAGATTTAAAATGGATAAGTTCAAGTTCAATCCTTTAAAACGATTTCATTTAAACAAATTCAAATTCAAAAATCTAAAACCATTTCATTTGACCAAATATGGTGTCCATATATAATTTCCTCCCCTATGGCCAAGTGATCATTTTATTTTTAAATTTCAATTATCTGGGTATATATCATTTCAACCCATATTTAAATGCCATAGGTGTATATCATTTCAACATATTTCTCGGTCCAGTTATTAAATGTTTAAATGATCCCGATGATTATTTATACCGTTTAATAGTATATGGGTGATAACACAGATATGACAAAATTAATAATATCATCCAAATAAACAACGCATCATCCATAATCAATTTATAAGCATACACATGCAGTCAATATCAAATCATCCAATTAACATATATCACAAAATTATTAATTATCACATATCAGGGTGTTCAACTAACAATGGTATTTAGTTTAAATGTCAATTTAATATTTCAAACAGTAATCAAAATAATCTATCGCATCATGATTTTAATTTAACTTGCAGAAGAAATTTTACTACTGCGTGAGTGGGTTTAGTCACTCACCTTTATATACGAATCTGAAAATCGTATGAAATGAACAATCATCGGCCAGGCACAACATGCTTTTTTCAACAGTCTCCAAACTCAGCTAAACTAGTTTCATGTTATTCGGAATTTCAATACGAGTCCAAGGGAAGAAACCGCGAGTGAATCGGAATTTGTGTGCAAATGTTATTCAAGTTAGAGGATTAAAAAATAAATTAAAATAAAACAAGGTCAAAATTGTAACTTACCCTTCTCTTCCAAACGTTACCCGAACCTAACATCCATTGATTCAAACATTGATCGCCGCCTCTAATCGCTGAGATAATCACCATCGCATAACCCGAGTCCACCGTTGATTCGTCCCATACGGAGGCACGACCCCGCATGACCCACCAACCATGCCGTCGTCGACCCGGGGACCCTCGATTTGCACAGCAGCTGCCACCAAATTACAACCCTAACCGAATACTCTAGTTCAATTCGACTGCTGAAACGCCCATCTAACTACACCGATGAACTCCCACTGATCTTCTCTATGAATCAGTACCCTCCGATCGACCTATAATCACCAATCCACCGTTGAATCAAAGCCGTAAAATGAACGGTTGAAACTGTTTCATCAATTTCTGGTCAAACGGTGCATCGGATTGAAAAAAGATTCTCAGATGCTTCTTTGTTTGGTTGAGAGCTTTCTAAGGATATAAAACTCATCATATTTTGGATAGTTTGATTTTTCAATTTGTTTGTAATAAGAAATTAGGGATTTAGGATAATCTCCATTAGAGAAAGGAGATTAGATCAGACAGAGATAGAACAGAAAGATGTTGTGGCTGCTAGGGTTTCATCCAAACAACATATATAGGCAAAACGAAGGTTGATTGGGCCAAAGCAATTACAAAGGCCTAAAAACTTGTTTTCATTCCCAAACGAAAATATATCATCCTATATATCGAAATATACGTTTCGATATTTCTAAATCCAATGGAACTATCAAAAACCCCTAAATATAATTCTGGTCAAATTTTCACTTTGCCACCAAATTTCTACTTTAAATAACCATTTAAAATATATAATTAACGTGGCAAAATTTCCGGTTATTACACTGGCTATTATAAGACGGATGAACAAGATTGTTTCAAAATTTCATATTTTCTCCTTTTATACAATTATACTTAGCTTCCAAATCAAAACATTCATTTTATTTCATTTTCCAAAACATGCTTTTATTTTGATTAAAATGTTATTTTTGTTAAATCAAAATTTCCTTTTTATTTTCATTAAAAACATATTTTTCTTTTTTATTTCCTCAACTTTCTCTTTTATTTTAATTTAAACATATGTTTCTATTTACTATGCCCACTAATTATAATTAACATCCTCTTTCCTTTTATTTGAAAGGTTTCAATTACACTAATTGCAATTAATCCTAAAGTTAAATTTTAAAATGGACTAAATAAATGGAATGAGAAATAGAACAATTGCTTCCTTTTATAATAGTAATTTAAACATGTTCATACACTATTGGATACAACATTAGTTATACATTTCTTACTAAATAATAGTTTCTTATTACTGTAATCAATATGTAAGTTAAAACACATTTCAAATAAATAAACATATGATTTGTTCCTTTAATAAAAAAAATTCATTATGTTCCTTATTAAAATTAAAATTTATTATTCATATGCATTAATTACTTTCAAACCAATATCATTAAATACACACTAACATATGTTATCCTTTTTATCTAATTATAATCCATGTCATTAATAGAAATTCAAATTAAGATCATAAATTATTCTTTAATTAAATTAGCATTAATAAAATCTTAAATTTTAATTCCTAACAATTTTATCCAAAAAAAAATTATTCAGTTTAACATTTTCAAATGGTTAAAAATATAGGTCGTTACATGACCCACATATTATTATATTTATATGGCTCTACTTAGGACTTCGTGTTTATCGTACAGTCATATTCCATCACGATGAGAAGATGAGATTATACCTGAGATGGTCAACTTGAGTATAATAGATTCTCATATTACTATTCATATTGATAAGCAGCCTATCATATCTTTCATATATTGATGATGAGATTCTATTTATCGAAATTAGGAGATATATTTGGGAATGCTGCAAGCTAGCTTGACATTTTTTAGTGATATCTCACTTATCTATGATTTTTTAATTTAGGTGATGATTTCTAGATATATATAATTCACCCATTTATGTTGATTCTATGATTTCTGGTTTGGTGTATTTCTATATCGGTGATGACAGCTTTTGATGTCAAAGTTAGTAACGTTGTATTGTTTTGAGTTATTTGTGTGATGTAATGCTTTGATGGTTATCTATGATAATATAACTGTATATATGCACATGTTTCCATAGTTATATATATTGACATGTCATCTAATGATTTGAGTATCTTTGGTCGTGTTATCATATTATTTGTAATGACCCATATTTTTTATAATTAAAAATATTAAATTTAATAAGATTTTTGGAATTTAATATTGTAAGAAATTAAAATTTATGATTTATTAATGAAAAAACTTATTAGGATATAATTTAATGTTGTTGATTGAATGAAATTGACAACTATTTTAATGTTATTTCAATCAATTGAAATAATTGTAAGTTTAATAAGGAATAAAATAAATGATGTATTAATGGTGAAATTATATTTTATTTAATTGAAATTGGTTTTAACATTTGTAAGTAAATTTATACTCCTTGTTTGTAAACAATAAATCTATTAAAGTGTTCAAATTAATTAAATGTAACAACTGTTCATTTCTCATCTTATTTTTTTAATCCGTGTTGGAATTTATTTGGGAATCAATGAAATTAGATGTAATTAAATGTTGCAGTTAATATAAGGAAAGATGTTAACCGTAGAGTTTGGGTGAAATCAAATGGAAACTTTTGTTAATATATTACATAAGGAATTGTTGATTTAATATAAAAGACTTTTAAATCAATAATTATGAATAAGTGTTAGTTTAATAAAGAATAAAATGAATAGGTTTAGTAAAGGAGTAAACATATGTTTATTTGTTTGAAATGTATTTTAGCTTACAGATTAATTATAGGGATGAGAAACTATTATTTAGTAAGAAATGTATAACTCCTATTTGTATCCAATAATGTATGAATATGTTTAAATTACTAGTAGATAGGAAATAATTGTTCTATTCCTCTTTACATTTATTTAGTCCATTTTGATATTCACCTTTGTAATCAACTGAAATTAATGTAATTGAATAATTTCAATTAAGAAGAGAGAGAACATTAAATTATAAATTAATAGGTGTAATTAAACGTATCTTATGTTTTATGAAAATATAAGGAAAGTTTGATTTAACGAAAAGAACATTTGCATCAAATAAAATGAACGTTTCATTTGTGAATGTAGGTTTAATTTCATTAAAATAAAGAATAGAATGATTGATTTAAAGGAAGAAATATATGTTTATTTGAACTGTATTTTAGCATACAGATTGATTACAAGAATAGGAAAATAATTTATTTAAGTAAGTTATTTATTACTCTGGTGTATAAACAACAAACATATAAACGTGTTTAAATGACTAAAGGAAACAATTATTCTATTTTTCATTTATTTTAGTTTGTCTATTTTGAAATTTAACTTTGTAATTAATTTCAACTAATGTAATTGAAATATTTCAATTAAAAGGAAAGAAAACGTTGATTGCAATTAATAGATTTAATAAAAGAAATGCACGTTTTGTGTTAAACAAAAGGGCGCTTTAATAGCAATAAAAGATCATTTTTGAGAAAACCAAATTGAACGTTTTCATTTTTAAGGTAAGTACAATTTTATTTATTATGTGTTATAAAAAATGTGTACAAATTGAGTATTATTTGACTTAATGAAATTAATTTGGTTACGTTTCAAAAATTGAATTTCAAAAGGTGCGATGTATATGGTCCCTTCATTTCTTTTGTTATTAATTATTGCATGTACGTTTTAAAATAGTTACCTCATTATTAATACTTGATCCGTTCATTTCTCCTTCTGTTTAATATCTGAGCCTAGACTTTTAGGCTATATTTAATTCTTGCCATCTCATTTTTAGTTATATAGAATTTCATTTTCCTTTGGTTTGCAAACTTTCTCATTCCTACGTACATTTCCTTATGCACTATTAATGCCTGAAGCTTTCAAAACAAAATGTGACATTAATTTTTGTCCCTCCATCTTCATTTCCTTATTATTAAATAGCTTGCAATTTTATTTTTTTATTTGCGTTTTGTTTCTCCTGACACCTCATATTCATTTAGTTCAAATTGTTCTTTGCGAAGGTATATTCTTGTCATAAAATTGTTCACGTTTTAGACTTGTCCCTTCATTTTTATTGTCACCACCTCATTTCCTATGTTTAGATCTCCATTTCAAATCTTTCTTCCCTCAAATCATTTTAATGTGAGCAAATCCAAAAGCTTTCTTTCATGAAACATGAGTTTTATTTTTATTTTTCATTTTTCATTTTTCCTACATGTCCTGCCCTTATTTTAGTTTGTTTTTCCATCTTTGCCTGAAGCCTCATCTTGAGAAAAATGTAATTATTAAACTTTGTTTATTTTTTTTAAACGTGTATCGATTATTATTTTAATAGTATTTCTTATAACATGAATATCTTTTGCATATATACTACGATTCATGCGAGATTTTTTCTGTTGGATTCATATTTAAATTCCGGACAATATGAAATTGATTTGGTTGAATTTGGAGGGTATTGAGATTTTGTGCTTCTATTTAGATTTTTATGGATTGTAAATCAAAGGTGAGTGATTTAACCCACACACGTAATACTAAGCATTCTTATGTTAGTTGAATTAAATTTATGAAGTGATAAGAATTTTATTGATTGCTGTTTGGTGATTCAAAATTGTCATTTAAATTTATGTTGAATTAAATTGATATTTAAATTAATATTGAATTTAACTGCTAGTTAAGTACCTGATATTGATAACTAGTTGATTGTTGTGATTTATTGGCTGATTTGGATGTTGATTGTGATGGATGTCTATTTGTTGACATTTTGGATGATTGGATGTTTATTTATTTTTATATATCTCTGTTATTATCCTATTTATTATTTGACATCCTATAAATTTTCATTTGAATCATTTTAAATAAATTAAGAAATAGGTTGAAATGATATATACCTATGACACCTTGATTTGGATTAAAATGAGATATATCCATCCGTACGAATTAAAATTGAAATAACTGATCACTTGGCCATAGGGTAGAAAATTATATACGGACACCGGATTTGTTAAATTAAATAGTTTTAAAAATATTGAATTTGGATTTTGATTAAATAGCATTGTTTAAAGGAAATAAATTTTGGGTTTATATGAATTGAATTATTTCCTAATTCAAGCTTTGAAATGTTGAAACTGAAATTGGTTAAAAGGAAATTGTTTTAAAGAATTGAATTGGAAATGTGAAGTTGTAATTGATATATGATGTTAATTTTGGAAATTGAATCATTTTAAAGATTTGGATCCTAAAATTGAATAATGAGGTTTAATTTGATTTAAGTGTTTTAAATCGATAAATTGAAATTGGACCTGAAATTGATATAAATTGAAATGGTTTGATTGGAATTTTAAATCATTAAATTGAATTGTTGAATCGAATTTGAAGTTAAAAATGAACATTTTGGAAATTGAAGTTATTTCGAATTGAAACTAAAATCAAGTTGAATTGAAACTAAACTGAAGTTGAATCAATTGAATTGAAAGATTGGAAATTGAGTTTTATTGATTTCAAATATAGACATGGGCCAGATTTGTTGAAATGGAAGGAAACGGTTTGATTTGATACTATTTGCAAAAATAAATTATTTTAATATAAATTGTTTAAGATATATCCTTTTAATATTCAATTTATTTAGATTTTCCAAACTATTTTACTATATAAACCATTTTCAATACTCAAACCATTTTATATTAAACTGTTTCAAATCTCTAAACAATTTAAACTATTTTTAAACTATTTATAACTATTCAAACTATTTTCTAAAATTTCAGGTTGTGCAAAGTTGAGATGCTATATTTGAATCGTTGATTTAAATGCGATTGTGGTTAAATAAGGTTATAATCAAAATTGTAATTTGAAATGATATTTTCAAGTCAAAATGACATATTTTGGATAAATATGATGATTTGAAAAGAAAGATATTTTGAAGTGAATATGATATTTTGATATCAAATGTGAACCGTTTTCGAAATGTAAAAGAACCAACCGGTGTGAAAAATGATGGTTGGTTGTTAAAGAGACTGGGTCGTTTTATTGGCATACTCTTTGTCAATATTGGAACCACTTAAACAACTGTGTACATGGTGGATGATTCAGAATGAAGTGGTTGGATTTGGTGAACGTTTGCTGGATTTGAAGAAAGAGAACGATGATGGATGACCTCGGTACTTGTGCCAATTTGAAATGACTAAAACAGAATGGCTTGTCAGGGCCAAGTAGACTAGCTACCCCTAGCGGACACACCTCTTCGTATTACTATATTGATGTTGGCTCGATTGGTGCACCTTGATTTGATTTGATTTTGTGGGTGTTGGACGAGGTAGACGGTCGTAGCGACGATACGTTGCCACCAGCCCTACGACCCGAACTGGAAGTATTATACCTTGGGCATTGTCTCACGTGCCATGTCATACTCTTTATCCTTATTTGCGATCACTACGATTTTGTTTTAGTATGGTACCTATATGGGACTCACTGGCTACCAACGTTACTGGTTGTGTTACAGGACCTACATAGACTACCTGCTTAAAAATGTGTTAAGAGGGATCACCGTAAAGCCTTAACGCTAAGAAAAATATTTACTTTACTGATAGACACTACATATATAGCGTATCTTACTACAAATAGATAGTTTAACGGATCCTTAGGAGATGGAAATCTCGTAACATCTTATAAGTTGTTGCATGCACGTTATACACTGGATAGGAGATGTAAAATCTCATAAGCATCTCTGAAGCTATTACACTCATATTTATTTGTTGTTGATTTAACTTACATAAGAACTTTTAGTTCAGACTCGAGTGTTTTGTCTTTTCATTACGCTCGGGTCAACTTGAGCATTTCAGTGTTTGAAGACATTATTCCTTGAAGATGGGGATGGAGTTGCTAGATCGTATTTACTATTATTTTCTGCTGCATTATTTTGGTATGTTTATTGATTGTACTCTGATTTTGTGTAAAATTGTGGAATGAAATGTATATTGTAAAACAGCTTCATGAACTGTTTATTTGATTATTATATTTTGTCATTCTGCTACAAGATTTTGTGTTTTGTTTTTCCTTCTTTTCTCTTAATTTTCTTATAAAATCCCATTAACAATCCTCCCTTTTGAATGGTTTGAGTTAGACATGTGTGGTTTATTATCGATTTAAACCGTCCAAAAAGGTGGTCCGTCACACTATTATTCCTTATTTATGTTGTATTATCCATATTATGGATTCTTGATTAGACATAGTCTGACCCGTGTGTTATTTATGTAATACTTGAGTCAGTCCGAGATATTTCAAGTATAGGGACGATATGACCTACATGAGTTTAATTAGGCTTAGTGGAGACCTATATTAGGATTGTTACATGACGTTTAGGTGACTTTAATTCATTGTATATGTATGATTTTATATTATATATTGATTGCATTACATTATATTGAGATAGTAGACATTTGAGATATTTGTATCCACACAGTACCACATATTATGTATTATATTATATGTTATCACAGTGATTAACTCTATGTTCTCTGTTATTTATTGTATATTATGTATTGTTCTATCCTAAAGGCACACATGTTTATTTGTAACGACCCGTATTTTTGATAAATCAAAACAATTAAATTAAATAAGATTTTGAAATTTAATATTATGAGAAATTAATATTTATGATTTATTAACGAGAGAAATAAATTGAATATGATTTACTAAGGTTGTTTGAATGTTATTGACAACTATTTTAATGTAATTTCAATCAATTGAAATAATTGTAAAGTTAATTTGGTTATAATTGTAAATAAGGAATAAATTAAATGTTGGATTCAATGTTGAAATTATCTGTTATTAATTGAAATAGGTTTATTATAAAATATGAAATATATTAATTAATACATAAATTTATTGGCTTTTGTTTATAAACAATAAATTTAGAAATGTGTTTGAATTACTAATATATGACAATTGTTTTATTTATCACCTTATTATTTAATCCGTTGAAATTAATTTGGAAATCAATGAAATTTAATGTAATTAAATATTGCAGTTAATATGATAACTATAGAATATGAATGTAATAAAATGTAAACTAATGTTAATTATATCCATAAGGTAATAATTGATTGAATAATAAGAGTGTAAATTGAAATAAAAGAATTTGATTGAAATTAAAATATAATTAATTGGGGTTTTATTACAGTTGTAATTGAATGCTAAAATTAGTGCAATATTTGAATATTGGATTTGACATGGAAAATTTATTTTAAAAGATTGCAAATTTCTATGTAATCAAGAATGATGAAAATTGTTTACCTTTATATTTTGAATTTAAAAGTGATTAAATCAATTTAATAATAATTTATTTAATTAACGTGAAAATTAGCCTTTTGGCACTCTCTCGGATTTTGACGAAACCAGTTTCATCGGATCCGTAACAGTGAATTATTGTAGGATTTTAAGTTTCGTAGCGATTGGACTTATCGTTTGATCATGCGAGCTCGAAATGCGTAGAAATCAATTAAAGGAATTTAAATTAATATAATTTGATTTTAAAAGCTAACTTCTGTATACAATGGAATTAGGGTTTGAAACTAGTTCCATTTAGTTCAAAAATATTGAAAACCTATATTTTGATATATGGGATGACCTACTTTCGTTTCGGGAATGAAACGGGCTTTTCGGGTCGTTGTTATCGTTTTGACCCAATTCGATATGTCCATTCATTGTTATGCTTAGCTCTAGTCCTGGGCCTTCTTGGATCCACTTCTAGGGTGTAGAATATTTTTATTAAAAAGATTTCCTCCCTAGAAATTTTTTTATTTAGGGTTTTGCCTCATGCAATGAACCCAATTGGGAGAAAATCTGAATGGGAAAAATAGCTAGGTCTAGGGTCTTATTTATAGTGTGGCTTAGGGATCTCAGGCCGTCGGATTTAAAGATTAAATCTGGTGCAACCACGTCATTGGCTCGCTAGAAATCGTCGGATGCAGCTACGAATGCACAAGATTTGGTCAAAAATAAAAAATATAGTGTTCAGCTCGTACTTGGACGTTTTCACGTCCAGGCAGTATGGCGGGTCGACCCAAACCATAGGCGGGTCGACCTATGGCTCGACCTATGTACATTAGGGGTCGACCTACTGGTCGACCTAACCAATGTAGGGGTCGACCCCTATGGGGTCTAATTTATTTTTTTTTCGTTTTCTTTTTATTTCTTGTTTCTTTCGTAACTTCTTCATACTAGCTCGGATTTCAACAAGTTATATATGGAAATTGATCAGAAAATTACCATGGACCCAATGGTGTAACTTCTGTGGATCGATTCTGACAATTTCACAAACTTATTTTATTGTTTAGTTAATTCGTTAATTAATTATTATAGCTCAAATTTTTAGTTGTTACAGTTTTCAAAGATTTTGGAATATAATATTCGTATTATTTGGAAGTATTTTTAGATAGAAATATTTTCAATGGGATTTTAAAGAAATGTTTTTAAGAATTTTTAAAAGGAAATAAGTTCTGTGTTCCCCTCTTCTGTCGTTGGAAAATAATTTCAGTGATGACTGTGCAGCATCATCGACGTTCATTTTCGAGTTTCAAAGTGGGAAGACCGCTGTAGTAGTTTTACTACACATTTGTTTTGATAAACAAAATTTTATTTTAAATTTCCTATGCATGATTTGATATATTAAAAGATATAATTATATATTATTCAAGACGATTTGAAATGAAATCCGGTATTTAGTTCTTAAATTTCTTTTAATCAATGATTTTTAATTATTGTAATGAAATGGAATCTTGATTATTTTAATAGTTGGAAACTTCTAAAATGAAAAATAAGAAATTAGAAGTTAAGTGATTAATGAAACTGTGAAGAAATTGGAGATTTATCACTTGTAAATTAAAAGACAATGAAAATTAAAAAGATATAAACTATTGAACATTTTGGTTAACTAAAATGAATAAGATAAATTTGTATAACACTCAAGTACATTCTAAAAACATATATATAACTTACCAAAAATGTTTAAAGGTTGAAATGTTAATATGAATATGTAATAGAATTTTATACAAGTAAAACTTAAGTAATGGAGTTATGTCTATAAATAATAATTATGATGTACAAGAAATATTTTAAGCATAAGATAGTATTTTGAAATGCTAGTAATTAAATTAAATAGAAAAAAATGAATATTGTTTAAGCAAATGATTATAAACTCAAGAAAATGACTGAAATGATTCCTTGATGAATATCAATATTAAAATGGATATTAAAGTTATAAGTAAATAATAAATATGAAATAAACTGTAATGAAATGTACGTAATACTTTAATAATGGAGTCATTGATGATTTCAAATATTGAATGGGAAATAAATTGTGTAAGTAATGAAGGAAAATTAATAAAAGATAATTATTGTATGAATGAATTAAAACAAATGAAAAGTAAATAATGATGTGAAAAGAAACCAATAGCATAAAATATGGAAATTGTGCGTAAACCATTTTATTCGCATAACAGTTCTGATTCAGATTTGAATACAAGATTTGTAGTAAATCACACCAGTTGGAATTAGGATTTTTGCTCGATTCTTAACGGCGAACAATTGATACGAATTTTTGATATAAATTTGAAGTTTTCTATCATGGTTTATGGCTATGCATGGAAAACAAAAATTTTGAATCAAGAAATCGGATTAGAGTCCACACTAGAGTGGTCCGGTTAACAATACTAGTTCGAAAGTGGAATATGTGTATTCAACCAAGCAATTAGAATTGATATTGTGTATAAAAGATTTATGCACATCATGTAAATTTAAATAATACTTAAATTCTTTGTTGTTTTGGCTGATGGGAAGTTTGGGAAATGATACTTCAAATTGTTTAAGGATGTATGAATAATCTATTTAGTAATTGTCTAAGGCTGTTGAGCATAAGGTACACTTGGTAGTTTATTTATCACCCTTGTACGATGAAAAGTTTCTGAACCTAGACAAACCATTCGTTTTGGTTGCTATAAATGGTTGATGGATTCTTTTGTTGCATATAATGGTTGTACTGCTTTTGATCGCATATGATTATTATATATTGTATATTGCATGTGTTATTGGTTTGAAATAACTAAAATATTATTCTTTCACATAATTTTAACTCTTTTGGATTATGTAAGTGAGATACAGGTTTATGGAAGCAATAACTACTACTTTTGGTTTCATAAATAAGTTGTTTCCTCGATAAATAGGTACATTTTTGGATTACGGTTTTGCAAGGATATTTTATTATTTTCCCATGGTTGGGATGTTTTATAATTGAAATATGATATATATATATATATATTGAAATTACTGATATTATTATTTTTCCGAACCTAACCGCGCAAAAGAGACTCTGCCGAAATTTTTCGTAAATTTAGGACTTAGAAAATTTCTGTGCAAACATGGTTATTTTCAAAGTTATATTAAAACTTAATGATGTAAATTTAAAGTGTTTATAAATTGAATAATTTGAATAAAATTATATCAAGTTTCTTGATTCCTTCTTGTTCCTTTTCGAGGACGAAAAGTTTTGAGTGGGGGAGAGTGTAACGACCCGTATTTTTTGATAAATTAAAATTATTAAATTAAATAAGATTTTGAAATTTAATATTATGAGAAATTAAATTTATGATTTATTAATGAGAGAATAGTTTGAATATGATTTAATAATGTTGTTTGAATGTTATTGACAACTATTTTATGTAATTTCAATCAATTGAAATAATTGTAAAGTTAATTTGGTTATAATTGTAAATAAGGAATAAATTAAATGTTGGGTTCAATGTTGAAATTATCTGTTATTAATTGAAATAGGTTTATTATAGAATATGAAATAAATTAATTAGTACATAATTTATTAGCATTTGTTTATAAATAATCAATTTAGAAATGTGTTTGAATTACTAATATATGACAATTGTTTTATTTATCACCTTATTATTTAATCCATTGAAATTAATTTGGAAATCAATAAAATTTAATGTAATTAAATACTGCAGTTAATATGAGTTAAGATGAGAACTATAGAATATGAATGTAATAAAATATAAACTAATGTTAATTATATTCATAAGGTAATGGTTGATTCAATAATAAGAGTGTAAATTGAAATAAAAGAATTTTATTGAAATTAAAATATAATTAACTGGGGTTTTATTACAGTTGTAATTGAACGTTGAAATTAGTGCAATATTTGAATATTGGATTTGACATGGAAAATTTATTTTAAAAGATTATAAATTTCTATGTAATCAAGAATGATGAAAATTGTTAACTTTTAAATTTTGGATTTAAAAGTGGTTGAATCAATTTAATAATAATTTATTTATTTAACATGAAAATTAGCCTTTTTGGCCACTGTCTCGGATTTCGAAACAACTAGTATCATCGGATCCGTAACAGTGAATTATTGTAAGATTTTAAGTTTCGTAGCAATTTGACTTATCGTTTGATCGTGCGAGCTCGAAACGCGTAGAAATCAATTAAAGAAATTTAAATGAATATAATTCGATTTTAAAAGCTAACTTCTGTATACAATGGAATTAGGGTTTGAAACCGGTTCCATTGAGTTTAAAAATATTGAAAACCCATATTTTGATATATGGATGACCTACTTTCGTTTCGGGAACGAAACGGGCTTTTCGGGTCGTTGTTATCGTTTCCACCCACTTCGATATGTCCATTCATTCTTATCCATCTCTGCTATATAAATAGATTTTTCCTGAAACCCTAGCAGTCTTTTATCTTATTTCTATACATATTATTATTTCCGTCTGCTCCTTCCCTTCTTCCCAATGTCAGAATTTCAAAACCCTAATTCCCAAATTCCAAATCAAATCGAAATCCAAACTCCTCAAACAATGTCATATAATATATCGTCTAAAAGCTCTCGACGAATGTAATCTATTTATGCAATTCGTTTTTCGATTGGAGTCACGGTTTGGCCAGAATTTAGCGAAGAAGTTTCGGCCGTTGAAACTAGGGTTGTCGATTTAACGGTGGATCTTCGGCTTTGGAACGATCGGAAGGTACCATGGCGTAGAGCTTGGCAAATGGAGTCGATCCATGTGGTTAGTTTGGTCTAGAATTGCCTCAAGTTGGCAAAAAAATTGATCAAAGGGAGCAGCGGCGGTCAGGCATTGGCGGAGCCTGGGGCATGCGCGCATGGCCAAGAGGGTCGGCCGGAGGTGGGGAGGCTTGTGGTGATGATGGGTCTTGGTGCAGGTGGCTGTAGCAACGGCGATTAGTGGGTTTAGGGTGGCGGCCATGTTTGTTTGGTTCCTGATTGAATTGGTACGAGGGTTTGGAGAGGTAACGTAAATTACGTTTTTGCACTCGATTTATTTTAATTTAATTTTTAAATTTCCAGGTTCTAACTAGCATAACTTTTGCGTATGAGTTCTGATTGATGCGCGGTTTCTTCCGTTGGGATCGTATTGAAATTCCGGACAGCATGGAATATGTTTGGTTGGTTTTGGAGACTGTTCAAATTTTGGGCTTTATTTGGATTTTAAATGAACGATAAATCAAAGGTGAGTGATTTAACCCACTCACGAAATACTAAGCCATCTTATGTTAGTTGAATTAAATTTATGAATTGATAAGAATTTTATCGATTGTTGTTTGGTAATTTAAATTATCATTTAAATTTAATTTGAATTAAATAGCCATTTAAATTAATATTGAAATTAAATTGATAGTTAAAAACCTGATATTGATAACTAGTTAATTGTTGTGATTTATTGACTGATTTGGATGTTGATTGTGATGGATGTTTATTTGTTAACATTTTGGATGATTGGATGTTATGTTTATTACATATGTTGTTATCACAATGCAAGTTCCCTTAGTTTGTTGTTAGGAAAAATCACTATGGGTCGAAATGATACATACCCGAATGATCTTATAGATTAGGGAAAATTGTTATGGTCTGAAATGATAAATACCCAAGCGATTTAATTGATTTGGAAATTATTGATTCTGGATACGGGTTGAAATTATATATACCGGAAATTTAACTATTTTGGGTTGAAATGATACATACCCAATCACTTGACCATAGGGTAGGAAATTATATACGGACACCGTTGGTCGATTTTAAATTATTTTCTAAATGGTAAAGTATGCTTGATTATAAATTTGATTTTTAAATTTAATTTAATGATTTTATTTAAAAATTTATATTTGGAAAATAATTTATTTTATATGTTTTAAAGCTTCAAATTATAAGTTAATATATGGTTTTAAATGTAAATTTAAGATTTTAACTTATAATTTTATTCAGTTTATATATATATTTTAAATAGTATAAAATTTAATTTAATAAAATATTTAATATTACTTTAAATTTAATTTAATATAATAAATATAGTTTTGATTTAAGATAATAAATATAGACTTTTATAATAACTTTAATAGATAAAAGATTTTTGTAAAATATTTTTGAATTTTGCAAAGGGTTTGTAAGGAATTATAAAAGTTTTGTAAGAGATTTTATAATGGATTTTTATAAAGGATTTTATAATGGTTTATAAAGGATTTATAAAGGTTTTAAATGATTTTATAAAAGAGTTTTATAAAAGAACCCGTATAAAGGGATTTGGAAGCGTTTTAAAGGAATTTGCGTAGAAGTTTATGAAAAGGGGAAGAGTTGTACACTGTTTTGGAATTTATAAATTGCTTTATAAATGCTTCTAAAGCATATAAATAGTTTATAAATGGTTTAAGAGGGATTTATAAATTATTTTCGAAATTGATTGAAAGAAAATCTTCCTCGGTATTTATGAATTTATTTATACTTTTGGAATAAGTATATGGATATCTTGATATGATGGTATAAATTGTTTTTTGTATTTATTATTAAAAATGTTTTATAAAATGACCACGGTGTGAAATAAGCGTTTTGTTGATAAAAAGACCGGGGTCGGTTATTGGCATGCTCTCTGCTAATTCCGAAACCACTTTAACAACTGTGCACGTGGTGGAGAATCCAGAACGAAGTAGGATGGTTTGGCGAACGCTACTGTATGAGGTAAGAAACGCAGCCCTGACCCTCGGGTCAGCTTGATATGACTAAAACATGAGCTATACCGGGCCAAGTGAGGTCGCTACTCCGATCGAACACACTTCTTCGATACCATATATGTTACTTTGTGATTGATTAGTGGCCACCCTCTATTTGAATTTGGGAGTGTGTCTCGAGGTGGGCGGTAGTAGCTGCTGCGCGTTACCACCAGTCCGGAAGTGCAAAACGGTAGAATCCTACCCTGGGCATTGCCTCGCGTACCTTGTCATATGCCTTATCGAGCCTACTACGAGTTTGGATTGTGTCATACCAATGGAGTGCTCCTTGATAGTGTCATGACCGGGATTTTTGACATTCGAAAATCGACATCAATACGTACACTGTATAACATGCCGAGCAATCGAATGCCGAAAATACCATATCGTTAAGGGAAAAAGAAAGAGGTAGCAGAAGAAAATAGAAATAACAACACAGAGTCTCACAATCGCAACAGAACAATATATAATAGATAGCAACTGATCTTTATACAAAAAGAAAACCATATCTGTTATTTACATATTACATCATCAGAGTACAACACATCAATAAACTCAATACTAGATAGTTATAACAACTTGTCCTCGCAAATGCTTAATATACAGCCTACAATACACAGCGGAATAAAATCAAGTACGTGTGATACGTCTCATCATCCAGCTAGTCTCCTGAGCTCCATAGTATCCTATCCTGTATCTATAATACTCGGTCTGACCCGAGCATTATAATAAAATAACACCCGAGTCAGTCTGGAAAACCAACGTGAGAAAAACACACTCAATTTGAATTATTAAAGTTATCAAAATCCTTTGAAAATCAAAGGTATCTCATAAGACCACGCCACTCATAAACACGGCGGGTTTTTACCTTACAATAACCAAAACACTTCATATCAAATCCTCTGATATTATAACAGTGTTTAAGTACAAATACTTATTCAAATAGCTGAAATTGTTACATTTATTAAATTCCAGCATACTAGGCTCTACAATCAAAACTGTAAAAGCACGTATTGGAGAATGGATTCCATACGAATGACTAGGCACTGAGGTACCACCTGTCACAGTACACGTCTAGAACAACGTACCGAGGACCACGCTGGGATCCCCTGCCACACAAGACCGGACTATCCCTAATCTGGATAGACCGAATATGCTATCACCCCGGGTGTTCCCACCCTCTTTCGAGCTCCTTCCATATATCGTAGTAATAAAGTAATATTCGAGGTTATCTAGAAGGGTGATAAACATACCCTACTTGGGTGCGACCCACTTAGTCTTGCTGCATCTCCCCTAATTTTCAGTCATTCCCGGTTGATGAGGCTAGATGCTACAATTACATTTTAAAAGAATTTTCACTTAGAATGCCCATTTTCCTCCGATGACAATATTCTGATAGCATTCATCCATACTAGTCCGTCCTGGGTCCGAACAGAACCGAAGGCACTATTCCTACTACATCCATTTTGGAATAACCCTTAGGATTAGTAGCGATTAGCCCTTGCACTTCACTGCTCCATCTTCGACTCCATGCTCTTGTTTCACTTCGAAAACATACTCATTGGATCGAAATGGTTTGCGGATAACTTATCTGATTCCGGTCTCTTCGAAAACAACGTTCGATATTTCCAGTAAACTCAACCCCGGTTCTTCAGGAAATAAACAGACGAAAATAAGATCGGAGATCACCCCCTAACCGTTAGTGGATGGATTTCCTTATAAACGTCCTAGAAGAACGAAACGAGTTTATACGTACAGTATAGCACCTCGAACGGTAACTGTACCAAATAATTTCCGAATTTCTCATAGATATTTCCAAAGTTATACTTTAAGTCCAGATTTTGATTGTCGGTTATTTTACTATCAAATAAACAATCATTTAACCAAATATTCCATTTTTCCCACTGAATAACTCCAAATTTCTTTTTAATTTAATTTTTAATAAATTAAATCCCTTTATCCAAAATATATACTTATCTTATCGAGTTAAGTAAATTCACCAAAACTATTCTTTCAAAGATATTTGGAAAACATTTAAAATAATTTGGAAAGTACCACTACAGTATCAAACCATGGATTCACAGCTCAATGGTTACGTCTCTATCCCAGAGAAATTCAAGACTTAACTGCAGGGACTCACTGCCTCCGATTTCGCCACGCGAGTATACCATTACTTCCCGAAAACTTTATTTAAAAATTTTCAAAATAATACTTATAAAATTCCCATAATAATTTCCAAGTTAATTTTAGGCAATTACACTTTTAAAATAAAGGTTATTATAAAATAATATTAATATAGAATAATCTATCTCTTAAAATATTAATACTGATTAATCCTTAAATAAAAATTAACTTAATATCAACCATTTCTAAAACCACTTAACGTATGCTTAAATATACTATTAAATAATTTTTAAAAACAACTAAATAATAAATTTTCTGAAATATTCTTTAAAACCCCTTTTTAAATTACCAAATCAAAATCATCCTTTCTAAGACAACTTAATTCTTCGATAAACATATATTTTCCAATGCCAACATAACCCGTCCAACATTTATCAATCCTTTTCGATTTATTTCCAATTTGATTTACAACCCAATTCCGTAAATTCCCTTTTCCACATTTCTAAAAATAAAACTACCATTTATTTTTAAAAAGATTTACCCATCTCCTTATAAATTCTCACCGTGTATTTATAACTTCAATTTATCCACTGATAGTTACTTCACTTTATTATAAACTACGTTTATAATTTTCATAGTCTCATTTCCCGTTTATCCCTGTTTCACAACACTTAACCGGTTTTAAATCAATTTTCTAAATTAAATTCCATTTTTAAATTAATTTCTTAAATAACCCAAATATATTCCAAAACCCAACTAAAATCAGATTTCACTTCCTTTTATAATTTAAAATCTTATTTAAATCTGGAACATCAATTTCATATTTTATTTTCAAATTCCCTTTTTATTTCAACTATTTTAAATCTCGATTTTAAAAATCTTTTTTTTTACACTTAAACAAATCGCTTAATTTTTCATTATTAAAAATCCTTTTGTTTATATTATTCGAAAATCTCTATTTTTCCATATCCCGGAATTATTAAATAGAATTTTAAAATCAAACTATTTATTTTTCCCAAATTCATTACTTTTTATTTATCCAACTTTACTATAAATATTTTACTTTAAAATTCCCTTTTTATTTTCCTTTAAAAATTCAATATTCATACTTATGGTATTTTAAAGTGCCAAAAATATATCCAGCAATACCATAGCATCCAATAAATTCAATTTCCAATATAATCTATTACAGATTATTTAAATAAATCATATCACTGAATTTGAAAATAATTTCAACATTTTTGAGGAATCCAGTTGGATCCCTCCAACCTGATTTCCCTACATCCACAGATGTTAGCACAATATAAAAATACCAATCCCACTTCGAGGGGGATATCGCGGTATATAGGGTCATCCGCTATTATGCGGGGCGCATAGGGTCTCATCCGCTATATATATGCGGGAATATCAATCACTTCAATATATATACTATATATAATATCGCATTCAACTGATAAAAATATATCAATTCTATCAACCAATCAACAATTAATTTTAACTATTTAAAATTAATTTCGGAAATCCAAAGTTGAGTGAGATTAACTCACATTTATTCCAGCTATCGCCTTCATTTCTGATTTCTGACCAAATTCGAACGGCGTTCGAATTTAGTTAGAAATCTCATAAGCTCCAATTTTACCCAAACCAGCTTCATGTCGTAGAACACGCTATTACGACCATAACACAAAAAAATTCGTTCTAATTCGACCTAGCACGAACGAGTAATGGTATTTATAAGCATTTTAATTAATAAAACAATTTATATAAAAATAAAATAAAATGACTTAACCATTATTTATTTTAGACCGGCCCACTCACGAATTACGCCGACCCAAACCATTACCACTCCTTCTCCGTTTGATGCCTGATTCCCTCACTCCCCTGTGACAGCACGTGCACGCGTATCACTGATACGCTATCCAATCGACCATTCTTCAAACCGACCCCACCATTTTGTCCGCCGCATCGATCTCCACTTCCTCGTCCACTCGCCTCCTCCTCCGAGCCATCACATTGAATCGCGTCACCCCCAACTGTACGCGACCCAAATCTGTCGCACGCACCATTCCCTGATCGCGACCCACAAATTCTTTGGCTACCGCTGCCTTTTGATACCAGATGCTCGAATAAGATTACCAAACTCCCACTCGATCACTACAGTTACGAAATTCCCAAACCCTAACTCCGAACTGTAGTTCGACATCGAAGTCGATCGACCCAAAACCATGGTTGAACCATCCAACTCCATGACCAATTCGCATCACCTCGGCCACACAACTACAAGCTCGGCCATCTCCTCCCTCTCGCGCAATCAATGACGAGTGCGATTTTCTGTGCGACTTGAATTGAAAGAGGGGGAAAATTTATTTGAGGGACTTCGATTTTTTTTAAAGAGGAATACATATGCTGCCCTTTTTTATTTTTTTTCTTTGAATGCTTTCAGCTGTGATGTTTTCTTTTTAAAACAGTGAAAGGAGGGGGAAACGTGTTTGAATGGTTAATGAACAATGACTGAAGTGAAGGGGAAAGGTTGATGTGAATATAAATGTCAATCAATATAAACATATATTTATTTAAATTTAAATCGTCTCGGTTTCGCAACTTAAAATCTCGACCTCCTATCGAGGCGTGCCGCTAGGCATTTATAATGTTATACCCCTATTCCGAACGCAATGGAAAAGGTTTCGAGTCATAATTCGATAGTATGGAGAAGATAGCTTTTTGGACCCAATTATTATATTGAATTTTCAATATAAATTTCAGCGCATTTATATCCCGTACGGCCAAACGATAAATCCAAACACTACGAAATTTGAAATCCGTTAATAATACACTATTATGGATCCAATGGAATGGGTTTCGTCAAAATCCGAGACTGTGCCCCAGAAGGCTATTTTTAAATGTCAATTTAAACGATATATTTTTAAAACTGAACAAATCACTTTTAAATTCAAATTTAAAACTTTTATCTTCTTCATTATTATTAATATAAATTTTATAAGCCTTTTAAATTATTTTTAACAAGCTAAAAACTCAAGATTTAATAATTAGGCAATTTCCAATTATTTAATTCAATAATTTAATTATCTAATAAATGGTTATATTTGAAACTCAAGTTAAAAATTAAATTTTAAATATTTAAAATCAATTAAATATTCCAATTTCAAATATCCAAAATTCTGGGTCGTTACATTCCTCCCCCCTTATAAGAATTTCGTCCCCGAAATTGCCAGGTAAGAAGAATGGTCCAAAACCCGTTAACTATTCCAAAACCAAACAACTTAAACAATCTTTCCCAAATCACTTTATTGAAACACACTATCACTTTTCTAATTTCCAAATTCATCCATAGATTACAACCAATATTATCCCCTCAATCATTCAAATTATAGTTTAAAACCAAATTTTAAATTATCAAAATTTTCTTCAAATTTTTTTTCTAACTCCTTAAATTTTCAAAAAATTCGCCAACGTCTCCTTTGCCCGGCTAGATCCGAAAAACTATAAAATGCCACTACAAGCCCCAATTCACCAAAGAAAACAAAAGCCAAGTGGATCAATCAAAAAACCATCAATTTTATACAACAATTTAAACACATACCTTTTGTCGGGCAATTTAAATTTTATTTCTGAAATCGAAGACATCAATTTAGCTTTTGCTTTCAATACATGCACCTTATTTACCAATAGTATCCAATCATACAATTAAAAATCATTTTTTTTATTCCCTTTCAAAATTTTCAATATTCGCTTTACTTAAGCCCGTACGATGTACATATATCATCTGTAAGCAATATCAACTCTGATCGCTCACTCGATCACACAATTTCACTTCCGAACTAGTATCGTTCACACGACTCTCTAGTGCGGACTCAGATCTAGTTCCTTGATTAGAAACCGTCATTCTCCTTGCATAGCCATATACTATGATAGAGAATTCTAGAGTCGATCAAAAATCCATATCCAGGGTTCGCCGTCTAAAATCGAGTGAAAAATCCTAACTCGGATCGATATAAATTATCTCGAAATTCTGTGCCCGAATCTTGATCGAATCGTTATGCGAATAAAATAATATACGTACAACTTACGTATTTATTTCCAATTGATAATTAGCTATATCCAATTCTTTTTATTCACATTTATTTTAATTTCCATTCACTTATTCACAATTATCCTTCTACACAACTTTTATTAAATCTTCATTCAAATACTTACTCGATATATTTTTCCCAATACCAATTTTACTTAAGAACTTCACCATCAACTTCTTAAGTTTAATATAAACATTTTATACAAAGCTCTTATGTTTATTTCCACTTCATAACTTTGGTTTATATCCATTTTTATTCAAATTAAATTCCAATTTTTATTTGACCCAATTTATCTCCAAATTGAATTAAATATTGAATTTTATCGACCATATCTCAAACCATATTTAATTAACCAATTTCTTTAATTAGTTCCATTCGCTAATTTATTCATATCTCAATCAAATTTTACTTTCCAAACTTTATTTTATTTAGTCCAACTCAAACTAAATTTTCTATTTCACTTTATTTATCATAATTCAAGTTAAATATTCCATTCCAATGTTCAATTCCAATTTCATTTACTTACTAATTAAATTAATTTGTTCATCCACTAATTTATTTCCAACTTAATAAATTTTATTTTCAATATCTATTCCATTCAGCCTACTTAGGCTTATTTTTTCCCAAAATTCACTTTATTTAACTTTATTCAAGTTAAATTTCACTTCACAAAATCAAGTTTCAAATTTCTTAAGTTATCAAACTTACTAATATTCTATTCACCAATTTCTTCCAATTCACTTCATTTAATTGGTTTACTTTACTAACTTATTTCACTATCACACTTATTTTTATTTAACTCTTCTTAATTTAAATTTCATTCTAAACAAATTTCAAATTCTTATAAGTTTTTAAACTTATTTATATTCCATAAAACATTTTAGATCAAACTCCAGAGTTTAAACAATTACCTAAGTATTTCAAAATCATTTTTGAAATCATATATACCCAAAATCCTTGGTATGTCAAATTATTCCTTTGCATTTCAAAATCAAACCAGTTTTGCAAACAAACTCAAATTCAAAACATTCAAGTAGCAAATCCTCCCTTGTAAACTCGAAAATGTAAGTCAATGATGCTGCAGTCATCATCGAAATTATTTTCCAACGACCGAAGTGAGTTCAGTGCTTTTATTCCTTTAAAACCATTTTAAATGTTTTCAATTCACAAATCTCAATGGATTTCATTTCCAATTCAAAAATATTTCCAAATAATATCACTTTTATTTTTCAAGACTTTGGAAAACATTTCAAAACCAATGGGAGTTAAATTCCCAATTTTTCAAATTTTCATTTTAATCCCTTTATAAATCATTTTTATAAGCCATATCATCTTTAAATATTCCTCTGGAATTTTATTTCATTTCAAATTATAAAACACATAAACTCATATTTATAAATTCCACTTTGATTTTTGAATTACTTTCTTAACTTTTGATTATAATTTCAACTTTTATTCAATTACCATAGCAACAAATGATAACAGTTTGAAATTATCATTTCCCAGCATCCAAGCACACCATATATAACTATAATAATTTCTGAAAATTATTTCTTTTATATATATATAAATAATTTGGGTAAAATTATTTCATTTACCCTATTTTAAAACAATACCGTGTCGAATTGTTCTGTTATAGTGTTTAGAGATCCCTATCAATAATGTTAATTACTCGTATTGACTAGAATCCATAAGCCACTAAACAAATCAACCAACACAATATAAAACAATTTTATATTCACTAACAAATACGCGCTCATACTATTAATACACTCAGACTCATTCTAGGGTGCTACTGACCCTATCTCTAATGAGTAATCCACACCAGAGCCAAGGTTCTCGCTTAACCTTCAGCTCTGATACCAAATCTCACGACCGGAATTTTCGACCTTCGCAAATCGACATCAATACGTCCACTGTATTACATGCCGAGCAATCGAATGTCGGAAATACCATATAGTTAGGGGAAAAAGAAAGAGGTAGAAGAAAAAAATAGAAACAACAACACAAAGTCTCACAATCGCAATGGAATAATATATAATAGATAGCAACTGACCTTTATACAAAAAGAAAACCATATCTATTATTTACATATTACATCATCAGAGTACAACACATCAATAAACTCAATACTGGACAGTTATAACAACTTGTCCTCACAAATGATGAATATACAGCCTACAATACACAACGGAATAAAATCAAGTACGTGTGATACGTCTCGTCATCCAGCTCATCTCCTGAGCTCCATAGCATCCTATCATGTATTTGTAATACTCGGTCTGACCCGAGCATTATAATAAAATAACACCCGAGTTAGTATGGAAAACCAGCGTGAGAAAAACACACTCAATTTGAATTATTAAAGTTTTCAAAATCCTTTGAAAATCGAAGGTATCTCGTAAGACCACGCTACACATAAACACGACGGGTTTTTACATTACGATAACCAAAACACTTCATATCAAATCCTCTAATATTATAATAGCGTCTAAGTACAAATACTTATTCAAATAGCTGAAATTGTTACATTAATTAAATTCCAGCATACTAGGCTCTACAATCAAAACCGTAAAGGCAAGTATTTTAGAATGGATTCCGTACGAATGACTATGCACGGGGGTACCACCTATCACAGTACATGTCTAGAACAGCGTACCGAGGACCACGCCGGGATTCCCTGCCACACAAGACCGGACTATCCCTAACCTGGATAAACCGAATATGCTATCACCCCGGGTGTTCCCACCCTCTTTCGAGCTCCTTCCATACATCGTAGTAATAAAATAATATCCGAGGTTATCTAGAAGGGTGATAAACATACCCTACTTGGGTGCGACCCACTTAGCCTTGCTGCATCTCCCCTAATTTTCAGTCATTCCCGGTTGATGAGGCTAGAGACTACGATTACCTTTTAAAAGAATTTTCACTTAGAATGCCCATTGTCCTTCGATGACAATATTCTGATAACATTCATCCATACAAATCCGTCATGGGTCCGAACAGAACCGAAGGCACTATTCCTACTATATCCATTTTGGAATAACCCTCAGGATTAGTAGCGAGAATACCATTACTTCCTGAAAACTTTATTTAAAAAGTTTCAAAATAATACTTATAAAATTCCCATAATAATTTCCAAGTTAATTTTAGGCAATTACACTTTTAAAATAAAGGTTATTATAAAATAATATTAATATGGAATAATCTATCTCTTAAAATAATAATACTGATTAATCCTTAAATAAAAATTAACTTTATATCAACCATTTCTAAAACTACTTAACTTATGCTTAAATATACTTTTAAATAATTTTTAAAAACAACTAAATAATAAATTTTCTAAAATATTTTTTAAACCCATCTCCTTATAAATTCTCATCATGAATTTATAACTTCAATTTATCTACTGATAATTACTTCACTTTATTATAAACTTCGTTTATAATTTCCACAGTCTCATATCACGTTTATCCCTGTTTCACAACACTTAATCGATTTTAAACCGATTTTCTAAATTAAATTCCATTTTTAAATTAATTTCTTAAATAACCCAAATATATTCCAAAACCCAACTAAAATCAGATTTCACTTCCTTTTATAATTTAAAATCTTATTTAAATCTGGAACATCAATTTCATATTTTATTTTCAAATTCCCTTTTTATTTCAACTATTTTAAATCTCGATTTTAAAATTCTTTTTTTTTGCACTTAAACAAATCGCTTAAGTTTTCATTATTAAAAATCCTTTTGTTTATATTATTCAAAAATCTCTATTTTCCATATCCCGGAATTATTAAATATAATTTTAAAATCAAACTATTTATTTTTCCCAAATTCATTACTTTAAATTTATCCAACTTCACTATAAATATTTTACTTTAAAATTCCCTTTTTATTTTCCTTTAAAAATTCAATATTCATATTTATGATATTTTAAAGTGCCAAAAATATATCCACCAATACCATGGCATCCAATAAATTCAATTTCCAATATAATCTATCATAGATTATTCAAATAAATCATATCACTGAATATGAAAATAATATCAACATTTTTGAGGAATCCAGTTGGATCCTTCTGACCTGTTTTCCCTACATCCACAGATGTTAGCACAATATAAAAATACCAATCCCACTTCGAGGGGGATATCGCGGTATATAGGGTCATCTGCTATTATTCGGGGCGCATAGGGTCTCAACCGCTATATATATACATGAACATCAATCACTCCAATATATGTATACTATAAATAATATCGCATTCAAGTGATTAAAATATATCAGTTCTATCAACCAATCAACAATTAATTTTAACTATTTAAATTCGGAAATCCAAAGTTGAGTGAGATTAACACACATTTATTCCAATTATCACCTTCATTTCTGATTTCCGACCAAATTCGAACAACGTTCGAATTTAGTTAGAAATCTCAGAAGCTCCAATTTTACCAAAACCAGCTTCATGTCGTAGAACACGCTATTACGACCACAACGCAAAAATTTGTATTCCAATTCGACCAAGCACGAATGAGTAATGATATTTATAAGCATTTTAATGTATAAAACAATTTATATAAAAATAAAAATAAAATGACTTAACCATTATTTATTTTAGACCAGCCCACTCACGAATTACGCCGGCCCAAACCATTACCACACCTTCTTCTCCGTTCGATGACTGATTCCCTCACTCCCCTATGACAACACGTGCACGCGTATTACTGATACGCTATCCAATCGACCATTCTTCAAACCAACCCGACCATCTTATCCGCCGCATCGATCTCCACTTCCTCGTCCACTCGCCTCCTCCTCCGTGCCATCACCTCGAATCGCGTCACCCCCAACCGTACGCGACCAAAATCTGTCGCATGCACCATTCCCTGATTGTGACCCACAAATTCTTCGGCTACCGCTACCTTTTGATTCCAGGTGCTCGAATAAGATTACCAAACTCCCACTCGATCACTAAAGAGACGAAATTCCCAAACCCTAACTCCGAACTACAGTTCGACATCGAAGTCGATCGACCCAAAACCATAGCTGAACCATCCAACTCCATGACCAATTCGCATCACCTCGGCCAAACAACTACAAGCTCGGTCATCTCCTCCCTCTCGCACAATCAATGACGACCGCGAATTTCTGTGCGACTTGAATTGAAAGAGGGGAAAATTTTATTTGAGGGACTTCGGTGTTTTTTTTACAAAGGAATACATATGCTGCCCTTCTTTATTTTTTTTCTCTTTGAATGCTTTCGGCTGTGATGTTTTCTTTTTTAAAGAGTGAAAGGAGGGGGAAACGTGTTTGAATGGTTAATGAATAGTGACTAAAGTGAAGGGGAAAGGTTGATGTGAATATAAATGTCAATCAATATAAATATTTAAATTTAAATCGTCTCGATTTCGCAACTTAAAATCTCGACCTCCTATCGAGGCGTGCCGCTAGGCGTTTATAATGTTATACCCCTATTCCGAACGAAATGGAAAAGGTTTCGAGTCCTAATTCGATCGTATGGAGAAGATAACTTTTTGGACCCAATTATTATATTGAATTTTCGATATAAATTTCAACGCGTTTATATCCCGTACGGCCAAACGATAACTCCAAACACTACGAAATTTGAAATCCGATAATAATACACTATTACGGATCCAATGGAACTAGTTTCGTCGAAATCTGAGACTGTGCCTCGAAAGGCTATTTTTAAATGTCAATTTAAACGATATATTTTTAAAACTAAACAAATCACTTTTAAATTTAAATTTAAAACTTTTATTATCTTCATTATTATCAATATAAATTTTATAAGCCTTTTAAATTATTTTTAACAAGCTTAAAACTCAAGATTTAATAATTTAGCCAATTTTCAATTATTTAATTCAATAATTTAATTATCCAATAAATGGTTATATTTGAAATTCAAGTTAAAATTAACTTTTAAATATTTAAAATCAATTAAATATTCCAATTTCAAATATCCAAAATTCTAGATCGTTACAGATAACACACCAGTTTACGGTGGAGTTTAAAGTACTGTATAGACCACGACACTTATATAAAATGTGTTAAGGGGGATATGGGTAATGCCTTAATGCTATGTTAATACTTTACTTTACTGATAGACATTACATATATAGCGTATTCTACTACATATAAATAGTTTAACGGATCCTAAGGAGATGGAAAATCCCGAAAATATCTCTTATGTTATTTCACGCACGTTATACACAGGATAGGAGATGTAAAATACCGTAAACATCTCTGAAGTCCTTACACTCATATTTACTTATTATTGATTTACCTTACATAAGATCTTTTAGTTCTGACTCGAGTGTTTTTTCTTTTCATTACGCTCGGGTCAACCTGAGCATTTCAGTGTTGAAGACTTTATTTCTGGAGGACGAAGGCGGAATTTGATATATTATATTATAAGAAATTTTCTACTACATCATTATTGGTATCTCATCGTTTGTACTCTGATTGTTGTAAAAATTGTGTAATTAAATGTGTATTATAAAACAGCTTCATGAACTGTTTATTTGATTATTATATTTTGTCATTCCGCTATGAGATTCTGGGTTTTGTTTTTCCTTCTTTTCTCTTATTTTCTTATATACCACATTGGCAATCCTCCCTTTTGAATGGTTTGAGTTGACATGTGTGGTTTATTGTCAATTTAAACCATCCAAAAAGGTGGGTCGTTACATTATTGCTTTGTACCAATACTACGTACGTATTGGTGAGTTATTTATTTTATGTTTGAATATGTAATTCTATTAGGCCAAGGAAATATTCACATGTGTACCCCATATAGCCTCATTCTTCGTATTATCTGACAGTATTACTTAGCAAAATTCTTGGATTGTATGGGTATAGAGGTGGGGTTTTTGATAACCTTTATAGAAAAAATTATATATTATAACACAATTGGAATAGAAATCACATATCTCATTCCATATTAAGTTTCTTTTAGTATTTTATGCAGTTTTCATTTCTAATGTCCCTTTATGAAACAGAGGTGAGCATTCATTCTCTTCATTCCAACTATGCCTAAGTTACATCTACTCTCGTACACTAGTTTTCCTTTCCAAAGTAGTCAAACCATTAATAGGATATCCTTATTGTAATCAATTGCATTGAATACACAATTTTGTGTTATGGTTATTTGCTTATTTCCAGTAAACAATTTCATTGAAGTTTCATACATTAAAAACCGCAATTGTTCACCATATAACATTTATATATGATTGAATATGGATCAAATATCCATATTCTTGTGGTTCTATTAGAGTCTGACACCCATATAAGAAAATTTATAGTCTTGTACAAATAAACAATTAAACAAACGAGGCATGGATGTTTTAGTGATTGTACAAATTGGCTCTTGCGTGGGTCTTGAGGCAACAACATGCCAAAGGATTTAAAGGAAAATATATTTTATATTTCTTTACCAATCATTAATTTAGTTCGTTTGTATATCTTAACTGATAAGAAATTTAGTAGCATTATTTGTTGCACAAATGTATCAATGTATTTTAATTTATCTTTATATAGTGGACTTTCATACAATATTAGAAAGGTTAAATGTAACCATTTCATTTTTCTAATGAAGCTCCTACTAGATTTTTTATGTTTCTCAAAACCCTAAGAGAAATATAGGAGTCTTTCAATTACTCTAGTAGGTGTTAGGAGTTGCTTGCCTTAGGATTCTGACCTTGAGGAATATCAAAAAATCATAGGCCAACAAGTGATGGATAACTCGTTGTAGGTTGTATCATATACAACTCCTATCCCATGGTCTTTATCCAAATCTCATCTCTTCCTTAAGGAATATCAATATATCGAAAATGATTATTCACTCGAACCCATTATTTTGCAATGACCTAAGTATAATGCATGTACCTTGAGGAATATCAACAAATATATACATGTAACTTACCTCATCTTGTCAATATATTAATAGCACCACGCATAACATTTCTAGCTTGAGGAATATCAACAACTAAAGAGAAAGCAAGTAATCTATTAATATATAAATGATAGAGGACATTTTATATATTAAGGGTTCATAATCTTTAATATACATATATTGAGTGATATCTATTTAGGGAATAATATAATTATTATGAAATACCCTCTTAATTCAATAGAAAAACACGATATACGTACTATATGTACTTATTCCTTAAATCAACTTGGGTTTCTTTCCAGTTCTACTTATATATATAATAATATTAGTATTTACTTATAACTTTTATAATTTAATTTACATAGTGTTACTAGCAAATTTTCCACAAGCCTCATAACAGACTCAAATAGAAAAACTGGACTAATAACTAATGAAGGAAAAAGTCAAGGAGCTTAGAAGATGTCAAGATTCAAGACATCAAAGTTTTGGCGAAACTTCAGAAATGCAAATAAGGTTGGTACTAGCATGATTCATGTTGGTACCGACATGATTTGCATCAACATGATTTGCACTATCATGGCTTGGGAACCATCAAGAATGGTTAAAGAAAGGAGTACACCAAATTTGACTAAGTTTTGGACAACAAAATCATGTTAGTACCGACATGAATCATGTTGGTACCGACATGATTTTAGACCTTGAGTTGGTTACTTTGGAGGTTTGGAACGTAGCTATGAAGAAAAAGATGGAGTATAGGTGCACAAAACCATGTCGGTACTGATACGATTCATGTCGGTACCAACATGATTGGCTTGCTCAATTTTTATGGGGATGGCATGTTCTTCATGATATATATTCATATCTTGGAATTATGACATGTTCAAACCCGGATAGCAAAATTTATGCTTGGAATTCTCTGTAATAGCAAGGTGACTTCAACTAGAAAGGGGATTGGAAGTTTGGATCTAAAACTCTGTCTTCTCCTTCCTTAATTCATAAAACTCATATAAAACCGAGATGTACAAGAGCCTAGCTCGAATTTTGATTGTAATCATTGTATTCCAGAAGAAAACATCAATAATAAGGATTCAGTAGACATAGGCCAGAGTATTTGCCAAACCACTATAGAAATTTCATGTATATTCTTTTTCTCTTCATTTTCTTCACTTTTATTTTGCTTATTTCGGATTTCATCGATTTTGGTGTATTGTGCCATCTATTGGTTCAACTCATATATAATATATGCTTGTATCTTATTAATTAAATCTTATTTAATTAATTTTAATTTTATTAATTAAATCATATTTAATTAATTTATATAAATTTCTAGAATTTCATATTACTCATTTTAAACTATTTAAGATAGTTAATCAACTATGACATTTACAGTTAGTTTATGTATACCTATCAATATATGTATAAAATTTAATTAATTAAATTTTAATAAATTTTATTTAATTAAATATTTTATTAAATTTTTTTGATTAATTTGAAATATTAATTTGTTTATAATATCAAGATAAATAAATAATTATAACAATCATAGTTACACACACACATATTAATCAATTAACTTTTAATTAATTATTTTATTTAAATAACCGTATTAATTAAATTTTAATTTTCAAATTTTCAAAATTAATTATCTAGTTTTTCAAAACAATTTTGAAAATTTAAATGCATCTTATAACTTTTATAAAAAAATTCTTATATATTTTAAATTTAGCATTTAAATTTTAAATATCTTTTAAATTTTTAAATAGATTTTGAAAATTAGCCCAAGGCCCAAAATAAATTCTATCAATAACCTTTGGGCTTACTTTATCATTCGGGCTAGGCTAATAGCCAGGTAGGGCAAAGCACATGATGACCCAAAACCCAACCTTCGACGCTACCTTTTTAGACATGCTACTAAATGTGTAGGCTTTAATTAGTTAACCTTAACATTCTAATTTTAGACCGCATAGACTATAGGCCCTATTACCATTGAAGCTCCAGCCCAAACTCCTTTGAAGTGACCCAACCATGTACCACTCGAACGAGTTTTATATCTAGCCTTTTGACCAACACAACCATCATAGGACATGTAGGGGTAAGAGGCAATGCTGCATTATAGATCATATTGTGAGAATATCCTATCATGCTAGTTGCAGGGATCAAACCTAGGACACCTAATATACTAGGTGAACATCTCAACCAACCTTGCTCTGATGCCATTGAAGGAACCGGGCTAGTAGGAAGCATGTTAGATGGATGAATTTCAAATAAAAATTCCATTTAGATCTTTATTGGGCCTATGAATTCTATATAAATTTTAGATCCTATCTAAAATATTTAGAATAATATCTTTGTTTTATCCAATTTGTCACTAAAAAGTACATTATTATTATTATATTTTAGTTTTTAAGTGTATCAAATACACATGTTTGTGTAAAGTACGTATGCTAAAGATAGGAACTGTACATAGTTAATTTTTCCGTATGTAAGTAATTGGACTTACAGTGCAGCGGACATGTTTTCCCTTTACATAGTATGCCTTTGTTGTCTAAGGTTCCAATTTAAATTTTTATATGTATATATAAAAATGGATATATATATATATATATATATATTGGTGTGTATTTTAAGATTAAATTTGACTATTTTGTTTTGAAACCTAAAGTTAACAGTAATGAATTTAATTTCAGTTAAATAAGAGGTAGAATTTTATAGTTTTACACTGAAGTCGATTTTATGAATTTAAGTTAAATTAACATACACATATATGTTTTCATATATATATATATATATATAATTACTAATAATGTTTTAATTTTAGAAACAAATCATGTATTAAAAATTGTAATTTATTCTATATGTATATTAAAGTAAGCAATTTAAATCAAACTTTTAATTTAGAAATGATATAAAAGATTTAGGATTTTACGCCAAAAATATGAATATAGAAAGGAAACAAAAGATTTAGGATTTTACACAAAAATTCATTCATGAATTCCTGATTAAAAAAATAAACCATTTATTCTTATGCATACAATATTCAAAATATCAGTCATATAACATAAGAAATCAATTTTCAAGGCATGTTTAAACAATCAACATGTACTGTTTATTTATATTTATGTATGCTAGTGTAATGAAATTATAAGATGGTTTTCTAGTCAAAATAAGTTTTCTTTTTAGCAAAAAAATTCCAAAACAAAATAAAAGGGAATCAGACAACTTAGGCACATTTAAATTCATGGTAAAAGCATTCATATCCAAATTATACAGAGAACAATAATAAATAATCAAATAAGGCAGTGAATCTAAATTATATCAATCATGGTGAACATATAATAAATGGAGATATAGAATAAAAGTGGATCTAAATCAAATCAACTTGACAAACATACTATTAATTGAGATGGACAAAGGAATTTGAATTGCATATTGTAAGATGAACAATCAAATAGATGAGATGAGGAATATAGATTCTAAAAACACATAAATAAGAGAAACACATAAATAAATCAAATCAGAATAGTACCTTAGGATGTAGCCAAAAGTTGCACCATGCACGATGACCTGATGCTCCTATATTCAATTGAATCGATCTCTGGATCTTGTAAGAATGTTCTGCATGCATCAGTATACACCAACAAATCCTAATTACTCTCCGGTATAACTTACACGGGCGTATTGGTCAATAAATTTTTGAGCTTCAAGAATGCATCCTCACATTTATTAGTCCAAACATACTTCACGTCCTTCCTTATTAGTTTAGTCATCAGTGCTACTATACGAAAGTATTCCTTGATGAATCTTTGGTAATAGTTTGCTAATCCGAGAAAACTCTTTATCTTAGTTACCGTCTCAGGTCTCTTCCAATTATTAACAGCTTCTATCTTAGTTGGGTTTACTGACAACCCTTTTTCTGAAAATACATGACTAAGGAACTTCACTTATTTCTTCCAAAATTGACACTATGAAAACTTTGCTTTAGTTGATATTGCCTCAATGTCTCAAGCCTATTCTAAGGTGAGTCTCATAATCTTGCTCATTCTTATAATATATCAGGATGTCATCTATAAACACTAACAGAACCTGTCCAAATGCTCTCAGAAGATCCGGTTCATCAAATCTACAAAGATAGCAGGTGCATTAGTCAAAAAGAATGGCATTACTAACCACTTGTACTGAACCATATCTTGTTTGAAATGCCATCAAAGGAATACTGCCCTCTACCGACTCTCAATTGATGGAACATTATTTCCAAATCCAACTAGGAAAATACTTTGGCTCCACTCAACTGATCAAATAAATCATCAATTCTGAGCAAAGGTTATCTATTCTTTATCGTTTTCTCATTCAATTTGCAATAGTCAATACACAATCTCAACGACCCATTCGGTATCTTCATGAACACCACGGCCGCTATCCAAGGCGAACTACTTGGTCTAATGAAACTTTTTCCTTCTAAGTCCACTAGTTGCATCTTTAACTCCTTCATCTCAGTAGATAACATTCTGCTAGGCGGTCTACTTACGGGTTTAACTCTAAGTACAAGATCTATTCAAAACTTATAGACCATATCGATGGTAGTCCTGTAACAGGCTTAAAAACATCAACAAAATCTCTAACGATAAGAACTTGATTCAACTCGTCTTCCTCCTTCATTGCAACCAATAAAGTATAAACACCAAAATTCGAGTTCTCTACTGAGTATATAATTCAATCGATACTATTAGGGTGTCTTAGTGATATTTCCCTATCTTGGCAAAATATTCTATCATCATATTTGCTTAACCAATCCATACCAATATAACTCTAAATCCCATAAAACCAAACATATGCAAACTGCAGGCAAATATATGACCTAACAACTCAAAGTCTAAATGTCAACATCTCATCCCAAGAGTTTCATAGTCTCCTATCAAATTCGCAACCCTTAAGAACGAAACTAGGTTTAATGGTTCTAAACTTAGCCTATCTGCCAAGCAATGAGATATAAAAGAATGTGATGCATCGATATCAAGCAGTGCTCTAATAGGTATGCTATGAATCAAAAGCGTACCTCCCATCATAGACTTTCCTTTCTCCTCTATTGTTGGTCTCGAGGTAGACGGTTCCAAAGCAAAAAAATTTCCTTTCTCGACCTTAGCAGGTTCCTTGCACTAATTCTTGTAATGCTCTATCTGGTCACAATTGAAACACCTGATGTTCTTCCTTCCAATGACCTTTTTCTATCCCCAGAACAACATTCGTTGGCAAAGTTCCCCTTCTTGGCACACTTGTAACATGCAACATACGCTTTTCCTTTCTTAGCAACTCCACTTTTCTTTGTTCTCTCTTTCTGAAAGAACTTTCTTTTCAGACTTTGACCACCCTGAGCCTCTGGCGGCTTGTTATTACTAAACAACGCAAGAAACTCTTCATTCCCCAGTGCCATCCCCACTACTACATCACAAGAGTCTCTAAGATGCGGTAACGTTGCTCTGGCAAGCTTTGGTCTCAATCCTCCGATGAACTTCTCGTTCTCTTAATCATAGTACCACTATTGCATATCCATATCTGGAAAGCTCCTCAAATCTAGTCGCATACTCAAGCACTGTCATATCTCCTTGCTTTAACACAACAAACTTTCTATGCAAAGTTGACATGACTATCTCACACATGAATCTCTCCTCGAATCTCCTTCCGAACTCCATCCAAGTCAAGTTCTTTTATGGTACTCCCATGGTTATACTTTTCCACCAGTACAATGCAGCTCCTTGCAATTGCGTGGATGCCAATCTCCTCTTCTGCTCATCATTCAGATCTAAATCACCAAAAATCCTTTTACAGTGAAGTAGTCAATTCTTCGCTTCGATAGCTTCCTCGGCTCCAATAAATGGCTTTCCTCCAAGTCTTGCATAATCTCGACTCAAAACGGCATTGTTGTTGACAATAGGAACTTCAGGATTTGCTCATCCAGCATTACCACCAACTAATCTAGCTACTACTCCAGTTTGCATCATGTTAACAAAGAACTAGTACATAGCTCCCATGTCTACCGACGGTGTTCCAGCACCAACATTACCAGATGTTTTTCAGCCCGGACTTCTCCTAGTATTAGGCCTGATATTTCCATTGGTTATAGCGCTTCCTCCGCCGAGATTCACTCTTCTATTTCCTGCCTCAATATCTTACTATCCTTGAATCTGCATTCGAACCTCCGTAGGATATGGAATAACGATCTAAGAGGGATGGAAGAATAAATATAAGATATATACTTATATATAGCAAATACAAGTACGTTACTACAACGTTATTCCTCAAGCCAATCTCATTCTTTTATTCATTAGGATTATGTTTCAAAAACTCCTTTAAAGTTAAAAATTCTTTTAGTTTTACATAAACCTTCACTCTGATATCAAGTTGTAACATCCCTCATTCTAAAGCCCGAAAATATGATGCTACAGTCATCAATAGCATTATTCTCCAGTGACAAAACGAGATCGGTTAACGGTATCATTAACATCAAAGCACAAGAATATAAAAAGAAATTAGAACACAAATTTGATTAATAAATTTCCATATTCATTACATAATCTCAAAATTTTGTCCAGGTTCAGATAAAATATGATTATTACAAAATACTCCAAGAGCGACATGTGAAGGTACCCTCTTGGTTGATCAGAGTTTACTACTAGACGGATACAACTTCTACCATTACATACATTCAAACAAAATGATAACACGGTGGACATAAATAGGCTAATAAATAGCTAGCTCTTCCTCCTACACGTCTTTGAAAGCTTTATTCGGCAAATCCAAAAACCTGGAAACCTTGCTCTCAAAATACTCAAATGAGTACCTGAGAGTTAAAGGGGAAAAACAAAAACTTCAAGTTAGAAAAAAGTCTAGTGTGAATAATAATATGCCATCTGGGTAAACAGATATCCAGTGAGACCACGCCATTGAGCAGAATGGGATTTCCCTTCACTAGTATCCTCTTAAAATTTGTCTTTTATAAACCAAGCACCTGCAACCACGATGGTTAAACTAGACATAAGATAATTAAATGCATGCTTTCTACATGGGTAATCCTGACTAATCTATCTCAATTTACTCTATGTCTTCCCTTCATAGTTTTTCCAGGATTACTACAAACCTATACGGCTGATTGGGGCCTACCAGATATATAATGATTCTCTAACTTACCGTTAGGAGTAAAATGGACTGTCCATCTAAACACAATCATTTGAGCATTTAGCTGACTGTTTCTCAATCTCATAATTTTGCTAGGCTCACTATGAACCTAATGGTTTTGTAGGCCAACCAATAACCTACCTTAGTTATATTACTTTCTGTGTGTAAACCTACTTTTAGTTTTACCCTTATAAAAGTCCTACACACTGGAACTATGGACTAATATCAACAAGGGGCTAACGGTTGAAGTATAGGGCGCTACACTACACTAGTCCCATCTGTTTTTTTAATCTTTGAGTCAATTCATCCTATCACAATTTATCTAAAGGTGATAAGAATAAACCTCTAGTAAAATTATGGGCTAAATTACCCTTTTTTATTTCCTTAATACCAATTTCTTTACAAATGATATAACCTTTGAATCATACTTAAAAATATGGAAATTATATCCCTTTACTTTATCCAAAATATTATGTCAATATACACACACACACATACATACATATACATACATATCTACATACGCTTTTATAAAATAGCATTGATGAATTTCGAAGTCATTTAGAGAATATTGCACCTCCAACCATAGGCTATAAAGCCATATATAAAAAAACCATTGAATTAATAAAGTGCGGCATTGATATAGACGCCATGGGATTATCGCATCCCTGTATATCGAATCATGTTAAAACAACTGATTTATAAAGCATAAGGCCATGAGGTTAAAACCATGTACATCGCATATCATAAATACATATAGATCGTTGAATATAAGTGACATAGTTACGTGTTTGCATAGTATAAAATTTTAAAACTTGGTGACATGGGGATGTCGAAGTTAAGGCTAAGCTGCATCATTGTCGTGTAAAATCAATGTCAAAAATTGTCTATAGGGGCAATATAATCAAAACACTATGGCATAAAAAACTAATGTCATCGTTGCCGTATAAAACCAATGTCGAAAGTAATAATAGTGGCATTACAGCCATAGTATAGTCAATGTTGAAAAGATAAACCAGTGGCATAGGAAACATGCGACATCAAAATCATAAGGAGTTGATATTGAAAACTAGCGGCATCATCCATGCTGACATAGATAAGCGACATTGATATGTGGCATTGACTAAAACAAATTAACGTCGAATAATTGCGAGATAATCCATGTCGCACATAGTTTAATGCCATAAACCCTTATAAATACGCCCCAACCTTAGTGGAATCATTGCATATCAACGAGGTTGATATCGTATGTTTCCTTCAGGTTAGTGATATGCGGCATAGATGGACTACGACATTGATTAATAACGACGTGGCAATCTCGTAATTATCATGAAAACTATTTTATTTCTTTAAAAAGCAATTTCTTTTCACCAACTCCTATCATTTATCAAATCCTTATTCGATGGTAACTTTCTTTACCAAACTCTTTTCAGAAAAACTGTTAAGGAATTACATTCCCAAACAATTTTGCGAACCAAATTCTATAATGATACTTTAATATAATTATTAAGCCTTTCTAGCATAATAAATTCATATAAAATCACAAACACTTGGGAAAAATCCCCAAAAAACACAATAAATTGGAATCATCATATTCTTTAATATATAAAAATGTTGGGACCAAAACATTATTTAACTGTTTATAATAATTAAAACCCGAAATAAGCCATTTTCCTCCCATAGGAAATTCATAAAATATTCATGCTTGCTTGGAAAATTAGGAAATAAAAACCCACTTCTAAAATAATGTTTTAACATTAATAAAAATTTCAATTTACTTGGGTGTCATATGATAGGTTTTCACACTTAAACCTATTAACTAACTTCATAAATAAATCTAATAAATCGCCAAGAAGCATATAATCATCAATTATTCACATCATGTCATAATAACACACATAAGATTTTGGTTTAATCATAAAACAAAAAATAAACGATACTTAGGATGGATAGTCATCATTCACCTTGATTAGATAATGAGACTTGAGATTTGAGTGTTTGATTTGGTTTCCTTAAGCTTTCTCTTTGATTTCCTAGCCTTTTCTTCTCTTAAATCTCTTAACATTGATCTTTCCTTGAGTATGTTTATGTTATTATGAATGTAAATGAAATGAAGGAGAGGGGAATGGAAGGGTTTCTATTAGGAAATGAGAGTGTATTCCTATTTTGCCCTACTCATAAATCCTTCTTCTTGTTAATGCTCTACACACTCTTATTAATTCATTAATTAAGGTGCGACCTATTGTAATTATCAAATCTCACTCTTCTTATCCTCTTACATTATTTTATTTAATTTACCTAATTACAGGTCCTAAATAATGTTAATCAAAATTAGTGGTGTTACATGTCTGCGCTCGTTTGTATTATGACCGTGAGTTTTATGAAATCTGCAATACTTATCAGATTTCTTCTCTTTCTCCAACGACTCCCTTGGAGGTGGTTTCTTATAACGCTCAACACCCAGCATGGAAAGGTTAATATTTTGATCAAGTTATTCAATGGCATGTAATCCTCGAATCTCGGGAATCTCGGTTGTTTTTTGGACCTTATTGCTTATCTTCACCTCTTCGGTTAACTTCTTTCTTAGCACTACCATTGTTCTCCACATTCACATCAATTCTACCAAAACTTCCTTCGGTCTGCTTCACAGTGACATTACTCTAAACAACCTAAGTATATTGCCCAACATTAGCTATCCTGGCGATAGTACTCGCCTTATCCAAGTGCAAGAACTGATTCGTCTTTCTATAAGAAACATCCATTGTCGGCAAGGGTTTCATCTTTAACCATCTCTCGAAATCAGTGTTCGGATGCACCCCCTTATTAAGGCCATTAATACATTGTCTTCCTTTATGTTGCTCACTTATGTCACCGCCGTGTTAAACCTGCTCAAAAAATCCTTTAATGATTCTCCCACATCCTGAAATTGGTTTGACAGCGACATTATGTCCTTAGGACGAGTAGTGTGTAAGCGGAACTGGTTGACAAACTTTTATGCTAACTAATCTAATGATGATACAGATCTCGACGGAAGTTGGGTTGACCACATCTTCGCAACGCCTTTGAGAAAAAATGGCAGTGACATCTGACAGCGTCGGTTGCTCTAGCCAAATCCATATGCAAGTCATATTTCATCAAATGCTATCTTGGATCCATATTTCCATCATAGGACTGCATCATTAGCATTACAAATATTCTGGATACTCTTCATGTAGTATCTATTCAATGAATGGGTTTCAGCTAGGAGAGGAGCCCCATTTGTCATTACTCCACTGCTGAGTTTCGTTCACTAACTTTCTCACCATCTCGGTCAAGTATTCTGGCTCCATGGGATCTATTGAAAGACGATAATCGTGGTTTACTTCATGTATTTGGCCATACAAATGGCATCGGTTAATCTCACAATACCTGGGTTCTCCTGATTCCAAGAGAACCGTTTGTCCAACAGTTCTGCTAGTTTTTCTTCTACGTGGCTGATCAACAGCAGTTGCTTGATCTCTAGCATTCTGGCCATCAACAACACGATCAGTCCTACCTTCAACATCATCATCCAAGACATCAACATAGTTATTCACTACATCAAGAACTAATGAATCGATACCGATCACTGCTTGGTGTTTGGTACCGAACCCTACTTGGGGTTCGGTACGATCCCCAAACTTTTGGCTCGAACAGCCTCCAACCACTCCTTTGAAGTGCCAGTTTCCTTTTGAACCATCTATTTTTACTTCCCTATGCTTTTTGTTAGATGATGAAGAGTTGTCATACACCAAATCAGAAGGCACCAACTCCTTCCTACTTCCTCTACGGCCATGGGTCAATTGATTTAGTAAGTTAAGACGGTCCTGCATCTACTGCCTCATCTTGTCATGGCATTCCTATAGCTTATTGTTCATCTCCTTCATCATCGGGTCCATTTCAACCCTCGTTATCATCTCCAATGGGTCTGAACTTCGATAGTATCAGGTTGCGAAACTTCCTCGGCATGTTGAGAAATAGCGTTCTCAGCACCAGGTCTGGAAGTAGTAGATCTTTCTATTTGTCGAGTTATAGCTTGGATTAATCTTCTGATAGATAATAAAAATAATGGATCCACTTCATGGATTTGAGTTATCCAACAATAGAAAATAGATCCAAACAGACTGAGTTCAACATTCTCAGTTAAAGCACCAAAATGTTTATACAAAAAAGTGGCACAAACACCCAAAGAACGAAAGTAAAGAATTAATTAAAGAAAGTAAATTAAAATGTGAAATAATAAGACACACAAACTTATAGTGGTTTGGCTAATCGTTGTCTATATCCACTTAACTTTGTTGATGATTTGATTTCTATTTACAAGAGCTGCTCTTACGGATCTGTGATCATCCCTGAAAGTACCAGAGTGTTAGCACCAAAATTGGTCACTAACCGCGTTGAGAAAGATTGTGTAGAGAGATAAATGATGAAAGTAAATTTAAACAAAGAATAATATGCTAAATTGAATGCAAAGATGAGAACACCAGGTTTATAGTGGTTCGACGTAACTGCCTACGTCCACTTTGAGGTTAATCTTTATTGCTTTTCTTGATGATTGATTGCAGATACAATCTGTATACCAACTACTTGAATACAATTGCTAAGTAAAGAGAATGCGTCTTGAAAGCGGCAGAGTCTCCCTAGTGTTTCCGAAAAAAGGTCCCTTTTCACTGTGCTCCTGCCTCTCTATTTATAGACAACGTTGGGTTGGACTTCCCTGGTGGGCCTGGTAGCTGAATACCTCGGCCCAGAAAGAGTGAGTTCTGTGTGCCGAACCATAGGTGCCGAACAGACTGATGTCGAATAGACTGATGTCGAACAGACTGATGTCGATCAGACTGATGCCGAACAGACTGATGAGCTGAGTGGGCTGATGCCGAACAGACTGATGCCAAACAGACTGATGCCGATCAGACTGATGTCGAACAGACTGATGCCGAATAGAATAATGAGCTGAGTGGGCTGATGCCGAACAGACTGATGCCGACCAGACTGATGCCGAACAGTATGATGCCGAATAGACTGATGTGCTGAATGGACTGATGTCGAACAGGACGATGCCGAACAGACTGATGTGCTGAATGAACTGATGTCGAATCATTGATGTCGAACCATCGATGCCGAATAGAATGATGCTGAACCATTGATTCCAACCAGACTGATGCCGAACCATCGATGTCGATCAGATTGATCCCGAACCATCGATGCTGAACAGACTGATGTCAAACATCTCTAGACGCCGAAAAACTCCGTATGTCGAATGTTCTGCCATGCTGAATGATGTGTGGATGCTGAGCAGCGTGGAATGCCGAATGCTTCATGTATGCCGATCACTTTGGAATGTCGATCCATGTACAATACTGAACGACTCTCCATGCCGATCGATATGCAAGTGCCGAATGCTTAGTTGCCTGGTCAAACCTTCAGGTAACACTTGCCCCCAAAGTACATCATGTGGTTAAACGCGGTGTGCTTTGAATCATCCTGGATGCCGAACGATATGCCCATACCGAACGACACAGCCGAAGTCGAGCACCCTGGATTCCGAACGACGTAGCCGATGCCGAGCACCCTGGATGTCGAACAATGTCGATTTGACCGGTTCTACCGGTTATAGTCTCTTCGACTTCCCTTCTCTCTATATAAGCCGATGCTCCTTCTTCTTCTCCCTTTTACTTCTACCTCCACTTTTCAGTATTTATGAACTTTGCCTCTCAACAGACTTCAGAGAATTATCTACTTTTCCCTTCCCTTCTCAAACATCATTTGTTGCCTCACTTCCTTCCCCAACCAACTGAATCCAATTAGAACCACGTTCCCTACTCCAGAATCTCCCCGAGCTTCGATTCATTTCTTAGGTAAAAACTTTTTCTTAAATACTTCACTCCGATTAGGAATCCTAGCATGAGATTCGAACTCGCGAATCTCTGCAAAATCAAAGTCAGAAGTAATTGCATGGAGCAGAAGGAGTCAAGGGCAAAGTGTGGGTGTTTTAAAGGAGTTTAAGGCTAGACGAACGGTAGAAGAGAAGAGGATAGCAGAGGTGCTTGAAGGAGGGAGTTGGTGGAAGACGTATTGATGTGGCTCGACATGACTTCCTTATGCCGAGCGATGGAGGGAAAGAAGAGAAATGATGTTAAGGGCAGAAGGCCGAGTGAATCAGCTCGGCATGACCTGCTGCGTGCACTTGTCTTCAGGCCGAACAGAACTAAGGTCGAAGGAAAGTCAAGCCGAACAAAACCCAAACCGAATAGAACTTAAGCCAAACACAATCTAAGCCGAACATAACTTAAGCCGAACAGACCTTAAGATGATCAGAACTTAAGCCGAACAGAACTTAGACCGAACTAAATTTAAGACGAATAGAACTTAAGCCGGACAGATCTTAAGACGATCAAAACTTAGGCCGATCAGAACTTAAGACGAACAGAAATTAGGCCGATCAGAACTTAAGATGAACATAACTTAGGCCGATCAGAACTTAAGACGAACAGAACTTAAGCCAAACAAAATCTAAACTGAATAGAACTTAGGCCGATCAGAACTTAAGACGAACAGAACTTAAGCCGAACAAAATTTAAACCGAACAAAACTTAAGCCGAACAGAACTCTATTCATCTTGACTAATCAAGCATCAAACACAAAGACATGGGCATAAGCATACCAGCATACCGAACTAATCTGGACTGATAACTTCTTAGTTTCAATAATCACAAGCCTGAACTTAAACTAGTAATAACGGATTAAATCTCTTAACATGCAGTGCCAATGTCCGAGTTCAAGATTGAAAATATTGCAATGCTGGCTTTCGGAGACGGTCAGCAATGACGGTCTTCGAAGACGACAGTTTAAAGCTCAACTTCATACCATCGATTCGGTGACTTATAATTTCTCAGTGTTTTCACCTGAATGATCGCACCAGTTCACACACTGCACGGGGGGAATATTCGCATTGTTAAGTCTAACATCGATTATTTTTTAAGTATAGTTTGAACAGGTACTTCGCTAGATTCAATCTTTATCAGCGATGTCTCAGAAATCTAGCTCCGCCACGATTTCGGACAGGCCTGGGCCGTCCTCTCGACGAGAAGTCGCAGATACTTCAAACCCATCAACTTCCCCTGCACATGACCTGGCTCCCGATGTTCTAGATGCAGCAATTCTCTTGGACAACCCTGTCGATTCACAAGCTTCGAAGATCAATGAAAGTACACTCCGTTGGATATGCTCTGTCCACGGAATCTCCTTTGATGACGTACTCGTTCCAACGGGGCATGATCGTCCACACTTGCCCCCAGCCGGATACACAGCTTGCAATAAATTCATGGCTGGGTTGGCAGTGTGCCACCGTTCAACTTATTTCTTCGGGATGTGCTGCAATATATTGACATTGCCCCATCGCAACTGCACCCGAACGGCCATGCATTCCTCTACGGTACCTGCATCCTCTTCATGAATGTCTTCTCTAGGCTTCCAACTCCGGGCGATATCCGATACATATATTGCATCAAGAAGCGGAAGGATAACACATCATTCATGTTTCTCGAGCCGCACAATAAATGTCAAATCTTAACCGGGGCGTGGACCAAGTTCGCCTTGTATAAACAAGAATGGTTTTATGTGCGCTGTCCTCCCGGCTTTGCTAGTAGATGAGTTGAAGGAAGTAAGCCTTTTTCTTGGTTTGTTATTCATGTTTAGTCGAAGCCGTACTTTTTCTAAACTTTATCCATCTTTTCAGGTATTAGCCCACGTCCTGACGGCCGCGGATATTCTGATGTCGTCGAAGCCATTCGAGCCCTCCCCGCCGATGAACGGGACATTAAAAGTCTCATTTCGAATGAGTCACTTACAAGGCTCGGACTGTTGGCAGAAGGTCGTCGGATAAGCCTTCCTCAGGGCGTCACCATTCCCAGGCCTGGCTCTGGTAAAGGGAAAAAACAAGCCGAGTCTTCAGCACGTAGCGCTCCTGATGCACTAGAAGAGGGGGAAATTAAGGAGACTGAGACGCCCGAAGTACAGGGCGAGAAAATTAGTCCGTCTCGGGGACCGGTGGTTGAATTTCATGACATAGAAACGTCGTCTTCCCCTTCGAAGGGAGAGAAGAGACTAACGCTCAAGCTGAGGAAGAAAACTATAGGGGGAACTTCTAAAGTTTCCCATATGCCAACGGAAAAAGAAACTTCCTCGGAGCATTTAGAAAGTTCTCTGAAGGGCCTGTCAAACCTTACCATTCCTGATGACTTACTCAACTACATTTTCGACGATCCAGAGGCTCTCAAGATTCATTCGCCCGCTAGAGGCAGTATGGGAGTTCAAGCCCACGTCCAGGGAGATAAAACTCCAATTAGTAAAGAAACTGGTTCGTCGGGGGGAAACACTAGGACATACACGGACACGCGCACTTCACTTCGCACTTCAATCTTAACCGTCGCTCTGATCTTTTCAAACTTATCCTTATTCTCATTCTATGCAGGTGATATGGGACGCTCCCACGAAATTGATCATCTCCACGGCTCTTCCATCTTTCACCGTTCGAGCCGGGACTCGGGCTCCGATAAACGCCGGGACAGGGACGATTACGGAGATCGAGACAACCGTCCCCGAGAGTCGTCTTATCGAAAGAAATCACACTCCCAATCTTCATACTCTCGCGATCCTCCTCCTCAAATAGAGCAAAGTAGAGAAAAACTTTCGCAGAAGGGGTCTCAACCCGATGTTTCCCGAGATCAACATTCCGGTTCATCAAGCACACGGCAATCTCGAGAACATCGAAAGAGAACAGAACTTTCAAAGCCTCCTCCCTCTGTTCCTGCGGCCGACCCAACGATAGCAGAGAAGATGGTCGATCTTAAAGCTAAATTTCCCAAAATCTGCTTTGATGGTCTGAAGTTCCTCCCAGCTATTCATCACATTCCAGGGCATGTCAAGCAGAGTGCCATCGCTTGCAACAATGACGTCTATGTTCAACATGACGCGTTTTTTCATTTGGTCGAAAAAGTCTCGGAAGTATCCGTTGAGCGTCAACAAGAAATCGACCGCTTGAAGCTCGAAGCTATCTTTGATTAAGACATCATCAAGAACCAGGACGAAGAGCTCGCTTCGTACAAGTCCAAACTTAAAGCCACAGAACAGAGTGCTAAGGAGACTGCGGAGGCCGTCGCTCGTCTAGAGACGACCCATAAGAAAGAACTTGACGTCGCAGTCCAACGCAGTGGGTCCTTAGCTCTAGAAAAAGATTCTATTCAAAAAGAAAGGGATACACTCGCCCTGCAGGTTAAAGAGTTGAAGGAGCTACTCTCTAAGGAGAGGGAAGAGAAGATAGTGGCTCAAGAAGAGTCCCAACGGTACTGTAACGAGATCGTCGATACACGTCTCTTAAAAGCAAAGCTCGATGATGAGCTTGCTAAGGTTGAGACGATGAAGGACGAAACCCGTGAGGAGGGCAAGAGACTAGCTTCCGAGGAGATCGACTCCCATCTTGAAGCAGCTGCAGAGGCCGGTAGAGAAGAGGTCAAGTGCATGTTTGATCCGCTGATTGCCGAATATAGCGCCCGCGTCCTCATGCACCGGGACTTGACTTTCTTGGGCGAGGGCTATCTTGAATCTCTTGCCGAGGCGTGGGAGACTTTAGTAAAGATTAGACAGGTAGAGTCGGACACCGAGGAAGTCGACGAGGAGGCCTTAGTGAAAGAATTTCTCAGGGGGAATGAGCCATCGGACTTGTCTGCGGCTATGGCTCTCTTTGGTAAAGGTTCTACTCCGTCAAAAGAGAAAGATGACAAAGCTGGTCCATCCGGAACCGAGGCTGCAGCTCCTCCTTCTACTCAACCGGCCGATCGGCCAGCACTCGACCCATTCGAGCAGCATGCCGGCTACGATCCAGAAGACCCCGGTCTCGGCATTCACGGGCTATCCCCCATTCTAGAGGGTGAAACTCCACGCACAGTTGAAAGCCAGCAAGAAATCGGTATAAAACTCTTCTTCTATAAGTGCAAAGATTGGTCGCTTCCTGCGATCTGTTATTGGTTCTAATGTTCGTTCTTTATGTTTTTACACAGGCCGCTCTGATCCCGAACCGACTCCGAGGAGCGATGATGCCAAGGAGGAAACGGGGAAAACATGCGATACTCACGCGGGAGTAACTCCCGGTCCTGATGCTCAAGTGATCGGGGCGCTAGATGATGATAAGTCTGACACTTCATCTCCTGTTGAAGGGAGTTATGAAGTTGAAATCACGGGCGCCTCTGAACACACTTCGAAGGTGAGTATGAAGGAGCGACTCGCGGAAGAGAAGAAGAAGAAGGTCGAGATCAAGGTCGAGTCTCAAGTACTAGAACTCACCGACCCGCTGAATAGGCCTCTGAAAGTCATCCTTCCCGGCAAATCCAAACCGCTGGATGTCCCTCCTCCCACTCCTGACTCCGCTTCCTTGGCGAGCAAGAAGTCCAAGAGGAAACGTGAGGGAGAAGAGTCATCCGAGAAAGCGAAGGAGGACAAGAAAAAGAAGCCGAAGAAGTTGCCACTATACTCGTTCAACAAGGTTTTGCTTAGGTCATGTAACTACTTCTACTTTTTCATTTTCATAGTTTATGTAGATAGATTTCTGACTCCAAGTTTTGGAGGAGTGGTTGTATAACCCCATTTTGGATAATTGAATAAAGTTTAGTTTCTTTGTCATTTGAACGATTTCTTGCTTTTTAACTTTCTGTATAACTATGGTTGAAACTCAAGTTCTTATGAGTTGCATAAATTCCCAATCCATTCTTACATTGTTCGGACATTCTTTGGAATGGTACATTTCTCGTTTCACATTTTTGGTACTTAGAATATTTTCTAATCCGCGCTCCGGGGATTTAGAATAATTCGGTCCGCATTCAGGGGAATCGGAGATTCAAATCGTCTATACTCTAGTCCGCACTCCGGGGACTTAGAGTACTCCGGTCCGCACTCAGGGGACTCGGAGATTCAAGTCGTTTATACTCTAGTCCGCGCTCCGGGGACTTAGAGTACTCCGGTCCGCACTCAGGGGACTCGGAGGTTGAAGTCGTTTATACTCTAGTCCGCACTCCGGGGATTTAGAGTACTCCGGTCCGCACTCAGGGGACTCGGAGATTCGAATCGTTTATACTCTAGTCCGCACTCCGGGGACTTAGAGTACTCCGGTCTGCACTCAGGGGACTCGGAGATTCAAGTCGTTTATACTCTAGTCCGCGCTCCGGGGACTTAGAGTACTCCGGTCCGCACTCAGGGGACTCGGAGGTTGAAGTCGTTTATACTCTAGTCCGCACTCCGGGGATTTAGAGTACTCCGGTCCGCACTCAGGGGACTCGGATATTCGAATCGTCTATACTCTAGTCCGCGCTCCGGGGACTTAGAATATTCTGGTCCGCACTCAAGGGACTCGGAGATTCAAGTCGTTTATACTCTAGTCCGCGCTCTAGGGACTTAGAGTACTCCAGTTCGCACTCAGGGGACTCGGAGGTTGAAGTCGTTTATACGAGTTCGTACATCATATGGAATGATGTAACTCCAGCAATTCATCACCAGATTATAAGGTACAGAAACATCAATAATTCATGGAAAAGACGGCTTCAGGCCTTTATTAATGAAATAAACTAAATTGTCCGATTACACGCTAAAAAGGAAACTAAGAATCAATGGAATAAAAACATGCAGCAAACAATTGTACCTAAACCAGAAGGGAAACATACTAAACATAATAACGTCGTAAATGTTCACTGTTCCACGCTCGTGGGAGTGTCACGCCATCAACGGTCGCTAGCTTGAAAGTTCCCTCTCCAAGCTTCCGTTCAACGACATAAGGACCTTCCCAGTTGGGATTCATACGTGATGGTACCGGGAAAACCCGTTTCGAAACGAGATCACCCACATCAAAGATTCTTGGGCGGACTTTGTCGTCGTAATATCGCTTGACTCGGTGCCTATATGCTGCCGCCCTTAATTCAGCCTCTTCACGTCTTTCATCGATGCAGTCCAGTGATTCCAACAAGAGATCTTGATTTGTTTTAGGATCATAATACATCACTCGATGCGATGGAACTTCAAGCTCCACGGGTATAACAGCTTCCGAGCCATATGCCAATGCAAATGGAGTGTGGCCAGTCGCGGACTTGTGGGTAGTTCTATAAGCCCATAGCGCTGTTGGGAGTTCATCTACCCACTTGCCTCCGGCCTTTTCCAAACGCTTCTTCAATATGGACTTGATTATTTTGTTCACAGCCTCGACTTGTCCGTTAGCTTTCGGATGAGCAACGGCGGCGAACTTTTTCTCAATGCCGTACTTTGAACAGAAATCTTTGAATTCTTTACTTTCAAATTGAGTTCCGTTGTCCGTAATGATGGTTCGCGGGAGGCCAAAGCGGCATATAATGTTTCGTACAACGAAATTAATGACCTTCTTGGAGGTGATTGTGGCTAAAGGCTCTGCCTCGGCCCATTTTGTGAAGTAGTCGACCGCAACTATCGCGTATTTTGCACCACCTTTGGATATAGGCAAAGAACCGATTATGTCGATTCCCCAGATTGCAAATGGCCAGGGACTAACCATTTGTGTGAGTTCTGTTGGCGGAGCTCTCGGGATTTTCGCATATCTTTGACACTTGTCACATTTTCTTGCGTAATCTGCAGCATCCCGATTCACAGTTGGCCAATAGTATCCGTAGCGGAGGATCTTTTTTGCTAGTGTCTGCCCCCCTATATGGTCGCCACATTCTCCTTCGTGAACCTCCTCCAAGACCCGCTTTGCCTCATCACGGGCAACGCACCGTAGTAAGGGGACCGAGAACCCTCTCTGATACATTGCTCCTCCCTGCATCACATATCGCGCGGCTTTGCGAATGACCTGCCGTCTTTCGCTTCTTCTTTCGGGCAAAGTCCCGTTTAGCAGGTATTGTTTGAATGGGGTCATCCATGACTCCTCCTCGATTTCCGTTTACAACGCAAAATCGACTTCCATCACATCTATGCTTGGAGTGTGTAAGGTTTCGATGGGAACCAACCCCATTTGCTGCGCATCGCCAGTGCTTGCGAATTTGGCCAACGAGTCGCCTTCCTTGTTCTGTTCACGCGGGACATGTGGAATGTCATAATGTTCGAAGTTCACCAATAGTTCCTGAACCAGAGCAAGGTATGGAGCAAGCTTTTGTCCCCTTGCTTGGTAGTCTCCTCGCACTTGGTACACCACCAGCTGTGAGTCACAAAAGATTTCAACTGATTTAACCCCAAGTTCTCCAACGAGCTTTAAGTCAGCAATCAGTGCTTCATATTCTGCTTCATTATTCGTAGCCGGGAAATTGAGCTTCAAAGCGTAACAAATCGATCGATTTTCTGGAGTTACGAGAACTACACCAGCTCTGGAGCAACGGTCATTTGATGCCCCATCGGTGTACAATTTCCATCGAATGGGGGGAATGACACCGTGACTATCTGGTTCGTCAGATACAGTAAACTCAGCGATGAAATCTGCTAATGCTTGGCCTTGTATGGCTCTTCGTGGCAGGTAGGTAATATCGAATTGACTCAACTCGATATTCCATTTTAACATCCTTCCAGAAGTTTCTGGTCATTGGAGTACCTGCCGTAAGGGATGATCGTTATAGACACTGACTGAGTGTGCTTGAAAGTATGGACGCAGCTTACGCGATGCAATCACCAAGCAATAGGCCAATTTCTCAATTTTAGGGTAATTTCTTTCTGCCCCCGTTAAACGTTGACTAACGTAATACACCAGCTTTTGGACTCGGTCTTCCTCGCGGACCAAAGCCGCACTTATAGCATGCTGGGATACGGCCAAGTATACGTACAGCATCTTGTGGTCTACTGGTTTCGACAGCACTGGAGGACTCTCCCAACGCCTCACCAGATCTCGGAACGCTTCCTCACAGTTGGATGTCCATTCGAAATTCCTCTTTCCTTTCTTTATCACATCGAAGAAGGGAATGCACTTGTCCGTGGCTCTGGATATAAATCGACTTAGCGCGGCCACCTTTCCATTCAAGCTTTGTACCTGTTTTATAGTTCTGGGCGCTTGCACATCTCGTATAGCTTGAATCTTTTCCGAGTTAGCTTCAATTCCCCTGGCATTAACAATGAATCCCAAAAACTTCCCCGACGCAACGCCGAAGGAACACTTTAGAGGGTTGATCTTCATCCCATAATATCTGAGTATACCGAACATCTCTGCTAAGTCTCGAATGTGGTCGTTTGACTGTCGTGACTTCACGAGCATGTCATCCATGTAGACTTCCATCGTTCTACCAATCTGGTCTTTGAACATCCGATTCACCAAACGTGGATAGTTTGCTCCCGCATTTTTCAATCCAAAAGGCATTACTACATAGCAATATAGCCCAACATCTGTGATGAAACTGGTGTGTTCCTGGTCCGGAATATGCATCAGGATCTGATTGTATCCCGAGTATGCATCCATGAATGACAACAACTTGTGTCCTGCAGTGGAGTCGACCAACTGATCAATCCTAGGTAATAGGAAACTGTCCTTGGGGCATGCCTTATTCAAATCGGAATAATCTACGCAAGTTCTCCATTTTCCATTCGCCTTTTTCACCAGCACGAAGTTCGATACCCATTCAGAGAAGAGGGCGTCGCGGACAAACCCATTGGCTTTGAGTTTGTCCACCTCCTCTCTGAGATCAGCGGACCTCTCCGGGTCCATTCCTCTCCTCTTTTGTTTAACTGGGACGTACTTCGGGTCTATGTTCAACATATGACTCGTAATAGCGGGAGAAATCCCATACATGTCAGAATGTGTCCAAGCGAAAACATCGAGATTCGCTCGGAGGAAATCACTAAGGTCTTCAGTCATTGCGGGGCCAAGTTGTGATCCAATCTTCAGTACTCGCGATGGATCGTCTTGAATGACTGAAATGTCAATCGTCAGTTCAGCTGGGGCTGCTTTTTCTTCCCTGGGTTCCTCATCGTCGTCTCTCGGATCTATGTCTCTATAGATCCCAGAATTTTGCCCGAGCCAGGGCTCAGGCATTATTTGTCAATTGTCGGTATTCTGGATGCGGACAGAATTGTCCGCAACCTTTCCTTTCTCTCTCCGCTGAGCCTCTCGGAGCTCAGCAACATAACATGCACGACCGGTCGCCTGGTCGCCATGAACAATACCTACTCCTTTGTCGGTCGGAAATTTTAAAGTCAAACACCACAGGGCTAATGCTGCCCTAAACTCAGCCAGGGCCGATCGGCACAAAAACACATTGTACGGAGAATCTACATCCCAAACTACGAACGGTAGGATTCACTCACCTTGTCCCAGTTCAACTGGCAACTCAACATATCCCACTGCATCAGTCGCTGCGCCATTAAAGCCATGTATACGAGCTTTAGATGGCTTTAAATCCTTCGTCTCCATCTTCATCTGGTCGTAAGCCTTCTTGAAGATGATATTGACAGAGCTTCCACAATCAATCAAGATTCTTTTCACATAAGCCGGCTCGATTGTCGCGGATATGACCATCGGGTCAATGGTAGGAGCCTCCACTTGGCCAGCATCTTTGCTCCTGAATACTATATCATCTGTCATCATGCGCAGCTGCTTTGCAGGAGTCCCATCCTCTACGATGGAACAACACTCGAAGTCTGCATGCCTCAGGGAATTAGCATACCATTCCATCTCTTGCCAGCTCTTATCCGCAGGGTGAGGTCCGCCGATGATCGTGTTTATGACTAGTCTATCCACGGTCCGAGCAGGCTCCTCGGGATGACGTGGAGCTGGTGCACGACCTGGATTGGATGTTCCCTGTCCACCTTGCTGCGGATTTTTCACAAATTCCTGTAACTTTTTATGCCTAATCAATTTCTCTATAGCATCGTGTAGGTGTCTGCACTCTTCAGTATTGTGCCCATAAGTCTCATGAAAGCGGCAGTACTTCCCGGTTCGCTTTTGTTCTTCGGTTGACTCCTTGGGACGTGGCTTTCTGTACTGAAAGGTATTGCAGGTTGATAGGTAAATGTCCTCAAGGGACGCATTCAGCGGGGTGTACTCGTTGTAGGATGGAATTCTCGACTTCCATTTCCCCGCTTCTCTTTTCTTCCCTTGATTTCTTCCTCCGGATTCCTTAGATTGCCCGGGCTTGTTCTGGACATTGACTTGAACTTTCCTCGAGTTGTCTCTGGACTACTTCACAGCAATGTTGCTTTTTACGGACTCCTGAATAGGCCCCGGTGCCTTATCTCGCCTTATCCACCTAGCTTCCTCTCTTCTTATGAATTGATGTGCCTTTGAGTAAAAACGTTCTAGCGTAGCCGAAGGTTTTCCTGCCAACCATTCTCCAAACTCTGAATCCGGATCCACACCTCGTATCACAGCCATAAGAATTGCATGATCATTGGGATTACTGACTTCAGTAGCCGCAACATGGAATCTCTGTAAATACTCCTTCAACGGCTCCCCAGAAGCTTGGATTACACTTGATAGAGACATCACGTCCTTTGGACGAGTAGTATGTATCCTGAACTGTTCTATAAATTTCTTCGCCAACTCCTCGAAACTGGATACGGACCGTGGAGGAAGTCGGGTGAACCACATGGTAGCAATCCTTGATAGAGTTATTGGAAAGACACTTGGTTGCATCATTTGCTCTAGTTGAATCCATCATCCATTCGTACCTCATGACATGCTATCTGGGATCAGTCTTTCCTTCATAAGCCGGGATAGTTGGCATACTAAACTTCCTGGGGTACGCTGCCTATAGAACAATGTCTGTGAACGGAGTATGACTTCTAGACACTCCCCAATCGTTGTTTGATAAGCCTTGATTCTCTTTCATCAATTGTCTGATCATGGCTGTCAGGTCTGGGGTTTGTATGGAAGGTGGAAGGTTGGAGTCTGTCCTACGTGATTGATCAGGCAGATGCCTCCTTTGCTGGCGATCTGCCAAATGTGCATCTTGAGGTTCGACATCATTGGCATCTTGATGAGCCGGTCCTCCACCTGCACTCCAGCTCCTAAGTTTCCAATTTCTGCTTGGTCACGGTCCCCAGCTGTTCGGACAGCAGCACCTGCCTGCGTAGTTTCAGTCTTACGGCGTCTACGCCTGGGAGGTTCATCGGACGAAGTCGAGCTGTCGGATGAAGAATAAGGAGCTAGATTGCCCCCAGCATTCTGATGTTGTTGTTGAGTGAGTTGTGCCATGAGGTTGGCGTTAGCTTGCATCTGCTCTCCGAGTTGTCTCCTGCTTTCTCTGAGTTCTCTCATCAAGTCGTTGAACTCTATTCTGGTGACAACTGGCATCTGGTCCTGGGCGGTAGTCCCTGCACCTATATTTGCTTGCTGATTGCTAGGCCCTGCTTATTGTACGCTGGTAGTCTCGTGGGCGTCCGCGTTATGTGAGGTTGATCTGGTACGTGGTCTTGCCATTGTAGAGTTGTTGGTATGAACTCTGAGTAGAATCAACGGACGTCCTACGAATGAATCGGATCTTCTTTGGGGGATTTATTCAATCCAGTAGCTTCAAAGCAGATCCTTCAGGTCTGAGAATTCAATTCTCAGTGAAAGCACCAAAGTGCTAGCACCAAAATTGGTCACTAACCTCGTTGAAAAAGATTGTGTAGAGAGATAAATGATGAAAGTAAATTTAAACAAAGAACAATATGTTAAATTGAATGCAAAGATGAGAACACCAGGTTTATAGTGGTTTGGCGTAACTGCCTACGTCCACTTTGAGGTTAATCTTTATTGCTTTTCTTGATGATTGATTGCAGATACAATCCGTATACCAACTACTTGAATATAATTGCTAAGTAAAGAGAATGAGTCTTGAAAGCGGCAGAGTCTCCCCAGTGTTCCCGAAAAAAGGCCCCTTTTCACTGTGCCCCTGCCTCTCTATTTATAGACAAAGTTGGGTTGGACTTCTCTGGTGGGCCTGGTAGCTGAATACCTCGGCCCAAAAAAAGTGAGTTCTGTGTGCCGAACCATAGGTGCCGAACAGACTGATGCCGAACAGACTGATGCCGAACAGACTGATGCCGAATAGACTGATGCCGAACAGACTGACGCCGAACAGACTGATGCCGAACAGACTGATGCCAATCAGACTGATGCCAAATAGAATGATGCCAAACAGACTGATGAGCTGAGTGGGCTGATGCCGAACAGACTGATACCGATCAGACTGATGCCGAACAGTATGATGTCGAACAGACTGATGTGCTAAATGGACTGATGCCGAACAGGATGATGCCGAACAGACTGATGTGCTGAATGGACTGATGTCGAATCATTGATGCCGAACCATCGATGCCGAACAGAATGATGCCGAACCATTGATGCCGACCAGACTGATGCCGAACCATCGATGCCGATCAGATTGATCCCGAACCATCGATGCTGAACAGACTGATGTCAAACATCTTTAGACGTCTAATAACTCTGTATGTCGAATGTTCTGCCATGCCGAACGATGTGTGGATGCCGAGCAGCGTGGAATGTCGAACTCTTCATGTATGCCGATCACTCTGGAATGCCGATCCATGTACAATACTAAACGACTCTCCATGCTGATCGATATGCAAGTGCTGAATGCTTAGTTGCATGGTCAAACCTTCAGGTAACAAAGAGCAATATCTCAATTCGTAAATAACTGAAAAGATCCCTCAAAACATGACCCTATCCCTCTATTTATAGCTGAAGGTCACCGAAATTATCTCCGCCACGTTCACACCCACGTTTCCTACATCCAGGAAGAGAAATGCTAGGAAGAACATGGTCACATTAGCCATTTCTAAGGATCGGTATCGATCCATGATCAAGGATCGATACCGATACATAATCAGGGATCAATACTGATCCGTAAGAATGCTCCATGGATCTCCTCCATCGCCATGGGTATGGGTGCCTTGTTTGTACCTTCACCTTTTCCACCTTGGTTTCTTTGCTAAAAGCTTGGTTCTAGGTGATTTTCTTGGTTCGGTGATGGGATGCAATCCTTGGCTCCATGTATATGTGATATTTGATGATATCTACTTGTGAAAAATCCAATAATGCTTGGAAAAGGGTCATGAGAATCTTAGCTTGGAAGTTGATGGGGGTGTATGGTGATCTTAACAAGGTTTTGGGGATTTGTACCAAACCCTGATAAGGATCGGTGCCAACCCCACACTTTTTCGTGAGGTTGGCTCGTATGTTGTTGTTTGTAGGTGTGTAAGGTATTTGCTTTCTTTTGGAAATTGATTGCCATGCTTTAGACTTGTCCTCTTGGTTGTACTTGGCATCTAAGTTTGCTAGTTATCACTCTATGCTCTCTGCCTCGATAACCTTTAATTTTGATTCACTAGATTCATTCTAATATCGCCTGGTCACGAGGCTGGAGAACAATTGTTATCTATATTCAGGTTAGGACTAGTATATGTATGGCTATGACATCTTATATTGTTGGGAAGGTTAGAGATTGAATCGATATTTTTAATTGAAAATTGACATGAATTGGTTGGATCGCTTTGAGTGCGGTGTGGTTTGGGTATATGCAATGCACATAACCATGGTTACTATTGTATGGTTGAGCCAATGAGTTGCTTTTTCTACCTCCTGGGATGAAATTCTTTTGAGTGGGGAGAATGTAACATCTTGATTTTCAATAAAAATAAATTAAAAAAGGCATTGTAGTAATTTTATATAGAACAGAAAATTTGAATTTTTACAAATGAAGTAATTTGGGAAATCTTAGTTTTCCATTGCATTAAATATATTTTTATGCCTCAATTTCCTATATAAAACGTCTGAAACACACAACGAATGAAAGAGATGTGAACCAATTATCATAATGCACTTTTTGAAGCAAAATGGGTCGAGGCCCAAGAGGGTTGAGGGGGGATTTCTGATTTTTGGTATAAAATAGGAGGATTCATAACACTAATTCATTCAACGTTCTTTCTCTTCATCATGTAGTTGTCACTCAACCATAACTCAAAACACCATTCTTTTTCTCCTTCTTCACTTCTAAATCAAACTCTCAAAATAAAACCAAATAAAACAAGAAAAAGCAGAATCTAATCCAAACATTAGCTAGCTAAACATAAGAAGAGAGATGCTAAGTCATCAAACCAAAGAAGGGAATTTAAAGGCCTCTATCAAAAGTCAACCATAAGAATGAATAGAAGTGAGTGAGATTATCTACAAAATGGTTATGTTGTTATATATGTTTTAGAAATTTCTTTTTTACATTTATTTAGGTTTTTAAATATGATTAAATAAAATTTGATTTAATGCTTTAAGCGGAAGACTTACATGAATGAGATAAATTGGAAAACCCTAGACTATCACTTTGATAATAAAACTGATATAAATTAGGGGAGGGTTAATTCATATTAATTTGGCATATGTATAATTTATCCTAAGTTTCATAGAAACTAATTATAAAATAATTCTATAACCACTAAAGAAGAAAGTAGTTTAAGTTTGTGAATACATCAATCATAGTTTAGTTTATATTATCGATATTTACATTAGAAATGGATAAAAATCAAACTGAATGAAATTATATTCCTTGTGTAACGACCCGTATTTTTACGGATCAAAACATTCTAAAATGATTGACCTTTGGTTGTATTGTTGTTAAGTCATTTCAGGTTTTAGCAGAATTTTTCTTAAGTCTTAAGTCGTAGCCGACTTAGGAAGTTTGGACGAGTTAAGAAATAGGTCTGGACGGGTTAATGACTAAGTGGTAGGTCGGCGACGACCTAAGGAAGATAGGGGAGTGGTTTAAGTCGGTTGATAGTTTAGGACGACCTAAGGGATTAACCGGGTTAAGGAAGTTAAGTCATAGGGTGGCTTAGGTCGAGTGACCGACTTAAGGGAGTAGCCTATCTAAGAAGTTGACCGACTTATAGTATTAACCGACTTAAGGATAGTGGTGGGTTAAGTGTTAAGTCGGCTAACGAGTTAAGATAGTGGTCGACTTAAGACCTGGACGACTTAGTAGTTAGCATGTCTGACAAGTTATTTGTTAAGTCGTTGCCGAGTTAAGGAAGTGGGGTTGACCGACTTAAGAGGTTAGGGCGACCTAAGGAAGAATAGTAGGCAGCCTAAGTATTCTGGGGTAGAGTTAGGTCGGCAACGACCTAAGAGAATGTTGTGAGCGACCTAAGTGTTTAGGTGTTAAGTGTTAGGTCGGCAATTCGAATTAGCGACCCATAGGAGTACCGACTTATAAGCGAGTTAAGGACTTAAGGGTTGAGTCGGCGACGACCTAAGGAGATAAGTCGTAGCTGGGCTAAGTTATTAGGTCGAAGGTAACTCGGCAAGTATTAAGTCGTAGGTTGTAAGTCGTTGCCGAGTTAAGGGATAGACTACCTAAGGAAGTGACCGACTTAAGTTATTGTAGACGACTTAAGGTTTTGAGCTAAGTGTTAAGTCGGCTGACGAGTTAAGGATAGGTCGGCAGAGTAATTGAGTCGGTAGGTCGCCTCCTGTGTTAAGTCGTAACCCAGTTGCGAGTTAAGTCGTAGTTGTATTCCTTCGTATGTCATAGGTCGGCAAGGCACTTAGGTCGGCAACGACCTAAGTTAAGTCGCGCCTATGTGTTAAGTCGCAGATGCGCATTGCTGTAGGTCGTTAGGACTTGGGTTTTGAGGCTGTGTGTTGAGTGAGACTTTGTTAGGTCGGCAAAGTGTTAGGTCGTAGGTCGGCATAGTGTTAAGTCGGCACCGACTTAAGAAGATTGCCGAGTTACGACTTAAGGGCAGTTTTCAGCTATAAATAGGAGGGGTTGTTCTCACTTTTTGGGATCCGGATTTTGAAGCGACGAAGTGCTGCCATTTTGAGAGCTCGACTTCTACACTTCTTCACTTCTTTTCTCCACTCTAATCTAGTGCTTCCATCCATCCAAATCGAAGATCAAGATTGAAGATTCAAGAGCTTAGATTGAAGATCTTCATCTTTTCAAGAGAGATTTCTTCGTTTGAAGTGAGATCTTGTCGGATCTAGCTTAGTTCTTCGCTGTCCAGATCTGGAGTTGTTATCTTTTGGATTGTTTAGGTGATTTGGTGAGTGGTGATTATCTCTCACACGGATCCAAAGGAGTAGATCGGATTGTTGGCTCGATTTGGTGTTAAATTAGTGATTTCCATGCATTTTCTTCATCCTATGTGTAGATCCATGTAGATCCATTGTTCATGATGATGTTGCATCCATTTTATCATATGTTAACCTATGCAAGTTCATTCATCAAGTTTGTAGAGATATAATCCATGTTTTCATGCTTATTGGACTTTCAACTCTTTAATTACGAAAATGCCATTATTGTTATAATTGTCTACTTAGATCATTTTTGAATGCTTGATTGCTTGGATTGATGTTTGATTTGATTGATTGTTATGAACTAGATGATTGATGATTAGATTTAGATCGAAGGTGATTCAAAAGCTAATGGAAAGGCTCTTGAATTGGAAAAGCTGCTCGTGGCATATGTAGCGGGATGATGAAGCTCCTATGCATAGATTTGATGATGTGAAGTTGAGATGAAGCTTTGTGAGGATGTAATGAAGCGAGGCATCATATGATGAAGACTTGGTCTAATCCAGGCGGGGTCATTCCAAGCATGTTGATAACTCGGTGATATGATTCGAGTTAAGGATAATGGATGCTCGAGAGGCGCTTGAGCTAGTATGGCAATAGTCGTCGAGGAGGATGACTAGGAGGTTGAGATCTCATCGTTGTTGAAGGTTCTAGCATGCTCTAAGCAAGAGTACATGGGGACGCCCAAAAGACTAAGTTGATGGTCAAGTACTCTGGGTAGATTCGATAATCCTAGGCACGGGTCACGATGACGTGCGGGAGTTATGTCTACAACCGGGGTTACCATTAGCCCTTGACGGACGGCTGAAAGAATGTGCCGGTCATTCAATTAACGGTGATATCGCAACAATGATAACAGTGATAGCCGAGTCATGGATGTTTGGTTGTATCGTCATTCGGTCTCAAGAGCGGTATTTCCTGGGTGCTTATCTGACCTTGGTTTTAGACCTTGGAATTTGTACTTGGAAAACATCGCTCTTGACTCGAGTGACAATTGCTTTACTTTAAATTGTATGCTCTGCTATGTTTGCTTCTGCTTAGTGTGTGTCTGGGGGCTATCACTGTAGAATGAGGTTGGAGTGGGAGGGTTGTATTCCTATTCCTTTTCCTTTATGCTCTTTTGGTATGTTGTTAGTTAATTTACTGCTCACTAAGACTGTTGTCTGACTCAAGGCTTTATGTTTTTAATTCTTATTGCCTTGGGCTGTTCGTCCATTTTGGGACGGGCAGACTAGGTAGCAGGTGACAGGTGCTGTTCTCTTCTCACGATGCTGATATCGAAGACGAGCTGGAGGATTGCATATTATCTTCTTATTATATGTACTGGATATTCCGCTGTTTTGTATTCTCTGAGAGATATGTAGTGAGGCTGGATGTATTGACTATGTGGATGCTTGTATTCAACTATTATGGAGTTTTATATGATGTCATTTTGTTCTGTAAAGCTTCACTATACATATGTTCTATTGTATTTTGTCCATGCGCTGTGAGTAATACGATAGATTCTTTCGTTTTAAATCTTACCTTGACAATCGTCCATGGTCGCCTGGCACACTTTACAGCGCACTATCTCTAGATTCGGTGCAGGGGTCATGGGCGGTCGTCACATTTGGTATCAGAGCATTGGTTAATCGATTTTACCCAACGCTCGCTGAAGTAACTACGTATGAGAGACGTAATTGTATTTTGATGGATGAATACTATAAATAATATAGTAGCTTAGTAGAGTTTGAGTCCTTTATGCAGTTGTTTCTCTAGAAGTTCTAATCATTCATTTTTATAGATATTGAGAATGAGTCGAAGAGGGAGACCAGCTGCTAGGGAAGGCCGTGCTACTGAAGAGACTGCTGATTATGCAGCCATGTTCGAAGCTATGATGACTTCGATCATGAGAAGGATACCAGTTCCGGGGGCAGCAGTTGATGTTGGAGTTCAAGTCCAAACTTCGAAACCAGTGGATTTTGCTAAGTTGTGCAAGGATTATACTGCTCTTGGAGGGAAGGTTTTCTTGGGAACAGAATCAACTATTGAGGTCCAGAGGTGGATAGATGCTTGTAGAAGGATCTTTGGTGATTTGGGAATTGATGATGCAACTAAGAGGAAGTTGGCATCAAGGCAGCTTCAAGGGAGAGCTTCTGATTGGTGGAACTCTATTACCATCACTACTCCGGAAGAAGAGATTACTTGGGAGCAATTCCAAGTCAGATTTGAAGCTAAGTTCATTTCTACAGCCCAGAAGTCTGTTCTGTTCAAGAGGTTTGTGGAGCTCAAGCAAGGTGGAAGATCAGTTCTTGAGTATGTTTCTGAGTTCGAAGCTTTGTCCAAGTATGCCCGGTCGTATATTGAATCTGCTTATCAGAAGAATGAGAAGTTTGTGACCGGCTTGGATAGTTATCTTGGGAGACAGTTGGTGGATCATTTGGACGATTCATTTGAGAAGCTGGTGGAGAAAGCTCTTAGGCATGAGAGTCTGTTTCCTAAGGAAGGACCTGTTGTTGCTGTTACCAAGGGAGAGTCTAAACCACAGCAGGGTGGAAACCAGAAGAGGAAGCAGCAGTAGCAGAAGGGTAAGGATGGCCAGAAGAAGCCGAAAGGCGAGGTGACTTGCTACAATTGTCAGCAGAAGGGCCATTTCTCTAAGGATTGTAAGAATCCGAAGGCACCGATGAAGTGTCACAACTGTGACAAGCCGGGGCATTTCAGGAAGAATTGTCCAGAACCAAGGAAGGACAGGCAGATTGTGCAAGCCTATGCTTTGGGGGCTGTTCCGTCGTCTTCAAAAGCTCCTACTGCTGAAGAGAAGGGAAAGAGTGTGGTTGTTCAAGGTACTCTTTTCCTATGTGGTGTTCCGGTTAGAGTTTTGTTTGATACTGGAGCGTCGCATTCGTTTGTTTGTAATGAACTCGTAGGCCGGTTAGGTTTGGCACCGGATATTGTTGATAGGCCATTGGTTGTGACTAATCCAGTTGGGGGTTCGTCTTGTTTGTGTATGTTATGCCGTGGTCTAGTTGTGTCGAGTCATGGTTGCTCTTTTGTTTGTGATTGCTTTGTTCTGAACTTTGCGGGGTTCGGAATTATTTTGGGTATGGACTGGCTTAGGAAGTATGCGGCTAAGGTTGATTGCGAAAGGTTGGAAGTGACAGTCGAGAATGTGGAGGGGCGAAAGATTGTGATACGATGTAAGCATGAAGAAGGCGTCTTCATGAGCTTCATGTACTCGCTAGTTGTTCCACGGGATGGACTGTCATCAGTGCCGATCGCTAATGGATTCGAGGATGTCTTTGACGAAGTCAAAGGGTTGCCGCCGCATAGAGAGATCGAGTTTCGGATAGATCTAGTTGAAGGAGCCAGACCTGTTGTGATGCCTCTTAGGCGGATGGCGCCTAGGGAACAGCAGGAGTTGAGGGTGCAAGTTGATGACCTTTTACAGAAAGGATTCATTCGGCGTAGTGTGTCCGAGTGGGGTGCACCAGTTGTGTTTGCAACCAAGGCAGATGGGTCGTTGAGATTGTGTGTGGATTATCGTGAGCTGAATAAGGTGACTAAGAAGAACAAGTATCCATTGCCGAGAATAGATGACTTGTTTGATCAGCTTCACGAGGCTAAGGTGTTTTCTCAAATGGATTTGGCAACGGGATTTCACCAGTTGAGAGTGGCTAAGGATAGTGTGCCGAAGACTGCTTTCAGGACACCATCCGGTTTCTTTGAGTGGCTGGTAATGCCGTTTGGATTGACTAACGCGCCAGCATATTTTGTGGATCTTATGAATAGAGTGTTCAGAGATCAGTTGAACAAGTTCGTACTTGTGTTCGTGGATGATATTCTGATTTATTCCAGAACGGAAGAGGAGCACAAGACGCACTTGCGTATCGTTTTGGAGATCTTACGGAAACATCAGCTGAAGGCTAAGTTTTCAAAGTGTCACTTCTGGAAGAATGAAGTGAGGTTCTTAGGCCATGTGATTTCTGGAAATGGAATAGCGGTTGATCCCGCTAAGGTGGCAGCAATCCAGGATTGGGTTAGACCTAAGAATGCATCAGATGTGAGAAGTTTTCTTGGATTAGCAGGATATTATCGACGGTTTATTAAAGACTTCTCCAAGATAGCTGCTCCGTTAACAGGATTGACAAAGAAGAACCAAGTGTTCAGTTGGGATGCTAAGTGTGAGCAAGCTTTCGGAATCCTGAAAGAGAGATTGACAAGTGCTCCTGTTTTGACTATTCCAAATGGGAATGATGAGATGGTGGTTTACACCGACGCATGTGGTACTGGACTTGGAGCAGTGCTGATGCAGAGGGATAAAGTTGTTGCGTATGCCAGTCGACAACTAAAGCCGCATGAAAGGAATTACCCAACTCATGATTTGGAATTAGCGGCGATTGTATTTGCTCTGAAGATGTGGAGGCATTATCTGTTGGGAGTTCGATTCGAGTTGTTTACGGATCATAAGTCGCTGAAGTATCTTTTCTCCCAAAAGGATTTGAATCTTCGGCAGCAACGTTGGCTAGAGTTTTTGGCATCATATGATTTTGGTATAGCTTATACTCCGGGAAAAGGTAACGCAGTGGCTGATGCGTTAAGTCGAAGACATGCAGGATTGGGAGCCATGTTTTCTGAATGGAAGAGTCTCGAGTATCTAGCTGGATTTGACTTCAGGCCTAGATGCGAATTGGAACCTGAGATGCTGGCGAACTTATCAATAAGACCCACTCTTGTGGAAAGGATTGGTGAGAGCCAAAAGCGAGATGATAAGCTTGTCAAGATTATCCGTGAGTTGGAATCTGGATTGGATCCAGAAAAGGATAAAGGATTCGAGGTCGATCGAGAGGGTTGGCTTCGGAAGCAAGGACGACTAGTTGTTCCCGATATAGATGAGTTGAGGAGTGAAGTTCTGAAGGAAAGTCATCACTCGAGGTTGACAATTCATCCAGGTGGAAATAAGATGTATCGGGATATGAAGAGAACCTACTATTGGGAAGGCATGAAGAAGGATGTTGGAGATTTCATTTCCAAGTGTATGAATTGCCAGTTGGTTAAAGCCGAACAGAAGAAGCCAAGTGGATTGCTTCAGCCCTTAGAAGTTCCTACATGGAAGTGGGAACAAGTGTCGATGGATTTTATTGATGGATTGCCTAGAACCAGAACGGGAAATGAAGGAATTTGGGTCATTGTGGATCGTCTGACAAAGAGTGCACGATTCATTCCTGTTCGATCGACTAGGACTGCATCAAAGTTGGCTGAGTTGTATGTTAAGTGGATAGTTCGTTTCCATGGTATTCCGAAGAGTATAGTGAGCGATCGAGATCCATTGTTCACTAGTGGATTTTGGAAGAGCTTCCAGGAAGTGTTGGGAACCGAGTTGTGTTTGAGTACAGCTTATCACCCTCAAACAGATGGTCAGACTGAGAGAGTCAACCGAGTTTTGGAAGATCTCCTCAGAGCTTGTGTTTTGGATTTCGGAGGATCATGGGAAGATCACCTTCATTTGGTGGAGTTTGCGTACAACAATAGTTACCAGTCAAGCATTGGTATGGCACCTTATGAGGCATTGTATGGAAGACCGTGTAACTCTCCAACATGTTGGTTGGAAACTGGAGAAAAGCTGATGCTTGGGCCAGAGATGATTCGACAGACTTCGGATTTCATAGAGATCATTCGGCAACGAATGAAGGCAGCCCAAGACCGTCAGAAGAGTTATACCGATAAGCGTCGAAAGGATTTGGAATTCGACGTTGGTGATATGGTTTTTGTGAAGATTTCTCCACTGAAGAATGTTATCCGATTCGGGAAGAAAGGAAAATTGACTCCGAGATTTGTTGGACCATTCCCGATCATCGAGCGAATTGGAAAGCTCGCCTACAGATTGGAGTTACCGGAGAAAATGTCGGGTGTGCACAATGTTTTTCATGTATCATATCTACGGAAGTATGTGCACGACTCGAGTACCGTAGTTTCTGCTGATAGCTGTGAAGATTTCGAGGTTGATCCAGTTGATAGAAGACCTCGTAAGCCGCTTCGTGTTGTTGAAACCGACACGAAACAGCTTAGGAGGAAGATAGTTAAGTTGCTCAAGATACAATGGAGTGACGATGATAACGACTGTACGTGGGAGGTGGAAGAGAGGATGAAGGCAGCTCATCCTGAACTCTTCAAGGTATGGCCCTAAGGTGTCGTGTCATCTAACGAAATTGTAACTTGTTCTAAGTCTTAGAATTCTGTACGCTAAGCTAGAATTGGATGCATGGTCTATTGATTGTTATGGATGATAGGCGTACAGAATAGCTTTGATTGCCTTGTTTGTTTGGAATTTCGGGGGCGAAATTCCTAAGGGGGAGAGAATGTAACGACCCGTATTTTTACGGATCAAAACATTCTAAAATGATTGACCTTTGGTTGTATTGTTGTTAAGTCATTTCAGGTTTTAGCAGAATTTTTCTTAAGTCTTAAGTCGTAGCCGACTTAGGAAGTTTGGACGAGTTAAGAAATAGGTCTGGACGGGTTAATGACTAAGTGGTAGGTCGGCGACGACCTAAGGAAGATAGGGGAGTGGTTTAAGTCGGTTGATAGTTTAGGATGACCTAAGGGATTAACCGGGTTAAGGAAGTTAAGTCATAGGGTGGCTTAGGTCGAGTGACCGACTTAAGGGAGTAGCCTATCTAAGAAGTTGACCGACTTATAGTATTAACCGACTTAAGGATAGTGGTGGGTTAAGTGTTAAGTCGGCTAACGAGTTAAGATAGTGGTCGACTTAAGACCTGGACGACTTAGTAGTTAGCATGTCTGACAAGTTATTTGTTAAGTCGTTGCCGAGTTAAGGAAGTGGGGTTGACCGACTTAAGAGGTTAGGGCGACCTAAGGAAGAATAGTAGGCAGCCTAAGTATTCTGGGGTAGAGTTAGGTCGGCAACGACCTAAGAGAATGTTGTGAGCGACCTAAGTGTTTAGGTGTTAAGTGTTAGGTCGGCAATTCGAATTAGCGACCCATAGGAGTACCGACTTATAAGCGAGTTAAGGACTTAAGGGTTGAGTCGGCGACGACCTAAGGAGATAAGTCGTAGCTGGGCTAAGTTATTAGGTCGAAGGTAACTCGGCAAGTATTAAGTCGTAGGTTGTAAGTCGTTGCCGAGTTAAGGGATAGACTACCTAAGGAAGTGACCGACTTAAGTTATTGTAGACGACTTAAGGTTTTGAGCTAAGTGTTAAGTCGGCTGACGAGTTAAGGATAGGTCGGCAGAGTAATTGAGTCGGTAGGTCGCCTCCTGTGTTAAGTCGTAACCCAGTTGCGAGTTAAGTCGTAGTTGTATTCCTTCGTATGTCATAGGTCGGCAAGGCACTTAGGTCGGCAACGACCTAAGTTAAGTCGCGCCTATGTGTTAAGTCGCAGATGCGCATTGCTGTAGGTCGTTAGGACTTGGGTTTTGAGGCTGTGTGTTGAGTGAGACTTTGTTAGGTCGGCAAAGTGTTAGGTCGTAGGTCGGCATAGTGTTAAGTCGGCACCGACTTAAGAAGATTGCCGAGTTACGACTTAAGGGCAGTTTTCAGCTATAAATAGGAGGGGTTGTTCTCACTTTTTGGGATCCGGATTTTGAAGCGACGAAGTGCTGCCATTTTGAGAGCTCGACTTCTACACTTCTTTTCTCCACTCTAATCTAGTGCTTCCATCCATCCAAATCGAAGATCAAGATTGAAGATTCAAGAGCTTAGATTGAAGATCTTCATCTTTTCAAGAGAGATTTCTTCGTTTGAAGTGAGATCTTGTCGGATCTAGCTTAGTTCTTCGCTGTCCAGATCTGGAGTTGTTATCTTTTGGATTGTTTAGGTGATTTGGTGAGTGGTGATTATCTCTCACACGGATCCAAAGGAGTAGATCGGATTGTTGGCTCGATTTGGTGTTAAATTAGTGATTTCCATGCATTTTCTTCATCCTATGTGTAGATCCATGTAGATCCATTGTTCATGATGATGTTGCATCCATTTTATCATATGTTAACCTATGCAAGTTCATTCATCAAGTTTGTAGAGATATAATCCATGTTTTCATGCTTATTGGACTTTCAACTCTTTAATTACGAAAATGCCATTATTGTTATAATTGTCTACTTAGATCATTTTTGAATGCTTGATTGCTTGGATTGATGTTTGATTTGATTGATTGTTATGAACTAGATGATTGATGATTAGATTTAGATCGAAGGTGATTCAAAAGCTAAGGGAAAGGCTCTTGAATTGGAAAAGCTGCTCGTGGCATATGTAGCGGGATGATGAAGCTCCTATGCATAGATTTGATGATGTGAAGTTGAGATGAAGCTTTGCGAGGATGTAATGAAGCGAGGCATCATATGATGAAGACTTGGTCTAATCCAGGCGGGGTCATTCCAAGCATGTTGATAACTCGGTGATATGATTCGAGTTGAGGATAATGGATGCTCGAGAGGCGCTTGAGCTAGTATGGCAATAGTCGTCGAGGAGGATGACTAGGAGGTTGAGATCTCATCGTTGTTGAAGGTTCTAGCATGCTCTAAGCAAGAGTACATGGGGACGCCCAAAAGACTAAGTTGATGGTCAAGTACTCTGGGTAGATTCGATAATCCTAGGCACGGGTCACGATGACGTGCGGGAGTTATGTCTACAACCGGGGTTACCATTAGCCCTTGACGGACGGCTGAAAGAATGTGCCGGTCATTCAATTAACGGTGATATCGCAACAATGATAACAGTGATAGCCGAGTCATGGATGTTTGGTTGTATCGTCATTCGGTCTCAAGAGCGGTATTTCCTGGGTGCTTATCTGACCTTGGTTTTAGACCTTGGAATTTGTACTTGGAAAACATCGCTCTTGACTCGAGTGACAATTGCTTTACTTTAAATTGTATGCTCTGCTATGTTTGCTTCTGCTTAGTGTGTGTCTGGGGGCTATCACTGTAGAATGAGGTTGGAGTGGGAGGGTTGTATTCCTATTCCTTTTCCTTTATGCTCTTTTGGTATGTTGTTAGTTAATTTACTGCTCACTAAGACTGTTGTCTGACTCAAGGCTTTATGTTTTTAATTCTTATTGCCTTGGGCTGTTCGTCCATTTTGGGACGGGCAGACTAGGTAGCAGGTGACAGGTGCTGTTCTCTTCTCACGATGCTGATATCGAAGACGAGCTGGAGGATTGCATATTATCTTCTTATTATATGTACTGGATATTCCGCTGTTTTGTATTCTCTGAGAGATATGTAGTGAGGCTGGATGTATTGACTATGTGGATGCTTGTATTCAACTATTATGGAGTTTTATATGATGTCATTTTGTTCTGTAAAGCTTCACTATACATATGTTCTATTGTATTTTGTCCATGCGCTGTGAGTAATACGATAGATTCTTTCGTTTTAAATCTTACCTTGACAATCGTCCATGGTCGCCTGGCACACTTTACAGCGCACTATCTCTAGATTCGGTGCAGGGGTCATGGGCGGTCGTCACACCTTGGGGCGTATTATTTAATGTTAGTAAATATGAATAATAATGGAATGAATATATAATGAATTCCACATTATATTCGAAGTCCAAAAATAAGATGGGATGAAATATAAAACAAAATGATTGGAACGATGAAGTTTAGAGCATTGGTACGCATGCTATACGTGAAGAGTAAACTGGGAAAAGTTCCAGTCAATTGGTTAAAAGGATAAAAGAAATAGAAGTGAAGCAAAGTTCGAGTTGACTGGAAACGACATTCTGTTTGATTGAAAAAGCAGATAGTGCTTGCTATAGGCGTCTAGTCGACTGGCAACAGATCAACTGAAAACCCACATCAGGCTAGGTTGAACCTGGATCTAGTGCAGTGCAAGTAAAACTGTTTTGGGGACTTTCTTCCCACCTAGTGGTCAATTTTGGAGTTCACGTAGCTTCATGGTGTTGTATAATGTGATACTCAATGCAGTGTGCAATTTTTTCATAATTAGTTGATTTTATTGTTACTGTTACCGCCATAGTTGCATATTTTAACTTAGGGACTATAAGGAGAATGGAGATATCCATATTGTTATTATTTACATCATTCAACCGATTTACCTATAGGAGAAGACAAGTCATCTATCAATCCTTATATGCTTTCAATTGAATGATATAGAGCATAAGACACGTTTACCATCAAGATTGTACACTCAATGCTTCAATAAGCAGTTTACCATTAAGATTTTATACTTGGTGTATGCCTTAGGCGGTTTACCGTTAAGATTGGTTACTAAATGTATAATGAGGCAGTTTACCATCAAATTTTTTTATCAATGTATAGTTAGGCGATGTACCATCGAGACTGTAAATTTAATGTATTGTTAGGTTTACCCAGTTTTTGGACGTCTAACATTTGAGTAGGAATCTTAAGTGTAGTTGCCAACTTTTAGGCATATTATAGGTTGTTACCTATTTTTTTTAGTTGGCTAATTTGTAGTGCATAGGTAAAAATAAACACCATTAGGTTGTGTAGATTTTAAATGATAATATATCTGCCTATTAGCACCATGCCATTATTTATATATCTTACTCACCAGACTATCTCTAACCACCTCTATTTTCCCATTTTGTACCTATGTACAGGTTGACATGATAATAGAGTGTTGTGACAAGAGGGAATAAGATACATGAAAGAGGTTACCATATGCTCTGGAGATACTTTATTTATAGTCATTTCATATATATCATATTACATTTTCCAATTAGTTAATTGCTATATTTCTAGTTGGATTTTATTAAGGTAACAACCCGCAATGAAATAGGTCTAAATTCTGACCCAAAAAAGGCCCACCGAAACTTAGATCCATTCCAAAGCTAGTTGTTGGTTGGTAAAAGTAATAACAATACAGAGCTATGAATATTCTTTTAAAGCTCACAACGGAAGGAACAAAGTATAATAGCAAACTGTACCCACTTATTTAAAAATAAATTCAAATTTCATAATACAAAACAAAACATAGTTTCCATAATAATCGTTACATCATTTGTTCAAAAGTATTCTTTCATGGGTATAACAAAAAGTATCATAAATAAATAACAATAACTACCACAAGCTTTACTCATGCCATCTTCAAGTATCATCATCGTCATCACTCATTCGTTTACCTATGTTGTAATTAGAAGGGGGTTAGAACAACAAGTTTCTAGTGAATAAAAACCTTAGGCCTTATATTTCAGTACTTGGGACGTAAATGTCAAAACAGGAATATGTCTTATGTGGTCTAAAACCATTTAATACTTATAAAAGGAAAAGTGGAGGGCCCTTAAACAACCACTTAATACCTTCCATTCCCGAAGCAGGTTTCCCAATCCCATAATCCATACCAACGTCATAAATGCCTAATAATGCATGAGATAGAACCTAAGCTACTTAACACCTTTTAATGGAAAAATAGGCAGACTCTGACTATTTAAGACCTCACTTGAGGTAGGCCCTCATCATTTAGTACCTATTCCCAAGGCAGCTGCCACATAGGCATCTATCGAACTGACATTGCATGGAAATCTCTTCGGACAATTAATACTTCATACTGAAGCAATCCTTTTTGCGATATTATAACCGTGCCTAAACTTAATCCCGACCATTTGATACTTCATTTGTGGAAGAAGGTGGACCCTCAAACAACCATTTAATACCTTTCAAATCATGAAGCAGGTCCTTCGTCTTATGACTTGTACCCACATTGACGTCTTACAATAGCCCGACTATTCGTAGGTACCAGTAGCCAGATTAACTGGGTACATTTACCCTACAGAATTAGGACAAACCTCATGTCATTATAGTTACTTATCATAGGTGATGTCTCACATCAACCCCAAAGTCACATTGTTAGTAGCCAGATCAGCTAGACAGACTTCTATGTGTCTTTTGATCGACCTCGCACCACTTATTACTTAGTCATATTTTATAGCACTCTTAATATATTATCACACACCTCACTTTGTCTATTAATTAGGCTATATGATAATTCATTATTATTATGCCTTAACAAATCAATTACCTTCCAAAGGAGGATTAAATGACAATTATTATCTAATTAACTATGCAATTATGCATTATAATTGTACGCTATTTACGGTATTAAATATGTAAATAAATACGCACCTACAATTTTCTATGTGTGTGGAGATTTCACCCTAACTAACATTTAAATGTTAATTCCTATTTAGTAACAATAATACAAGTCCTTTTCCACATCATCAATTGTGCCAAATTTCCAATATCCATAACAAGGGATTTCAACATCCTTAACAAAGGATTCAACATTCATATCCGAAAATTGTACTAAATAGACTTGTACATAGTAAAAATATCAACTCAATCTATCACATCAAATCTAGGAATAATCTCCATAATAGAAATTGAAATTCTAGTTTCAATTCTATTCAACCCCTCTTTTACAAAGAATTAAAAAGTCAAATTTCTCTTTTATTTTCATATGGAATAAATGGTGTAAACTATGAATAAATTCGTACTTTTACACCATATCCCTTAATTGAAACTTCATAATCAAATTAGAATTTAAAGAGAAGTCAAACCGAAGTTAAAATCACCAAAGCTCCAAAAACTACTATCCAAAAAATTTATGTAAACAATTGAGAATTCCAAGAAGAATATACATTTCGAATTATAAGAGTTTTGGCGGGTTTCATTTTGTTTTATTTTCATAAACCCAAAACTTTAAGGCTTACTCAAATCTATAATATACTAAACAATTAATGAAATAGAAATACTACAATTTCCACTCGTAGATTATCCTTAGACTTTCTTGCATGGATTTGTAACTCTAAAGTACTCATTTTCAGAACTCTTCTTTTGATACACACACACACAATGCAAGGGATTGGTATATATAGTTTTGTTAGATTTAGAGAGGTCGGAATAGAAGAGAATGGATTAAAAGAATAACTAAATACAAATAGAATACTTACCTAAATTCTTAATTGAATTTATGAATCTTAAAAAAAAGAGAAAATGGCAGAGTTTCGGTGAATTCCCAAATATTTTTGTGAATAATAGTAGAGAGGTCAGGATCTTATTTGTAGGGATTGAAACATATCAGAACCATAGGACGAAAATATGTTAAAAATAGATAAATCTGGAATTGTAATGACACGATTTTTCGACGCTCGAAAGTCGACATTAATACGTCCACTGTATCAAATGCCGCACAATCGAATGCCGGAAAACCGAACCATTAGGGTTAAAAGAAGAGGTAGAAGAAGACAGAAGAAAAGAAAGAACAGAAAAACACAGAAACAAAAACAATATCAAAATCTCACAGTCGCAGCGGAACAATATATAATAGATAAATCAATAATCTTTACAACAAAAGATTATATCAGTTTATACATACATCATCAGAGTCAATATACAACTCAATACAACAATGGACAGTTATATAAACCTGTCCTCATACAGAATACACAGCGGAATAAATAACAAGTACGGAAGTACGCTTCGCCATCCAGCTTATCCCCAAAGCTCCAGAATATCCAGAATATCCTGATAAAAATAACTCTAGGCTGCCCGTGTGGAAAATTATGGGCACCCAGAGTTTAGAAGGGAACAATAAACTCCGAGTCAGTCATGGTGACTGGTGTGAGATCGTAAAACAGTTATTTTCACAAAGAGAATAAAACAGATTCGCAATGCTTTTGGAAAATGAAACTACCATAAGACCTCCCGCCACACACACAATGCAAACGCAGAATTGGAGGAGATTTCTTCTTATGATAGTCAAAGATGCTTACTATGCAAATCATTGGATTATTATTATTAATGTTTAGTGTAGAAAACATTTCGAAAGTATAATATTAATCTTAGCCATCATACGACCAGTATCGTATGCCTACTATAGCTACCATCTAAACAGTGGTGACCACCATAAGTAAATGGCAGGTTCTACAACTAAAACCGTACAAATTTCATATTGGGAAATGGATTTCCAACAAATGGTCAGGCTAAGGAACTTCCTTTCCTACTGCCGAATGGGATCGCCTCTGGCTGGACGTCCCGAGAGACAAACTGTTCTCTGCCAAAACAAGGCCGGGTTACCCCTGTAACTATGTAACTCACGAATATGTCATCCCCCGGTCCTTTGGGATCTTTATCCGAGCGCTCGATAACCAACATCACACATAATAAATAAAGTGTGTCCACATGAGTAAGTATCTGGGCTCCATACCATGATACCACCCCTTTCCAGAAGGAAATGACATACCCTAAAGGGCGCGACCCTCATAACCTTGCCGCAACATTCCTGTTTCGACCATTTCCGGGTTGTGAGGCCCTGACGAAGTCTCGTCCACAAAGCTACGCTTTTTCTCAAAGCCACACTTTGATCACAAATGATCAAATAAATGATCATCATCACAGCAACACTCAGCATGCCACATTACCAAATTGGGAATATATCGCTGATAAATTTCAACTACATAACCTCTGAGCTCGTACGTCTCAAAGAAGGGTGTTAAGCTAAGAGAATAAATTCTCTACCACCAACAGAAATGTATTTGAAAGAAATCAGCTTTATATCTCAAAACATAATGTCAGACACGTAACCATACAAGTCTGTTCCGGGTTCGAATAGAACCGAAGGCACTTCCGAAGAAGCCCTTGCAATCCGGATATTCACAATCCCGATAAAACTTCCCATCACAAAGGAAATCTCTATACCGTAGCTAACGGTGCAGAGACAATCGATAGGTCATCTTATCGTTTTCACAAATACCCGGTCTTCATCATCGGTCTTCAATACGATCCATATCGTTGTATTACTATTCGGAATGGGTTATCTGACACAAAGGTCCTTTCCCGGCTAAACCGAATAATAAGCGTTTGTTTTAAAAACAAATCAAGTGCCATTTCAAAGACAAATATTGATAGTCGGTGATTTAACTATCAACAATATTCACAACAATCATCAGATTTAAATAATTTTCCCAAATTATTTATTTTCAAAATATCTTCACAAGATATATATTTTCCACACTTTAATATTTTGAAAACAGATTTCAAATTATTTTTCACCTTTCAACTTTTGAAAATATATTTCAAATCAATTTCCTTACGCGGAATATATTTCCAAATATATCTTTTAAAAACCAACTTAGGAACCTTTAATTTATATTTTAAAAGGTACTTTGGAATATACTCGGGTTTTCAAGGAAAATATACTTCCATTTCAAAATGGTCCATTTAAACCAAATAAATAAATCCTTATCGATTTATTTTAAATTTACGTTCCAAATCCGTAAATTTACTTTCACACTTTAAAAATAAATCAGCGTTTATTTTCAAACAAATTTCCCTTTCATTTCATAAATTCCCATTGGAATTTACATTTTTAATACCAAATCAACTTTCAAATTGATTTCTCAATTTTATTTCAATATCAAATCGATTACAAATGCAACGTAAGTTTTATTCCAGTAGAACAAACATTGCCAATTTATTTCTAAGTTTAATTCCAAATAACAAATCATTTGCAAATCGACTTTCAGATTTATTTCTCAAACACTAAATCAATTTCAAATAAATTTTCCAATGATTTATTTTCCCATCACTAAATTAATTACAAATTTGATTTCTAAATTTATTTTCAACTCCAAATAAATTTCCATATTGATTTCTCAATGATTCATTTTCAAGTACCAAATCAATTACAAATTGATTTCTTAAAGTTTATCACTTTTAAATAAATTCCTTTGTTCTTTCCAAATTATTCAAAACTCCATTTTTTAAATGAATTCTTCAACCTTTGAAACACTATTATTCAAAACTCATTTTTTTCCATATTTTAGAATTTATTCGGTAAGATTTCGAAAATCAATTCCAATACTTTAAAATTCCTTCTTTCAAATAAATTCAATTCTCAAAAATAAATTCACTTAAAGTTTTCCACTTTAATTTCAAAATCCAATTTATATTCATTTCTGGTATCCAACGATACCAAAAATACATTCGACTAAATTTTAGCCTTCAACAATTTCAATTATCAATAAATCATCCACAGATTATCAATAAATCACATCATTCACATATGAAATAATATTCAAACAATTTGAGGAATCTAGTTGGATCCCTCTAACCTGTTTCCTGCATCCACAGATGTTAGCACAATACCAATTCCACTTCGAGGTGGAATATCGCGGTATATGGGATTTATAAAATATCATCCGCTATTATGCGGCGCAATAGGGTCTCATCCGCTATATAATGCGGGAAATCACAACTGCAATATATACATATGCCAATATATATATATATATATTGCTATATATATAGATATATCCTACTATATCTAATATCACATCCAAACAGATAATCAAATCAATAACTGAAAATTCCACTTTTCATTTGAGTAAGAAGATCTCACCTTAGCCATTATTTTGCAATCCACTTCCATTTTGACCATTTCTTCACGGTTTCAAACCTTTTATAAACAATTTATAAATATTCAAACAATCGAATAATAAATTTCCATTTATTCAATGATTTTATTTCAACCCAATTTCTTTCAATAGAATTATTTAACAAGAAATTAAATTTAAAACTAATTTCTCCTTTAACAGATTATCTTTATATAAAACTTTATACTTTCTAAAAATATTATACATATATAATTTGAAAACTTCTTATGTATACATACTTAACTTTTGCATAAATAAATAATAATCTAGCTGTTTAATTAATTATTTTTCTTCCTGTCTATCTCTACTGTAAAATCATAATAGTATTTATTATAAAACAGAAATTAATTTTACTGTTAATATTTTCTAACCTATATAAACTTTACTGTAATTTTCAAATGAACTGTAGATTTCAAATAATGTTATATATATATTCTTATTCTAAAGAAATAAATTCATCTTCTTAACATAAAATTTTAAATTTTAAAACAGATTGACAATTATACCTCACTGAAATTGAACAGCCCAGGCTTCGCCAAACCCTTCCTCACTATCTTCGTACACGAGATTGAACTCGCTACCGTGCCCTACATCGAGTCGCCGAGCTCCATCACATCTTCGCGTCGAACTCTTAACTCGCGACCCTCCACTGCAGATCGAAACAGCCCAATCAACCCCTCGCGACTCACCTCGAGCCTAACATTGCGATGCTCGAAATTGAGCCAAGCCCTCACCACGAATCGGAAGCCTCCGATCGATCTCGCGATACACCCCCAATCGTCGCCTTCCCTTGTCGAGCTCCCCCCTTCAGACCAGAGAACGCGCACGCGTGAGCATGCGACCAAAAGTCGAGTTTCCCTTTTCTTTTCGTTCTGATGTTTCGAACTGGTGAGGGAAGGGAACGATTTTGGTATTTGAATGAAAGAGGGCTCGATTTTCTTTTCTTTTAAACGAACTAATTATGTTCGATTTGAAGGCAGCGGCCATTAAATTGTTTTGAACGAAGACTTCGTTTTATTTTTATTTTTCAATCGACATTGCTCTGAAAAAGGAAGACAGGGTAGCGTGCTTTAAACGAGAAGGAATCATCTCGACTTTGAAAGAACGAGGAAGTGTGTTCGAGAAGGAAAAGGAAGCGTGCTTGAAAAATATCTAGCTACAGTGCCTTTTAACCAGTTATTGAATTAAATTTCGATATAAATTCCAACGCGTTTATATATCGTACGCTCACACAACAACTCCAAATGTTACAAAAATTGAAATCCGATAATAATACAATATTACGGATCCAATGGAACTGGTTTCGCCAAATTCCGAGACTGTACCCCCGGAATGCTATTTTCAAATTCAATTTAAACGATAAAATTCAAAACTGAATAAAACAGTTTCAAATTCAATTCTGAAAGTTCGATTACCTTCAGAATTATCAATATAAATTTTCAAAGCCTTCAGATTATTTTTAATCAGCTTAAACTGAAGATTCAAATTTTTTTACCCAGATTTAATAACTAAATTCAATAATTTAATCGCCAAATTCATTCTGATATTTGAATTTCAAATTAAACTATCATTCAAATATTTAAACTCATTTAAATATTCACTTTTTAAATATCAAAAATTCAGGGTCGTTACAATCTTCCCCCTTACAAGAATTTCGTCCCGAAATTACAAGTAAAGAAGAAAGCTCCAACACCCCCGTTAACTATTTTCTCAAATTCAAATAGTTTTATCAAATTTTCAAAACAAATCTTTTTATTAAAGATTCGTTATCATTTCAGCTAACTTTCCAAACACTTTCATAGTTTTCAAACAACTTCATTTTACTTCACAATTCAAATTTAAATTCGAATTCAAATTTAAATTCGAATTCAAATTTTAAATTGTCCAAAATTTCTCAAAAATTTTCTAACTCTCGAAATTTTCAAAAAATTTCGCCAGCGTCACCTTTGCGCGGCTAACATGGTACAACTACAAAACGTCCCTACGGACTCTCAAATCCCAATAGAAAACAAAATGCCAAGTGGCAAAATCAGAATTCCATCAAATTTCATACTGAAATTTAAATACATACCTCTTATTGAGAAATTCAAATTCATCTTCGAAATCAAAATCCAATTCCACTTTCCTTTATACCCCCTGTATATTTTACTGAACAATAATGTCCAAATTTCTTATTGGATTCCAAATACCTATTTTACTTAAGAATTTTCTCCATTTCATTTCTTAAGTTCAATATAATTATTTATTTTCACTTTACAAACAAAGTTATACATTCATTTCTATTTAACTTTTCATTTTCAATTTCATTTGAATTCAATTGACAATTTCAATTCTATTTGGAATTTATTTCAAATCGCAATACTTTTATTTCCAAATTTTCCATTCAGATTTTCATTTCGAATTTTACTTGAATTCGATTCATCTTCTATTTCTGAATATTGAGTTTCATTTACCTTTATCTCAAATTCAATTTGAAATCACTTGTCGTTAAGTGAAAATTTTCAAAAAGTTCAAAAAATTTCTAACTCCCAAAATTTTCAGAAAATTTTAGCGGAGTCTCCTTTGTACGGAGGAGCTTTTGCAATTTGACAAAAGATATAAATATATATACATCGACCCACTCGGTCGGAAAAGCAGAAAAACAGTTCATATTTCCTATTTTTATTGCGTAGGCGTACCTTATTAGCATTTTAAGCAAAGCAGTTATTTTATTAGCATTTACGCAACCCAAAATACAGCCAAATGGCTTCAAAAACCTGCACTTACTCAATTTAAACAGGTAAGTGACAAATATAAGAAATCTATTTAACAATTCACTTATTTCAATAAATATATAGATTTCATTGGCCATACATCCAAAATAAATTCCATTAGCAATTCATAAGGTTTCAATTCAACTTAAATCGCTTCCATCTAATTCACATTCAATTTCTATTCAATTCAAGTGATTAACAACTCACTTTCTTACATTCAATTCATTTCTAAGTGAATCTAACTCATATCTATTTCAATTGATACAAAAATCAATTTCTATTTGCTTTTATTAACTCATAGAATTTATACAATCTTGTTTTTGTCAAACGATAATTCTTTCTATTCAGATTTGTTAATATTCATGCAACTAAATGATTACTTGAGCTAACAATCATTTAAATTGATCCCATTCAATTTAACTTACATTCCATATTCTCATTCATTTCATTTGAAACCATTTCACAAAAATTTTCTTAAGTCGAGTATTTATTCAATATTTACTTAAGCTATTTCACTTCAAAACTCAAGTTCATTTCCTTGTAAATAATTTCCAATTTCAATCTTTGATTTGATTTTCATTTATCAAATCTATCCCATTTACTAATTTAATTCAATTAGTACATTCGCTTATCCTTTTTGAATTTCAATTTCCATATTCAATTCATCTCGAATTCACTTAATTAATAACAAGGAAATTACAATTAATTTCTGCTTGAATTTATTTGCAAATTCAACCTATTTTAAATTTAGTTCACACTCAATTTTAATTTAACTAATTTCCAATTCATTACTTAATGAATTAACAATTTATCAAGTTAGTTTACTTGAATTCAATCCACTTTATCTTATTTATTTATTTTTCCAAGTTTGAATTTTTATTCAACTTTATTCAAATAAAATTTCATTCCATTTCTTCAATTCATTTATTTACAAATGTAAACTCATTTGTTCATTCACAAATTCATTCCTTTTCAATTTGAATCTTATTACAAATCAACTTTCACTTTATTTAATTGATTCATTTATACTTTCTTTAATTTAACTTCATCCTTTAAGTTAAATTTATTCTATCAAAATTCAAATTGTATAAGTTATCAACTCATTTATTATTCCATTAATGAATTTTATTTTCAAATATTTCTCTGGAATCCCATTTCAATTTGTAAATTACATTTACAATTCACATTCCCAAATCTCATTCGTATATGGATTTTATTTTATTATACTTTCAATTCATATTTATAAATTTCATTTGTTAAATGAATTTATCTTCAAATCTTTGGTTATATCATTTTATTTCTTATTTGATTTTCATATAACGATGATAATATTTCAATATTATCACTTCCTAACAACCAAGCATCCATATACTATGATAATTCATAGAAAATCATTTCTTTTCTATACAAAAATAGTTTTGGGCAAAATTATTTCATTTACCCCATTTAATACAATACTGTGTCAGTTTATCTTGTTTAAGAGTTTAGAAATCCCTATCGATTACAGTTGGCCAGACTGCACCGACCAGAATCTATAAACAATCAACCGATAAGTCAACACAATACAAAACAAATTTTGTATTCACTAACAAATACGCGCTCATATCTATTATTACACTCAACTCATTCTAGAGTACTACTGACTTTATCACTAATGAGTAACACCCAACAGAGCAGGGTTGTCACTTAACCGGATGCTCTGATACCAAATGTAACGACGCGATTTTTTGACGCTCGAAAGTCGACATTGATACGTCCACCGTATCAAATGCCGCGCAATCGAATGCCGGAAAACCGAACCATTAGGGTTAAAAGAAGAGGTAGAAGAAGACAGAAGAAAAGAAAGAACATAAAAACACAGAAACAAAAACAATATCAGAATCTCACATTCGCAGCGGAACAATATATAATAGATAAATCAATAATCTTTACAACAAAAGATTATATCAGTTTATACATACATCATCAGAGTCAATATACAACTCAATACAACAATGGACAGTTATATAAACCTGTCCTCATACAGAATACACAGCGGAATAAATAATAAGTACGGAAGTACGCTTCGCCATCCAGTTATCCCCAAAGCTCCAGAATATCCAGAATATCCTGATAAAAATAACTCTAGGCTGCCCGTGTGGAAAATTATGGGCACCCAGAGTTTAGAAGGGAACAATAAACTCCGAGTCAGTCATGGTGACTGGTGTGAGATCATAAAACAGTTATTTTCACAAAGAGAATAAAACAGATTCGCAATGCTTTTGGAAAATGAAACTACCATAAGACCTCCCGCCACACACACAATGCAAACGCAGAATTGGAGGAGATTTCTTCTTATGATAGTCAAAGATGCTTACTACGCAAATCATTGGATTATTATTATTAATGTTTAGTGTAGAAAACATTTCGAAAGTATAATATTAATCTTAGCCAGCATACGACCAGTATCGTATGCCTTCTATAGCTACCATCTAAACAGTGGTGACCACCATAAGTAAATGGCAGGTTCTACAACTAAAACCGTACAAATTTCATATTGGGAAATGGATTTACAACAAATGGTCAGGCTAAGGAACTTCCTTTCCTACTGCCGAATGGGATCGCCTCTGGCTGGATGTCCCGAGAGACAAACTGTTCTCTGCCAAAACAAGGCCGGGGTACCCCTGTAACTAGGTAACTCACGAATATGTCATCCCCCGGTCCTTTGGGACCTTTATCCGAGCGCTCGATAACCAACATCACACATAATAAATAAAGTGTGTCCACATGAGTAAGTATCTGGGCTCCATACCATGATACCACCCCTTTCCAGAAGGAACATACCCTAAAGGGCGCGACCCTCATAACCTTGCCGCAACATTCCTGTTTCGACCATTTCCGGGTTGTGAGGCCCTGACGAAGTCTCGTCCACAAAGCTACGCTTTTTCTCAAAGCCACGCTTTGATCACAAATGATCAAATAAATGATCATCATCACAGCAACACTCAGCATGCCACATTACCAAATTGGGAATATATCGCTGATAAATTTCAACTACATAACCTCTGAGCTCGTACGTCTTAGAGAAGGGTGTTAAGCTAAGAGAATAAATTCTCCGCCACTAACAGAAATGTATTTGAAAGAAATCAGCTTTATATCTCAAAACGTAATGTCAGACACGTAACCATACAAGTCTGTTCCGGGTTCGAACAGAACCGAAGGCACTTCCGAAGAAGCCCTTGCAATCCGGATATTCACAATCCCGGTAAAACTTCCCATCACAAAGGAAATCTCTATACCGTAGCTAACGGTGCAGAGACAATCGATAGGTCATCCTATCGTTTTCACAAATACCCGGTCTTCATCACCGGTCTTCAATACGATACATATCATTGTATTATTATTCGGAATGGGTTATCTGACATAAAGGTCCTTTCCCGGCTAAACCGAATAATAAGCGTTTGTTTTAAAAACAAATCAAGTGCCATTTCAAAGACAAATATTGATAGTCGGTGATTTAACTATCAACAATATTCACAACAATCATCAGATTTAAATAATTTTCCCAAATTATTTATTTTAAAAATATCTTCACAAGATATATATTTTCCACACTTCAACATTTTGAAAACATATTTCAAATTATTTTTCACCTTTCAACTTTTGAAAATATATTTCAAATCAATTTCCTTACGTGGAATATATTTCCAAATATATCTTTTAAAAACCAACTTAGGAACCTTTAATTTATATTTTAAAAGGTACTTTGGAATATACTCGGGTTTTCAAGGCAAATATACTTCCATTTCAAAATGGTCCATTTAAACCAAATAAATAAATCCTTATCGATTTATTTTAAATTTACGCTCCAAATCCGTAAATTTACTTTCACACTTTAAAAATAAATCAGCGTTTATTTTCAAACAAATTTCCCTTTCATTTCATAAATTCCCATTGGAATTTACATTTTAAATACCAAATCAACTTTCAAATTGATTTCTCAATTTTATTTCAATATCAAATCGATTACAAATGCAACGTAAGTTTTATTCCAGTAGAACAAACATTGCCAATTTATTTCTAAGTTTAATTCCAAATAACAAATCATTTGCAAATCGACTTTCAAATTTATTTCTCAAACACTAAATCAATTTCAAATAAATTTTCCAATGATTTATTTTCCCATCACCAAATTAATTACAAATTTGATTTCTAAATTTATTTTCAACTCCAAATAAATTTCCATATTGATTTCTCAATGATTCATTTTCAAGTACCAAATCAATTAAAAATTGATTTCTTAAAGTTTATCACTTTTAAATAAATTCCTTTGTTCTTTCCAAATTATTCAAAATTCCATTTTTTAAATGAATTCTTCAACCTTTGAAACAATATTATTCAAAACTCTTTTTTTTCCATATTTTAGAATTTATTCGGTAAGATTTCGAAAATCAATTCCAATACTTTAAAATTCCTTCTTTCAAATAAATTCAATTCTGAAAATTAAATTCACTTAAAGTTTTCCACTTTAATTTCAAAATCCAATTTATATTCATTTCTGGTATCCAACGATACCAAAAATACATTCGGCTAAATTTTAGCCTTCAACAATTTCAATTATCAATAAATCATCCAAAGATTATCAATAAATCACATCATTCACATATGAAATAATATTCAAACAATTTGAGGAATCCAGTTGGATCCCTCCAACCTATTTTCCTGCATCCACATATGTTAGCACAATACCAATTCCACTTCGAGGTGGAATATCGCGGTATATGGGATTTATAAAATATCATCCGCTATTATACGGCGCAATAGGGTCTCATCCACTATATAATGCGGGAAATCACAACTGCAATATATACATATGCCAATATATATATATATATATATATTGCTATATATATAGATATATCCTACTATATCTAATATCACATCCAAACAGACAATCAAATCAATAACTGAAAATTCCACTTTTCATTTGAGTGAGAAGATCTCACCTTAGCTTTTATTTTGCAATCCACTTCCATTTTGACCATTTCTTCACGGTTTCAAACCTTGTATAAACAATTTATACAATTTATAAATATTCGAACAATCGAATAATAAATTTCCATTTATTCAATGATTTTATTTCAACCCAATTTCTTTCAATAGAATTATTTAACAAGAAATTAAATTTAAAACTAATTTCTCCTTTAACAGATTATCTTTATATAAAACTTTATACTTTCCAAAAATATTTTATATATATATATATAATTTGAAAACTTCTTATGTATACATACTTAACTTTTGCATAAATAAATAATAATCTAGCTATTTAATTAATTATTTTTCTTCCTGTCTATCTCTACTGTAAAATCATAATAGTATTTATTATAAAACAGAAATTAATTTTACTGTTAATATTTTCTAACCTATATAAACTTTACTGTAATTTTCAAATGAACTGTAGATTTCAAATAATGTTATATATATATTCTTATTCTAAAGAAATAAATTCATCTTCTTAACATAAAATTTTAAATTTTAAAACAGATTGACAATTATACCTCACTGAAATTGAACAGCCCAGGCTTCGCCAAACCCTTCCTCACTATCTTCGTACACGAGATTGAACTCGCTACCGTGCCCTACATCGAGTCGCCGAGCTCCATCACATCTTCGCGTCGAACTCTTAACTCGCGACCCTCCACTGCAGATCGAAACAGCCCAATCAACCCCTCGCGACTCACCTCGAGCCTAACATTGCGATGCTCGAAATTGAGCCAAGCCCTCACCACGAATCGGAAGCCTCCGATCGATCTCGCGATACACCCCCAATCGTCGCCTTCCCTTGTCGAGCTCCCCCCTTCAGACCAGAGAACGCGCACGCGTGAGCATGCGACCAAAAGTCGAGTTTCCCTTTTCTTTTCGTTCTGATGTTTCGAACTGGTGAGGGAAGGGAACGATTTTGGTATTTGAATGAAAGAGGGCTCGATTTTCTTTTCTTTTAAACGAACTAATTGCGTTCGATTTGAAGGCAGCGGCCATTAAATTGTTTTGAACGAAGACATCGTTTTATTTTTATTTTTCAATCGACATTGCTCTGAAAAAGGAAGACAGGGTAGCGTGCTTTAAACGAGAAGGAATCATCTCGACTTTGAAAGAACGAGGAAGTGTGTTCGAGAAGGAAAAGGAAGCGTGCTTGAAAAATATCTAGCTACAGTGCCTTTTAACCAGTTATTGAATTAAATTTCGATATAAATTCCAACGCGTTTATATATCGTACGCTCACACAACAACTCCAAATGTTACAAAAATTGAAATCCGATAATAATACAATATTACGGATCCAATGGAACTGGTTTCATCAAATTCCGAGACTGTACCCCCGGAATGCTATTTTCAAATTCAATTTAAACGATAAAATTCAAAACTGAACAAAACAGTTTCAAATTCAATTCTGAAAGTTCGATTACCTTCAGAATTATCAATATAAATTTTCAAAGCCTTCAGATTATTTTTAATCAGCTTAAAACTGAAGATTCAAATTTTTTTACCCAGATTTAATAATTAAATTCAATAATATAATCGCCAAATTCATTCTAATATTTGAATTTCAAATTAAACTATCATTCGAATATTTAAACTCATTTAAATATTCACTTTTTAAGTATCAAAAATTCAGGGTCGTTACAGTTCATTGATAGGAAAACCTAACTACCACCAACAAGAGAGGTCGACCACCCTATACGCATCGGTCGATCATTGGCGGTCAATCGGTTGGGGTATGCTGTCGACCCCTCCGCCTATTTTGGGAATGTGATTATTTTTGTACTGTTGTTTTATTTAATTCCTTTATTATAATTTTCATGTTAATTTTTATAGTTAAAGATTTCTTAATCCCTGAATCTAATCTAGGTTAATTTTCAAATTTCAGACTTAATTATTTGTTTGAATTTGAATTAAAATATTTTTAACCTAAAAACTTCAAATGCCCATAACTTCTTCGTTTAAGCTCCATTTTCAACATATTATATATGAAAACAGATCGGTATTTTGCCACGAACGCAACTTACATGACCAAATTCCATTTTTAAACATTTCCATTTTTGCCCCTACTTAGTTTAATTTAATTTACTTATTTGATTCTTACTGATTTTTTGGAGTGTTACATTCTTCCCCCTTAAAAAGGATTTCGTCACTGAAATATCTCCAAGGGACAAACAGCGTAACGCATAATAACATCCATGTTATACAACCAAGTTATCTCCATATCCATCTACTCAACCATACTGCAATGTGATGATGTACTGAAAACATACTAAAGTGAGCTCATTCCTAGCGTGCGTATGTAATCGTGTTATGCCAGTACTTATGTAAGTACCCTAAACATGCATAAAAATTTCTACATGATTATAAAGTGGTAGTGAAAAGGTGTCGCAATCATCTCTTACCATCTAATTTAGCAACCACGATACAACCAAAATCCTAACTTTGGAGAGAAAATTTACCAGTGAAAAGGTCTGGATGAGAGATCTTCATCTTATCTTCAGTTTTCCATGTGCTTTCCATCGGGTAATCTCCCCATTACACTAGAACCAATCTAATTTCTTTGTTGTAGAGCCCTTTATTTACGTGCTCTATAATGCATGCAGTGGTACGAGAAGCTACTAGGTCCGTCTCTGTATCCCTCAATGATCCGACTCTACTATAATGGAGGTGTCATGAAGGAATTTCATAAGGTGAGAAACATCAAAAAAAAAAATAGACTCCTGCCAATTGGTCCGGAAGCTCCATGCATTAAGCAAGCCTTGCTATCCTTTCCAAAACTCGAAATGGCCCAACAAATCTAGGCGTCAATTTTCTCGACTTGCCAAACCTAACAACTTTTCTAAGAGGGGAGACTTTGACAAATACCATATCTCCTATCTCGAATTCTTGCTATTTCCTTCCCTTATCTGCATAAGATTTTTGGCGATCTTGCGTTGCCTTCATTCATTTCCCGATCAATCTACCTTTTTCATGGTATCTTGGATCAAATTGAGTCCGAGAAAAAAAAATTCGGTGGTTTCCCACCAATAACTTAGTGATTTCCATGGCCTTCCATAAAGTGCTCCAAAAGATGCCATACCAATTGTAGCTTTATAGTTATAATTATATGCAAACTTAACCAATGGTAGGTGTTGCTCCCAATGCCCTCTGAAGTCCAAGATGCATGCTCTCAACAAGTCCTCCAAAATCCTATTTACCCTTTCCGTCTGACCATCTGTCTATGGACGGTAAGTCGTGCTGAAATTCAATGAAGTTCCCAGAGCTGCTTGCAACCTCATCCAAAACTCGTAGTGAATAAAGGGTCCCTATCACTAATAATGCTTGCGGGAATGCCATGTAATCTGACTCTCCCCTTGAGGTAAAACTGCATGAGAGACCTTGTAATCCTGTTGTTCCTAACAGAAATAAAATGGGCACTCTTGATGAGTCTATCTACAACAATCCAAATTACTTCATTACCCCTTTAACTCCTAGGCAATCCTTCCATGAGTTCCATCGAAATGTGTTTCCACTTCCAAAGTCAGAATCTCAAAGAATAGTAGCCCTTTTGGCTTCCCTTGCTCAACCTTTATCTTCTGACATGTCAAGCACTTAGTAACAAAATCAGCTACTCTTCTCTTCATTCGAGGCCAAAAGAAAATCCTCTTCATTTCCTTATACATTTTATCTCCTCTAGGGTGAATAGTCATCTTAGAGTGGTGACATTCCATAAGCACCTCCTCTATTTCACCATTAATCATTGGGACACAAATGCGTCAGTCCCTTCTCAACCATCCCTTCTCATCCACAGAATATCTACTGACATGTGGAAAATGTTCTCCTCTCCTCAACTTCTCTAAAATATCCACTATCATCTCATCCTTCATCTGCTCAAGCCTGGTACGGTCCATTAAAGCTACATAACCTCCATTACTGCTAAAAAGCCTTGGATGGGCTCTATTGGTGGTTGGAAGTTAAAATTTAAGAGATACTCCAACTGCCTCCATTCATATAGCGCTTAAGGTAGCATGCCTATGGCTAAGGGCATCAGCGACTACGTTTCCTTTTCCAGGGGTATATCGTACACCAAAATCAAATGACGCTGTACATTTCATCCATCTCTACTACATAAGATTTAAATCTTTTTGGGAAAATAAGTATCTGAGTGATTTATGGTCAGTGAATAAATCAAACTTTTCTCCTAAAAGATAATGCCTCCGCATCTTCAAGGCAAAGACAATACCTACCAACTCTAAGTCTTGAACATGGTATCTTTTCTCATAATCCTTTAATTGCCTACTGGCATAAGCAGCCACCTTCCTTTCTTGCATTAGAACTGCTCCTAATCCTATGCCATAAGCATTTGTGAAAACCACAAATGGTTTGACCCTGCTGGGTATGGTAAGCACATATGCACTTGTCAATAACTCCTTAAGCTTTTTGAATGCCTCAATACATCCATTATCCCAAGAAAAGACTAGGTTCTTCTTAGTCAAGTAGGTTAAGGGGGTTGCTATTCTTGCAAAGTACTTAATGAACTTCCTATAGTAGCCTGCCAACCCTAGAAAACTTCTTAATTCTGATGCATTCTCAGGAACTCTCCATCTTTGAATAGCCTCCACTTTGGGGGGTTCCATCTTCAGTCTTTACTCAAAAACATTATGTCCAAGGAATCTACCTCCTTCTTCCAAAAGTGACACTTAGCAAATTTAGCCTTAAGCTGGTGCCTTCTTAAAGTTCCTAGTACCTCTCTTAGGTGATCTTCACACTCCTTTTTGCTTTTGGAGAATACCAAGATATCGTCCACGAATACAATGACGAATTTATTGAGTTTCCCCTTAAACACCCTACCCATCAAATCAACTAAGTATGCTGGGGCATTCGTCAATCCAAAAGGAATTACTTCCCACTCGTGGGTCTATCTGGTGTGCGGAATGCGATCTTTGACTTGCTTTCCTTTTGCAATCCTTAACTGATGGAATTCGGTTGCCAAGTTTAGTTGGGAAAAGACTTTGGTTCCTACGAGTTGGTTGAACAAGTCATCTATCCTAGGTAGAGGATACTTATTCTTTCTTATTAACTTGCATGGCTCCCTATAATCGACGCAAAGTCTCAGCAAGCCATCCGCCTTGGTGGCAAAGACAATAGGTGCTCTCTATTTTGAGGTACTCCGATGGATGAATCCTTTCTACAATAGCTCGGAGATTTGATTGTCTAACTCCCTTCTTTCTTTAGGGGCCTTGTGTCATAAGGACATAGCGACAAGCCTTACATCCTTCTCCAAATTGATTCTGAACTTGATCTCCCTTTATGCACCCTTCTTGCTTTTGGGTAAGCGCAACCTTCTTCTGCTCCTCCTTTTCTTCTGCACTTGTTGACTGCAACAAAGCCATCTCAACCAACATTTCTTATGTAATGCCTGCGGGAAGTTGGGTCAACAACATTTCTCTCAGTGGGAGTTTAGGCCCTTCACAAACTTCATGGCCTTTTTCCTTGTCTTATTCATCAAGCTCATCCCGAACTTAGCCAAATTTCGTGAAATTACTAATGTACTCCCTTAAGGTGGAGTCTCCTTGCCTAAGCTGTATGAATTTCTCTAGTTGTAAACTCACTTCTGCTCTCGATATAAACCTTAACTCAAATATGTCTTTATATTCATCCCAAGTGAAAACCCTATCAGTATTTTCTTTGGTTGCTAAGTTCCACCAATCTAAAGCTTCCCTTTTAAGGTTCTAAGCTGTTATCCTTCTCTTTAGCTGATCCTCCTATCCAAGTTCTCAAAATATTCTCTCGTAATCATTAATCATTGCTTTGGTTTTCATATATCCTTCAGTTCCAGAGTATGCTTTTCCTCCTACATTAGCAAAGTCCTTGCATATCATAGGAAAGTCAATAGGATGGGGTGCTACATCGATAGGTAGGGTAGTAAGTGCCATCGGTACAACTGGAGGGGCAGGACTTGCTTAGCTTGCCAGATGTACTGTTTAAACCATTCGAGCATCCCACGAATGGCGGATCTTCCTTGGGCAGAGATCCCAGTTCTGGAAGAAGATTGACTATCAACTATATCAACTATCTGTAGGTTGAATCTTTAGTGACAATTTGATAAGATAATATTATATGCTGAAAGAAAAAGGGTTGCTTAGTGTGTGTTCGTATGTTTAAAGAAATAGGGGTATGTGTGTGTGTGTATAGTAAGACTTTTTTGAAAAACCTTTTAAAATTGTTTTTCAAAAATAACAAGTGTGTCTCTCATACGTATAATTTCCCCGTTGATCGGCTAACCTAAGCTCTGATACCAAATGTAACAACCGGCCCGAATAGACCTAAATTTCGACCCAGAAAAGGCCCGTAGAAACTTAAAATCATTCCAAAGCTGGTTGTTGGTTGGTAAAAGTAATAACAATGCAGATCTATAACCAACAATTTAATGTAAACAATTGAGAATTCCAACAAGAATTGACATTTCAAATCATAGGAGCTTTAGGGGGTTTCGGTTTGTTTTATTTTCATAAACCCAAAACTCCTAAGGCATATTCAAATCAATCATATACTAAAGATTACAAGAATAAAAATACTAAGTTTTCCACTTACAGATTATCCTTAGCCTTTCTTGTATGGATTTGCAACGCCAAAGAACTCTTTTTTGGGTCTCTTCTTTTGATATATATACACAGCAAAGGATTGGTATATATAATTTTGTTAGATTCAGAGAGACTGGAAGAGAAGAGAATAGATTAAAATAATAATTAGAAACGAAACAAAATCTTTATCTGAATTCCTAATTGAATTTATGAATATAACTGAAGAGGGAAAATGGCAGAGTTTCGTTGAATTCCCAAATATTTCTATGAATAAAAGTTCAGAGGGTAGGACCCAATTTATAGGGATTGAAACTTACCAGAATCGTAGGATGAATATAGGTTAAAAACAGATAAATCTGAAATGTTCATTGAAAGGAAAACCCTAGCTGCTACCAATAGGAGTGATCGACCGACCTATGCGCACTAGTCGACTGGTTGGGTTCACGGTCGAACCTCTGCCTATTTTGGGAACATAATTATTTTTGTACCATCGTTTTATATAATTCATTTATCATACTTTTAACATTAATTTTTAACGCTAACGATTTCTTAACACCCAAGTCTAATCTCAGTTAATTTTCAAATTTCAAATTTAATTATTTATTTCAATTTGAATTAAATTATTTTAAACTTGAAAACTTCAAATGCCCATAACTTCTTTGTTTGAGCTTCATTTTAAGCACTTATTATATACGAAAACAGATCAGAATTTCACCTCAAACGCAATAGTACAACTTTCGTGGCCAAATTCCATCATTTACAAAATTTCAATTTTTATCCCTACTTAGTTTAACTTATTTAATTCTTACTGATTTTTTGGGTTGTTACACTTTGTTTTGTTGTTTCATGTATTACTCAGTTCGGTTTTAAACAGAGAAAATTTGGTTATTTCTATTACTTGTACTTTGTTCATTCTGCTATGAGATCTGAGTCTTGAATGTTTAAATTTTATATTTATCTCTATATCATGTAATCCATCAAAACTTAATGAGCTCTACTTCTTGGTATGACACGAGTTCGAATGTCACTTTTGGCGTTGAATCGGTGTATCTGGAAGTGCAGATCATTATATCCTTACTTGTTTTGGTTCTGTCATGTCCCTAATTGCTTTGTTTGCTTGGGATTGGTCTATATCCCCGAAGCAATGGCTATTTATCCTAGAAAATTTTCTTATTATATTCTAAAGGAACATTTACATGGATTCAATTTCATATTATACTTCCGTAAAATTCCAAATATTTCCTCTTTCCTTATGTTATTGACCTCTTCCTTTGACTTGACCAACATATCATCCACATGAACTTCCATGTTCTTCCCAATTTAATTTTTGAACATTCTAGTAACTATCCATTGATATGTAGCTCCATTATTTTTTAAGCCCTAAAGGCATGACTTTGTAATAATACATTCCCCAATCCGTTATAAAACTCATATGCGCTTCATCGGTCTTGAACATCTACATTTGATTATAGCCTAAATATGACTCCATAAAAGGTAATATTTTATGACCATAGTGACATCAACTAGTTGATCATTCCTCAGAAGAAGGTAACAATCTTTTGAACATGCCTTATTTAGATCTATGAAATCAATGCATGTTCTACATTTCCCATTAGACTTCTTACTAGTATCAGATTCTCCCGCCATTAAGGATAATATACCTCTTAGATAAATCCATTCTCCAATTATCTTTTAACTTCTTCATACAAAACAACCAAGAAAACCTTATCCAACTGCCTTGCCCTTTGTCTGATTGGAGCAAAGTTTGGATCTATATTCAGGGAGTAGCACGTTACCAAAGGATCGGTTCCAATCATGTCCAAGTTAGCCCAGTTGAAAGCATTCGTATTTAACTAAAGAAATGTAATCAACTCTCCCCTTGTATCCATATTTAACTCTCTTCCTATCTTGACTACCTTTGTTGGATCTTGAGGATCTATGGAACCTCCTCCAATTCCTTTGCACATTTAACATTTTCCTAAATATCGCGAGCGTCAATTTCAGTAATGATCTCCTTTCGTTCATCTTCCTTTCAGCATAATTCCTGACTTGCAATAGTTTTTCCATTATATGTTTGCTTCCTCCCACTTTCATTATCATGGTATTTTCCTCTTATTAGTGGGAAATTTTTGCTTATTTTACTTGACTGTCGTTTCCTTATTTTTGAAGTTCAAGGGTTTTTCATTTTTAGTTCCTTTACTTTTATTTGGCATAGAATTGTAAATGGATACGTTCTCTTTATTTAACTATTTTAGGGTAGCAGAATACATATCCCTTGCACTAAACTGCTCACCCCTCAAGGTTCCCCATCCAGCAATAGAAAGAAATTTTAGAATGAGATGCTATGACGAGATAAATACATCCATCTCACCAAATGCTGGTCTTTGAAAAAAGCATCATAGTATAAGCCCTGGTCCATCTCATCCAATGTTGTTCTACCAAAGAAAGCATTATAATATGAGTGCTAGTCCATCACTATGAAAAGTGTCTTATGATTGGAGGAGTTCTCAATTGCATATACAACTTAATTTGCACTATTGGAGTTTGACCCTTATCTTTGAACCCAAAGGCTGATTCAAGACTTGGCTTAAGCTTTGCTTTTGGATACCCATTTGATTGAAGGTGTGCTTAAATATCACATTCATGCACTTCCTATATCCAAAAAGACCTTGGATACTAACGACGGTCTAATTTGTGCCTTGATCATCAGAGTATCATTATGCGGATGTCCCACTCCTCTTAATTCTCTTGAAGTTACCACTAAGTTTGGTATTGCACTCTTGAAAGAATTCATCAGGGGTCCCACTCCTACATAATAGATTCCTTCCTTGGCCCCCTTTATGTACCTATTCCTTGCTTCATTATTTACCCCAATTGTGACGACCCACCTTTTTGGATAGTTTAAATCAACAATAAACCACACATGTCAAACTCAAACCATTCAAAAGGGTAGATTATCAATGGGGTTTAATAAGTAAATAAAAGGAAAGAATGAAGACAAAACACAGAATCTCACAGCGGAATGACAAAATATAATAATCAAATAAACAGTTCATGAAGCTGTTTTACAAATAACATTTGATTCCACTTTTACAATACAATCGGAGTTATACATACAGCAAGTATAATAGGATAATGCAGCGGAACAACATGATGCAGTGGAATAAATATAATAAATAGTATACCAATCTCCGTCTTCATCCTCCAAAAATAAAATGGTCTTCAATAGGCTTAAAAGCTTAGACTGACCTGAGCATAATGAAGAGACAAAACACTCAGATCAGAACTAAAATATTCTCATGTAAGTCAAATCAATATCATATTGAAAATGCGTGTAATGGCGTCAGAGATGTTACGGGATTTTCATCTCCTATCCGGTGTATAACGAGAGTACAATAACTTAAGAAATGTTACAGGATTTTTCCATCTCTTAAGGATTTGTCAAACTATATATATGTAGTAGTATACGCTATATATATAGTGTCTATCAGTAAAGTATAATATTGAAAATGGCATTAAGGCGTTACCCATCTCCCCCTTAACACATTTTATATAAGCATCGTAGTCTATACAGTACTGTAAACTCCAACGTAAACTGGTGGGCTATCAGGGAGCACTCCATAGGTACGACGCAAACCAAAATCATAGTGGGCTCGATAAGGCATATGACAAGGCACGCGAGGCAATGCCCAGGGTAGGATTCTACCGTTTTGCACTCTCGGACTGGTGGGAATGCATAACAGCTACTACCGCCCACCTTGAGACACACTCCCATAATCAAATTGAGGATGGCCACCAATCAATCACAAAGTAATAGATATGGTATCGAAGAAGCGTGTCCGATAGGAGGAGCGACCTCACTTGGCCCGGTATAGCTCCTGTTTTAGTCATATCAAGCTGGCCTGAAGGTCAGGGCTGCGTTCTTACCTCATACCGGTAGCATTCGCCAAACCATCCTACTTCATTCTGGATTCTCCACCACGTGCACAGTTGTTAAAGTGGTTTCGGAATTGGCAGAGAGTATGACAATATCTGACCCCGGTCTCTTTAACAACCAAATGCTTATTTCACACTGTGGTCATTTTATAAAACATTTTTAATAATAAATCCAGAAAATAGTTTATACCTTCATATCAAGGTATCCATATACTTATTCCAAAAGTATAAATATATTCATAAATGTCGAGGAAGATTCCTTTCAATCAATTTCGAAAATAATTTATAAATCTCTCTTAAACCATTTATAAACTATTTATATGCTTTAGAACCATTTGTAAAGCTGTTTATAAATTCCAAAATAGTTTACAACTCTTCCCCTTTTCATAAACTTCTATGCAAATTCCTTTAAAATGCTTCCAATTCCCTTTACACGAGTTCTTTTTATAAAACCCTTTTTAAAATCCTTTAAAACCTTTATAACTTCTTTATAAAACCATTATAAAAATCTTTTATAAAATCCGTTTATAAAATCCATTATAAAATCTCTTACAAAACTTCTATAAATTCCCTTACAAAACCTTTTACAAAATTCTAAAATCTTTTACAAAAATCTTTTATCTATTAAAGTTATTTAAAAGTCTATATATATTATCTTAAATTAAATTTTTAAATAAATCTTTTAAAACTATATTGAATATTTTATTAAATTAAATTTTTAAAGTGTTTTTATCATATTACATTATTTAAAATATATTTTTTAAAACTAAATAAAATTATAAGTTAAAATCTTTAAATTTAGATTTTTAAAACTTATATTAACTAAAATATAAATTTTAAATAATAACTTTAAATTAAATTTTAAAATTAGATTTACTAACTCCAAACATACTTTACAATTTTAGAAAATAATTTAAAATCGACCAACGGTGTCCGTATATAATTTTCTATCCAATGGCCAAGTGATCAGTTAATTTTAATTTTAATTTTAATTTTAATTTTAGTTTCAGGGATGGATATATATCATTTCAATCCAAATCAAGTTTCATAGGTATATATCATTTCAACCTATTTCTTGGTTTATTTAATTTTAGATTTATTTGATGCCCGTAACCTCCAAGGTGAATAATAGGAATAAATCAGCATAAACATCTAGGGTGAATAACATGAATAAATCTCGGGTGTTTAACTAGCAAATTAAATTCCAATTTCAATTTAAATGTCAATTTCAATTTCAATTTAACTGTCAAATTAAATTACACTATCGATGCAATTCAATATAAATGTCAATTTTAAACCATCAAACAACAATCAATAAATTTTAATCACTTCATGATTTCAATTTAGCGAACATCAAAATATTTTAGTATTTCGTGAGTGGTTTGAACACTCATCTTTGATTTTTAGTCAAATTAAAATCCAAAATAACGCCCAAATTTGAACGGTCTTAGAATTCAACCAAACTAGTTATGTGTTGTCTAGAATTTCGATACGATCCCAACGGAAGAAAATCCGCGCGTCAATCGAAGCTCATATGAAAAGGTTATGCTAGTTAGAAGGTTGAAATTTAAATTTAAATTAAAAATAAAAGAGGGTTAAAATTGGAATTTTTTTACCTCTCTCGAACACTAATCGTCTTCGAACAGACCACATCGAGCACAGCCGCCACCGATCACATGCCCGCCGCGCCCCACCCCGACCACATATTGACCATCGAAGACCGCCGCTGCCTTGCTCCAGTCCAGACGCCTCCAACCAAGGCCCCCACGACCACCGCGACGCTACCAGCGACCCACGACCGTGACCAAACGTGCCACCTTCTCACATCGATTCTAGTGAACCTAGGCACTTCTAGACCAAACCAACCGTATGGATCGCTCCTACTCGTCTTCCCCTACGCTGCAGCAACTTCCGATCGTCGAATGGTTGACGATCCGTCGTTGATTTGCAAACCCTACAACGGATGGCCGAAACTTCTTCGCTGAATTCTCGCCAAACAGAGACTCCAATCCAAAAATGAGTTGCAGAGAGAGATTACGTTTGTCAAGAGCTTTCCAATGATATATAATTTGATATAGTTTGGAGAGATTAAATTTCAGATTTGATTTGGAATTGGGAATTAGGGTTTTCTGCCATTGGGAAGGAAGAGGAGATAGAAATTTATTCGTACAGAAATAAGAATAGAAGCTGCTAGGGTTTTAGGAAAAATCTATTTATATAGACAGAGATGGATAAGAATGGATGGAACAGATCGAATTGGGTCGAAATGATAACAAAGACCCGAAAAGCCCGTTTCATTCTCAAAACGAAAGTAAGTCATCCCATATATCAAAATATAGGTTTTCGATATTTTTAAACTCAATGGAACTAATTTCAAACCTTAATTCCATTGTATACAGAAGTTAACTTTCAAAAAATCAAATTATATTCTTAAATTCTTTTAATTGATTTCTACGGGTTTCGAGTCCACACGATCAAATGATAAGTCTGATCGCTACAATGGAATTAAATAAATCCAAGGCAGTACCTAAAAAGGCTAATTTTACACGTTAATTAAATAAATTATTATTTTAAAATCAATTTAATCACTTTTAAATTACTAATTTAATTGTTAGCCATTCATCATTCTTGATTACACAGAAATTAATAATCTTTTGAAATTCAATTTTCCATGTTAATTCCAAGGTTTAAATATTACACTAATTTCAGCGTTCAATTACAACTGTAATAAAATCCCAGTTAAATATTTAAATTCCAATAAATTATTTTATTTTGATTTTCACTCTTATTATTAAAATCAACCAATACCTTATGAATTTATTTAACATAAGTTTCCACTTTATTATACTCATTTTCAACAGTTAACGTCTTTTACCATATTAACTGCAATATTTCCATTACATTAATTTCACATTGATTTCCAAATAAATTTCAAAACAGATTAAATAACAAGATGATAATTAATCAATTGTTACAACTTATTAATTCAAACCTATTAATTTATTGGTTATAGACAAGGATTATAAATTACTTACCAATATCAGATTTCATATTCTATATTAGAACCAATTGGATTAAATAACATATAATTTCTCTATTAATACAATATTGATTTTTAATCCTTATTTACTTTCATTATTATCATTAATTGAAATTGCACTAAACAGTTGCCAATTTCATTCAATCCATCTTATTAAATCATATTTTAATGATTTTTCATTAATAAATCATAAATTTTAATTTCTCACAATATTAAATTCCAAAATTCTTATTAAATTTAATATTTTTAATTATCAAAAATACGACACCAGTGGTATGTGGGCATGTGTAAATTATGTCTGCATGCTTTATAGGTGGTGGAATGTCTCCTTGAGGCTCATTCTCCAAGATGTTAGGACTGTTAGCAGACGGATTCGCATTAAAATTTGGGCATGAGAACTTTTGGTCCCTTTTAATGAATTATTTTAATGCACATCTCCTTATCATTCCTTGAATTATTTTTGCCAAGGCATGACAACTATCGATCTTATATCCTGTAACAACCCGCATATTTTACGATGGTATATTTAAATGTTTTATTTAAATGTAGCATCGTTAGTCGGATTTTAGTCCGAAAAAGTCACTATTCGTAAAGGAACGGTCGAAATAGTGAAAAGTCTTTGTGGATCGAGTTACGGAGGTGTCTATTTGAAAAAAATAAGTAAAAACTGTCTTACAAGGATTCAGACGTCTGAAATGAAGCATTCAGACGTCTGAAATTGTTTGAGTCAAACCAGAAAGGAAATAGGCTAAAATTGCCATTTTCAGACGTTTGAAATGGACGATTCAAACGTCTGAATATTGTTCTAGACAACTTCTGTTTTTCCAGATTCAGACGTCTGAATCGTTCATTTCAGACGTCTGAATGAAGTTAGAAAACTCATATTTTTCCAGATTCAGACGTCTGGTTTGGAAATTTCAGACGTCTGAATAAAGAATGAAGTTGAGAATCAACAATTTGGACTCGAGACCACTTCCATTGAGTTCAAAATGGGGTTTACAACTTTTTTGAGTATAAGCATCGATATGTTTGGAGTTGAGTAGAATTTGGCTATTTTCTAATTGGGCTTTGGGTTTGGGTTTCAGCCCGCTAAACCAACTTATTAACCTAACTCTTTAACTCTTCATCCATTCACTCATTTCATTTCCTAACACTCTAGATCAACTGAAAATGGGGGAAGAGAATGGAAAATAGAAATTCCAAGCCCTAGATTCAATTGAAAACTCAAATTCTTGCTCCAAAATCAAAGAGAAGCTTAGGTAAGCCTTCTTTTCATCTTCTCCATCTCAATCCCTCTTCAAATTCTCAGAAATTCCTAATATCTTAACTTAGGGAAAACTTCATCTTTGATTATAGATTGAAGTTCTTGGGGTATTGTTGAAGAGAGATTAACCTATTGCTTGTTCTAGAGCTTATCATTTGTGTTTGGGTTTAAAAGGTGAGTTTTTGAATTCACATCTATGTCTATATCTTTGATAGTGTTAGGTAGCAATTCCTAACATATATTCCGTGTCCATTTGTTTTTGAATTGAATTGGTTTGATGAATATTCCAATTTTTGGCGTTTGAAGTCCAAATCTATGAAAAATCCTTATATGGTTGTTTGGGCATGTTGGTCGGAGTGTATTGGTGAGTCTTTAAGGTTGGGTAGTCGTTTGGCGTAAACCCCTAGCCATCATCACTCATCCGATTGCTTCCGATATGATTTGGCCATCATTGGCCTAGGCAAAGTATTGCCTGAGCTCCAGTTTCAGACATCTGAAATATACAATTCAGACGTCTGAATCTGCTTGTCACAGCTCAACTTGCCTACTTTGTGTGGGATTCCAATTTTTGATCGATTCTTCTTTCTCCAATTAGTTGTTTCACTTTAGTTGACTTTGATGATTCATTTTAGATTTAGTACATGGGTTTTTATAAAATGACCTTTTTAAATTGTATTAAAAGCTCGTTTCTCCAAAGTATAATTTCTATATAAAACGCACACAATTTTGCACTTCAAGCGAAGAGGGAGGAGAATTAAATGATTAAATAAACCGCGTGCTATGAACACGTGGGTTTATCTTTTCAGTTAATTCCTAATCTATTCGTTTGATCGTTTTGACCTTTGGGTCTGGTTTACCGATGAGATGAGGTGAACTTTGTACTGCTTTGAGTGTGAAATTGACTAACGGTTAGTAAACCGTTTAGTGCGAACGTGTGGTATGGGACTCACGTTAACATTTTTCGGGTTCCTTTCTGAGAGTTGCGACACATTCTGCCAGTTAGTGGTATCCAGTACTGGGTCTTCGGACCTTCGCCACTACGGTTCGTTGCCTTCGGGCGTGTGGATCCTTGTTATACAGTACTGAGCTCGAGCATCTTTTGTTTCTTTGACAATTATATTTCCCTTGTGTATCGCCTTTCGGTGTAGGTTCTTTGAACCACACGATATATAGCGATTACCTTGTGGAAACTTGTGTTACCTTTATTGGTATTTGTTATTTGCCTTTTGGCTTGTTTTGGGATATGATATCCTTTGTTTCTTTGAGTTGCCTATGATATGAGGCTTGTTATGATTCGTCTTTTGTTAGATGATCTAGTTATCTCTTTTGGAGATATTTGTGGTATTTTATGACTATGTATGTTCATTATCATTTAGTTTATCTAACTGATTTGTTTAGCTAGACTGACCCGTGTATTTTATACTCGGGTCAGACCGAGATGTTTCAGGTTAGGTACTTTGGACTTAGCCTATTTTGCTTCCGCATGGACTATTCCACTGGCTCCTTTTTGTTATAGCTTTTTGTGTAGTCCTTTTTTTGGCTGTAACTCTGATATGTATTCTTTTGATTCGCCTGTATATTGTGGTTTGCTTTACCACTTGACATGTATCATTTTGTATACTCTGTACATGTGTAAATGTATGTGATGATCTACCGTTCTGTGATGTGTATTACATTTGAGTTGTTATATTTTATTCTGATAGTTCCTTCAGCCACCTATGGCTTTGTATTAAGTATTTATTGGATATGTCGATCCATTAAAGTAAGAAGTGGCAATTGTCGGCGTATTCAGTAGATAATTAAGACAAGGTTATAGATGGTCGCTCCTATCCAGCCCTATTCTCCGTATTAACAGACGGTGTTACCTAGTAATACTCTTTGCTAATGTGGGTCTCGGAGTGGGGCGTCACAGCTTCGTATCAGAGCTGAGTTCAGAACAAAATATGATAAACATAGAACAGAGACACATATTACGGTACATCAAAGGGTAGTACGAATGTTACCAATCTTTGAATCATTGTGCCTTATTTCTTTCCGTGCCTTCGGGGTAGATAGAATTTTGGGAATACGCCTAGGAATGCATTTTATTCCGTAGTATTCCATATTTGAATTAATGATATCTACCTTGTGAATAATCTTTATCTTATCTTATCTTTCAACTAATGGCCGGAAGAGGCAGAGGACGACGCTCGGATGCTGGGCAATCCAGCGGCTCGCATCCGGACGGCGTTTATATGTCTGCTGATCAGTTTTTGGAGTTATTTAGGAGCACTCAGCCTCCAGCTCCTATTCGTGCATCTCCTCCACGCAAGTCTGCCTTTGCATGCCTGTGCAGTGATTTTTCTCATCTTGGGGGAAAGCCATTCAAAGGCTCCGGGTCTGTTCTTGAGGTCCAAGCTTGGATTCGCACATGCGAACGTATCTTTTCTCGTATGGATCTTTCTGACCACGATCGAGTTCTTGTAACTTCTAGCTTATTGCAAGAGCGTGTCCTTGATTGGTACGAGCTTCTTATAGCCGAACTTGATGAGTCTGTTCTTTCTTGGACTCAGTTCCGGGAGCGATTCGAACTCAAATTCGTTCCTGAATCTGAGAAAGTTTTATTAGCCCGTCGCTTCCTTGAGTTGAAGCAAGGGGAGTCCTCTATTTCTGAATATGTTGAATCATTCGAGGCCTTATCTAAGTATGATCTTGAATTCATTAGCACTTCTTATAAGAAGAATACGAAGTTTGTCTCTGGTCTTAAGAAATATCTTAAGAAGTCTTTAATGCTCCAGCTTAAGCTTTCTTTTGAGGAGTTAGTTGATTTGGCACTTCATCTCGAGGCCATCGAGAAGGAGTGTGATAGTGGTGATGATGTTGAGGTTCGCAAGAACCCCAATAAGAAGAAGTTTCCATTTCATAAGCAGGGATTTCTCCCTTCCAAGAAGAAAAAGCCTATTGAATCTGGTTCTAACTCTCAAACTGCTGGAACACCTTCCATTCGGAAGTGTTTCAATTGTGGTGCTCCTGATCATATGATTCGAGCTTGTCCTAAGCTCTCTTCTGCCATTATTGCAAGAAGGAAGGTCACCGTGTTTCCACCTGCCATACTGCTCCTGCTAGTGCCAAGTCTGGCAAGCTTTATGTTGCTAAGGCTTCTGGAGGTTCTTCTCAGCCCAGAGGTATATCTCCATCTATTTTGGAAGGTTCTATTTTATTTCATGACCGTAGTATTCGAGTTCTTTTCGATACGGGTGCTTCGCATTCTTTCGTACAGAAAAAGCTCGTCGATGATTTGTCTTTGGATGTTTCTTGTATGGTTACTTCGTTGAGGATTGCGAATTCTATTGGGGGATCCACAACCCTTAGCATGCTTTGTGATGATGTTGAGATTATTTTATGTGGCTTTTCTTTTCGTGTGAATCTGCACGTTATTTCTTATTTGGGATTTGATATGATTTTGGATATGGACTGGCTAGTGAAATACGATGCCAGGATTGTTCTGAAAGAATTTTATATCTTCGACACCCAGATTCGTCTACTCAGCTATCACTTGTTCTTCGGAATGTGGATAATTCCGAAATGGCTTTATATTCTCTTGACTCACGAGATGATGATGATATATCTCGTATTCCTATTGTTTGTGACTTCTCTGATGTTTTTGAGCCGGTTTCGGGTATGCCACCCAAACGGGCGATCGAGTTCCGCATTGATCTCATTCCAGGCGTGCAGCCAGTTGGCCGTCCTCCCACGAGGATGTCTACAAAAGGAAATGAGGAACTCAAGAAACAGCTTTTAGAGCTTGAGTCCAAGCAGTTGATTCAGTCTAGTTTTTCACCATGGGGTACCGCGGTCGTCCTCGTGAAGAAGTCCGATGGAACTCTTAGGCTCTGCATCGACTATCGCAAGCTTAACGAGTTGACCATCAAGAATAGGTATCCTTTGCCGAGGATCGATGATATGTTCGATCTATTGAGTGGCGCTAAGGTCTTCTCTCAGCTCGACCTTGCCACTGGTTTTCATTAGCTTCGAGTCGCGGAAGATAGCATACCTTTTACAACTTTCTGCACTCGATATGGTTCATTCGAGTGGCTCGTTATGCCGTTCGGTTTGATGAACGCCCCGGTTTTCTTTGTTGATCTTATGAATCGAGTATTCTGGGAACATCTCGATAAGTTCGTCCTTGTGTTCATTGACGACATTCTTGTTTATTCTAAGTCTGAAGCCGAGCATGCTAATCACTTGAGAATTGTCTTGAGTACTCTTCGTCACCATCAGCTCAAAGCCAAATTCTCCAAGTGCCATTTTTGGGAGAATAAGGTTAAGTTCTCAGGCCATGTTGTATCTTCCGACGGCATTTCTGTCGATCCCTCAAAGATCGAAGCTATCCAGAATTGGAAGAGGCCTGAGAATGTTCATGAGATCTGTAGTTTCCTTGGATTGGCAGGTTATTACCGTCGGTTCATTAAGGATTTTTCCCGTGTTGTGCTTCCTCTCACCAGCCTTACTCGGAAAGGCATTCGTTATATTTGGTCCGAAAAGTGTGAAGCTTCCTTTCAGACATTGAAGGAACTTCTCACTAATGCTCCTATTCTTGTGGTTCCCGAGAGGAATCATGATCTTGTTGTCTACACCGATGCTTGTGGTAGTGGTCTCAGTCTCATGCTTATGCAGAAGGATCGAGTAGTTGCTTATGCTTCTACGCAACTACATCCGAATGAAGATCGCTATGCCACTCATGATCTTGAGTTAGCCGCCATTGTCTTTGCCTTGAAGATTTGGCGACACTATTTATTAGGCGAGCGCTTCATTCTCTATATTGATCATAAATCCTTGAAGTATTTGTTCACTTAGAAGGAACTCAATATGAGGCAACAGCATTGGCTCGAGTTTCTTGCCTCCTACGACTTTGATATCCAGTATACCCCTGGTAAGGGTAATCGTGTTGCTGATGCGCTTAGTCATAGACATACGGCTGTCGTTTCTATGATGCTTGCCGAATGGGATATTCTTGAGACTCTATCTTTTTGTGATATTCGTGATCGAGCTCCATCTTCTGATTCTCCGATAGTATTATTTAGTTTGGAAGCTCGACCTTCTCTATTTGATCATATTGCCAAAGCTCAGCGGCGTGATCCTGATCTTGTGCATCTTATTCAGCTTTGTGAGACTGAATCCCGTGATGAGGCGTTGCGGGATTTCAGCATTGATCTTCATGGGTGTCTTTGCAAGAAGAACCATCTTGTTGTGCCTTCTGATTCTGCACTTAGGCATGACATTCTTGATGACTGTGATCGTTCTAAGTATACCATTCATCCTGGCAGTAGTAAGATGTATGCCGATATGCATCGCCTTTATTATTGGGAAGGCATGAAGTGCGATGTAGCGAGTTATGTGAGTAATTGCATGACTTGTCAACGTATTAAAGCCAAACATTAGCGCCCTTCTGGTCTCCTTCAGCCTCTAGAGATTCGATTGTGGAAATGGGATCAGATTTCGATGGATTTCATTGATGGCCTACCTCGTACGAGATCGGGCCATTCTAGCATTTGGGTTATTGTGGATTGCCTCACCAAATCAGCTCATTTTATTCCTATTAAAACTAATAGGACTGCTTCTCTTTTGGCTAAGTTATATATCAAGGAAATCGTGAGACTTCACGGTGTTCCTAGTTCGATTGTGAGTGGTCGTGATCCTTTATTTACCAATCATTTCTGGCAGAGTCTTCAGCAAGCTTTGGGAACAAAGCTTAATTTCAGCACAGCTTATCATCCACAGTCTGATGGACAGACTGAACGGGTGAATCGTATCTTAGAGGATCTTCACCGTATTTGTATTCTTGATTTCGGAGGTATTTGGGAGGATCATATACCCCTTGTAGAGTTCTCCTACAACAATAGTTTTCAGTCCAGTATCGGTATGGCTCCTTTCGAAGCCTTATACGGAAGGCCATGTCGATCACCTTCTTGTTGGTTGGAATCTGGGGAGAAGCTTATTCTTGGCCTAGATTTTGTTCACGATTCTTCTAAAAAGATTGATCTTATTCGTCAGAGAATGAAAGAGGCACAGAGCCGCCAGAAATCCTATGCTTATAACCGTATGAAGCCTCTCGAGTTCTCGATTGATGATCTTGTCTTTATTCGTGTTTCTCCTTTGAAAGGGGTTATGCACTTCAGTATGACAGGGAAATTGGCTCCTCGCTTTGTAGGACCATTTCCTATTCTGAACATATTGGCCCTGTGGCTTATAGAGTTTCACTTCCAGCTCATCTATCCGGTGTTCACAACGTATTTCACGTCTCTCAGCTTCGGAAGTGTCTTCGAGAATCAGATTCTGTTATCGACTCTCTTGATTTGCAAGGGCTTGAGATCTCACTAGACTTATCTATTGTACAACAGCCTATTCGCATACTTGCCTCGGAGGTGAGACACCTTCGAAACAAGGACGTGCCGCTCATTAAAGTTCAATGGTCCGCTAACCCCAATGACTGTACTTGGGAAACCAGAGAGTTTATCGAGCGATGCTATCCGGGTTTTCTAGCTTTGCTTAGCAATGGTGAGAATATCTTTTTTATCTCAAGTTTATTTTCTTTTCTTTTTGGGGTGATGTAAGTATGTAGTTGTTGCAAATTCTTCTCTAGGAATTGCGTGGACGCAATTTTGTTAAGGAGGAGAGATTTGTAACAACCCGCATATTTTACGATGGTACATTTTAATGTTTTATTTAAATATAGCATCGTTAGTCGGATTTTAGTCCGAAAAAGTCACTATTCGTAAAGGAACAGTCGAAATAGTGAAAAGTCTTTGTGGATCGAGTTACGGAGGTGTCTATTTGAAAAAAATAAGTAAAAACTGTCTTACAGGGATTCAGACGTATGAAATGAAGCATTCTGATGTCTGAAATTGTTCGAGTCAAACCAGAAAGGAAATAGGCTAAAATTGCCATTTTCAGACGTCTGAAATGGACAATTCAGACGTCTAAATATTGTTCTAGACAACTTCTGTTTTTCCAGATTCAGACGTCTGAATCGTTCATTTCAGACGTCTGAATGAAGTTAAAAAACTCATATTTTTCCAGATTCAGACGTCTGGTTTGGAAATTTCAGACGTCTGAATAAAGAATGAAGTTGAGAATTAACAATTTGGACTCGAGACCACTTCCATTGAGTTCAAAATGGGGTTTACGACTTTTTTGAGTATAAGCATCGATATGTTTGGAGTTGAGTAGAATTTGGCTATTTTCTAATTGGGCTTTGGGTTTCAGCCCGCTAAACCAACTTATTAACCTAACTCTTTAACTCTTCATCCATTCACTCATTTCATTTCCTAACACTCTAGCTCAACTGAAAATAGGGGAAGAGAATGGGAAATAGAAATTCCAAGCCCTAGATTCAATTGAAAACTCAAATTCTTGCTCCAAAATCAAAGAGAAGCTTAGGTAAGCCTTCTTTTCATCTTCTCCATCTCAATCCCTCTTCAAATTTTAAGAAATTCCTAGTATCTTAACTTAGGGAAAACTTCATCTTTGATTATAGATTGAATTTCTTGGGGTATTGTTGAAGAGAGATTAACCTATTGCTTGTTCTAGAGCTTATCATTTGTGTTTGGCTTTAAAAGGTGAGTTTTTGAATTCACATGTATGTATATATCTTTGATAGTGTTAGGTAGCAATTCCTAACATATATTCCGTGTCCATTTGTTTTTGAATTGAATTGGTTTGATGAATATTCCAATTTTTGGCGTTTGAAGTCCAAATCTATGAAAAATCCTTATATGGTTGTTTGGGCATGTTGGTCAGAGTGTATTGGTGAGTCTTTAAGGTTGGGTAGTCGTTTGGCGTAAACCCCTAGCCATCATCACTCATCTGATTGCTTCCGATATGATTTGGCCATCATTGGCCTAGGCAAAGTATTGCCTGAGCTCCAGTTTCAGACGTCTGAAATATACAATTCAGGCGTCTGAATCTGCTTGTCACAGCTCAACTTGCCTACTTTGTGTGGGATTCCAATTTTTGATCGATTCTTCTTTCTCCAATTAGTTGTTTCACTTTAGTTGACTTTAATGATTCATTTTAGATTTAGTACATGGGTTTTTATAAAATGACCTTTTTAAATTGTATTAAAAGCTCGTTTCTCCAAAGTATAATTTTTATATAAAACGCACACAATTTTTCACTTCGAGCGAAGAGGGAGGAGAATTAAATGATTAAATAAATAGCGTGTTATGAACACATGGGTTTATCTTTTCTGTTAATTCCTAATCTATTCGTTTGACCGTTTTGACATTTGGGTCTGGTTTACCGATGAGATGAGGTGAACTTTGTACTGCTAATTGACTAATGGTTAGTAAACTGTTTAGTGCGAACGTGTGGTATGGGACTCACGTTAACATTTTTCGGGTTCCTTTCTGAGAGTTGCGACACATTCTGCCAGTTAGTGGAGTCCAGTACTGGGTCTCCGGACCTTCGCCACTACGGTTCGTTGCCTTCGGGCATTGCCTTCGAGCGTTGCCTTCGGGCGTTGCCTTCGGGCGTGTGGATCCTTGTTATACAGTACTGAGCTCGAGCATTTTTGTTTCTTTGACCATTATATTTCCCTAGTGTATCGCCTTTCGGTGTAGGTTCTTTGAACCACACGATATATAGCGATTACCTTGTGGAAACTTGTGTTACCTTTATTGGTATTTGTTATTTGCCTTTTGGCTTGTTTTGGGATATGATATCCTTTGTTTCTTTGAGTTGCCTATGATATGAGGCTTGTTATGATTCGTCTTTTGTTAGATGATCTGGTTATCTCTTTTGGAGATATTTGTGGTACTTTATGACTATGCATGTTCATTATCATTTAGTTTATCTAACTGATTTATTTAACTAGACTGACCCATGTATTTTATACTCGGGTCAGACCGAGATGTTTCAGGTTAGGTACTTTGGACTTAGCCTATTTTGCTTCCATATGGACTATTCCGCTAGCTCCTTTTTGTTATAGCTTTTTGTGTAGTCCGTTTTTTGGCTGTAACTCTGATATGTATTCTTTTGACTCGCCTGTATATTGTGGTTTGCTTTACCACTTGACATGTATCATTTTGTATACTCTGTACATGTGTAAATGTATGTGATGATCTACTGTTCTGTGATGTGTATTACATTTGAGTTGTTATATTTTATTCTGATAGATCCTTCAGCCACCTATGGCTTTGTATTAAGTATTTAATGGATATGTCGATCCATTTAAGTAAGAAGTGGCAATTGTCGGCGTATTCAATAGATAATTAAGACAAGGTTATAGATGGTCGCTCCTATCCAGCTCTATTCTCCGTATTAGCAGACGGTGTTACCTAGTAATACTCTTTGCTAATGTGGGTCTCGGAGTGGGGCGTCACATATCCATTAGCTTTATGATAAAAGTAGCAATTGCCCCCCACATTTTGCTTGGGATTAGTTCGGGCCTTGAGTAGAGTGGATTAATTCAATTGATTCTTAGTAACAGTACATGTATATGAGATGGGCTAATTCAAAGATACAAAATTAGCCTTATGTACCTTGTTCCATCTTCCTTTCTTGCTTGGTGTTGAAAAGCCAACTCTATCACCTTCCCTTTTGCTATAAATTCCTTTTCTCATGAAAAATTTCATCAAGACAAATGAGTTTATTAGCTTGGAAATGGAAATCCTGTAAACCTCTACATTTGTGAATATACAACTCCTTCCACAATGCAGTTTTTTCAATCAATCCTGACTTAATGGCTAGGAGTTTCTCCCTATCACTCACATTTTTTGTTTACTTTAACATTGAACCTTCTTAGATAATCCCTTAACAACTATCCTAGAAGTTGTTTGATATTTAATAGTATACTTGAGTCTACAGTGGGGTTTTTGATGTACAAAAGTGAGCAGAAAATTCGTATGCAAATTGACTCCATGAGTAGATAATCTTTTCGTGATATAACTGATATCATTTGCATGCAGCTCCAAGAAAAGTTGTTGGGAATAGCCTAAACCTCATAGCTCATCATAAATATCCATCTGGTTTCAAAAGCTAAAAAGTTAGTCGTCCGAATATGTAGATTTGTCATACCACATAGATGGAATTTTAATATGTGAAGGAAGTGGGACCTCTATTATTTCTTCCTTAAATGGAGCTCCCCTTACATTATTATATACTTTTGGTTCCAAGATATTTTTCCTTTCAAATGAATCTTATTCTTGGAAATCTTATGTGCCAGTCTGTTAAGTACATTTCATCGTCTTCATAGTCCCTTCTGCTTGGTTTATACTCTGTTTTAGAAATGGAGCATGCAGATGTGCTTTTAGAAATTTACTTTAAGAAATGGGTTCCTTGAATACTTTCTGAACCGATGGATCGTTTATCACAATGCCTCTTCCCGCATTACAATGAAGCGTTGATGGACTTCTTGTTGGTTTATCAACGCTTTCTATCCCATTTTCCTTTCGATGTGAGAATGTCCTTTCCAACATCCTTTTTCCCTAGGAGAGTTATGTTGCTATTCTTTAGAGGGAATTTTACTTCGTAATTCGCATCTTTGAAGATTTTTGTGATATAATAATCTTGATTAACTCGTGCATTATACAAGTTTCTTTTGCATCTTCTTAAAGGCCATGCTTTTATTTTCTACCACAATAGGTAAAGAAGCTTAACTAACTACAATTTTATCAACAATTTGGGGTCACATTCTCTTCCAAATTGTGTTGTGGACCACCTCTTACTCTTGAACATTCGTCTTCTTCGGTCTTATCATTTAACTTGAGTTGAAATGTGTAACGATCTGTCTTTCTTACTCTGAAAGACGAGCCATTAAGGGCAAAAGAGAAAGAAAGATAAGAAGAGAAGAAAACTAAACAAAACGGAATCTCACAATGCAACTGAATAATGTATATTACTCAACATAATATATTACAAAGTCATTTCAAAAATATTACATCAGAGTCATACTACTACAAATTTACCATAGGACAGTTATAACAGCCTGTCCCTAACTAACAGATACAACATACATATTATACAGCGGAAAACAAGGTAATAACTAGCTATAGATGAAGCTACATGCTCTAAGCTCCTCCAAAATGAATCTGTGGAAAAACCTAAACTACTTGGTTGCCCATTCAAATTTAAGCACCTAAGGGTTTACAAAATGAAAATAAACTCCGGGTTAGACATGGTCGGGTGTGAGTAAAGCATGTATTTTAACTTTATAAAAACTCTAAATCAAAGCATCTCGTATACAACCACGCCGCATATGAACACGGATGGGTTTTTACCTTATGATAACAAACAAAATTTCTATAGAAAATCCATTGATATTATAATAATGTCTATGGGTCAAAGTAAAATATGAATATATCTAAATACTTGCATCTCACATTTCAACATAGTTGGGCACAACTAAATCCAAACAGCGCTTATTGGAGACTGGATTCACACAATGACTCGGCTACAAGTGTACCGCCCATCACGGTGCATCTCTAGATAAAATAACACCGAGGTCGAACTTATCGACCCCTGCCAACACAGAGCCGGCCTACCCCATACTGGATAGTACCGAATATGATCAGCCCTTGGTTAATGGACCCCGAAGCATACAAATGAGAGAAAATATCGACTCTGGACGGAGATGATCATACCCTAATAGGATCAACCCGCCTAACCCTACTGCATATCCTCCATTTTAGTCATTCCCGATTAATGAGGCTTAAGGCTACGTTTTACCTTTCATATAGCACTTTCTACTTAGAATGCTAACACTGCCCTCCAGACAACAATGCAATGCCAGTATTCATCCATACAAGTTGTCCAGGAGACGGACAAACTGAAGGCACTACTTCTACTACATCCATTTTGGAATTGCCCTTAGGATTAGTAGCAAAAGGCCCTTGCACTACAAAGAGCTCCATCTTCAATTCCATCATCTTCAAGATGTCTTCACTTCGAAACGCTTGAGTTGGATCAAAGTGGTTTTCGGATAACATATCCGATCCCGATCTCTTCAAAACAACATTCGATAGCTACCAGTAAACTAAACCCCGGTTCTTTAGGACATAAACAGTCGAAGATAAGAGCGGAGATCGCCTCCTAACCGTTAGTGGATGGATTTCCTTATCATTTATCCTAGGAGAAGGAAACGAGATTTATACGCATAGTACAACATCATCGGAAATGACTGGGTCATATAACTCACCTATTTCTCCTAGATATTTCCAAAGTAACATTTGGGTCCATATTTGATAGTCGGTTATTTAACTATCCAGTAAACAATAAACAACCAATTCAATTTGAGATTTATTTATCCATAGAAACCACTAAGCCTCAAAACAAATCTTTATTCAATAAATCTCTTTCAAAAACGTTTGTCTAAAAAATTCATATACCTATCTCTCTAACATAAGTATATACAAAAAATATTTCTGAATAACTTCTTACTACCAAATCATGTTAAAAAGGATTATTCAAATATTGTTTAAATTGGAGGCAAGGACAACCCTCAACACTATCCCATTGGTGTTAAACGTGGAACAGATGTTCCATACTACCATTTTAAAAAGGTCAGTTTAGAGACACCCAGATCTCAAATTCTTCAATACTTATTTCGATAAATCCTTTTTAATCAAATCTATTTCATTCATGAAATCTCTTTTGCTTGAAATCCAAATCCATTTCTAAATGCTTTCCAAACTTCTAAAATAATTTATAAATTCCTTTTATAAATATTCAAAATCATTTATATAAATTGCTTTTATAAATATCCAAACTTTTTATACAAATTTCTTATAAATATCCAAATCTTTTTATAACCTCCCTTTATGAATATCAAACTCATTTTCTTCAAATTCTTTTATAAATACCCCAAATTCATTTATAAATCTTCTTTATAAACCTTTCCTATTTAACAACTCATAAATAACCTTAAATCAATTTGGCTTCCTTTAATAAGAAAATCCATTTTATAAATCTTCCTTATTTATGAAATCTACTTTGCTTAATAACTCAAATCCATTTACCCAAACACCTTATAAATTTCCAAATTCCTTTATAAAACTCTTTATAAAACCTTCTTTTTATAACATGGAAAACCATTCCCATTAATTAAAAACATCTTTAGTAAAAACATTTGTCAAATCGTTCTTTAAATATCTTGTTCAAAATTTGAAACCATTTCAAAAAGAAAATGAAATATTTACCCTTACAAAATCAAATGGAGGGTTAATGACCACAATGGTGCTTTTAATTTGATTTTACTTATCCAGTCTAACATGGCATCACATAACAACAAGTATATAAGGGATCAACACATAACGATCAATCAACTTAAGTAAATGTCCAAGTTAATTGTAAATGGTGTTTTGTTATGCAAATAAATGTCATTTAGTTTTCCTTATCATATAGGGTTACCTAAGAGTAAGAGACATAGAAATCCCTTGATTTAAAACAAATTTGAAAACAAAACTAATTATTTAAACTCAAAGCGGTTTTAAAACAAATTAAAAACCCTTGTAAATGAGAATCAAATCCTTGTTTAATTAGTAATTAAACCATAATTAAACCTTGTTAAAACATAATTAACTTTAATTAAAGATTAATTTTCATAAAACCCTTTTTAAAATAATAATTAATTAATAATTATCTTAAATAAATAATTAAATAATAAATAATTAATCCTTAATTAATAATTAAATAATAGTTAACTTTAATTAAGTAACAAATCATGATTAGCTTAATTGATTAACATTTAGGTTTAAAAACCATCATTAACAAATAGTTAAGTACTAATTACCTTTATTAATTAGTTAATCAATTAAATAATCATTAAATATTTAAATAATTAAATAATTGTTCTCTAATTACTAAATTAAAGTTATAAAACATTTCTAAAAGATTTCTAAGTGAAAACAAGTTTAGATTAGAAACGTAGTTAGATTTTCCGAACTGCATGCATAGCGACTATCACTATACGGAACCGTCATTTTGAGACCTTGAAATTTGGATTTTATAACTTTTAAAACTTCCCTTTTGAACTCCTATAACCTATAGAATATAAAAATAAACTTTTGAAAACCAAATCAAAGTTTTAAACTTGAAACCTTTTCACTTTGAAACAAAAAATCAAACTTTCGACAAAAAATGGATTTCTACGTCATTTTTGGTTAGTGAATCGCTACGTTTGTGTCATGAACCCACATACACTAAATATAACATTCCAACATAATATCACACCATAACATTATAGCTCCATCATAAACAAAATGTTACTTCACAATACTAACTTTTCCAATATTCAAGTTATAATTTTTATCACCTACTCAAACTTCAGCATAAGCAATCAACTCCAAATCAACATATATGCATGCTTACACAACATATAACATTACTACATACTTAAGCAACATTTTAGCTCATTAGTTTTAAAATTTTAAAAAAGTTAGTAACTTGAGTTTTAAAAACACGAACTTTACTCGCCGAACTTAACAACTTCAAACCAAACTTCAACTAGAGCTCGAATACAACCTAGAACCTTGCAAAAATGGACTCGTTGAGTAGCTAAGCACCAAGATTGGGCTTGGTCATAGATGAGTTTGGGCTCGACCATGGTGGTTCTGAAGTGATGAGTGGTTGTTTTGTGAAGAGAAGAGTTTAGGGATTGAAACGGAGTGATTTATGCTATGTTTTGAAATGTTTTTTACTAACTTTTTCTCGTAGGAATTTAGTGAGGAGGCTATGAGAGTATGGAGGAGCTTAAGAAGATGATGTGAAGAAATGCAAAATGGAAGTTGCAAATGGAAAAACATGAAATGGAAGGGGTATTTATAGGCTTGGAAAATTATTTAAATATGTAAAGCGATCTTAATAAAATAACACACACATGCATGCACTCCATACCTCCCTCTCCCTCTTGTACACGTTACCCTCCCCCCTCCATGCCTTGAATCATGCTAGAGCTTCCATCTGTATGTATTAAAGATATGGAGATGATTTGTATATATATACTTGTGTTTATATGTGTATATATCTCTTTTATAACATAATTTGTCACATCTAAGCTTAGGTATAAATATATATAATATAATATACATAAGTAAGCTTGATTAATACTAATCCTAATATTTATAAATGTGTGCATGTCACACCAAGTGTGCACAGCATTCCCGATGACTTTTGGGTGTTGAAAAATTGAAATTTTGGAAAACGTTTTTCGACCATATTTTCAATTTTTCTATGAACTATTTATATTGGTAAACAAATTTTGAAAACTATTTTATCATCATTATTAAAATAGGTTTATTTACTAATAAAAATCCATTTATTGATTATATAAAACATATTTAAATAGCCTATTTCAAAGTGGCAAAATCATGGGTTGTTACAAAACTATTTTACCATCATTTGTTATTATTTAAAAGAGTTATATTACAATTATAAAACCTATTATTTTAATATTTAAAATTTACTAAATATTCGCAAATTAGGGTAGTGAAATTCTGAGTCGTTACACTCTTCCCCCCTTAAAAGAATTTCATCCCCGAAATTGTACCACGACCCTATTTCCCAGGAACACTTAAACTATTCATCAGTCCGTGTGATGTACATAGATCATTCCTATGTAAATCTTATTTGATCTTTCACTCGAACACATAACTTCACCTCCAAACTAGTATCGCTCACCCGACTTCCTAGTGCGGACTTTGATTAGGCATCTTAATTAGAAATCTATGTTCTTCTTGCATAGCCATAAACTATAATAGACAACTTCTGGTTCCACATAAGAACCCTCAACAACGCTCGCCGTTAAAAATCGAGTGATAAATCCTTACTCAGAATGGTGTAAAACACCTCCAGTCATATACTCGAATCTAGGATCGAGAACTATGTGAAAAGGAGAAATGAACTTCATACAACCTACGTGTTGATCTAACGATTCTTACTATATAACTACTTTCTACCCTTCCACCATGCTTCATAATGATCAATTTTTTTCTAATTTATTAACTTATATAATACTCTTCTACATCCTAAGAGTATATATAGACATCTGATTTTTTATTCTATTTGATTTTAACTATTAGATATAGGTCAAAAATAATTTGGGTCTTGAAATTAAGTCGACCAAATCAACCTCTTTACCCTAATTAGTCTGGTAAGTATCTAAGAAGAGTAGGATGCTGGTATCCAAACTCCATCCTAGATTCTACTTTTTCTTAGACACTACTAAGATAAAAATGTTTATTAACTGGCCTAATCACATCAAATAAATTTTCACACCCTAGATGTTAAAATCAAAAAATACGGTTTAAATAAACAAATTTTATTAAATCCCCTTATTAAATTTAACCTAATTAATACTTCATTTATTAATCCACCTTCAAATATCTTTTTATTTTGAAAACTCTTCCTTTTAAGGGATCCAAGAACACAATACCCGGGTTTTATTTCAAAAAACTTTTGGAAATATACATATAGTTCGAGTAACTGTAAAATGATGTCAAGAAACTGGGTGCTATTAAATAGTACCATATACCCCTTTACTAAGAAAGGCAATACTCAAAAGAAGTGTTTGCCATCCGAACACATCTCTTACCCATTTTTAGTCATTTTCGAGACACTCAAATTAGTTAACAAAAAAATATTTCTTTTTTTTCAAATTTCTTCTTGAAACAATACTATTAGTATACAAATAGTTTTCTAACAAAATCATCCACTTGATTTGGATTCATTTGGATTTGAACTCATCCCGACTGCACAATGATAAAGAGAATAATTTACTAAGTGCATCATCATATTTTCCTAAGCAAACATTCGATTGTCACTTAGAAGATTATTCTGATTATCACAAAATAGGCCAAGACTTATTCTCGAACAATCCAAAGAAAACCTTATTCTCAAACTTTATTTTAAAATATCTATATATAAAAATATACTTAAGAAAGAGTACTACTATTTTTCAAAATCATTTGGAATTTATCAAAGCCACCAAGATTTAACATTCTTAAATCCACTTTCATTTTTAAAACACATTTAATAGTTCTGATTTGTAAAATCATCTCTTTTAATTCATCTTATAAAACTATCTGAAGATTTTCTTTTAATAAACAGCTTTATTAAATTAAATTTTTAACCCTACATATCGTCGAACGCCTTATAAACAAATTGTAAAACTTAATTCATAAGGTATTCGATTCAATGTTCCTACAAATTCTATCTACCAAACCCATGATGGAAAAAAAAAGAAATCTACTATTAAATCTAACTATAATCAATGCTCAAAACTAGACAAGCATGACTAGTTAAACCCTAAATGCTAATAATTTAAATATTATTAACTCCTAACCCATTCTCATGATAGATAACTACAAAGATTTTGAAAATCATCCCTTTTTATGTATAGAAAATACATTCCTAAGTAAAATTATTTCATTTACCAAATTTAAAACAATATTATGTCAATTTAACTTGATCAAGTGTATAGAAAATCTTTATTGATAACGTTGATAATGCGCATCGACTAGAATTCTTAAGCCACTCAACAAGTCAATCAACACAATATAAAACATTTTTATTCCCTAACAAATACACACTCATAGATATATTACACTCATACTCATTCTAAGGCACTGCTAAACCTATCTATAATGAGTTTTCCCTACCAAAGCCAAGGTGTTCGCTCAACCTCAGCGCTGATACAGAATGTAACGATCCGTCTTTCTTAATTCGAAAGGCGAGCCATTAAGAGTAAAAGAAAACGAAATATAAGAAGAGAAGAAAAGTAAACAACATAGAATCTCACAATGCAACAGAACAATATATATTACTCAACATGATATATTACTAAGTCATTTCAAAAATATTACATCAGAGTCATACTAATACAAATTTTACCCCAGGACAGATATAACGGCCTGTCCCTACATAATAGATACAATATACATATAATCAATGGAAAACAAGGTAATAACTAGTTATCGATGAAGCCGCCTGCTGTGACGCCCCACCTCTATACTCACACTAGCCAAGGACACTACGGGGTAATGCCGTCAACTAGCACGAAGAATAAGGATGTTGAGGAGCGACCATCTGTGTAATTGCTTTGTGCGAGTACCGATATGTCAGATAATATAACTTACATTTCGTTTCAAGAGGAAATCCGACATATCAAATACAAACTCAAAGCTACTGCACAATGGCTAAGTGGCCTTTGGAAACAAATATAGAAATAAACATAACACAAATCAGTCGCAGACATTCATATCACAAAGGCGGAATCAGATATGAATATATCACATAAAAGTGTACATCAAAATAGTGGTCATAGAAGATCCACTACATCACAAAAGAATAGATACGAGTGCTAGACAAAAGAATAAGTATACATCAAGGAGTCTATATCTCGAATGTATAACAACAAAAACTACTAAGCTAAAGTAGTTAGCCAAAAGTCAGGAGACGGACCCTAACAAGAAGTCAAGTAGAAGCACCTGAAATACCTCGGTCTGACCCGAGTATTATTTAAGAAGAAAATAATAAACGGATCAGTCTAGCTATAAATATCAGATAAAATGAGATAGGATAAGAGATATGACCAAAAATGTATGATAACAAAAATGCCATACTGTGTCAAGTATACATCAAATAACAACTAAAATCATACAATATCTCATGAATCTCAAAACACCAAAAAGAATCACATTCTTTAAATAATTCACCAAAACACAAATATTGATAGAGCTTATCAATGCAAACCACGGAAATTGGTGAAACGCAAATTCTAGAAATCACAACCAGAAATCTAGAAATCATAAAGGGGGGAGCCCTATCACAAACGGGAGCATGAAAACTCACCAACACGTGTATTACAAATGAGACGCTATCCCATAAACCGAACATCGACGCACCTAAAAAGATACGCCCTATGCACAGTCGAACATCGACACACCTGAAAAGATACGCCCCATGTAGAAACTAACATCGACACACCTGAAGAGATACGCCCCATGTATAAACTTACATCGACGCACCTAAAAAGATATGCCCCATGTATAGTCGGACATCGATGCACCTAAAAAGATACACCCCATGCCTAGTCGAACATCGATGCACCTAAAAAGATACACCCCATGCACCGACTTATCGAGCCGAATTCTCCACGAATGGTCCAAAGACCATGGGTCGCTAGCCCATAAAAATGAGACAAAGCTCAATAGAACGGGGTATAGTCCCCCACGCGGACAAAGAGACATCACACATCGCTAGTCTAAATCATAAAATGATCATCATCGATCATCAAGAAGTGTCGATTACACTAAGCTAGTAAATAAATGAGTTTAGCTTCATGTCCCATAACCACTAGCTTAACTTAAATATTTACGAACAAATTGTAGATTTCCACTCGAAAGTTGTCGCAAGATTTCAATCGAACAAGTCTAAGAATTAACCGACAAAGTAAACGCAAGCATTTCATACCACTTGTTTTGCTAAGTCTTTTAATTGGATTTCTCGAACGAATGAGGTAAAGGTTTGTATATACTAATAGATTGGAAAACGGTTTTAAAAGAGAGCTTTATATTTAAAATAGTGTCGAAATCGTTTTGATGAAAGAGTTTGAATATTTACTACTAGTATAGAAACCTTTGTATTTAGAAGTGACAAATCACAAAAATGATTGTAGAAACAATCAATCACCAAAGATTCACATACGAAGACGTGAATTAAATCCAAAGAAATCGATACCAAATACATTAAAATGGATATTCCCAAAAATCCCGAAAAAGAAGTCATCAAGGTCGATAAAAGTGATAACAACTAATCGGAGCAACTAAAATCGATAAACAATGGAAATTCAATAAAGAAAAGCGTAAACAGGCAAAAATGCACAGTTCAGACGTCTGGGGGTTAATCCAGACGTCTGGATTTGTTCTCTAGAAACAATCCAGAAAGATTCCAGACGTCTGAAATTACAAGGCAGACGTCTGAATCGTAACCAGACGTCTGACCCAGTAAATCAGACGTCTGAACTGAAGTACTGGAAGTTCTATTCCAGAACACCTAGACGTCTGGGAAGCAAGCTCAGACGTCTGGATCACTCGGACGTCTGGAAAGCAAGGTCAGACGTTTGAGCTGAACGTCTAGAATATTTATTCCTTAGGCTCAGAAGTCTGATCCTTATACCAGACGTCTGAGCTGATGCTCAGGCAAAGAATGAACCTAGGCCAATGATGGCCAATTCGTTTCGGGAGTGATCGGACGAGCAACATGACTAGGGATTTATGCCAAGCGACAACCCAGCCTTATAGGCTCTTCGATACACCCCAAATATCATTGTCCAAATATCCATAATAGGATTTTCATAAAATTGGACCTAAACACCAAAATTTGGAAAATTCACCAAATCAATTCAAATCAAAAGCAAATGAATATGCACAAATGTTAGGAATTCATACCTAACAAAAATGATAGCTATAGACATAGATGTGAGTTAAAGAACTCACCTTTAAAACTCAAAGACACGAATGAGAAGCTTTAAAAACAAAGGAAAGATCAACCACTCTTCAACTTCAACTCTAGAAGCTCCAATCTATGATCATAGACAAATATTTCCTAAATTAGGTTACAGGAAATTTCTGAAATTGGAGAGAGATTGAGATGGAGAAGATGAAGAGGATGCTTACCTAAACTTCTCTTTGATTTTGAAGCAAGAACTTGTGTTTCCAAATCAAACTAGGGTTTGGAATTTCTATTTCCAATCTTTTTCCCCCATTTCTCTTGAGCTAGAGTGTTAGGAAAAGGAATGAGTGAATAAAGAGGAGTTGAGTGGAGTGTTAGGGTATAAGATGGGTTGGTGGGCTGAAACCCAAACCCAAAGCCCAAAATAGAAAAATAGCAAAATTCACTCAACTCCAAACATATCGATGTTTATATTAAAAAAAGTTGTAAACGCCATTTTGGACTCAATGGAAGTGTTCTCGAGTCCCAATTCGACTATTTACAAAAAGTAGCTTTTCAGACTTTAATCCGATTAACGATGCTATATTTAAATAAAACATTTAAATATAAAATCGTAAAATATGCGGGTTGTTACCACTGCTCTAAGCTCCTCCAAAATGAATATGCAGAAAAACCTGAACTACTTGGCTGCCCATTCAAATTTGAGCACCCAAGAGTTTAGGAAAAGAAAATAAACTCTGGGTCAGACATCTGTCTAGTGTGATTAAAGCATATATTTTAACTTTATAAAAACCTTTAATCAAAGGCATCTTGTAAGACCACGCCGCACATAAACAAGGATGGGTTTCAACCTTACGATGACCAAAACATTTTCTATAGAAAATCCATTGATATTATAATAATGTCTAGGGGTCAAAGTAAAATATGAATATAGCTGAAATGCTTACATCTCACATTTCAACATAGTAGGGCACAACTACGTCCTATGGCACTTATTGGAGAATGGATTCCATACAATAACTGGGTTATTGGGGTACCGCCCGTCACAGTGCATCTCTAGATAAAATAACACCAAGGTCGAACCTATCAAACCCTGCCAACATAGAACCGGCCTACCCCTTACTGGATAGTACCGAACATGATCACCCCTTGGTTAATGGGTCCCCAAAGCATACAAATGATAGAAAATATCGACTCTAGATAGGGATGATCATACCCTAATAGGATCGAGCCACCTAGCCCTACTGTACCTACCCTGTTTTAGTCATTCCCGATTGATGAGGCATGAGGCTATGTTTTACCTTTCATATAGCACTTTCCACTTGGAATGCTAACACTACACTCCAAGCAATAATGCAATGCCAGCATTCATCCATACAAGTTGTCCAGGAGATGGACAAACCGAAGACACTACTTCTACTACATCCACTTTGGAATCACCCTCAGGATTAGTTGCAAGCTGCCCTTGCACTTCAAAGAGCTCTGTCTTCAATTCCATCATTTTTAAGATGTCTTCACTTCGAAACGCTTGAGTTGTTTCAAAGTGGTTTTTGGATAACATATCTGATCCCAGTCTCTTCGAAACAACATTTGATAGCTTCCGGTAAACTAAACCTTGGTTCTTTAGGAAATAAATAGTCAAAGATAAGAGCGAAGATCACCTCCTAACTATACCTCCTAACTATTAGTGGATGGATTTCCTTATCATTTGTCCTAGGAGAAAGAAACAATATTTATACACACAGTACAACATCAACGGAGATGATTGTGCCACATAACTCATGTGTTTCTCCCAGATATTTCCAAAGTTACATTTTGGATCCATATTTTATATTCAATTATTTAACTATCCAAAGAACAAACAACAACTAATTCAATTTGAGATTTATTTATCCACAGCAACCACTAAGCCTCAAAACAAATCTTTATTTAATAAATCGATCTCTTTCAAAAACGTTTGTCTAAAATATTTATATACTTATCTCTTGGACATAAGTATATACACAAAACATTTGTGAATAACTACTTACTTCCAAATTATGTTAAAAAGGATTAAACAAATAATGTTTAAATTGGAGGTAAGGACAACCCTCGAGACTATCCCCTCGGTGTTAAATGTGGAATGGATGTTCCATACCACCACTTTTAAAAGGTTAGTTTAGAGAAACCCAGATCTCAAATTCTTTTTATACTTTTCTTGATAAATCCTTTTTAATCAAATCCATTTCATTCATGAAATCTCTTTTGCTTGAAATCCAAATCCATTTCAAAATGCTTTCCAAACTTCCAAATTTATTTATAAAACCCATTTCAGAATATTCAAAATCATTTATATAAATTGCTTTTGCAAATATCCAAACTTTTTATATAAATTTCTTACGAATATCCAAACCATATCCAAATCATTTTCTAAAAATCCTTTTATAAATACCTCAAAATCATTTATAAAAGATCTTTGTAAACCTTTCCGTTTAACAACTTCTTAAATAACCTTAAATCAATTTAGCTTCCTTTAATAAGGAAATCCATTTTATAAATCTTTCTTATTTATGAAATCTTCTTTACTTAAAAACTCAAATCCGTTTACCCAAAAACACCTTATAAATTTCCAAATTCCTTTATAAAAAAAATTATAAAAACTTCTTTTAATAACATGGAAAACCATTCTGATTAGTTAAAAACATCTTTAGTAAAACCATTTGTCAAATCATTCTTTAAATATCTTGTTCAAAATGCAATAACTTTGAAACCATTTCAAAAAGAAAATGTAATATTTATCCTTACAAAATCAAATGGAGGTGTAATGACCACAATGGTGCTTTTAATTTGGTTTTACTTATCCAGTCTAACATGGCATCACATAACAATAGGTATATAAGGGATCAACACATAACAATCAATCAACTTAAGTAAATGTCCAAGTTAATTGTAATAGCAGAATGGTGTTTTATTTTGCTAATAGATGACATTTAGTTTTCCTCATCATATGGTGTTACTTAAGGGTAAGCAACACAAAAATCCCTTAATTTAAAACAAATTTGAAAACAAAACAGTTTAAAACAAAATTGATTATTTAAAGTCAAAGCAAATTTAAAACAAATTAGAAACCCATGTAAATGAGAGTCAAATCATTGTTAAATAGTAATTAAACTCTAAATAAAAGTAATTAAACCATAATTAAACCTTATTAAAACATAATTAACTTTAATCAAAGATTAATTTAAATAAAACCCCCTTTTAAAATAATAATTAATTAATGATTATCTTAAATAAATAATTAAATAATAATTAATTAATATTTAATAATAATTAAATAATAGTTAACTTTAACTAAGTAACAAATCATGATTAACTTAATTGATTAAAATCTAAGTTTAAAAACCATTATTAACAAATGACTAAGTACAAATTACCTTTATTGATTAATTAATCAATTAAATGATCATTAAATAATTAATTAATTAATAATTGTTCTCTAATACTAAATTAAAATTAGAAAACATTTCCAAAAGATTTCAAAGTGAAAATAAGTTTAGATTAGAAAAATAGTTAGATTTTCCGAACTGTGCGTACAGTGACTATCGCTATATGGAGCTATAATTTTCAAACATAAAATTTCGATTTTCTAACTTTTAAAACTTTCCTTTTGAACTCTTATCACCTATAGAACATAAAAATGAACTTTTGAAAACCAAATCAAAGTTTTAAACTTGAAAACTTTTCACTTTGAAACAAAAATCAAATTTTCGACAAAAAACGGATTTCTACGTCGTTTATTGTTAGTGAATCGCTACCTCCATATTATTAACCCACATACAACAAATACAATATTTCAACATAATATCACATCATAACATTATCGCAGCATCAAAAACAAAATATTACTTCACAATACTAACTAATTTTTCCAATATTCAAGTTATAATCTTTATTGCCTACTCAAACTTCGGCATAAGCAATCACTCCAAATCAACATATATGCATGCATACACAACATATAACATTACTACATACTTATGCAACAATTTAACTCATAAACTTTACAACTTTAAAAAATTTAGTAACCTGGGTTTTAAAAACACAAACGTTACTCACCAAACTTAAAAACTTCAAACCAAACTTTAACTAGAGCTCGAATACAACCTAGAACCTTGCAAAAATGGACTCATTGAGTGGCTATGCACCAAGATTAGGCTCGACCATAGGGGAGTTTGGACTCAGCCATGGTGGTTTTGAGGTGATGTGTGGTTGCTTTGTGAAGAGAAGAGTTTAGGAATTGAAACGGAGTGATTTAAGCTATGTTTTGAAATAATTTTACTAACCATTTCCCTTAGGAATTTAGTGTGGAGGCCATGAGAATATGGAGGAGTTTAAGAAGAAGATGTGAATAAATGAAGAAGGGAAGTTGCAAAGGGAAAACATGAATTGGAAGGGGTATTTATAGGCTTAGAAAATTATTAAAATATATAAAGTGATCTTAATAAAATAATACACGCATGCACGCACTCCATACCTCCCATCTCCCTTTTTTACATATTACCCCCCCCCCATGCCTTGAGTCATGCTAGAGCTTCCATGAGTGTGTACTAAAGATATGGAGATGATTTGTGTGTGTGTGTATATAAGTGTTTATATATATATATATATATCCCTTTTATAGCATAATTTATCACATCCAAGATTAGGTATATATATAAGTTAATATACATAAGTATGCTTGATTCATACTAATTAACATATATAAACTGTGAATGTTGCACCAAGTGTGCACAACGTCCCAATGACTTTCGTATGTCGAGAAGTCAGAATTTCGGAAAACGTTCTTCGGTCATGTTTTCAATTTTTCTATCAACTATTTATATGGGAAAAAAATTGAAAACTATTTTATCATCATTATTAAATAATTAAAATAGGTTTATTTGCTAATAAAATCCATTTATTGATTATATAAAATATATTTAAATAGTCTATTTCAAAGTGGAAAATTCCTGGATCATTACAAATCTATTTTACCATCATTTGTTATTTTAAAAGAGTTATATTTAATTATAAAACCTATTATTTTAATATTTAAAATTTGCTAAATATTCGCAAATTAAGGTGGTAAAATTTCGGGTCGTTACAATATGAATGGATATGTTAACGACTTTAAGGAAATTTGGAAACCTCTCTCAATGAAAGCTCCAAAATGTTAAACCTAAAATTTAGCCTAACTTTCAAGTATAAAAGTTTGAAGTTGGATGATGCTTGTTGTAACGACCCCGGATTTTATATATATTTAAATTGATAATTAATTTAGTTTTGAATAAAAATTGTGAAATTAAATGATAAATTGATGCGAGTTGCCCCGAGTTCAAGTAAATTCTATGTTAAATCATTTAACATTTAAATATTATATATATATATATATGTATATATGTGTGTATATATATGTATATGGGCATATATGAGTAAATTTGAATTTATATATATATATATACACGTTGAATTTGAATTTAAACCTTAAATAAGTGGGTTAGAAATAAATATAAAATATAGACTTTGGACATAAGAAAATAAATAAATGATTTACACTTAGAATTGATGGTTAACAATAATTTGAATTTATGAAATAAATAAATATATATATACTTAAATATGAAACAAGTGAACATATAAAAATAAGTATGAATAAAAGAAGATATGTATTCAAGTATGTACATATGAAATTGGATAAGTATGAACACTTGCAAAAGAATGAAACAAAAATATAAGTATGTAGACAAAGTATAAGCAAGTGAAATGGCTTGCAAACGAAGACACCCAAAATACTCGTACATTGTACAATCAAAATGAAAGAAAATAATGAGTATTGTACAAGATAATTAATGTTAGCAGCCACCATGCTAAATTCATATCAGCAAGCAAAGAAAAATCTCTGAAATTTTGTACAAAAATATCAACTGCTGTACAAACAAAAGCATAATCAAGTTTTCCTCTCAGCTAAACAAATATTTTATCACACTGTAACATCTTCCTATATATCAATTCGTCCACCATTAAAACTGAGAAAATTTTCTGAAGTAAAAAAAAATCATTTAAACTCAAACAAACTTCAACTAAACAACAACACAAATTCAAATAAAAACCAGAGATCAAAGAAAAGGAAAGCTTTCAACTTGCAAATTTTCAAGCTCTGTTCTTTCTTCAAAACCACTGTGAGTAGCATCTTTTTCTCAAATTTTAAAAGTATAAATCTGTTGTTTATCTATATATATATATATCTATGAGTAGGCTTGTATATATATACATGATCCTCTGAATATAAGTTTAAAGCTGGAAGTGTTTATATAGGCTCACTGTCTGATACTCGGAAAACCAAACTTTGATTTCAAAAATCATTTTTTGCTCAATCTACTTGATGTTTGGACTTAGAATCAAAACCAAAAATGTTTGTTTGACCTTGAACTAAATTTTAAAAATATATTCAAGTTAAAATAACTTGGTATCATCTCTGGAAAGCAAGATGTTTGAGCATAACTCTAAATTAATCAAAATTCGAATCTCTTAATTTTCGAATTCAGGTATCTAAACTAAATCCTCATTCAAAAACATGATTTTTAAAGCATAAATCATAATTTTTAGAGTTAGATGTTAAGAGCAGTTCGAGTTTGTTTAAATTTCATTCTATTGTCGATCTTTGATGATCTACTGGTTCGTGGTAGTCGAGGTCTTGTTTGGAGATGGAGGGACGAACGGAGATTGTAGGAAAAATAATGGATGGTGGTGCAGTTAAACGTGGTGGCGGCGGGAAGTTCTGAAAGTCTGGTAACCTAATTTGGACGAGACTGAGTATTTTGGTTCGTTTATCGTCGATAGATGATCGAGTTCAACGTAGTTTGTGGAGATGGTGGTGGAAGTGTCGATGAGTGTCGGGACGAAGTTGTAGACCTTCAGGTGGTCGGAGCTGCGTGAACGAGGCGATGACAGGTTTGAGGTGGTGTTGCTCTCGTATGTTCCAGGTTTCGAGTTCGTGCTCGATTTTGAATTCGAGGACGTGGAGGAGTTCAGGTGGTCTGGAATTGGATTATGGACGATCGTCGACTTGTTCGACGACGAGGCGATGCCTGGAGTCGATCATCGGCGACGTGCACGTGCACCATGCACGAGTTTGATGATCTGGGAATTTTTGATAGCCTGAAGTGTTTCCAGGTTGCACTCGTGTGTTGACTCGAGTTTTACTCGAGATTTTGAGGTGTAGGACTCGAAGTAGGAGGTGACGCAGCTCGGGTAGGAATTTGTCTCAGGTTTTCAAACCTGTTTTGTTTTTGAAATCTAAAACTGAAATTTGAATTTATAAACCAAGGTTTAAACTGAGTTTTAAATTTAAGTTTAAATATAAGTTCAAGTTTAGTTTGGAAACAAATGAAGTTTTAAATTTAAATTGTTTTAATACTTAAAAATGTTTAAGTATGGAAAAGAAATTTGAATTTAAAATGAAATTTAAATTGTTAAGTTAGTTAAAATGGATAATTTATTTATTTAATTAATTAATGATTTGGATTAATTAAATAAGTTATTAAAGGGTTAAAGTAATTAATGAAGGTTTAAAGATTAATTAATTGGTAATTAAGGATTATGAATTAAATATTAATTAATGATTAAAGTTGGTTAATAAAGTGATTAATCAATAGTTAATTCAAAGATAATGTGATCAATTGATTAAGATGATTAATTTGAGATAATGAATTTAAGTTAAAGGTTAATTAATTAATGAAAATGATTAAAGATTAATCATTTAGTTAAAAGAAATTAATTTAATGATTTGAGTTAATTAAGTAGTTAGGGGTAATTACTTATTATGATTAATTAAGGATAATTAATCAAATGGAGATTAATTTAATTAATATGATTAATTAAGAATAATTTAATTAATTAAGGTAATTGATTAATTAATTTATATCAAATGATTTGTAATTAATTTATCAGGATTGGATAATTAATTCATAAGTGATTAATTTAATTGGAAATAAATTGAATTAATTAGGATTAAACAATTAATTAATCCTGCTTATAAATGATTATTGAATGCTTGACCTTACTTATGAGTGATTGTATTGTATGAGATGCCTTGAATTGATTGTCCTATATGATCTGTGATATTTTGTTCTGTGGATTGAGCTGTGTATAATTTATTCATTTATTGTGATACATTTGTGTATATATATATCTGTGATCTGTGAATGAACGATAAGCGTTATAGTTTATACCGCTTATCAAATACATTGTTGTATTTGTATCTGTGATGATTGAATGATGTTGCACTATTGTGTGTGAAACCCCTGGACTACACCATACAAACACAAATATGGATTTCACGAGGAAATCGATTAAGTCACAGATTTTTGAAATGGTTTTAGAAATTGAAATTTTAATTTCAATTGGTTTTGGAAATGGATTTGGGTTAAATATTAAAGCTTTTGAGAAGGAGTTTTTAAGATAAAAGTTATTTTGAATAACTTGGTAAAGTTTTTCAATTTAAATAATTTAATTTGAATTTGAATTCAAAATTTGGAATTGAATTCCATGTTTGGAAATTATGGTTATACAAGTTATGAATGTGTTTATATGAATTTAAACCATTTTAAAGTATGGTTTTGAGAATTTGAATTTAACCCAAGGACTTTTACTTGTATAAATGAATCAGATTTTCCGAAATGAAAACTATTTGTTTTCAAATAACAGAAGCTTTCATATAAGGAATAAATTTCCAATTTGTGTCAAAAGAATTTCAAATTGAAGGGAAAATAGTTTTCCGAGTTATGAATAAATCTTTGTGAAAGATTGTTGAACTTTGTTTTGAAATTGGAAAGGTGTACCTTTGTATAAAAGGACGAAATGGAATTGTTTTGAAAGCTATCAATTAAATCTTTGTTTAAAGATTGGACAAGTTAATCCAAATTGAAATGGAAATCGATTTGAAAATCCATGAATAGATCTTTGTGAAACTGGGTGAACTTTGTGAATTGAATCTTTTTGTGTAAAAGATTAAAATGGTAATGTGTTTAAATCATTTGAAGTTTTGGGTAATAAGTTGTGACTTAATCGAAATCCCAATATCCATATGTTTTTAAATATTACGCTCATTATTCGGTTTAGCTGGGAGAGGACTTTGTGTCATATAACCCATTCCGAATAATGATACGTCGTATATGCATTGCATTTGAAGACCGGTGGTGAAGACCGGATATTTTCGAAAATGAAAGGACAACTCGTCGAATGTCTCTGCATCGACTGGTCCCCGGTATAGAGACTCCATATATGGTGGGAAGTCCGGACGTGATTAGGGATTATCCAGATTGCAAGGGCTTCTTTGGAAGTGCCTTCGGTTCTGTTCGAACCCGGAACATACTTGTATGGTTGTATGTCTGACACTACACTTTGAGATATAAAGCTGATTTCTTTCAAATACATTTTTGTTTGGTGGCGGAGATTTATTCTCTTAGCTTAACACCCTTCTCTGAGACGTACGAACTCAGAGGTTATGTAGTTGAAGGTTATCAGTGATATACTCCCAATTTGGTAGTGTGGCATGCTGATTGTTGTTGTGTGTTGGTGATCATTTGTTGATCAAAGCATGGCTTTCGTGTAAAGCGTAGCTTTGTGGACGATACCTCATCGAGCCTCACAAACCGGAAATGGTCGAAACTGGAAAGATGCGGCAAGGTTATGAGGGTCGCTCCCTTTAGGGTATGTCATTTCCTTTTGGAAAAAGGTGATATTATGGTATGGAGTCCAGATATTTACCTATGTGGTTGCTCCAATCTCATTTACTGTGTGATTGTTGCTTTGTGATCGAGGGCCCTCGGATAAAGGTCCCAAAGGACCGGGGGGTGGCATACTCGAGTAGTAGTTACCTAGTTATAGAGGTAACCCGGCCTTGTGTTGGCAGAGATCCGGGTAGGTTCTCGGGACGTCCCTCCAGAGGCATACCCATGTGGCAGTAGGAAGTTCCTTAGCCTGACCATTTGTTGGAAATCCAATCAAACAATACGAACACAGTACGGTTTTAGTTGTAGAACCTGCCATTTACTTATGGTGGTCACCACTGTTTAGATGGTAGCTATAGTAGGCATAGTTCGAAATGTCTATGCTGGCTAAGATTAATATTATACTTTCTAAATGGTTTTCTACACTATGCACTAATAGTTATAATATCGAATGATTTTGCGTAGTAAGCATTTTTGACTATCATAAGGAGAAATCTCCTCCAATTCTGCGTTTGCATTGTGTGTGTGGCGGGAGGCCTTATGGTAGTTTCATTTTCCAAAATGCATTGCGAATTTCAATTTTACTTTGTTTTCCAAAGCCAACTATTTTTGTTACTCATACCAGTCCCATGACTGACCCGGAGTTTATTGTTCCCTTCCTAAACTCTGGGTGCCCATAATTTTCCACACGGGCAGTCTATAGTTGGGTTTTTTAGATAGTCAGGTTTAGTAGATTATCCGGAGCTAGTTCATTTCTTAGAGTTCACGGACTACACTTGCTTACCTTTGTGAGACGTGATGGTGGTTCGAGCTTGATGTTGGAGTAGTTAGATTCATTCTCTTTGTCGGATCACTTGGAGTATCAGTTCTGTTGTTTCCACTGTAACATTATTATTTGTCTCTGATATTGTTGTATCATATTGATATCATTGTTGTATATCATTCTGGATATTGTATTCGTTGGAGTTGTATATGATATCATTCATTTCTTTCTTCCGCTGTATTGTTATACTTACTGTGTTATAAGCTCCGGTGAATTAGATTCGGCGTTTGAATATGCGGCATTTCGAGTACAAGTGAAGTACGGGTGCCGATTTTCGAAGACCGAGTCAGGATCATCACATTTGGTATCAGAGCTAAGGTTGAACTTTAGCTATGGAGTATAACACATTAAGTAGCTCATTAGAGGTAGGGTGAAGTATACCCTAGAATGAGTAATCCCTAAGATATCTGTCTGTATGCCTCAGTAAATTCTCTTACTATTCACTGATAGTAAGTATGAGTGCAAGAAGAGGATGAGATAGGGGACAGGGGAATACCACCACGAATTGGTCAATACCCTGTAACAACAAGGAAACAATATTTTCTCTATCAATCTCTTTTGTTCAACATCTCTTTTCAATTCTTCGATAGCTCCTGGTAGATCCAGGAAGAAGATTTGATATATTTGCCTAGGACATAAACTCCAAATAGGTCAGAATTGTTTGTTTGGATGAATTGGTTGCTTTGGTTGATAGGTATACTTTAGTTTCTAAATTAAAAAGTTTTGAAATTGTACCCAAAAATAGACAGATATATGAATACAATTTGGGTCCGGATATAATCTACGAATGGTTAGTTATCCCTTCGAACTAACCGACGCCCCTGCATATTTCGTAGATCTGGATAACCCGAGTATCTTGTAAAAAAAAGATTCGTTCTTGTGTCTATTGTTGATATTCTGATTTGGTGATCCAAATACAGAATAGATATCCAGTTTGACCTGGAAAACTGTTTCTCTATCTTTGTGTATCTATCTTTATTGTTTCCCTACCTGCAAATTTCGAGGATGAAATTTCTTAAAGGGGGAAGGTTGTAACGACCCCGGATTTTATATATATTTAAATTAATAATTAATTTAGTTTTGAATAAAAATTGTGAAATTAAATGATAAATTGATGCGAGTTTCCCCGAGTTCAAATAAATTCTATGTTAAATCATTTACCATTAAAATATTATATATATATATATGTATATATATATATATATGTATACGGGCATATATGAGTAAATTTGAATTTATTTATATATATATATATACACACGTTGAATTTGAATTTAAATCTTAAATAAGTGGGTTAGAAATAAATATAAAATATAGACTTTGGACACAAGAAAATAAATAAATGATTTACACTTAGAATTGACGGTTAACAATAATTTGAATTTATGAAATAAATAAATATATATATATATACTTAAATATGAAACAAGTGAACATATAAAAATAAGTATGAATAAAAGAAGATATGTATGCAAGTATGTACATATGAAATTGGATAAGTATGAACACTTGCAAATAGGGCTGCACAAAGTATGGGTTGGGTCGGGTCATACCAAATATTTCATCCGACCCGCATAGGTATGGGTTTAAGGTAGCTCAACCCGTATCCGACCCTATATGAGTTTGGATATGGGTTGGGTCGAAGTATGGGTTGGGTCGGGTTTAGTAGGGTTGGGTTGGGTTGCATGAATCTAATAAAAAATGAGAATATAAGGGAATATTTTCAAAAAATAACATTAAAATGTTCAACATAATATATTAGATTTTAGCTAGCATAACGCACTTAAACTAACTAATTCATTATAACATATATTTTATTAAAATTTCATTGTAAAACACATCATATGAAATTAGTTCACTACATAGTAGAACAAGTGTTTCATTTTAAAATACATTAAAATTCCCTTTGGAATATCTTTGCCAAATTCTATCTTGTTTGGGTTGACATAAAATATGCTTTTTCGTATATTTACTGTAGAATACATAAACATTATTCTAGGATTAGACTATTCTAATTTTAAGTGTATTGATATTAAATTAGGTTTTTAATATAGGATTGGGTTGGGTTAAAGTAGGGTTGGGTTGAACAAAATAACACACCCGACCCATATATAGTATGGGTTACAAATTGTAACCCATATCCGACCCGAACTAGGATGGGTTGGGTTGGGTTTATGTGGGTTGGGTCGGGTTGGTGGGTTGGGTAGGGTTGGATATGGGTTGTGTGCAGCCCTACTTGCAAAAGAATGAAACAAAAATATAAGTATGTAGACAAAGTATAAGCAAGTGAAATGGCTTGCAAAGGAAGACACCCAAAATACTCGTACATTGTACAATCAAAATGAAAGAAAATAATGAGTATTGTACAAGATAATTAATGTTAGCAGCCACCAAGCTAAATTCATATCAGCAAGCAAAGAAAAATCTCTGAAATTTTGTACAAAAATATCAACTGCTGTACAAACAAAAGCATAATCAAGTTTTCCTCTCAGCTAAACAAATATTTTATCACACTGTAACCTCTTCCTATATATCAATTCGTCCACCATTAAAACTGAGAAAAATCTCTAAAGTAAAAAAAAATTATTTAAACTCAAACAAACTTTAACTAAACAACAACACAAATTCAAATAAAAACCAGAGATCAAAGAAAAGGAAAGCTTTCAACTTGCAAATTTTCAAGCTCTGTTCTTTCTTCAAAACCACTGTGAGTAGCATCTTTTTCTCAAATTTTAAAAGTATAAATCTGTTGTTTATCTATATATATATATATATATATATCTATGAGTAAGCTTGTATATATATACATGATCCTCTGAATATAAGTTTAAAGCTGGAAGTGTTTATATAGGCTCACTGTCTGATACTCGGAAAACCAAACTTTGATTTCAAAAATCATTTTTTGCTCAATCTACTTGGTGTTTGGACTTAGAATCAAAACCAAAAATGTTTGTTTGACCTTGAACTAAATTTTAAAAATATATTCAAGTTAAAATAACTTGGTATCATCTCTGGAAAGCAAGATGTTTGAGCACAACTCTAAATTAATCAAAATTTGAATCTCTTAATTTTCGAATTCAGGTATCTAAACTAAATCCTCATTCAAAAACATGATTTTTAAAGCATAAATCATAATTTTTAGAGTTAGATGTTAAGAGCAGTTCGAGTTTTTTTAAATTTCGTTCTATCGTCAATCTTTGATGATCTACTGGTTCGTGGTAGTCGAGGTCTTGTCTGGAGATGGAGGGACGAACGGAGATTGTAGGAAAAATAATGGATGGTGGTGCAGTTAAACGTGGTGGCGGCGGAAATTTCTGAAAGTCTGGTAACCTAATTTGGACGAGACTGAGTATTTTGGTTCGTTTATCGTCGATAGATGATCGAGTTCAACGTGGTTTGTGGAGATGGTGGTGGAAGTGTCGACGAGTGTCGGGCCAGAGTTGTAGACCTTCAGGTGGTCGGAGCTGCGTGAACGAGGCGATGACAGGTTTGAGGTGGTGTTGCTCTCGTATGTTCTAGGTTTCGAGTTCGTGCTCGACTTTGAATTCGAGGATGTGGAGGATTTCAAGTGGTCGGGAATTGGATTATGGACGATCGCCGACTTGTTCGACGACGAGGCGACGCCTAGAGTCGATCATCGGCGACGTGCACGTGCACCATGCACGAGTTTGATGATCTGGGAATTTTTGGTAGCCTGAAGTGTTTCCAGGTTGCACTCGTGTGTTGACTCGAGTTTTACTCGATATTTTGAGGTGTAGGACTCGAAGCAGGAGGTGACGTAGCTCGGGTAGGAATTTGTCTCAGGTTTTCAAACCTGTTTTGTTTTTGAAATCTAAAACTGAAATTTGAATTTATAAACCAAGGTTTAAACTGAGTTTTAAATTTAAGTTTAAATATAAGTTCAAGTTTAGTTTGGAAACAAATGAAGTTTTAAATTTAAATTGTTTTAATACTTAAAAATGTTTAAGTATGGAAAAGAAATTTGAATTTAAAATGAAATTTAAATTGTTAAGTTAGTTAAAATGGATAATTTATTTATTTAATTAACTAATGATTTGGATTAATTAAATAAGTTATTAAAGGGTTAAAGTAATTAATGAAGGTTTAAATATTAATTAATTGGTAATTAAGGATTATGAATTAAATATTAATTAATGATTAAAGTTGGTTAATCAAGTGATTAATCAATAGTTAATTCAAAGATAATGTGATCAATTGATTAAGATGATTAATTTGAGATAATGAATTTAAGTTAAAGGTTAATTAATTAATGAAAATGATTAAAGATTAATCATTTAGTTAAAAGAAATTAATTTAATGATTTGAGTTAATTAAGTAGTTAGGGGTAATTACTTATTATGATTAATTAAGGATAATTAATCAAATGGAGATTAATTTAATTAATATGATTAATTAAGAATAATTTAATTAATTAAGGTAATTGATTAATTAATTTATATCAAATGATTTGTAATTAATTTATCAGGATTGGATAATTAATTCATAAGTGATTAATTTAATTGGAAATAAATTGAATTAATTAGGATTAAACAATTAATTAATCCTGCTTATAAATGATTATTGAATGCTTGACCTTACTTATGAGTGATTGTATTGTATGAGATGCCTTGAATTGATTGTCCTATATGATCTGTGATATTTTGTTCTGTGGATTGAGCTGTGTATAATTTATTCATTTATTGTGATACATTTGTATATATATATCTGTGATCTGTGAATGAACGATAAGCGTTATAGTTTATACCGCTTATCAAATACATTGTTGTATTTGTATCTGTGATGATTGAATGATGTTGCACTATTGTGTGTGAAACCCCTGGACTACACCATACAAACACAAATATGGATTTCACGAGGAAATCGATTAAGTCACAGATTTTTGAAATGGTGTTAGAAATTGAAATTTTAATTTCAATTGATTTTGGAAATGGATTTGGGTTAAATGTTAAAGCTTTTGAGGAGTTTTTAAGATAAAAGTTATTTTGAATAACTTGGTAAAGTTTTTCAATTTAAATAATTTAATTTGAATTTGAATTCAAAATTTGGAATTGAATTCCATGTTTGGAAATTATGGTTATACAAGTTATGAATGTGTTTATATGAATTTAAACCATTTTAAAGTATGGTTTTGAGAATTTGAATTTAACCCAAGGACTTTTACTCGTATAAATGAATCAGATTTTCCGAAATGAAAACTATTTGTTTTCAAATAATAGAAGCTTTCATATAAGGAATAAATTTCCAATTTGTGTCAAAAGAATTTCAAATTGAAAGGAAAATAGTTTTCCGAGTTATGAAAAATCTTTGTGAAAGATTGTTGAACTTTGTTTTGAAATTGAAAAGGTGTACCTTTGTATAAAAGGTCGAAATGGAATTGTTTTGAAAGCTATCAATTAAATCTTTGTTTAAAGATTGGACGAGTTAATCCAAATTGAAATGGAAATCGATTTGAAAATCCATGAATAGATCTTTGTGAAACTGGGTGAACTTTGTGAATTGAATCTTTTTGTGTAAAAGATTAAAATGGTAATGTGTTTAAACCATTTGAAGTTTTGGGTAATAAGTTGTGACTTAATCGAAATCCCAATATCCATATGTTTTTAAATATTACGCTCATTATTCGGTTTAGCCGGGAGAGGACTTTGTGTCATATAACCCATTCCGAATAATGATACGTCGTATATGGATTGCATTTGAAGACCAGATATTTTCGAAAACGAAAGGACAACTCGTCGAATGTCTCTGCATCGACTGGTCCCCGGTATAGAGACTCCATATATGGTGGGAAGTCCGGACGTGATTAGGGATTATCCAGATTGCAAGGGCTTCTTTGGAAGTGCCTTCGGTTCTGTTCGAACCCGGAACAGACTTGTATGGTTGTATGTCTGACACTACACTTTGAGATATAAAGCTGATTTCTTTCAAATACATTTTTGTTTGGTGGCGGAGATTTATTCTCTTAGCTTAACACCCTTCTCTGAGACGTACGAGCTCAGAGGTTATGTAGTTGAAGGTTATCAGTGATATACTCCCAATTTGGTAGTGTGGCATGCTGAGTGCTGCTGTGTGTTGGTGATCATTTGTTGATCAAAGCATGGCTTTCGTGTAAAGCGTAGCTTTATGGACGATACCTCATTGAGCCTCGCAAACCGGAAATGGTCGAAACAGGAAAGATGCGGCAAGGTTATGAGGGTCGCTCCCTTTAGGATATGTCATTTCCTTCTAGAAAAAGGTGATATTATGGTATGGAGCCCAGATATTTACCTATGTGGTTGCTCCAATCTCATTTACTGTGTGATTGTTGCTTTGTGATCGAGGGCCCTCGGATAAAGCTCCTAAAGGACCGGGGGGTGGCATACTCGAGTAGTAGTTACCTACTTACAGAGGTAACCCAGCCTTGTGTTGGCAGAGATCCGGGTAGGTTCTCGGGACGTCCCTCCAGAGGCATACCCATATGGCAGTAGGAAGTTCCTTAGCCTGACCATTTGTTGGAAATCCAATCAAACAATACGAACACAGTACGGTTTTAGTTGTAGAACCTGCCATTTACTTATGGTGGTCACCACTGTTTAGATGGTAGCTTTAGTAGGCATAGTTCAGAATGTCTATGCTGGCTAAGATTAATATTATACTTTCGAAATGGTTTTCTACACTATGCACTAATAGTTATAATATCGAATGATTTTTCGTAGTAAGCATTTTTTTACTATCATAAGGAGAAATCTCCTCTAATTCTGCGTTTGCATTGTGTGTGTGGCGGGAGGCCTTATGGTAGTTTCATTTTCCAAAATGCATTGCGAATTTCAATTTTACTTTTTTTTCCAAAGCCAACTATTTTTGTTACTCATACCAGTCCCATGACTGACCCGGAGTTTATTGTCCCCTTCCTAAACTCTGGGTGCCCATAATTTTCCACACGGGCAGTCTAGAGTTGGGTTTTTCAGATAGTCAGGTTTAGTAGATTATCTAGAGCTAGTTCATTTCTTGGAGTTCACGGACTACACTTGCTTACCTTTGTGAGACGTGATGGTGGTTCAAGCTTGATGTTGGAGTAGTTGGATTCATTCTCTTTGTCGGATCACTTGGAGTATCAGTTCTATTGTTTCCGCTGTAACATTATTATTTGTCTCTGATATTGTTGTATCATATTGATATCATTGTTGTATATCATTCTGGATATTGTATTCGTTGGAGTTGTATATGATATCATTCATTTCTTTCTTCTGCTGTGTTGTTATACTTACTGTGTTATAAGCTCCGGTGAACCAGATTCGGCGTTTGAATCTGTGGCATTTCGAGTACAAGTGAAGTACGGGTGCCGATTTTCGAAGGCCGAGTCGGGATCATCACACTTGTTCTAGTGGAGATCCTCAATGACAAGTGTGCAAATATAAAATTTAGAAGTCCTTTGTCATAGTTGATCAATTTCGATTGGACTTAAGCAGCCATAAAAGTATCAAATCAAGACTTTACAAATGACTTGATTACAAATGTCTTAATTACAAATGAAAAATGAAAAATGAATAAGTGAATAGTTCAGAAAAGTACCCTTTTCTTATGTGGGGTACATGCCTATTTATACTAAAATTGCACTATTGAATTCTTGATACATGGTGAGTGGCCATTTTAAACGGTTGAGATCATTTCGTTTAATGATGACATGGCACATATTGGTGTGACACGTTGCACTTTTGGCACAAGTAATTTCTTTCATCTCCATTCCTTTTAATTTATGCTCACGTTCCATAACTAGCCCAATAAGGAACTAGTACGTGGACAACTGTGGAAACTTCTACAATTTTAATTGCACTTTGGGTAGAAGTTCAATGGCACTTAATCTAAACATTCGATGGCTCTTTATTTATATCTTCGATAGCTTATTTCTTACATCTTTGATAGCTCTTCTCCTACATCTCTGATAGATCATCTCTTACATCTTCTGTATCTCTTTTTTTACATTTTGTACAACTTATTTCTTACATCTTCAATAGCTTTTGGTCAACGTCTTCGATAGCTCTTTTCTTACTTCTTTGATAGCTCTTTTCTTACATCTTCGAGCTTTGTAACTTCTTTTCCATGTCCATAATTTCATTCTTTAATAAAACTGTGATTAACAACTAGATATTTAAGATCAACCATACTCTCAAGTCTAAAGACTATTATTGGACATCGTTGCATGAGTTCTTCTATTTTGACTTAGTTGTATGAAACTATAAAAGATTCTTGTTGAGTTGTTATATGATTGTTCCAAACAACCACAAACACGTAATCATTTAGTGCCCACAACGATCGTGAGTAATTCATCATTCATCGTAAGAAGAGCATTACGTACACTAGTCTCAATGAATGTATCAATATCCGTTTTTAGTACATCTTGATAAGGAACATTTTATGGATAAGTATTTTAAACATTTGATTCAATACTCATGATTGCGAACACATTCGCAGCTATAATCGATAACATAGTTTTCCTATGGATTTTCTACTTGTTTATATCTAATATATCCATGTAATTATTTTATCATATATAAAATACATTAATAGAAAACAAAATCAAAAGTGTATTCTATTTCGAACAATATTCTCATACAAGAGTTAAGTTATATATAAAAAATACATAATTGCCCTTAGAGTATACCCTTGACTCTATCAATGGTTCCTTCGAAATAAGTGAATTTCTGAGGAGCAAGTGTTACACCATATTTTACCATGAATATTTTATGACATTTTGATATAATCATCCCTTCAACATTAAAGCTTTAAGAATATAACATTCACTAAAACTAAGATCAAAAGGATATTATTTTTATAAGGGAAATGTCGAGGGAATTATATGTCTAGTTATTTCAGTTTATAAGTATTTGTATTATGTTATATAAATGAAAAAATGACTTTTAGTCGAAGATAATGATTAACAAATTATTATGTTATCATAATAATTATAATAACAAATAAGTGCAAGGAATCAAATGTTGATACCCAAAATAGATATTCATTAAATATTATAGGTACTTGGAAAATTTAAGGAAGATCAACTTGTGAACAAGTGCCCTGAATACACGGTAGTAGTACTATGCATCTATGTAACCTTAATCTTTCAACAAAACTACATGTCAACATTAGACAATGTTTCTAGAAAGATTTGCAAGCATCGACAAATAACACATCATTAATCCATTTCATTCAATGTAAAGCCAGATTATGAAAAATGTCTCAATCACGGAGTTCAATCCGCCAAGTTAGCAATACACTACATAAGCCTTCCACCAATGAACGAATGGAAAAACTACTATAAATAAGCTTAGATCACATAATAATCAACAAATAATATTTAAAAAACCAAGACTAAAGAGTATTTTCAAGATAGAAATTTTTTATAACTAATCAATGGTTTCCACTATACTTTTTATATTTTCGAAAATAATTCTAATTAGAAAAGTAACGACAATAAATAATGGAGTTTTTCCCAAAACACTGTAAATTTTGTATGTCTCTTACATTACCATATTTGCTTCCGATCGTACTATTTATCCTGGAAATTGTTGCTACCGAGCTACTATCATTTCATTTTAACTCCAATATCCATGCCTTTTGTACGTCGGTGTAAGTAGTGGTTGCCGCAAAATATTACATCAAGAAAATATATTACAAAGGGAATTGAATTACTGCCAACGCTAGGAGACTCAAATTTCCAGATCGATTATTCTTCGATAGTTCTCTTAAGCTTCATGATTTGAGGTGTTCACCTTAAATCTAAGCAAATCAGTGTCCTTGATCAGAATTTCCATTGGGCAAGTTTATCTATCAATTAAAGTTCATCGAAGGTAAGCCACATTATATACTGTTAAACCCAAAATTCCAAGAATAAGTTTGAAGTCATCGCATCCTATTTTAGGGGGCCTTCATGTGTAATGGAAGCCATTGTGCCTAATTTAAGCCGTCATGTATAGTTGAAGCCATTATGCATAAGAAAGCCTTATACATACAAAGGATTATCATGGATAAATGAAGCTATCGCTAACAAACAGAGCCATTGTGATATATCATAAAGCGATCGCTTGATGAGATAACAGACCATCGTGAGCAATCCTATAAGGCCCTCATGATCCATCTCCAAGTAACAAAACAACACAATTAAGCCATCACGTGCAAACGAAGCAACACAAACTAATAACACAGATGAATGTTGTCAAGGGATGTTTCATTGGGTTATTGTGAAGAATCTCCAAAAACACTAGGAAGTGTTCTTTTGAGACTTTCACAAAGAGTTTAGTGGGTGCATCAAGATAGTTCCTGAAAGTTGTTGTGGTGAGCCTTATAGAGCTATCCCGAAGAGTTGAATAAGGCAATGAAGAGTTGAATAAGGCAATGTAGCTGAGCTATCATAAAGAGCTGGATAAGCTAATATGGGTAAGCTATCGCGAAGAAATGGATAAGGCAATATGGTTGTGTTATTGCGGAGAGTTGAAAATAACTGTCTCCTGCAATCTTCAAATGGTAAACAAAAGTCGCCGCGTACTATTCTCAAAGAAAAAGCAATTGTCAAGAGTCCCTAAAGGTTGTCACATGCTATTCTCAAAGACAAAGCCATTGCCAAGAGTCCTTAAAGGTCATCGTGTGATATTCTTAAGCATTAAGGCAAAGCCATTGCTAAAAGTTCCATAAAGCCGTCGTGAGGAGTTGTCGTGAAGTGTTCCCGTTAAGCAAAATTACAAGGTCATCATGATGGCTAAACAAATCATTGGAAACCATCATGAACTAACTAAGTGAAGCCTTCATGGTATATATGAGCTGTCGAGAGGCAAATCTGCGAGTTGAAATAAGAAAAGGAAGTTATGGTGAATGTTTCTTGGTGCCATCGCATATCAATCTCCCCGAGACTCTAGCTTTTCCTTATGAAAATCACAACCAACGTTTGCTCGATCTAGGAGACACATGGTGCCAATCCAATAGCTGGAATCCTCTATAAATACAGGGGTACCCCTCCCCAAAAAGGACAAAAAAATTCTGGTCGGATCTTCTTTTTTATTTTCATTTTTCTACCTTACAGAAATAGAGCTTGAGTAGAGAGCTTTAATGGCCAACAGTTCCATCCATGGTTTGTAATTTTGTATAAAACGACTAAGACAATAAAGAAATTACATAATAACATCTCAAGAATGCAAAGCTATCATCCATCAACTTATGATCAACATATTTGACTAGGTGTATAGACCTACTCAATTATTCCAAATTATCTTAACCTAATTTTAGTACTAATACTAAGTGGTGCTTTCATTAAGAGCCCAACTCAGGGACTTATATTGATAAATAATATGTCATAGGAAAATTAATGAAGGAAGTTAGTTTTTAATCACAAAAGGAAGTTGCGCGTCATGTTCATCTCGAGGACAATGTGACTCCGTAGTTTGACATAGGAAATGCAAAGGTAGGGCAAACGTTTACACCTCAAGAGATGCTAAATGAAAAGGATGAACTTCAAGCGATGAAGAGAAAGTTGGAAGTCATGCACAAGCTTAGTGAAGCTTTAGTTTCACAAAAATCTTCATCAAAGAGAGTAAAAGAGATGGAGGGAATGGTAGTTGAATCTCTATATGAAAATGCATTGGAGTCAAATCTAGGAAGTAAAAATGTTGGAAAGAGAAATTTAGAAATGAAAAAGAAGGAAGAAAGTACCCAAAATCAAAACTCAAATAAAAGTTCGAAATCGCAATCTGCAAGCTCCCCTTCGCAAAAGTATTATAAGCCAAAACGAGAAAACTATGAGGATGAAGAAGCTTATTTCAGGGACTTAGCAAATAAAATGACAAAGGACATGGCTGAATTAAAAAAAAAGAATGATGGATCCTTAAGTCAACAACAATTTTAGGGAGGCACCATTCACCGAAAGGATCATGGCAGTACCATTGCCTTCTTATGTTAAAAACCTATCTACTAAGTATGACGACACTGCTGATCCGGATGATCACTTGATGGCGTTTGAAAGTCAAATGGATCTACGTAATGCCCCAGGCACAGTCTGATGCAGATTATTTTCAACTATATTCTTCGGAGCAGCAATAAAATGGTATCGGCGTTATAGAGAAAAGACAATCTACTCATGGGAATAACTCTCATACGAATTTTCAACTCAGTTTTGCACTTCGAAAAAACCTACAATTGATGTTAATGTATTGGCTAACATTAAACAAAATCCAAAGGAACTGTTAAGAGATTATTTGAAGTGATTTAACAAGCAGAGAGAGTGAGCAATAGAGGGAAGTTAATGGCGGTCAAATCTGGCTTTATCGAAAATACACCATTCTGGAAAGAGCTATGCATTCATGGGTGCCAAGACATACAAGATTTTCACTTGCAGGCTGATAAATTTGTATGGATGGATGAGATACTCCATAATAGGAGAAATCAAGTAGAGAAGAGAAGCTTTTCGGTCCTGAACAAAAAAGAAAGGTGGGAAGAGTTTGCCAAGGTGAATGTTGTTGAACTAAGTCAGCCTATTTCCTATTTATATGCTATTACAAAGGATGAACTCGATTACCTAATTTCATTCAAAGAAAAGACGAATCTAGGACCAAATAAAAAGGGAGATTACTGTGCCTACTATAAGGTGAACGGTCACAAAACAGATTAGTATTGAGGCTTGGTAGAAATTATACAGAATGTTAGGAAGGGAGTCTTCAAGGGATATATAAAGATCGATCAAAAGCCTACCCATAACGAAAAGCCACACGTCAATAACAATAACATCATGGAATTGAACTTCTTCCTGGATTGCTACAGCCACTGAATTATATTCATGTGATCCATGAAGGACCACACATAGCAGGATTGAGCAAAGGATCGAGAAGTAGGTATGTAAGAGAGGCTAAAGAGGGAATCAACTCGGTAAGTGATGAGCCTCCATTGTAGTCTTCAAAAGCATGGTCAAAATGCCAAATTTGGTGATAACTCCTTAAGAGCTGAGAGGAATCTGACATCCCCATAATGATCCTCTTATGATAATTTCTCAAATAGGACTGTCACTTGTACCATAATTTTAATATAGATGGGCAGCACAGTGAATTTCATCTTCAAAGGCGCTTTTGAAGAAATGTGGATTCCGGAAGAAAATATTAAACCTAGCCTGGAGCCAATTTTTGGATTCAATAATAAAGGCTCTACCCCAGTAGGTTAGATTAAATTGTTTGTGCAAATCGCCATTCCTCTGCATTCAAGAATGTTTGAGACGTTGTTTGTGATCATGGACCAACCTTCCTACTGCAATGTTTTCTTTAGGAGGCCGGCTCTTGACAAGGTTGATGCTTTCATATCACTGAAACATATGTTGGTTAAGCTTCTTTGCAAAATGGGGTAGGAAACTATTCAGGGTGAGCAGTTTAATTCTCATGAAATGTATTTTGTTACACTTGAGTAGTTTAATAAAATAAGGGGATCTTGTTATAGACCTACGTCAAGTAAATGTAATTAAAACAAAAAGCCCTTGTATATTAGTCCACAAGAACTGGTATCTAAGGCAAATAACCTAAATTTCCCTTCAGTAGTACGCCAAGTGATCAACAAAGAAGGTAGATTCAAAGTGAGAAAGAGAAAGTATGTTGAATTAAACCAAGTAGTGATGAGAACGAGGTTTTGGAGGAAATTGTCCCAAACATAGTTATAAGAAATGACCGAGAGAGCGCACAACCAATGGAAAACTTAGAAGAAGTAAAACTAGACCCTCAAGACTCTACCAAAACAGTGAACACAAGTAATGGAATGAATAAAGAAACCAAAGAGAAGTTGATCTCATTTTTGCAATCAAATATAGATGTATTTGAATGGATCCATGCAGACATGGAAGGAATCAATCCATTTGTGAAATGTCACGCGCTCAACATTGACCAAAGTTTGTTCTAATAAGGCAAAAGAGAAGATTGTTTAATAAAACCCGCACCACAGAACTAAAGGAGGAGGTTAAAATTTTGTTGGAAAAAGAGAAGTGTTGAACCCAAAATGGTTGGCAAATCCAATGTTGGTGAAGAAATCCAATAGAAAGTGAAGGACGTGTGTCTATTATATGATCTCAACAAAGCATGCCTGAAAGATTATTATCCATTACCAAGAATCGACCAACTGGTGGATGCAACTAGTGGTTATAAACTATTAACTTTTATGGATGCTTATTCAGGATACAATCAGATTCCAATGTTTAAGTCTGATGAGAAACATACAAGCTTTGTCATAGACTGGGGAATGTGTTGCTACAAAGTAGTGCCATTTGGGCTGAGAGTGCAGTGGCAACATATCAATGACTTATGAAATGTAAGATTAAATAGGGAGAAATATGGAAATTTATGTTGATAATATGTTAGTAAAATCTAAGAAAGTGGTGGAACATGTAGAAGATTTGAGTGAGATGTTTGAGGTATTAGGGAAGTATAAGATGAAATTAAATCCACAAAATTGCTCCTTCGGAATTCGATCCGGAAAATTCTTAGGATATATTGTAAGTACTAAAGGAATTGAAATCAACCCAGATTGGGTAAAAGCTATTAGAGATAAGACACCATCTAAAACATGCAAGGAAGTGATGGGATTAAATGGACGAGTCATGGCCCTTAATAGGTTTATGTCCAAAGCAATGGATAGGTGTATCCCTTTTTCGATGTAATTAAGAGAAAGAAGAACTTCAAATGGACACAGGAATGCCAGAAAGCTTTTCAAGAGTTGAAAGATCATCTGGAATCACCATCGATACTTTGGAGCCTTGTAGAAGGAGAAGACTTATTTCTATACGTGGTTGTATCCATGCCATCAGCTCAGATTGGTAAGAGAGGAAGATGGAATCCAATTTCAAGTTTACTACACAAGTAAAAGATTTGAAGGTACTGAGACTAGGTACCCGGTTATAGAAATGTTAGCATATTGTCTATTATTGTGGGCATGGAAGATGAGGTCTTATTTCCAAGCCCATCCAATCAAGGTTCTAACCAACTATCCACTGAGGCAAATTAAATGTAAACCCGAAGTATTAAGAAGGTTGTAAAAATGGGGAATAAATTTGAGCCAGAATGATATTGAATACCCATCTAAGACATCAATCAAAGGATAAGCTTTAGCAGTCTTTATAGCAGAGTGCACATGATTCATCAAGGAATGGTCAGAGAAAGAAAAGAAAGTCGAACCAAAGTGGCAATTATACATTGATAGAGCATCAAACAAATAAGGTACATAAGCAGGATATGTGGTAATTACACTGGTGGGTACCAACTTCACTATGCCACAAAATTAAGCTTTCCAGCGACCAACAATGTAGTTGAATATGAACCAATAATTACGGGATTAACCCTGGCATGGCGACTCAATTCCCATAATTGAAATATATAGCGATCCACAATTAATGGTAAAACAATTGAACAAGACATTCCAAACTAAAGCCACTCGATTAGCTCAATATGTCAAAAGAATCCATAAGATGTTAGTTCACTTTGAGGATTTCTTCGTTCACCAGCTACCAAGGGAAAAGAATGCGTAAGCAAATTCTTTGGCAAAACTAGCAAGTTCATGGAGTACGTTGAAAGTCAAAATCATACCAGTTGGATTTCAACCAAACCCAAGAATTAGAAAAGAGAAAGAAGAATTAGGTAAGGAAGCCTTGGTTCCAGTAAGATCTCAAGTCCATTTACAATCAAATAATGAGAAAAATCCTCATGACTATAATGATATCAGGAAAGATCCAGGAGGGATAGATACTCACGAAAATCCACACGATGATAGTTGGATGACGTGCTTAGTTGAATATATTGAAAAGGATATCTTACCAAAAGAAAAGGAAGAGGCACAGGAACAAAGGTATCAAGTCCCCTCGTACGCCATAGTTGACGGAATATTATATAGGAAGGGATATTCAATGCCTTACTTAAGATGTGTTACCCTCGAAACGGGCATGAGATTGTTGACGGAAGCACACGAAGGACTTTGTAGAGATCATTCCAATAGGATAAAACTGGCTAAGAATGTAATGAGACAAGGGTATTATTGGTTTTGAATGATAGAGGAGGCCATAAAATATGTCAAAGGGTGTGACAAGTACCAAAAATTCTCTAAAATCCAACGACTCCCTCCGAGCAACCTAACCACCATTCCTAGTCCATGGCCCTATGAATTGGGAATTGATCTGATTGGTTCTCTCCTTGTATCAATAGGAGGAGCAAAATTTGCTATGGTAGCAATTAATTATTTTACCAAATGGGTGGATGCCAAACCCCTTCTTAACGTAATAGTTGGAAAAGTTCTGGTCATCAAGAATATAGTACAAGATTTGGATTCCCAAACAAGGTTATTTCTAACATGGAACCCAATTCTAAAGCAAGGATTTCACTTGTTTCTATGAAAAGAACGGAATCACAAAAAAAATTCATCAATAGCTCACCCGAAAGCCAATGGAGCAATAGAGGCGGCAAATAAAACCATAAAGAATATTTTAAAGAAACGATTGGGAAAAGCCAAAGGGAATTGGGTAGACGAACTTCCTCTTGTCTTCATACCGAACATCCACAAGGACTGCAACCGGACACAATCCATACTCGTTAACCTATGGATTTGAGGCAATATTATCGATTGAAGTTGAGGTTCCCCCCATGTCGAAGAATTGCTTATACCTATGAGACGAATCAAGAACTAAAAGAGGAATCACTTGACTTACTTACCGAATTGAGGGATCAAGCTGTTATTTGAATCATAGGAATATCAATGCAAGATCAAAAAAATATTATAATTCAAAAGTTAAGGAATGGATGTTTAAAAAAGGAGACTTAGTCTTGAGGAAAATAAAGGCAAACATGAAGGACCCCGCGGACGGCCCCTATAACGACATGTATTTTACGTATCGAAGGACGTAAAATATTATATTTAGATTCATATGAGGTTGTATGACTGTATAATTTTGGGAAATGCCTATTATTGACATTTCCTATCTTCATAATTTTCTAGACGATTTTACTCTTGAAAACTTGTAACGGCTATAACTTTTGATAGTACCTGAATTAGCGTCTGAGCCTACTTCCTTTAAAAAGATATGATGGTTTCCCTTTCTATAGAGTGATCATAAAAGCAATTTGGACTTTCTAGCAAGGAGATATTGTTGTTTGAAGACTGACAGTTTTTGAAGCAGCTTAGTGGGTAATTAGTGTGTGGGCAAGCCCACTAACCAATTTCAAATTTGGAGACTATTTTAGGCTAAACCATCGTCCCCAAATCACTTTTACACCTTGTCAAATAGATCTAAGCCTCCCTTAACCCATCCTCCACCCAAAACCTTCTCTTTTCTCCTCCAAATTAAGTCCAAATCATAGATTAGTGCTAGATCAGCAAGAGGATTTATTAGAGATCTCCAAATCAATATTTTTTATGAGGAAATTTTTTACCTTTGCTGTTCATTTTCAGATTTGCAATGATTTGCATGCAAAACTTGGAATTTAAAGGCTTTGGTGAGTGATTTATTGTCTCTCACCTTACTATATGTGCAAAATTGGATTTTAAACTCATTTTTAAAGTCAAATTAATGTTTTGGGACTATTTTCTAAGTCAAACCTAAAGTAAACCGAATTTTCAAATGTTTAAAGTGCCTTAACCATGTTCTTTTGGAGTAAAGTTGCCTTTTTATTTGATATGCTATATTATGGAAGTATTATACTATGACTTACAAGGGTTTGATGTGTATGTTTGGATGTTTAGATGTTGGATGTAAGTTGCGTGTGTGTTGTGTTTGTGTATACTTGTATGGTTGAAATGCTCATTGGAGTGACTTAGAGTTACGAACATAAAACCGAGCTTCGATGAATTGACATGAGGATGTCGAAAGTTGTATCGTTGCATCTGGAATGCATAAGATTCAAAGAACGAAGCGTAATGGTGAAGATCCATGTGAAACTCGGATTCTACAACGCTACAGGATTTTGATTCGGCGTGCTTGGTTTGGCATTGGTTGGTTCGAGTTAGGTTTTGGCTCGACGAAGGAATTGGTTTGGTATCCGGCCATGAAACTCAGTTCGATGGGTGGTGGTTTGATGGCCGAGCATGGAGTTCTTTTTGGTGGTGGGCTAAAGTGGTGGCCGAACATGGAATTCTGTTCGGCGGTGGGACCAGTTCGGGGGTCGACCATGGAAATCTGTTTGGTAGAAGGGGTTTTCGGTGACCGGACATGAATCATGGTTTAGGTGATTGTGTGGTTGGCTCAGCAATCGCGTCTTGCTTGACTCAATCGAAGGTTGGACCAGCAGTGGTGGAGTATGGGGTTTGACTATAGACTTCGAGCATATCACAGACGTACTACAAGGCAGAGTTTGGAGGTCTTCGATGAGTTGATGGGGAGCAAGGATGGATGACTCTGGGACAACTTATGATGACCTGGAACTTTGTGCAGCGACTAGTGAAGCAATGGCGTGGTGCTTTGACGTCAACGACGACGATGACTTTTAGACTTTGGTATGATGGCTCTACGACTTACGATGGATGTTTAGAGGCATTCCAAAGATGATAACTTAACGATGAGAGTCGTGGCGGTGATCCACAATGGCAAGTTCGACGATGGGGACTTACGAGTCGAATTTGGGACTGTACCCTATTATGGAAATAGCCATAATGGAATAATAATTGAGTTCCGTTATAGAGACGCATGTAAAGGGATCGTTGATAACTCGAAAGCTTATGGTGTGCTCGTAAAAAAGAGGTAAGTGAGGACGTCCATATGGATTTACGAGGTTAGTAAGATTTATTGAACAAAGGCATCCTTTACTTCCGAAAGAGGATGAAAAGCCTTCGGTCCCACCTTCGGGCCTGGCCAAAGCAACCATCCAAAAAATGATCGTCGGTTTAGCCTTTTGATCCCACCGTCGGTTGTGGTCAAATACCCATCCAAGGAAGATGGACGAAAGTCTTTGGTCCCGACTTCAAGCCTGGCCAAAGCAACCATCCAAAAAGTGATGGCCCATCCTCGGGTCTGGTCAAAGCACCTATCTAAGGGAGATGGACGAAAAACCTATGGCACCGCCTTCGGACCTAGCCAAAGCAATCATCCAAAGAGTGATGGTCAATTAAGCCTTTGATCCCGCCGTCGGGTCTGGTCAAAGTACCCATCTAAGGGAGATGGACGAAAAGCCCTTGGTCCCGCGTCCCACCTTTGGACCTAGTCAAAGCAACCATCCAAAGAGTGATGGTCAATTAAGCCTTTGATCCCACCATCAGGCCTGATCAAGGCGTCCATCCAAGGAAGATGATCAATGGAAACTCTTGATGATCAAGCGAGGATTACAAAAACAACTATCTAAAGAAGGACAATCGACCGAACTCTTGGTTAATGAACAACCAAACTTAGAACAAACAAATGACAAAATGCGTTTCTCCGAAATTTCGAAAATTTCTATCTTATCATAGCATCAGTTTATTCTAGTGAATAATACCTTCAAAAGATTTCAAGTAGATTTTTTCACTTTCAAAAAGAATTCATTGTTTAAACAATCTTACTTCACTACGCATATATATTTGGTTTTCGCATCGAAAGATTTCCAAACAAGGTTATAAAATATGTTAGAAGGGTATCTTCGAGCAGAATCGTGGAAGATTCTTCACCATAAAGAATATTTTCAATAAAAACGATCATTCCAAATTAAAATATTTTTTAAAGAATTGCAAAACCTATGCATTTTGAAAAACCTTTTTATAGATAGTCGCAATGTTAAAGAGCGAAAGTTATATCAAGATGGAGTAGCACAAGTAATCGACGGTGAAGAGTAAAGCATCAAGGAATGATAACTTGAGAAAAGAAAAATGCAAGGACAAAGTTTTCTTAAGCTAAAGTATAAGAAACTTCTTATACAATAAGGGAGGCAAATGTTACACCCAAAATTTCAAGAACACGTTTGAAGTCATCGCATCCTATTTAAGGGGCCCTCATGTGTTAATGGAAGCCATCATGCCTAATTTAAGCCATCGCGTATAGTTGAAGCCATCGTGCATAAGGAAGCCTTGTACATACATAAGATTATAGTGAATGAATGAAGCCATCGCTAACAAATAGATCCATCGCGATATACCTTGAAGCTGTCGCTTAACAAGATAACAAACTATCGCGAGCAATCTTGCAAGGCCTCATAATCCATCTCTAAGTAACAAAACAAAGCACTCAAGCCGTCACATGCAAACGAAGCAACACAAACTAATAACATGAATGAATGTTATCGCGAGAGGTTTGATAGGGTCATGTGAAGAATCTCTAAAAACACTATGAAGCGTTCTATTGAAGCCGCTACGATGAGTTTGATGGGTCCATCAAAACAGTTCCTAAAAGTTGGTGTGGTAAGCCTTGTAGAGCTTCGCGAAGAGTTAAATAAAGCAATGTGGTTGAGCTATTGCGAAAAGTTGGATAATGCAATGTGGGTGAGCTATCGCGAAGTGATGGATAAGGCATTGAGCTATCGCGGAGAGTTGAAAATAGTCGTCGCCTGCAATCTTCAAAAAGTAAACAAAGGTCGTCGCGTACTATTCTCAAAGACAGAGCCATCGCAAAAACCCTCAAAGGTCATCGCGTGATATTCTCAAAGACAAAGTCATCGCCAAGAGTCTCTAAAGGTCGTCGCATGTCAAGCATTAAGGCAAGTCATCGCTAAGAGTTCCATAAAGCCATCGTGAAATGTCCTCATGATCGGATCTTCCTTTTCGGTTGTTTTTTTTTTTTACACCTTGCAAAAATAGAGCTTGAGCAGAGAGCTTTAAAGGCCGACAGCATTATGGAAGATTTTTAAGTTTGTATAAAAAACACAGACAATAAAAAAATTGCATAATGACATCTCAAAAATGCAAAGCTATCAATAAAAAAATGCATAATGACATCTCAAATATGCAAAGCTATCACCTATCAACTTATAATCAACATATTTATATTTGACTAGGCGTATAACCCTATTTAAGTACTCCACAAATTATCTTAACCTTATTTTAGTACTAACATATACAGATTGAAAAGCGCAAAAAAAATTAAAAAATAAAATAACATAAATGCTAGAAGGATTCGAACATTCTTCTTTATATAAGGAACAGAGAGAGATATACAAACTATATTAGCACAGTTCACAATATAACCACAGTTCTACCTATCTGCCTTTGTACTAAATCTCTAACAAGATACGTATAAATAAACATGAGTGTCTTCTGTCTTGGAAGTTTCAGAAGAACGATGTATTTACACATGTAAGCATATAATCGATTAATAGCGTGGGCATTTCCATATAAGCTTCTAAAAAACTTCTATAAATATGGACAGGTAGAAAAATGAAGTTTCTAGAAGAGCAAAGCCAAATATAATGTCATCCATCCCGCCATAGAGAAAACTGCAAATATATGAACCCAAAATAGAATAGCGGCAGATTCCTTTCCGCAGCCTCTTAGATTTGAAACGGCACCTACAAGCAAAGTTGAACAATCAAAATGCATCTGTAATAAGCAGTAGATGATGGATACATTGCACCATTTCATAATAATAGTGTTTCATGTTATATAAATCGACTCAGGCATAACCAATACACCATGCAGAATAGACATGTAAAATTGGGCGAGTTTAGACGTAATGGAAAGAACAAGATTATGTAGTTGCATTTCTTGATTCAACTACTTAAATATTTGTTCATAATTCAAACGAATAGAATGCTATGCTTACATGAACAATATATGATAATGGTATGCAAATGGAAGGTGGGGATCATATCATTTTTGTATGAACTCCATTTCATTTGGAAGCAAACTTTGGTGACAAAAATGAAGAGAATACAACTATTTACTTCTGAAATAGGTGGAAGAATTACCTGAAAGCACAGAAGTCGGCATTGTGTGCTGAATGAGGAGAACAAATTTGAACATTTTGTCGCCAGGCGGTATAAATCCAAGTTTGTCGGCCAAGGTCACAATACCAAGCCCTGCAGGAGGAACAAGTATCAATCGAGCAAATATTATAGCAGCAGTTGTGCGAAATCCAAGTCTTGAACTTCCTACACCCGGACCTGTATAATAATGTCAATATTTTCCATTTAATCCTTGGATTCGAAAAGTAACATCATCAAGTGATAGGTATTTTCTGTGATATAATGTTTATGTCAAAGAGATGGATGAATATTATAGACAAAGTTTAATAATTAATGCTTACCATCAACAAGATTTCCACCTAAGGCAAGTAAAATGCAAGGAATCATTGCTTCTCTGAAATACAAGAAAATAGTTGAGTCATATTAGGAGCTAACTAGCATGAATCAGTAGTAATTTAAATTTAGAGTCGTGCTCAATACACCCCGATACAAACTCCATTTTACCCAATTTTGATTGGTCGTATACCGCCGATCAAAATTGAGTAAAAAAAAAAATACACTACGTTCGGCAGTATACTGCCGAAAATTTTCAACTACGTTCGGCAGTATACCGCCGAATGACACAGCTAGGCAAAATGGAGCTTGTAACGCGGGGTATTTAGCACGACTCTAAATTTATTATGTGATCATCCAATAAATTTCAGATAAACTGCAGACAAGCACCCGTTTTTAGACAGCTTAAAATCAACTTAATTGCACTCATTTAACTCTACTAGCTGATACCCTACTTACAGATAATTGTATTTGTCAAACAGGAGGGAATAAGTACATCAGCCATGTACACATCAAAGTTGAAAGTGAGTGGTCATTTGTTAATTGCTAAAATTAAAAGAATAGAATAGCAGCTTATGGGATTCTCAAAGGGTGCTTTCTCAATTATACATTTAAGTATAAATCATCAATAAAGCCTACCAGTAGTGCCTTTCTAGCTAAATTATGATAGCTGTCACAATCCAATATGTGGTTAATATGTCATAATACACAAAATACCTAACATTTAAGGCTTACAAGCAATTAATTAAACTAATTTGGTTATTGTTTCACTATTCTTGTGTTTGTAATTTGTAGTCCCTAATATAATATGTTTGACCATTGGTGTACCACCAGTTGATTTTGTCATGGTTTATATTACCAAAAATCAAATGCACAGCAGATCAAGCTTATTTCCAATTCATGTCTCCACTAAATGAAATAAATTACAAAAGATTGATACTAATGCATACCCAAGAATTAGGCAACTGTCAGTGAAAAAAAACAGAGGAGCGTCATCTGTCAAAACAAGTCGCTTCAGGAATGGTACCACTCCAATGATAATTGCCAGGACCTGTAGAAAAGATACATAACCTAAATTGAATTGCAGAAGACAAAACAAAAGGTTGTACTAGTAAGTTGTTACATTCTAAGACTTCTACACAAGATTTATCAAATGATAGTAGGCAAAAAAAAAGCATGTTTATGTAAAAGTGCCATCGAAATTATTAATCAGTTTTCAACTCCTGCTTACAACATTTTCATATTCTTATACTGCTAAATATCAAGTAGCAATTTTGGCAGTAAATACATTTTACTGTCCTTGGAAAGAAAACCACAAGGGATTTCTACTAACAGAACATTCTTATGTATTTTCTTTTACAGTCTGAAAAAGGAAATCACTTTCGTGTGATAGTGGACTACTATTTATCACAAGAATACTGGTACCACTAAAAAGGCATATAAATAAACTGATAATATTCTTTTAGAAAAACTACACATCAGTCTATAGACCTAAATGAAGATAAAGACAATTTTGTAAGTTAAATTCATCATAACCACATGGGAACGGAGGCTTACAGAAGCAAGTATTGGAGGCTGAAATAGTATCTCCTTTATCTTTAACTTTTGAACAAGATGACCAAGAATGGTAGATATCTGCAAGTGGAGAACATTAGCATATATCTAAAATCGTGCCTTGACAAGGAAAGATACAAATCAATGTTAATTGCATGTCATTTTCAGTGATATTTCTTGGAAGAAAAAACAAGGGTTATATGTAGTCAGTCCCCACGTTTACATATATATGGTCAACAAAGCATTTTCACATGATATATCTATATAAGTTTACTCTATATAAAATATATTGTGCGTTCACCAATGAACTACAGAGTATTCGACAGTACGTCTCCCTTGGTCACCAAAAAGTTATCGTCATTATTTATTATCGCACAAGGTTCTGGCTAGATTTGGATCTGCTCTACTAAAATAAAGGGATTCATCATTCAGGATGGTTGATTTGAAATCAGATGGTCAAGATTAAAGGGACTAATTCATAGCCACACACACACAAAGGACCTTTTTGTGCTGATTTTGTTATAAACTGCTAAATATATGTAATTCAAAAGAAAAAAAAAAGGCTTACGGCAATCTATTGGTACACACCATTACAAGAGTATATGCTCATCTAAACTTCTTACAGTTCAGCACCAATGTCCCAATGGTTAGACACTCTGACTTTGGTGCAAGAGGTCACAGATTCGAAACTTACGTAGTGTGATTCAAACATATATTGACATATAGTGTGTTGTATGCTACCTAAGACTTGTAGTACTAATGTACTACCATCTAAGTAACCAATTTTCAAGAGAAAAAAACTATATATCATCCTCTACCTCATAAAGAAAAAAGCATTCCATACAAATTCAGGATATTTCTGTGAGAAAATGATAGAACTTTATGATTTTCTTACTTGGCGTAGAAAAACTGCAGCAATAATAGAAGTGAACATATGTCCTTTTCTTGAGATAGAAAGAACTTTATTTATCAAGCATCAAAATAATTTCTTATCCTACCTTTTTTTCCCCGTGGGAAGAGTCAGATTCTATTGCTTTAGGCTCTTCTTCAAGCAAAGGCTCGTATTCAGGAGAAGGATCAGATGCGGAACTATGATCTGTAACTTTAATTGGGAGATTTTCCTCAGCAAGATTATCATATGTTTCTCCAGGAGGAAGCGCTAGCATTTGAAACACGTAAGTGTACAATATGATTGCTCCAACCTGCACATGCACAAGATGAGATATTAACTGTTAAGTTAAAGTTCATATTTGATATGTAGACGCACGAAGTATAATGTGAAGGTAGGAAACGATGATTTAATACGTGTCCAAAGCTATGCAGGCTGAAGTGTATTTGTACTGAAATGGCACCATAAATATTTTTGCACTGAAATGTAGATCATCTGGCCTAGTAGGCAGACACAAAAAAATAGAAGGAAAAACGAACGATTCAAGGACTAACCCATTGACCAAAAGAGATGTACGCATTTCCATCTTGGCTGCATGTCTCACCAAACGGGTTGTTATCCCCTCGGCATAATGCTGCTATTAACACAAGAGGTATGTTTCCAATATTACCTGTTCAAAATCAAACATATCATAAACCACACTGTTCCACACTCAAATGGGAAACTAATATTTTGATGCACAATTTACTGATGTGAAAGGTGATGATATAATTAAGCAATATAATTTTTGAGCCATCAAACTTGTTAACAACATAACTTTAGTTGTTTAGTATGAGGAATGGATAATGCGAGCAACCGAACATTAATGCTTTTTTAGAGGACAGACTGGAAA